>CM046301.1:39373664-40652729 GCA_025267735.1 Mactra quadrangularis | reverse complement strand
TATTGATAAGAATGGTTTACATAAAGAGATCATGTGACTAGTTATTAATGTGAAAACCGAGCTAATAGTAAACTAGTACTTAGAGCTGTCATGGATTGAAACAATACCGATGTCGATATTTTTTTACGATCAATAATCAATATGCATTTTGAATATCAATAATAAAGCCTATATAGGTAAGTGTCAAAATTTGCAAAATTTGCACCATAAAACTGTAAGAAGAACAGAAAACAATTAATTTGTGATAGATTTTTTTCCTTGTAATTAGTTTTGAAGTATAATTAATGAATGCAAAAACATAATGTTGAAAATAAAGTTTCCATGTATTAGCGGAACATGTCACATTTACAATTGTGTGTACAGGATTTTCTAATCATAAAATCTGAGAGCATGAGAATGAATGTTTCTTCAATTTAATTAGAATCATACACTTTAGACAAGAGCTGTCAGAGGAGACAGCATGCTCGACTTAGTAAGTATTTGTCACAGGAGATGTGGTTGATGATAAGGAACATACATATTTTAAAATTTGAAAATATAACCTTAACAAATTTAAAGTAAATATTTAAATAAAAAAAATAAAGAAAATTTTAAGTTCATGGAGGACAATTTTGAAACAAGTAAATCTGTTAGCCAATGCTCACTAGTGATACCCCCGCAAAAATCTAAAAATATGCGACAAACAGGAAGTAGATGAGCAAGGAGCATGAAATCGCTTTACACCACATGGGACTATGGGATGAAGCAATATGCAAAGTATTAGGCTGCTGCATGTAATAGTTGCTGAGAAAACTGCAACTGAAATTTTGTAACGGACGGACGGACGCACGCATGGACAAGGGTAAAACAGTATACCCCCCTCTTCTTCGAAGCGGGGGTATAATAAAAAAGTTTTTATTTTTTTTACCTTTGACATAAAATCTAAAGCGAGTGAATAAAAAAATTTGAAAATCGATGAGATGCTTAATAAAATGTGTGTACATATGTGTCTGAATTTAGACAACAGCTTTAACTTTGAACTTAAATTTTCATTTTGAAGCATAAACATTCCTACAAAAATGCCAAACAAACTTTTTGACATTTCCCTGATATATACACATGTAACATAATCTGCATGCAGTCACTACTAGTACAGGTTGGTCATCTATGGTTACACTTTTCAAATTCATCTATACAGTAACATGAAATGGCAATCATGGTATCTCAGTGCTAAAACATGCACCATCAACTGTAAAAAGCATGATACTGAGAAATACATGATTGTTCTAATCAATTTTATTAATGACAGCCAAGTTGACAAAATGTTAAGCATGTTTAAAGAACTTTTCAAAGGCTAATACAGAGGTGTGAAAATACCAATTGTTCTTACTTGTCCAGGTACAAGTAAAACGTCAGAATTCACTTGTCAGCACATTTTATATCGATGGTATCGGGCGACAGGATTAGGTTTAAAGACCCTGTCGTTGCTCTGAATAAATCTAGGAAATCACAGCATGATGCAATCGAGACAGCTGTCGCCGAAAATACCGTCCTGATCCCGGCATGTTACAATAAAAACGTAACTGCCGCTGTCGGACATGCTGGAGTCCATTACATGTGCGAAAAGAACCTAAAGTTTTAAACACCAAAAAGATGCATATCTTTAGTACCGTATTACCTCCCTTCCCGAGTGTCGAAGCAGTAAAGTGGAGAAAACACGCTATCAAGGCATCTAGGCGCTTGGTTAAATTGGCGTTTTCCCTACTATTTATTGTTTTTTTTTCGGTTGTCATTTTCTTCAACAGCACATAATTTCTTCAAACATGCAGGCGGTAAAAAATATTTTTTTTTTTGGAATGTGGAGTTTTTGAATGTGCGGGCGGTAACAAAAAAATTTTTTTTTTTTGGATGTGGAGTTTTTGAATGTGCAGGCGGTGAGAAAAAAATTAAAATATTTTTTTTTTTATCAAAATCAAGAAAAATGGTGCGCTGCATCCGTAGAACAAGTAATCAATTTGGTGTGGCCTTATTCGAAAAGGTATAGAACCTAACTGTAAACTACTTGCAGTGTTCAAAAGTATGTACAGCAAACTGCATTCATGTGTAAAATTAAAACAAGGTCTTACCAAATACTTCAATTGTAATATTGGTACAAAACAAGGATGTGTTAGTTCTACAATTATCTTTGCATTTTTTATTAATGATCTTGTAACTTATCTAAAGTCAAAATGTGGTAGCGGCATATTCATATCAGAAGAAATAGATGACTTATAAGCTGATGATATTGCGTCATTGGCTGAAACAGTACAAAAACTACAGTTCCAGATTGATAAATTAAGTGAATTCTGTGATTCCACTGGTATGAAATTAAATTTAGACAAATCTAAAATAATGGTGTTCAGGAAAGGTGGTCCACTACGGTCAAATGAAAAATGGTACTACAAAGGGGAGCTAATTGAAGTGGTCTCCTTCTACAAATATCTAGGTTCGTTTTTTATACCCAAATTAACATGGACTAAGACAATAAATACATTAGCTATACAAGCAGCAAAGGCTACAGCAATGAAAATTTGGATATTTTCAACACCATGAAACATTTAAATTATTTGACGCAACTGTTAAACGCATAGTCCTGTACTAATCTGAAATATGGGGTTATCAATATTGTAATGCAGTTGAAAAGGTTCAAATTCGTTTCTGCAAGAAAATAGCTAGTTTAAATCAAAATGTTACAAATACCTTAGCATTAAGTGAGTGTGGTCGCCTACCTTTAAAAATCTCCTATTTTGAAAGATGCATAAAGTACTGGCTGAAACTTACTGAGATGACACCAACGAGATATCCCAAACAGTGTTATTTAATGTTAAGGTGATTGGATGAACATGGACAAACAACATGGGCAACATACATTAAACGTTGACTTTTTCAATACGGGTTTGGGTACGCTTGGATAGCTGGACAAGTCGGTGATTCGAGGGTATTCTAGAAAATACTTAAACAGAGACTTATAGACTGTTGTAAACAAGAACTACTCGGAGATATAAATACCTCGTCAAAAAGTTTATGTTATAAACTGTTTAAAAGTGTATTAGAACCAGAAAAATATTTATCTGAACCTTTAAATTACCAATTAAAGCATGCTTTATCTAACTTTAGATGTTCTAGTCATCACCTAATGATTGAAAAGGGTAGACATGTTAAAATTGATAGAGACTTAAGATTGTGTCCAATATGTTTAAAACGAAACACATATACTATAGAAAATGAAATACATTTCTTGATTGCCTGACCCTTGTACAATGAACTAAGACAGCACTATTTCAAAGATGACTGGTTAAATTGTACCATTACAGATCAATTATTCATTTCTATAATGACCAATCATTACAGTGATATTATATTTTCTACCTCAAAATATATATTTGAGGCATTTAAATTACGAGAAAGGACTTCAAAAACTTTATGATTAAGATTAATTTTGTGTATTATTATGACAATTATACATAAATATTGAACTCATATATTTGTGATACTACTGTATTTTTTTTATTTTGTATTATATTTTCATGTTGTAATTATTATGTCACTATATCAGTCATCGAAATTCACGCTAGCCCGACAGCAAAAAACTAGTAGTTTTGCCATGGGGCTTGTAAAAAATCCAATTGTACTAGCCCGATGTGCTTGCGTTTATTAATAAAGCAAAACATTGTGCTGCATTATTCATTTAGGGGCCACTTATATCATTAGACATTTTTTGCGCATACTCAATACGCAATGAGTCGATTGTGCATTATGCGCTCACTGCATAGAAAATAGCAAGTCCGCTGGTCTCCAAATCGTTGTGTACTATGCCTACTAACTATTTGTGGGAACCAATCGGTTATGGCAGCCGAACTAAAAACTTGTCTAAATTAAATTCCCTAATTGGCCGTCGATTGTTAATCCAGATAAAAGTTGTGAAAAATTAGACCTCATGCGGCGATTACATGCCAATACATGTAAATTAAACTTAATTATCGGTCACACGCTGGGAGACTAACTCGCAAAAAATATGCACAAGGATGTCAAAAAATAGATAAAGGAGTCACCTAGTTATGTTACACGCTTGATTACGTTCGCACATACCTATGCCTGGTACCTATTCGCTTCATACAGTAAATTGTTGTTAGTGCAACAAAGAACAAGAGCTGTCAGAGGAGACAGCATGCTCGACTTAGTAAGTGTTTGTCACAGGAGATGTGGTTGATGATAAGGAACATACATATTTTAAAATTTGAAAATATTACCTTAACAAATTCAAAGAAAAAAAAAGAAATAAATAGAAAACTATAAGTTCAAGGGGGATAACTCTGAAAAAATGTATAAGGAGTTATGAATCTTGTCACATGAGATGTGGTTGATAATAAGGAACATATATCTAAAGTTTGAAGTCAATACCTGAAGAAATAAAACAATTGCAGTAAAAACAAACATTTTTTAAAGAAAACTCTAATTTCAAGGGGAGATAATTCTGAAAAAAAATATATTTGGAGTTATGAACCTTGTCACATGAGATGTGGTTGATAATAAGGAACATATATTTAAAGTCAATACCTAAAGAAATAAAACAGTTGCAGTAAAAACAAATATTTATTAAAGAAAACTATAAGTTCAAGGGGGATAACTTTGAAAATAATGTATACGGAGTTATGAACCTTGTCACATGAGATGTGGTTGATAATAAGGAACATATATTTAAAGTTTGAAATCAATACCTAAAGAAATAAAACAGTTGCAGTAAAAACAAACATTTTTTAAAGAAAACTCTAATTTCAAGGGGAGATAATTCTGAAAAAAAATGCATTCGGAGTTATGGACCATGTCACATGAGATGTGGTTGATAGAAAGGAACATATATTTAAAGTTTGAAGTTAATATCTTAAGAAATAACAAAGATACAGAAGGAAGTATTTTACTGCACAAAAACTTTAATCTGTGCACAAAAACTTCAATCAGTTCAAGGGGAGATAATTCTTGAAAAAATGTGTTTGGAGTTATGGACCTTGTCACATGAGATGTGGTTGATAGTAAGGAACATATATTTAAAGTTTGAAGTTAATATCTTAAGAAATAACAAATATATAGAAGAAAGTATTTTACTGCACAAAAACTTTAATCAGAAGTGTGGACGCGGACGCGGACGCGGACGCCGACGCCGGGGCGAGTAGGAGAGCTCTACATTACTTCGTAAAGTCGAGCTAAAAATCAAATAAATTCATTTTCAGACGTCTGGCATTATCGGGGAATTTATTATATCAGCACTTACGCGAAAGATAAATTTAATTACATTAAGTGTCGTTTCCAGTAGCATTGTTTGTTAAATTAAGATGGGATCATAAAAGAATATAAGCCTTCAAATCACAAGGATGTTTCATATAAAATGCAATTTAGCGTGGGTCAAGAAAAATATATGACAATACGGTGGGAGCCGGACAAAAGGTCCCATGGACACAAAGTCCCATGTCATTTGTGACACGGGTGGACAAAAAGTACCATGTAGTTTTGCCACCCTGGACAAAAAGTCCCATCTCAGTTTGTCAAGGGTGGACAAAAAGTCCCATCTCATCTCTGTTTGGTCCCATATTTTATATGACTTAAACAAGTAACAAAGTTATGATTTGTACTCAATGACCACACTCTACTTGTTAACTTTTATATTATGCAAATTAAATGTATTAAATGTTGCAGTCAAACTGATCACAATAACTATTGAAAATGTTATTGTTTGTCACAACAATAAAAAACAAAGCTAGATGAAAATCAATTAAGATCCATTCAACAAGATAAGTAGTAATAACAAGTAAATCTGTGAGCTAATGCTCACTAGTGATACCCCCGCCAAAATCTAAAAATATGCGACAAACAGGAAGTAGATGAGCGAGGAGCATGAAATCGCTTTACACCACATGGGACTATAGGATGAAGCAATATGCAAAGTTTCAGGCTGCTGCATGGTATAGTTGCTGAGAAAACTGCGACGGAAATTTTGTAACGGACGGACGGACGGACGGACGCACACACGCACGCACGCACGCACGCACGCACGGACAAGGGTAAAACAGTATACCCCCCTCTTCTTCGAAGCGGGGGTATAACTAGGAATTGGCTATCAGTTATGCTTATTATGAATTAAATCAATTTATCAGCTTTAAAAAATCATCTGAAGCCATCTGGATAAGATAGAAGTTGTTATTACAACAATTAGAATGAATTGATAAATGGAGACAGTCCACCTATCACTGGGACAAAATATAACAATAACAAGAGCTGTCAGAGGAGACAGCATGCTCGACTTAGTAAGTGTTTGTCACAGGAGATGTGGTTGATGATAAGGAACATACATATTTTAAAATTTGAAAATATAACCTTAACAAATTCAAAGAAAAAAAAAAGAAATAAATAGAAAACTATAAGTTCAAGGGGGATAACTCTGAAAAAATGTATAAGGAGTTATGAATCTTGTCACATGAGATGTGGTTGATAATAAGGAACATATATCTCAAGTTTGAAGTCAATACCTGAAGAAATAAAACAGTTGCAGTAAAAACAAACATTTTTTAAAGAAAACTCTAATTTCAAGGGGAGATAATTCTGAAAAAAATATATTTGGAGTTATGAACCTTGTCACATGAGATGTGGTTGATAATAAGGAACATATATTTAAAGTCAATACCTAAAGAAATAAAACAGTTGCAGTAAAAACAAATATTTATTAAAGAAAACTATAAGTTCAAGGGGGATAACTTTGAAAATAATGTATACGGAGTTATGAACCTTGTCACATGAGATGTGGTTGATAATAAGGAACATATATTTAAAGTTTGAAATCAATACCTAAAGAAATAAAACAGTTGCAGTAAAAACAAACATTTTTTAAAGAAAACTCTAAGTTCAAGGGGAGATAATTCTGAAAAAAATGCATTCGGAGTTATGGACCATGTCACATGAGATGTGGTTGATAGAAAGGAACATATATTTAAAGTTTGAAGTTAATATCATAAGAAATAACAAAGATACAGAAGAAAGTATTTTACTGCACAAAAACTTTAATCTGTGCACAAAAACTTCAATCAGTTCAAGGGGAGATAATTCTTAAAAAAATGTGTTTGGAGTTATGGACCTTGTCACATGAGATGTGGTTGATAGTAAGGAACATATATTTAAAGTTTGAAGTTAATATCTTAAGAAATAACAAAGATATAGAAGAAAGTATTTTACTGCACAAAAACTTTAATCAGAAGTGTGGACGCGGACGCCGACGCCGGGGCGAGTAGGAGAGCTCTACATTACTTCGTAAAGTCGAGCTAAAAATGTTTAATTTTAACAGTTTGCATTAAATGATAATATATTCTATTGATCACCTAACAATGGGACTTAAATGAATGAGGACCTTATCATCACATTAGTCAAATTGAGATGGTACCAGATGTTCTGTAAAATTGACATGGGACTTTTTGTCCACCCCTGTCTAACTTAGACGGGACTTTTTGTCCAGGGTGGCAAAACTACATGGGACTTTTTGTCCACCCCTGTCAAAAATGACATGGGACTTTTTGTCCGTGGGACCTTTTGTCCTACCATCCAATACGGTGTAATGGTAGAAGCGATTTCCTTCCATATAAAACAATATTAAATCATACATAAATAAGCTTTTATAGAGATTAGCTGTATCACTATTGTTCGTTTAAACGTTTATTAAAGAAATTTTTTCGAAAAAAGTCTGTCTTTGTTAAAATGGGGATAAGACGATAAGTGTTGTTGGTGAATCCTATAATTTGCTCAATAACGATTTTACTTACAATAAATGAAGCCCGACTTGCTTGTGAATTTTAATGTGAATTTTGATGACTGCTATATTAAGTAAAACATTATGTGTGAGTATTATGGGCTGGAGACCTCCTATTACAAATAAATTCATTGTCATAGTCATTGTTTCCTATGTTATTGCTGAGGCAGGGCAAAATGGCCAAAAATGCAATATTTGCTCATTCTAAGCCTCCAATATAACTTCAAACGATGGTATTACCTCAAAATGAAGCCAATTACGCTCAAACTTTTCACAGTCTTCAAGTATGATTTTATCAGAATTAATATCAAAGGATCCCTGATAGCATCAAGTTTGGGTATTGAAAAGAAGGTGTAAAAAGTACAACCTTTCAAAATGTTTAAGATAATATAGAAAATGAAGATTGATATACACCAGTGTAAGACGAGAGTTAATCATTGGTCAGAGACCATCTGTCTCTCTCTATTCATCACTGATTTTTATCTTAATGTTACAATCCTAGCTAAATTTTGATGAGAGAAACTAATTTCACTTGATTTTTTTTAAATACTGACATATAATCAACTGAGATAAACCAAGTGGTTTTCCATTTGAATTTTTCAAAATATTTTCAAAGGAACAAAGAAAATCGGATCCAAAAACACAACCTCCCTTGGAATTTTTTTATTTTGAAACCCAAAGAAATAAATCCCTATCCTCTATAAGGGCCAATCTGCGCTTTGTCCAGAATCACTATGAATACATGAGCTGACCACTTGACCTTATTTTAAAGAGAGATTTTAGTCTGACATGTTATATTCAGATAATAAATAATGCTTTGTAAGTTATAAATTAAAATTGTATTAAACACTTTAGAATCTTTGAAAAATGACATTTGTGTAGGCTCAACTCAAGTTAGAATAGACAAACTATAGCCAACCCTGTTATCATTTTTACAAGAAATTCACAGTTTTTTACTCTTTACTCTGTAGGATGTATCAAGTTTGCTCACTTACCTTTTTATAAACAAGATAATTAGGGTTCTCTTCATGGTTAATTTGTCCATTACCAAACATTAAAGCATTAGGTAGAGTGTTTGGTAATGACTCAGTCCGCTTGTTATAACGATGGCTGGACGCCATCATCACCGCCCCCTACAGCAGCCTCTAATCCCATCTAATTTCACACACACTTCTCCGACATCAAAACTGAAAACAGACAATATAATTGATACAGGACTATCAATAAGAAATAATGTTTCATTGTCACAATGTACTAACAAGAGCTCTGCTGGGCGGGGCATTATACGCCCGTGTGCAGTCCAAGCTGTGTTCTATCTCATATGAAGTCCCTGTGACCTTGACCAATGACCCCGGGACCTCAGAATAGGTCACATCCTTAACTGGAAGGCTATCCAAAGCAAAGATTTTGAGAACCTAGGTGCAGCCGTGGTTGAGTTATCACCGGTACAAAGTTTTCCCATATGAACTTCCAGTGACCTTGACCCTGGGACCTCAGAACCATAAGTTCACACCCTTGAGTATTGATACATAAAATTTGGTGAACCTAGATAAAGTGGTTGTTGAGTTGTTCTCTGGACAAGGTTTTACCTTATGATGTCCTTGCGACCTTGACCTTTAACCCAGGAGCCTCAAAACCAATGGGGCATATGCTAGACATTTAGGCTTCCCTTACATAAAATTTGGTGAACCTAGGTACAATCATTATTGAGTTATTTTCCAGACAATGTTTTAATATAAATTTAGTTCCAGTGACTTTGACCTTTGATCCTGGGGTCTCAAAATCAAAATGGAACATCCTACACCAAAGGGCTATCAACAAATAAAATTTGGTGAACCTAGGAAAAGCGGTTGTTGAGTTATCCTCCGGACAAGTTTTTTCCATAGGACGTCCCGGTGACTTTGACCTTTGAGCCTGGGGCCTCAAAACCAAAAAGGCACATCCATGACACATGGACTATTATCACATAAAATTTGGTGAACATACTATTAGGTACAGTGGTTGTTGAGTTATTCTCTGGACAAAGTTTTCATATAAATTAGTCCCAGTGACCTTGACCTTTGACCTTTGGGTCTCAAAATCAATAGGGTACATCCGCTACTCAAGGAGTATCCATACAAAAAATTTGGTGAACCTAGGTACAGTCGTTGAGTTATCTTCCGGACAAGGTTTTCATATTTTAAGTCCCAGTGACCTTGACCTTTGACCCTGGGGTCTCAAAATCGATAGGGAAACCCCTCTACCCAAGGGCTATCCACACATAAAATTTGAGGAACCTAGGTACATCTCTCTTGAGTTATCATCCGGACAAGCAATTGTCCATGGACAGACAGACGGACAACATCATAACATAATACGTCCATTTTTTCAAAACAGGCGTATAAAAATGAACAGGGAGAGCTCTGCAACTTGCATATTTTCCCTCCTCCCTGCCCCTAATTTCCTAAAGACAATCCCATCTGACCAGCAAAAAAGCTCCACTTGTAAAGGTGTTAAATTTTGGAAAAATGCTATCAAAATTTTGTTTTAAGTTTATTGTATATGAATGCAGAGCACAGGACTACAAAATTGTGTAAATTTCATACAGTTTTACATAAATAATAGTCTTTGAGCAAGGTTATTGCTTATCAAACGACATTCTCTAATATATTGGCCTTCTCCAGACTGAGCTTGAAAAAACAAAACCCATCAAACCACCCTATTTTTCTCCTAAATTTAGATGAGAATCAAGAACATGTATATAATTTGCTACTGTCTATAAATAAAGAAAGGACAGTTCTGTGAAACTTTGTTTCTTTATGGCTGTTTTAGCCATTGCATTGACCCACTAACCCAAAATTTTGAACAAGTGGAAATTTATTTACCGGTAGGTTAGTGAATTAGTTATTTTACATACATGTATTTAGGCTAGTTGATTATTTTGCTCTATAACAAAAGCATAATCAGGCTAGTGCTCATATATAAATTAAGGAGATGACAACTTTTAGGTTGCTTTGGAATCATTCCAACCCATAAAACTCCCCTTTCTTGTACAATGATAGTATACTACTCCAGAACAATACAATGGATATCATTTCCAAACTACACACCAACTTTTATGAAAATAAAAACAACACTTAAAAACCATATCTAGATACATGTAACACTTTCTAAAGGCAAATTTTGTTTCTCTTAATATTGAAAGCAACAAGAATGGTTCCCATTAATTACATATTAATTGAGTATAATTAATAGTGAATGTTTGTGCAACATTTCTACGGCGTCTATTACTTCGCAAAAGTATTGTTGATAACCTTTTTACAGGAGATATTGACATTTCCATTCACTATTAATTAGTCTAGAAATATTCTAGTACTATATGGTAAAAATAGAAGGGAAAAGGAAAAAATCTCCTTTATAATTACACAACAATATTTCCTCTGATTTATAGACTCCTGGGGCCACTTTCACAAAAAATTATAAGTTTTTTCATAAGTCAAGACTTAAGCTTGGACTTAAGTTAAAAGTTGTGGTGAACTTAAGTTTTTACTAAGTCAGTTTCTCAAAAAAACTTACGACAATCTTATCTGTTCCTGACTTAAGTCTGGTCTTAAGTTTTGACTATATCAATGTTTCAAAGCTACACTGTTAAATCTGTCAATTTTAAACCGGTAATGTGTAAACCGTCAATAGCATGCTGTAATACATGTACAATCTTTTAGCAATGACTTATATACACATCACACAAACACATTTAATATTAATACACGATGTTCTCGTGTTATCCTTGTACAAGCAGGGAACGAAAGTAAAGCAAAACAGGTTGGTGTAATATATACATGTATGTAAAGCTTGAAAAACAAAAAAAATCACTGTGCAGGCAATACTTTCATGACTAATTAGAAAGCAGCCAAATAACTGGATTTATGAGTTTATCACTGAAAAGGTAAATCAATATTTTCTTATTCAAATTCTGCATTTCGTTGCTTTTTTAAAAATTCACTGATACATAATTCTATTTGTTTGCTTTTATTTTGCATTCAAACCTGAGTTTTGTTGTCAGATAGCTTTAATCGTCTTTAAACGCATTTTTATTTCTTCGCCTCTTCATAGAAATGGTGATACATATTTGTATTTGAATGCCATTTATTCTATGAGTCATGCCATTTGAATTCTGTGCCAGTAGCATAGAACTTTAATGCAACAAGATCTTTCATGTAAACTGACTATGTGACCTGCTTGTAGGTCGCACGAAATGGCCTTGCAGTAACTTGCTAGTCTGGATAACCTGTACATATTTATTAAGTATTGGTCGTCAAACACTTCTAATGGGTTTAATGTATTCTAGTTATTCGCGGCCTACTCAAATGGCATCTCCGAATTACAACATTAAGCGCAGTCATATTGAAATTTCTGACTTAAGTTGCCTGTTTTAGACTTAAGTCACCTCCCTAGGTGACTTAAGTTTTGTCTTAAGTTTATGTTTCAAAATCGACTTAAGTTTTTTTGTGAAACAGTGATAAGATAAAAACTAGACTTAAGGTAGCTCCACACTTAACAAATTAATTTTCGACTTTCCTTCGATCTTAATCAAATTAAGAACACTTGTCAATTAAAGTTTTGTCTTTTCGGTTTTGGTGTTCAAAATGATATAAACGTTGCCTTGGTGACGTCGTGCCGCGAATTGGCGCGTGACGTATTTTGCGTTATTTTTGCGTTTCGGCGTTCATAAAATGGATAATAATTGACGGAAATTTATCAAACAAACTTGTAAATATTCTGCATACACATGGCAAAGCGATGCAAAGGTCGGTGTTAACGAATTACAATGTATATTGTGTTCTCATAGCTTTAAACGTCGTGAGACGGTGATTTTATTAGCTCATACAAATGGAATTATTTCATACTGAAACGCATTTTACGAAAAAAGTAGTCTGGTGACATACCCTGAAAATTTAATATGTTATTCTCAGATGCACATGTTAAGATATTATAAAATAAAAAAGACATGTCTTCGAGCTACTTTTTCCGTAATTCAACGTTTTAGAGAAGTAATTGTATGAAATAAAGACAGTTTTCTCTGACGTCGTAGGCGACGTCGCGTAAATTGAATGTGTTTTAATCTTTAAAAATACGTAAAGAAAATGTAAACTGCATTAATAACAATGAGAAAAAATAACTCTTAAAATATAAAATATATGTATTATGTATACACGGTATGTGTGAATATATATACATGTACATACATATATTTTTATCAAATATAATTTCCTAGGCTATTAAGACTAAAAGAAAAAAGACATATTTATAATATTCATGATACAAGTAAACATATAAGACGCTAATTTGAACAGTAAAGGTACTTCAAAATACATATATGTCGTATTATATTTGAATGATGGATGCACAAGAATGCAAGAAAAATACATTCTTGAATATTGGCGTAATACCATACTAGCAATGTCTATCTGAAAGACCACATTTCCGTGCTGAATATTTCAGCCCAAAGGGCGACAATATTAACAATGAGGGAGATTGGTCCAACCATTGAAAAAAACCGGCTGAGACATCATGCAATATAAAAGCTATAGTAGAAAAACGAGAAAAAGTAGATCCGTAAGTACAAATGTATCCGCATATTAAGAAGTAGTCAATTTATAATATGTTCAGAATGTTGTCAACCACAAAAGCTTCCCAATATACATCTACATGAAACAAATAAATGGCAGTTTTTCACTGTAAACAATTATTTTCCGTTTTATATCATTTAATGAATGCTGTTCAGTGGTGAATGTTGCATTATAATTAAAAGATAGTGCAATAGTGGGAAAGTGTTTTATCCTATGAGTATCTGATCTGGTGCTCGAACTAGTGACCTCATGTGTGTAAATCTTTTCCTCTCGAATTTAGTATTTTGGACTTATAAATCGTTAAAAACGCATGCTTTTGAAATAACTAAGACTGTACCATGTACTATATAATTACCTAGTACTTGATGACCAGAAGGCGGATATGTCAAAGATTATTTTTATTGTTATAAACTTCAAATGTACCTGCTTCACAATTGAGCTAATCATTTCTATACACTATGTGCAAGTACAAAATTGAGCTTAACATTTCTATGAAATAAATACTTTGTAATATGCAGTTTTGCACACACCGTAAAAAACTTCAACATGGCTGTTCGGGCGGATTCATATTTCAGACAAATAGTTTAAACTATGTATATCTAACCCCGTTACACTGGAGAGTGTTTTTTTTATAATAAACCGAATCTATTGAAAATTGTTCGACAACGTATCTGTCTTGTCTAATTTGTTGTTGTAAAATTTTGTTTTGCATTTTACATATTGACATTTTTAATTCAATATTAACACACAATGTACCAATACAATTTTTTTCTAATGCAATGTAACTTTAAATCTATATTACATAGATCATTATGTTATGTTTTATCAGGTCAACGAAAATCACTGCCTATCACCAAGTAAAGCTACAGTCACATAAACATGAAAAAAGCCGTGAGGGCACCGTACGGGGGCAGTGCGATCAAGCTCTGCATGGACCCGTACGAAATCTTGTGTATCCGGACGGACTGTTACGTTTTTACGAGTGTTCGTAACATGAACCCAAGATAAACGTATCAGTTTCAAAGTGAAATCATGAACAAAATCGTTAAAAAAAGTATGGATTAAACTTGCATATCTTCCAGCTACGGCTCCGTACGGGTTTGTTGTTTATGTGCCAGGCGCGCACTGTCACCATAATACGCAAGGCTTCCCACGATCTACGGCTGTATGCACGAACGGGTCAGCAACAAGCCACGATTTTATGGGACTGAGGCATAAAACAACGGCAAGTGTACTAACAAACGAGATAAAAAGCGTTCTAATCATATGTTGGTTGAAACGAGCACAGATTGAAAAAAGAGCCGACTGCAACTAAAATTAAAAGGAAAAAGGTCCACTTCATTTCATTAAGCTATTGAAGGCATCACATATAAGAGTGGAATACATACAATTATGTATGTAACAGACGATGATTCAGTAACATGATAGATTTCGACACCGGTCTTATGTCCTGGTCCACCTACAATAGGAGCACAGAAAGGATCAGTCATTATTATTTTGGTCTAGGTAAAATTGAAACATATAATACAATTATATTGAACTGTAAGATTGCATAAACTAAAACGTCACAATGCACAGTATATTTAATGTTTGGGTAATATTAGACATTAAATAAGAGCGTATTGCTAACACACTATTTTGATAACCCATAATTCACACGCATTGAGCATCGTAGTTTGCGTGGTAAGACAATCAACTCGTTATTCTTCAGTCGCGGGATCGAACCCTGGTTGACACGTCTTTTTTCTCTATTTTTCATTTAATTTCTGACGGTTTGTTTGAAGCCAAGTGCAATTGTGACAATAGTAATAATTATAATTGTGTTGCAACCTTAATCACAGAACTAATCATCCAGAGGCTATATTTGAAACGCACTATTCGATCAATATTGCGTACGTTTAATTTGTATTTTGTATACATAAATACACACTACATGGTATTTCCGTTAATTCTTTACTTTATTATCAAAATTGTCTTTTTACAGCATATTCGTCAGATATTCTTTAAATAACTGCGGTAGACATTTCGTCGGAAAATCAGTGCATATGTTAAACCGGCAAATGGATACATTCCTGAAAATGTACGTCGACTAACTGAATTAGAAATTCACAGCAGTGAAATGTACCATCATGCAAGTCTACTGATCGAGGGGTCGTGTGTTCGATTCCCGGGCGGGGCAAACTTTCGTGGAGATTGGTCATGAAATTATTTCTACGGCTATTCTCCCTCCTACCAATGATCTTTAATTATGTAGGTCAGTGGTCAGTCACTGACGAAAGTATGCGCTTAGTAGTTGGTTAACAGCGAAATCCAGAGATTTAGCCTTTCCAGGAGAAGTGAGTTGGTTGACTGACCACCGTTATATGACCTATATAATGTGTTGCTACGGCGTTAAACCCAACACACAAACAAACAAACAAACAAACAAACAAACAAACAGATAGCCATTGCTAGTATTGTATTACGTCAACACTCAAGGACGTATTTTTCTTGCATTCTTGTGCATCCATCATTCAAATATCATACGACATATATGTATTTTGAAGTACCTTTACTGTTCATACTTTACGTATGTTATGTTTTTTGTATCATGTATAAGTCTTGTTTTTTTTAGTCTTACTAGCCTAAGAAATTATATTTGATAAAAAATATATGTATGTATATATATACACTCATACAAATATTTTTCTCATTGTTATTAATGCAGTTTACCTTTTCTTTACGTATTTTTAAAGATTAAAACACATTCAATTTACGCGCCGTCGCCTACGACGTCAGAGAAAAACTGTTTTTATTTTATACAATTACTTCTCTAAAACGTTGAATTACGGAAAAAGTAGCTCGAAGACATGTATTTTTTATTTCATAATATCTTTACATGTACATCTGAGAATAACATATGGAATTTTCAGGGTATGTCACCAGACTACTTTTTTCGTAAAATGCGTTTCAGTATGAAATAATTCCATTTGTATGAGCTAATAAAATCACCGTCTCACGACGTTTAAAGCTATGAGAACACAATATACACTGTAATTCGTTAACACCGGCCTTTGCATCGCTTTGCCATGTGTATGCAGAATATTTACAAGTTTGTTTGATAAATTTCCGTCAATTATTGTCCATTTTATGAACGCCGAAACGCAAAAATAACCGCAAAATACGTCACGCGCCAATTCGCGGCACGACGTCACCAAGGCAACGTTTTAATAATTTTGAACACCAAAACCGAAAAGACAAAACTTTAATTGACAAGTGTTCTTAATTTGATTAAGATCGAAGGAAAGTCGAGAATTAATTTGTAAAGTGTGGAGCTACCTTAAGCAACAACTTAAGTTTAAAAATGAACTTAAGTTGTTTCGTGAAAGTGGCCCCTGCTTTATAATGTTATAGTTGAGATATGTAATTATAACATGAAATGTATGCTTTGATCAAGTTGAATACACACATATATTTTATTCACATGGATATTTTAGGTTGGGATTAAAAAAAGAATAACTAAAGAACTGATGATTAGTTCTGATAAGGTATTTACAGGCACATTACAGTCACATATCATACAGTTAAATTTATATAGTTGATGTCATAAAATCAATGATTATTATAGACAATGTCATACAGTCAATGTCATATAGACAATGTCATTAAATAAATGTCATATAGTCAATGTCATTTAATCAATATCATACAGTCAATTTCATGTAATTAATGTCATATAGACAATGTCATATATACAATATCATACAGTCAATTTCATATAGACTATGTCATGATATATTATACGGAAAATGTTATAAAATCTATGTTATATACAAAATGTCATGAAATCAATGACATATACAAAATGTCATGAAATCAATGCTATATACAAAATGTCATAAATCAATGTTATATACAAAATGTCATGAAATCAATGCCATATACAAAATGTCATAAATCAATGTTATATACAAAATGTCATGAAATCAATGACATATACAAAATGTCATGAAATCAATGCCAAATACAAAATGTCATAAATCAATGTTATATACAAAATGTCATGAAATCAATGTCATATTAACAATATCATTTTGACAATATCATGCAATCAATGTCTTATAGAAATTGTCATGAAAAAATGCTTTAAAAAAACAAAATATTATGAAATCAATGTCATGAAATCAATGTCATATAGTCAATGTCATATTGTCAATGTCATAAAAACCAACACAAAAATTAGTATAAAAGCTCATACACATAATATTTACAAGTAATTAATCATTCTGCATATATATTCTACTAACATCAGGTCATGAAATCACAGATCAGATCAGACCCAAATCTTTTTCCAAATTAGGTTTTTTTCACATATCAAGGATTTGCATTGTTGATTCCAAATACTGATACTTCTATAATCCTTTATAGGAAAGACTGACAGTGTAAGAGAATGAGACAATGTGTATGTGATAGAGAGTGAGAGAGAGAGAGAGAGAGAGAGAGTGACACAGGGATATATACTGTATATAAGGATAGTTGGAATATAGCACATTTTACTGGTAGATTAACTATGATCAATACTTGTACTGTATCACTCTTAACTTACATGCATTCTCATATTAGTAGGATATAAAACACACTACTTCTTCCTTGGCATTTTCCTATCCCTTTATTCCCCTTGATTTTCCCTCTCTCCACTTTCTTCTTAACATCACCTTTCAATCTTTTCCTCTATCTCTCACCTTTCACACTTTCCTACTTATTCTCTCACTCAACATTACTCTATGCTACTCCTTCTCCTGTACCCTTCCCTTTTTTCTCACTCACACATTATCCTTCTTTCCCTCTCCCCCTCTTATCTTATACTAAATCTCTTAATCATGTTCTGTCCTACCCCCCAGCCTCCCTTCCATCTCCCCTTCAAATCTCATTCCTTATTACTCTCCCCATCAAGTTCTGCCCTATACCCCCTCCTCACCCTTCTTTGTTCCTCTCTCTCTCCTCTCCATTCCATATCATCCGTATCCTTCCTCATTCCTTCTCGCCTCTCCACTCTCCAATACATGCCTAGGTTTCAATATTACTTATAACTGATTCATTCAATCCCTCAGAGATATATCTGGCTATTTGTAGTGTTACAACAAAACATACATTTCATGAGATGAACATATACTCCTATTACAGTGTCGTAAAGTTGGATTTAGACTAGGCAATATTACATAATGGAAGTTATTTATGGAGAAATAATTATTAAAATATTGTATAATTAAGGGCACAAGTTAACTTTTAAGGTAGATCTATTTTTATTAATTAGACAGAATTACTTCCCTTCGTAAATATAAATGGTCACTGTAACTGTTATCCCAGCAAACACATGACGTCTATACAACTTCAGAATAATGTAGATTTTAGTCGCGACCTTGCCGACCACAAGTCAACGTTAACCCAACGTCTAAACCATGACGTCAATCCAACGTTGGAAAGCAAAAAGAAACATGAAAGTCTGGTTTTAGCGATTGAAAATTTGTTTGTCTGTTAAAATGACAACATAAATGATCAAAGCACTGAAAGCACTGGATTTGTTGGACATAGAAAACAAAATTATCAAAGTGCTGATAGCACTGGAGTTGTTCGACATAGAAAACACAAATTGCTAAGAAATTAGAGGTTTTTTTAAAAATATACTTAGGTTTTTATTTGTGTTTTATTAGCTTGTTCCGCTTAAATGGTTGAAATTTGCAGATGTCATTTGCAAAATAATTCAGTATGTACTTACTTTGAGTGAAATAATACTGCCATTTTTTTAATTAAGCGGCATGAGGTCCGTTTGCCCTGATTATTTTTAAGTAAGCCAATTTCTTACATTTCCAGAACTAGTCAAGATTTATGTCAATTGAAACTGCTATGTTTAGATGATCTACACAAACATTCAGGAACGATAGTCTGGATCATTTATTTTTGAAGTAATACCCCTGTTATTATTGAACATCTAAGGTATTTTTTTTCAAAGTTGAGTGTAAATTTTTCATCCACTCAGATGATATACTAAATTTTTGTGGGAGAAAAAAAAATCTTTTACACATCACCCTTTGTGATATGTACATAATTGCTTTAAACATTGGTTGATAATGTGTTTTTTTCATTTGACATTATGAATGTGAGATGAAATTAATTAAGAAATCGGCATGTTTTGTTGGAAACATGCATGTGTTTAACTGTAACATTTAATTGTATAATTATTATAATAATGTCGTATTCATTGTCATTTTATTGTTTTTATCGTACTAAGATCAAACAAAATTAAAAGTAAAATTACCGATGATAAACTTATTTGTGTTGTCTTTAATTAGATTCTGGTCATGCAATGGTTTTATTCAGGTCATATTTTGGTTGGATTCACCCTGAATAAATATTGATTGTACCACGTTTGTACGACTACATTTGTTTGCTGGGATAAATCACTTAATAATTGTTTTATTGACCTTTTAACTTTATATCTATGTCAGATTATTCATATTTTAGGTTTATACTTATATTATAACTTGTATTTTGTATCATTGTTCATTTAATAGGGGATAGAAAAATCACTATTCATTGATGAAACATCCACTAGTAATTAGGGTATTTTGTTAGAGTTATCTCCATTTATATAGAACAAAGAAGACATTCTTTGTTTAGGGGTTTATTATAGAGTTACTTCCCTTGAATAATTATAGGGGTCAGCACCAGTCCTGTCTTAGTTCATAAATATTGGTGCAACCTGGATTTGCCTCAGTCTAAAACTAGCACTTGAATTGGAAGGAACTCAAAATTCTCTCTCTAGTATTAATTAGAAATTAATTAATTATTTTTCATATTTATACTTAATTTTTTTGGAGCATTTTTGCACTTAAGTAATTGTTTAAATAAGTTAAAGGTATAGTTTAATTTTATTTATATTATTGTTTTTACTAGATTTAATTGGTTTAAATCAAATTTGTGATTAAAGTCAAAATATTGTTAGGCCGCTAGCTTATGGAACTTGAGAAGTTACTATTTTGAGCCTCCTATCATAATTCCGTGAATACACGCTCTGACGGAGCGGAGCTCGTGGTCAGAGTTCTCAACCCGATTATTTCATGAATACTTTATGTCACGAGTCGTAACTACCCTCATTCAAAAGATCATATATCATACCTCCTTCCTATGTACATGCTCCCACTCAATTCTACTTACTTAAGCCATATTTTGTCATAGTTTATCTCTCTGCTCCCATTCATTCATGTCGCTGTTTGCTCCCATATCTACTTCCGGTGATGGCGTATGTTTACGCCAAGGCGGAAATACCCGAGTTACGGCCATTGTTACCTCCCCTGACACGGAGCGGCTCCTGTGACGTCACATTAACGGTGACGTACACGGAACATCTCTGAGTACTATATAAAGCTTCGCATTTAGCGGCTCCCCATCAATCGTCTTTCTAAACTACACCAGCTAACTCTCGTAGAGAAATTCTCTCCATAAGGAGCCAGCTCCCAGTTAAAATGGATAGATCTGCTGAGGTAATACCATAAACTAAAACTAGTATTTCTACAATATAGTCACTTACCAGTGACATCCTAAATAATAAATATTGTTTCCTTACATGAGAAACTGGAAAGGTACCCCCACCCACTTGACCTCTTAGAACTCTGGCGGCGGCTCCATATATATTTTATATTCGTAGGAGTACATGTATACCTTTTATATGCATTGCTATATACATATTAGTTTATTATAACTTGCCTGGCTTATAATTTAGGCCATATTATATACTTATAGTGACTGGTACGTTGTGTTAGTCGTTACTTACTAGAGCCCCTTGTTTTAAAGGCTCATTCCCATGCCTACCTAAAAAAAATACCGCTCATTCATCCTTACAAACTGTTCCCAGCCAAGAACAGGGCACGGCTGGCAGAACAATGTAACATACTATTTTTTTCTGAGCATTCATTAGGTAAGTGTTTTATCTACAATATTCTGTGGAATTTAGTGGAAATATGTTTTTTGATAGCATTAAGTTTAGAGGGGACAAAAGGGGACAGTATTAGAATCACATACATGGGACAAATAGGGACAGTATTAGAATCACATACAGGGGACAAAAGGGGACAGTATTAGGTAAAGGGTTAAACAAACAATCAGAATGTGCTATGCATTTTGTTTATCTGCATTTGTCCGTAGCATGTTTACATATATAGCTAAATTTTTTGTATCATGCATGTCGATTGATAGGCCAATTATTCAATTCAATAATAATTATCGAGGTGTGAAAAACATCTTTGGAACAATTTAGGCCAGAAAAGTCGCTTAATTAAACCTAGTTATCGGTATTGGACTGATAAAGTAAGGTCGTTAGTTGCGTCAGACAGTGTGTCGCTTTATGCAGGGACTTTATATAGGCATTTATCTTGGGCGGTCTCAAATACAGTCACATAAGACAGGGAGTCGTTTAATTCAGTGGGTTGCTAAGGCAGTTTTTACTGAATTTGATGATGTTATTTGATTTATATTTTGGTATTATTAAGAAACTTGTTTATTACTTTAAATACTTCAACTTTGTCTCATCCTTTTAGTTACATATTAAACTTGAGTCTTCATTTTACTAGATCTTTGTTCTAAATATTTTTATTATACACTTTTCCTTATTTCTTAATTCTATAGTTCTGTATAACTTTAAATACAGTGGTGTCATCCTGACGAACGCATCATAAGATAGATGCAGTGAATTTGATCACTTAATACAACTAGATTTCTTCTTAGGCAGACTATCCCGAGATTCGAACTTACACGTCACTAGTTCTTACATAATGGAACCTTAGTTTCATTCGTTTTCACTTCAACAGTATTATTTGGCAAGGGACATCTAAAATATCTGATCAAATATTCTTAATTTCTTGGAAGTCCCAACTTTTTCAATGTCATCCTCAACAAGTCATAGAACATTATCACAGCGACTTTATAACTGCTACAACAAAATTACCAAAAATGTGAAATATTGTTGTAGAAAACAAAACAAAAACGCTAAAAAAAGACGAAAAACCAAAGTAAACAATTCATTAATATGGCCTTAACTGTAAGACTAGGATATATTGAACAGTTACTGGATCAGACGCAAGTTGTTGTTGTACATGATTGATGGCTAGAAATGTGCCTTTATCTAATGAATAATATATTTCTTCACAATTTCTTCACAATTTGGTACCAGGAAAAAAAAACACCAAAGACTATCCAAGCAATCATCTAAATATCATGAAACAAGCCAGGATGTCAAAAACTGAGATGAATTCATTTGATTTTATTTATTCCATGAAAAAATTAGCAAGTTTTGTACATTGCTTTCCCCAGTAAACATTCAATACTTATAACTAATATGGAAGTGTGTCAAAAATAGAGAAAAAAATAATTTATAAGCTTTTTACTGCTTTGTTTAGGTGGTATGCTTATGCTGACTTATTAGTAATGCTACAGTCCCATAAACATAAAAATAGCCGTACAGGTGCCTTGTGATCAAGCTCCGCAAGGACTCATACATACTCTTGCGTATCCATACGGACTATTAAATTTCTACAAGGATCCATGGATACACATATCAGTTTCAAAGTCAAATCTGACAATCGTGGCCGAGTATAGATTAAACTTGCATATCTTCCAGCTACGACTCTGTATGGGTGTGTTGTTTTGTGCTATGTGCATACCATCATCTTAATATGCAAGGGTTCCCACGGCCTACGGCTGTCTGCATGTACAGGTCCCCAACAAGCCACGATTGTATGGAACTTAGGCATAAGTTAACAGAAGTAACAAGCAGTCATCACTTTTAATTTTCTTTGAATATATTATCAAGTAAAAGGAAAAATATCAACAAGCCCAACTACATGATACAATTAATTCTTACTTGTCTGTACTTTTACTAGTTTTGGGGTTCAGCTAATGTGT
Organism: Mactra quadrangularis; assembly: GCA_025267735.1. NCBI lineage: Eukaryota > Metazoa > Mollusca > Bivalvia > Venerida > Mactridae > Mactra > Mactra quadrangularis. The sequence continues at coordinate 40,629,377 of CM046301.1, read as the reverse complement.
TAAAGCAATGACTTGAATAAATCACCTAGTGTTTACGTGAAACTGTTGGCAGTTAATAGTCATGGTTCCTTGCAGTGAATAGACCTGGGTTCTAACAGTGCATGCATCTGGTTCCTGGCTCCTCAGCATGGACCTAGGTAATGGCTACTGGAAGTGAATGGACTTGGTTCCCAGCAGTGAATGGATCTAAGTAATCATCTAACTCTTGGCTGTAAATGGACATGGTTCCTGGCAATGAATGGACCTGGTTTTCAAGTTTTCATTTCCATGAGCATGATACATGATCCTAACAGCTTTATAACGAGGACCAGGAAGCAGTACCGTAAAGTGATCAATCTAAATTGCAAGGGCTTGCTTCATGATATAGTTAGAATAAATATGTTTAGTAATACATCTAGCAAAAATATGTTGATAAAAAATGTACAAAAAAAACCATAATCAGTTCAACAATATCCTTAAATCAAAAAGTCAAAATATGCCTTCCAGTGCTAAAATCATAGTTTTAGACATTTCCAGTAAAAAACTTCCAGCCCAGGAAATGTTCAATAAGATCCATCATCTCTAAGGGGGATGTTCATAAAAATTTCTAATTGGTTTCCATACATCATGTTTTTCTCAAGAGATCCGAAAATTCAACATGACTTTAAGTGAACAGAAAAACCAGTGAAGTGTGAAGTGAACCAATTTCAAAATTCATCAAAACAAGCCACCATCAACCTGACCTGAATGTCTCAAGTATTTCCAACCATTGATTTTCCAAGGAAAAACTCACATCAGTATGACAAGTCAAGTCGCAAAGTTTTCCTTCAACATAATTGTTCAGTCAAATGTGATTACCTTGTTATCAAAAAAAGGGTTTTCATTTATTAAATTGATTTGATTTTAAAATGATTTCTAGACATTTTTATCACATCAAATAGCCTCTCAATCAAAATATTAAACAAGTTTTTATACTGTTTCTTATAGTCTGTGAATACTGGGTTTGAAAGTGATCACAGGATATTTTTTAGCAAAGGCCCATTAAAGTTGCCAGTTCTATATTGTTTTGTATTCTTTTGGTTGTTTTCATGAAAGACTTTTGGAGAATGCTAACTTTGCAGTCTATTCTACATTAAACTAAAATCATTAACTATATGGTGCCATTCCAGAATTCATGGTAAAAAAATGGTGGATTATAAAGTTTATTTTGAAGTTTCAAAGTTTATTTCAATAAATACCGGAAGGCGGTAAGCCCAAGCTGCAAATAATAATATAAGCAAGTATCAAAATTATGTAAAAAGAAGAGTCTTATTTTTGAGTTTATGTACACATATATATATTTTTTTAATTCATATCTTTAAGAGCCAATATACCACAAGTAGGAATGTCATATCTTTTTGGTTTTTTTACAATTTTTATAAAACATGACATTTTAATAAGAGTGGATTCCATAAATTTCCATTATTTTTTGTATCACACACCAGGCAGACGTTCAGTCTTTCACTGTTTTCTGAAAATGTAAACCAAAAACTTTGAACAGACAAGTTCCACTTCTAGGACAATCAAAATCAATGGTTTTAATTGTGGTATTGTATAGTATAGCAACCTCTTACTTCTTAAATAAAGCATTTTTTACTTTAAAAAATTCCATGATATTGCGATAACCAAGGTGGTCTTTACAGCAGAATTCAACAGTACATGTGTATAAAATGTACATGTTGTATATAATTACATTTTGTTATCAAATTTAATAAAATTTTCCATGTAATGAACCCCAACATACTTATGTTCCAAGACTTAAGAATTAAGGCTCATTATATATTGACTTTAAGATAATACATGAAAAATTTTTTTATCCAGTATCATGAATAGAATAGCAGCCTGACTCCAAGTTTTAAGACGAAAAAAATCCAATATTTCTATCGCATTTTAACAATCCATCACTCAGTACTGGGTGGTGTATCTGTTGCTAAAATTAATAAATCAAACAGTGAAAACTATCTCCCTAGAAAATACTCAAGATTGAAATAATATTATAGTTAATCCCAGTGAATGGGTCCATAGCTAGCACATAGAATTATATGTACAGAGTTCTCCGAAAGTTCTTTGACATAATCTCATTCTAAGGGAAGGCCCATTGGCAGGACTAGCCAGGGCCCCCTGAAAATTGCAAAATATACCTGTCCATGAGTGTTCCATGTCCATGTTTGAACTGTAAGCCATTTTTAAGGAGCCTAAAGCAATTTTTCTCTGGCTTTCTTAACTCACCTCAAATGTGTTTAACATAGATCTAATGGTTATGCAGTTTCATTATTAATATGTTGCATTGTTCTGCCGACAGTGTATAATGTGGTTTTAAAGTTTGGACCCTCCCCCTCTTAGCAAAAGTTTAGACCCCCTCGAAAAAAAATCTGGATCCCCCCCTGAGACCTATATATAACTGTGCAAATTCCAAATTCAGCATTCATTAGTTTATCAGCATATGATTTTAACTACATTGTAAGTTACACTAATAAGATTTAATTACAAGTAAAAAATTGCTGCTAAATGCAGCAAAGTGATTGTCACAGCAAACAAAAAAAGAATTATTAAGTATAATCTAAAGGTAACTCAAAAAAGCATTATATTGAATTGTCATGTTAAGGTTTTTCAGTAATAAAATCTTTATGCCGACAGGATGTTTGGTTTCTGTTCGATTTATTTCCAGTAATTCATATTTGGGAAAACACAGTCTTTCAGAACTTAAGCTATTTACATGACATATCGCTTCTGTTCAGTCAAGTGCTCCTTACATTGCGGATCTGTCCTTACCAATCCGTGTGACTATATTGGTTCCCAGAAGTGATCTGTATAATAGGGGGCAACCTTTGGTCTCCGGGCAAATTGAAAATCAAAGTACATAAAAAGAGACCTTTTAACCGCAACAGCTACTTCCCAAGAACAAAACATGACGTAACCGGTTTAAGACGTTTGCTTAAAGGAGTGTCATACTATGAGATAGTTCGTCCACAGATTAGCCCATACCAAACTGTCCAGAAGGAGTAGGATGTTGATTTGCTATACAAAATATTTTATCTCTGTATACTGCCAACCCCTCTCTTGAGTGTTACAGGCAGGATTAAGTGCTTGTCGAAAAATGATAAATAAAGAAAAAGTTAAAAGATCCTGACAAACAGTCAAACACCTACAATACCGGTATTCAATATACATCGTATACTAGTGTAAAGCCCTTGTACTAGGTAATACCCTACACTCCCCTCGCAGCTCAGTGAACACATTACATTCACCCGCTGCTTTAAAACGTGTTGAATTACAAGTATAAGCATTTCCAAAAATGCTTGAATCGTCGTTTAGCCATGTATACTCCTTAGAGTAAAAACACTCAAGCAATATGCGCTAGCGTTTTATACCGTCTCAAGTATAATTATTTTAGAATACAATAATTATAGCGTGCCCAGCAGCGTGTTCAGTTACCTTGAACATTCCGTAACGGAAGAATCGGAACAACTTAACCAATTGACAGCTCATCCCGAGCACAGGCTGTCGGCATGAAACAGTCCCATCAAAAATATTGTATACACACACACACTCACACACACATATATATAGTAAAGGTATGTAACTCATCACCTCAGAAACCTCGAAAAAAATTACCTGTCTTATTCAACGGGCTCCTGTGTTTTTATTTCATGATCGATTTTCGAAAACTTGGTCTTATTTATCAAAAAAATGGTTGATCTGTTGATTGCTTACAAAAGCTTATTAATTAAAAGCTATTGAAGAAAGTTATGAGACGTTAAACAGGAAAATTGTCCAGGTCGTTACTGTCTGGACCTACCGAAAACCGTTTCCTTCTCGAACGTAACTCATAGATGTGTACGTGGAACTCAGATAAAAATGAACCAAAAACAGAGAAAATAATATTTTAACTCACTAGCCTCTCTCACAGTCGCCTAAAGCAAATAATTTGATCACTATCATAATTTTTCCTTGACTTGTCGTGAGTTGTTTTCGTTGGTCTCCATTTTTAGAAAGAAGTCTAGGCTAAAACCGAACTCATACCGTTTTTACGGATCATACAACTCTACCCGAGGACAACTCAACCCGTTACAAATAAACGCATTTTTATATTCAAACAGCTATTCTGGACAAAACATCATCGTTCAGAACTGAATGAATTTTAAAAGTGAGTTAATGATAAAGTTAATATATTTATTAGGTGATTATTGATTACTATTTTTCAGATACAGTATGTTACAATTAGAAAGGCGTAAAAATGAAGCGTATTACGTTGTTAGTGATATTGTAGTTCTATGTATTATAGATTAAAATTACATAAAATGTTATGATAACTATAAAACTGTTTCCTGATAATTTATAATTATTCTTTATCTTTAGTTTTACGGAATTAATTTCATTTTAGAGCTCAAATTTACTAACGTGTTAATTGTCATGGGTTGAGTTGTCCTCGAGTAGAGTAGTATGATCCGTAAAACGGTATGAGTTCGGTTTTAGCCTAGACTTCTTTCTAAAAATGGAGGCCAACGAAAACAACTCACGACAAGTCAAGGAAAAGTTATGATAGTGATCAAGTTATTTGCCTTAGGCGACTGTGAGTGAGGCTAGTGATTTACAAATTATTTTCTCTGTTTTTAGTTCATTTTAATCGGAGTTCCACGTACACATCTATGAGTTACGTTCGAGAAGGAAACGGTTTTCGGTAGGTCAAGACAGTAACGACCTGGACAATTTTCCTGTTTAACGTCTCATAACTTTCTTCAATAGCTTTTAATTAATAAGCTTTTGTAAGCAATCAACAGATCAACCATTTTTTTGATAAATAAGACCAAGTTTTCGAAAATCGATCATGAAATAAAAACACAGGAGCCCGTTGAATAAGACAGGTCATTTTTTTCGAGGTTTCTGTGGTGATGAGTTACATACCTTTATTATATATATGTGTGTGTGTGAGTGTGTGTGTATACAATATTTTTGATGGGACTGTCTCATGCCGACAGCCTGTGATCCCGAGACGACTCAATATCATACTAAAGGAATTGAGTTGTCCCAACTTAGTGTTGAGTATTGCACGGTAAGTATTGCAAGTAACTTTTAACGGAAATGGGCTGTACTATGACTACATTAAAAAAACCAATAAATGTCGGCAGTAGAAATCGAAAGGATTTATGTCACATGACTTTTGCCCATTGCTATCAAAACCTACCCATCACAATATCACGGCGTTGAGACGCGGTGAAATAATGAGATTACTAGAAGTACATGAGCAAAGTTTCAAAGAACTTTTGGTGGGCACTGGATATGGTATGTTTTTTATGTCCTACTTCAGTAGTCGGATTAATATGATGCAGACATCTAATCTTAATCAAAACATACATGTCACTATTGGGACAATCAAACTCAATGGTCTAATAGCAGATCGGTCATAGCATAAGAAACTTTTTCCTCTAAAATTAAGTATTTAGGACATTTAAAATTCATAAAAAATCACATGATTTTGCTTTAACTAAGCTGGTCTTTATAACAGAACTTTAATGTAACTATAATTTCTAACCAGCACAATCTGATTAAAACACGATCTAAAATTTTCCGCTTGCCTACTTGCTAATTTAAATCAGGCCATTTTTAAACGAGGGTCATGTTCAGGTGACCTTAAACGAGGGTCATGTTCAGGTGACCTTTTCTCATCATTATATTCATGATGAAATTGTTATGATTTGTAACTTGTTTACATGGTCTGCGTCATGCAATTTGAAATGAGTCGTCCAATTGCAGACTGTGAATAATACAGCTGTTAATTTAGCTTGCAAACCTTGGTCTATAAATAGAAATTACAAAATCAAAATGTTATAAATAGTGTTTCGTTAGATGAAAGCTACGCATTGATTGGTTGACATAAAGGTCATCTCGACTTGACCCTCCATAGAGATCTTAGAGATCCTGTACGACCACACTTTACAGGATATTTGTTTACGGAGATTGTAACCAGCAGGAAGCTCCCATACTCTGAAAGCAACTGTCTTCCTTCTCACATAATAAGCTGTGGTTGCAGCAGAGTTCAAACCTCTGGCTCAGATGAGTGCCACAAGCAGTCTAACCTAACAAGATAACTAGAGTTATAGCCCTTTATGTGTGACACACATATTTTGTGACATTCATAGAATAATACATGTATCAGCTTTATGTTGAAAATACAGTATTAATTTAGATTTTTTTGGTAAAATTAAGGTTTTTAAAGTTTTAAAGGTTTTTGCCAGTGGAATCCTACTGAAAAAACTTGTTTTTGTACTTCATTCAAAGAATACAACTAATTTTTCACTCAAGGAATATACCTTATTTTTCACCTCAGGAATACACCATCTCATACAGACATACATTTGGTACATACATACATATATTCTCCTGCCAATCATTGTATAAGATCAATAATCCCTCTGTACCAATATCCAATAGATATCTTAACATAGCTCAGTATTTCCAATAGAGAACTGAGTTACACACAGAAAACATCATTTTATACATATAGACAAGAATTAGTAGAGACAAGTCCTCGTTCAAAACAACAGAATGCTGGTAGTTGAACATTGTTCATAGGCGGTTCCAGGATTTCTGGTTAGAGGGGGCAGAAAATTCTAGTTAGAGGGGTGTAAAATGAATATGTATACATGTAATTATTTATCTTATAAATATCAAATTTCATGATAGAAAAAAAAACTATGCTCAGGCAATTTTAGGGGGGGGGGCTTACGCCGGGTCCACCCCCGCCTGGATCTGCCTTTGTTGTTTACCAACATAATATACCATCATTGTCAGTACTAGTAAGTTTTCAAATAGTCTGTAACCCTCACATTTTACAACAATATTATACTGTAGATTGTGTGAGGTTAGACAATGTCTCAGAACCCTCAGTCAAAACAATGGAAAAGTGTTGAAAATGGTACTAAAATAGTACTTTTGGTGTTTGAAACCTCCATCCCCTTAAAAGAAATTTAGGGTCAGACAACCTTGGAAAGTTTTTTTCAATTCACCCCTAAAAATTTTCTTGTCTGATACAGTACATACCTTTTCTTCTTCTTCTTAAAAATCATTATATCCTTTAGAGAAAGTAGCTTATCTATTATGTATTTCTTTGACTCCAAACATGACCTTGGATGGCGCTAATTTATTTTCACTCAGAGCAAAATTATATTTACCTTGAAATTTATGGTGACATTTCATCACAGTTTACAGTCAACTTGTCAAATGTATGAATCGTCAAACTTAATTTAACGCACAACCATTAGACCAACTCGTCAAACTGATAATATAGAGTGAAAAAAATGTGTGAAAACTTAGGACAGTTATATAAATTATATTTTATTGATTTAATATGATATTGTTATGGAAATGTTACTTTTATCAGACAAATTATAATATTTTGATATTAAATCGTTGTTTTTTTATTAAAATAAGTATTATTTTGTAAAGAAATAAAGTGTATTTATTATGCTATTTTAGTACAATATTGTGAGAGTATATATTATTTTTAAATCAATTATTTTATTTTATTATGTTAGAATAAAGAAAATGCAGTTATAAAGACTTTAATAGTAGTTAAGTGTAATATAAATAAATCAATAAATTGATTCTCAAGTATTTTTCAGGTTTAAACAGTATATTTGGAAAGAGTTTTAGTTTGTAATCAGTGATTTATTCGCTTGAATCCCATATGGCGATATGACAACATATGCTAGCTCTACTCATCAACAAAGCTGATAGGTCACAATATAATACCATAGAATTTACAGTTAGTTACAAATGAGTTGATGTTTGTTCTAATTCCAATTACCAAGCAACATTCTCGCTAAAATTCGTTTGTTAGTGAAATTGTGATGGAATTGTAGCAGAGGCCGATAGTTGATTAATATCAGAGTGATGGTTCGAATCCCACAAGATAGTAATGTGGTGCTTTTTAATATATAATTAAATATAACAGTATGATTTTACAATCCGAATTATTACTACCAATGGATAATCAGCATAATCAAATTGATAATTGCAATTTGTGAAAACTCTATTGATCTTCTTAATTTGTTTGTAATACAATATAACAGTGTAAACCAAACCTTTGTTCATAAATTTTTATATAATTATCCTAATAAAAATATTCACATATTGCTAATGATAATAATATTAATACACAAAGAATAAAATTAATTTAAGTACTTGATTTATTCAAATAACCCTAAAATATGAATGCGGCTATTTTTCATTATACGTACATATTACTTATAATATTAATACACAAAGAATATAATTATTTTCAACATTTTATTCATTATGTATAAGGAAATACACAAAATATAATTTATCTAAACATTTCATTCAAAATAATTAACTAAGGATATATTTTACACATAAAATAAGACAACTACCCCCACCCCTCCTATGTATTTTTTCACTCTATATTATCAGTTTGACGAGTTGGTCTAATGGTTGTGCGTTAAATTAAGTTTGACGATTCGTACGTTTGACGAGTTGACTCGCATCCTTTCACCACCATTAGCTAACTGTCAACTGAAAAAGTGATGAGATGTCACTGAAAGTTTTAAAATAAGTTTTGGCTCTGAAGTCTGAGTACAAGAAAATTTATTCTATGAATGATCCAAAGCAGAGAATCCTCAAATATATGACAATAGAAGTTTATAGGAGATGTTCAAAGCTGACTGCAGATATATGGCAAAGACTGCTGACTTCAAATCACTGTAACATCCCACCAATAGAAATGGGCAAGTTGCAGCCCAGCTACCAACCATGGCTGTCTATGTGGTAAAATAAGCACTTGCTAACTAAGAATGGGAGTCTTAAGAGTATGTTAACAGTTAGGTTAAAAAAAAAATCTTTAAAAATCTTACACTTTCATTTTTTTTAAAAACTGGTTTGTTCTAAAATTATTCTAAATATAATTTTAGAATTTTCTTATAATAGAATAATTTTAAGGAGTAATAAAGCTAATGTCACAATAGCCATGTTTGATTGGACACAGAACAATGTTCTACAAAATAATCAAGTCAAACTTCATGTTTTCTAATCATGAACATCTTCAGTTAAAAATAGCTTTGTGTATTGTCTAAAAATAGTAAAAACAAATAACTATTTTTGTACAAAAATCGAAAAGTCCTTCAAAATGTTGATAAGCAATTTAAAATCCGAACAAACAACAAAAAATCTTCCAAGTCAAATCTGACATCAACAGCAGCTATTACAGCTGCTTGGGCAGATTTTAACTTAAATATTTAAACACTGAGAATGTACAGAAACAATTTGGAATCATTGAAGCAAAGTTGTAAAAATGACAATTTTAGAACAGATTGACCTAAGTAAGACTGACCAGTAAAAGTAGTCATGCTCATTATAGAAAATTAGACAAATTTGAGTACACATTCATTACACAAATTTAGAGTGACAAATTTGAGTAAACACTCAATACACAAATTTAGAGTGACAAATTTGAGTAAAATTTGAGTACACAAAATTAAACACTCCGTACACAAAATTAGACTGACAAATTTGAGTACACATTAAATACAAAATGTTGGACTGACAAATTTGAGTACGCATTAATATACAAATTTAGGCTGTCAAATTTGAATGCACACTCATTATACAAATTTACTGGGGCTGTGGATCATTGAGCAAGTGGCGATCCGATCCGAACCATGATTCTTGTGTAGCGATTCACAAATCGAACCACGAATCACTTGTTAATGGAGAAGCATACAAAATTTCACATAATAACAAAAATAAGGGATGAATTACATTAGCATTTACTAAATGGAAAACCATGTACTCCAAACATTACTATTACCAGACGTTAAATGGGCAATTTCAGTGAAATCATTTTTGTTTACATGTGAATCAATCAAATGTTTGAGTTTATATTAGTAATGCGGCTCGTTTTCAGTGGAAGTAAGCTAATTTTTTCAAAAAAGTAGATCGCGATCAGACGATTTCGGACATGACAAATATTCATACTCGATTTTCTGGTCTGGATCGCAAGTATTCCAGTAATCGGATACTCGCAGCAGCCCTGAAATTTACACTGACAAATTTGAGTACACACTCAAAACACAAGGGACACTAGCCAGTGACAAGTTTGAGTAGTCAATTTTATTATGCAATGTTCATGAGTTTACCTTTCATTCTGAGTTTCCATTCAAATGGATTAATAAATCATTAATTTTAAATAATTTAACTAAATGCATCAACTACCTAACAAACTGTTTAACGACCCAACAAATTGTTAACTCACAGAAAATCTAGCAAGATTAATACAATTGGAGAAAATTTTAAAAACATGGTAAATATTGACAGAGAGCGGGTCAATACTGGAGTACCTCTTGCAAGCGGAAAGTTCCCGGACATTATAATGTTTAATGTAGACTTTAATTCATTGACTAACACTCGTACATTGAATATAAAATAAAGACATTGTTCAAACAGACTTCTTATGTCAATAAATTCCTTGAATTGAAAAAACTCAAATGTTTAGACTGAGAGAACTCCATATAAAATACATATTGATGTAAATTTATACTTTAATCCATATTTGGATTAATAAAATAGCTTTTTATGAGGTATGTGTAAATGATGAAAAAATTAAATACATGTACAATGGCAGGGCATTTTTTAGAATCACTTTATATAGAACAAGAGGGGAGTTTTATCACAATACTTTTGATAGGGGAATGAAAACTGCTCCTGTTACATAAGGAAAAAATCCCTACAAGGTATGCAAGAACAACACATTTCAGATTGATTAAACAAAGACATGACTTGAGGGAATTGACCCAAGACAAAAAATGCAATCCAAATATAATCTGCATGCAATTAATCAATTAAAAGAAGCATAGTTATGGGTGTTTTCAACCTTAAAATTAAGTTATATAACATACATGGTATTCTAACATCATACATTTTCGTGGCATTTTGTAATAATGTCTCACATTTTCGTTAATTAGAACAAAAAAGTTTACCATGCAGACTGATAAATCATCAAAGTAGAATAATTAATGTAATCCAAACTACATGTACCAAGTTATATAAACTACATGTATAAATCATACATAAAAAATCTACCATATGTAAATCTTTTTAAATATCACAAAGAATGAAAATGTCACCATGGGAATGGAACCCACAAACAAAATGTCAACAAAGTAATTACCTCTTTGACCTATAACAAGAAATCACCAATTAGTACCAAAGGCAACCATGTTTTCCCACCATTATAGTCAAGTCTGTTAAAGCCCCATTATCAAAAGTAACACTGAACAGAACAATACTTTTATTTACATTCACAGGTTACAACACTATGTGAGAATTTAACAACAAATTAAAGAATATAACATAAGCTGTGTTTTGACTGCTAAGAAAACAGACATTTGTCTATTTCAAACACCTCTAATGAACAAGATTTTTGATAAAATGCAAATATTGCTTATATATGTTTATGTTAGTTATTGCATTTCAAAGTGAAAGTAGATTGAAACCGAATGTAGAATTTGGTAGTCAATACTTCAAAACAATAGTTTTGATTTGATATGTGTAAGATGGATGAAGTCTTGCTATAAAAAAACTGTTCAAAATTACATAGTTAATCTCTGAAACTATTTTGAATAAAGTATATTGAAAATTAGCGTATAAATGAATAGTGTGCTTTTATAAAAGTACCCCACTTTTTTAAGAAATTGACGGCATAGTCCTGGCAACTCCCCCGCAGGATTTTTCAATGTACGGAAATAAAAATTTGCAATCCTTTCGATCTTTTGTATTGATCACGATCATTTAGACGCTTGACTATGTAAATTAGGTTAAGATACCTTGTTTTCACTTATCAAAAAGAATTGCTATTTTCTTCTGGTACAAAGTAGCTGAAGAAATGTTTTCACTTTAATTATCTAAATAAATCATTACATTTCATGATTCGTTAAGCTGAATCGAAGTTAAACAAAAAAAGTCGCCATATAATCTCTTGTAACCTGACACGGTCACGGATGCCGGAATTAAGTACATTGTACGTAGAGCGACGATATAGGCCTACATGTTATTGAAACTTGCATTTTTACGAAATCTCATTGTACTACCTGTATAAACATAAAAATCAGTGTTGCCTAATATTTCATAGAATTTAAAGATCGTAGCCAATGTGAATGTTTCATACCCTAACGTTTATGCATGTGACACAATGAGATTCATTCCGTAAAAATGCAATTTTCTATTAAATAAAAAGTTAAATTACACAAAAAATATGTGTGTTGGAAGAAAAATAAAAATCTAAATAAATTTTCGCCATATAACCTCGTTTTTATCCCTGACATTAGTGTCGCTCGAATTTTCTTGCAGATAAACTTCTTTTATTATCAAATCGTTTGGCACCCCCAAATTTTGCAAAGCTCGACTTTCGGGTAGCATGTTAACAACTAACATTTCCCTTGGGTAGCAAAACATTAAAAACAAAAATCATTGCTCGACATTTATATATTTAATCCCGTCTTTTCCCCTGGGAGACTTGTGTCCGCACATAAATCCGTTAAAAATTCATGCATTTTCATATTGTACATTCTACCCCAACATCTTCCAAGCCCCATTTTCTGGTAGCATGTTGTCCCCCAAAGAAACCCTTTTCCCAGGAAACACTTCCCTTGGGTAGCATTATATCAAAATCTAAAATCGTCGCTCTATATACAATCCTGTCTTTTCTCCCGGGGGAGTTGTGTCACGCACTTTGAAATGAGCTGCCCAATCACAGACTGTGAATAATACTGCTGTTAAATAAGCATGCAAACCTTGGTCTAAAAATAGAAATTACGAAATCAAAATGTGTTTAATAGTGTTTTCGTTTAGGTGAAAGCTACGCATTGATTGGTCGACACAAAGTTCATCTCGACGTGACCTTCAACGGAGAAAGTAGAGAGCCTGTATGACAACACTCTACAGGATATCTGTTTACAGAGAGTGGAGTGGTTTGAACTGTTTATTGTGTCTGTAATGCTTGTTATATTCTGATAACTTTATGTTTGTAAAACAGTTTTCAAGTCCACTGTAGATGAATGTATCTTCATATAGTGGCTTTAAGCCTGAAAATATACATGTAAGTTCTGTTTCTGGTACGCTGAATAATTTTACAGCTGACACATAGATTTTTAGATGACTTCTAAGACGTCAAAATCAATTTTCTGTCAAAAATTAGAAAATAACACAAAAATTTTGGTTTTCAAAACATTAATTCATTGCCTCATGACTTTTAATGTCTAGTGAGAGCTCTTGTACTTAATGCAGGCTTAGTGCAAAATGGTCGTATTTACTAAATTAAAAAAAGTGTGATAAAAGTGCTAAGCCAGCGTACTGTTGGAGGGGACCCTAATTAAGATAGATTTTAAAAGCTGTAATATTGGAGAAAAATAGTCCCCCCCCCCCCAAAAAAAAAATTAACGTAACTGCCTATGATCAGGCACTATTTTTTTGAGCGTGATGAAACCAGAAACAAAACTAATTTTTTGGCCTTATTTTCTCACACTGCATTATAATATGGGACAATTACCAAGTACAGTGATAATGTTCTGATAATTAGAAGTTTATACATAAACACTGAACTAAACAATTATTAACAAGTTGAAAACTAACCTCATAATTACATACTATATTTATATAGGCATGATGTTTATAAATACAAAATAACAATGTTTGATGACTATTTTCAGAAAAGCAAACGCACCATGTTCTACTTCAATTTTCAGAAAGCAAACATTTCAACACTAGAGTTATAGTTTCAGCAAATTGAATAATTCCACTATCTCATGATGGACTAAGGTTGAAAAATCCTAAAACTTCTGAATTTCAGTATTTAGTCTGCTGTTACAATAGGAAACAAACTTAAAGCTTTTCAGGTCCAAAACATTCTTGAACTTAAGAACCAGTCATGAAAACAGTAACCCATGCAATCTAAATACATCTACTTGCAATGTTTCATTAAAGTAGTTGAATCACTATGGTAACAAGTTAACAACAATGTTCATCTCCTTAAGCTCTGTATTCCATATACTGATAAAATGAAATGAAAATTTTATCCACCTGCAAACTTAATACATCCAGGACTAACCTTGATATGGGGTGTTAAGCATTCAAAACAATAAAATGTCACTTAAAACATTTCATATCATTGTTAACTTGCTTTATTTAGACTACCAATCTATTTTGCACCAATATCAATCAATTAACCTGTCTGAAGTGCAAAAAAAAACAGTTAAAGCACATAAAAAACAAACTCCACTGTATTACAGCAGCCATCTTGAAACATGTACCTTAGATTCGCGGGCTGTGACGTCATTGAAATAAGGCTAATTAAAAATATCTATTTGTGACTAGTATCACAGATTTGACGAAAAACATTGCAGACAAAACTTTGTGGTTATGTTATTTTTATGTTTTCGGTGAATAAATGGTTAGTATTAAAATCAAACATGACATCAGTTTATAGCGTCGGTTTAGAAATCTCGCAATGAGTTTTAACATAAACAAAAATGGCCGCGAACCAAGATTGGTCGCGAACTTAGGTACGTCAACGACATTTTGCAGAAACAGTTTGATCATTAATTTAATGAGACAATCTTATTCATACCCCCAAATCAATCAATAAATAGTCATTGCCTTAACTCGATCATTACCCTATAACCCAAAACTAGTGAAAATGTATTTGGGCTAGAAAAAATGTTTTTGGGCTAGAGAAAATTTATTTCTTGATTTTAGGGCTTTAACGAATGTCCGAGCTCTCGAGAGTTCGTGAACCATGATTGAAATTCGGACACGAATATTCGCCATACCAAACTTCGGGTGGTTTGGGAATATCGTATGCATTTTAAACAACAACTAAATGAACGAGTTAACTCACGAAAACAACTTGAACTTGCCTAGGTAATCAAATCAGTTGATTAAATTTTCGTTTCCGAATTATTTCTATATCCAAACGAATGTTAATGCATACTAACACCAGTTGTGGCGAATACTATTTCTATAAAGGTTATCTTCAAAATAAAGTAAATTATGAATGCAGGTTTGTTAAAATCAACTCGCATGCTCGCAATGGCGAGTGTTCCTACCGTTTGGGCAAGTAAAGATTGCTTAAAACTTGTCCGATAGGGCGAGTAGGATTTTCAAATTCAATAGGATTATCATCTGTTTTAATTAGAATAAAAAATATCAAAATACGATGTCCTATCAATAGCTGCTTTTAAAAGAGCATATATCATATTAATTTTAAGTAGTACTTAATCGTGGACAATATTGAAAATTTGTTTTAGCCTAATATGTTATCCGTAGCCGTTATAATTATTATTATTATTATCTTGACCTTTTTCATCACAAATTGTAAGAAAACGATATCGGTGATGGCAAGAATAAAATTTCCTTTGTTTAAATTTACCGATAATTGTCAATGACACCCGTCTTTATCATTATATTTTAAAAAAGTTTAAATTTTTAAAATTTGATTCCTACCATCGCTGATATATTTTTAAGCGCTCATTGTTTGTTGAACTTGTAGACATCAATTAAAGAACTAGGTCACGCTTGTTTTAAGAGTACATTCTAACTTACAATTAAATTTAACTAGGCTCCATAGTTATGCATTTTGACTTTGCATTATGACAATGTACGCTACCAGACATCAACTAAGTGTGAAAAAAATACCGACATATTTTAAATTGTTTGCATCAATTTCCGTCATCAAACAAAGGGTTAATATTGATTTGATTGCGAACAATATAAACTCCCCAGAGTATATGACAATTTGTGACGTAGTAAAGCCTGTTTCACATCCGCCATGCAAATTTTTTGTCGTACGATTTTTTCTGCGAACGAAATCGCAGACGAATCGCAGCCGCCGCAGATACATCAAACTTTCCGTGCAATCGTCGTGCGGCGGTCGTGCGACGCTCTCGCGAGCCGTAGGTTGTTTGTCGCACGGGTTTAAGCACGACTGCCATGCGATAATCGCGAGGCTGTCGTACAAACACTAACGACTGTCGTAAGGCTGTAAGTCGTACGATATTCATGCGGACGCCTAATTCTTTAACTGACGTGCGACTGTCTAAAGAATGACGTATGGTTGTCTTACTGCAGTTGCACGACTGTTTTGTGGGCTCCAAAAATCGCAAAGAGATCGCAAGAAAAATAAACATGATGAAAATTTGACTTGCGACGTCTACGGCGATGTGATCACCTGAAAAAACGCACGACTGTCTTGCGGCGTTCGTACAAAGTTCTGCGATTTTTCAGAAAATGTTGTCGTACGGCTGCTGCAAGCGTGATGTGAAATAGGCTTAAGTCAAGATTACTTCTTGATATTAAATGATATACAGCTTACTAAAAGCTGTCAATGAAAATACATCGTATTTTGATGTTGTTTCTTTTCTAGCTAAAACAGATAATTATCCTATTGGATTTGAAAGTCCTATTCCCCTGATCGGACAAGTTTTAAGCAATCTTAAATACCCTCCATACACAGGGAATTATGTATCATCTATGTATCTGGCCAAACAGGTAGGAACACTCGTCATGGCAAGCGGGCGAGTTGTATTTTAAACCCCTGGATCATAATCAAAAGTTTGAACACAAAACTATTCATTGTTAGTTTCTATTGAAATAAAAAGTGTTCTGTAGGATAGTTTTGGCAGATTTTAATATTCATGTTAAGATCTGGAAAACACTAGGGATATTAAGGTAAAATATACACTAGCAAGTTTAACATGCATTAATTAGCAGCGGTTCGCGAATCGATCTGTGTATTGCTTTGCCGTATCGCGAACCGGTTCATCTTGCGACAGGGTCCACAAACCCAAGCCATACTTGATTTAGTTGGGCTAGTTGATAACATTGTTTTTCACTATATAACAAAAAATTGGGATAGCTCTTGAGAAATATAAGGTAATGCATAAATGCATGTACAATTTTATATTACATACGAAATATACCAGTAAAATGGAATGAAAATTCAGATTGCTTAGTGGTTAAGCCCAGTAAGAAATCTTTTGTGGAATAAAGTAAGGCATCAGTTTTGATTAACTGAAATTAAATAACAAGTGCTAAGCTATATAATGTGCATATAGATCTATAATATGATCCAATTCTACAAAAATCATGAAATAAAGTTCAAAATCAAGAACATCAATTTTTAAAAACACCACTTTTTACACTATGAAGAAGTGAAGCTAAAACATTGTTATATCACTTAAAATTAAAATGTTCAAGAGACAATAAAGTTTGAAACAATTCCCAGTTGTATAGTAAATTTTATTAGATGAAATTTAAAACAAATTATGAAATGATAAAAGTTGCGTTTTATTACTATAAGTACAACTCCCTAGGGATTGTGCATTGTTCACTACACCTAGGGATTGTGCATTGTCAACTACTGCGGAACAGTAAGTAGTTTTAACATCATCGTTTTCCTTGATACAAAAGTTCACTGGAGCTATGTGAGTCAGAGCATTATAGGCACCAAATTATGAGATGTTGTTGATGACCTTAGATCCCACAGTGACCTTGACATTTGAGCTTCTGACCTAGAAAGTGTGTGAAGCAGCATTTAATGAAGGGGGGAGATGATTTGAGACAAGTAATTTAAAAAAAACTTTATTAGTAACACGATAATGGTTCAGACAAACACTTGCTAATGGAAGGGCTAACAGACAAAACAGAGGTGTTTTCAACAATACCAGCACTCGGGCGACAACGAGCGCTCTTGTTCTGAACGCTGGCGCGAGTGCTTGCGAGTGATCGCCATTCAGCTAGAGGGGTGTTTTGCATAAATATCAAAGATGGTGGCTGGAAAAATTAAAATTTTTATCTCAAATTATCCCTCAATTATCTCTGAAAAGTGGGGCGCCAATCTGATTAAAACCCGATCTAAAATTTTACTGCTCGCATACTCGCTAATTTAGATCTGGCCTTTTCCAAACGAAGGTCACATCCAGGTGACCTTTTCTCATCATAATATTCATGACGAAATTGTTATGATACGTAACTTGTTTACATCGTCTACGTCACGCAATTTGAAATGAGCCACCCAATCGCAGACTGTGAATAATACCGCTGTTAAATTTGCATGCAAACATTGGTCTAAAAATAGAAATTACGAAATCAAAATGTGATTAATAGTGTTTTCGATGAAAGCTACGCATTGATTGGTCGACACAAAGTTCACCTCGACGTGACCTTGCATTGACTAAGTAGAGATCCAGTACGACAACGCGAGTAGAACAGGATCTCTGTTTACAGAGATTGGTGGGGCGCAAATGTGTGCGATACTTGTTCCACATAACATACCCAGGCAATGCATATAATAGAATTTATTTGGTACAGTAAATTGTATCATAATGATTCATATATGATAAAAAAATGTGAAAGATCTCATGTATCAGCAGAAATAATTGTTCCCCCACCCGCTATTTTCAATAATGTGCTGTTTGACGCCATCTTGGATTTTACAGAGAGCACTTGCAGTTGTGCAATAGCCTAACAATTTGCAAAGCAGGCGCTCCCTCAAGCATTGTTGAACACATCTCTGACAGATGAAGCATAACACCATAACATTCCATAACATAATATGTCCCTTTAGGCATACATTAAAGGAAGTGTAGTAGTGATTTTTTTCACGAAGATAAAAGGCTATAAACATATCATAACTGGTTGTTGTAGAGAGGTTTCACTGTTTGTCATAACTAATTGTTGTAGAGAGGTTTCACTGTTTGTCATAACTGATTGTTGTAAAGAGGTTTCACTGTTTATCATAACTGATTGTTGTAGAGAGGTTTCACTGTTTATCATAACTGATTGTTGTAGAGAGGTTTCACTGTTTATCATAACTGGTTGTTGTAGAGAGGTTTCATTGTTTATCATAACTGGTTGTTGTAGAGAGGTTTCACTGTTTATCATAACTGGTTGTTGTAGAGAGGTTTCACTGTTTGTCATAACTAATTGTTGTAGAGAGGTTTCACTGTTTGTCATAACTGATTGTTGTAAAGAGGTTTCACTGTTTATCATAACTGATTGTTGTGGAGGTTTCATTGTTTATCATAACTGGTTGTTGTAGAGAGGTTTCACTGTTTATCATAACTAATTGTTGTAGAGAGGTTTCACTGTTTGTCATAACTGATTGTTGTAGAGAGGTTTCACTGTTTATCATAACTGGTTGTTGAAGAGAGGTTTCACTGTTTATCATAACTGGTTGTTGTAGAGAGGTTTCACTGTTTATCATAACTGGTTGTTGAAGAGAGGTTTCACTGTTTGTCATAACTGATTGTTGTAGAGAGGTTTCACTGTTTATCATAACTGCTTGTTGTAGAGAGGTTTCACTGTTTATCATAACTGCTTGTTGTAGAGAGGTTTCACTGTTTATCATAACTGATTGTTGTAGAGAGGTTTCACTGTTTATCATAACTGGTTGTTGTACGTGTTTCACTGTTTATCATAACTGGTTGTTGTAGAGAGGTTTCACTGTTTATCATAACTGATTGTTGTAGAGAGGTTTCACTGTTTATCATGACTGATTGTTGTAGAGGTTTCACTGTTTATCATAACTGGTTGTTGTAGAGGTTTCACTGTTTATCATAACTGGTTGTTGTAGAGGTTTCACTGTTTATCATTACTGATTGTTGTGGAGGTTTCACTGTTTATCATAACTGGTTGTTGTAGAGGTTTCACTGTTTATCATTACTGATTGTTGTAGAGGTTTCACTGTTTATCATAACTAATTGTTGTAGAGGTTTCACTGTTTATCATAACGAATTGTTGTAGAGGTTTCACTGTTTATCATAACGAATTGTTGTAGAGAGGTTTCAATCACTTGTTGTTGTAGAGGTTTCACTGATTGTTGTAAAGAGGTTTCACTGTTTATCATAACTGATTGTTGTAGAGAGGTTTCAATCACTGTTTATAATGACTGGTTGTTGTAGAGGTTTCACTGATTGTTGTAGAGAGGTTTCACTGTTTGTTTGTTTCACTGTTGATCATACATCACTACCATGTCTTACAACAAAGAGACATAAACCAGAAGTACAATATTTACAATCAAACACCAGGAATGATCCTAAACGTGTAGATCAGACAATGGAATGATTTATCACTAATCTATTTATGAACAATAGACATTAATATTTACTATAGATAAAATGATCAAGGAGATTTCATCTATTTTATATTTATACCTACTAATTTAACAATTCTCATGTATAATATATCATGTATGCGACTTTTATTCCTTCTCCATTTAAATCTAACAGTCATCACCTTTAACAACTAGCCTAACAATAAGAATTTAGTAGTTTCAGAAGCCAGAATAAATTTTCACTTCTCCCTAATTTTCCTACACCATAATCCCAGTCACACTCACAGCAAGGAAATGCTCTGTCTTCCCAAGTTTTCAATAGTCTTTGGCTTTGTGGGTTAAGGCAATGACTGACATAAGTTGTAGATTTCAGTATTTTGCTTATATTTTCAACAACAAAAATTATTATCATTATCCTGATGAAGGTGTTGTTCCGCGTCAATGACGAAATAATAATACTTTGAATAACTATATGTGTTGTTGTTGTTTGTTGTAACAATGTTGTTTTGCTTATATTTTCAAGAGCACAAGCCCAATGTATTATTCTATATAGTTAAGGGAAAATTATCAACTAGCCCAACCATGAGAAATAAGTAACTTTCACAAGCCCCAATCAATATTCACTAGTCTAGGGATTCTGATGTGATGAACTTTTATAACTAAATCATATTTATGGTATGGGCTTTGAAACTATGAACCTTCATAGATTGAAGAGTTATATCTAATCTATACCGACTTGAGGGGCATAATTTCATACAGTTGGTTTCAATATATGCCACTATGTACGCAAAAAATGAACATTTCCAAACCATAGACCTAAGGGGTACTAACTTATATATATCAACTATATATTTAATTTTAAAATAGGTGACTTCAAATTGACAAGAAATATAATACCCCATAAAAATTATACACATTGATTGGGCATATACCATTCACTATTAAAACCGCCTTATGCACACTATTTTAGTAGGGTACCCTACACCCCCCCCCCCTACATCATTTAAAAGGTGCTAGAATTGCGAGGTCTGATATATGCCCCGTACGAAATATCGACCCCACAAGTATGGTTTCAAATAGACCGATACCCCGTAGATGGTCATACGGGGCATATATCAGACCTCGCATTTCTAGCACTCAGTATTTACAGTCTATTTTTGTCTTCGTTAGTAAATCAAGCTTTATCTGAAGCTTTTGGCAAAATACACAAACTGATCAACTAATTTTGTTTTCATAAAAATAAATACTTTGAAACAGTGCCACAATATTAGGGACTTATGTGTTTCCCCCAAATGCTAATGTGTCCAAAATTAAAGGATCAATAACATGCCTCTTTTACAAAATTGATTTATAGTCACATAGGTTATTATAAACACCTGTATAACCGTATACACGCATAGGGAAACTCACGATTTAATGTAAGTGAAGTGTGTAATTATTATAATTAGGTAGTTCAAGCTCAGGTTAATATTGCCCCACTATTATATACACAGAATGTTTGAAAATCAGAGGAAGGTCACATGATATATCCCTGTGATTTATGGTATTTATAGTGAAGAGCAAGTTAGCAACTAGCCAACTAACATGAAACAAGTAATTTCCCCTAGTCTGAATCAATTTTCACTAGCCCTGAGCCACAGGCCATGACTAAAAACTAGGTCTATTCACCATAAACCTATTCTACTTCTACTTAAAATAAAGTTGAGAGAACTATAGTGAACTAAGATAACTTCAGAATTTAACCAAGAATTGAATCAAAACAAAGAACTTACATTAATTAGTTAATTAGACAAGAGGTTTCCTGTATGAGAAAATATTGTTAAAGTTTTCTGTATCATGATGTTTATCAAAAAACAAACATTACATGTGAACAAAGTTGAATGCTCTCTGAAGTCTCCACAGTTCAAAGTAAATTTTATTAGAAATCCTGCCTTTAACAAAAACCTTTATTTTAAATACAAAGAATATTTCAACCCAGAAGGTTCAACAAACAGCCCAGCAGGGGTTGATTATGTAAAAATGTGTTCTTTATGAGTTACTTAAATTCAATGCCCTATTTATTTACTTGTAGGTTACTTGTAGGTATCAAAGGCACATGGTATCATATTACATATAAGAAATATGCTACATTATAGCTCCAAATAAAAACCACCTACAGCTTGATTATTTAAAAATAATGTGATTCTTGATGATTTTGTAAGTTCAAAAACCTTAATATGAGAAGAAAAAATGTCCCTATTCTTAGACCAATCCATTATTAAGACCCTTAATTTCCATGGTCCTAATAGTGGAACTCTGCTGCAGCAATCATTGGCTAGAGACAATGACTATAAAGACTTAAAGAGTAGATTCATAGATAGATCAGGCCACCAGTTTTGAGTAAGGAATTTTAGACAGTGAGAAAAATATTTTTAATATATATTAAGCCATGTAAAATTAAATAATTTCTGAGAAAGTCTCTTTCCTTAGCTTCATACAAGCAAATTCTAACAGAACAAAACAACCTGAAGAACATGTACACAGAGACACCAGAATAGCTGGTCACTACACCCTGTCCTTGTTTGCACCTCCCTATAAAGAAATTATTACTTTAAAGCATCCTCTCATGTGCCCTGACATTGTTCTTTGCCTCCCTGCCCTTCTCTGGAGCTAGATTTATCACTTAGTTAATGGCAAACAAAACATGTTTGAAAACTCATATTTTTAAAGTTGAACTGGCGTTTCTTTGGGCAAGAAATTTTATCCAACTGGTTCAGTACTGGGGGACCAGAAAGCAAACTCAAAAGTGATAACCGGTAATAAGTTGTAAAATCTTGTTTTAAAATCGAGATAAAATAAATGAGTATAAACTAACTAAATCAGTGGAACCACCCCCCCCTCCCAGAAAAATATTTACATCAAACCTTGAATGTCTTTACTAAGATCAGAAATACATAGCAGGTTTATCATAGAAATGTAAAGGTTATATATATTTTGTACAGTACAAGTTTGATAAAATCATGGTTCATAGTCCTTGCCTTACATTTTCTCTAGCAATAGCCGGATATATTATACTACATGTAAAGAGCGAAATTACCAAATATATCAAAATCATGAAAATGGATATTTGATTTGGTCAGTCTGTGAAGTCAATTCATACTTCATATATATCTCAGTCATAGCTTTTCCTAGGCACTAGCCTGAATATTAAAGTCATATGGCTGAAAATTATCAATTAGCCCAAATATATGAACATATAAGTAATTTTTATTAGCCCTATCAAGTTCTATTAGTTATGGGCTTTGGGCTAGTGGGTTATAGTCCATGACAGATGGATCCAGTCTACAAAATTAGTGGGTGTCTGGTTGCCCGGGACAACCACTTTTTAGTTGTGGCAATCAAATAATTTCTTATGGGCAACCAAAATCTGCAAATGAAATATATCTTAAAATGATATATTTGGACAACAAAATTCATATCCTAATTTCGTAGACTGTTGATCATACTTTAAAAAATATTATCAACCAAACAGCAACAACATATCCAAATTGTTAAAAATATCAAAGAAATGTAATAGTAACCTTCATACTCTAACCTCTATCCATTGATGCTAACAGATCTATGACATCAACACTCTTAGTGAAGTGAAACAGAAATAATAACAATATTAAAACACTATAACCATGACAATACATATCCAGTTTACATACTAAGAAGTGCTAGGCATTCTACATAGATTCACTATATAAATGAGAAAATACACATAAACAAAATCTAACCTATTTAAGAATTATATATAAATTTATAAATACACTGCTACAGACAGGACCCATAATATTTCTTAATCTTAGTATACATACCTCACAACTTTAACCATTCACCAACTATATAATAAAAACATCCATCACAGAATTTCAGAATCCAAAAAAATCTCCCCAAAACAAACACTGGTACCACAATCGCGTAGATGTTATCAAAATGAATCAAATATAAAACAGTGGTTAGCTAGTCCAATACGATTTAATTGAATGCTAATTTAGAACCCGTTCTGCAGTATACGAACGTATTTACAGAAATGACGTCCCACGATTTACTCGATTAAATTTTCTATTAGCAAAAGAAAGGAATCTCTCCAATAATCAGTAATATGATATTTTTATAGTACCCAATTGATCATAATTGGTACGAATTCAACATGAATTAATTGGCATCTCTGTTATTCACCTTACATCGCCACCATCTTGAATTGATTTCCCGGATCGATACACTCATCTCATTGGCTGCTGAAACTGGAATTTCTCTCTGACTGGAAAGCAAGCAAACACGAGTTGTTTCCCTTTTTCAATACTCTCGCGCCGTTACATGTAGATAAAGTCACGTGCGGTATACACGAATTCCTCTTGAGAAATTAGTATGGCTGTTAATTAGCTCTTTTGTTTAGATATTTTGTAAACAACGAAATGAAACAATTATGAAATTATCGTAGAACATATTAGTAGCTAAGATTTTATCTTTTCTTTGGTTATTTGTGTTGGCGTGGTAAAATAAATATGTATATCTAACTAAATACGTTGAGAGGATTTGTACGCAGTAGTTACGCGAGCGCGCGATTTGCTCCAGTGCCTAGACTTTGGTAGTAATGCGAGAGATTAATGCGTCATGATAAATAGTTTAGCTACATTATTCAGTGTATCGATTTTTATTGATTAAACACCGAGAAAATTAATTATATTTACCTAATTTAACGTGCACGAGTTAGAACGGTCTGCACGGGACTTGTCACGAGATTATAGGAGGACAAAATCCTATATTTAGAGGAGGAAGACTTATTTCCATCACTCACTGCAAATATTCATGAAATTTCATTTCTAAACAACGAATTTGAAACTTATGTCTTTTAAATCAATATCAAACCTGGTTGTTGAAAATCTACCAGCAGATCCTGGATTTTTTCTTGGGGGTCTAAGATTTTTTTCAGGAAGGAGAAGGGGAAACACTAAAGTAATAATTTTGTAATCCATTTTGCTTCTAGAGTCAAAATTTAGAGGGAATTGGAAGTTGTAGTACAGACAATTATTGAATTTTTTAACTCAAGACATAAGTTGTTATTATAATAATTGTTATAAAAACAAAGATGACATTTGCATAAAAAATGCTGTAAATAATTTAAGTGTTTGAGTTGTCTACTTAAAGACATTGAATGTAAGAATTTCATCGCTGATCAACATGATCTGTATCAGCAATCGAGTCAGGGAAGGGATTTCACGTACTCCCTAAAATCACCAGGGATTACATGAATTCCCTGAATTGGTTAGGGATTACGCGAAATCCCTGGTTACACACATTCCCAGTAACATATATATGAAAATTTCAGACTCAACTAGGAAAAACTAAATTAAGTCTGATTTCATCCTAAGAACTCCCGGATCTGCCCTTGATAATTTTAATGGATATATATGAACAGTCACATTTTTTATAATTAGAATTTTATTCATGCAAATCATCATGGAGTTGTTTAGAAATCCTAAAACATTGAGACCAGGACTTCGATATAAATTTGAGATAACCACATTTAAAGAAACAGTATTTAGGTCAAATGAAAGTATGATCCCTTCACCATCTTATAAAGTACACATTCAGTGTCACAGATCTAAAATTGAATGAGGCAAAATATAACCCGCCTCAATAGAATGCTACAGTTAAAAGAAATTTCTGAAGTTCTTGATACTCTCAATGTTTGTTTGTTTGTTTTGTTGGGTTTAACGCAGTAACAACACATTATATAGGTCATATAACGGAGGTCAGTCAAACTACTCACTGTTCCTGGAAAGGCTAATCTCTGGATTTAGCTGTTAACCAGCTACTAAGCACATACTTTTGTCAGTGACTGACAACTGTCCTACGTATTAAAATCATTGGTAGGAGGTAGAATGGCTGTAGAAATAATTTCTAACCAAGCTCCACGAAAGTATGCCCTTCCCGGGAATTGAACCCACGACCCCTTGATCAGTAGACTTGCGTGCTACCAACTGAGCTATCTGAACATTTGCGTTCTGTTAGAATTTTATTGCATAATTATGTCCGTGACTTGATTTAAGTGACAATTGTCTTTCATGTAGTATAGTCATTCTGTACACAAACGGTCTATTTATAGAATGGTAGTAGAGTGCGTAAATATTGACCCCGACCTGACATTTCACATTTGCATCTAATAATTATCTACACATATCCCGACGAAAGTCAGTACCACGTCTATTCTACACTTCGGCAGCGATCGTAAAATTATAGAAGTATGTTTGTGTGTTAAGTTTTAACTCATAATCCTCACGGTCACGCTTTAATCGAGCATTAATACTACATTCGTATTCAATGTAATGAATATTTTTGCATAAAGGTCAGGTCGGGGTCAAACTTTACGCACAATATTGACTGGTTATTTAATTTTAAATGTGTAAATGCCACCCTGTTCACCCTCACAGCAAACTGTGGAAAGAACAGTCAGGAAATTTAACTGTTCAACTAGTTATTTTAAGATCACTAGATGATAAGCAGTTTGATTCTCAAGTGAGCCTACCTTGTAATTCAGTACAATTATGTTTTATGATTAATTCTAACATAGGCACGTGCGCTTTCACTCTTTATTTAATGTGACGTCATCTATGCTTTAATATTCAACAAAACATAACTCGTGACGGCTGTTATAATTTTACTCACCACGTTAAATGAGCATAGCCGAAAATAGTACCCGAGTTTATAAGGGATTTAGTCCATTTAATACAGCTCAAAAAACAGGCTAACCTAGACAAAATTGCAACAGAATTTATTTTTGTACTATGTGAGAGTTCGTATTCTTAGTGGTATCCAAAAAAAGTTGCACTCAAAAATTCGAGGGGAAAGTCCTTTTTTGGCAAAAACGTTGAACATGAACAAAAATGTGGATTAGCTCCCTTTACAACTATCTATTATCATATACAAATGAAAACAATTGTGGATTAGCTCCCTTTATAACTATCTATTATTATTTACGAATGAAAACAATTGTAAAAATACAACTTATTATTCAAATTCTTTATAAATTCAAAATTCAAAAAGGTCAATTTTGATTTTTTTTTTGATAAATGTGTCAAAAATGACCCGTAAACGAGTTATTTATCTGGAATATGCTTTACATGTATCTTTCATGTGCTTGTACTATAATTAGTGTAGCATTAATAAATAAGAGACATAATGGTTCAGTTTGGGGATTAAAGTACTAAAATGATATCTAAAACTGCGAATTTCTGGAATCTGGTCGTATACAATTTTCAAAAATCATGGTTGATAACAACTTTTAGTTTAAACAACAAAATGTGTCTAAAAAGAGTTTAAATTTCTTTCATGCTTTACGGTGAAACGTCACGTTATTCGATGAAAATAAACGATGAAAATATAAATTTTATATTTTCATCGCAGTGAAAATATAACCTTATATTTTCATCGTTCATGACGTCATATTAGGTGATAAATGACGTCATCTTGGAGTAGAAATGACGTCACGTTATAATTTGTGTAATATACATCAAATAAAACGCAAAACTAAGCATGAAAGAAACAGAATATTTGTCAACTTTGGTGTAAGATGATTTTTATTTCAACTCGTGAACTCAGAAAGTGACATTTTCACTCGTGGCTATGCCACTCGTGAAAATATGTTTTCTGAGCTCACTCGGTGAAATAAAAATCGATCTTACACCAAAGTTGACGAATATCCTCTATGTCATTGATATGAATTTATCATTTCATGAACAAATGTGATATAAGTACCAACATAATACCTGAAACTATGAATTTCTGGAATCAGCTTCTCGTGTATCGATTACTAAAACAGATTTAAGAGTCAACATATGCTTCCAAACAAGTGTTGTAGTTCATGTTACCACACGTATGTAATACAGATGAATAATATGTATTACATAAATAAATATTTAAAATGTCATTTGTTACTTTTGTTACTGTTTTTACACATGAAATTTGTAACAGTATACATTTGTCACAGAATGTACTTACTTACGTTCCGTTTTTTATAACCTGAGGTTTAGCTTTTGATCATTGTCCCTGTCGGCATTTTCGCTATCAGAGGCTAAACTAGATCTTGACACTGTGCAAATGATTGAAAACTCTAGTCCGTGCTATTACAGGAGCAGCAACTTGAAATGCAATTCGGGCGACAGCTACATCAAATCACTTTAAATAGCATATCTTCAGGGACAGACTGTAACTTAGTCTTTACAGGCTGAACATTTCCATTAACAGACTCACATCCCTATTCACATGGATTTAAGACTTTGTTGTCCTTCCATATTTGTGTCTTTATGTATACTCTTCGTATGTGACATGATGTTGCGTCATATGTTTGAGACAGTTCTATATTGATAAATCTTGAAACAGACTTTAGTTACTGATATGCTCCGCCTTTATAACATGCTACCTGTAACATCACTTGTGTATTAAATTTTGGGATACTAAGACGTACTCTTGTTGTCTCTTCTAGTTAAAATCATAGTATTACAGTAGTATATTTTACCGGACATCTCATTTAAGATATAATATTCCCCATAATATATTTGTCACTAAAACAAGTCACACAACAGAGACAAGCTTTAAACTTGCACGCACGATGTTGCACTGACTACTTTAGTAACAAACTTTTGCAAAGGGAGGTTGTTAGTGTGGCCAATTAGAGAGAGAGAGAGAGAGAGAGAGAGAGAGAGAGAGAGAGAGACAGAGAGAGAGAGACAGAGACAGAGACAGAGAGAGACAGAGAGAGAGAGAAAGACAGACAGAGAGAGACAGAGACAGAGAGAGAGAGACAGAGAGACAGAGACAGAGAGAGACAGAGACAGACAGACACAGAGACAGAGAGAGAGATTGGGACTTTTTTTAATTTAGCAAAGTCCCAATCTCGACTTTCCTTACTTTGTCCGACCTGAAGACAATGTTTTGGTCAAACAGGTTAGTACAGTGGCACAACAAAACCAACAACAGTCAACATAATTTCAAATAATGACGGAGGAAATTTGCTACATGTAATTCATACACTTAAAGTTAGAAATCGTTTAAGCTCAAATCTATAGTGTGATGCTATTTTCATGTTGTTGTTAAAACAAATGATATGTCAAGTGAATTAAGCTTAACTTGGTTATAATTTCGTTTTTAAAAACAATTCTTAGAGATAACATTAATTTGGTGAGTTTAAAGTTTCGTACTCAGCGCTCAGACAATTTAACACTAAACATGATCAATTTTGGTCCCAACGCGCTACCGTAGTAAAATATTTCTATTTTTCAAGGTTGTCACCAGAAACGGTATTTTTAATGAATTTACTGCCATATAAAATTAATTAAATGTAGATATATAGGTTCACATCGGATAGTCAACTCAAAACAAAATACTACCGGCATCCATTACTTTTTCACCCAACAGCTATATTTACTGCGGGAAAGAAGTACGGAAGTGTTGCAGTGTCTTTTAATATATTAAGTAGAAAATGCATTATTTTAAATTCATTTTTCACCACTTTCCCCTCGTTATTTGGAGTGCAACTTTCCTGTGTGTGTTATTGTATTGATGGTCTTTCGCATAGTATAAAAATATTTTCTGTTGCAATTTTGTCTAGGTCAAAAGTTGTATTGAATGGACTACCGTAATTGACTTTAACAGGTCCTTGGATGTCCGTAATAAACATGCCAGTAAATGTAAAACATGAACTAATCTTATCAATTGAAGTAAAATGGTCTAAATTGAGTTTAAAATGATTCTAGAATAGAAAAGACATACTTCAAGACGTTTTCAAAGCCCCAGTCCGGTTCCACTGTCTCATTTCATTCTGTCTTTCATCCGACGATCATACCAGCCATTATACAAACAAGCAAATTCGTTGAATTTATATCCCCCGCCGAGTACTTGTTTTTACTAACACAACAACTGGAGACATAAGGCTTTATTAATAAATATATTTATCATGGCATAAACAGTAAAATTCAAAAGCCTGAAGGGCCATAATGGCTACAACTATCAACACAATCTCTGTTGCGACAAGAATATGTCTATTTTGTAGCTATGTTATGAGTATAGAATCCTTCGCAACTATTTGTGATGCCATGTAATAATCATTCCCACTGGGTTTTGAGTTTATTCAAATTGAAATAAAATTAATTTATATTAGT
Source organism: Mactra quadrangularis (assembly GCA_025267735.1). Taxonomy (NCBI): domain Eukaryota; kingdom Metazoa; phylum Mollusca; class Bivalvia; order Venerida; family Mactridae; genus Mactra; species Mactra quadrangularis. The sequence continues at coordinate 40,599,053 of CM046301.1, read as the reverse complement.
TATAATAACAACAAGAGCACCGCTGGGCGGAGCATTATATGCCCGAAAGTGTTATTTTTTTAGTTAAGATGAAGCATTAGTAAGATATGATAATATTTCAGATGAATATCATATTATGAATAATTGTGGAAAACAAAGTAGAGAAAAAATGTTTTAAGGTAATAGTGACCTTGACCTTGTGACCCCAAAATCAATAGGGGTCTTCTACCCGATATGGACAATCCTCGTATGAAGTTTGAATATTGTTGACCAAATGGAACTTAAGTTATGCTCCGAAAACTGTTTTCAGTTTAAAGGTAATAGTGACCTTAACATTTGACCTTGTAACCCCAAAATCAATAGGGGTCTTCTACCCGATATGGACAATCATCGTATGAAGTTTGAATAATGTGGACCAAATGGAACTTAGGTTATTCTCCGAAAACTGTTTTCAGTTTTAAGGTAATAGTGACCTTGACATTTGACCTTGTAACCCCAAAATCAATGGGGGTCTTCTACCCGATATGGACAATCATCGTATGAAGTTTGAATAATGTGGACCAAATGGAACTTAGTTTATGCTCCGGAAACTGTTTTCAGTTTTATGGTAATAGTGACCTTTGACCATGTGACCCCAAAATCAATAGGGGTCTTCTACTCAATATGGGCAATCATCGTATGAAGTTTCAATAATGCGGGCTAAATGGAACTTCAGTTATGCTCCAGAAACTGTTTTCAGTTTTATGGTTATAGTGACCTTGACCTTTGACCTTGTGACCCCAAAATCTATAGGGGTCTTCTACCCACTATGGACAATCATCCTATGAAGTTTGAATATTGAGGGCCAAATGGAACTTAAGTTATGCTCCGGAAACTGTTTTCAGTTTTAAGGTAATAGTGACCTTGACATTTGACCTTGTAACCCCAAAATCAATAGGGGTCTTCTACCCGATATGGACATTCATCGTATGAAGTTTGAATAATGTGGACCAAATGGAACTTAAGTTATGCTCCAGAAGCTGTTTTTAGTTTTATGGTTATAGTGACCTTGACCTTTGACCTTGTGACCCCAAAAACAATAGGGGTCTTCTACCCCCTATGGACAATCATCCTATGAAGTTTGAATATTGTGGGCCAAATGGAACTTTAGTTATGCTCCGGAAACTGTTATCAGTTTTAAGGTAATAGTGACCTTGACCTTTGACCATGTGACCCCAAAATCAATAGGGGTCTTCTACTCAATATGGGCAATCATCGTATGAAGTTTGAATAATGCGGGCCAAATGGAACTTCAGTTATGCTCCAGAAACTGTTTTCAGTTTTATGGTTATAGTGACCTTGACCTTTGACCTTGTGACCCCAAAATCTATAGGGGTCTTCTACCCACTATGGACAATCATCCTATGAAGTTTGAATATTGTGGGCCAAATGGAACTTAAGTTATGCTCCGGAAACTGTTTTCAGTTTTAAGGTAATAGTGACCTTGACATTTGACCTTGTAACCCCAAAATCAATAGGGGTCTACTACCCGATATGGACAATCATCGTATGAAGTTTGAATAATGTGGACCAAATGGAACTTAGGTTATGCTCCGGAAACTGTTTTCAGTTTTATGGTTATAGTGACCTTTGACCTTGTGACCCCAAAATCTATAGGGGTCTTCTACCCACTATGGACAATCATCCTATGAAGTTTGAATATTGTGGGCCAAATAGAACTTAAGTTATGCTCCGGAAACTGTTTTCAGTTTTAAGGTAATAGTGACCTTGACTTTTGACCATGTGACCCCAAAATCAATAGGGGTCTTCTACCCAATATGGACAATCATCGTATGAAGTTTGAATAATGCGGGCCAAATGGAACTTCAGTTATGCTCCAGAAACTGTTTTCAGTTTTATGGTTATAGTGACCTTGACCTTTGACCCCCAAAACAAAAGGGGTCTTCTACATGATATGGGCAATCATCCTTTGAAGTTTAAATATTGTGGGCCAAATGGAACTTAAGTTATGCTCCGGAAACCAATTTGCTAACGGATGGACGGACCGACGGACGCCAGGGGGTATAACATAATATGTCCGAAATTCTTTCGGGCATATAAAAATGATATTGTACAAAATCCATAAAACCTTAACAGGGACCATACATAACTCCATGTTAAATAAAATTATCAGGACATGCCAATGAGATGCAAATTTCTCTTCTGTATTGATGGTTTCCATAAAATCTTGTTGAAATCAATCCAGCTGTTGCAAAGAAATAGCAGAAATAGCCAGTAGTTGCAGAGAAGTAGTGCGGAAACGATTTTTACTCCATATGAACACTGCACAATTAATCAAGGGCAATAACTCTGTGCTGAAAGGTCTGACCGGAACAATGCGACGATATGCGCATCTCCTCTAGATATCGATGATTCCCATAAAGTTTCGTTGAATTCCAGCCATTAGTTGCAGAGAAGTAGCGCAGAAACAATTTTTCCTCTATATGCATACTGCATAACTAATCAAGGGCCATAACTCTGAGTTAAAGTATCTGACCGGAACAAGGCAATGATATGCCCATCTCCTCTTGGTATTGAAGATTCCCATAAAGTTTTGTTGAATTCCAGCCAGTAGTTGCAGAGAAGTAGCGTGGAAACGATTTTTACTCCATATGCATACTGCATAACTAATCAAGGGCCATAACTCTGAGTTAAAGTGTCTGACCGGAACAAGGCAATGATATGCCCATCTCCTCTTGGTATTGAAGGTTTCTATAAAGTTTCGTTGAATTCCAGCCAGTAGTTGCAGAGAAGTAGTGCGGAAACGATTTTTACTCCATATGCATACTGCATAACTAATCAAGGGCCATAACTCTGAGTTAAAGTGTCTGACTAGAACAAGCTGACGATATGCCCATCTCCTCTTGGTATTGAAGGTTCCCATAAAGTTTCGTTGAATTCCAGCCAGTAGTTGCAGAAAAGTAGCGCGTAAACGATTTTTACTCCATATGCATACTGCATAACTAATCAAGGGCCATAACTCTGAGTTAAAGTGTCTGACCGGAACAAGCTGAGGATATGCACATCTCCTCTTGGTATTAAAGGTTCCCATAAAGTTTCGTTGAATTCCAGCCATTAGTTGCAGAGAAGTAGTGCGGAAACGACTTTTACTCTATATGCATACTACATAACTAAAAAATTAAGGGCCATAACTCTGAGTTAAAGGGTCTGACCAGAACAAGCTGAGGTTATGCGCATCTCCTTTTGCTATTGAAGGTTCCCATAAAGTTTTGTTGAATTCCAGCCATTAGTTGCAGAGAAGTAGTGCGGAAACGACTTTTACTTTATATGCATACTACATAACTAATCAAGGGCCATAACTCTGAGTTAAAGGGTCTGACCGGAACAAGCTGACTATATGCGCATCTCCTCTTGATATTGATGATATCCATAAAGTTTCGTTGAATTCCAGCCAGTAGTTGCAGAGAACTACTCCGGAAACGAAATTTGGACGGACGGATGGAAGGACGGACGGACAGACAACGCCAAAACTATATCCCCCTCCTGATTCCATCGGTGAGGGATAAAAATTACAAAGATTGACTATTTAATTAAAGCCAAACTGAGCATAGCATAATAATAATGGAACTGGCTATGTGTACACTCATGATTTAATCATACGCGCATCACAGCTCGTGCCTATGTTTTATTAGACAACATAATATAGACAACTGTAAGTTGTTTCTTAAATAAACAATATACACAAGTTATCATACATTTATTTAGAAACATTGTAGATGTACATTGTCAATTGAAATAAATGATATGAAATTCAAAAATCAAACAATAAAAAAAACATGGCATATACTCACATTAAACTATTGTAATTTGACCTTGACATTCAATTTATGACCTTGGTCTTTGATCTTTATTTCTCAAATTTTGTCTCTTTAATTACACATGCGTAAACAATACATCAGGGCCCGACATTAAAGGATGTCTTATTGCCTCTGACAACCTTTATTTGGGTTTGGGCCGCAACATGTTACTGCTAGTAAACCATTGGTTTGGGCAAGTAAAAATATAGCTGGTAGTGCAAAGGTGCAACCTAAAATTAATGTCGAGCCCTGTACACTGGAACAGTTAGACTGTTCAATACAGAGTTATGGATGATTGGACCAATGATCATTCTCAGTATGGTGACATATATCATGTTTCAAATATTAAATAGATAACCAAAATAAGACTTCAACTAAAACAAGGTTCCTTTTGACACACCCAACTCTCTATAATAATGTACTCAGTGAGTAAAACCAACTCTGTGAGTATTATTTCTATTCAGAAAATGATTCATTAAATACAGTCTTAGACCAAAACAAAGGAGATTATCAAGCATACTTAACCCTTTTTAAGTAACAATACCATTAAATATAAACTTGACATTTCAGAAGTAAAACAATCCCTAATTTATACAGCAATATAAAAGTACAACATTGAAGAGTTTGAGACAATCATCAATATAGCATTCAGAAGTAGATCATAACAGTATGACATCAGAAAGGTGGGACTCTAAATATCTGGTAATTAGCAGATAAAATATAACAATTAACACATGAAAAAGTGAGGTGATAGTTGTTATTGTCAACCTGCTGTGAAATGGATTATTCCTGAGACTTAGCTGATATTAATGTCAATATAATTAACAATATTTTATAATTTTTCTACTCACAAACAAATAATAGGATGCTAAAATGTGCACATATTCTTTTACACTTGGATGACACCACAGAGTGATTTAAATAACAAGAAAGATAATGTGGGAGCCACATTAAAGCCGGATTTTTCTGCATATGGGAACAATGAGAACAAGTTTACGTTGGTACAAAAGAAAGTCATTTGATAAATTGCTTATCAGAAGGTATACAAAGGGCGATAATGAATCTTGAAGGAAAAAAGAGTTTCAGTTTCCATATATTTGTCCTATTGTATCTTATCTGATTATTTTGTTGGTATTTGACAAAGATGGCATAAGACATGAAAACTATCAATGAAAATAAAGCAAAACTAATGGTATGAAATTGGTAAGAGAATTTAATTTAAAAAATCTTATATGGCAAATGGTGAATTGTTGAAACAAAATGGAGGGAAAATATGACAGGAAAATGCCAGAATACTTGCTATTGGAGAGATCCAACATACTGAAACCTTTATCATAAAAATTACAAAGGGAAAAAATCCATATTTAAGCCAGGTAGAGTTGCCATTACTGTCTAATTCTTTCAACAAATGGTATGTAATCATTGTATGAAATTATATAAACATCTAACCATAAATGGCAGAGATATCCAACAATTTGAAAACTTTAACGCAAAAAAACCAAAGGGAAATAATCCATTATTAGGCCAGGTAGAGTTGCAGTTTCTGTCTTATTCTTTTAAACAGATGGTATCTAATAATTGTATGAAATTTCGTAAACATCAAACCATAAATAGCAGAGATATCCAACAATTTGAAAACTTTAACGCCAAAAAACAAAGGGAAATAATCTTTTATTATGCCAGGTGGAGTTACTGTTACAGTCTCATTCTTTGCAACAGATGGTATGTAATCATTGTATGAAATACCACAAACATCTAACCATAAACAGCAGAGATATCCAACAATTTGAAAACTTTAACGCAAAAATAACAAAGGGAAATAATCCATTATTAAGCCAGGTAGAGTTGCCGTTAATGTCCAATTCTTTTCAAAAGATGGTATGTAATCATTGTATGATATTTCATAAACATCTAACCAGAAATAGCAGAGATATCTAACAATTTGAAAACTTTAACGCAAAATTAACAAAGGGAAATAATCCATTTTTAAGCCAGGTAGAGCTGTGGTTACTGTCTAATTCTTTGCAACAGATGGTAATTAATCATTTTATGAAATTTTATAAACATCTAACCATAAATGGCAGAGATATCCAACATTTTGAAAACTTTAACGCAAAAAAACAAAGGGAAATAATCCATTATTTAGCCAGGTAGAGTTGTGGTTACTGTCTTAATCTGTTCATCACATGGTATGTTATCATTGCATGAAGTTTCGTAAAGATCTGACAATAAATGGCAGAAAAATATGCCAAATTAAAAACTTTAACGCAATTGTTAACGACACCAGACATCCAAAATTACAAAGGGCAATAATCCATAATAAAGCCAGGTAGAGTTGCGGTTATTGTCTTATTCTGTTCATCACATGGTATGTTATCATCGTATAAATTTTTGTAGAGATCTGACTATAAATGGCAGAAATATAAGGTACATTAAAAACTTTAACGCAATTGTTAACGACACCGGACGACCGCCCGCCCGACCGCCCGCCCACCCGCCCACCCGTCCGCCCGCCCGTGTTCGCCAAAAACAACACCCATCCCACATTCAATAACTTTTAAAAAGGTTGAGTCCAGTCTACAAAATCAGTGGGTGTCCAGTTGCCCGGGACAACCAATTTCTAGCTCCCGTGTCAAAAAGTTTCTTTTGGGCACCCAAATTTCTACAAACAAGATATAGTGCTAGCTGCTAAAATGACCTGTTTGGACAACCACTTTCATACCCTAATTTCATAGACTGGTTGACACATGTGCATATTATTTTTTGTCTCCGTCAAATAGTATTAACATATAAAATATAAAGCCATGTGCATATGGTTACACCAAGCAAGACATATCAGCTTTCTATGATCAATTGTTTGCTGAAGATTTTGAACACTCGGTCAATTGTGAAGGCTGCTGCTTAGTTTTGTTTCTTTTGCTAGTTTTGCTGAAGAAATAAAACAGTATACCCCCCTCTTCTTCGAAGCGGGGGTATAAAAATATTGGTTAAGACATGGTTGGCCTAGAAACACTTAAAAATTGCCACGTAATGACTTCCTTATGCAATTAGCTTCTTGTTCTTAAACAAAGCCTAAATTATGATGCTTGCATCCAAATTTGAGTGTTAAATGTTTTCCGTAATGAAATCATACACGTCATTTTCAATGGATATATATGATTTAAATAACCAATAATATAAAAACTTAAATTTTATGAAAGTAACCAATGAAATGCAAGAACACATAAATGAACAACCAATTATAAGAGTTCTAAGATATCTAAATAGCTAATGAAATGAGATGTTGCATACTGGAGAATATACTATCACAGATCATTATGTAATAAAATTAAACAAAATAAAAAATATCACAGACACAGTAGAAACTGTAAAACAATAGAATGATATAAATAATTTCTCAAAATAATATAAAATATTTAATGATTTAAACCTGCTCAATCACAGACTTCAACTTCTAAAATTCTAAAAATTGTGTAGATACATTTCAGAAGCAGTGAAGCAGTTCTGATAATTTTAGTGCCAATTGACAATCAAACATAAAAGATGGTGATTTCATGTGTAATGATATAGATTACATATTTTGCTACTTTTATTTTATATTTCTTTCAATCTGTAGGACAGTTGCAATAAAATATCTGAAACTCTATGATCATTTTCTAAACACAGTTTCATGATAATTTTAGTGCCAATTGACAATAAAACATAAAAGATGGTGATTTCATGCATAATAATAATAATTTAATAATGTATGTAATCTTACTATGGCACATGATCGTTGAACCTACAGTATAGTCTATAGCCTTCATAGGATAGATTGTATGTAAAGATTATAGAGATTGTTTGTTTTAAACACTAGACATTACATGGATGTTTCAACTATTCAGAATGTAGTTTAATATATTATCACCATAACACTTACTGCAGCGAAAGAGGAATACTTTAAGCAAGACTATAGTTCTCTAGTCCCCATACATAGGTTATCATAACTACAATGTATTAAACTATTTTTAACAGCTGTGAGTACAGTAGTATTGTAATGAATTTTAAAATCAGCAGGTCCACTATGTACTCACGATTGATAAAAATAGTTAAATAGTTATCAATCCCCCACAAGTGAAATATTTTCAAACCATTGATTGTCTTAGATATCTACATATTTGGTTGGTTTCCCAAAACAGGTTATCAATGATGCACCTTTACATGTTCACATATTTTAGAAGTCTATATTCTGATTTGATATTCAGTGAGATCATTGTTTTCTTTTTTCTTTGGTGAACTTGGTGTTTCTTTAATTGATTCAGTTCTGAAAACAAATATCAATATTAATAATTATTTTAATTCAAATTACAAAGATCTATTCAACCATTGCCTGTTCCAAGGTCGAAAACATGTAGGTTATTGTTATCATTACTTGTTTGTTGTGTCCCTTTTAAACAAATGTTTAAAAATCTAAAACATCTTTCTCTTTGCTTTGGGCTGTTTTTTGATAGTTGCTTTTGCTGATATGTTTGCTTACACTTTTTTTTACATATGTCACATTATGTTGTGAAACTTTAGTTGTTTGGATAGAAACTATAGGTGCCAAGTATTATTTAAATCCACTGTGGAATGGAAAAGTTATGGCTGCGACTCAAAATCTAAACTAATATATGCTCAGCCCTAAAATTGACCTTCAACTTGGAGCTACCAACCAGGGTATAGTGCCTTCATATTGTCTGGTAGAAGTTAATATTTGTGCCAAGTCTTATTAAAATCCATTGAGTAATAAGTCATGAGTGAGACATGAAATTGAGACAGACAGACAAACTGACAGAATGTATTGACTCTTCAATTGCTATATGCCCCCTAAAAATTTGCTGCAGAAGAATACAAAATAGAACATTTTAAATACTAAAGTTTACCATTTAACAAGAATACATTAATTAATTAAGTACCATTAATAAAATTATTTTATATATAATTACATGTATTTTTTGCGTAAATTTATAATATGTGAAAATAATTTTCACCAAAAGTAAGAACGTTTTTTAAAAAAAATATAAACATGCTGTACCTACCCTGTATAAACTCTGACTGCTTGATTAAAACTAGAATGACTTCCCTGAGACCTTGACCCTTTAGAGTAGCTTACAGTATCAAGGTCAACAAATGACCTCGACTTTCTAGGTGAATTTGATTGGGTAACTGACCAGGAACGTGACTGAAAACAAAAATAGTCCCATAACTGAAGAAAGTTTGTACATAGACAAATGGTCAATTTTCTGAAAGTCTTATCATTTCCTTCTTATCTTTCTTCATAAAAACTATAATCGCTATAAAATTTCACATTATTTTTTTAGCTAAAATGTTACTTTTTTATATTGGACCTTTTCTAATAGAAATAAATTCTTAACATGCTCAACTAAGAAGAAGTGTCAACTAAACAAGGATCACAACTACCCATATATTTTATCATTATGTGAAAGAAAGAAAATTAAAAATATCAAGTGATAGTAATAAAGAGCATTAATATGTTATAAACACCATATACCACACACCTAAATTCAGACAGGAGGGTTTTCTAAACTTCTTCATAAAACACTATTTAATATTGCCGAGTGCTGACCCTATCCCAGGGTTCAATTTTGGCCCTAGGGGCATAATTTGAAAAATCCTTTTAAAACACTTTAAGGATGATGCTACAAGCCAAAAATGGTAATAATAGAAGATATGGTATCATAGAAGGGAATTTTTATGATAAAAGTAGCTGACAGACGGACAAAGACAAGTAACAATACGTGGGCTTTGCCCAAAACAGTCGTTACTTACTCTTTTTTATATTGAGTTATGTTCTTTTTGCGCTAAGCCCACAAATAGTTCATACAGAGCAAAATGTGCTCAGATGCTCTAAATAGAAGTATGAAAAACTATAAACCTAAAGATATGTTAATAACTGTTTGACATTGTGACGATACAATTTTCTCTTAAGTGAAGAAAGGTTTTACTCCATTAGTGACTACAAAAATGTAGAATTTTGCAAATCAAATTATGTAAGAATAGAATAGAAATATTTGTCAGACTGTTGTTAAAAGCAAGATACTTCAGTTATAGGCAGAAAATAATTAACTCATCTATATTTAAAAAACCACATCACACTGTAGAGAATATCATTGAAGCATTATATGGAAACAAGCATTTCTGACTGGCCACAAGCAAAAAATAAAACAAGAAAATATGTAAGTACAATGTATGTTGTATAATTAAATACATTTTGTTTGTTTGTTCATTTTGTTTCATGCTGTAAATCAACATTTTTTCTAGTTATGTTTCGACAACCAATTCAAATATTTTATTAAGTTAGATAGTTTTTCCTGGGTTCTTATCTTAACCACATGGATGAAAGTTGTAAGTTTTAAAAATACTGAAAACTTACTCTTAAAGTACTGAAATAGACATATTTCATAGAGTCATTAATTCTCATAATACTGAAATCCGTATTAATCCTGAAAACTTTCACCAATGTAACCAGTACTTTCTTACCCATTTACAAGAAGCTGACAACTGAGAGCGTAAACCAAATTCAATCTGTGTCAAAGACTACTAAATCTATCAGTTAGCCAGGCCTGAAAAAACCAGTTGGTCCCAATGATAACAAGCCAGTCTGAATGTTAATATTAAAATAACAAAGTCACTTTGGTGTCATATAACAAACAAAGCTGCTAAATAGGATAAAACCTGATGAATCACACATTTTCTAAAAAATTCAATGATTAATTCAAAACCAGAGAGATTTAATCATTCCTGGACAAAGTTTTTGGACATTTTGATTTTCGTTCAATAAGTGGGAATTAGATAATACATGTACAATGTAGTTAACAGGAACTGGGTTCAATAAAGTTCTTAAGACCTTGACAAAGTTATGTTATCAGCAATGAAAGGCAGACCAACATTTCTGGCATAGGCTGTTACAGTGGAAAAAAGAAATAAAAATATTGTGACACCTAGGAATGAGAAGACAATACTGAGAACCTTAATTGTAATCACTTATCAGCAAATGAATACAAAAAAATGTGCATAAAAACTAAAAAATATACATGCTCACAAAAAGCAATAAACAATTATTCTATAGCCCACAAAATAAGTAAATCTGTGAGCTAATGCTCACTAGTGATACCCCCGCAAAAATCTAAAAATATGCGACAAACAGGAAGTAGATGAGCAAGGAGCATGAAATCGCTTTACACCACATGGGACTATGGGATGAAGCAATAAGCAAAGTATTAGGCTGCTGCATGATATAGTTGCTGAGAAAACTGCGACGGAAATTTTGTAACGGACGGACGGACACACGCACGCACGGACAAGGGTAAAACAGTATACCCCCCTCTTCTTCGAAGCGGGGGTATAATAACCTTCCTATGTAATGTTGGAGATTCAAACTCTCTTAACATTCCCTACATTTAAAATATACACACATATTAAATTGAATAGTATATGTACTGCCCTGCCTTTCTACTAGCTTTTATAGCGACGTAATAGATTGTCCATTTACAGTTAGAAAGATCGTGGGTTTGGCCCCCACCTTAAACCATCGATTATTATTGAGTTACAAATGGTGTAATAACCCTTTTTGATACTTTAATTGGTTGAAGATATAATATTTGCATGAAAAACTTCTCACTAAAAACTTTAAAGTATAAAAGGGTCACAATTCAGTCAAAATTCATGTTAGAGTTATGCAACTTATTGTTTGACCTTCAATAGTAACCCTGTAGACCAAAAAAACTAAACCAAAAAGTGTTATCCTAATACATAGCTGAGTAGGATAGCCCCACTATTTTCCATAAGGTCTAACTAATAAAAGTAGCAACATTTATTCCTTTCACCAGTACACTCAAACAAACCAACTACAAGTACATGATAGTAAATGAGTTGACCAAACAAATACATGAGGCACATGAGGCCTATATGAAAAAACTCCATCTGATGCTGAATAATGTGCTAAGCAATTTACCTTACGTAAATATAACATGGGTTCCTCTGGAAATCTCTTTGGTAACTTCCTCTATCAGAATCAAGTTTTTACGTATTATTCATAAACATAGAGAATGTCTATTGAATTTGATTAAAATCAAATTTCTTTTCACTAAGTTCAACTCAGAGAACATTTTTTCAACAGTGGCCAAGTCACAAGTGAAGAAATATTGCTTTCTGCACACACTAGCAGTCTACGAACTTAGTGGGTGTCTGGTTGCCCACGTTTTAGTTGTGGCAACCAACAACTGCTTTTGGGCAACCAAAATTCTGCAAATGAGATGTAGTGCTTGCTCTTAAAATGATCTGATCATACCCTATTTTTCATACCCTAATTTCGTAGACTGCACTGGTAGAAACTTCAGAAAATCTACTTCCAAAAAAACAATAAGTCTGTTTCTTTCATGCAGTTCTTTTACATTTTGTAACATGCAACTATTTCTATTTGATTCTTAGTCAGGTTACAAATGACTACATCGGGAATTCAAGTATTTGGTTTTTTCCCTGCAGTACAAACAAACTTTCACCTTCACAATGAAAATATGTGTACAAAGAGCAATAGGATTTATTCTGTATATCATTCTTCCAGCAATAATGTCTAACAAAGTTTGTTTGTACCGCTTCGCACAGATGGAAAAACCCACAAGTTTGAGTTCTGAATAAGGTCTTTTAATTACCATGCTGTCAACAAGTTCCTTTAATGTCAGATCAGTATAATAATATTGTATTGACATATAACCAATATTTTCAACATGTTTTAGTCACACTTGGTGACTAGGTAAAGATAAATATAACAAAATGTGGCTGGGACTAGATCAGTGTTAACATGATTCTCTGTTTATCAAAAGGAATACAGTTGAAATCAAAGGGCTGACTTTTTCCTTAACTAAAATTTATTGATTTAGCCTTCTAGAAAAAAACCCTTACTGTACTCAGCAGTGTGAAATTCCTATGTCTGACTTGTACAACTCCTACAATTATCTCTGCAGTCATGTAAATACTTCTATGCAACTTGTCTGTGGACAGGTAATATTTTTAGTTTGAAGTATACTAACATAGCAATACTTAACAATGTTACTTATTGTAGATGTCTCAAATTCAACATCTTATTATCAAGGATTTATTTTAACTTATAGAATGTACATTGTATTTTATATCATAGTTTCAAAATTTCATTTTGAGTAATGAATTTCTTGACTCATGGATTTTGAATCTGGACAAGCAACTTTTAGATTTTACTTATCTGTGGAACTTGAAATTCCACTCCTCATTAAACAATATGTGTATGTCATACAAAAATGTTATGATTAAAGTTTGTATTACAGACATTTTACCCTTTATATTTAAAAATGTTCATACCAGATGGATAAAATAAACCATAACTTAGGTTCCAGATTACATTGATTAATTAAACAAATCTTAGATAAAACAAACTCTACCTTTGATCTTATTTCTTTAGAATGGCAGTCCACTTCTTTAATCAGTTCATGTTGTGTCATACGACTACGATTTAAAGTTAAAGTCTGAAAATACAAGAAGTACACACATTTTTAAACAAAATAATTACACAAAAAGGTAATGCATGAAATTAAATTTTTGACAAAACTTGTTCATGCTAACTATATCACATTACTTGGTTTGAGAGAATTCTACCACCACTGAATGGTTCCTAGAAGAAATAGACTACAATGTACAAATTTGATGGATCACAGCTAAACTAGTCTACATCTTACATTATTTACATGTAGTAAAACTAGTTTTGCACTGATCAATCCATTCAAAACCTGGGTCGATAGCGCAGTTGGTAGCGCCCATGGACTTCGAATCTAGTGTCCTAAAGGGGGTACAGATTGAATTCCTACCTGGGAAGGTTATACTCTTCCATGAAAATTTGACAATAGTGTCGATTTTCCTTCTTTAATAAGGTATATGGAGAAGTTTCCAGTCTTGGGGAAGGGTAGGTGAGTACTGGTTATAGTCAAGGGTCCAGGAAAGCTAGGTTAGGAGCGCTGGATGTCATAAAATAACCTAAAAATTGTGTTGACATGGCGTTAAACCCAGTATAAAAAACCACATAATTATCGTCAAGGAATAAAGCACTGGTTTATAAAGTTTATAATGTTAATGATGAGATTATACTTCTTTCATCATAAAGCTGAGTAGATCAAGATGAAATCAATAACATATAAATTTATTAAGTTCATCAAAATATACATCGAACATGAATAACTTTATACAAGTCATCACCTTATCCCACAAAGCCTGGAGCCCAGGACTAGTTAAAATTGATTTAGGCTTGTTATAAATTGCTTATTATATACAGTCAGGCTTGTTAACATTGTTAATAATATTACATAACATAATATTGTCCATTTATATTATATATAATACAGTGTTAATTCTAGGCCGGGGGATCGCGGGAATCCCCCACTTTGATAGAAAATCCCCCAGATTTTTCGACGACGTGCGGGACAATTCCCCCACTTCAAAACACGTCGAAAAATTTAAAGATAGCCATACCTTTTATACCCATAAAACTTCGTACTTTCATAATGAAAGTAAAACAAAACCAAGACGAATAGAGTTTTATTTTTTGTGTCCCGCTTGATAGTGGAACTAGTCAAATTATGTTTAAACTTAGTGATTCATTTAGCCGTCATCCTGCGTCAGAAACGCAAGCTTTTTACTGAGGACTCAATAAATTCGAAGTATGTACGCTAATACTACGCCAGTACATCTAGTTTGCTTTTAAAGTTTTATTTTTTATCAGAAAAAAATGTTTAGACTAATGTATTTCATAAAAAAATCGGCCTCATTAAAATACTGAATTTGAATTGAGCATTAGCTCAATTTTACTTTCCATGCGTGTCATTGAATAATTTGTGAACCAAAACAATCGGCAAACAAAAGATCAAAAATTTAATATACGAACTTGACAAGTGTCAATTGTTAAATCCTTTTGAAAGGAATACTTGTTGGCAGTTGATTATGAAGGTCAGGTGATGACACTTATTAACAACTCATAGTAAAAGTTTGAGTAAATTTTATTGTGATTTTGACGCTGTTAATATTTATAAATATCCATAAAATATCGTAACATTTACAGGCATACAATTTAATTTAATCTGAGTACACACAAAGGAAACAATCGTCATTAAAAATCAATTACATGCGTGTCGGCTCTTAGCCTTTTAGAACTGATAGTTAAGACATACCAACTTCTTTGATGATTACCGCCGACCTAAATTTGATAATGACGGACTATGTCTTTGTTATTGATTTGAGAGCTGTGTGGTCGGTTATAAGTAAATTGACTCTTAAATATTGATTGTGTAAAAGCAGTGGTCCAGTGGTAGGACGCGCGCTTAGGGATCGAGAGGTCCCGGGTTCGATCCCCACTAGGGGCACTGCTAATTTCCTTGAGCAAGAAATTAACCTACAATTGTTCCACTCGACCCAGGTGTAAATGGGTACTGTGAGGGATCGCCCGCCTGAGGGTGATTTCAGTGACCAGGAGTTATTGTACAAGATTGTAAAGTCGGCTGAACATGTAGATGGAAGCAGACTTTAAACCGCCCTTTAACCTTTATAAATGATCATAAATGATAACGGGCCGTTGCACGGTAACTTTTTAGCGTGTTTCAAGACAGGGTAAAATTATGCGATCCTATCAACTTTTCAATTTTCCATTTCGCCGAAAATAATCGTTCTTAAGATTTTTATTTCAATTTTATTATAAAAAAAGGCAGAATTTTTTCTATAAGCCAAAAACGCGGCCTGTTTTCTCGATTTTGCTGAGAATCGGCAGTTTTTTTCAGATTTGCTCAAAATTTTCAATGTAACTTGAAGGTGATATTATATGATTAAACCTGTTTTTTAACGTGTGCATTATGCATAATAAATACTGAATGGAAAGTAATTTTAGTTACCGTAGTCATTTTTGCATCACCTTATATTCACCCACATTTTTTCAAAATCCCCCACATTTTTTCAAGAGGTAGGGGAAGATCCCCCACATTTTTCAAGTCCTAGAATAAACACAGTTATGAAAAAAAGTTATGGCAATGACTGAAATACACCTACATAGATATTTTTACAGTAAAACTGAATTTAGCTAAATTATAATGAATGGCTGTTAAATGAGGATAACACCCCATACAGGTAAACAACAGCTAATATTTGATTGTGTACTAATGATAACAAATTCATGAGAACTTACCTTCCATTGTATAAATTCATAACTATGAGGATCATGAGATACTGGTATACCAATCTTAACCTTCTTAACATCATGCCAATCTATAATATACATTATCATATACAGTAAAAACTCTTAAATCTAACCTTGTTAGCACTAGGCAAAAAGTCTGAATAAGTACTTAAAGTGCTGAAAGTTAAAAACTCACTGACACAGTTATGTTTTAACAGCTTTAATCCACACCTATGGCATAGCTCTATCTTTTATATGTAAGGGAGGTAACTGCTTAAGAACATCTACATATCAAACAATCACAGGCTATTTAATGAATGAGATTCAAACTAGCAACTAAGATCATGAATTAATAGTCAAGAATTTAGCATGTTTTGATTAGACCACTGCAAGATTCCTGTAAAGTAATACATGTACATGTATTTGACATCAATTAAAACAATACTCACATTTACGATAAGCTCTTTCATAATCTATGATTAATTCTGATAATGTCTGAAAACATAGAAATATTCGTAAATTAGTTAAATTCAGGAATAAATTTTAAATTCACTTCATTTGGCCATCCAATTGATCAAAATTCATCTTTAAAAATAGTTAATTGTTAGATATTTTATTCATACTTACAGCCATTGCAAGCCACACATATCAGAAGCAGTACTGCTTTAGGTACAAATAGCAGTCTAAAACTGCAAAAAGTTTAATTAACTAGTCATCGTTTTTCTAGCGTTTTAGCAATTTTAATATTTTGGCTTCATTTTCACATGCATTTAAAGCATATAAAGTTGATAGTCAAGTCAGACTTTATCCAGTTTTCTTATATACATGTATATCAACAAAGAATACATTTTTATTGAAATCAATTTACCACATAATTGTGATAGACCTAATTAAAATTATTTTGTATCCAGAGACTTCATTCAGTAAAACTAATGTTTTGTTGGAATGGTTTTCAGTCCATGGTTATATCAGTATGGCCTTGTCCACCAAACTAAAAATCTGGATCAAGTAAGTGCATAGTTAATCAATCTGACTAAAACCTGATCTAAAATTCTCTGCTCCCCTACTTGGTAATTTAGATCTGGCTGTTTCGTTATGAGTGTCACATTCAGGTAACCTTTTCTCATTTTTATATTCATGATGCAATCATTATGTTTAGTGACTTCTTTGCCTGGACTACGTCAGGCAATTTGAAATGAGCCATCCAATCACAGCCTGTGAATAACAAAACCGTCAAAGTAGCTAGCAAACCTTGGTCTAAAAATTCGTGTTTCGTCTAGATGAAAGCTATGTATTGATTGGTCGACACAAAGGTCATCTCAACGTGACCCTCCTAGTGAACCTTAGAGATCCTGTGCAACAGCACTCTACAAGATATCTGTTTAGCCAGATTGATTGTTAGTCAAACCTACCTTATACACAAGTGGTTTATACATGAGATCTTCCCGTCTAGACATTCCTAAAGCACCATATTTTCCACCATGATATATACCTAGTACGACATGACGATGATAATTACCATTAAATTGTGTCTTAAAACTAATTGGAAATCTTTCAACACCTAGCATACCATTAGTTAAATATCTGATAGACTGTGTCAAGATTTTTATTATAAAATGTTTTAACATCTACAGTCTATGAAACTTTTTGTTGTGGAACAATCTAGAAATGGTGCAGGGGCCCGTATTATCAACAATCTTTCAACAGATTTTACTAAAGTTGTAAATCCTTCTATAATGCATTGTTAAATTATAGTAAGATTTTGATAATACCCTGCCAAGGTCTCAACATTAAGTTTTAACATGAGTTGCACTGTTTGACAGCCAGCTATATACATGTATTTCACTTGCCAGAATCAAATGGTAACTATCAGTAACAAGTTGCTGGAACCAAAATATAGGTTGTCATGGGCAATCAGATGACAATCATATTGTCGAGCCCTGTTTGTGGAGGGATTTAGTCTCATAAAAATTTCATAAGAGTTGGACATTATGTCAAGCAAAGTTCAACTTGGTTTTACTTTGTCTATCATGAAAAGGCATATTCTAGCAATTAAATAGCAGGCTAGATACCATATCTTTGTTTTTTCTGTCAGTTGATATGGCAAGACTTAATTAATCAACATTATCAAATGTGAATTAAAAATAAACTTTTGGTGCTTTTCATAGTAAAATTCATCAATAAAGGATACACTCCTAATATAATGGCTTCTAAACATTTTATTGGCAGTGATTCTCTTATCATATCTTTAGCAACTTCTAGTAATCTACAATAAAAATAAAACAACAATATAAACAATGAAAGAATGAGTTCATAACAATGTACATCTGGTGTGTGCTTCTGATTTGGTGAAAAATACAATTTTAAACCATTTTTGCCAAATTCGATATATTTGGGCTAATTTTCATAATTTGTCACTAATGGCTCAAATGGCAATTGGCAGCGCGAACTCTGTCATTGAGAATGGAACTTCTTCATGACCTTTTCATCATCCCTTTTTATTCTGCTGTCTTTTGGCATATGTCATGATGTAAATGCAGAAACAAGTCTTTTGGAATACTGAATCGTAATAAAGCATCTCCATACTTTTTCTGAGTTCTAGAACAGTTACAACAGTATTCTATTAAAAAAAGAGACCAATTCATAATATTGCAACAAAGAACTTTTCTGAAAAGTGAAATAACAAAGCTTTCATAATAAGAATAGAGGATATTTGCTTATTTTGATATATGATCGAAATTGATTTCACCAGTGAGCTACGAGTGCAATATTTTCACAAGTGGCATACCCACAAGTAAAATATAATATCCATAGCTCAAGAGAGAAATAAATAGATGTTACACCAAAATACTCTATTTTTCTGTTTATTATATGCTTCAAACTGGCGTAATTAATTGTTTAAGTCTAATATGCCTTCAGAACGGCATATCCAAGCAATGAAAATAACAAATTTATGTTCATAACAGTGGAATATCAATTGTAATTTCATCGTTAAATCCCAGTATTCCACTGGAAAGCATATAATAAATTGCTTCATAATATTTGGAATGAACACTATGTATACATTTTTATTAAAAATATTTTTATGTAAATAAATAAGAAAAAGATTTCCTAAAATATAAAATGCAACTGAAAGCTTACCCAGATATTGGCCTGTTCTTCTTGATTTCAAAAAATTGTGTTCCAGTGTGATTATACATGACACAGGTTAAGGAATTCATAAAAAAAGTCAAAAAATTTAGCAATTGACAAGGATCAATCAGCTTTTATTTAAAGTCTGCTTTTACAACAAAAATTGTGCAAAACATAGAAAGCACCAATGACATTTTCTGACAAATACTTTTCAAACAATACAATTTCATTAATTTCTTTGTGTTTATGCTAGATCTATTTACATGTCAGCTACAGCAAATGGCTTCCTGATTTTTTTTCTTTATCACTACATTCTTAGCCTTTGCTATAAAGGAAAATTAACATAACTGTTGAATTTTTAGAGTCATATCTGGACATCCAATCTAGATTGCAATTTTTAAAGTGTACCATGCTTTTTCAAATCATTGACTGAATGAATACAGGCATTAAGAGCATGATTTTTAATGGAAGTCTAGCAAGATTCTCACGCAAACTTGAACAAGAGCACCGCTAGGCGGAGCATTATATGCCTGAAAGTGTTGTTTTTTTTAGTTAAGATGAAGCATTTGTAAGATATGAGAATATTTCATATGAATATCATATTATGAATAATTGTGGAAAACAAAGTAGAGAAAAAAGATACCATGGACAATCCTCCCATGAAGTTTGAATACTGTGGGCCAAATGAAACCTAAGTTATGCTCCGGAAACTGTTTTCAGTTTTAAGGTAATAGTGACCTTGACCTTTGACCTTGTGACCCCAAAATCAATAGGGGTCTTCTACCCGATATGGACTATCATGGTATGAAGTTTGAATATTGTGGACCAAATGGAACTAAAGTTATGCTCCAGAAACTGTTTTCTGTTTTAAGGTAATAGTGACCTTGACCTTTGACCTTGTGACCCCAAAATCAAAAGGGGTCTTCTACCCAATATGGACAATCATTGTATGAAGTTTGAATATTGTGGGCCAAATGGGACTAAAGTTATGCTCCGGAAACTGTTTTCAGTTTTAAGGTTATAGTGACCTTGACCTTTGACCTTGTGACCCCAAAATCAATATGGGTTTTCTACCTTATATGGACAATCATCCTATGAAGTTTGAATATTGTGGGCCAAATGGAACTTAAGTTATGCTCCGGAAACTGTTTTCAGTTTTAAGGTAATAGTGACCTTGACCTTTGACCTTGTGACCCCAAAATCAATAGGGGTCTTCTACCCAATATGGACAATCATTGTATGAAGTTTGAATATTGTGGGCCAAATGAAACTTCAGTTATGCTCCGGAAACCAAATTGCTAACAGACGGATGGACGGACAGACGCCAGGGGGTATAACATAATATTCTTTCGGGCATATAAAAATGAAAAAGATACTGTAGATTATTCATATAAGCTTGAATTTTTTCAAGTCTATCTGGTATTGCTGTTGATGGTGAAAATGATGTAGGTGCTGATGGGATAGGTACCTGTAATATACAAGAGTATACCTACATATTTATATTGGTAAACTATCCAACAAGACACTGAAGAAAATGATAAATTTCAACATGAAAAAAATGCAACAGTTTAACAATACAGTAATATTTAATAACATTTGAGAAACAGTATTAGAGCTTTGTTGTAGTTTCAAGTTTTGCAAGATGAAAGTTCCTTGCAAATAAGATTAATTGATCTATCAACTCTGAATAGAACTAATTAAGAAGTTAATTATCACAGACAATCATTTACACTTATAATAGTTATATTATTAATTAAGTAAGTATTAATTAAGTAAAAGAGACAATGTGACAATCTTCTGATGTTTTTGCTATTTTGTCATGCAAGGTCTCTTTAGCTGTAGTTGTACCAGATATAAAGAGCTTATCATTTACATGAAGTAATACTTTTAAAAAGCCGGTTTGAAGTGCCCTAACATAACATAACATAACGTAACGTAACATAAGTTACGTAATAAACATAACATAACATAACATAACATAACAACATAACATACTCAAATTGTGATACAATATAAGAGTATACAGTACAATATAATGAGTATAAATATACACATGACAACTAGTTTTGGCCACTTCTACTTATCAATTAACTTATTCAAGTATTACAAAAACAATGTATGATTGTTGATAATTGTAACTTTATAAGAAGCTATTTTTTCTATCAGTTTTATTGCTGGGTCAGTGTTTATTCCAGAAATCGATATATTTTGACCAAACCATGAAAATTGAGAGGTAACATGAAATTGCAATTTTTAATAGTTCACAGAACTGGAACTTGCCGCATACATATTCACCAGGGTTCAAGGTTCAATTTTTTTAGTAATGTTTTAATCAAACTCAAAATTTGTATAGACCTTTCTTAAATTGATCATACGCCTTCAACAGGAATGCCAGTGGCAAACATAAACATTTCAAACAAAGGAAACCCTGCACATGCTTAAATTTTACTAGTATACATATGTTGCTGATACTAATAGTAATAAAATGTCTGTCATTCTTGACATTGTTTTAACAGCTTATATGCCCAAAAAAAGAAGCATTTGTTTGAATTTGTTGTTTCCTGAAGTATTGCTTACAAAATGATGAAGAATAAATAAACGGAATTATAAGCTTATTAAAAATACTAATGGATTGTATTTTTCACATTGATTTGCGAATGCGTGGGTCATGAAAATATATGACATTGCATCTGGATGATTGAAGGAGTTTTGTTTTTAGGGAATAGAATGCTAAACTGAAAAATAACATTATCTAGTTGTAAAATGATGTCAAAATACATGAAGTTTGTCTTGACGATTATTTTTTAGTGGATTTCACGATTTTATTCATAATTTCCAAAGAGATTCGGAAGGTGTTTTTCGCATGTATGAGCCAAAAATGCGAAAGGAAATCAACAAAATATTCGACCTTTACTTAAATATTTCGAAAAAAAAACATAATTCGGGAGACTCTATTATAATTGCGAGAGTTGAAAAAATTGACCTAAATCCGGGAGTATCCCGAAAAATTTGGGAGAGTGTGCAGGTCTGCTGACAAGCTTTATCAGAGTTCGGGCAACCTGTTACTGCTAATAAAGGAAGCGAGTCACCTTGTCAAAGATTCAAGATTGACAGGAAGTGATAAAATGAGCTAAAGCTACAGGCGACTTTTCATTGGATAAAAAGATTTACAACTTCTTCGTGACCTTTTCTACTTACAAAATAATTTCTTTTTTATGATGCTTATTCCATAACAATTCAAAATATATTTGGTCGTTTAATTTGTTCATTTCCTCATTAAAATATTTATTTATGACTATTTACATCGAAAATACTTACCAATTACACCGTTCGTGACGTCGCTAAGAGACATTCATGATAAAACCGGAAAGTTTCTGTCACTTAACGTTACCGGGCATTGTTTAATGAGGAAAACATTTCTATTTCCAAAAATGAATGTTTTATCGAGGATTTTTCATCTTCACCTCTATTCATAAGATAAATAAAAATGTACAATACATTTCTTTCAGAATTGAAATATGATTCTGACATAAAAGAATGAGATGTCAGATTTTTCTGAATACAATAGTTATACACCCAGTTATCTCCCCTAGCTTATTCAATTAATAGGCCCTGGATTAAATATATCAGTGAAGCAGCTACTATAAGGCCATGTTTACAAGCGCGGGTCTACAAGTTCATAAAAAAGTGACATTTTTAAAAGTACCAAAAAATACAATGGTAACAGATGGGTATGTATTGTGGGTTGAAGCCGTATATAGTCTAATCAAATGTTTTATTTGCATCTTGGAGAACATGATATTCTTGTGAGGATGCAGGTGTAAACCTACGTTCCATTTCTCTGTGATGTGACGCTTTTATGTACAGCAAACCACATAGAGTGATCATAGTGTATAATTAGTGTTTCGATGATTGGCCTTGAAAATTGATTTCCTTTAGTAGGTTCTTTTTTTCTCTTTTTAATCTCCATTAATTTCAAACTTTTATGGGTCTACAAGCTAACAAGTCAAAAAAGTTGGTTACGTCTCCACATATAAGTTTGGATTCGTCGAGCTCGTTTGAGGCTTTGCCTTAGTCATATTATTTTTTATTAAACAAATTTTTGGCTTTTGTATGCGACGGGCACCTTTGGGAGTGTCTGGCCTACCATCCCTGAAAACCAGTTTTGATTCCCAGTGAGGGCATATGGTTTTTAGTCTCGGAATCTACAAAGTTAAGAACTCTAAATATAACACCACCTGAGGATATTCTTTTCCTCGAACATTAGACACCATTTTGTAACCATCTGGATGTATCTTAGCTACATGATCCCACATTCTTTCCCAAGTCATAACATCGACAGGAAATCCATTTTTATTCACCCAAAACCAAACACCATTCTCTTCCTTCTGGTCATCTTTTTCTTTACTGACAGTAGATGGTCGAGATTTCAGATCATTTGCAGTTCCACTTCTCTTCATTGTTTTACTTTTCTTGGAATTTTCATCATAATCAGAAAGTCTTACAAGCGTTCCAAAATTGGGAAGGTCGTCTGACATAATTCCATCTTTTAAAAGGTAAAGTAAATGAAAAATAAACTGCTCATCATTAAAAGTGGGCGCGACTCGTTTCTATACGCATAGAAATACTCGATTCTATACGCACTTTGGTAACACACCACTAAATTTTGTATATATATCAGAGTGGTCTCCCCTAGAACATAGAACGATAATGTTTATTAGTATTTGATTTTAGCGTATAAGATAATGTTCATGAAAAAATATTTTTTATAAGTATTTAGATTTAAGCGGGTAAGATAATGTTGATAATGATGATGAAAACATATTTAAAAAACGTTTCCAATCGCCATACACAAAATGTTCACTCTGTCTTCATGACCAACCGCATTATATCCTTTTATTCACAGGTAACTGTTTAAGGTCCTCCATGTTTCAGTTATTAAGGTTATTTTCAGCGACCATTCGTAACACACTCATTTATTTCTTTGTTATTATACGAGGGCAACTTCTGTGGCCAAACGAAACATTTTATTGTATTCTAATACTATTATCTAAGATCCGTCTTCCGTGGACATACGCAAACTATGTATTTATACAAAAAGTATTACCTAATGTCTATCAATTTATATGTGCCATATGCAACATAGGTATTTATTCATATGCTTATATATATTAGGTCTACCCACTATGGCAATACGCAACATATGTATTTATTCATATGCTAATCAATAAAGTCCATCTACTGTTGCCTTATGCAACATCAGTATTCATTCGTATGCTTTCATATAAGCTGTATCTACTATGGCCATACGCAACATACATTTTTTGATCATAAACTATTTAAAAGGGTCTTTCTTTTGTGACCATATGCAACATAGGTATTTTTTCATATGCTTATATATAAGGTCACCCTACTATGGCCATACGCAACACATGTATTTATTCTTATGATATTCAACGAAGTCCATCTACTGTTGCCTTATGCAACATCAGTAATGATTCGTATGCTTCCATATATGCTCAATCCACTGTGGCCATACGCAACATAGGTATTTATTCATATGCTATGATATAAGCTCTATCCACTGTGGCCATGCGCAACATAGGTATTTATTCATATGCTATTATATAAGCTCTATCCACTGTGGCCATACGCAACATAGGTATATATTCATATGCTATTATATTAGCTCTATCCACTGTGGCCATACGCAACATAGGTATTTATTCATATGCTATTATATTAGCTCTATCCACTGTGGCCATACACAACATAGGTATTTATTCATATGCTTTTATATCAGCTCTATCCACTGTGGCCATACGCAACATAGGTATTTATTCATATGCTTTTATATAAGCTCTATCCGCTGTCGCCATATGCAACAAAGGTATTTATTCATATGCTACTATATAAGCTCTATCTACTGTGGCCATACGCAACATAGGTATTTATTCATATGCAATAATATAAGCTCTATCCACTATGGCCATATGCAACATAAATATTTATTCATATGCTATTACATTACTCTATCCACTGTGGCCATACGCAACATAGTTATTTATTCATGTATGCAACATAGGTTTATATCCATATGCTAAAATATAAGCTCTATCCAGGTGGCCATACGCAACATAGGTTTTTATTCATATGCTATTATATAAGCTCTATCCACTGTGGCCATGCGCAACATAGGTATTTATTCATACGCTATTACATAAGCTCTATCCACTGTGGCCATACGCAACATAGGTTTTTATTCATACGCTATTACGTAAGCTCCTACCCACTGCGGCCATACACAACATAGGTATTTATTTATATGCTATTATATTAGCTCTATCCACTGTGGCCATACGCAACATAGGTATTTATTCATATGCTATTATATCAGCTCTATCCGCTGTAGCCATACGCAACATAGGTATTTATTCATATGCTTTTATATCAGCTATATCCACTGTGACCATACGCAACATAGGTATTTATTCATATGCTATTGTATAAGATCTATTCACTGTGGCCATATGCAACATAGGTATTTATTCATATGCTATTATATTAGCTCTATCCACTGTGGCCATACGCAACATAGGTATTTATTCATATGCTATTATATAAGCTCTATTCACTGTGGCGATACGCAACATAGGTATTTATTCATATGCTATTCTATAAGCTCTATCCACTGTGGACATACGCAACATAGGTATTTGTTCATATGCTTTTATATATGCTCAATCCACTGCGACCATACGCAACACAGGTATTTATTCATACGCTATTATATAAGCTCTATCTACTGCAGCCATACGCAACATAGGTATTTATTCATACGCTATTACATAAGCTCTATCCACTGTGGCCATACGCAACATAGGTTTTTATTCATACGCTATTACGTAAGCTCCTACCCACTGCGGCCATGCACAACATAGGTATTTATTTATATGCTATTATATTAGCTCTATCCACTGTGGCCATACGCAACATAGGTATTTATTCATATGCTATTATATAAGCTCTATTCATTGTGGCCATACGAAACATAGGTATTTATTCATATGCTATTATATTAACTCTATCCACTGTGGCCATACGCAACATAGGTATTTATTCATATGCTATTATATTAGCTCTATCCACTGTGGCCATACGCAACATAGGTATTTATTCATATGCTATTATATTAGCTCTATCCACTGTGGCCATACACAACATAGGTATTTATTCATATGCTTTTATATCAGCTCTATCCACTGTGGCCATACGCAACATAGGTATTTATTCATATGCTTTTATATAAGCTCTATCCGCTGTCGCCATATGCAACAAAGGTATTTATTCATATGCTACTATATAAGCTCTATCTACTGTGGCCATACGCAACATAGGTATTTATACATATGCAATAATATAAGCTCTATCCACTGTGGCCATACGCAACATAGGTATTTATTCATATGCTATTATATCAGCTCTATCCACTGTGGCCATACGCAACATAGGTATTTATTCATATGCTATTATATAAGATCTATTCACTGTGGCCATATGAAACATATGTATTTATTCATATGCTATTATATTAGCTCTATTCACTGTGGCCATACGCAACATAGGTATTTATTCATATGCTATTATATAAGCTCTATTCACTGTAGCCATACGCAAAATAGGTATTTATTCATGTATGCAACATAGGTTTATATCCATATGCTAAAATATAAGCTCTATCCAGGTGGCCATACGCAACATAGGTTTTTATTCATATGCTATTATATAAGCTCTATCCACTGTGGCCATGCGCAACATACGTATTTATTCATACGCTATTACATAAGCTCTATCCACTGTGGCCATACGCAACATAGGTTTTTATTCATACGCTATTACGTAAGCTCCTACCCACTGCGGCCATGCACAACATAGGTATTTATTTATATGCTATTATATTAGCTCTATCCACTGTGGCCATACGCAACATAGGTATTTATTCATATGCTATTATATCAGCTCTATCCGCTGTAGCCATACGCAACATAGGTATTTATTCATATGCTTTTATATCAGCTATATCCACTGTGACCATACGCAACATAGGTATTTATTCATATGCTATTGTATAAGATCTATTCACTGTGGCCATATGCAACATAGGTATTTATTCATATGCTATTATATTAGCTCTATCCACTGTGGCCATACGCAACATAGGTATTTATTCATATGCTATTATATAAGCTCTATTCACTGTGGCGATACGCACCATAGGTATTTATTCATATGCTATTCTATAAGCTCTATCCACTGTGGACATACGCAACATAGGTATTTGTTCATATGCTTTTATATATGCTCAATCCACTGCGACCATACGCAACACAGGTATTTATTCATACGCTATTATATAAGCTCTATCTACTGCAGCCATACGCAACATAGGTATTTATTCATACGCTATTACATAAGCTCTATCCACTGTGGCCATACGCAACATAGGTTTTTATTCATACGCTATTACGTAAGCTCCTACCCACTGCGGCCATGCACAACATAGGTATTTATTTATATGCTATTATATTAGCTCTATCCACTGTGGCCATACGCAACATAGGTATTTATTCATATGCTATTATATAAGCTCTATTCATTGTGGCCATACGAAACATAGGTATTTATTCATATGCTATTATATTAACTCTATCCACTGTGGCCATACGCAACATAGGTATTTATTCATATGCTATTATATTAGCTCTATCCACTGTGGCCATACGCAACATAGGTATTTATTCATATGCTATTATATTAGCTCTATCCACTGTGGCCATACACAACATAGGTATTTATTCATATGCTTTTATATCAGCTCTATCCACTGTGGCCATACGCAACATAGGTATTTATTCATATGCTTTTATATAAGCTCTATCCGCTGTCGCCATATGCAACAAAGGTATTTATTCATATGCTACTATATAAGCTCTATCTACTGTGGCCATACGCAACATAGGTATTTATTCATATGCAATAATATAAGCTCTATCCACTGTGGCCATACGCAACATAGGTATTTATTCATATGCTATTATATCAGCTCTATCCACTGTGGCCATACGCAACATAGGTATTTATTCATATGCTATTATATAAGATCTATTCACTGTGGCCATATGAAACATATGTATTTATTCATATGCTATTATATTAGCTCTATTCACTGTGGCCATACGCAACATAGGTATTTATTCATATGCTATTATATAAGCTCTATTCACTGTAGCCATACGCAAAATAGGTATTTATTCATATGCTATTATATAAGCTCTATTCACTGTGGCCATACGAAACATAGGTATTTATTCATATGCTATTAAATAAGCTCTATCCGCTGTGGCCATACGCAACATAGGTATTTATTCATATGCTTTTATATCAGCTCTATCCACTGTGGCCATACGCAACATAGGTATTTATTCATATGCTATTATATAAGCTCTATCCACTGTGGCCATACGCAACATAGTTATTTATTCATATGCTATTATAAGCTCTATCCACTGCGGCCTTACGCAACATAGGTATTTATTCATATGCTATTAAATAAGCTCTATCCACTGTGGCCATACGCAAGATAGGTATTTATTCATATGCATTTTTATAAGCTCTATCCACTGTGGCCATACGCAACATAGGTATTTATTTATATGCTATTATATAGGCTCTATCTGCTGTGGCCATACGCAACATAGGTATTAATTCATATGCTATTATATAAGCTCTATCCACTGTGGCCATACGCAACATAGGTTTTTATTCATATGCAATAATATAAGCTCCATCTACTGCAGCCATACGCAACATAGGTATTTATTCATATGCTATTATATTAGCTCTATCCACTGTGGCCATACGCAACAAAGGTATTTATTCATATGCTATTATATAAACTCTATCCAGTGTGGCCATACACAACATAGGTATTTATTCATATGCTATTACGTAAGCTCTATCCACTGTGGCCATACCCAACATAGGTATTCATTCATACGCTATTATAAGGTCTATCCACTGCGGCCATACGCAACATAGGTATTTATTCATATGCTATTATATAAGCTCTATCCACTGTGGCCATTCACAACATAGGTATTTATTCACACGCAATTATATAAGCTCCTGTCAACTGCGGCCATACGCAACATAGCTATTTATTCATATGCAATAATATAAGCTCTATCCACTGTGGCCATAAGCAATATAGTATTTATTTATATGCTATTATATTAGCTTTATCCACTGTGGCCATACGCAACATAGGTATTTATTTATATGCTATTATATCAGCTCTTTCCACTGTGGCCATACGCAACATAGGTATTTATTCATGTGCTATTATATAAGCTCTATCCACTGTGGCCATACGCAACATAGGTATTTATTCATATGCTATTATATCAGCTCTATCCACTGTAGGCATACGCAACATTGGTATTTATTCATACGCTATTATATCAGCTCTATCCACCGTGGCCATACGCAACATAGGTATTTATTCATATGCTTTTATATCAGCTCTATCCACTGTGGCCATACGCAACATAGGTATTTATTCATATGCTGATATATATGCTCTATCCACTGTGGCCATACGCAACATAGGTATTTATTCATATGCTATTATATAAGCTCTATCCACTGTGGCCGTACGCAACATAGGTATTTATTCAAATGCTATTATATTAGCTCTATCCACTGTGGCCAAAGGCAACATAGGTATTTGTTCATATGCTATTATATCAGCTCTATCCACTGTGACCATACGCAACATAGGTATTTATTCATATGCTATTGTATAAGATCTATTCACTGTGGCCATATGCAACATAGGTATTTATTCATATGCTATTATATTAGCTCTATCCACTGTGGCCATACGCAACATAGGTATTTATTCATATGCTATTATATAAGCTCTATTCACTGTGGCGATACGCAACATAGGTATTTATTCATATGCTATTCTATAAGCTCTATCCACTGTGGACATACGCAACATAGGTATTTGTTCATATGCTTTTATATATGCTCAATCCACTGCGACCATACGCAACACAGGTATTTATTCATACGCTATTATATAAGCTCTATCTACTGCAGTCATACGCAACATAGGTATTTATTCATATGCACTTATATAAGCTCTATCCACTGTGGCCATACGCAACATAAGTATTTATTCATATGCTATAACATAAGCTCTATCCACTATGGCCATACGCAACGTGAATATCTATTCATATGCTATAACATGAGCTCTATCCACTGTGACCATACGCAACATAGGTATTTATTTATATGCTATTGTATAAGATCTATTCACTGTGGCCATATGCAACATAGGTATTTATTCATATGCTATTATATTAGCTCTATCCACTGTGGCCATACGCAACATAGGTATTTATTCATATGCTATTATATAAGCTCTATTCACTGTGGCGATACGCAACATAGGTATTTATTCATATGCTATTCTATAAGCTCTATCCACTGTGGACATACGCAACATAGGTATTTGTTCATATGCTTTTATATATGCTCAATCCACTGCGACCATACGCAACACAGGTATTTATTCATACGCTATTATATAAGCTCTATCTACTGCAGCCATACGCAACATAGGTATTTATTCATACGCTATTACGTAAGGTCTATCCGCTGTGGCCATATGCAACATAGGTATTTATTCATATGCTACTATATTAGCTCTATCTACTGTGGCCATACGCATCATCGGTTTTATTCATACGCTTTTACGTAAGCTCTATATACTATGGCCAAACACAACATAGGTATTTATACATACGCTATTATATAAGCTCTATTTACTACGGCCATACGCAACATAGGTATTTATTCATATGCAATAATATAAGCTCTATCCACTATGGCCATATGCAACATAAGTATTTATTCATATGCTATTACATTACTCTATCCACTGTGGCCATACGCAACATAGTTATTTATTCATGTATGCAACATAGGTTTTTATCCATATGCTATAATATAAGCTCTACCCTGGTGGCCATACGCAACATAGGTTTTTATTCATATGCTATTATATAAGCTCTATCCACTGTGGCCATACTCAACATAGGTATTTATTCATACACTATTACATAAGCTCTATCCACTGTGGCCATACGCAACATAGGTTTTTATTCATACGCTATTACGTAAGCCCCTATCCACTGTGGCCATACGCAACATACGTATTCAATCATACGCTATTATATAAGCTCTACCCACTGCGGCCATACGCAACATAGGTATGTATTAATATGCTATTATATTAGCTCTATCCACTGTGGCCATACGTAACATAGGTTTTTATTCATATGCTATTATATAAGCTCTATTCATTGGGGCCATACGAAACATAGGTATTTATTCATATGCTATTATATCAGCTCTATCCGCTGTGGCCATACGTAACATAGGTATTTATTCATATGCTATTATATTAGCTGTATCCACTGTGGCCATACACAACATAGGTATTTATTCAAATGCTATTATATTAGCTCTATCCACTGTGGCCATACGCAACATAGGTATTTATACATATGCTTTTATATCAGCTCTATCCACTGTGGCCATACGCAACATAGGTATTTATTCATATGCTATTATATTAACTCTAACCATAGTGGTCATACCCAACATAGGTATTTATTCATATGCTATTATATAAGCTCTATCCACTGTGGCCATACGCAACATAGGTATTTGTTCATATGCTATTATATCAGCTCTATCCACTGTGACCATACGCAACATAGGTATTTATTCATATGCTATTGTATAAGATCTATTCACTGTGGCCATACGCAACATAGGTATTTATTCATAATCTTTTATATCAGCTCTATCCACTGTGGCAATACGCAACAAAGGTTTTAATTCATAAGCTTTTACGTAAGCTCTATCCACTGTGGCCATACGCAACATAGGTATTTATTCACACGCTATTATATAAGCTCTGTCTACTGCGGCCATACGCAACATAGCTATTTATTTATATGCTATTATATTAGCTCTATCCACTGTGGCCATACGCAACACAGGTATTTATTCATATGCTATTATATCAGCTCTATCCACTGTGGCCATACGCAATATAAGTATTCATTCATATGCTATTATATAAGCTCTATCCACTGTGGCCATACGCAACATAGGTATTTATTCATATGCTATTATATCAGCTCTATCCACTGTGGCCATACGCAACATAGGTATTTATTCAAATGCTATTATATTAGCTCTATCCACTGTGGCCATACGCAACATAGGTTTTTATTCATATGCTATTATATCAGCTCTATCCACTGTGGCCATACGCAACATAGGTATTTATTCCTATGCTATTATATAAGTTCTATCCACTGTGGCCATACGTAACATATGTATATATTCATGTACTATAATTTAGGGTCTTTCTACTATGGCCATACGCAGCATATGTAGTTATTCATAGACTATACTCTTTGTTCATTCTATTGTGGCCATATGCAAGATAGTTTTTGATTGATATACTATTATCTTAGGTCTATTTACTGTGGCCATACGCAAAATATATATTTATCTATTTATCATTATATAAGGTGCATCTCCTTTGGCCATTCACAGCATATGTATTTATTCATAAAATGTTATCTAAGGTCCCCCTACTGTGGCCATACGCAACATACCTATTTATCTATATACTATTATCTATTTATTTATTGGGGTTAACGCCGTATCAACACAATTTAGGTCATTTCACGGCGTCCAGCGCACCTAACCTATCTTTCCTGGACCATTGTCTATAACCAGTACTCACCTACCCTTCCAAAAGGCCGGACACTTCTCCATATTATCTAACCAATGGAGGAAAATCGAAAATCGTTGTCAAATTTTCATACTATTATCTAAGGTATATCTACTATGGCCATACGCAGCATAAGTAATTATTCATAGACAACACTCTTAGGTCTTTCTACTGTGGTCATATGCAATATCTATATTTATCCATTTATTATTATATAAGGTGCATCTTTTTTGGCCATACACAACATATGTATTTATTCATATACTATTATCTAAGGTCCCTCTACTGTGGCCATGCGTAACATATGTATTTATTCATGTACTATTATCTATGATCTATTTACTGTGGCCATACGCAACATATGTATCTAAGGCCCATCTACTGTGGCCATACGCAACATACTTTTCTATTCATATACTATTAGCAAAAGTCCCACTCCTGTTTTCACAGGCAAGCTATGTCTAGATTAATATGCTATTAACTAAGGCCACTCTAATGTGGCAATACCCAACATATGTATTTTTTCATATACTATTATCCTAGGTTCATCTACTGTGGCCATGCGCAACATATGTATATACTCATATACTTTAATGTTAGGTCTATCTACTATGGTTATACGCAACATATTTTTCTATTCATATACTATTAGCAAAGGTTCTACCTCTGTTGTCACAGACAATCTACGTTTTGATTGATATGCTATTATCTAAAGCCAATCTTCTGTGGCCATACGCCGCATTATTATGTAATTATTCATATACTATAAACCTAAGGTCATTTTACTGTTGCCATACGCAATAAATGCGTTTATTCATATACTTTTATCTAAGGTAGATCTATTGCGGCCTTACGCTAACTATATATTCATTCATATACAATTATCTAAGGTCTATTTACTGTGGCCATACGCAACATTTATATTTATCCATTTATTATCATATAAGATGCATCTACTGTGGCCAGTCGCAATGTATGTATGTATTCGTATATTATCATCTAAGGTCTATCTACTGTGGCATTATGCAACATATGTTTTGATTGATATACTATTATTTTTGGTCCATCCACTGTTGCCATACGCAT
Source organism: Mactra quadrangularis (assembly GCA_025267735.1). Taxonomy (NCBI): domain Eukaryota; kingdom Metazoa; phylum Mollusca; class Bivalvia; order Venerida; family Mactridae; genus Mactra; species Mactra quadrangularis. The sequence goes on along the minus strand of CM046301.1, from coordinate 40,564,888 downwards.
CATATGTAATTATTCATATTCTTTAATCTGAAGTCCCTATACTGTAAATATACGCAAATTATTTCTTCCTTGATATTCGATTAACTACTAGTAAGCAGAATATGAGATTTATTCATGTTCTTAATTCTAAGGTCATTCGGACCATACGCAACAAATGCTTTTATTGATATACAAACATCTAAGGTCCATCTACTAGATATGGTGTTGTATAGTGTTGTCAGACATGATATATTGTTGTTATTATGTAGACAGTCAAGATATGGTGTTGTATAGTGTTGTCAGACAAGACATTTTGTTGTAATAAAGGATACATTTAACATAAAGGGGTTTACAGTGTTGTAAGGCAAGATATATTGTTGTAGTAATGTGGACAGTCATGATATGGTGTTGTCAGACAAGTTATATTAATGTTATAATGTAGACAGTCAAAATATGGGGTTTTATAGTGTTGTCAGACATGATGTATTGTTTTTATAATATAGACAGTCAAGATTTGGTGTGGTATAGTGTCGTCAGGCAAGATTATTTGTTGCAATAATGGAGACATTTAATATATGGGTTTACATTGTTGTTAGACAAGATATGTTGTTTTTATAATGGAGACATTTAACATATGGTTTTTACAGTGTTGTTAGATAAGATATGTTGTTGTTATAATGTAGAAAATCAAGATATGGTGATTCTAAATGATGTCAGACAAGATTTATTGTTGTAATTATGTAGACATTCAAAATATGGTGTTGTTTATTGTCGTCTGACAAGACAGATTGTTGTTATAGTGTTGACAGTCAAGATATGGTGATGTATAGTGTTGTCAGACACGATATATTGTTGTGACAGTGTTGATAGTCAAAATATGGTATTGCAGTGTTGTCAGACAAGATATATTGTTATAATGAAGAAAGTCAAGATATTGTGTGGCATAATGTTGTCAGACACGACATATTGTTGTTAAAATGTAGACAGTCAAGATATGGTGTTGTATAATGTTGTCAGACAAGATATATTGTTGTTATAATGTAGACAGTTAATATATGGTGTTGTATAGTGTCGTCTGACAAGATATACTGTTGTTATAATGTAGACAATTAAGATTTGGTGTTGTATTATGTTGTCAGGCAAGATATTGTGGTTATAATGAAGACAGTCATAAAATGGTGTTAAAACATGTTGTTAGACATGATATACTGTTGTAATAATGTAGGAAGTCAAGATTTGGTCTTGTTTAATGTTGTCAGACATGGTGCATTGTTTTTTAATGTAGACAGTCAAGATATGGTTTTGTATAATGTTGTCAGACAAGATATACTGTTTTTTATGTAGACAGTCAAGGTATGGTGTTGTAGAATGTTGTCAGACAAGATATACTGTTTTGTTTAATGTAGACAGTCAAGATATGGTGTTGTATAATGTTGTCAGACAAGATATATTGTTGTTATAATGTAGACATTAAAGATTTGGTGTTGTACTATGTTGTCAGACAAGATATATTGTTGTTATAATGAAGAAAGCCAAGACATTGTGTGGCATAATGTTGTCAGACACGACATATTGTTGTTAAAATGTAGACAGTCAAGATATGGTATTGTATAGTGTTGTCAGACAAGATATACTGTTGTTATAATGTAGACAATTAAGATATGGTGTTGTATAGTATCGTCTTACAAGATATACGGTTGTTATAATGTAGACAATTAAGATTTGGTGTTGTACTATGTTGTCAGATAAGATATATTGTTGTTATAATGTAGACAGTCAAAATATGGTGTTAAATAATGTTGTCAGACAAGATATACTGTTGTAATAATGTAGGAAGTCAAGATATGGTCTTGTTTAATGTTGTCAGACATGGTTCATTGTTTTTTAATGTAGACAGTCAAGATATGGTTTTGTATAATGTTGTCAGACAAGATATACTGTTTTTTTAATGTAGACAGTCAAGATATGGTGTTGTATAATCTTGTCAGACAAGATATACTGTTGTTATAATGTAGACAGTCACAATATGGTGTTGTATTATGTTGTCAGACAAGATATATTGTTGTTATAATGTAGACAGTTACAATATGGTGTTGTATTATGTTGTCAGACAAGATAATATATTGTTATTATAATGTAGACAGTCACAATATGGTGTTGTATTATGTTGTCAGACAAGATATATTGTTATTATATTGTAGACAGTTACGATATGGTGTTGTATAGTGTCGTCTGACAAGACATACTGTTGTAATAATGTAGACAATTAAAAATTGGTGTTGTATTATGTTGTTATAATGTAGACAGTCAAAAATGGTGTTAAATGATGTTGTCAAACAAGATATAGTGTTGTAATAATGTAAAAAGTCAAGATATGGTCTTGTTTAATGTTGTCAGACAAGATTTACTTTTGTTACAATGTAGAATGTCAAGATATGGTGTTGTATAATCTTGTCAGACAAGATATATTGTTATTATAATGTTGACAGTCAAGATATGGTGTTGTATAATGTTGTCAGACAAGATATATTGTTGTTATAATGTAGACAGTCAAGATATGGTGTTGTATAGTGTCGTCTGACAAGATATACTGTTGTTATAATGTAGACAGTCACGACATGGTGTTGTATTATGTTGTCAGATAAGATATAGTATTGTTATAATGTGGACAGTCAAGATATGGTGTTGTATAGTGTCGTCTGACAAGATATACTGTTGTTATAATGTAGACAGTCAAGATTTGGTGTGGTAAAGTGCTGTCAGACAAGATATGGTGTTGTAATAGTGTAGACAGTCATGATATGGTGTTGTATAATGTTGTCAGACAAGATTTACTGTTGTTATAATGTAGACAGTCAAGAAATGGTCTTGTATAGTGTTGTAAGACATGAAGTATTTTTTTAGATTGTAGACACTCAACATATGGTGTTATATAGTGTCGTCAGACAAGATATATTGTAGGTAGAGACATTTAACATATAGGGTTTTACAGTGTTGTTAGACAAGATATGTAGTTGTAATAATGTAGACAGTCAAAATATGGTGTAGTAAAGAGTTGTCAGACAAGAAATATTGTTGCAATAGTGTAGACAGTCAAGATTTGGTGATGCATAGTGTTGTCAGACAAGATATATTGTTGTAATAATGTAGACAGTCAAAATATGGAGTAGAAATAGTGTTGTTAGATGAGATATTTTAAATTTTATTGTAGACAGTCAGGTAACGGTGTTATAGAGTGTTGTTAGACAAGAAATATTGAAGTAATGATGTAGACAGTTAACATATTTGTATTTTTAGACAAGATCGTTTGTTGTTATAATGTAGACAATCAATATTATGATGTTGTACAGTGTAAATAGACAGTAAATATTTTTGTTATAACGTAGCAAATCAATCTATGGTGTTAAACAGTGTTGTTAGGCAAGCTTGTTGATTCATCATATATTTTTTGTAATATGGTAGACTCATGAGATATGGTTATGTACAATTATATGTTTTGTAAATTGTTTTTAAACATGATATATTTTTATGCAGACAATCTGTGTATGATGTTGTACATAGTTTTTAAACATGCTCTACTATTGTTATAATGTAGACTCACAAAAAATGTTGTTGTGCAGTCTGATAAGACAAGATGAAATGTTTTTATAATGTAGACTCTATTGATAGACGTATACATGGTAATTAGACATGTTATATTGTTGCTTTAATGTTGAGTTCAACAAAATGGTGTTTTACATTGTTATTAGACATGATATATTGTTGTTTTAAGGTTGAGTTCAACGGTATGGTGTTGTACATTGTTATTAGGCATGATATATTATTGTTTTAATATTGAGTTAGTTCAACGCTTTAGTGTTTTAGAGTGACAGCCAAAATATGGTGTTGTTCAGTGTTTTTCGATATGATAATTATTATATTGTAGTAATAATGTAGACCAACACGAAATGGTGTTGTACAGTTTTGCTAGATATAATAAAACTTTGTTGTTATAAAGTGGACCGTCAGTTATAATGTTGTACGTTGTAATTAGACATGACATACATGTAGTGTTTTTATGATGTAAACAATTTAGATATGGTATCGTCCATGTTATACACTGACATGATAGAATGTTGTCATAATGTAGACCAAGAGATGGTGTTAAACAATGTTATAAGCCATGACATAGTGTTGTGATAATGTAAACCAAAAGGATATGATGTTGTACAGTGTTATTAGACATGCTATATTGTATTGATAATTTAGACTCATACGTTATGGTGTTGAAAAGTGCTGAAAGTCATAATATTTTGTTGTTATTTAGTAGAGCGTCCAGATATGATGCCGTACGGTGTTAATAGACATGATACTTTTTAAAATTTAGGCAGTCAATATAAAGTGTTCTTTATTTTTATAAGACAAGATAGTTTATTGTAATACTGTGGACTCACAAGAAATGATGTTGTACAGTGTGACTAGACAAGATATTATGTTTTTCTATTATGAAACACTCGATGGATGATGTTATATACAGTGTTATTAGTGTCTTGCAAATTGTATTAACATGTAACAACAAACATCATATCCTGTCCTACAACGCTGTAGTTTATAAAACCTTGAATGACTATCACATAGCAGCATCGCATTTTGTCTTATAAAACTGGCAAACATCATACCTAAACTGTCTATAACCACATCACACCTGGTCTAATTACACTGAGACCAACAGCACCATATCTTGACTTTCCACATTATAACTACAATAGGTCAAGTCTAGCAACAATGTTCAACGCCATATCTTGACAGTTTACATTTTAACTACTATAGATCAAGGCAACAAACAATGTCCAACATCATATCTTGACAGTCTACTTTATACTACAATAGATCATGTCTGACAACACAATACAACACTATATGTTGCCTGTCTACATAATAACAACAATATGCCTTGTCTGACAACACTATGCAACTATTACTACAAAAGATCAAGACTAGCAACAATGTACAACACTATATTTTGATAGTCTACATTATAACTACAATAAATCAAGTCTAGCAACAAAGTAAAACACCATATCTTGACTGCCTACATTTAAAGTACGATAGAACAAGGCTAGCAACAATGTACAACATCATATCTAAACATTCTATATCATAATTACAATACATCAAGGCTAGCAACAATGTGCAACACCTTATCTAAACATTCTACATTATTACTACAAAACATCAAGGCTAGCAACAATGTAGAACACCATATCTTGACTGTTTACAATATAACTACAATAAGTTAGGTCTAGCAACAATGTACAACATCAGATCTTGAGAGTATACAATAGAAGTACAATAGATTAGGTCTAGCAACAATGTATTACATCATATCCATGACTGTCTTCATTGATACTACAATAAATCATGTCGAGCAACTGTGTACAACATGATGTCTTGTCTATATACATTAGAGATACCCTACATAATGACGTATGAATGCATACCGATATTAAAAATGGCTACTGAAGAAGAACCTTAAACAAAAGCAAATGAATGAATAAACATGTTGCGTATGGCCACAGGATACGGACATTTGATAGAAAAATAAGACGCCACAGTAGACTGACCTGTAATAATAGTATCAGGGTAAATACAGATTTTGCGCATGGCCACAGTTTATTGCCATCATATAATAGCGTATAAATAGATACATATGTTGCATATGACCACAGTAGATTGACCTAGCATAAAAGCATATGAATACAAAACACACCATGTGTATGGCCACCTTAAATATACATAATAATATATGAATAAAAAAAAGTGTTGGCTATGGACAAAGTAGAGAGACCCTAATAAATAGTATATGGATAAATACACATGTTACATAAAGCGGAACGAGCTTTTATAATAGCATATGAATAAATCCCTTTGTTGCGTATGGCCACTGTAGATAGAGCTTATTTAGTAGTGTATGAATAATACCATAGAAGATAGACCTTAGATAAAGGCATATGACAAAATATTAATGTTGTGTATGACCACAGGAGATAAACCTTTTATAAAAGGTCTTTATAAATAAACCTGTTGCTTTTGGCCACAGTAGGTATAGCTTATATAATAACATATGAATAAGTACCTATGTTGCGTATGGCCACAGTAGATAGAGCTCCTTTTAAAAACATATGCATAAGTACCTATGATGCGTATGGCCAAAATATATATAGCTTATAAAATAGCACATGAAAAAGTGCCTATGTTGCGTATGGCCACAGCAGATAGAGCTTATATAATAGCATATGAAAAAGTACCTATGTTGCGTATGGCCACAGAAGATAGAGCTTATATAATAGCATATGGACAAGAACATATGCTTAGTACGGCCACAGCAGATAGAGCTTATATAATAGCATATGAATAAGTACCTTTGTTGCGTATGGCCACAGCAGATAGAGCTTATATAATAGCATATGAATAAGTACGTATGTTGCGTATGGCCACAGTGGATAGAGCTTACGTAATAGCGTATAAATAAAAACCTATCTTGCGTATGGTCACAGTGGATAAAGCTTATAAAATAGCATATGAATAAATACCTATGTTGCGTATGACCACAGTGGATAGAGCTTATATAATAGCATATGAATAAATACCTATGTTGCGTATGGCCACAGTGGATAGAGCTTACGTAAAAGCGTATGAATAAAAACCTATGTTGCGTATGGCCACAGTGGATACAGCTAATATAATAGCATATGAATAAATACCTATGTTGCGTATGGCCACAGTGGATAGAGCTTATATAATAGCATATGAATAAATGCCTATGTTGCTTATGGCCACAGTGGATAGAGCTAATATAATAGCATATGAATAAATACCTATGTTGCGTATGGCCACAGCAGATAGAGCTGATATAAGAGCATATGAATAAATACCTAAGTTGCGTATGGCCACAGTGGATAGAGCTAATATAATAGCATATGAATAAATACCTATGTTGCGTATGGCCGCAGTGGATAGAGCTTATATAATAGCGTATGAATAAAAACCTATGTTGCGTATGGCCACAGTGGATATAGCTTATATAATAGCATATGGATATAAACCTATGTTGCATATATGAATAAATACCTATGTTGCGTATGGCCACAGTGGATAGAGCTTATATAATAGCATATGAATTTATATGTATGTTGCATATGGTCACAGTGGATAGAGCTTATATTATTGCATATGAATAAATACCTATGTTGCGTATGGCCACAGTGGATAGAGCTGATATAATAGCACATAAATAAATTTCTATGTTGCGTATAGCCACAGTGGATATAGCTTACATAATAGCGTATGAATAAAAACCTATGTTGCGTATGGCCACAGTGGATAGAGCTTATATAATAGCATATGAATAAAAACCTATGTTGCGTATGGCCACAGTGGATAGAGCTTATATAAAAGCATATGAATAAATACCTATGTTGCGTATGGCCACAGTGGATAGAGCTAATATAATAACATATGAATAAATACCTATGTTGCGTATGGCCACAGTGGATAGAGCTTATATAATAGCATATGAATTAATACCTATGTTGCGTTTGGCCACAGTGGATAGAGCTAATATAATAGCATATGAATAAATACCTATGTTGCGTATGGCCACAGTGGATAGAGCTTATATAATAGCATATGAATAAAAACCTATGTCGCGTATGGCCACAGTGGATAGAGCTTATATAATAGCATATGAATAAATACCTAAGTTGCGTATGGCCACAGTGGATAGAGCTAATATAATAGCATATGAATAACAACCTATGTTGCGTATGGCCACAGTGGAAAGAGCTTATATAATAGCATATGAATTAATACCTATGTTGCGTTTGGCCACAGTGGATAGAGCTTATATAATAGCATATGAATAAACACCTATGTTGCGTATGGCCACAGTGGATAGAGCTTATATAATAGCACATAAATAAATTTCTATGTTGCGTATAGCCACAGTGGATATAGCTTACATAATAGCGTATGAATAAAAACCTATGTTGCGTATAGCCACAGTGGATATAGCTTACATAATAGCGTATGAATAAAAACCTATGTTGCGTATGGCCACAGTGGATAGAGCTTATATAATAGCATATGAATAAATACCTATGTTGCGTATGGCCACAGTGGATAGAGCTAATATAATAGCGTATGAATAAATACCTATGTTGCGTATGGCCACAGTGGATAGAGCTAATATAATAGCATATTAATAAATACCTATGTTGCGTATGGCCGCAGTGGATAGAGCTTATATAATAGCGTATGAATAAAAACCTATGTTGCGTATGGCCACAGTGGATATAGCTTATATAATAGCATATGGATATTAACCTATGTTGCATATATGAATAAATACCTATGTTGCGTATGGCCACAGTGGATAGAGCTTATATAATAGCATATGAATTTATATGTATGTTGCATATGGTCACAGTGGATAGAGCTTATATTATTGCATATGAATAAATACCTATGTTGCGTATGGCCACAGTGGATAGAGCTGATATAATAGCACATAAATAAATTTCTATGTTGCGTATAGCCACAGTGGATATAGCTTACATAATAGCGTATGAATAAAAACCTATGTTGCGTATGGCCACAGTGGATAGAGCTTATATAATAGCCTATGAATTAATACCTATGTTGCGTTTGGCCACAGTGGATAGAGCTTATATAATAGCATATGAATAAATACCTATGTTGCGTATGGCCACAGTGGATAGAGCTAATATAATAGCGTATGAATAAATACCTATGTTGCGTATGGCCACAGTGGATAGAGCTAATATAATAGCATATTAATAAATACCTAAGTTGCGTATGGCCGCAGTGGATAGAGCTTATATAATAGCGTATGAATAAAAACCTATGTTGCGTATGGCCACAGTGGATATAGCTTAAATAATAGCATATGGATATAAACCTATGTTGCATATATGAATAAATACCTATGTTGCGTATGGCCACAGTGGATAGAGCTTATATAATAGCATATGAATTTATATGTATGTTGCATATGGTCACAGTGGATAGAGCTTATATTATTGCATATGAATAAATACCTATGTTGCGTATGGCCACAGTGGATAGAGCTGATATAATAGCACATAAATAAATTTCTATGTTGCGTATAGCCACAGTGGATATAGCTTACATAATAGCGTATGAATAAAAACCTATGTTGCGTATGGCCACAGTGGATAGAGCTTATATAATAGCATATGAATTAATACCTATGTTGCGTTTGGCCACAGTGTATAGAGCTTATATAATAGCATATGAATAAATACCTATTTGCGTATGGCCACAGTGGATAGAGCTTACGTAAAAGCGTATGAATAAAAACCTATGTTGCGTATGGCCACAGTGGATAGAGCTAATATAATAGCATATGAATAAATACCTATGTTGCGTATGGCCACAGCGGATAGAGCTTATATAATAGCATATGAATAAATGCCTATGTTGCTTATGGCCACAGTGGATAGAGCTAATATAATAGCATATGAATAAATACCTATGTTGCGTATGGCCACAGCAGATAGAGCTGATATAAGAGCATATGAATAAATACCTATGTTGCGTATGGCCACAGTGGATAGAGCTAATATAATAGCATATTAATAAATACCTATGTTGCGTATGGCCGCAGTGGATAGAGCTTATATAATAGCGTATGAATAAAAACCTATGTTGCGTATGGCCACAGTGGATATAGCTTATATAATAGCATATGGATATAAACCTATGTTGCATATATGAATAAATACCTATGATGCGTATGGCCACAGTGGATAGAGCTTATATAATAGCATATGAATTTATATGTATGTTGCATATGGTCACTGTGGATAGAGCTTATATTATTGCATATGAATAAATATCTATGTTGCGTATGGCCACAGTGGATAGAGCTGATATAATAGCACATAAATAAATTTCTATGTTGCGTATAGCCACAGTGGATATAGCTTACATAATAGCGTATGAATAAAAACCTATGTTGCGTATGGCCACAGTGGATAGAGCTTATATAATAGCATATGAATAAAAACCTATGTTGCGTATGGCCACAGTGGATAGAGCTTATATAATAGCATATGAATAAATACCTATGTTGCGTATGGCCACAGTGAATAGAGCTAATATAATAGCATATGAATAAAAACCTATGTTGCGTATGGCCACAGTGGATAGAGCTTATATAATAGCATATGAATTAATACCTATGTTGCGTTTGGCCACAGTGGATAGAGCTAATATAATAGCATATGAATAAATACCTATGTTGCGTATGGCCACAGTGGATAGAGCTTATATAATAGCATATGAATAAAGACCTATGTTGCGTATGGCCACAGTGGATAGAGCTTATATAATAGCATATGAATAAATACCTAAGTTGCGTATGGCCACAGTGGATAGAGCTAATATAATAGCATATGAATAAAAACCTATGTTGCGTATGGCCACAGTTGAAAGAGCTTATATAATAGCATATGAATTAATACCTATGTTGCGTTTGGCTACAGTGGATAGAGCTTATATAATAGCATATGTATAAATACCTATGTTGCGTATGGCCACAGTGGATAGAGCTTACGTAAAAGCGTATGAATAAAAACCTATGTTGCGTATGGCCACAGTGGATAGAGCTAATATAATAGCATATGAATAAATACCTATGTTGCGTATGGCCACAGCGGATAGAGCTTATATAATAGCATATGAATAAATGCCTATGTTGCTTATGGCCACAGTGGATGGAGCTTATATAATAGCATATGAATAAATACCTATGTTGCGTATGGCCACAGCAGATAGAGCTGATATAAGAGCATATGAATAAATACCTATGTTGCGTATGTCCCCAGTGGATAGAGCTAATATAATAGCATATTAATAAATACCTATGATGCGTATGGCCGCAGTGGATAGAGCTTATATAATAGCGTATGAATAAAAACCTATGTTGCGTATGGCCACAGTGGATATAGCTTATATAATAGCATATGGATATAAACCTATGTTGCATATATGAATAAATACCTATGTTGCGTATGGCCACAGTGGATAGAGCCTATGTAATAGCATATGAATTAATATGTATGTTGCATATGGCCACAGTGGATAAAGCTTATATCATTGCATATGAATAAATACCTATGTTGCGTATGGCCACAGTGGATACAGCTGATATAATAGCACATAAATAAATTTCTATGTTGCGTATAGCCACAGTGGATATAGCTTACATAATAGCGTATAAATAAAAACCTATGTTGCGTATGGCCACAGTGGATAGAGCTTATATAATAGCATATGAATAAAACCTATGTTGCGTATGGCCACATTGGATAGAGCTTACATAATAGCGTATGAATAAAACCTATGTTGCGTATGGCCACAGTGGATATAGCTTACATAATAGCGTATGAATAAAAACCTATGTTGCGTATGGCCACAGTGGATAGAGCTTATATAATAGCATATGAATAAATACCTATGTTGCGTATGGCCACAGTCGATAGAGCTGATATTATAGCATATGAATAAATACCTATGTTGCGTTTGGCCACAGTGGATAGAGCTTACATATTAGCGTATGAATAAAAACCTATGTTGCGTATGGCCACAGTGGATATAGCTTACATAATAGCATATGGATATAAACCTATGTTGCATTTATGAATAAATACCTATGTTGCGTATGGCCACAGTGGATAGAGCTTATGTAATAGCATATGAATTAATATGTATGTTGCATATGGTCACAGTGGATAGAGCTTATATTATTGCATATGAATAAATACCTACGTTGCGTATGGCCACAGTGGATAGAGCTGATATAATAGCACATAAATAAATTTCTATGTTGCGTATAGCCACAGTGGATATAGCTTACATAATAGCGTATGAATAAAAACCTATGTTGCGTATGGCCACAGTGGATAGAGCTTATATAGTAGCATATGAATAAATACCTATTTTGCGTATGGCCACAGTGGATTGAGCATATATGGAAGCATACGAATCATTACTGATGTTGCATAAGGAAACAGTAGATGGACTTCATTAAATATCATAAGAATAAATACATGTGTTGCGTATGGCCATAGTAGGTAGACCTTATATATAAGCATATGAAAAAATACCTATGTTGCATATGGTCACAAGGAAAGACCCTTTTAAATAGCTTATGATCAAAAAATGTATGTTGTGTATGGCCATAGTAGATACAGCTTATATGAAGTCATACGAATGAATACTGATGTTGCATAAGGCAACAGTAGATGGACTTTATTGAATATCATATGAATATATACATATGTTGCGTATGGCCATAGTAGGTAGACCTTATATATAAGCATATGAATAAATACCTATGTTGCATATGGCACATATAAATTGATAGACATTATGTAATACTTTTTGTATAAATACATATTTTGCGTATGTCCACGGAAGACGGATCTTAGATTATAGTCTTTGAATACAATAAAATGTTTCGTATGGCCACAGAAGTTGCCCTCGTATAATAACAAAGAAATAAATGAGTGTGTTGCGAATGGTCGCTGAAAATAACCTTAATAACTGAAACCTGGAGGACCTTAAATAGTTACCTGTGAATAAAAGGATATAATGCGGTTGGTCATGAAGACAGAGTGAACATTTTGTGTATGGCGATTAGAAACGTTCTTTAAATATTTTTTCATCATCATTATCAACATTATCTTAAACGCTTAAATCTAAATACTAATAAAAAATATTTTTTCATGAACATTATCCTATACGCTAAAATCAAATACTAATAAACGTAATCGTTCTATATTCTAGGGGAGACCACTCTGATCTATACAAAATTTAGTGGTGTGTTACCAAAGTTGCGTATAGAATCGAGTATTCCTATGCGTATAGAAACGAGTCGCGCCCATTAAAAGTTGTTTACTTTGTTGTTATCGTAAAGCGAAACTAAAACATTTACGACATCGAAATTCGGAATGACTAAAATCCACACAGACCGTATCGTTTCCGAATTATCGAAATGCGGGTAGGTATTTTTGCGGACAAGCGGACTAGTTCATTCGGAACACCCTCGACCTTTCATGAATGAATAATCTCGGAAGGATTCGTGGGGGGTCTTCAGTGGATTTTGGTGATTTTAATATAATTATAGGCACGGCCTATTGATGGAAAAGACATGCAATATTTGCTTCCAAATAAAATTGTGTAGAGAAATTCAAGTAATAGGCCATGCACAACATGCAACATTTTTGGAACACACTCAGCAGACATTCAGGCAAAGAGATCTATCTTAAATTCATCCTAACCTTCAAATGAAGGTTTTATAATGATAGACACAACGTTTCTTGTCTATATTTTTATCTATTTATGTGTCGTTTTTTCTGCTTCAATAACATTTGGTCACAATGGTGTCTGGGTACTACCACTGCTACCATTTCGTACCATTCTCATACTCAGGGCAGAGGCTATCGAGATTGTCGATACTTGCTTCTGATTCTTGATAGCCTCTTGGACCTTGGTACGAGAATTCTTCATACATGTAGGTTCTAGTACTTCATACTGATTGATAATTTAATACAACCTTATATATACATGTATAATCCTGAGCTCTGGATAATATCTGAATTGCTTATTGCGACTTGTATGTTTGTGAAAAAGAGAATAAAGAAATATTAAGACCTATAACTAAAATGGAACATGTAAACTAAAATAACTTGATAATTTTAAAACAATGTTAAACGAAATACCCGGCCATGCAAAGTTATAAAAGCCCTTTGACAATGTACTTTACTACACGTGCACTCCAAGTGTGGATTAATCTTCAAGAGCACTAAGTGCAACCAGTGTGAAAACAACTGTACTTATATGAATAAACATAAAGTTGGCAGACTCAGCAGACACAGCAGAAGGATTGTAATATAAATGTGAATTTTGTTGCTTCATAAAGACAAAAAAGTTAAAAATGTGTCCTCAGATTTATTGAACTCTTCATATTCTAATGTGTTGAAAATAAAATATGTTGGATTTCTGCGCATTGTTAAGGAACACATTAAATGCGTTCTCCCGCCTTCTCCGAGTTCCACTTCCATGTGTGTTTCCCTCCTGACGGTTTCCTCGACACATGTTAGAAATCAATCATGTCATACGACGAGACTATCTATAAACTCAAGGTTAAAAGTCAAATAATAAGATAAGTATACTAACCTCAATGAAGACATTTAAAACTCATTTATAGCTCAAATTATCTTCAGATAATTTTTTCATTATAATAAATGGAGTGTCGAGATAACTCGTGTTTGAATAACAACCCTGATGTTAGATCGAGTTATTTATAAAGTTAGAATATGAAGTATGAAGTCTTGATAAACTCTGAGACCCTTGAGTTATTTTATTGACGGTTCTTTAAATTTCTATTTACCCTGCTATCTAATTAATAGCAAACTGTTCGTGGTTGAACCGACTTTAATTATATATCCTTTGAAAAATGACAAGTGACGCATTGTAGCAGTGATAGATCGTTGTTAAACGATTTCATTCGATAGATAGGACACACAAAAATGTTCTGATACGGCCTTAGACGTCATGGTAAAATGAGGGGAGATTTTATAACTATCAAGTTTTAAAGAGATTTAAATTTTAATATTTTAAACTTTCCAAATTAATTGTGCTGAACATCTTTAAGGTATAAATTTTGCATTATCTAGTTTTTCTGTAAATAGGGTGTTGTGTAACGCATGGAAAGTAGATCTTAAACTTATACCCCCATTAACAAAATCTTTCAAATGATCTAATAAAAAACAGTGTAATATAACGCGAGTGTTTAATGGTATAGTTTGGTCACAGAAGAATAATTCAACGTGGATTACTCCTTTTGTGATTAGTTCTAGATTTTTTTCATTTTCAAAAAAATGAATTAAAAAGTATTTATAAGTGTATTGTTAACTTATTCTTCAGTATGGATTGAGACATGATAGCATGGGATGATAGTAAATTTGTAAATTTTGCCATACTTCAAAGATAGCGAAATCTATCAATGACTTATTGGATAAGATTGCTCAACATTGGTTATATCAAAATATAGATTTTAAAACGTACGTTATTATAGATTATATGCCGGTTGTTTTGAGTGTAGTGTACATGAAAGACAATACGTTGTCTGAACATATGAAATAAATGATTTTTTCACTTAAGTTGATCTACGAGAATGCTGTAATTTTGAATAGTAAGAAGCTATGTTGAATTTAGAGGAAAGTTATGGGACCAAGTTCCAAGGAAGTCACTGACTAAAATTTCGGATTAATTATACATTTCAAATAAAAAGCTTGGAATATATACAAACAAAACTTAAGTTACGATATGGAGTGAATTTTTTTTTGGAAAAGTAAAAAAGTACTATTTTCTGTGTAAGATGGATGTTAAGCACGTGAAAATGGTTGGTGGAGGACCTTCACGACCACAATCACAGACCGGAAGTGACATTGACAGCAGACGACGCACTCAAACACCATTAATGGCAATACCTCGTCCTCTAGTCAGACGACACAGTATGAATAGTGCTAGTGTAAGCAAAGGTAAAAGTCTTTCATTGTATACTGGTGACAATATTATAAAACATCATGAAATGCCATTGTACAGAGGACGTCGCTTTGATGACGTCAAGAGGAGGGAAGAAATCAAACGTAGTGAAGACGCCAAACGAATTAGTGACATCAGACGAATTGATGACATTAAATTGCGGGATATAGTCTCAAGAAAGCAGACGACACCCGCAGCCACAAAAATCACATGTGAACCAAACATTAAACCTATATTGAAATCAGGCAAAGACGCTCAAGTTTCAAAATTTTCGAACGATTCATTACGCGAAACCATGACAACAGCACCGTCTGCAAAGACGGCTCCGATTGGAACTGATGGAAAATTTTGTTATAGGTTACCAAACAATCCAGAGATGAAATTACGTAAAAGTGTGTCTTTCAGAGACGATAGTTTTTCTCGAAGTTCAAAACGGTCTTCGTCCCCAAGTCATTTCGTACATACAGGAACTTTGAGTGACAGTAGGAATACTCAGATATTTGTTTGATTATATTGCGTACTATCGGATACGGTTAATGTGGTTTGGAAAATAATGCTAACAGTTTTTGTTATTGTAGATTTTGCATCAGTATGTTCCTTTATCGTTGAAAGCAAAGGCGTCCAGTAATGTGTCGACCCATCAAATGCACTATATAGTGTGTCTAAGAAGGATCGGTACTCGGTACCATGCCGGCCGCCTATGATAAAGTGTATTTGATATTATGACGTCTATGTTGGATATATATGGAAAGCCTTGACTGTATTATACGCAAATTCACAAACGTTGTTACGTTGAAATAACATTATATAAAGAAGTTTGTTCATTATATTGAGTGCTCTCTTCATTATACTCGGTGGTTTGTTCATTATATGAAGTGCTTCTTTCAATATATAAAGTGGTTTGATCATTATACCCGGTGGTTTGATCATTATATTGAGTGCATTCTTCAATATATGAAGTGGTTTGATCATTATACAATGTGCATTCTTCATTATACTCGGTGGTTAAATTATTACATTGAGTGTTTTCATTATACTCGGTGGTTTGATCATTACATAAAGTACATTCTTCATTATACTCGGTGGTTTGATCATTATACTGAGTACATTCGTCATTATATTCGGTGGTTTGATCATTATATGAAGTGCATTCTTCATTATACTCGGTGGTTTGATCATTATATTGGGTGCTTCCTTCATTATACTGGGTGGTTTGATCATTATATTGAGTACATTCTTCATTATATTCGGTGGTTTGATCAATATACTGAGTGCATTCTTCATTATATTCGGTGGTTTTAGACCACCGAGTATAATGAAGAAAGCACTCAGTATAATGAAAATTCCACTTTATATAATGATCGAACCACCGAGTATAATGAAGAATGTACTCAATATAATGATCAAACCACCGAATATAATAAAGAAAGCACTCAATATAATGAACAAACTACTTAATATAATGCTATTTCAACACAACAACGTTCGTTAATGTACATATAAGACAGTCAAGGCTTTCCATAGATATACATACGGGATAAATGTCATTGATTTCAGTGTACTACGTCATACTCCATCTTCTACAATAAATCAAATCTCGCGATACTCGGAACAACTTAACAATTCGATGAACATTATTTATGTTATTTATATAGAATGTCAAAGGTGTTCTATGTGAGTGTAAGAGTAATGTGGGAAACAAAATTACTATCTTTAATGTATTATCAGGTGTATGGAATAGTGACCATTTGGGTTTTAATATTGTACTCAGCATCTATAAAAGATGGGATAAAACACCGTTGATTTTAACACCATTTAATTATGATGTTCAAAGCAACTTGTTTAGTACAAATTACAATATTTATTATGACGCTATAAGCGGTCTGTTTTGTACATAATCACAATCACATGTGGGATTGAATTAAATTTCTACAATCACATGTGGGATTAAATTAAATGTTCTTCTCAGTGATTATAAGTTTCTATGAATGGAAACCAAACTCATATATAATTTTACAAATATTTAAAGGCATTTTGTAGTTTAATCATTCTTGCACAATGTGTTTCCATTTGTGGAAATTTTATTACCTTCAATGTAAATAATTATTTACAATACAGTAATTAGGTATTTTGTATACAGCTATTTAGTATGATTTATATTTGAAGTTTTCATTGATCGAGATAATGGGTTAATAGTGAAAAGATTTTAAATTTATAGTTTCTAAACCACACCTTTTTCAGTCAGTTACATCAAGGCTACAAGTATGAAATTTACCATTTTAGACAAATTATAATACAATAATTTCAGTATTGACGTAGTCATACGTCACTGATGTTATTATACTTATAATGTCATAAAATTTTATGCAATGTTAATCCAAACATATGATTGATGTTCGTCTTTAGATATTTCAAAATATTACCAATTAGGCTTTTCATATAGCACTGGTTTTTATCTTTAATGTTTTCTTTTTGTTTTCTTTATATGAAATAATTGTAATAGAATTGATTTTTAATTGTGTATATGTTTTGCTACAAAGTACAACGATTAATTTTTATTTCAATTTAAATATTCACAATGCACAACTTGTAGTCGGCACACCTCACCATAAAATATTCATACATGTAGTTATATTTATATTAATATGATGTACTTATATTTTACATACACTCATGACTATAGCTTTTTATGATAATGTCTTGTTTTCATAATCAGTCACGTGATGCATGTCAATGTTGCATACATCATTAATAAGATTCCTTATCTATATTACATGTTATTACTAACTTAATATTTGTAATAAAAATATGGTGCTAGCTTTACTTTAATGATACATGTATAGTTTATTTTCCTCCAAAAGATTGAAGATCATATAATTATTTACAGCAAATATAACAAAATAAATATAAAATTAAACATAGCAAATTGCAACTAGCATTCAGATTCACAGGAATGCAGAGTCAAAGTATTCTATGTGAACATGTAAAATCAAGGTGTTATACATGCATACATGTATATATACATATATGTTAACATCTATATGATGTAATTATAAGTAAAGACAAGCAATAAATGTATACTTATTCTAACAACGTTTTCATAGATAAAGTAATACATGGATTTGTTAATAAATCACTATCTTGTATAGTGGCTAAGTTAAATAATTCTAAACACTGGCTCTTGTCACTTAAATTGATAAACCATGCGTACCACTTATAGCCAAACTGCTTTAATAAAGTGTCCCACAGTCTTAATCTTGCTGTATGTAACTTGTGGCAATAACAGAGTTTATGTATTGTTGTATTATCATTCATTAGGTCACATTTTATACATGTCTGAGTGAAATGTCTTGATACTAATCGTGAAATACCACGTAATACAGCATAATTGCCACGTTTTAAACTGTATGATGTTGTATCACGAATGAATAGCCACATAGGGCTACAAGTATTTTACGGCAAAGATTGCTAGATAGGGTGTCACCTAATATATTAGCGATGCGATTTATTGAATTATGAGTTTCATTATCAATGACATAACGTCTAAGAATTTTCTTCCACTGTAATTTTGATGGAAACTGACATGTTTCAATATATGATAAAATCCATGAAAATATTTTTGAAGTCTATATTTATAAAATAATCGATAAATATCTGGAATAAATCCACGAACTTGTTAATCACAAAGTGGAGCAATCTAAATACAAACACTTGTTTAGCTTGGTATGATGATTGGAGCCTACAAAGTTGACCAAAATAACACAGTTTTTTGTAATCAATTGTACCTTCTATTGACACACAGTTTAACATGGCTAAAGAAAAGTTCGTGTTGGTGCTCTTAGAAAAAGATTGAATATTCTTAAGGCAGAATCTATGAGTTTTCTCCAGCAAAGTAATGTCACTTTTAGCATAAAAATTCCAGAATTCGCACCCATACAACGCTTTTGGTATAATAACTCTTTCATTAAGTGTTACAGGACTCATAGATCATGGATGAATTCCACTATTGATGACACTCATGTACGCACCCCGGAGTTTAAGTCTTGCACCCTTCATTGATTCAGATGATGACAAATTCTGATCCAGAGTGACACCTAGGTGTAAATATGAAGATACTTCATTGATTATCTCTGTTTCCGAGTTTAAAGTAATGGTTTCTTGTCACTGTTGTATAGTCATTAAAGTTAAGTATGGCACATTTATTAACGTTGTATAGAAATCGCCATTTACAAGCGTACTTGTAACAAATGTCCAGCATTTTATCCATACCATTTTTTGACAAGAATACTATGGCTATATCGTCTGCAACGGTCGGCGCACACATTTTAAAGTTATATAAGCACATGCCATAGTTGCTAGACTCTAGTTCATCAATACGTCCATTAATAAAAGCAATGTACAATAATGGTGAGCTCTTCCCACCCTGTCTAGTCCCTTGAAGCACTGGAAGACTGTCTGACAATGATCCATTATATCTCACACGAGCAGTTGAACCTCTGTATAATTCTCGTAGAGCAAGTAAACTAGTAAAGTCAATGTCATATTTAAATAG
Source organism: Mactra quadrangularis (assembly GCA_025267735.1). Classification (NCBI taxonomy): domain Eukaryota; kingdom Metazoa; phylum Mollusca; class Bivalvia; order Venerida; family Mactridae; genus Mactra; species Mactra quadrangularis. The sequence continues at coordinate 40,544,721 of CM046301.1, read as the reverse complement.
GCGATAAAACAAACCATCATGCCATACAATGTCAAAGGCTTGTTTACCATCTAAAAAACATACATACAGGTCGTCCACGTAAACATTGCGTATGTAAACATGGCCAGTTTCATTACACACCAATTTATTGGGGTGACTTATTTTTACAAGTTTATAGTTTAATTAGTTCACACATATTTTACAAACATATCAATATATAAAACTTGCAGTGTGCATACATACTATTTAAAATAAATGTTAAACATAAAAATGGCTTGTTTAAATCGGTAAAATGCTTTTCAGGCATTGCTTACTTCACCTATTTAGTGGGCGAGTCCATTGTTTAAAGTACAAAAACACGCATGACCTAGAATACGACCTGTACACATGAGAATCTAGTTCGCAAGAGTAATGTAAACATTCACGGATTACAAACGAATTCATTAAACAGCTAAGTTGCTCTTGGAACCCACCCTGTTGTACACTTATATTTGACAAAATATTACTTTGAAATCTCTCAAGGAGAACAGTTTCATACATCTTAAGAATAGTAGAAGATATTGATGTAATTTTATAAAATCCAAAACCGCAGACTAAAATTCGCTCAGTCAGTGATTTTAAGATTGTGCTTATTGTGAATGGATTTGTTTTTAATCGTACAAGTAACTTTCATTTTCAAAAAAAATCACACGAATGTTTTCCAGTAAAGTAAATTAGCATTTTTATATTTAATTTTAAGTTTATTAGCCTGAGTCGCTTCAATGGGTAACAGCCTGGTATCCTTTACCTGGCTACATACAAAAATGAATATATAGTGCCATAACCGCAAAAAATTACAGTTTTAGTTGTAAACGTAACTTAAAAATGAGTAATAATTCATTTTAAGATATTAAGAAGAACTCAGGCAAGAGGGCAGTATTTTGAACGTTATTTTATTGTGTTTGTATTCATTGTTTTCATATTTAACCGTTCCATATGGTTGATCTTTCAATTATGAACTACGTATCTAATACGAAAAACAATAAGTAATTTGAGGTGTGCACTGCCAATTTACTACTCATATATATACATGTATCTATTTGTCTTTAATGTCAATAACCCTTACGCGGACGTATACACATATTTCTAAAATACAAACATGTTTGTATGAACAAGTACTTTTATGTATTTTCTATGACCAAATATTGACAAAAAGTAATAGATACTTCACTTGGCCATTGGCACTTGAGCCCAAGGCGGTCGGCACGGTTCCGAGACACCAGAGACACTTGTATTTCAAAGTCATTTATAAACTTGATAATTTGACTGTAGTCATTTGTATAGTATAATTTTCATTTGTAAACAGACTATGTTCCAAGTATTTATCTTAAATAAAGTATGTTTCGTTCTATAATACATACTATACAGTATTGAGTAATTATCTTAATGATAATGCAACATAAATCTGGATGAAAATTCGACCGTCTGTCTGTCTGTTTATGGGCTATGCCCATGCAGTGCCATACAGTGTCTGGTGGTTAGGGACATGCACGGTCTTTGTATTCTACATTAGGAACTCTTCGGTCATTCACTAGGAATGATTAATTCGTTTAATAAAAGGTGGCTGTGTTCCGGATGTATATTTCAGTGTCCACAGACTAAAATCATCAAAATATTTAAAATGTTGGGTAAATGAGATTATTTCAAAATGAGAAACCCCATCAATGTTATAAATCGGCCCATATACTTTAAATTATATGATATAGTAGGTTAAGCTAAACTCAATGAAACATAAAATGTTTATGGTCTACAAACACCATTATATTTCTATAGTTATCTCGAAGTTTATCTTAACTTTTTATATATAACATTGTTGATGATGTATAATTGTCATGTATACGTTTATAATTTAACATAAGTTATGTGTATATAAATTTTATACATACTGAACTTAATGGCAAAAACTGATTTGTCAACTTTTACGGTTGTCAGTTTTTATTTTATTTAAAGTTACTATATAGAGTGAATCCATCGAATTTATGGGTTTTTGTTTTACATGGGTGAAAATATAGGTGCATTTTGAGTCTGGATTTTTACTGATTTCCAGTCCACTGGTGCAAGATTTTCAGATATCAATAAAGATCGTCCATAAAGATCTATTCAGTTTATGATATTAAGTATTGTAGATGTATAAATGTCTTAGTTACAGAAGTTTCCTAATTTATATCATTACATCCTGTGGTGCTTTTCACAAAAATTCTTACGAAAAACATCTTCGTAAGTCAAAAGCAAGAAACGTTGATTAAACGCTCATTTTTGACTTATCAATTCTAAATATGATTCAAAATTGTGTAGAATTGTGTATACCTTTTGATAATCATATTTTAGTTATGCTTATCATCCGTCTGACTTTGAAGTGCTAATTATATGAAACTGACTTACGAAGATTTTTTTCGTAAGTATTTTTGTGAAAAGCACCCCTGTTTCAGAGTGATGGGGTAATTAACTAGTTATTCATGGAGGTCAGATTTATCCAGAGTGAGAAAATGATAATCACTTAAATTTCAAATTTACTGGAGACAGGCCCTTTCCTGTTCCTATGCGGCTGACATGAGATAAAGGAAAGGGCTGGCGACACGGTTCAGAGCAATCGATGAAGATGATGTTATCACTAGTCTGCGAGAACTATGTACACTTCGGTGGTTCTGGTCATTTCATATCGCAAAGGAATACAGTATGCATCTGCTTTTTCACATTATGACTTCTTTTTTAACACTGAAGATGTGTTATTTGTATTGTGGACACATTGACTGGTATTCTATATCCAATATTGTGTCACACAAACTGTAAGATTGATTATCCTGATTTCATACAAATGTCTTCCATGCATAGATGAAACAATATTTAAAATGAATTGCCTTCCATATTTTCATATGATTAATCTGTTAAATCGAAACCTCTCGGTGCTTTCTTTGATTTGTGTCGGTGAAGAAATAGACCGAGTCACATTTGTATCGCAAATGTGCTTGACATTCTGTGTCGTAGTTGGAAAAATTCCCTGCTTATTATTATAAAAAAACTTATTATTAGAAGAAGAGAATTGTTCAAACTACGATACAAAATGTCAAGTTCCCGTGCTTAAACATAGATTGCTTTAGCTAATAATTATATTACTTGTTTATGTTTGCTTTCATACACGACTCAATCCCAATTAATGTGGACATATATGGGCATATTTTTTCATTTTTTTCATGTCATCAAATATGAGTTTTAAATCAATTATAGGCATTTTAGACATGTTCTGTACGCAGTATAAAATTCTTTTCAGCTGGGCTAGTATACTTTTTTAGATATAGGCTGGTGAAATGTCACACCTAGCATTATTAAACGTGCTTTTGAAAATCGAACCTGTGCTGTAAATTTCACTTATTTAAAAGTAGTAATGGTCAAACTGTTGAGAAATTCAATACGGTTGCATTCTATAAGATATAACAATTTTAAGTCGAACCTGCAATAAAAGGAGAAAGCACAATATTAATAGAACAGAGCATATACTTAATCTACAATTGGTACAAGTATAGTACTGCATCAGTTTACGAATAAAAATAATATAATACAAATAACTACAGCAAATTCAATTCCGTATTACATGTATCATTTTATAGTAGTTAAAGTTGTAAAAACATATATATAATGTATTTTTCAAGTATAAGTTAATCAACTGTTTAAAATAATTCAATAGAAAATATTAATTAAATCTTATATACAGTGTATGTATAAGTATGGCGGTTTGCTGTTATATATCTTCAAAAATGGAAAAAAATGAATGAAAGTTGAAATTACCGGTAATATAATGCCTTTCATATTCATTGAAATACGTAATGTTGATTTTTATCTTCTAGTGTGTCTTTGAACTAATGTTTGAAATATTAGAACTTGGTCACAAAGACTTTTATGTATCATTATAGGCGTGTCACGTTAATCTTTCATACAGATTTATTAAAGATTAATTTCACTATATTTATTTAGAATGAAATCTTATCTTAAATCTATATTTACATTTTGAAAGTGATCCCATCAAATATAAGATTTAATGTTCGAGCAAATGAAAGGTACCTTCAGATAATCTATTTTAAGATACTAATTCACAAAAACTTTGACCTTATTTGAACTTGATTATAATTTATCAGACAAAGTCAACTTTAAAACCATCTCAACTTTGATTAATCCCGATTTCTGACTTCACACGTACTTAGAAAATATTCATTTGAGGAAAAGTTCTCGGTCGATAGCACACAAGTCTATTAATCGATGGATTGTAGGTAGAATTCTTTGCAGGCATGCTCTCAGGGAAAATTGAAAATAAAATAATTTCTACGACCATGCTCCCTACTACCACTGATTCTTATTCATGTAGGGCAGCTGTCAGTCACTGATGTAAGTATGCGCCTAGTAACTGATCAACGGCTAAATCAAGAGAGTTAGCCTTTTCCAGGAATGGTGAGTTGGTTGACTGACCGTCGTTATATGACATATACAATGTGTTTCAATGTTAGCCTTTTCCAGGAATGGTGAGTTGGTTGACTGACCGTCGTTATATGACATATACAATGTGTTTCAATGGCGTTAACCCCCCCCCCCAAAAAAAAAGAAAGCATTATATATATGGTTCATGACAATATTGAAAGGCAAACTCAACAATCCAGCGTATGGTCAAACATAAAGACAACTAAAAAGTTAAAAGCATTAATTTAATGTCCATGTACAATCAAAAACAGAATATATTAATGTATATAAGGTCAATTAGGTAAAACTTATGTACACCAATCCACTTATTTATGCATGCCTGTCCAGCAATGAGCACAACAACTGTTTAATAAAGATATTAATCATCCTATTTTTCTATCATGCAAAAAACAATAAAACACATTCTTAACAGGTCGTCTATTAATATGTAGATTGTAGATCTGCTATTCTTAATAATAATGCAATAAACAAAATACATCATGAATGAATAATTTGTGTATTCAAAATATCTTATAATAGTAAAATACTCGAAGTATCCTAATAGCTTGATTACTCTGTAGACAGCAAGACTACATTCTCGTAACCTGTGGCATTAAGATTCCCGATCGAGGATCTTGATAACCTCTGGGTAAAAGAATGCCAAGACTGTAGCTGTCTATGACAGACAATGATCAAGTCTGAGACAACACAGTAATGAGAATCGGATCAAAATACCAAATAAAAATTTATAATACATGTTTTGTATCAATTTATCGCATATTTTCGGGGGGGGGGGGGGGTTGCCATATTTTAACATGAAAGTGACATAATCGTGTTATTACATATCTATGTGAACATACATCTACATGCACTGAAATTCAAACAAACTATTTTTGTGATATAACTATATTACTAAAAATTACAAGTATTTGCGAATTTCACTAAATATTTAATAAAAGTACTTGTTCGTCTATTAAATACACATAAAATTGAAAACCTTTGCAATTTGAATTGAATAACCTTGTCAAAAAACCTTACAAGACATATTTCATCTGATGTCTGGTAAATATAATATTTTATATTCAATTAGTCGTCTGACGAACACGCCATCAGATATTGAAGTAATTGAGGTAATAGGTAAATGATAATATTCAAATTTAAAACAATTCAATCTCAGTCGTATTGACGCTTTACAGATAATCATTTACGACTACTGAAAACAAAGCGAGGTCTAGGCGGATCCTGAATTTCTAGTTTGGGGCGGAAAATTCTAATGGGGGTGGAAAATGAACAAGCAAACTGGGTGTCTGGGCAAATCCCTGACCGTGGGCAGCGTCCCCGGAAGATCCTGAGTTTTGGCCATTTCTAAGGGCTTCAGGCACATTTCTAGAACCTCAACTATCCTTTCACAGGATGTACAATAAACAATTGTACGTTATGCCATTGTATTAGTGTATCCCCAGTCTTGTAGCTTATTGCACGAGTAGCGTGCGAATTTTTGTGTGGACATTTTTATATAATTCCCTATAAATATGTATCATATTTTATGATAGAAAAAAACTTTGCTTGGGCAATTTTAGGGGGGGGGGGGCGTAAGCCGAGTCTCCCCCCCCCCACTGGATTTGCCTAGGAGGTCGACACACAATTGTCAAACTATAACTAAATATGTTCATACGATATTCTGTAAACATGTTTTCATAGTGTGTATTAGTACAAATAGTTAATTTGTCGTTGTAATTGGTAATAAATTAATTATCAGAGTGGATCAATGAAATATTCTGATTTTGATCAAACAGATGGCTATTATAGATTAAACAAGATTTAATATAATGACAAAACAAAAATATGGATTCTGATTACAACGGTGTATTGTTATATCATGTCACGTGGTCATGTCATCTACAACTTTTATAAGACCTACAGTGTCTCATATTGAAATTTAAACTAGTAGTGGACCGTGGGAATGCTTACATTTCAATTATCTAAGGATGACCGAATTAAGACTCTGGTGGTCACTAGTCAGTTGACCGGGTCGATTCTACAAAAAGAATGACTAAGGTATTATATACGATGCATTTAACAGCTCTAACAGACCAAAACTGTTGAATCTCATTTGATAAAAGGTATTGTATTTCTTTTTATTAAATAACTATGTGTTATTTGCTCTGTAAAGTGCCAAATTCACTGCACAACATTGCAAAACCTGTTTAATAAAACTGAAAACGGGGCCGCAATCTGTGATAGGGCCAAAAACAAATTTCAGTGCTAAAATCAAAATCAAGTCCGTAAGTAGTCACATTGTATTTTATATAATATGTTATTAAATAAGTGATTTAATACAGGCCCTGATATTTTTTCTGGGAACAGTCATATTGGCCCATGGTCTTTGGCCTCGGGCCAATACGACTGCCCTTGGAAAAATAACATGATTTTACAGCGTCAAGTGCACATAACCTAGATTTCCTGGACCCTTGTCTATAACCAGTACTCACATACCCTTCCACAAGGCCGGAAACTTCTCCAAATGCCTTAATAATGGAGGAAATTTGACTTTATTGTCAAATTTTCATGGAAGGGTATAACCTCCCCGGTGAAATTCGAACCCGTGCCCCTTCGGCACAACTATAATCGAAATGCATGCGCGCTACAAACTGCGTTACCGACCAGGCTTTTACTGAACAATATTTTGCTCAGGCAACTGAACTTGATCGACAAATCAACAGCAGGCATTGTTTATTACCCTAAAAAGGAAAACAATCGTATTATTAATTCAAGCTGTTCAGACAGAATGTTAAATAATAAATTACCCCTTAAGTATGAAGATTGCGTATTTTCCCACTATTATATTTCAATATTTTCATTATACAAGTAGATATTGATCACTTTCTCTCAATTATTATGATTAAGTAATCTTTTTTCAAATTTTATCGTTTTATTGGTGGGAAAATGTAAATTCAATTTAAAGTTTACACACGTATTATTTTATATAAATTTTGACGACTGGGGCCAATTTATCAGATAATTATTGAATAAAGTAAAAAAAAAACCACAACTTCAAGTCGATGTTATGTCAGAACGTTCAATACAACGATTTAAATACAAATGTACATGTAACCACAAATCCTCTGTAGGGATTTAGTAAATCAGATTCATGCTCCCAAAACAACGTTTTGCCTACATTCGATGTATAGAACGTTCTTTTTTTTAACGTCGTATTCAACACATATTTAGGTCACATATACGACGACCAGCTCTTTCTATTATAGGTTTCCTGGTCACTTTTCTATCACCAGTACTAATTTAACTTACCCTACCACGAGGCCGACAACTCATGTATAGGGTATGATCTACCGCGACCGGGCTCAAACCCGCGATCTCCGGATTCAAAGTCAGACATACTAACCACTACGCCACGGCTGTATAGAACGTTCCTTACTTTTTTCTACGACTTAACTGTTTACACCACACGCCGAGGGGACGACTCATACCTAGTCATTCGGAACTTCTCGGTCATTAACTTTGAATGATACCAAGTAAAATATACAAGGTAGAGATGTAGAATTTTTTTTTCAGGTATGGCTACAATTTTGAAGTGGGTTTATGCCCTTTTTGCTGGGTTTAACGCCGTGTCAACACAATATATGTTCATATACGGGGGCTTTCGTGGATAGCCTGTAAGCAGTGCTCGCCTAGATCTATACGATGACAATAGATGAAACCTGTTTTGTATGGACTCTCTAAATGATTGCCCAATTTCACTAAGATGGAAACCACCAGTAATGCAGTGTCGAAAGACTTCGTGAAAAATTGAGAAGAATGGGGGGAAAAAGAATGAAAAATGTATTGGTAGACCAACATGGGATGAAGCGGTACAGCAAATGCTAAAGATAGTCAGACTTTTAGTAATACTGTTCAGTAGGGAATACTTCCAGAACGGGAAACAACTTTTTTCTTTGAAGTCATATTTTTTTCTGAATTTCAATTTCGGATTATTTTAATTGTAGGCATTTTAAAGAAAACGACTCGGTAGGATTTTAGATACATCTTTCCTGTATCAGATGGTGTTTTTCATATTTTTGTGGGTTAAATACTTTTATGCAGCGGCCATTTTAGTAAGGTACGTCAAAAAAGGCCAAAATCCTTCCCGATCGGGAAACATTTTGACATTTGCTGCCCGATCGGGAAGCACTGAAGGGGAATCCCCTTGTTTCCCGAACGGGAAGTATTCCCTACTGCTGTTAATTCTTACCCTGGCAGGATTTGTAAGTCGTATTTATCTGTTTGGACGGTAAGAAAAAAAGATTTCCGAAGACAGGTTAAATTCAAATTCCTATTCATGAACTACCAAATTATTGTGGGCGCTAACCTTATACATTCCCTGTTCCAACTTGCATGGAATTCTCTAGTTTTAGATAAGCTGACGCGGAATCAACATTTACCAGAACTGTAATAATATACTAATTTGTTTTAGCTTGATTGTGAAACAAGTCCTTACAACTTAGATTAATCACTTTCGAGTCCGCTTCCTGGTCCCCCAGTACTGGGCTGGTAGGATAAAGTTTCTTGCTCAAGGAAACAACGGGGTAGGTTTTGTATGGGATTCGAACCTACGCGAGGCTGGCAATCCAATGATTACCAGCCCAACGTCGTAACCGCTCGGCCACGCCCGCACCTGATATACCGCAAACTGATTACCCTATCGCGAAGTACTAAAGTACTATTAACATCTGGATTATAAAAATACCACTTTTAAAGGTTCACTATTAAACTATCAAAACCGACGGTCTTAATAGCGGAATTGTCTTTAGCTACTTTGATTGAGACATAAAATTCGCCAAAAGAACGCAGTTTTGCAACAAACAAGGTAGGCTTTGTCGCAGAATTTTGCTGTATTTCATTAAATCAAAGCACTCTTATTTAGAAATTGAGTTTATCGTCTTAGGTTTTGAACTTATACAATGGCGTCTAAAGCGAGAAGTCATTAGCACCCACAGAATTTTGCAGAATATAAATAAATGTACATAGTTATATATATACATGTATATGTGTGTGTATTGAAATATACGGAGCCCCTAAAAGGACATTTTGAAATACTTTTTTTATTTTCACAACTATTTCGTTTAAACGTAATATTATTTCGTTTTAACGAAATATTATTTCGTTTATTTGAAATATTATTTCGATTAAACGAAATAATATTACGTTTAAACGAAATAATTATTTCGTTTTTTCGAAATAATATTATTTCGTTTTTTCGAAATAAATATTTCGTTTTTTCGTAATAATTATTTCGTTTTTTCGAAATGTTATTTCGTTTAAACGTAATATTATTTCGTTTTAACGAAATATTATTTCGTTTAATCGAAATAATTATTTCGTTTTTTCGAAATAATATTATTTCGTTTTTTCGAAATAATTATTTCGTTTTTTCGAAATATTATTTCGTTTATACGAAATATTATTTCGTTTAAACGTAATATTATTTCGTTAAATCGAAATAATTATTTCGTTTTTTCGAAATAGTTATTTCGAAAAAAACGAAATATTATTTCGTTAAATCGAAATAATATTTCGAAAAAAAACGAAATAATTATTTCGAAAAAACGTAATAATATTATTTCGAAAAAACGAAATAATTATTTCGAAAAAACGAAATAATTATTTCGATTAAACGAAATAATATTTCGTTAAAACGAAATAATATTACGTTTAAACGAAATAATATTTCGAAAAAAACGAAATAACTATTTCGAAAAAACGAAATAATTATTTCGAAAAAACGAAATAATATTATTTCGAAAAAACGAAATAATTATTTCGTTTAAACGTAATATTATTTCGTTTAATCGAAATAATATTTCGAATAAACGAAATAATATTTCGTTTAAACGAAATAATATTACGTTTAAACGAAATAGTTGTGAAAATAAAAAAGTATTTCAAAATGTCCTTTTAGGGGCTCCGTAGAAATAAACTAACCGGATGTACAATAATACCGGTATCCAAAAATAGACGATTTTATTATAGATATATTTATATATGAAATATTAGTTGTAAAATATCGGGTGAGCCGTAACATAGTGGATATAATGTTTTTTCATCTGAGCCTAAAGCAGCATGGACTCTTCAGACGGCGAGATTTCGGTTGAACCGTCTGTAGAACTGCTATTTTAATTCAATACTCACCTTTTTTACTTTTTTTCTTAAGTAAATCATAAGATCCACCGGGGTAAATAAATAATAACAAACAATATCCATATAGTACAGTTTTTTGTCATCTTAAACACCATCTTAAAAAGTATGATCCGTGTTTGGTTCGAACCCGTATTGATATTGAACTGTCGATTTCTTTCTTTTTATTTTCTTTCATTTAATAAAATGTTACGTGTTCGAACCCCACTCGGGCACTGCTAAATTTCTTGAGCAAGAAAATGACCGACGGTAGTTCCACTCCATCCAGATGTAAATAGATACATGTACTATGAGAGATCATCTGTCTGAAGGGTAATTCAATGATCAGGGGTTAATTATCGTACAAAATTGTACGATAGAACCTGTAAAGTAGACTTTAAATCGCACTTTTTTATAACTTTTTTATCTCAATCTACCCCATCCAAAATTGAACAGTGTGCAATGTAACTTCTCTGCAGTGTCAAAACTGTTGCATAGACAAACCCACTCATAGGGATGCATGTATTCAAAGTATTAATTTTACCAAGGGCAATATACAGGACTCAATTAAAATGTTTATATACTTGTCATTTCTTCATGCACGGATTCTTAACTCGATTGAATTTATTTCATCTACTTTTTAAGTCGAATTATATCATTGATGTTTAAATAATATATACAAGTATACGAACTATGCGTTTAGTCATATTTAAGCTAATAGAAATGACAGGGGCATAGTTTAGTCCCTTTTATCACAACATGTAGATGTACAACATATTCTAAATATACGGTAATAGTTCCGCTATTTTGATGTCCTTAGTAGAAGGACGGTCTTGATACAACGATATTTTTCAAATAAAGCATTTTGGCCCTAAAACAAACTAAAAATGCACGATTTTGCAAGAACCAAAGTAGTTTTAAGCGAAACTTTGCTGTAAATAATAGTATACCACCCTCTCGCACACATAACTATCACATGCGCACGCACTAGCTAAAACGTATGGTGGCTGATTTATGCCATGTCGCATTGTTGTCCCGCGGGGCGCCACACGAAAACACGAAAGTACGACAAAATGGTCTTTTTGTCGTATCATCGTCCCGCGAGGCGCCATGCAAAAACACAATCATACGACATTTTAATCATTTGTCGTGTTTTCGCCTATGAATATGGTGGCTGATTTATGCCATGTCGCATTGTTGTCCCGCGGGGCGCCACACGAAAACACGAAAGTACGACAAAATGGTCTTTTTGTCGTATCATCGTCCCGCGAGGCGCCATGCAAAAACACAATCATACGACATTTTAATCATTTGTCGTGTTTTCGCCTGTGAAAGCACAATGCAACAATGTATTTTTACGACAAAACTTTTACAAAGATACGACACATTTTCGTGTCGTGTTATTGCCTTTATTTTGTCGTATCTTTGTGTTTTCGTCTCACAACCCGCGGGACGATGATACGACAAACAGACATTTGTCGTATGATTGTGTTTTCGTGTGGCGCCTCGCGGGACAAAGATACGACAGATTAGATCTGTCGTATAATTGTATTTTCGCTCTTTCGCCTTCCGCTCACACATGCGTACATCTTTAATAGTCTTCTGCGCATGTGTGAGCGGAAGGCGAAAGAGCAAAAATACAATTATTAAATGTTCGATAAAGCGTATATAATTTTCACCGTGTCCCTTTAATCCCACCGTATACACGCTTTAAGCACAATGACATTTGTTTAGACCTGCGGCGGCTTTATTAGTATTAAGAGCTTTTCTTTTTACTTTATTGCACATTGACAAAACAAACAAAGATTTCTTAGATTAGGTATTTGTATTTGTTAAATTATGCATCTTAGTTAATTTGACATGATCGCAGTAACCTTACATAGCTTACATATGATGTAATTTTTCATTCGACAAAACATTCGACAAACACCGGAAAATCTCTTTTGTTTTCGTATGGTACGTTTATTGCTTATCAGTAACAAGTCCACATTTATAGGTACTATGTTGATGTTTTAATTTGCTGAAATAAGTCATATTTACATGTATTTGAGAAAGGGGGTGGTTATCATAATCAACCGTCCGTTGTAAATTAATGGCAGTCGTAAAAATGTCGGTTATTCCCCCCCCTCTCTCTTTCTCTATCTCTCTGTCTCTCTCTCTGTCTCTCTCTCTCTCTTTCTCTCTCTCCCTCCCTCCCTCCCTCCCCCTCTCTCTCTCCCTCCCTTCCTCTCTCTCTCTCCCTCCCTCCCTCCCTCCCTCCCTCCCTCCCTCTCAGACAGACTGACTTACAGTACTTGAGACAGACACCTAATCTCAGATTTTCTTTTCTCTGTAATATATTTTTCACTGAAAACATTCAATAATATAGGTTAAATCGTACTTAAAACACATATTTACACAAGATGATAGAAAATTGTCCCATCATCGTTATTTTTCTTTATTTATGCTTGAACACTTTCAATGAAAAGATTTTTGAAACATAAATGAACATTATGAATGTCATTCATGTATTACGATAAAAAAAAGAATTGAATAAAAAAAGAAATTAGAGTATGTAGTATGGCTGACATGATGAATGAGGTATAGTTTAGGAATATGTATACATAATGATTAATCAAACAACACAAATTAAGATGGTATATATAGATAGATATAAATATATAGACCTCTGTACCATCCGTCCTTTATTACTGACCCGGATTGAATCAGTGAAGCTTTGCATCTTTAAAAAAAGTTGGTCTATCCTTACTAACTTTCAGCCGCGGATTTAGGCCCGGGCTTTAGGGCTGCAGCCCCCCCCCCATCTCAGCCTTGAGATACGTTTTCCAGCTGACCTGATATACTCTAATGCATTTAAGGTCCGTAGTGTGTCCGTTATCAAAGCAGTTAATTGCTAACATCCGGTTGTTAATACATGTATCTTGCCTGGGGGCTTTGTTGATAGTGTAATTATCGATTAACAACGCTTGGCCAGAGATATATAGATTTGCTTATTTTCATCCCACTTTAAAACAAATTTTGGTACAAGTTTAATCATTGTTTTATTTTATCGAATGTCGAAGTAAATATATTATAACATTTTTGATACATAGTTAAAATACCGAATTGGATTTAAATAAAATCCTGTTATTAGTCTAAATATTAGTATCAGCCTTTATTCCCTATCAATTTGTTAAAAAAATTTATTTGTATAGTCGCAAACTCCTCACAGCGGTTACGTCACGCGTTGCTACTTTTATTGATTTTTTTATTGATTATAATAATTATAAAATTTGACTATCCAACCACCAATCCTCATCAAATTAAACTTTTTAACTGGAAGTTAAACCTTCATCATAACGTGTTTACATCTGTCATTCTTTACACAATAATTTGAAAATTTAACTATGTACCTATACCTACAGAGGTTTAAAATTACTTAGTATATATAGATTATTATTCCTGTAGCTATAAGCGGTCATTATTTTACATTTTAGTAGTTATATTTGGCGAAAAAGGCCAACAAAGTAATTCAAAACAACGAATTTCTTTGATATTTGTATTCATACGCGGAACTACTTGACGCGGAAGTAAATTGCGGATGATTGGAGATCGTTATGCGTCTTAGTATAGAGGTGATATCTTCACCGTCTATTTATAGAATGGCGTATGTTCACTTATCATTTTTCGGCGTAGCTGTCTAAGCTGGATTTTGACCTACATTTCTGTATAATGACGTCTGTCTGGGGATTTCGGAAATCCGCCGTTCTATTGGATGATTTTATAAGCACTGAAAATGACGTACGGGGGAAACACAGAAAATCCCCTCTTCGATTGGATGGCCCTGACACGCGCGAAAAAATAAAGGCCACACTATTGTAATGCAGTGTTTTACGAAATTTTGCTTCGTTCGTAGATTATTTTTTTTGGGTAGACTTCTATTGCTTTCCAAAGTGTTTTTTATATTGTAACAATAAAAAGTTACGTGTCAAACACAATATTTTATGGGTAAAATGAATTACGTCTCCAGATGTGAACCGGTTTCTAGTAAAAAGTCTGACATATTACCCAATAATTATTAAGTAAGCCTCACTACGTCCAGTTTCCGGGGTTTACACTTTGAGAGTCACAGCTCCACATCTATACTATTAAATTTGTGAGTTTCCTGTTTTGTGGAAGAAACTGCGCAGCTTTAAATGAATCTTTTGTTTGTCGCTGGAGCACACATATACCGGCATATCAAGTTGACAATTCTTTTTTGACAAAGCCTCTTGATATTTGCAAAAACTGCCAAAAATCAACAAAAAAATGGGGGGGGGTTGTGTCTAAAAATAGATAAAACTAAAAATAGACACGTCAAACCAAACTCCCCGCAGCGGTTATCTCCCTTTATCAAATCAATAATTAAGTAGGTTTTTTCCCGATTACCTATCTTCGTCAAGTTTCGTAATTGCTATTTTTAGAAATTTTCACCACGTGACGTGGGATTTTCCAGAAGTCATAGGGTAACGCATTTTCCGAAAATGGCGAAACCAGACGCTCTACAGCGTGATCGTAGTTAGTTATCGTAAAAATAATGGTTTATCGACATAAAAACAATGAAAAGCCGTAGTGGATCATAACTTTTGCGTTGATTCTGTTTGTACAGGTGTAAAATACATTTTTTTTCATCTTTTTTTGCGATGTAAATTGGGTATGACTGAAACACGAAATGGAGATTTTGAGGCGAAATGGACGAAATGGAGAATTTGGGGCAAAATGGGGTTTTGTTTGTTTAATCTATTTTGTGTACTGAAAATGAACAAAGGTAAAATAAACTACACAAATATCGATAAACTGGAAAGAATGTTTAACTTATATTGATTTATTGCCGAATTCCCACAAATAATCGTACCAAAGTCAGCATATAAAGACAAAATCGTTGCACATTTTCTGTTTTTAATATCATCATATTCTAATTATAAAAAAAAAACAATACAATCAACAGCATAATTTGAAAGCTAAGGCACATAATATGCCAACATTACTAACTCTAGTGTCCAACTGTTAGTGCAAAAAACGACAACAGCAGAAAACATAGCTGGTACAAGTTTAATCCCCAAATAGTCCCCTCAAGCTTGCCAAAAAGCAATGGAGAGAAGGTTTTTATATGATAATGCAGAGTTTAACATACATTTTCCATCTCAAATACCAATTTTAGATGATATATTTGTATAAAGTAGTATTATTTGTAATTGACCATTTTGACGTTATTTTTCTCTATAAAATCTCTTGCAGTTTCAGTACAGTAATCTAATACAAATTCTTATAAAAAATTTTAGAAACGGTAAAATTTCTCAAATTTTTCATTATATGGGCAGTTAATACTGCAGAAAATTTTAAAACTAGTTGCATGTGTCTAACTAACTTCTAACTTGAGATATTTGCTTTTAAAGATAGGGTAAATTTTTTAACATTCTCAAAAACTCGGATTTTTGCTTGGGGGTACATGTATGCAAATCTCTGTATTTTTATATGTATTTGTCCAAAGTGTAACCTGGTTGCTCTGATTTGTCATTACATGACTGTATAACAAGAAAATGGATTAAAACTTGGAAATAAAACAGCAGAATTTGAAAAAATAAAGTTCTTTCACTTTTTGTCCCAGCACAATTTACGGTCTTTCTAAAAATGAAGGGTCACGTTATAAAAATGCACATAACTTAAGTTACAGACGGTAAATTTCTTTAAAATTTCAGCATTCAATGTCTTTAATAGTACAGATTCAAGAAACAATAGTATAAGAATTGTGGAAGGTCACCATTACAGTTCCAGAACCTTAAGAATAAATTCATAATTTTTGTTTTGTAGCATTAATGAATAGGTTTTCACAATGCAATTCTCAAAAATCTTCTTGTCTGAAACTACAAGGCCTAGAGCTTTCATATTTGGTATATAACATCATCTAGAGGTCCTCCATCACAAATGTTCAAATTATGCCCCTGGGTCAAAATTGACCCCACCCCATGAATCACAATATTACATTGAATTATATAAGGAAAAGTTCAAACAACATCTTCTCTTGAACCGCTTATGATAATTTGCCCAAACTCAACAGGAATGGTCCGTGGGTGGTTCCCTACCAAAATTGTTCAAATAGGTCTGATTGGTTGGATAAGTAGGTCACTGGGTCAAAAAATAGGTTTTAACATTAGTGGTCCTCTGTAAATGGCTCTTCTGTGACCTTTGACCTTTTCCTCAGGTGAGCACACTTGTTTTTAAATCGACGCCATTTGTCTTTTTTAAAGACATTTCTTGTTTGACATTTGATGAAATTTACTTACTACTCACTTTCTTACTTTTATATAAGTATATATTCTGGTTGTTTGTTAACTCTTTACTGGTTGCGACATGGGTGAAAGTGGTCATATTTTCACCATAATGCACCAGAGCTATTTCAAGGTGCTCTTATTTCATTACCAATTGACAATATCCGGACATTTGGTCGTTATCCATTCCGTAATGTAAATACAGTTACATATTAGCGGGCGCTGATCGACAAAATAACCTTAAAAAAAGAATTCATTCCATCGAAGCTTTAAATAATAGGTACATTAACAAATAAGTTTCATTTACTATCGTCAACTAGCTGGACGTACATGTATGTACAACTGATACTTGATGACGTCAGCCTACCAAACAAAGCGCTCCTCATCTTAGGTCCGTTGGTGTCATGGAAAGTTGGAAACCATATGTCACTTGTTTATTAACCCCTGTTAGTCAAATGATTTAACAACATGCCTTTTTAGGGTAGTATTATACGATTAAAGGTATCGCTTAATGTTTAAATCTTCCGGTCATAGATAATTATCGATTATTGATATTAACCTTGCTAGACTTAGTGTACGCTCCCCTCGCTGCTCAGTGAATACATTACATTCACCCGCTGCCTTAAAACGTGTCGATTTATGATATTGACCTTTACTATGAACCTTGGAACGACCAATTAAAGTTTACCAAATTCCAATTTAGCTGAAAAACTTTATACGCATTTTCATTGGTTGAACGGGTAAACAACACCTTATATGGTATGATCATACTAGTGACGAATGCAACCTCGTATGACGTCATATGTAGCGTGGCTACACTTTGTATTAAAGTTTAATAAGTTGCTCTATGTTTACAGTTAAAAGATCAGAAATACACGTTTTAAAAGATCAATGTTTACTTTCATTTTTGTTAATTTTCCATTATCTAACTAATGCAAAACTGTCCAACATCTTGGCATTTCGACATTTTGAAATTACAAGCGTGAGAATTTTTTTGCATCTATTTTTAAAAAAAACACGTGACAGTCATGCGATTTAAATGTTTATGTGTCTCTGTCTAAAAATAGAAATATCAGTTTGTACGTAGTATTTTAGCAGAGGTAGAAGGTGAACGAGTGAATCTTTCGAACCGATGCATTGGAGAATAGACTTAGTGTCACTGTACGGAGGTAAAGAATAACTATGGGAATTCATCTCAATGGTCGTTTACCGCTCTGCGGAGGTGTCGTTCATAAGAGGTAAATCATAGTGCAAAATCGACGGGGGAATTCTAATATGCCGCTCGTCGGAGGTTGCCGCGCGTCAAAGGTGCCCTTAGCAGAGGTAAATATGTTATACATAAGAGCAAGACTTGAGGAGATAACATGATTAGCAACATAACATGTCAGAGATGTAATTTTATATCGCTAGTTTTGATGTAAATATGTTATACATAAGAGCAAGACTTGAGGGAATATCATGATTAGCAACATAACATGTCAGAGATGTAATTTTATATCGCTTGTATTGGTATACTTGTAGACATGTTTTATTTAAGAGCAAGACTTGAGGTAATATCATGATTAGCCATTTTATATGTGAGAGACGGAATTTTATCATGCCAGTTTTGGTATAAATATTATATATTCAAGAGCAAGACATGAGGGAATATCATGATAAGCAACATTCCATGAAAAAGAAATACTTTAGCGCAAATATTGATGTAAATATGTAATATATAAGAGCAAGACTTGAGGGAATATCACGATTAACAACATTAAATGTTAGGGACGTCATTTTTAATCGCTAGTATTTTATATAAATATGTTAAACATAAGAGCAAGACTTGAGGGAATATCATGATTAACAACATAACATACCAGAAAGGTAATTTTATTTCGCTAGTTTTGATGTAAATATGTTATTTATAAGAGCAAGACTTGAGGGAATATCATGATTAACAAAATTTAATGTCAGAGAAGCAATTTTATATCGCAAGTTTTGATGTAAATATGTTATGTATAAGAGCAAGACTTGAGGGAATATCATGATTAACAACATTACATGTCACTTTATATCGCTCGTATTGACGTAAATATGTTATATATAAGAGCAAAACTTGAGGGAACATCATGATTAGCAACATAACATGTGCGAGAAGTAATTTTATATGGCTAGTTTTGATGTAAATATGTTATATTTAAGAGCAAGACTTGAGGGAATATCATGATTAGCAACATAACATGTGAGAGAAGTAATTTTATATCGCTAGTTTTGATGTAAATATGTTATTTATATGAGCAAGACTTATAATATAATAATACATATACTAGACATCAATGAAAACATACCACTTACATGAACCTAATTTTTTTAAAATGGAAAACACTTACAAATATGAAAATTTTACATGATTTTAAATATTATATTAGAGAATTAAGATTTTTCTTTGCAAGTACGGAATCTAAGCATAAACGGATCAACTCCTCAAAGCAAGACGACCACCCCGAAAATGAACGTTACGGACCTCAGAAGTGGGTATTTTCTCCCTCTGCATCAAGCTCAGCTTGACATCTACGTCGTACTCCGTATCAGACGCAGGATTCTGTACTTGGATATTGCACCCCCACTCCTCAGTCAGTGCTTGTATACGTTGCTGAAAATTATTGACGTGACGTCTGCCGTTATAAACCCTTCGGTCAAGTTGGTCCCAAAGATGCTTTATAGGGTTTAAGTCGGAACTGAATGCTGGTCAAGGCGATATGTGGACATTATTATCCTGCAGGAAATCTTGTGTAACTCGAGCCGAGTTGGGCCGTGCGTTGTCTTGCTGAAGAAGGTAGACGTCGGTGTCAGTCTAAATAAATAAAGAACTACTGGCCTCAGCACATTATCAATGTAACGATGAAGTGTTCCAGGCAATGAAATAAGTGGGGTCTTGTGCCTCGAAGAAATGCCTTCCCACACCATGACACTATCCCCACCCTAGCGTGCAGCAGGAGAAGTTGAAGATCGGTACGTCTTGACGTCACCTTTTCACGACCTAGGCGTGACCTACCTCTCACTGTTCATGTCTCCTTACCAGATTCATGATTGTCTGATGCGAGCAGACCATACGACGAGCAATCTCACGAAATGAAAGCCCGGCGTCAGCAATGCCGAGAACTTGGTGACGTTGAGTGTCTCCCAAACGAGGCATTTGGATAGCAATAGTTGGAAATTAAAAAAAGTAAGATTAGTATAAAAGGTGTAACTGAACTAGTATCACTCCCTGATAAGCCAAGCATAACTAAAAAATGGTCATCGGCTAGATTGTTTATTTAGTGATGATTTCGAGGCATATTTTAAGCATATTTCTCGACTACAGAAAAGAATAGTTTAACAATTAAAATTTGTTACTAAAACCAACAATTTTGATAAAGAACTTGCTTACACAACCCTTTTATAAGTACCTGTATAACTAGGGGTCTATATGACGTACAATGATCGTTAAGTATAATAAAACTTGCTCGTAGGAACTCGAGGGCTAGAGTCTTTTCAACTAAAAATGATTTTTAAAGAAAATTAGATGTACACAAAAGTCTAGAAAAATCGTTATGTTTTTTTAACGAAGAAAATGACAAAAACAGCTCCGTCTGAAAATGATTCATTCGTCACTGTGCAATTTGGAACATTGTTACTGTCTCTTAAATAACCATAGCACTGGTACACTGAATTAGTTTGGTGTCAATAATTCGGTGGTTTTTATAGAACTAGACACTTGAGAAAATGTTTAGATTGTTTTTAATTATACAGTTGACAGTCTTTTAAAGAGCATATCAGTACATACTTATGGGTATAAGCATTATTATACCATATATATATTCAAATGCAATATTAACAATATGAAAAGCACACAGGTCAGATATTTTTTATAAACAAAACAATATGAAGATGTCAAAACATGCAAAACATGATCAATTGTTCATAAATTATTCACGTATGATACATGCACATACAATATTTGGCGGTGCGATAATTTTAAGCATGGAAATTATAGATATACATGTACATATATTTTGTTCAAACTGGCCTGATACAGATCCACCCGTTTCAAAAGCTAAATATTTTTAACTGATTTATTGTATCGAGATGACATAAATAACATGTAAATTGTGTCCTGTCTCAGGTCAGTTTTCAACATACAACAATACACAAACTGGAAGCCGCCCGGCTAGCTCAGTTGGTAGCACGCAAGTCTTCTGATGGAGGGGTCGTGGGTTCGATTCCAGGGCGAGACTTATTTTCGTGGAGCTTGGTCATGAAATTATTTCTACGGCCATTTTCCCTCCTACCAATGATTTTTAAGTATGTGGGGCAGTTGTCAGTCACTGAAGAAAGTATGCGCTGAGTAGTTGGTTAACCACTAAATCCAGAGATTTAGCCTTTCCAGAGGGAGTGAGTAGGTTGACTGACCGCCGTAATATGACCTATACTATGTGTTGCTACGGCGTTAAAACAAACAAAAAACATACAAAAAAATAACTGGCAAGTAAATTTCAGATTTAAAACAATAGCTTAATCACGTATATCCCATGCAAAGTTTCTAATCATGATATTCCCACAAGTCTTGCACCTAAAAACATGTTTATACCAATACTAAAATATAAAATGGCGTGTCTAAAATGTTATGTAATTATGCTAATCATGATATTCCCTCAAGTCTTGCTCATACATATAACATAATTTATACCAATACTGGCAATATGAAATGATGTTTCTCACATGTAATGTTACTTTTCATGATATTCCCTCAAGTCTTGCTCACATATATAACATATTTATATCAATACAAGCAATGGGAAATTATGTCTCTCACTTAAAATGTTGAAAATCATGAAATTCCCACAAGTCTTGCTCATAATTATATCATATTTATACCAATACAAGCGATATAAAAAGACGTCTTTCACATGAAATGTTGCAAATCATGATTTTCCCCAAGTCTTGCTCTTCATTATATCATACTTATACCAGTATTAGCGATATAAAATGATGTCTCTCGCATGAAATGTTGCAAATTATGATATTCTCTCAAGTCTTGCTTTTATATTAAACATACATGTATTTGTACCAATACTAGCAATATGAAATCATATCTCTCACGATTATGGTGCTAATCATGAAATTCCCTCAAGTCTTCCTCATATATATAACATATTCACATCAATACTTGCAATATGAAATTATATCTTGTACATGTATTGTTGTCTTGCTCTTCATTATATCATACTTATACCAATAAGAGCGATATAAAATGACGTCTCCCCCATGTATTGTTGCTAATCATGATATTCCCTCAAGTCTTGTGCATAGATATGACATATTAATACCAATACGGGCCATATAAAATTATGTCTCTCACATGTAATGTTGCTAATCATGATATTCCCTCAAGTCTTGCTCTTAAATACAAACGATATAAATTGACAACTCTCACATATATTGTTGCTTAATCATGATATTCTCTCAAGTCTTGCTCTCAAATATAACAATTTCATTATCCTAAACATTGTTAATGTTAGACCATTTAGTGGTAATTTAAAAGAAGTATGATTTAGTACTGTCAGCGCTTTGATATTTAATTTATTCTCATGGTAACGCCTACTTTTCCTCCCCCAAATATTGTATCGATACAAGTATTAGCATTTCCAAAAATGCTTGAAATCGTCATTTAGCCGTGTATTTGGGGGCATTTTAAAGAACATTTTATCCTTAATTTATATTTTAAAACATTGTAAAATATCAATCTCTCATACAGAGTTGTCGATCCTTACAGTGATCTTTATCTCTGTTAACGTCTCGAAAGTAGTCCCAAACACGTGATCGTTTAAAACGATCATGTGACAATTTTTGAATTTTGTCCAAACGCAACAGACAAACTAAATAACAGATCACCTTTCTTGTCTTGTCTAGATGTTCAAAGGCTTGTCGTTGACAGTCCCTTAGCACTAAAGTTTTGTCATAATTTTTAGCAATATCATCTATTGTTGACATTTTTTGCGGATGAGTAAAAAAGCCAAATTACTCAGAATAGGAAGAGGTCTCACAAGAAAATAGTTCTTGTAAAATATAACTCTTTAAAAATTGGATTTCGCCTGTAATAAAATTATATTTCACTTAAAACTTTAAGATAATATATATCAAAGACGAATTACGCTTTAGATACAAAATCTAAATAATATTACTATTTTACAAGAATCTTGTAAAACCCGAGACGTTTACTGAGATATAGATCACTGTAAGGATCGACAACTCTGTATGAGAGATTGGTAAAATATCTGCTCCCCTTTAATTGAGGTTTAGGCTAAAAAAAGACACACCGTACGTATTTCACGCACGTCTCCCTGAACAGATTTGTTAGACTCGTGTTTATCGTATACGAAGCGCTAAATCCATGATGAAAAAGTTAATTATTAATTTTGTACTGTCTGTAGTAAGTTTGATACTGTCTCTGCATGCTGAACTTTTCAGCTGTTACTGTATAATAACTGTCTAATTCACTTTCTTATTGAGGCCACCATTAAGTCAAAATATGTTCCAAAAAACGGCAGGACAAGAAGTATTAGATTATTGAATTGTTAAATCTGGTGTGTTTTTGTATACATTTTATTTATTCTGTAAAGCATTTATATATCATGTTTAAAATGAGATTCTCCAAGAAAATACTAAATAATTATCTTCTCTTCTAAACCCTGCAACGTGTTCAGTAACGACTGTTAGCGAACGTAATGGATACAGGACAACTCAACCCGAAGACAACTCAACCCGTGCATAACTCAACTCAAAGTTGGGACAACTCAACCCGTTAGTAGGGGATTGAGTTGGCTCGGGTTGAGTTGTCTTTGGGTTGAGTTGTTCCTTATATATCTTTGTTTTCTAGCTCTTTTGGGTATGTACACATAATGTTATCACTATCCGGCGATATTTAATGCTTTGCATTTATCTTTTCTTGTTTTTATGTCTTTGTCCTTTGAAACATACGATGTATCGATTCCTGGTATTTTGATGAAAAATATTGTTCATAAAACGCTGGAATGACTTTACGGTATTGTATTAACCAAGTGACATCATCTACACTTTCAAATTGTGACTACGTAGGCGGTGCTTTAATATAATTTGTTAACATGTTTGGTTTGCATTATATCTCTTTTCCTAGATATTTTTGGTGAATATTGCATATTTAAACAAATATCAAACACGTTCTTAAAAAAATTATAACATAAATCAAGAATTATAGGCATAATTTCACTAAGAAATTAGCGTCAGTGTTTGTTAACTCCGCCTCTCAACTATTGGGGGTGGTATTCTCTCAAGTCTTGCGAATTAGACACCCTTGCGGTTGTACGTGTTTATATATACCCTTTCCAGATTTAAGGTGGTATGGTACATCTGACTTTTTTTAGATTTCCATATAAGTTTTGGTACCGTTGTAAAATTGAAGATATTTCTGATTCGGATCTACACTTTATTTGACGTCATTATTGCTAATAACGTTACCATGACGTCGTGAACATGACGACCGCGTGCACTTTTTACGTCAGTCGACAACGGGAAAAAACTTCTATAATGTGTTGCTAAATCTTTATTTTCCGCGCCACAACAAAAAATTATAAATCATTTTAAAGCTTACATCATTATCTACCGCTTGAACAGTGTAAATATACATTTTCTCTTAAAACTTTTGAAGGAGACAAAAAATTCCGAATTGGCAACATCAGAAAAAATCCAGAAAAAATGCCTTCAAACCGGTTTTATGAAAAATCTGCCCGATAAATTTTTGCTAAGTTTTGATATGATGTAAAGCATTGTATATACTTTTATACAGCAGAATTTGAGAAAAGTTGTCTGTACGGTTTTTCCGCTGTATGCGTTCAAGTATTATCAGTATGACGTCAAGTACGTCATTCTGACGTCAAGATAAAGGATTGTTTTTGTCATAACCACCAGTACTTGGTCATGTTTTTTTTCTGTGCAAAATGCTCAGGAACATCAAAATATATAAAAATTGTATAGTTTTAACGTACGTATCAAAATCGTAGCATATATTCAAACAAACAATTTTATACTAAGTAAGCCTTTGTACATCCGTAGATACATTTATAAATACATCCAATAGACTTAATTTGGAACTTAAATTTGTGGGTGTTTCCGTCCATGCACAGGTGACCAAAAAGTTTCTTGCACATTATTGTTGGAAAACACACACTACCGATTAAACTGTATTGTTCTTTGTGGTCTGATGATGCTCAACAAAATAGACAACTCAGTACATCTTTAATGATTTTGCCGCTAAATTCCATTATATTATTTTATATAGACATGTTTTTGTGGTCGCCTTCAAACGGAAATTATTTATGCCTTGCATATTATAAACTGTATCAAATCAGCATTTATAACTTTATACACATAGTGATATGTCATATATATTATGCATACAAACTATTTTTAATGGTTGAAACACATGGAAAATAAACACATGGAAAAAAGTGAGTGTTCTTTTGCTACATGCGTTCAAGTGTTATCGGTATCGTCAAAAAAGGCATTCTGGCGTCAAGATGTAGTACATTCGGAACTCCTCGGTCATTCGCTACTAATAACCTCGGACATATTTAGACGCCATTTGGAAAAAAACAGTGTTGAAGTTAACAAATACAAGTTCGTTTAGGCGATGACTGAATTTTCGCTTTTAGTCCGTAAATTTGAAATTACATAGTTCAATGATATCGATGAACAATATTTAGTTCAATTTAAAACAAAGAAATAAGTTATGGTAAAGATCTGTGTGTATACTGCAATAACTATTTTGTATAACCGTTACGTGATTCGCCTCGCGTAGGAAGTAAAATCACAAAAATCCAGTGAAGACCCCCACTAAATCCTTCCGAGATTATTCATTCATGAAAGGTCGATGTATTCCGAATGGATGTAGTACTGTAGTATAACACTCGGCATTGGATAAAAAGACTTCCTCTTGAACTTTGCCGATTTGAATATTACTAAAATTGCAGACGTTCTAATAGCTAGCAAAATAAATGTCACCTAGATGAAATTAAAACTATTCACCTTGATATAGAAACAAGACAACTTGGGTACGGTGCCAAATTTCAAAAAATAGGTGCATACGTAAATTACGATGCGTCTAATAGTAACTTCGCCGTTCCAGACGGAAAAGTATCAGCAAATGCCGGTTTGAATGTATATCTTCTAAATGGAACAAAGTTGCTATGTAAAAATGCTTAATAATTTGACACATTTTATCCAAATGAATTACTTTCCTTGTTTATTGACTGAATGGACACATTGCCAGGTAACATAATAATCTTTATGCACGCAACAGTCTCAGATTTGACTTTCCAATTCTATATAATTAAACTGGAAGATTTCATTTGATTGATAAGTGATTGGTGATAACTTGTTGATGATTAAAGCCATACAGCGAGCTAAATTTCACATACACTGATAGTTCGAGGATGACCTGAATAGAGGGGAAATATGTCTCGCATGAAAAAATCAAACAAACCAAAATCATTGAATCGTCAAGGAGAAATAGCTATATGTGACGCGAATCACCAGGACCATAAAGACACCTCGGTTTTTGTAAAACATCGGAAATTCTAAGGCGAAAATGTTTCAACTAGAGAGAGTATTTGTTAATTCTCATTCATTAGTTATTATATGATATGTGACTTCAAATTCAGGGCTGATATGATGTTCACTACGGCATCATGATGAAATACTCGGCCACTATAGAAAAAACACAGACTTAATAAAATACCTCGGTAATTATAATTATTTGATTGGTTCTGAATCTCATAATTGCCGAGTTTTCTCATAAAGGCTATGTTGTTTTACAGATAAAATGCCGTTTAGAATTTTGGTAAAATATTTGTGTTTTCGATTTTTAACCCTTACGTAATATCTTTTATCTATTGCACTAATTATTTCAGGCTAAATTGACTGTTTTCAGCCAAATAAAACAACCCATAATGAAAACAATTAATCATCAAAATTATATTTACTTCATTATTTTCTTTCATATAACTGTTCGAAAAAAGATTTCTATGTTACGCTGATAATGGATAAACCTTGCATTATTTCCATGTGATTTTCATACTTTTGAAAAAGAGTATGTATACATCAATGTGTTTAAAGTTTATAAATGCTGATTTAATACATTTTAATAATTTTCTAGCCATATACTATACAGTTTTTATATATTTTGATGTTCCTGGACATTTTGCCTAAAACTATAAAAAAGATATGACCAAGTATCTGTGGCTTGGGCAAACAGAACAATCCTTTATCTTGACGTCAGAATGACGTCTTTGACGTCATACCAACGGTACTTGAATGCATATAGCGGAAAACTGTGCAGACAACTTTTCTCAAATTCTGCTGTATAAATGAGTATATACAATGCTTTACATCATATCAAAACTTAGCAAAATTTATCGGGCAGATTTTTCATAAAACCGGTTTGAAGGCATTTTTTCTGGATTTTTTCTGATGTTGCCAATTCGGAATTTTTTGTCTCCTTCAAAAGTTTTAAGAGAAAATGTTTATTTACACTGTTCAAGTGGTAGATAATGATGTAAGCTTTAAAATGATGTATAATTTCTTGTTGTTGCGCAGAAAATAAAGATTTAGCAACACATTATAGAAGTTTTTTCCCGTTGTCGACTGACGTAAAAAGTGCATGCGGTCGTCATGTTTACGACGTCATGGTAACGTTATTAGCAATAATGACGTCAAATAAAGTGTAGATCCGAATCAGAAATATCTTCAATTTTTCAACGGTACCAAAACTTATATGGAAATCTAAAAAAAGTCAGATGTACCATACCACCTTAATACGTCTTTTCTCGTTTTAAAAGTTACACTTTTCATATTTGTATTCTTTGAACTCATTCTTTCTTTATGGATATGAGTGCCGCAAAGTTTTGTTCTTTATCTATATGAGCACAACACTTTCCACACTACATAATTAATTATTTGCTCATTAATTTTATTTTCTAATTGCAATAAACAACAATTTGTTCTTAATCTACATGAGCGCCGCAAATTTCAACAGTTCTTAAGTTCCAACCCTTTCCAGATTTAAATTGTTTTTTCTTATTTTAAAATTTACAGTTTTCATATTTTACCCTTAAAACTAATTCATTCTTTATTAATATGAGCGTCGCAAAATTTGTATAGCATGTACAATTTATTAATATTTTTTTTCCATTTATCTGCAGTTTTTAATACAAATATTCACTAAAATACAAATTTAAAGTCCAAAATTTCAAAACAATTTCAGTTTAAGTTCGTCTTTTCTTATTTTTAAGTTAACGCTAATCATATTGTTAGCCTTGAAACTAATTAATTCTTAATGTATATTAGCGCCGCAAAGTTTTGTTCACATTCTACACTATTTCTATATGAGCGCCGCAAAGTTTGTTCTTTATCCCCAACACTTCAAGCGTCTCTTAACCGCGATTTGCGCGGATTGCGTGGAATTGTACACACAGAAGAAAACAGAAAGTCGAAGTTTGGCGAGAAGTTTCGGGCATAAAATATCAAGAAAACAATAAAATCAATTCAGCGAATTTAACCATGGCATCATTTGTGGCAGAAGTTCTAAGCTCGGCTGGTAATTTGTTTTGTCACATATTTTCGCGACACCGACCTAATTTTAGTTTTCAATTTGAACTTGGAGAATAAATTTGCGCCTTCCATGACATTGTCATGTAATAGAATCTTCATTCTTGTACGTGTTTAAGTAAATATTTCTAGAAATTTTAGCTAAAAGTACATGTCATTAAAAAAGAAAGTCAAGTAGATAAATAATTTGAAGGCAGTGGCTAGATTTACAGTACTGACTACTGTAACTCTAGACCCAGGTTCTAGAGTTACGGAAGTTCCGTTACTGTAGACAACCCTTGTAATGTAAGGGTTGGCTAGAGTTACGGATGTCAAATAACATAAGTATGTTTCAACTTTTTTAACATTGAGAAGCTTGTTTATTTATTAATATGAACTTAGGTGCTACCTATGGCGCGGAAAACAGACTTACATGTATTACTTAAAAATAAAAAAGTAAGATTGTTACTTTGGCAAAATAAAATAAAGAAAAGAAATTGGGTGCTGTGAAGGATTTATTTTGTTTGAGGGCCTATTAATTAGATAAGCTAGGGGAGATAACTGCGTAATTTATTGCATTCAGAAAAATCAGACAACATTTCATTCTTTTATGTTGGAATCATATTTCAATTCTGACTGAAAGAAATGTATTGTACATATTTATATATCTTATGAATAAAGATGAAGATAAAAAAGCCTCGACATTCATTCTATTTTATGAAGATAGAAATGTTTTCCTCTTTCCGTAACGTTAAGTTACGGAAACGTGCCGGTTTTATCATGAACGTCTCTTAGCGACGTCACGAACGGTGCGTTGGTAAGTATTTCCAATGTAAAAAGTCATAAAAAATACTTTAATGAGGAAACGAACGAATAAAACGACCAAATATATTTTGGATTGTTATCTTGGAATAAGCATTGTAAAAAAACACATTTGAAATTATTTTGTAAGCGGAAAAGGCCACGAGTAAGCTGCCAATATTTTTATCCAATGAAAAGCCGCCCGTTGCTTCATTTATTGATCCGAATCGTTGAACGCTTGTTGTGCAATTTTCTATAGAGCGTCTTTAATCTTGATTAGCAGATGTTTGATTAAGCGTCTAATAAAATTGATGAAAATGGCGGCCCCCATATACTGGAGACGTTTTTCAAAGTCATAGGACTATATTTTTCATTAATTTTATCGTTTTTTTTCAATTTTAAAGAATTAACGTACGTCATACACGTTGTCTTAAAGCGCTCAAAGCCCTCGCGGGCCTTCGGCCCCGCTCGGGTTTTCCGCGTATTACTTGAAATAAACAAATATTTACTGACGTGACTTATCCTATTGTTATTATATGCGCCATTTTGGATATGACTAATTAATAGGGCTGCAACGATTCGATACATCGAAACTCGATTGCAAGGGTGCCGATTCGATTTCGATTCGGGACCCGCGAGTTTCGATTCGATACTGACTTTTAAGTGTCTACATAAGTTACAACGATAAAAGCAAAGGCGCGCCTAAAAGTCAAAGTATACGTTGACCGTGAAACTGTGTTTCATTTTGTTACATTTCTGTTAAATTTCTATTGCGATTTTATGTAGCATGATTAGAAACTCTGTTCCAAATATACATTCTACAGTATATGCCCCGATCCTCCGCAAATTGGGTGGGTGTGATTGAATTTTACCTGTTCTGACAATCTGGAAGATTTTAGGCTCCGCATGAGCAAGCCAAGTTTTGTTGTTAGTTTATTCAAATTTAAATAGTTTTGCATGCACAGTGTATGTTTAACTAATATGTACGATAGTATACCAAGAACTGCATCTTTCTACAATTTATGATACATGCTGTCTTTACTTTTTAAGTCAATATTACATTGATAATACATTTTCGCGACCTTTACATTCGTACCCAATCCATTTCGTACTTGAATAAAGCAAATATAAAAAAAATATCAGATTTTCGAGTTTCGTGTTATCCAATTTTAGTAACACTTTTATTTAAATAATATCATTTAGTTTTAAGCTCAAATATGTGTAAAAATGCATATTTGTAGTAAATTGTATTTATAAAAGAATCGAATCGAAAAAAATCGAATCGAAAAAAAAAGTATCGAATCGCATCGAATCGACTTTCCGGTGAATCGTTGCAGCACTACTAATTAATTAACCGGATGTTAAATATATGGCGATATGACGTTGTCGTCTTCTAAGTGTCACATATTAATAGGGAATAATCGTTGATCGAGTATAATCGAAAATCGTACGTTTGCAGGACAATAGGCGACAATTGATTACAAATATTTAGTAATCGATTGTCGGTAGTTTTCGGTAGTTTGTTTCCTTTATATATAGCAGGGCTCAGCCACGAGGGCGATAATGTCGCCTTGTGTGTTACCATTTCGCCCTGTCAGAACATCAAGGAGAAGTCCACTTCGCTGAGTATTTCCGATTTCGGCGATTGAATGATATCGTGTGGACGTCAATTATTGATTACGCTCCGCCTAGTTTACACCCACAGCAAATCAGAGCGACGTTTCTCAACATCGAAAGTTGATTAGTTAATCAGGATCAAATGGTCTAGCTGGCTCTAGTAGAACGTTGCCTTAGGCAGATTTACGATCGTGACTAGCTAATTATGTTTATGACACGTCGGCGAGGATTAAATAACACGCTTGACCCACTAATTGTACCCCTAACTTAAACAATGCAATGTGCAGTCGGCCATGCAAAGGGGTAAAGGCTTGCGGAAGGGAGGTTTTCACATGTTCCCAAAACAATGCTAGCATACCATTTTCCCCTTCGTAAAATCATTTGCCGCGTATTTCATCAAAAGAAGAAAAAAGTTTAATTTTAAGTGATTAGTCTGAAAACGACACATGTATAATGAACCTTTGTTCAAAAATATGTACGTTCGATGGCAAGAAAAAATGACAACAAGTGTTTCTAAAAATAGATTTGTTATGTCATGGACATTATCCTCACACTCGCTATTTGTGATAATGATAACCAGTTCACACATTTATCGATACGCCTATCTGTAAATTAGCAAAGCAGTCAAATTTTAGTTTATAATCACATTGGGGACGAAAGGGATTAAGTTGATTTCCGTTAACAGTCCGTTCTTTCACTATTAGTTTACAACATATTACGAGTGTACACTATATAATGATATATTGTGGCTATTAAATGCAGAAATTAAAACCCAGTTCATTTCATAATGATTTCTCAATTACACAATTGATCAGATTATACATTTGACCTGAAAAAAGGCGATGGACTCGTGAAACATTCGTCCTGGATAACTTTCGTACCCGGGTCCGATCGTTATATTTTTTGAGTGAAAAAAAAATCAGATTTAAGGCCTAAAAAAAATATTTATGTTTCTGGTTTCATCTCATGAAAAATATCGGGTCGGTAGGTCGGAATTTTTTTTTTTTTAGTATTTTTTTTTTACAATTAAAATCAATATATCCTGTGTTCTCGTATTCTCGTGGGGTTAAGACTATACTTGGGTATCAGGCACAAATAAGAGGAATGTCTTAATTTTATATTGTTGCAAAAAAATACACAAAACTTTCGTCTACAATGTACAAGCAAATAATATCTGGTTTGATGTATTCTGTCGCTGAGTGGAACTCTGCTCTGTTGGTATGTAGGCCGCAGCAGTTGACTGTAAGGATAAGTAGGTTGGCAGACTTTGCAGGATAATGTTCAGGGCCATGTATTTGGGAAGATTGGCTTACAGATGGATGCTTGCTGTGCCGGCTGATGTTCATTGATGAGTTACGTGGGTTGCTAGTGTGTATTGGACTGAAACATGAGGACGTCACTGAGTCTAGGGTTGTATCTAGGTTTGCAATTGGAGTGAAGAAGTTTGGTGTAGTTAGTTCATAACTATTATATGTGAAATTGTCAACTTTGATACTATCACATCTGCAGCAGTGCCATACTACACTGGGTCTGTTCAAGTAAGACATATTTTTAGAGATGTCTTTGCAGCTCTTTGGTACCAAATGCTACAGTTATTGCAACACACTCCATCGGTAGACCAGGTTACAGGGGTTCCACAGGGGAAAATAGATGCATTCCTTGGCCCTGGGTTCATTTGGATGTCACCAGACAGTAGAATGAGCGGAAAAATGATGCATGGTTTGGCTTTCGATTCACGTTGATTTCCAGCCTTGCTCATATAAATATTAAATTTACTGGCATACGTGAAACCTCTCGGATGAGTAGAGTTAAACATGATGGAGGTAAATGTTGAAGGGTTCATTTCATTACTATAAAATAGTAGGATGCAGCCAATGACTGTCAAAGCCAGAAGAAACTGTAGGGGCCATGGGAGCCGCCATCTTGGATTAAGGGAGACAACTCTGTAATACTCCTGGTTGGTGACTGAGGGCGGTTACCAGCTACTTGTGCCTTTAGAAAACCATACTGACAGGGGTGGTATACCTAGTTAATCTATTAGTGACCATTTATGCAAGTTTACCACTTTAAAACACTGTTATTACGAAGAAATTAATTATTTTCCTTAAGAACGAAATTTTACGACTGTTCTAGTTGCGCGCACACCTCTCTCTAGTCACTCTGCATTTGATCGTATGAATCGGTCATTTTCATCAGTTATGTTTTAGACTTTTACAGTCGCTCTAGCTGTGGTGATTGTAGGTGTCAAAGTCACTGCCAACAGCCTTGCTGATGAGTTAACCATTTAATCCTGCAGTTTAGATGCTGGCCTATCACCCGGGAGAACTATGTTCGATTCCCAGTCAGGGCGTATGGTTATTTGTTCTTCCAATTTACTAAATGGTGTCAAAAGTGTTTGACTAACTCATGCTAGGCCCCTGCATGGACGGTTCGTTTATTGAGAGCTAAGCCAGCTCTCTGGAAAGTAAAGATGGGAAGGGTATGGTGACTGTAAGTTACTATGTAGTCACTACTAACAGTCTTGGGTTAGGTTAACCCTGTAGCAACAATTTTGAGTGTCTCGCTTACCACCCAGGAGAACAAGGTTTGATTCCTAGTCTGGGCATTTTGTTTTTATTCTCTCTATTTACTTTACAGCTCTGACTTCAAAAGTCTAGTGTATTTAGCTGGAATAGGAACTCTAAACTTCTGCAAAAGTGTGCTAGGAATCACATGTGCCTAAAAATATATTGACTGCTTGGTTAGGTTAAATCTAGTTTGACTCATATCAGTCTTGATTTTGTTTTAAAACATTAATGTGTTTTAATATTTTTACATTTCTGTTTTGTTAATTAGGTCAGCTGGAAACTCAAGAAGCAACATCAAAACTTAGAGCATTGTCTAGTAAGATTGATAGTTTGAAAATGGAGGTTAATGATATGTCTTATAACAAGTGTAAGAACTTTCAGTTACATTTAAGAAGCACTGAACAGTTGGTCAATGATGTGGAGAATATTAAAACTGAGATGCAAGATGTTGAAAATAAAATAGAATGCCAGGTATGTAAGTTTGATATGTGTAGCATGGTACAATAGGGCACTTGTAAACCCTTGCCTTCAAGGTAGCTTTTATGGCAACATGGTAAAGTGACTACTTATAACTTGGAAGGTAATAGATTTGATCCCTGTTTGGACGTCCAAACATAGCTAACTCAAGCCAGCTTTTATGGCAAAATGGTAGGGTGTCTGCTTATAACTTGGAAGGTAGTAGATTTGATCCCTGTTTGGACGTCCAAACATAGCTAACTCAAGCCAGCTTTTATGGCAACATGGTAGGGTGTCTGCTTATAACATGGAAGGTAGTAGGTTTGATCCCAGTTTGGACGTCCAAACATAGCTAACTCAAGCTAGCTTTTATGGCAACATGGTAAAGTGACTACTTATAACTTGGAAGGTAGTAGATTTGATCCCAGTTTGGACGTCCAAACATAGCTAACTCAAGCTAGCTTTTATGGCAACATGGTAGGGTGTCTGCTTATAACATGGAAGGTAGTAGGTTTGATCCCTGTTTGGACGTCCAAACACGCATTTTTATCGGGTTTCAACTTTCACATGTTTGACACTTATGTTTTCAAAGGAGATTACTCACATTATAAAATGTCAGTTTTAAATCTGCTAGGTAAGTTAAAACCCTAGCTTTTATAGTTTCAATTAGGTATATGTTCATCCAGTCCTTTAAACTTTGCTATTTCACTGAACTGTTAGCCTTGCACTGGATAGAGGTTTTCTTGAAGACTGTGTGTAATGAAATTTGCTGATACCTTGATCTTAGTAATAAACCATTCACATGTATTTTTCTTTAATTTAGATAAAAAGTCAATTGAATATTTCTACTGGAGAGTTTCAAACACTTACTGGTCAGCTTACAGATGTGAATTGTTCAATGGTTGTGCTAGAGAAGCTTGTCAACTTGAAGGTAAAACATAGTTTAAATCTATCAGTCCTTGTTTAGGCTTACTAAATGTAGTCTGTTTACTTACAGTAAATCTGCTAGAAATATTTTACTATGTTCATACCTGTTTTAGGTTATTGTTGTAGTCAGAACCATTTATAGTTTTACTATAAACATGGAAATAGTTATGCTTGTTGAAAATCTGCCTTTAACTATATAACATGATAAATTGGTCTAGTGCTTAAGGAAATTTGATTTGATGACTGTTGTCTGGACTGACTGGAGCTTTTTGGTCTATGATTTCTTTGCAAAATTTGTTTTTCTTGTAAAAGTAGTCAGTTGCCTGTTTGAATTAAAAATACTGGTTGTCAAAGGCTACTTTACAACTGCTAATATTACAGGCTGCTATATCCACAGACCAGTACATATGTGTGATTAAAGTCACTATATTAAACAGCTTAAAATAAAAACTTGTTCTCAGACAATGTTATGGAAGTATCATTTTGTTCTGTTTGAAAATTTCAGGATGGTTTAGACTTACTGAAAGCTGCTGAGAAGAGGCAGGATTACTCCAAGGCTGCTGATGCTTTACATTCTGTAGAACAGTTACTGTCCAAACCTGTCTACAAACATGAGCAAGAAATATATATTTTAACTTCCATTAAAACAGAATGTCGTGTTCAAACTGAGGGTCTAATCAACGACCTTAGAGAAAAATGGAAGGAGATTATACAATGGACTATTTCTAACGATAAATCTGAGGAAAACGTTTCCAAAACTAGTCTGAAGATATCCTCACAAGGTGATTCCTCCAAGCTTGAGAGTGTAATACTTGGTATGAAGAAGATGAACTGTCTGGAAGATAAAATGAATCATTTCGCTGACGATTTATTCAATAATTTGATAACCCCCATTATGAACTATGAGGAGATAACTCTTTCTGAAACTGAGACTGGTATGGGTGTAACGCTTAGCTTGACAATGAACTGTGAACCTAAACTATGCAGTCCTTCTATGCCAGCAAATATGTTTCAGAAGTTGGATAAAGTGTTGAGATTTCTAAATACTCATTTATTGTTTGTAGTTTTGGATGATGATAATGGAAATGATGATCAACAGACACTGATGTCTGTACTTGGCAAGATCATTGGTGATAAAACTCTAGAATTAGCTGTTAAACAGTGCCTTATTAAAGCTATACCCAGAAGTCATAAAGAGCTAGAAGCATTCAACAAAGTTGTTCAGATGACAGAGCTTGCAAATAAGCAATTAGTAGCTCTTCATTTTATCGAGCCAACAAATAGAATCTTTGGTGACTATGTTCAAAATGTTACTGTGTTATTTGCCAATAAGAAATGCCAAGAATTACAAGAAGCAGCCAGAAAATTGATGACAAGTGAAGTTCATGACACAATGATTGTAACTCATGATAAACCTATTGGTGAGTTACTTCCCTTGGTGAAAGGTGTTGGCAATGTAAAGAAGGCAAGACATGATGAACTACCTGCTGAGTCTATTTTAAGTGGAAAAACATTTAGACTTCCAAGTTGCCATATCAGGTATAATATCAGTTTTTATTACTTGACTACAGCATTTGTTCAGTGGGGAAGGGACCTTGTGTCTTACTTAATATAGAACAATCTGGGAAATTTTATTGCACTTTATTGGCATCTCCGCTTATATTTTTTATATTTACAACATACATCATTATTGATTGAAGTATTGTAGAAAAAATAAATAACTATTACCTCCCTTGAAAACAATGTTGGATTATGATAGAAATATTTCTAAGGATGACCCAACAGGAGCAGGTGTGGGCGAGCAATTACAATGTTGGACTGGTAATCATTGTACAGCCAGCCCCATGTTGGTTTGAATCCAATCCAAAACCTACATTGTTGTTTCCTTGAGCAAGAAACTTTATCCTACTAGCTCAGTACTTGTGGACAAGGAAGCAAACTCGAAAGTAATTAAATCTAAGTTGTTTCTCAATCAAGCTAAAATAAAACAATTGTGATTGTTACATTTGTTTTCTTATATTGTAGTTGTTCTATACAAGAGTTGATGATGATGGCTTATGAGACATTACTGGAAGCAGGTGAAAGTTCACAACAATGTGCTATACAGATGTATTGTGCTGTAAGAGAAATGTTCGAACAATTTTCTTGTGTATTTCCTACATATCATAAACAAAGCTTAGAAAATCTGCCACAATTTGCAGGTAACTTACAATTGAAATATATTTTACTTACTGTTGGTTGGTTGTCTAGTTAAGTTGATGTCTGTGATTTTGTCTGAAATTAAGGCTGAGGCCACAACAAATTGATCATATGTTCTATGGATTCTGTCCAAAAGAAATTGGAGCGAGCGAGCGAAAAAAAATATTTTTTTTTTCCATATTTTGTAATTTGAGGAGCGAGCGAAAAGCGAAGAAAAAAATTGTGCGGTTTCTATTTAATAGCATAGAAAATATGGACTTTCTTATAGAAAAACAGCAGAAGGTCATTTATAAGAGCATAAGAAATAACTTTATATTGTAAATTAGCCACAATAATCATTTATACTGTCTTAATTACCTTTTTGTATCCCAATAGCATGTGTAATTTGATAAAACAAAATTACGTCTTTTAACAAAAAATATGCATTTTGTCATTTTATACTTTAGTCCGAAATCAGTGTTTGAGAGCATATATCATTACATTCATTAATTTTACATAATAGATTTTGAAATTATTTAATTAAACATATCCTTATTAAAACTTTAATGTCCAAAGTGTGTAAATTGAAAGGAATGCAATAATCAATGATGTTTTAAGGGGTCAAAAAGTGATCCTTTATAGGGTAATTCATAGACAAGAAAGAGAAGGTCGTCACGTTTTGGTCAAATTTAGTAATGTATAAAACACTATATTTTCACTTTTTATAATTGAAGTTGCTAAATAATATAGTCATACACGAATTTCATAGACATGATATGCTTAATAGTTGTAGTAACTTTGATGTGACCATGTTTAGAAGTATTTACTTTAGCTTTTATTGCTTGATATGACGTCACATAACATAAATATAAAAGCCTCATTCAAAGCCTGTGTAGAGGTTTCAAAGTAGAACTTTGGGAATGTGTGTCTTTAACACATAAATTAAACATATACATATATCAAATGAATTAGTAGTTGCAGAAACATTCATAAATAATGTTATTTATCATGTACTTGATCCAGCTCAACGTTCATTTAGATAATGTTGTTGTCAGACAAATAAAATGCAATTTCACGCACATTTCGAACTGCAAAGAACACGAAGAAGTAGAAATATACATGAACAAATTGTGAAAGAAAAGATTTTGCAAAATCTTATGGGATAAAGATGAATAACAACTTCTAAAGTGACCGTTTATTTTAGATTTCGCTATGTTCAAAACGCCAAAACTATGAAACCCTTCATTAATGTTTAATAACAGCCTTATGTTGTTTCAAATTTTTAATTGTAATATGCCAGTCGATTATAGACAATCCACTTGTAACATATTCAAGTAAAATGTGGATATTTATTGCCAAAATTGATTTTTATCCCATCAAAAAAGTGTTCAAATATAAGTTGAACACCTCTCGTAAAATGTCAAAACGATTGCTAGCCATTATTTGAAAATTGTCAATTGAATAGGCTGTAATATAAACAACTTTTGTTCAAACTAGCTTGGTATTTTGAATAACTCCAGTTCATCAGAGCGTGACGGTGGCACGTAAAATGTTTGTGAGCGATGATCAGTTTTCAAATTTTCAACATATGAACAGATAGTTCATCTTCAGATTTCAACCAAAATAAACATTTTTTCAAAGTCGCAATTCCATATAATGATAAAAACAACCTTTTTCCGTAAAGTTATCCAAAAATATATCCAATAATTCCATTAGAATATACCTAAATCACATTATTTATGGAGAGAAAATTTTCTCGTCAACCACCTAAACTGGAACCGGAACAACCTCTCTTAGGCAGTTAGAATAGACGTAATTAGCAGTTTGCCAATGATTACAATTATTTGTTTTTAAGCGTGCATGATGTCATAAGTTTTCGCGACCCATGCTATCGCCAATCAAAGCAAGCAAGTTTAAATCTACGTTAGTAATTTAATAATCTTATTATTTGGATTATTAGTTCTTCTTAATTAAGCAATAAGTAAAGGGGAAATCTCTCAATCTTTCGATTTCAAGAATAAACATCGGTTGGTTCAATTGAATTTATGAAAATTGTCAAAGTATTCGTCACGTAATCTACCAGCTAAAGTCGAGTTGCAGACTCTAAAAAATCAATAATAAACATATATTGCTACAAAATAGGTTAAAATTAAGAGAAGGTATGTTATTTACAGCAGAACTAATTAAATAAAACAAAAATTTAAACAAAGAAGTGTCAAAAACGAGGACACAGAAAACATATTTTCGAAAAATGGCCTTTCTGCATTTTTAATCTCTTGCTGAACATATACTAGCAAGTAAAAATGCTAAACCAAAAAGAACTTTTCATTGAAATGAAAATGAAAATTAAATAATTTAAGTGTACAATTTGATACAAAATCAATGTGTTCTGTGAATTTTGTGTAAACCATAGAACAAATAACTCAGTAACCAAACATCCAGGGAGTATGTAATACTCACACTACTTGTGAGTTACAGCAGACACATTATTTACTAAATGTAATAGTAATTACAAGTATATAAAGGATAGAAGTTCTAGAAAAGTTTGCATTTAAGAAGTTTGTGAATACTGTTTAAAATATTCCAGTCAGTTCATCAAAGTTTTCCCACTTGTCTTCTCCCTCACATCACTGCACTTCTCCCTAAATTACTGGGAGGGAGAAGTCACTTCTCCCTAAATTTGGAACCCAGGCTCATCCCTGAATATTCTCGGTGTATCGATGTATCCTGATATTAACTTGACGATAGTGTATCGTGATAGTACCACAAACTATCGATACATGACGATAGTAACTTGTTATCATGCTCACATGAGGACTGAATACATGTTTATGTCAACATCATGTTTTAATGGAACTGTTATATCTCTACAAAGATGTTCTTATTAAGGGCATATTTACCCTAAACTTTGTACTTAGTTGAGCTGGTACAATTATAAAACCATTTCCGAAAGATGTTTACTTCCTTTTGTCTCCTTCCAACTATTTGGAATGTAACATACAGCTTATAAACTATTGTGATTCATATTGTGATACAATGCAAATATGGTGATACATTTTGTGATACAAACTAGCTGGCGATACCCAGCTCTAGTGATTTGATATTTGTGTATCGGAAGTGTAATGCTTTCTTGCAGATTTATGACATATAACATTGTTTCTACTTTCAGCTTTACATTATAACAATTGTATGTATATAGCTCATCATTTGATGTTGTTTGGACATCAGTTTAGTAAGAAACTACCTTCAACTATCAATGCTACATTTGTTGATTTGGTTCCTAAGATACGTAGGCTAGGAACTGAAGCATTTATGTATCAACTTTTCAAACAGAAGGCTCAAATGTCAGAATATTTGAGTGCTGCCAATGGTAATATATTGTTTTGATTATTTAAAAAGCTCCGATTTCTTCAAAAAATATAGCTTAAGTAAATCAACTTTAAATGAAGTTAGTGGCTTAGATATTTTCCATCATGATTTATTTATATTCATGAGTCAGTACATAATTGTGTTAGAGAGTTTTTATACGCCCGTTTTGAAAAAATGGATGTATTATGGTATGGCGTCTGTCCGTCCGTCCATTAGTCGCATCATGTCTGCTCAATATCTTGAAATGTTTCTGATAGACAGTCATGGTACTTGGTAGGAAGATTGGTCATACTCAGTAGATGACCCCTATACATTTTGAGGTCACTAGATCAAAGGTCAAGGTCACTAGGACTTAAAGTATGAAAACGTTGTCCGGACGATAACTCAACAACAACTGTACCTAGGTTCACCAAATTTTATGTGAGAATAGCACATGTGTCAAGAAGGTGCCCTATTGGTTTTGGGACCCCTGGGTCAAGGTCACAGGGGCATCATGTGGAACAACCTTGTCCAGACAATAACTCAACAACCACTGTACCTAGGTTCACCAAATTTTATGTAAGAGTAGCCCATGTGTCAAGGATGTGTCCTATTGGTTTTGGGGCCCCAGGGTCAAAGGTCAAGGTCACAGGGGCATCATATGGAAAAACCTTGTCCAGACAATAACAACCACTTTATCTAGGTTCACCAAATTTTATGTATCAATACTCTGTGTGTCAAGGGTGTGAACTTTTGGTTCTGAGTCCCAGGGTCAAGGTCACTGGAATTTCATATGGGAAAACTTTGTGCCTGTGATATCTCTACCACAGCTGTACCTAGGTTCTCGAAATATTTGCTTTGGATAGCCCTCCAGTAAAGGATGTGACCTATTCTGAGGTCCCGGGATCATTGGTTAAGGTCACAGGGACTTCATATCAGATAGAACACAGCATGGACTGCACACGGGCGTATAAGCCCCGCCCAGCAGAGCTCTTGTTGTTTGTTACAGTTCTAGCCATAAAATGAGCCAAAAGCTGATGCAAGTTATTTTTTAAAACACAATTTACCATTCAGTATTGCCATTGTGTGCATATTTCTGTTGATCAAACAGGTGACATCCATGAACTTATTTGTCTACCCATTTTCTTTATTGAAGAAATTCATGGGCATGCTGTTTTTTTCAGGCATTTTGGGGCCAAGTTTTACCTCATTTAAAACTAGTATAACTACATTTCATGTAAAAAGGATTATGACTTGTTTTGTTCTGACCCATCTAGGGCTGCGTATCTTGGTCAAGGTCGCGATACAATACGTATCGCGATATATGCCTCGCGATTACGATATTAATTGAGATACGATGTTGTAAATTTAGTATGAATGCATTGACAAATTATGATATTTTTATCAAACAATCATAAAATTAAAAGAGTTATTAATTACCCTTATTTGGCAAAAAATAAAATCAACAGAACAAATGTTATCTTTGTTTAATGACTATTGAGAATAAGAAGTAAAACAGTGTTCAATCTAGAATGGTCCGAGAGGGGGCCCGTTGAGCCTATGGACTTAAAAATAGGGAGGGGGGGGGGCAAGATGAAAAATGATGGTCATTAATAATTATCGAAGTATTACCCTTTTACTTGTTTATTTATGTTATTAAGTGTGTCATTTTGACAAATTGAGCAAGGCACGCCATATTTAAATGTTGCTATGTTTTCCATGCATCACCAATAAACTGTGCGCACAACGCTTATAATTAATTCTTTGTTTAAATATTTTTTCATTAATTTTGTTGTTTTATTTGTTGTAAAATAATGAAGTTGTTTGTTTCTAGTGGAATTTAACGAATTAATTCATTATCTAATCGGAGATTACTGTCATCTTTATTTTTCTTAAAAAATCAACTAATTATCTATACTATTAAATTTGCGAGTTTTCTGTTTTGTGGAAGAAACGGCGCAGCTTTGAATAAATCTTTTGTTTGTCGCTGGAGCACCTATATACCGGCATATCAAGTTGACAATTCTTTTTTGACAAAGCCTCTTGATATTTGCAAAAACTGCCAAAAATCAACAAAAAAATGGTTTTTTTTGTGTCTAAAAATAGTTCTAGATAAAACTAAAAATAGACCAAACTCCCCGAAGCGGTTATTTCCCTTTATTAAATCAAGAGAACTGTCATACCTAAAGCCCGTGCTTGCATGGGCTCCGATCTAGTATCTATTTAAATTTCTACCAGACATTCGGTCTTGCGATCCGTATCTTTTTAATGAACTGTCAGCTTTTAAGACGGACTCGGTCTTTGGCCCGGTGGCTAGATTCGAAGACTGAGGTACCTGTTTAATTTAGCAAAATGAATTTAATGAAACTAAATGGCATAGGATAAACGAAAAGTTGTCAAATTGGCGATATAGCCATATTTTCGGTGAGTGCGCCGACAGGCCAAATTTGACGATTGATATTGCCCCATATGCGTTCATAAGGGGCCAATGGTGCGCTCTAGATTGAACACTGAGTAAAGATTGCAATTGCAAGTTAAATGCTATATATATATATAGATATATAGATATATAGTATAATTATTTTGTTTTTAACTGATTTCTTGTAAAGGGCCCTCTAAATCGCGATTTTTTAGGAAGCGATTTGATACACCCGTATCGGACAGTCGCAAATATGATCTCAAGATGCATCGGTGAATCGTTACAGCTCTAGGCCCACCATTCTTTAAACATTATTGTTTTTATTACGTTCTGAAGGCATTTTTACCGTATAAGTAAGAAAGATTATTGTTGTACTATTAATTTGAAATTTCAGGTTTTAGAAATGTATCAGAGAAAGAGATATTTGTGACTTGTAATAGAGCCATAAAACAAGTTCTACATCAACTACAACATTTAAAAAATGTTTGGCAAGATGTTTTAACACCTAGTACTTATAGGAAAGCTATTGGTATGTTACTTTAAAATGTAAAGTTGGTTATTTAGTGGAAATTGGTTGGGCTGGTAATTATTGAGAGTGAGTGGGTCTTCTGAACATTACATTACAATTGGAGCATTAGTTCAGTTGTTAGATGCATGTTTAGGAAATGAAAAGTTCCAGCGTATAAACCCATTCGGAACACCGACTTTTCATGAATGAATAATCTCGGAAGGATTCTTGGGGGGTCTACCTTGGCGACTTGGGATTTTACTACCTACACAAGGCGAAGCAGGTAACGGTTATGCAAAATAGTTCTTGTAGTATACATGCAGATCTTCGTCAAAATATATTTTTATGTTATACATTGAACCAAATAGTGTTCAGTGATATAATTGATCTGAGTTATTTCAAATTCATGGACTAAAAACGATACATCACTCACCCCCTAAACAATCGTGTATTTGTTTACTTCAACACAGGTAGTTCCCAAATGGCGTCTATGTCCAAGGTTATTTGTAGCGAATGGTCAAGGGTTTCCGACTAGGTACAAACCATATCTGGGTATTGAAAAATTCCTTGAGCAAGAAATTAGCCCGTGATCAGATTGCTTCACTCTACCCAAGTGTATCTGCTAGGGTCCCGCAATGTTAGCTGCTCTTAGTAAAATACATGCCATGGTGTTTGTTAGATAGATACCAGTAACTCGATTACCATGGAAAATATCTGTTAAGTTGGTGAACATGCATTAGCTTGAAAAATAAGCCCATGAAATGCAGTTACTTTACTTTTTAATATGACTGAAATATGTCAGAAGAATAACATTAAGCATCATCTAACTATGAATCTAACAAATGTTTTCTTTGTATACAGGTGGATTGTTGAATGGAGTGATAGT
Source organism: Mactra quadrangularis (assembly GCA_025267735.1). Taxonomy (NCBI): domain Eukaryota; kingdom Metazoa; phylum Mollusca; class Bivalvia; order Venerida; family Mactridae; genus Mactra; species Mactra quadrangularis. Next base: position 40,500,449 of record CM046301.1, on the reverse strand, counting down.
TGAAATATCAGACAGTATAGTTTGTTTAGAAGATATCTCAGCTGATGATGCTAAACAGTTGTCACAGCTGATAACAACATTGTCTAAACAGAGTCCTGAACTCTTAACTTTACAGAGTGAGGAGGAGGAGGCTAACATTACTGTAGAGTTACATAGAAATGTTCCCAAGTGGCAGAGATTTCAAGAATTAGATATGGTCCTTAATGCATCTATGATCGAAATAGGGGACAGATGGGCATCAGGAAAGGGACCTCTTGCTGTAGCATTTTCAGCCAATGAAATTAAACAACTTATTCGAGCCTTATTTCAGAATACTGATCGTAGGGCAGCCATGTTGGCTAAAATTAAATAAATGTAGCTATTTATGTGTTCAATATTTTGCTTTAAGTGTGAGAATTTATGTTCTATTTGACTTTATGGAGTTTATGAGTGTTGTCATTTGGTCTAAATCTTTCACACTTGAATAAACTATTCTTAGTGAGAAATAAGATTAAAGTGAATTATTGTTGTTGTCTAGTCAAAACCTTGTAACTTCCTTTCAAAAAAGGTGAAGTTACAAGGTTTTGACTAGACAACAGCATTATGATTATTATATCTGAATTATTTATTTCGTATAATCATTTATTCCATTTACTTTTCAAGTTATGTCTAATTGAATTTGAGCTAGAAAATACATATAAATGGTAAAATGAATTGTCTTTTTGATTCCTCTTATTTTTTAGCATTTTGTTAAACAACTGTTTGTACAAAAATCTTATTCATGTCCATAGAATATAAAAGGTATAACTTTTGCAATGAAAATGTGTAAATAAATTCTGCATGACTATGAGTGTATAAATGTTATCTAGATATAATGTGTTCATTGTCTATGTGCTTAAATAATTATTATCTGTGTATAATTTATCTGCTGTTATTTGTTAATAGATATTATATAATATATACTGGATTTTGTTTTTAATTGATTGGTTTCAATGTGATTTATGTCTGAACTTTTATTTCTCAGTTATTATGGAAAGTTGAAAGCATTGCTGTGAACAAAAATATTAAACAACTTGGCTTATTGATGAAAAACTGTTGATATTCTTCATTTTTTCTCTCAGTGATGCATACATTAACTCTGCTAAATTACATAGATAAGGATTTTAGTACTGGGGTGAGAATTAAAATCCATGGGGTTAATGTATGTGCCACTGACAGTTATATAAGATGTTACGACATTAATTTAATAATGTTATTTAAAGAGGAGTGCCATAACCTTAATTATTGTTATGATTGCTGTGCAGAAAGTGATGTTGGTCTCCTTTTCAGGATGCATGCATGAAAGTCACCCACTGTTACATTTATTTATCCTTGTTCAGAGGATCGATCCTAGACAGTCTTCATTCTTAACAGTTGGCTTACCACCATTTTTTATGACATTCTAAGACAACCTGATCATAATCAGTTATTTGCTTTTCCTAGGCAGTGTTTAATGTTCCACTGGAACTTTGGAAATCTTAGTACAAGGGAAGTTTACATTCTCACAGAGAAGATTGATGTTCAGACCATCCAGTGTGAGTCATAGAAGTAGGACAGGGGGCATACTATGGAACTTTGATGCATCTATCGACATAATTTGAAACTCAAATTGATGTGTTTTTCCTTCCATATGCAGGTGGTACAAACAAAATTTGTGACACATTATTGCTGAAATGTATGGAATACAAATTAAATCCTGTTGTTCTTAGTACACATATTTTCTTTGTGATGGTTAAAGTTTGTACTGCTGGGGAAAACCCTAATACTTGAATTCTTGATATTATCTACTTAGTTTTATAATTGCATCAATAAAATAACAAAGACATAGTATTTAAAAGGAAAGATAAATAAATATTTAATTGATTTGTTGATGATATATCACAGTATTATAGCAGACAATAATGTAAATAATTTGTCTCTGATTACAACATAGTGTATAGACTATAAAAATAAGATAATAACATGGGTGAAAGTTTTCTAGACAGTTCCTGAAGTTCAGAATTGTTAGTACTAGTCATTGCTTTAAATTTTCTCATGTACTAATCAGATTTTAGATTTTTAGAAGTTATATAGTAAAGAACCATATTATCAACTTGCCCGACTATAAAATAATCAATTTTCATTTGCCCAAATAAATTTTTACAAGACTTGGCCCATTGGTCTCAGGCAATGATATGTTGGGACCTGAAAAAGTGCTCTTTTCCTGTTTAGAGTGAGCTAAGGTCATGAAACTCAATTTCAGGATATTGAAAATATTTAACTTCCACCCATGTTATAATGGAAAGTATGACTCGTACAAAGAAAAGGAACAGGATCTACAGAAATTAGTTTAACAATTTCATGATTCTGTAAATTAAGTTCATTTCAGGGTGTAAAATAAAAGTACAACTGAAGATTGTTAAATTACTTTATAAAAAGTCTGAAAAATAAGAAATTATCAAACAAAATCCCATAACTTATTTTATATTACATTGTTACATCAAGAACAGCATTGAAATTTAATAAATTTTTAAAAAATCATGAATTTCTAAAAGATCTCCAAGCTGTGACAGACTCAGTTCCCAAATAATAAAATCAGTCAAAGGAAATTGGGCAAATGTTTACCTTTATTTGAAATTTGTCATTAAAAGATATATGCATATCTGCACTTGTTATGAGAGTCAATCAAAATAGCACTTGTAACCCAATAAAATCTATGATCATGGCTATGATGGACCCTGCAACTTTCCAAGCCAAAACTCTTCACTATGAAAGTTAGCTTAAAGGTAGTAGAGTACAAATGCCTTATTACACCATGGCTTCTCTCAACTTATTATCTACTATTCATGAAGTCACCATATGGTTTAATCTAAACAAAGGAAAATGTTCTAGTTGTACTTTTATTTCGCCCCTGAAGGATTGGAATGCTGATTGGCATAAAACTGTATAGAAAAGTTGTAAAGAAATTATAAAACATAGCTACATATAAAAAATATAGACCTTTTCCCAAGAAACCTAAAAAACAATAAATAATTGGCCATTATTAATATAAGACAATTTTTTAAAGCCATGAAGGCTATGACAAGCATACAAGAAAAAAACTTGTATGGAAATTTGTTTCCATGAAATATGTAACAAGTTAGAAAAAAAGCAAAGAACAATGAACACTGAGAATATATATAATAACAGATTGGCTAGAATAACACTCGCAGACAAAATAACACAGACAGACATATATTATACTTTAATATTCAAACATTAGTGTTAAAACTGCTTTATGTATAATTGAGATATCCACTTGATTTTTTTGGGGGGTAATGATAATAATTATTTTCAGTAGAAAACTTTCAGTACAAATATTCAAATGGTTTCATGACTGGAAAAAAAGATTGTACCTCATTGATTTTGATCTCATTTTAAAATAGACATAAAGTTTACTTTAGCACTGATGAAAAGTGATTTTTTCAGTGCTATTTCAATTCTGCTGAATTCTGTTTCTTTATGGCTAACTAAAGACTTTAATTTCATAAAGTTTGATTGCTTAAATGAACAAAAATCAACTGAACTTGTCTGGCAAACCTAGTAATGGCATTTTTGTTTTAGGGGTCTGCAAATAAATGTATAGAATGGTTTACAAAGAAAACTGGTTTGTATTAAATATAAAGATCAAGTCAATGATTACAATGGGGGAAATTTGGAAATTAGTGCAGAGGGAATAAAAGTGCAGACACACACATGTAATAATTCAAAGAAAAAAAGTTACATAAAATGATACATATAAAATATATATAATTTCTATTTAATTCTATGAACAATGATTCAATGCCTACAAAATATATGAACTTAAAAAATTACTAGTAGATATATGCTACATTTTGTTTAACCTGTTATTATAGCATTATGAAAAAAATATATTTAAATGTGGTCATTGGTAAACCTTAACATTTATAGTTCACTGGTAAAAGTTTATACTCTGTGAACTATATTGTTATTGGCACTTAGATAACTATATAATATTATGTCAGAACATTGCTTATCGCAACTTTGAAAACCTACTTCTGAAATATTTTCAATATTACAGTTTGCATGCTTTTACCTACAATGTTTCTTATGTCTATGACAATCAGTTTAAAAAAAACAACAAATTTTGAGCAACCTATATAAAACAAAAACAATAAACCACAACATAACAGGCAGTTTCAAACAATAACTGGCAATGACATTTCAATAAAAAAAATCCAGTTGACATATTACAATGGATTAGAAATAGAGCATTTGAATTAGACTGGTACCCTTGATTGTAACAATAACAGTGCAGTAACAAAAAAATAGAAGTGATACAGTCTAAAATATCAACTTCATTTATAACAACATGAATTTGATAATTATTTTGGCAATCTAGTCATAATTACTATACAGTATAAGAATGCTAAAATATAATCTAATGCTGTTGGGTTATATTGGTAAGACATTACATGATTAGGATTATAAATCATTTCTTAAAATAGTCCACAAGTTTACAAAAAATAGGTTTGTGCTTTTTTGGCACAGAAAATTTAAAAAATAAAACATTCGAAATTAAAGTTTAAAATTACTCATTATCATAGATAAAGATAATTTCAACATAACACATTTTCTGTTATAAGCAGGAGTGTACATACAGCATGTTCATTTCCAAACTCCTCCCAGTGCTTACGTCACGCTTTGCTACTTAATCTCTGCCAACATGTAAATCACATAAGGGTAGTAATATCATGTGACACCAATGTGTTGCATGTGAAAAGTAAATTTGTAATTTTACAAATTATTAATTGAAACTATTATTTTCTATCATTATGTACTTAGAACATCATAATTAACAACAAAAAGACTCAATTTATAGAAAATATTGAAATGTAAAAGAAAAGATAGAAAAATAATGGGCTCTCTGAGGGACAAATTTACTTGTGGTGGCAGTGGTTATTGATTTATTAAAGGGAAATAACCACTGTGGGGAGTTTGGTTCATTTCAGGCAATTTAGTTAGCTATCTCAATGGCAGTATTCAAAACTTCAATATCAAAGCTTGCACAAAATGCAAAATGTTTTAGGAAAAAAAACTAAAAGAAGTGCTAGATATTGCACTGATGAAAGCAAATGTATGAATGAACATTTTCTAAATTTTTTTCTAATCAATTCACACTAACAAGTGAGCTTCATAAAACAACATCATAACACTAAACAGCCCCTCTAAAGATGGGCATAAAAATGCATATTAAGACAAACCCCTCCCTAAATAATATAACATACATGTATAACAAATCTACTCGATTATATAACCAAGTCCATCCCTTTTTAGTATTCTCTTCATAGCATGACAATACACACTACATGGTTTTGTTTTGTTTTTTAGAGGGGGTGCGGGTTTGAATCCCACCCGGGGAGGTTATACCCTTCCATGAAAATTTGACAATAATGTCGATTTTCCTCCATTGGTTAGATAATATGGAGAAGTTTCCGGCCTTGTGGAAGTGTAGGTGAGTACTGGTTATAGACAATGGTCCAGGAAAGCTAAGTTAGGTGCGCTGGACGCCGTGAAATGATCTAAATTGTGTTGATACGGGGTTAACTCCAATGAATAAAAATAAATAAATTTGTTTTTTAAATCAAGTAATTATAACGAAATTAATCAGCTAACATTAAGTTACAAATATATATTTCAATTTTAAAATAGTAACACATAAAGTAAGCAGTATTGATACATTCATCATAAAAATGCATGAAAGCACCATACACTCGAAATATTTTTCTCATTCAAATCTGTAATAGGAAATATATATCTAAAATTACTGAAATTGTTGAGTGTCAACATTATTTTCATTTTTCACATCTTCAACATTATTTGACTTATCAGTACCACATTCTAGTGTTTTATTGACTTGCTCACAAACAGAAACATTTTTACCATTTGTCATAGACCCTTTTCTTGATAAAGCCTTTTTTGCAGACGACGCTGGGGAAATTTTAGGGGAGCATGTTTTTTCAGATTTTTTCTGTGTTTCTGTATTTATAGGTGAGCCAGGCTTGATATCAGGTGAACTTGACTTTTTATCAGTTGAACAAGGCTGAGGTTGATTACATGAGGTTGTATCATTGATGTCAGTTCCTTCTAATAACCTGGCTGCTTCTGTCGCAAGTTTGTCTGCTTCCATTGCCTGCTGTCTATGGGCACCTTCTTCAGCTGAGATGATACTGTAATGATCTATAAATTTCTTAGTACTTTCTGGAGTCATCTGATCCCAAACAAAAGATCCATGCCGCTGTAAAAAAAGAAGGTAAACATGAAAACAAAGATATATACAGAATTAAATGAAACTAAATACATGTCAACCTAAAATATATGTAGTTAGTAGTGATAATTTATCATTTGTGATGTCGTACAAAATATATTGTCCCCTACAACGTTAAAGCAATATATTCTTGCAGACACCGAAAAAAGTTAACACAGTGAAATCCAGGACTCAAATTTAACAAAAAATTGGACTTGCAAACATTTGCGAGTTGATTTAATTTCAACTTGCAAAATGAAACAAAGCACTTGCAATTCATTTTCCAAACTTTTTACTTTGTCAGAATTTAGCTTGCGTATACTTTCAATGCTCTTTACAACATGTAGCGATACAGTAAGTAGAGCAAAAGAATGTACAATCCATTGTCTGGCAGTTCCAATGCTGATTTGAGCCTCATTAGTGAAGACAGTACCGGTAATATTAACACGGCGATTTTAACTCGAGAAAATTGGCAAGTTAAAATAATATTTTCTCGCAATTTTCAAAACCCACTTGCATTTTGCAAGTATGCTAGCTTAAATTCGAACCCTGGTATAATCCCTTCATATGTACAGTCAAACCTGCCGCTTACTGTATTCTTAAAGTTTCTGTGTAATACAATCTGATTTTACTCTTTTTAAACATTTGTTTGGTACTCCCTCTGAAGATTTTTAAGTACAGGTAGAAGGAATGATTAAGCTACAAATGCAACGTAGTAGTGCTGCCATGATATACCGGTATATTGCAATACACAGCTGTGACGATACATACCGTGGTACGAATTTAACGTACCGGTATTTGGCGATATTTCTATATAATTGGAAAGTCTTCTCTTCGCGAAATAAAAGTAGCGAAACGCCAGTTTTTTCATAGTTTATTCAATCTAAGCTTAAGTTACAAGAATTTAACTGATTGGGGGCACGTTAGATTAGTTGAACGGAACGGTTGCAAAACATGTCATAGAACCGAATACTTCGGGACAAGAATTTGTGAACCAAGCATGACATACAGGAACTTGATTGCTAGGAAGTTCTGCAGCTAAGGGGGTGATTGTTTCCTTCAATTTTAGCATTTTTTATATGCAAAACACATATCACAGTCCTAAATGACTGTACAGACTTATACAGGTTAGATTCTAGCAGTAGCTGCATGTAAGAATAGCAATGTTTCTGTTAAATACAGCAAATCTAACAAGAGCTGTCCGTAAGACAGCCAATGCTCGACTGTTCGAATAATGCTAGAAGAAAGCTATGTGATAGGCAGTAAGAATCTGTCACCTGTAAAAGCTTTGCAGAACGAAGTTGCATTCAAAACTTAAAACATATAAGTCCAAAAAGTATTGCATGTAAGTCCCTAAGTTCATAAAGAGGCATAATTCTTTCCAAAAAGTACAAAGAGTTATGGGACCTAGTGATAGAAGCTCATATGTTCATAGTTAGTATTTGTGTGAAGTTTCAACCCGATATCTGAGTTACTTTTGGAGAAAGCAACTTACACTGGAAAGTTAAAGCAACATTTTGCAAGTCGATAAAGGAGGATATTTTTGTAATAAAGCTTCATATAGTTATGGCACTTGTTGATACAAGCTCGGATATTTAGCCTTAATGTTTGTGAGAAGTTTCAAAGTGATGTTAGTTAGTTTTGGAGATAAGAACTTACTTGAAGAACTTTAACCAAGATTTTCTAAGTCCAAAAAGGGGCATAATTCTGTTGAAAAAACTACATAGAGTTATGGGACCTAGTGATACGACCTCATATTTTTATACTAAGTATCTGTGTGAGGTTTCAACTTGATATGTGAGTTAGTTTTGGAGATAGCAACTGTCATGCAGAAGTGTAACAAAGATTTTCCAAGTCCAAAGAGGGGCATAATTTTGCCAGAAAGCTTTATAGAGTTATGGCACTTGTTGATACAAGCTCTCATTATCATCGTTAATATTTGTGAGAATTTTGAAACTGATATCTGAATTAGTTTTGGAGATAAGGGCTTGCATGCATACTTTAACCAAAATTTCTAAGTGGAAAAGGGGCATAACTCTGAAATTACTGTTGACAGAGTTATGTAACTTGTCAGGGATATGCCCTGTGTCACAGTAAGTAAGTAAGAGCGGTTTGAAGCAAATATCTTTGACGGTATACAAGATATTAGTTTTTTAGCCGGATTTTTCAACGAAAAAATTCGGCTAATAGTTTGGCGAACACGGGCGGCCGGGCGGGCGGGCGTCCGGTGTCGTTAACAATTGCGTTAAAGTTTTTAATGTACCTTATATTTCTGCCATTTATAGTCAGATCTCTGCAAAACTTTATACGATGATAACATACCATGTGATTAACAGAATAAGACAATAACTGCAACTCTACCTGGCTTAATTATGGATTATTGCCCTTCGTAATTTTGGGTGTCTGGTGTTGTTTACAATTGCGTTAAAGTTTTTAATTTGCCATATATTTTTGCCATTTTTTGTCAGATCTTTACGAAACTTCATGCATTGATAACATACCATGTGATGAACAGATTAAGACAGTAACCACAACTCTACCTGGCTAAATAATGGATTATTTCCATTTGTTTTTTGCGTTAAAGTTTTCAAAATGTTGGATATCTCTGCCATTTATGGTTAGATGTTTATAAAATTTCATAAACTGATTAATTACCATCTGTTGCAAAGAATTAGACAGTAACCACAACTCTACCTGGCTAAAAAATGGATTATTTCCCTTTGTTAATTTTGCGTTAAAGTTTTCAAATTGTTAGATATCTCTGCTATTTCTGGTTAGATGTTTATGAAATTTCATACAATGATTACATACCATCTTTTGAAAAGAATTGGACATTAACCACAACTCTACCTTGCTAAATAATGGATTATTTCCCTTTGTTTTTTTTGCGTTAAAGTTTTCAAAATGTTGGATATCTCTGCCATTTATGGTTAGATGTTTATAAAATATCATTAATTGATCAATTACCATCTGTTGCAAAGAATTAGACAGTAACCACAACTGTACCTGGCTTAAAAATGGATTATTTCCCTTTGTTAATTTTGCGTTAAAGTTTTTAAATTGTTGGATATCTCTGCTGTTTATGGTTAGATGTTTGTGAAATTTAATACAATGATTACATACCATCTGTTGCAAAGAATGAGACTGTAACAGTAACTCCACCTGGCATAATAATAGATTATTTCCCTTTGTTTTTTGGCATTAAAGTTTTCAAATTGTTGGATATGTCTGCTATTTATGGTTTGATGTTTACGAAATTTCATACAATTATTAGATACCATCTGTTGAAAAGAATAAGACAGTAACTGCAACTCTACCTGGCCTAATAATGGATTATTTCCCTTTCGGTTCTTTTGCGTTAAAGTTTTCAAATTGTTTGATATCTCTGCCATTTATGGTTAGATGTTTATATAATTTCATACAATGATTACATACCATTTGTTGAAAGAATTAGACAGTAATGGTAACTACTTTTATGGTAAAGGTTTCAGTATGTTGGATCTCTCCAATAGCAAGTATTCTGGCATTTTCCTGTCATATTTTCCCGCCATTTTGTTTCAACAATTCACCATTTGCCATATAAGATTTTTTAAATTAAATTCTCTTACCAATTTCATACCATGAGTTTTGCTTTATTTTCATTGATAGCTTTCATGTCTTATGCCATCTTAGTCAAATACCAACAAAATAATCAGATAAGATACAATAGGACAAATATATAATAACTGAAACTCTTTTTTTCCTTCAAGATTCATTATCGCCCTTTGTATACCTTCTGATAAGCAATTTATCAAATGACTTTCTTTTGTTCCAACGTAAACTTGTTCTCTATTGTAATATGATAGCCTATTAGCCCCTCCTATTCTATGCATGATATCACAAGCAGTAGCCAGTGTGGCTTATCAGTCAGTTTATATTGTACATTCATAGAGTTAACTTGTTATAGTATTCGTTCAATAAAGTTATAGTTAGAGCACAAATCTTATTGTCGTTCTTAGAACAATACCAATAACATTACATGGTGTCAGAAGTAATTGCTTATAAGCTCATTTGGATTTACTTTGAACATTCTTGTGAAAGAATTTCTTGTTGAACATTCTGTATTATTTAGAATTTCAAAGTGATGGATTTAAACGGTGTTCCGGTACCCAATATAAATTGGAGTAGCACCAATCTTCCTGAGGCATGGAAAAAGTTTACAGATCATTGTAACCTTATTTTCACTGGTCCATTAAAGGACAAGGAAGAGAGTGTCAAGGTTACATACCTGCTGCTATGGATGGGAGAGAAGGGAAGAGACATTTTTGAAACCCTAGCCATAGCAGATAAAACCAAACTTAAGCAAATTTATGATGCAGTGAAAAATCATTTACAGCCTACAATAAACCCAGTGTTTGCAAGGTATCGCTTTAACAATGAAACGCAAGGAAACCAGACATTTGAAGAGTTTATCACTAAATTAAGAATTTTGGCTATTGACTGTAATTTTACAGAACGTGATGACATGATAAGAGACAGAATAGTTTTTGGAATAAGCTCTCAAAAGATTAGAGAAAAACTCATAAATGAAGGCAGTAAATTAACCTTAGATAAATGTGTGCAAATATGTCAGTCAATTGAATATGCACAGGAGCAACTGCGCGAAATGCAGTCCACCAGCACAGGACAATCTGTCAATGCGACTTCAAACGACCAAACATGGTGTTAAAACAGGTCAGCATTGAAGAATCATGATCAACAGTCAAAATATTTCACCAAACTTGATGCTAGGTCAGGGTATTGGGCTTTAAAACTTGATCATGATTCTTCAATGCTGACCTGTTTTAACACCATGTTTGGTCGTTACAGATATTTACGTACACCGTTCGGTTTAAAATTATCTGGTGATCTTTTTGTCCGCAAAATTGATGAATGTTTTGAAGGACTTAAAGGTGTCGTAACTATTGTTGATGACATACTTGTGTTTGGAAAAACTAGGGAAGAACATGACTCAAATCTCAATGATGTCATGTCAAGGTCAAAAGAGAAAGGTATTCGATTTAACGAAGACAAACTTGAAGTCGGGTTGTCTGAGGTCGAATATTTTGGTCATGTACTTACTTCAGAGGGTCTCAAACCTGATCCTGCCAAGGTCACCGCCATTGAAAGAATGCAACCTCCCACAAATAAGGCAGAACTAGAAACTGTATTGGGTATGGTAAATTACCTATCAAGGTTTGCACCCAACCTATCTCAGGTCACGGCCCCAATGAGACAACTGCTGTCAAAATCTGTTGAGTTCTGTTGGGATAAACCCCAAAGTGATGCATTTGATACAATGAAACAAATCATCACCAAACCAGGTCAAGTATTAGCATACTATGATCACACAAAACCTTTGACCCTCCAAAGTGATGCTAGCAAGTACGGTATTGGTTGCACTTTGTTACAGGAAGGCAAACCAATTGCTTATGCATCAAAAGCTTTAACCCCTTCTGAGGTCAATTATGCACAAATAGAGAAAGAAATGTACGCAATCCTATTTGGCTGTAGGAAATTTCACCACTTCATATATGGACAGAAAGTTCATGTGATGTGTGATCATTTACCGATTATTTCCATACATAGGAAATCAATCAACTCCGCTCCCGCTCGTTTACAACGTATGCTTCTGCAATTGCAGAGATACGACCTTGATATTAAGCATTATCCGTCAAAACAAGTTCCAGTGGCTGACACATTGAGTCGGAAATTTGTTAGCGACACATTTCCCAACCTATCAGCAGGAATGGATATGCAAGTACATTTAATTATGTCTGCATTGCCAGTATCTGATAGGAAGTTGCAAGAAATTATTTCCCTCACAGAAAAAGATAAAAACTTGGTCAAATTAAAGGAGATTATTCTTGAGGGATGGCCGCATGTAAGAAATCAATGTCCACCCGAGGTAGTACCTTACTGGAATTATAGAGATGAACTATCCAGTATTAATGGGTTAATCATGAAGGGCAATAAAATTGTCATTCCTGAATCAATGAGATCTCAAATGCTAGAACTAGTACATTCAGGTCACATGGGTATAGAGAAATGTTTAAGAAGAGCCAGAGATGTTATGTACTGGCCGGGAATTTCAAATCGTATTAAGGACATGGTGCTTTCATGTAGTATTTGTTTGAAACACAGGTCTTCAAATCCCAAAGAACCATTAATTCCTACTGAAATTCCTGATTATCCATGGCAAATCATTGGTACTGATTTATTCACCTGGGATAATAAAAATTACCTTCTAGTAGTTGATTATTATAGCAAGTATTTTGAGGTGAAAGAGCTTAGCAATATGAGAAGTTCTACCGTCATTAACAAGATAAAAGCAATTATGGCCAGGTGGGGTATTAGTCAAAAGGTTATATCTGACAGTGGTCCTTGTTACAAATCTCAAGAATTTGCTGATTTTGCTAAAGAATGGGATTTTAAACATGAGACAATTAGCCCATATCACAGTCAATCAAATGGCCTTGCAGAGAAATATGTTTCAGTTTGCAAAAACATACTTACAAAGGCCAAGGAAAGTAAATCTGATCCTCTAATAGGTATTTTAGAGTACAGAACTACCCCTCTAGAGAATGGGTATTCCCCTGCTCAATTATCTATGGGAAGACAATTACGTTCAATTTTACCAAACACTATGGAAAATTTGAAACCCGAATTTATATCTCTTAATAAGATTAAGAAGGGTATTGAATCAAGCAAACAAAAGCAAAAACATTATTATGATTCTAAAACTAGACAATTAGAACCATTAAATATAGGCCAGTCTGCTAGAATACAGCAACTTGACAAAACTTGGAAACCCGCAACTGTGGTTGATAAAATAAATGAAAGGTCATACATTGTACAGTGCCAAGATGGTGTCATGTACAGGAGAAACAGGAAAGATCTGTTAAAAACAAATGAATCCAATGAAAACCAATCCTTTTCAGATACTGAGATACCCTTGTCCGGTAATTCTCAAACACCTGAGTCTAATTTAAATCAATCTGAGAACAGACGACCTGTTTCCGCAGAAAATGCAAATACCTCACGGGATGAATCTGAGAATAATTTGTATACAACAAGATCAGGACGAACTGTGAAACCGAAAGTCATTGAATCTATGTAATCATGATATTTTATGTCAATCATTAACCACATTTCAAAGTGTTTACAAGCTTGTGAATTTCATGAACTTTCACTTATAATTTCTCAAAGGTTGTTTTCCAGGAAAGAGAAATTAATGAACTGACCACCGTAAAGTGATAATTACTTTAGATCTTTAGGATCAATAGAATTACTACACATCTTTGAAATGAATACCATGAGAAGCAATAAAATTCTCATTATGAACTTTGTGTGTCTGATACTTAAGACGCTTGAATTTTTTAGTTAAACATTTGCATGTATTTGTATTGTATCAGTTGTATGTATAAACTACATGTAATTATTAAGTTCATATGTGTTATATTTTTGTAAAGGAGAGAGATGTAATATGATAGCCTATTAGCCCCTCCTATTCTATGCATGATATCACAAGCAGTAGCCAGTGTGGCTTATCAGTCAGTTTATATTGTACATTCATAGAGTTAACTTGTTATAGTATTCGTTCAATAAAGTTATAGTTAGAGCACAAATCTTATTGTCGTTCTTAGAACAATACCAATAACATTACATCTATGTTCCCATATGCAGAAAAATCCGGCTTTAATGTGGCTCCCACATTATCTTTCTTGTTTAAAAAACTTTAACCAACGCCAACGCTGGGGTGAGTAGGATAGCTCTTACTATTCTTCGAATAGTCGAGCTAAAAACCTACAATATATCGTGGTACGAATCGCGATACGATGCTAGTGTATTGCAATATATCGCGATATGCTTCTGGGGTTTCGTGACAGCCCTACAACGTAGTACTCACTCATTCAAACATGTTTTAGGTCAGATTTATGTTAAGTCTTGGCCTTCCTAACATTGAATGAATGCATCAAACATGCTAGATAATGATAAAATAAGATCCATCATAAAAGCCTTTACATGAAACCAACTTTAAATACAGTTTTTGTATGAAGAATCCAAATGCCAGTAGAGAATGCAATATGAACTTACCTTTCCCCTGATTGGATAATTTGGTTTATTTCTACTGTTATATTGATGTTCATATGAAATCTTTTCTTTGAAAAATCTTTGTTTACCATCTTTAGCTCGTAAAAAGTTGACTGGAACTAAAATGTAAAATAATCAATAATTTCAATTTAAGATATGTGCGTACATTGTAAAGATTTTGGAATTATAAATTGATGATATAGTTTTATGTTCCTTGACAAATTTTTTCAAGCCTAAATGTTGGTTATTAAATTCAGTGAACATGTATTATGCTTTTTTGATAAACTATTTAGAAGTGAACCTAAATGAATTCTGTGAACTGCTAAGTTAAATGTCATGGATAATTGATACTGTTGAATAAGTACAGTCAAATAATATTTGGCTGCAATAAATACAAGCATTAACTCCTGCTTGGTCCTTCTTAGTTCTTTATAAAGTACATGTAAATGCATATTGATCACTGAGGGAAACAAACTATCAGCATTATAATTTACACACATAATTCCAATAGGCTAAATAACCACTTGAAAAAAGAAATGTCTTAAAAGCCCTGGAAACGAGTTTAAGCAAATCAAGTACTAGAAAATTAAGGTACCTGTTCCTAAAGCTGGCTCTTTATTTGGATTGGCTGTGTGTCTCAACGATCCAAATCCACTAGTAGGCCTCTCTTTCTCTGAATAGTCGCCTCTGTATATTGTATCATCAGTCCTTGGTGGAACTTGTAATGGCTCATTTGATACTCTTGATGGCCACCAGTTTTGTTCTTCATTCTTTGGAAGTGCTGTGTATACACTACAAATTGGTTCATTTAAGAACCGCACATTGTGCCTTAAAAAGCCACAGGAACCTGGATGGGGTCGATTAATTCTGAAATCTGGCACCGCTTTTGGGAGAACCTCAGTCTCTCTGTTATGAATATCAGGTAATGCAAGTCCTTCATTGTTCAACCAAAGTCTCCTCCATTCTGAAGGTTCATTAGCTTCTACAAAGTCATGTTTTAAGTGAGTGTCTTCAGCGTGTTGACTAATTACCCTGAATGTGTCTGGACTGAAATAAAAATATAAAATCTATGCAACCTTGATTTGAATAGTTATAGTTTATTTATTTTGTATAAACAGGCCTCCAGCCTATACACAACAATGTGTAGTTACAAATATAACATGGTACATATGATAAATATAGAAGTAATTGATATAATATGAAGGTACATTATAATCAAACAATACAGCAGTGATATCAGTAATAGACAGAGAAATCACAGAAATTTTCGACTATCGATTCTGAAACTGAGTTCTGAAGTTCTACGCTCAAATGCATGATACAAATATACAGATAGATTTCGAATATCATCTTTATTAGTGCTAGACATCAGATTACTGATTTTTTTTTAAATATAAATTATGTATGAAAATACTATCAGCAACCTGATGGATCCAGCCTCCTACTAAAACGATCATATTTCAATGAGACCTTCACCTTAAAGTAATTTTGATTAATGTATAATCCATTTCAAAGATTTTTTATGAGTATTCTGCATTGTCCTATGAGCTAGATTTTACACAAAGTTAATTAAAAATAGTGTGCAATTGAGCCACTATCCTTTGTCAACTCTTCTTGTGAGTTATAAAGGAAGGATATATTTTGAGACAGTTTCAATGATTGGTTGTTGTTGTATTTGATCCTTAATTAAATTCTGAATTTTAGGGACCTAATTATTGGTACTATTTCAATGACTATGTAAATCTTGTCGACATTGGTAACTTCGGGAATTTCAGGGTTTTTAAAATTTAATACTTTCAACAACGTACCTTGGTACAGCATCATCAGTTAATTGGCAAAAGTACATTAGTATGTGTATACTTATTGGGCACAGGTGACGGACTCAATTTTTCCTTACTATAGTATATATCCCCGAGGCATCGGTTTTCGACGATGTAAGAAAAATTTGGCCAATATGAATAAATGAAACAAAATATCAAATTGATTTACATGTTAATCCATTGATCAAGTAATAATTAGTCCAACAAACAACATAAACATTAATTCCCTCCATTTATTTTTAAGAGTAACTTTCCTTGAAAACCGTTAGTTCGGCATTGCGTCATCTGATTTTGCCGAACTGTAGTCCTTTGTCAAAAAAGTCACACTGCACAAATTTAAAAACCCGACAAACAATTATCGGTGAACCAAACATTTAATTTAACATTTATTTGAGAGTTAAAACAGTTTTTAACAAATTTAAATCATATAAACAACTGTAAATCTCGTAAAATTTCACTGTTATTGTATTAGAAGAGTCGGGACTAACTGTTATTGCACTCAGGGCACAAAAAGTTATAACCCCTTTCATTCTTGAGAAAAATGATAAATGGACCCACCTAATACACCTGTCACATTTGCCTCAATTAAATATATACAAATATGGTTTCAAGTGAATGTTTGTTGAGGTGAAATTGATGCAAACAGTTCACTTTTTGTCTAGGGCATCTGATTCATTGAGCATAAGGAACTGATGAAACTAAGTCACGTTTAAAAAGTTGTGCAGTATACCACATGTTTCATTCATCACGTGATCTGTGTAGTAAACAGTAGGGTACGTCCGAGGACAACTGTCAAAATTTATTAGAGGTATGAATTAGCGAGGAGAATGAAAATAAAGAAGCTTCATTTTGGTAATAGTGAAAATACGCAAAATTCAATGTATTGAAATGTAATTCATAAATTAATTACTTTTCTCACATTTATTTGGAATATTTTTATGCATTTCAACAATTATTTTCCTTAGGCGTTGAAATAACACGTGACCGGGTCCGCAAATGCGCGAATTACGTAAATAACCCGGAAATTCATAGTTCGGCGAAATCAGATCCTCGTTGAAAACAGATGCCATCAGGATATACTATAATAAGGAAAAATTGAGTCTGTCACCTGTGTTATTGGGTGTTATTGTAAATCACATTTAAGTTTGCAAATGGTAGCTTATGACGGCTCTTTATAGTCTATTCAATCTTCTACTGTTGTGAAACATCACGATACGGTAGGACACAGCTGTAAGCATAATCTGAATAGGCTTCAGGTATGACAAATAATGAAATTAGCGATGCCAATTAAATACACCTGACACAGTCAGGGAACAGGTCATTTCTCCACTAAGTCATTTCTCCACTTTTTGGTAGTCATTTCTCCACTCTACCCTGGTCATTTCTCCACTTTTATATATAATAGGGGGGGCTACTGCACTTTACCGGTACGTAGTAATTCACCGGAAGTAGAAATATAACCCTAACCTTAGCCCTTACCCTGTTTGATTAGAAAGGTAAGTGATCTGATTTTAATTTCATGATATCTTCTGTCTTTTATCGGGGGCTACTGCCCCCGAACCCCCGCTTTTAAACGGTTACCGTCAATACCGACTCAATGAAGAATGCAAAATGACGCATGAGCAGTAGACGCGTACCGGTAATGTGCATTCTAGCCATAATAGATTTATATAAGGTAAAGGTATGTTATTGAATTATGTAGAGAAATGACTTAGTGGAGAAACGACCGTAAGCAGGTAAAACTAGTTTTAAAACTTTGTTTACAAGACTTATGAATAAAATCGAGTAAGTTCATACTTGTATCTTTCAAGAACTTTCTTCTTTCGAGTAATCGGAGGCATATAAATCGCCATCTCTATCGAATAGTCGATAAAATCCCATATATTTACAAAAAAACTATTCTAACACAGTTAAACAACTATAGGTGTCCGCCATCTTGTATAAGTGGGTTGCCACGGCGATTGCGGTTAATAATTATCACAAAGCTAATAGATCGAACATTACATAGAACCCAAAAATATACTTGACTATCTTAATCAATTTTAAAATATTCTCGTCCGTGAAATAGAAATTAAAATAAATAAATCGTAATTTAAATATCTGCGGGACGTGTCTCCATATCAACA
The DNA here is from genome assembly GCA_025267735.1 of Mactra quadrangularis. Taxonomy (NCBI): domain Eukaryota; kingdom Metazoa; phylum Mollusca; class Bivalvia; order Venerida; family Mactridae; genus Mactra; species Mactra quadrangularis. Next base: position 40,482,087 of record CM046301.1, on the reverse strand, counting down.
TAAAAACAATATGGCGGCTATGGTAAGGTTGTTAAATGAAACTGATAACATAGTTGCAACATCTTACCAGAGAAAAAAGTGAGTTTGATAAGTGTTTATATATTATTTATTTTGTTTACCCTTCGTTGTTGTTCAGTGATTTATGTTATGGAACCTCATTATAAAATGGCAAAGAATGTGGGAGTATTCTGACAAGGCATGCAAGGACTGAAGGAGATTATAAAGTTACACATAAAAGAATCTGTTAGTGGACAAATCAGATTAAGAGTCCATGACCAACAAAGGGTCCTGCTCCAGCTCCAAAGGGAAATTGTTTATTAAAAGTCATCTACATAAGATTCGCATTGTGTACTCCCCGCTTTGTGCCTGTTGCAAGCTAGAAATTAATGAGCACTTCATACTGTAGCCTGGGCAAATTGTTGGTAAGAGAAAATGTTCACGTCAATATGTACTATGGCTGAATTAAAACGTAATTTAATATCTATAAAGAAGAACTGCTTATGTCAAATGTAACCCTGATTTTGACCTGATGTTATAGTGAACTATTTTATATTATATTTCAGCGCTGCCGAGGCAGAAAGACTACAAGAGTTTGCTGCTTCTGTTAAAGTGCAAGCATGGTTTCGTGGTTCAAGAGCAAGATGTTATATAAAGTAAGCTTTTTTGAAGTTAAAGCCACTACATTTGTTTCTTAATGAATCAAGAAACATTTTATTTTACACTTTTAATAAAAAAACGTTTAGCTCAGTTTGTTACAATATTAGGCTTGTTAATAAACACTTAATTACAAAAAATTGACAATTGATGAATGATTTCAGTACGACCAAAACCTATTATTTCAATTTTGAAGTCCCCTTTGAACCTTTGTACTGTAATTTTACCGACACATGAAATCTAAAGTTAAAAATTTTCCATTGTAAATTTGTTTTAAAAAATACTATAATATATCAACATATTTATTTACAGACACTTGAATAAATGTGCTACACAGATTCAAAGAAGATGGAGAGGGTTTCTTGGAAGACAGTTCTTCAGATATTATGTCAAGGTAACTTGTGATGAATGTTTTTAGTATATTTAAAATCTTTAGGACAAGAGATCAAGACCTGTCTAGGGACCATGAGGAGAACAATTAACCTCTAAGATACATGTATGATTGAGTAGTTGTCGAAATGTGGCATAAAGCCCTATGCAATACTTTTTGTCAAAATTTTATCAAATAATGTGGAAACCAACATTATATTAGTGGTGTCTTTAACAAAATTTTGATTAGTACATGTAGACATTGCATCTTAGTCTTGGGTTTTGTTCTATTATCTCATTTGTGTAAGTTTTGTCATTGATGAGTTTATTATCATCACATTTGATCAAATCAGTTTTTCGTTTTTCATTTTTAGTCATGTTTTTAAAGTTCACCAATTTTCTCATTTTAACTTACAGAATTGTGTGCTTGTTATGAAATTGAACTACTACAATTCACAAGCCACTAAGGTAAGTTGCATTATATTATAAAGTTTATTTATATAAATCTGCTTTTTTAAAATTTGATGGTATGCACATATTATGCATAATTATACCCCTGCTTCGAAGAAGAGGGGGGTATACTGTTTTACCCTTGTCCGTGCGTGCGTGTGTGTGTGCGTCCGTCCGTCCGTTACAAAATTTCCGTCGCAGTTTCCTCAGCAACTATAACATGCAGCAGCCTAATACTTTGCATATTGCTTCATCCCATAGTCCCATGTGGTGTAAAACGATTTTATGCTCCTTGCTCATCTACTTCCTGTTTGTCGCATATTTTAGATTTTTGCGGGGGTATCACTAGTGAGCATTAGCTCACAGATTTACTTGTTGTACTTGGTTAATAAACTACATTGGTTTGAGTCGGAAGACAGTCTGTTTTTAAAGTAAGTTAGAGAAAATTTGAATAGAAGTAAATTTTTTTAAGGTTATGATACTGCTGGTGTAGTAATAACAATTAATTAAAGTGGTTTGTATTGTTCCACAAATGTAACCATATTATCTACTATCATTCATTATAATTTCATGGTTTTAAAAACGGGCTGTTTTTATCACTGTACCATAGTGGCATAAACAAAATTGGCCAAGTTTTAAATAAACAAATTTTCTCATCTATGTTTTTATACCTTTCACTGCTTACATGTGCATTTTGTTACAGTTGACAGAAACTGTTGAGTGGAATGCCGATGCATGCAAAAGTAAAATTGCATGGAATCTTGCCTATAATTGAGTATTTCGTGTATGTAAATGATTATATTTCTTCTAATTTCTTAGGTACAAAAAGTTTGGAGAGGTTTCTATGTAAGAAAATATGTGTTTAATTATTATAGCAGAAAACGTTATCTGGAAGCATTAGTCATCAAAAATGACATTATTAGGTATGTATACACTTAGAGAGAATTCAATTTAATGTAAAAAAGAATTTTAAATACATGGGAGAAATTTATAGAAATGCACTGGTTTTCATTTGGATTATTTAACAGTATCTAGAAGTTTATTATTATTTTCACTCATTTTTCTGATTAAGATAGCCAAAGAAAATTTATTCTTGGTCAAAAACATACATGTTCCTATCTAATTGTATTTATACGAAAAAGTTTAAATGATTTCAGTGTTGTTGACCCTACAATTACTTACATGTAGATCTCAAGGTTCTGTTAAAGAGTGTAAAACCAAAACCAGGAATAGAATCTAGCTAAGAAATTCAGCACTCTGCAGTCATCACTTTAATTTATTTTGTGTAACACTAGACTGATATGTTAAAAAAATGAAACTCTGTACACCTTTTCACAAAAAATCTTATGAAAAACGTTATCGTAAGTCAATTTTATAAATTTGTATTTCAAAGTCAAAAGGATAATAAACGTAAGTATGATATGATATTAGAAATATGTACGATTTTCTACATAATTCAATAATGTTTGGAATTGATAGGACAAAGATGGCTGTACTATTAATGTTTCTTACTTTTGGCTCACAGTGATTTTCATTGTATGATATTTTATACGCCTGTTTTGAAAAAACGGACGTACATGTATTATGTTATGATGTTGTCCGTCTGTCCAGCCGTCTGTATGTCCGTGGACAATTGCTTGTCTGGATGATAACTCAAGAAGGGATATACCTAGGTTCCTCAAATTTTATGTGTGGATAGCCCTTGGGTAGAGGAGGTTCCCTATTGATTTTGAGACCCCAGGGTCAAAGGTAAAGGTCACTGGGACTTAAAATATGAAAACCTTGTCCAGACGATAACTCGACAACAACTGTACCTAGGTTCACCAAATTTTATGTAAGAGTAGCCCATGTGTCAAGGATGTTCCCTATTGGTTTTGGGGCCCCTGGGTCAAAGGTCACAGGGGTATCATATGGGAAAAAAACTTGTCCGGACAATAACTGAACAACAACTGTACCTAGGTTCACCATATTTTATGTGAAGGTAGCTCATGTGTCAAGAATGTGCCCTATTGTTTTTGGGGCCCCTGGGTCAAAGGTCAAGGTCACAGGGGCATCATATTGAAAAACATGGTCCGGACAATAACTCAACAATGACTGTACCTAGGTTCACCAAATTTTATGTGAAGGTAGCCCATGTGTCAAGGATGTGGCCTATTGGTTTTGGGGCCTCATGGTCAAAGGTCAAGGTCACAGAGGCATCATATGGAAAAACTTTGTCAGGACAATAATTGAACAACCAATGTACCTAGGTTCACCAAATTTTATGTGAAGGTAGCTCATGTGTCAAGGATGTGCCCTATTGTTTTTGGGGCCCCTGGGTCAAAGGTCAAGGTCACATGGGCTACCTTCACATAAAATTTGGTGAACCTAGGTACAGTCATTGTTGAGTTATTGTTCGGACCATTTTTTTCAATATGATGCCCCTGTGTCAAGGATGTGGCCTATTGGTTTTGGGGCCTCATGGTCAAAGGTCAAGGTCACAGAGGCATCATATGGAAAAACCTTGTCCGGACAATAACTGAACAACCAATGTATCTAGGTTCACTAAATTTTATGTGAGAGTAGCCCATGTGTCAAGGATGTGCCCTATTGGTTTTGGGGCCCCTAGGTCAAAAGTCAAGGTCACAGGGGTATCAGATTGAAAATCCTTGTCTGGACAATAACTTAACAACTGCAGAAATCTAAAATAGTACATCTCTACTGGAAACTAAGTCATATTGGCATGCATGGAAATGAAAAAGCAGACATTTTAGCTAAAGAATCTAAAGAAGCCCCATTACTAAATAGAACGCTGATAATGGTCAAGTATCACGTTTTGGCTTAAAACTCATGCAGACATTAAATGAATATATAAAACGCATCCAAGGCACAAAAAACTCAAGTATTTTCCCCAGAATTTATACTAATACTATTTTAAAATTAGCGATAAAACCCAAAGAAATGACTCTATGGAAAACCACGGAACTCAACGAACGAGATCGGAACATCCCGTCGTGGGTAAAAATAGCCACAACTTCAAATCAGACGAAAACAAATTTTCTGCTTTGATAAATACACTTTTGTATAGTGAATTTCGTGCGAAAGCCAATTAAAACTCACGAAATCATGTAAATAGTTTTATACATGAACATATACTGACGGGAAAAAGAAACAAACCAATTAAGTCTTACGGTATACAGAAACGTTTGCTTATAGGCAACGTTTAGGTAGAATGAGTGTAATGTCGGTAAGACAACTAGATAATATTATATTAACGCCATCCTCATTCGCGTAACAGATTTTCATGGCAGTATCTACGTCATGTGTGGTGAATGGGTAACTGTGTATGCAAAATAAGTTGATAAACAATGGGAAATCTTCTTGTTTGGCGTAAACGGTTCTAAAGTTATGCCACCGTCACCAACGTCTATCTCTCCGCTTGTATCATCACGGTCATGGTGTTGGGAGAATGTAGAGTTCAGTGAGGATTATGTTATGTCCTCAGATTTATCAATGTTTCAAAACGAGTTTAAGTCACAACTCATTCTTTGCCAAGGTATTCTCACGTACATACACATAGACCATGCTCGGTGAGTGTCTCTATATTCTGGCAATGTCATGACTGTGTCTATCAGCATAGTAACCTCAGACCTTACGTTGCACATGTCACCAAGGACTTCTTACTGGGTGAGAACATTAATGTTTCCTTATATTATTCTGAATCACGAAAATTATGTACCTAGTTAAAATGAGGCGTTTATTTTTAGCATCAGTTTAGATGTTTGTGTACTCAAAATTTGCACGCACTGATATGACATATACAACACTTTACAATTTTGTGTAAGTTTTATCAAACACCTTTTAAGCCACTTTGGTTTTGAGGCCCCTGGGTCAAAGGTCAAGGTCGCAAGGAAATCATGAGGAAAAACCTTGTCCAACAACCAACTTTATCTAAGATCACCAAATTTTATGTATCGTAACTCTTTAGGTCAAGGGTGTGAACTTTTGGTTCTGAGGCCCCAGGGTCAAGGTCACTGGAAGTTTATATGGGAAAACTTTGTGCCCGTGATAACTCAACCATGGCTGTACCTAGGTTCTCAAAATCTTTGCTTTGGATAGCCCTCCAATTAAGGATGTGAGTCATGTGACCTATTCTGAGATCCTGGGATCATTGGTCAAGGTCACAGGGACTTCATATGAGATAGAACACAGCATGGACTGCACTCGGGCGTATAATGCCCCGCTCAGCGGAGCTCTTGTTGTGAAAAGCGCCACAGGATTTGATTGATTGATGATTTATTATCATGTTATATTTTCTCATTTTAGAAATGAATTGGAAGAGTATGCTGAGCAACAAGAACAGAATAGAAGACGTGAAAATGAGGCTAAAGATAAGATAGCCAGAGAAAGATTAGCTAGAAAATATCATTATCTTATAAGTACACATGTTATACCTGGTGTATTTAATTCTCCATATCAACCGTAAGTTCTAACTATGATAACTGTTCATTTGGTGTTTACCTTCAACATGAGCTTATTTAATTAATACTTGGCAGACTATGAAATTAGGTTATGATGAAAGTTATTGTCCGATCAGGTCATTTTAGCTGCAAAGATTATATCTTATTTATGGATTTTTGCTAAAAAGAAATTTTTGGTTGCTCTAACTAAAAAGTGATCATCGCAGACTGCAGGTTACCCAATAATTTATTAGACTGTTTTACTAATGACTTACCACACTTAAAAGCTGTTTGGTTGCTAGTTCTAGCCATCAAACTTGTTGCTTTCTGACAATAAAGGACCTTAACTTGAAAAGTTTCCTAATATATGTGGTATGTGATGATGTTGTTTGTAAAGTTTGATTGTGTCATGGTTACATAACAACATTACCTTACTTTTGATAAAATGAATTTCATATCAAGTCAGTTATATTAATGTTCTAAAAATGAAAATATTTTTTCTGACTAAAAATTTATGTACGTTTGTAATTGTATCATAATATAGAACAACATACACAAAAAATTGGATCTCCAGAGCGAAATAGCGAAGAACTATATCTTGAAGATCAGTTCTAATGTGGTGATATGTAAATAATTTGTGGTCAAAGCACTTTCCCCACTTAGTAGAGTGAACTTAAATGGTTTAGTTAAGCAACTATTTGAGAGTTGCCTGATTTGTTCAATTATTATTTCCTTGCTAGAGGCTAACAATGTAGGAGTCATTGCTTGGGGCTAACAACGAAAGATTCATCAGTGAGAGTTGCATGTTAGGCCTTCAATTTCAATTTTAGGACAGTCTTAAAATTCATCTGTGCATTTATATTGTAGATATCCTGGACCAATGGAATACACTCTAGCTAGTGTTAAACCTTTGATGCATAAAAAGAAAAGGAGTACAAATAATCCATATGATCCAGCTTGGAAGAGTTATGGTCATGAATTACCAAAACCACAACAGTTACCTCCCTTGCCATACAAACCACAGGTAAGATAATAATGGTGATAATAATGATGATAACAGCTTTATTTTATATTGTGGATATTATTTTCACAATGTTAAAGTGAGCTAGCTGTATAACTAATTTGGAGCCTTAGAAATTCAGTTTGTATGATTCATGGCAAAAACTGGAAGAAGACTTACTTGGTTTGAGTATTTGGCATTTTTTTATAGAAGTGATACGAAAACAACGAAATATGTTTGACTATCTATCTATAATCTGAAAGTTGCCTTATGACCAAACTGTTTGCGTTTTCGACATGTCATAGATAGTCAATATAATTAAATATATAAATAAATGAGATTTTTGTGTTTTTTTTAAGGGTCCATTTAGGGAGCCAGAAGAAGTACAGAATCAGCGATACAAGGAATTCCAACCAACATTACGTGTGGCTACATCTTTTACTGCTTTAGATGAAGCCAGAGAAAAAATGAAAGCTGAGGAGTGGGTTGGAAGAATAAATGATGATATGTAAGTTATATAATGTTGTTTTACATAGCATTATTGTCAAAATTTATTCACTTGTCAGTGGTGCATACATTAACCCAGCTGATTTAAATACTCACCACAGTACTTCTATATTCATGATCAATAAAAATATTGACTGTATGTACAGTAGGGCTGCAACGATTCGATTCGATACATCGAAACTCGATTGCAAGGGTGCCGATTCGATTTCAATTCGGGACCCGCGAGTTTCGATTCGATACTGACTTTTAAAAGTGTCTACATAAGTTTTAACGATAAAAGCAAAGGCGCGCCTAAAAGTCAAAGTATACGTTGACAGTGAAACTGGGTTTCACTTTGTTACATTTCTGTTAAATTTCTATTACGATTTTATGTAGCATGAATAGAAACTCTGTTCGGTATTACATTAATAATACATTTTCGTGACCTTTACATTCGTACCCAATCCATTTCGTACTTGAATAAAGCAAATATAAAAAATTTATCAGATTTCGAGTTTTGTGTTATCCAATTTTAGTAACACTTTAATTTAAATAATATTATTTAGTTTTAAGCTCAAATATGTGTATAAATGCATATTTGTAGTAAATTGTATTTATAAAAGAATCGAATCGAAAAAAATCGAATCGAAAAAAAAAGTATCGAATCGCATCGAATCGACTTTCCGGTGAATCGTTGCAGCACTAATGTACAGCAGTGGAGTTAATGTATGCACAAAACTGATGTAGATTTTTTTAAAGTATTTTCAAGTTAATGTGGCACTACATTAAGAATCAACTTTCAAATCATTTTAAACTCATGTTGGTTGTATTTTGACAACATTTATATTTACATATTGTGTTAACCGACCCTTATTTTATAGGGATTATGGCAAGATTCAGAAGTCAAGAATTAAAGAAAATGCATTTGAATATGCTTTTCATTGTAAAAATCATGAATATTTATTTTTCTGTTTTGTTTTGTTCAAAGCGTTTTTATTGGATGTAAGTTATAATCTATATGTACATATATTGTAAAGCATGTTCACTTATTTAGTACAGGTATAAATGTTGTATTTAATCACTGATTGTATGTTTTCACTATTTATTTTTTTTGTATAGTTTTGTACCATTCTCAAGACGAGATCACATGTACGAACCTTTGTTACATTCAACATCCAAATTTGGACATTTACCGTATGGTACTAATTACTTTAGAGAAGAATTTCTGGATAAACATGTTACAAGAATGGTAGGTGGACTTTGTTAACTCTCTATTTTAGGTCATGTATACAGTCATGAGATTTTTAAAAGGTGAACAAACTCTTGTCTTTTTGTCATTCTTGGCACCCGAAAAAAGCAGAGAATCAAATAGGGCATAAATGATGTCCACATTAGCTTCTAAACAGCAACAGTTTGTTATTGATCCTCTGCACAAAAAGGTTTTGCAAATGGCCTAGTTAACTCTACATGTATATTCAATTATTGTACAGAATATATAGAGTTAACTAACAAAAATTTAAGTACCAATCAGATTTTTATGAGGGAAAAATACTAGTTGTTATATTGCAATATTTGATGTCATTAAAATATTTGTCTAAAAAGAGAAAGCAGGAAAAAGCAGGACAGGTGATTGTTTACCTTACTAGTTGTAGACTATGTGACTACAAACCCTGTAAATGGTGTCTCAGTTTTATTTAACCAAATTATTGTTTTGACTGATTAGTATAATTGATAAGAACTGTTAGGCTAAATTCATTGACACTGTTAATTACAGGTTATATTTGGAATTCATATTTATTGGTTTTTATGTGCAGAACAAAGTTATACTACATATTAATGCTAATATATTGCAAAACAGATTAAATCCTATTGTTCTGTGTACTCAAAATTGATAATCTATATGAAAGTTGTTTTCCAAAAAATATCTTGAAATCTTCAAAACAAATGAAATGATGCAATAAGTATTAAATTTTTCACTTTTATTCAACATTTATTAGTTTAAATCCCAACTTTTAATTATATTTTTGTATATGCTGCTTTCACATATAGATATGGAATAAATCCAGCAAATATATAGATGGTTAGAGCAATGTTGTCATTCTAGTATATTATAATATATAAATGTACTATATTGTCAGTTTTTAGCTCGACTTTACATTGTAATGTAGAGCTCTCCTACTCGCCCGGCATCGGCGTCCGCATCCACATTTCTGATGAAAGTTTTTGTGCACAGATTAAAGTTTTTGTGCAGTAAAATACTTTCTTCTATATCTTTATTTCTTAAGATACTAACTTCAGACTTTAAATATATGTTCCTTACTATCAACCACATCTCATGTGACAAGGTTGATAACTCCAAACACATTTTTTTTTCAGAATTATCTCCCCTTGAACTGATTAATATTTTTGTGCACAGATTAAAGTTTTTGTGCATTAAAATACTTTCTTCTATATCTTTGTTATTTCTTAAGATATTAACTTCAAACTTTAAATATATGTTCCTTATTATCAACCACATCTCATGCGACAAGGTTCATAACTCTAAATACATTGTATATTTTTTTCAGAATTATCTCCCCTTGAACTTAGATTTTTAAAAAAAAAATATTTGTTTTTACTGCGACTGTTTTATTTCTTTAGGTATCAACTTCCAACTTTAAAAATGTGTTCCTTATTATCAACCACATCTCATGTGACAAGGTTGATAACTCCAAATATTTTTTTTTCAGAATTATCTCCCCTTGAACTTAGAGTTTTCTTTAAAAAATGGTTGTTTTTTACTGCAACTGATTTATTTCTTTAGGTATAATTGACTTCAAACTTTAAATATATGTTCCTTATTATCTCTATTACCTCATCTCATGTGACAAGATTCATAACTCCAAAAATATTTTTTCTGAATTATCCTCCCTTGAACTTAGAAATTTATTTAAAAAATATTTGTTTTTACTGCAACTATTTTTTTTCTTTAGGTATTGACTTCAAACTTAAAATATATGTTCCTTATTATCAACCACATCTCATGTGACAAGTTTCATAACTCCAAATACATTTTTTTTAAAAATTGTCTCCCACAAACTTAAAATTTTAAAGATTTTTTTTTTACTTTAGATTTGTTAAGGTTATATTTCTAAATTTTAAATTTGTATGTTCCTTATCATCACCCACATCTCCTGTGACAAATACTTACTTAGTCGAGCATGCTGTCTCCTCTGACAGCTCTTGTTATTCATTATGTTATTCGATATTGTTATATAAATTCTGTACAAGTGTTATGTCTATTAAGAAGTACAATGGGTAAATTATGGGTAATTTTTCCAAGGGTAAATTATAATAGCAAATCTGTGTAGTGGCCAGTGAGACCCAGATAAATTAGATTTAAATGGAAACCAGATTTAAAATGCTATTACAGGTGTCCAGAACCCATTAAGAATTGCCACTAAAGCCTGCCCTTGAGCATTTTTCTGTATGATTATTGTGCAATAAATATTGTTATTCTATGTACATTGTAGTCTTCCACAAAGTTAATTTGTAAATGTAGTTACATGTATCTTTGTTGTTTAAATTCATATATTTTATACATGCATATATTATACTCACTATAATCATGTCATGTAATAAAATTTGATTTAATACTTGGCAATTGTTAAATCTGTTATAGGATATTAAAATTCATTTAAATTCTTCTGCTTGAAAGAGTAAGAGTTTCAAATTAGGCATAAGACTCCTTGCATTCTTCTTGAAAGTTGTTCTTTGATTATTTGCATTCTTTCTTAAAACAAGGACCCTATATAACATGTATATATAAGGGTCCTTGCTAAAAAGTAGTTTTTTTTAGTATTACTAAGTTTTCCAACAATTGTCACTAGCATAATATTTTGCGATTGTTTATCATATGAAGAAAATATTTTATAACACAAATTTTGATTTCATATTTGTCTCAATACGCTCATTCTCAAATTTTGGGCCGAAACGGAGTGGTGAAATCACAAAATTTCAATCTCATATTTGGGTTTAATTTTTATAATAATATGAAAATATAATATGTCTGCCTTTTAATTCGAAATATGGCCACACTATATATGGTATATTTTTTGCTATTCATGTTGCTAATTAGGGCTGTAACGATTCACCGATGCATCGTGAGATCGTATTCGCGACTGTCCGATACGGGTGTATCGAATCGCGTCCTAAAAAATCGCGATTCAGAGGGCCTTTTAGTTTACAAGAAATTAGTTAAAACGAAATATATCATATACATTTGTATCTATAGCATTTAACGTGCAATTGCAATCTTTACTCAGTGTTCAATCTAGAGCGCGCCATTGGCCCCTTGTGAACGCAAATGGCGCAATATCAATCGTCTATTGGGCTCGTCGGGCGCACTCGCCGAAAATATGGTTATATCGCGAATTTGACAACTTTTCGTATATTCTATGCCATTTGGTTTCGTTACATCTATTTTGCTAAATTAAACGGGTACCTCAGTCTTCGAATCTAGCCGAAGACCGAGTCCGTCTTAAACGCCGACGGTTCGTTAAAAAAATACGAATTGCAAGACCGAATGTCTGGTAGCAATTTCAATAGCAATATTACTAAAAATGGATAATTGAACATAAAAACTGCAGTCACAAGCAATTTATTATTTGGACGCTAAAAATCCAGCCGAGAGTCCGCAAAACGCATTAAATTTTTATCCACGCTTGCAACAATAATAGACAATATGACTTATGTGTAAGGCGTCCTCTAAAAAATCAATAGTGCTACATATATGACGGCTCGATAAAATTGATTACGTAATCAAATGGTTGCAAACACGTGACAAACTTTGATGGACATTGATTGAGGAAGATAACACTTTCTTTTATGTTTGCCGATAAGCTGATAATTGTTGTTAATTAATAGCGTGTTGTGTGACAGTTTAAAAAGACATAATTAGTTGATGTTTTAATGAACTAATTCGTTTAATTCCACTAGAAACAAACAACTTTGTCATTATTTTACAACAAATAAAGTTATTTGTATTTTGTTATTCATAATGTGGTATTCCATTTCTTAAAAATAAAATTCCTTCAATCATTATTTCGTTATGTCATAAATTTCGGGACCCACGCTATCGCCTTTTTTAATTTTATGATTATTTGATAATAATATCATAATTTGTCTATGCATTCATACCAAATTTACAATTTACATCGTATCGCGATTAATATCGTAATCGCGAGGCATATATCGCGGTACGTATCGTATCGCGACCTTGGCCACAATACGCAGCCCTATTGCTAATAATGACAGCTGAATTTCACTTTGAATTTACGTGACAGTAATTCATATTATTTTTAAAGTGATAATGCTAACTAAAACAAAACAACAGTAATAACATTTGTATTTACTGAACAGGAATTATAACCATGCTTAAAATGTAACATCAAAAGAACATCTAACTGGGAATGAGAATCTACTGATAACAAAGTAAGTCACACACAAAGAATGAAAACAATCATAAACTTACATAAAAATAAATACAATATTTTCTTTTTCTTTCATATTGGTTTTTAAAAAAACATACAATTTTCTAATGTGAGATTACAACAATCAATATGTAGTTCAACGTTAACAGCAGCATTGGTGATCAATAAAGAAAATATTAAGCCATAATCAGTCTTCAGTCATTGTCACATAAAATTCACTCTTATCTTCTCATTCACAAGGAGAACTTGAATTATATCAAAAATTAAAAACTATCCTCATATGTAATGTTCAAAAACTCGGTTAGAGTTCAAATAAGAACTCAAGCCTTGTTCATGCCATTCTACATTTTAGTATTGCATTAAATTCAGAATGTCACGTAAAATTCACCTTTATTAATCGAGAGTTTCAAAGGCCTTAATTCTGTCATCATCTGACAACTCAAACCTTTAACTCATAGTTCATTGTTTAATCCCCTGTATGTGATTCTAAAAGCGTCACCTTTTGTCTTATCTAAACTTTATGCTATCAAAACCATTCACTAAACAAAATCATAATTTTTAGAAAATTTTGTAGATCAATCAAAGAGATTGACACTAATTATTTAGACATAAAATGTCATCATTTCAATTCAGACTGATGATTTAAGATTTATACTGTTTTCACTGCAGCAGCTACAAACATGTTCGTTCATTGACCTTACCTTTTATTTTGGGATGTCAATCTGTTCGGGATACAATTAACACCAATTAACAAAGATAATCCATTGCACATTTGAAGAACATTTATGTAAAACATTTCCCATCAATTTCAAATATATATTTATGATGCATTTGATAACAGTATATGCTTTAACGTGTAGTTGAAGTCATATATAATAATTCAACTGTAATTACTGTTATGGGTTATGTTAATTAATAATACTTGTTTTAAGTAATATTTGTTCTTTCTTAAATTTGATTACATCAATACTTATGAAAATAAAAGCCTGTTAAAATATATAGGTGTCAAAACAGTAACCATCATTTAAACTTTCTATGAAGATGAGGTACATTTTATCTCTGACTTGTACGAGCAACTGATAAGAATATGGTAGACTCCTCTATGAGTTAAAAGGTTGAAATAGTTTCATGAACATTTTATCACATTACAATTAAGTAGGCTCTGTGTATCAGATTAATGAGATATGTGCAAAAATAATGTTTAATATTCGCAATTACAACATAAATCAGTGTTATTCCATTAAACAATTGTGTCTCATAATGCTAAGGATAATATAATATTAAAAAAATACTTAAAATTGACTTATTAACAATTTTATAATGCAAACTTGCTATTTGATTTGTTGAATTTTACGTGACATTTTGATTGCAGCATCGCATATCAACAGATGCATATAACATTGAAAGCTTTACATCATGTGAAAAAATAGGCTTTTTCTGGTTAAAACTGCAGAAATAAAACATTCCATCAATACAAATTTAAAACACCAACTGAATTAAGGACAATAGGTCAAAAACAAGGAAAACTTAACTTTAAATGCGATGTATTGTTACCCTATTCAAGAAAATGGCGGTACTAAACTTAACATGACGTCATAGGATATGTTTAAAGGAAAACTACCAATTTCGTCTTTGTCGATTGAAGTTAAAGTAAATTTTCCTTTAAAATGTCATGTAAGTATTCAGTCACGTAAACTTCAAATTGAGCTTTAAGGCAGAAAAAAATTAACAATTTTTTGTTTTGTTTCTATTTAAGTAGTGTGAGTGCAATAAGTACATTATGAGGTTAAAGTATATACAGGAGTATGCATTGAAATGATACTGGGAATGAACCAACGACCGTCACGTAAAGCTTCGTGAAAAAATTCCCCATACCAGTTAAAAAATGTTTGAACAGGAATGCTGAAATAAATACTTCTCTCATCTGATAACATGTTTTTGACATGATTTCTTTAACAGTATAAATGTTTGAATGAAAGATTCTTCACATATTAACTATTCATACAATGCCTACAAACTTGGTGTCACGTAAACTTCCAACAGTCTGTGACAGGTACAATAATGCCCAAATTTTTTGTTTGCTCAGTTTGAAATTATTTTTATTATGGTTGCTACAGTTTATGATGTGTGCACATAAAATCAAAATCTTTCTTTCTTTCAAATATTGCACTTTAACACGAAGGTGCAAAGCATTTGATATCGAAAAACGTTTGTGACACTGATTTTTGCTAGGGGTAATTACATAAAACAAGCTGATGCCGACTAAAATGAGTTGTGATCCTTATAAATTGTGTTTTATTTTACATTGATATGATGTACCAGTAACATAATATTCAATTTTTTTAGATAATATAAGCAAATATGCTTTCATAACAGAAGTTGTACTTGTGACACGTTTTCGGTCCAAATTTTGAGAATGAGCAAATACAGTTATCATTATTTTCTTTTTGGCTCTTTATTTAAGATAGTACAGGAATAATACAGGCAGTTACTGATATAGTACTGGAATACTGATTATGTAAAGCTCCATTATAAAAACACCTTGGTAATTGCAGCATTATGTGATTTTTGACAATTTTTAAATCCTAAATGCTTGATTTAAGAACTGAAATTATATTAAGATCATTCTGCTAAGATTGATTTGATTTTCCTAATTGTAGAACTTTACTAGGAAACATGGTTAGGTGAACTGTGTGCCTCACTTGTCACATATTGTTATAAAGAAAATGTTAAATTGTTATATTGAATTATTTACATGAAATGTATGTACATGTTCATTTTCTGTAAATTAAAAATGCTGTTTTATGTATAAGATGATAAGTTTTATTTCATTTACAATACTTGCAGGTTACTCCATGGGGAAATTACTATTTGGTACATATATATTTTGGTGTTTATGATAAAAATCATATAATTGCTTGTTGTGAACTTATTTTCAAAGCTTTTTTTAAATTCATGAATGATTTCATGTCAACATCTTGGACGGTTAGGTCTTGTTCATCTTGGATTTTAATAATGTTTAAATTGCTTTGAGACCCTAACATGCAGAAAATTTATAGAGATGAAATATTTACCTCTCTTTTATTAACAAGTGCATGAGGACATTATGTACTTATGCCATATGCTATTGGGTATATATTTTGTATAAAATCTAGTCATTCTAAAGAATCATAACCATATTTTATTTATCCATTCTTTATCATAAAGATTTTTTTCAACAAGCTAAAAATAACAACAATACAATAATGAGTCCTTCCATCCAGCATTGCTGTTGTTTTTACTCATCAATGCTTGATTTGTATTAATCTTCCTGATTTACTGCATGAACAATGTATACCGTATTTTGACATATAAAATACACACTCGTGTATAACACACACTAAAAAAATTAGTTTTTTATTGTTTTTACAAAGTGAATTGTGATTCCTATACTTCAGTTTAAAAATTGATGACAAGATTTGATACTGAATTTGATAAAAAAATCCTTATGTAATTGCATATGTTACTATAAATAGTAACAAAATCGACGAGAAAGTGCGCCAATATAGCCTCAATGTGGGCAATATATTCCAGTATTGAGCAAGTGTGCCAAAAATCGATTTTGAGGCAACTTCTGGTCATTACGTACCTGCAGTCCAACAACTGCAGACTTTCTGCACGTGAAATTCGTTACGTAATTAGCAACATGATGCTGTCCAATTTTATGACGCATTTTTTTTCATAGTGAAATGAGTCAACATATGCAATAAACAGGTTATGAAACTGGGCAGGTGAGCCTTAAGTCAATATCTGCACACTTTCCTTGGCATTAGCCCTCGGGCTAATACCTAAGCAAGTGTGCCGATATCTTCCTTAAGACACACTTTTCCTGTTTAATAACCTCTACTTATTCATTGATGAAGGGCGTAGGGTGTGTTTGCAATTTAGTATCTATTTATTGGTTTGCGTGTAATACTTGTATTTACTTAAGTTCAATTAAGTACAGAAAATCAATAAATTTAATAGGATGGAGTTCGGCCCATTACTTTAACTTACATCCTTGGAACTTGAGCAAGGAATTTTATTCTTATTTTATTTTTACTTGTTTGACCAAGATACTACCTCTAGAGTGATTCAAGATTTTGAGCACTCGTTCCACTTTGAGCTGGAATAAAATTGAAAACATATATACAGTCTACAAAATTAGTGGGTGTCTGGTTGCCCAGGACAACCATTTTTATGTTTGGGCAACCAACAATTTCTGTTGGGCAACCAAAATTCTGCAAATGAGATATAGTGCTTGCTCCTTAAATAATCTGTTTAGACAATCACTTTCACATCCTAATTTTATAGACTGTATATATATATATAAGAATATATTCACTTACATACTGGAACAAGGGGAGTTAAGCAGGCAATAATTCAATTTTGAGTTAGCTCCCTATTCCAAAGTATATTATACTTTATTTGACTTTCTTTGTTATGATATAAATGGTAATATTTTCTTCTTCAACTTTTCAGCCTTTCAAGACAGTAGTGCCTCCTATCCCAGTATTTGAGAAACTCAACGACACTTACTCACAGGGCCAAGTCTGAAAATACCACTGAAGTCAACAAGAATATTAACAAAAAATTCACATTCAATCAACTTTTGTTTATCATTTTTGTGAAATAAACCATAAAAAAAGCAATATCTTGGTGATGTATGATATTGAACTGAACTGAAAATTATTACTCATAGGTTTGTGCTAAGAATCTTAGAAGATGGAAAATCATATCATGTATTGATTTACAATGTAAATAACAAGTTGACAACTTTGTCACAAAAATGCTTGGATTTAACTCATTTCTCATAACAGTTTATTACTTCAATTTTGTATAATCATTGAAAAGTCATGGTTTTATTGCTATTCTTGCAAAGTGTTTGTTTGGTATCAGAATGTAGAACTACAGACATGCTTTTATTTTGTGAAGCCTTTTACCAAGTGTATAGAAGTTCTACTTTATTAAAGAAATATAAATGAATATCACCTCCCATTCTATGTGTATCATGAACATGTGTAGTTTACAGTGTGCGGAGAAACTTTTATAGGGCTTCTGCTACAATTCACCTATTCCGCAATTGGCGCAAAAAATGAAACTGGGGAATTTTTTAATAATTAAAGTATTTAATGTTTTTACACTTTAAACAATCTCATTGGGTTTGCAGGAATCCCTAAGAAATTAAAAAAAATGACAACTATGTGTTGTGTTGAAATACCATATAGTATGTCACATGTTTACATTTTATTATATGGGTTAGGAAGTTTTTGATTTTAAGTGTTTGAGCAGCATTTACTGCTGCTATGATATGCTCTCATAAAGACAATATAAGAAAGATAAATTGGATCCATTTAATCTGTGATTTGATATTTTATAACTATTATTTATACACTTGTTATCTATGTGTGGGTGTTTACTATTATAGTTGTTTATTTTTATTAACTTTTTTTCATTTTTACATCCACCATGTCACTCTAGTCTCATGTAAGGTATAGATTCTTCCATCATCATCATGCAATCATTTATAATGAAAATGATTTATAATGATTATTCATGAAAAGGGCATTGTCGAAAACCCATGGTACTCATACGTTATGAATATCATTGACAAATAATACCCTGGTTAGCCGAGGCCCGAGGATGTGAAAAGGGTAGGGAGGTAGAAAAAAGGGGCGGGCACATAAGAATGCTAGTGTTTCAAAGTAACCATTAGCGCATAGGGAATAGCAAGAAATGGCAGGGAGGAGGGATAATGAGCTAATGCAGTGCTGCCCTGCTATTTCACTGTAGAATAATTACTAATAATGTTAACCTATCCATCTTAGTGACTGGATATTGAAGAATATTCTATTTTGTCATTTCTTCTACATTGTACTAAATCATGAATGTGTGCAAGTTATATATGAAATATTGATCTAAGGGTCCCTCTCTGTTGATAAATATTTTTAATATTTTGTAACGCAGATCTCTGTAGATAAGTCTGATGTTGATTAATCATTCCCTATACAACATATCAATTTCTATAACAATACATTGCTTACCATTATAACCATGTGCCCTAATTTGTGGGACAAAATGTGACTGTAAACTTATGATTTAAATGCCAATAGGTTAGATCAAAGAAAGGTCTATTTGAGTACTCATGTGTCTAAAGCAGGCTGTCAACCGATTCCTATATTCCTATATAACTCCTATATTTTGGGTCAGAATCCTATATTTTGAAAAACCTCCTATTTTTCCTATATTCTCCTATATTTTAAAAAATATTCCTATATTATTATAAAAAAAATTGTCGCCAATAATGAAAAGAGTTAATACTGTTTTGATACTTTGATAGTTGTTCAAAGTTAATGGTTTCGTTCATCTGTACGGTAGACACTTTACACTCGATGTCAATTAAATGGGCATTTAGGATTTGACAATTGATCAAAAATGAAGTAACAGTATAACATCTTTTATCATTATAATCTTTAACATTAACCTATTTGGAGTAGAAAATACGCATCAGAGATTTTATTAAGGACTGTGCTGAAAGTTGTCATTGCTTAACGAAAGGTAGTATAAATGTTAAGTAAGATACGTTAAACTTTTTATAATAAAATTTCTAGAACAGATGGACAATAGCAAATCTAATCAATAATTATTAAAAGGTATTTCATAGCATGATGGTAAACTACATGACAACTATTTATATACTTCTTACGGAATGAAGTTCTATTTGTCCTTGATCTAACAATAAACACAATAAAAAATTTTATTTGAATGTGTTTCTAAATCAATTCGTTTTATTCAGGTAATATGTTAATAAAACAATACAACCAGAGCACAAAAGTCAATGTAAGAACACACTAAAAACCCAGTTCAAATGCCGCTAATATGTTTCTAGTGTAAGGTTTAATCACTTAATTTGTACAAGGTAAATAATAACGTATCTTACTAAAAAAGTATTGACATATATTAAGGGTATCAAAAAGCAAAAAATATGCAAGCATTTGCTTACAAACATTTCAAAAGGATAATTCAAAATTAAACTTAGTTTGTTTAGACAACAATCAAACGTTCACATACATAAACCTGAAAAGGTAACATATCTTACTTTTTCAATTCACATAAGCTCCACTGCCTTTTATTTTAAAAGACATTCTCCTTTAGGCACAATTTATGTTTCAAAGCGAAACAATGCTAGCTCTTTTGCTTCAAATATGTTTATTTGTCAGAAAAAGACATATTTATTTGATTTTTCTGTAAACATTTATTTTGTATTTGTTAACGTATCTTACTCATTTATCAAAAGCAGTTCATGACTTATGAGTTCAAAATATCTGGTCCATTTTCATATAACTTTACATTTATCTAGTTCTGTAGAAAGCTGCTGTCAGTTTTATTGCAACAAAATAGTCGATTTGTTTTTCAAAGAGGTAGAGGCTCAACAATTTGTTTTAAAAGTCTCACTATCTAAATATTTTTTCAGCTTGTCCTTCTTTCGGCTGGTGTACTGTTTTGGACCGTGGCGTTGTTGTTAGTAATTAAACTTTTTCGATTACATTATTTGCATAAACAAGTGTTTCTTGAGTTTCTCTGGTAATATCAGGAACTCAGGAACTATACCTGCATCATTAAGTTTTAATTTGGTTTTAGATCCTGGTGTGCTGGATGATTTTTTGTTTTCATTAGTTTAAATAATATGGTAATTCCTTACAATCTGAATTCATGTTAAGACTTTTGTTTATTTTTCTTTTTATAAAAAGGTTTATAATTTTGTTTTAGTGCTTTCACCTGATCATTTCAAGACCAACTTTTGTATGCTGCTGACCTTGGTCTTAAATCTACAAGGTGGCCCTTTGTTTACCTAGGTCACAAATAGGCATTTAAAAAAAAACAATCTTGTTTTATCTATTTGTCATGTGCATTGGTTTGATGTGCTTGCTCAAACTCCATTCAGTACTTTTTCAATATTGAATTTACCTGATACCTTATCTTTTTTTCTCATGTAAACATGTAGATAGTACTGGGTGCGTAAAAGCCTCATTTGTAATGCATTCTTCTGTTGTTGTTTTTTCTAAATCATTTGGAATATTTGCAGATAGATTTTCTTTTGTTGAACTACTCAGACATTTTATTGTTATTTTGGTTGAATTAGTATGTGCTCCATATTCAGGAGGAATGTTTGATCATTTGTCATTTCTCGTATCCTTGCTGGTGACATTTGCAGCAAAAAAAGTATACCATCTCAAAACTATATTGTAGTTAAAACAAATACCCTATGCAGGGACAACGCAAAATCAACAGTTTTTGTCCCTTTGGATTAAAGTTTTCATCAGAAAGTATGTTCAATGAGGGACAAAACTTTTGTTTGAGGTACATATAAGTTGGATACATCATCTTATGAGAAAAAATCTCAGCTACCTTGTTTTTTAAAAAATGTGGACCAAAGGACAGTGAAAATTTGAAAATGCCCACTTAGCTGACATTGAGTGTTTAATCATTGACTATTGTAAAATACAGTAAGTGAAAGGTAGTTATTGTAATATTAATTATATGTATATATAGTAGCAGAAAATGATACTATTTTAAGTTGGAAACTCCTATATTTTGCCTCAAAAAATGTCCAAAACCTCCTATATTTCTTGCAAAAATGTTCCTATATTCCTCCTATATTTTGGAGATGATCTGGTTGACAGCCTGCTAAAGGAGTAGGTGCGTTTACCCCCAAAGGCCCTGTCGCCAAAGTGGTTCAAATTATGTCATATGATAGGGAAATGAATAAGTTACCCAGAATTAACATTTTTAAGTGAATTCTGTGAAGTCTGTTACCATGGCAACAGAATAAAATAAAAGGTTTAATTTGAAAATATTGATATCCCTTTAAACTAACTTTTAAAATTGATAGTTTTATAGTCACATATTGTCACATGAGGGAAGCACTTTCTGTTTGAGTTGTTAATACAGTGGATCTTGTGTTAAGCGACCATCCAAGGGAGAGACAAAAAGTGGTCGTTTAAGACAATGGTCTCTTAAGACAAATGTTGATTACGACGTTGAAACCGTCCTGACATTCTAAAATTCGTCATTTTCGTAGAACATTAATCTGCCAACGGGACGATTTTGACTGATAGATTTTCATTCAAATGTCGTCAAATACATACAAATGATGGGAATATAGATTTTCTTTCTTCTTTACATCCTAAATTCAGGTTCAAATTGCAATTATATATTTAATTAAGGAAAACTGCGAAACAGTTGTTTTTGTTTACGTACATGTTAAAATCCGGGCATTTTCCGGAATTTTCGCCATTATAACAATCAATATATTTAGGTCATCAGAGTAAAGGCTGTTAAATTTGAAACAGTGAAATTTAAACAATTAATGATAATTAGTAGTGATAATCGTCAACACATAAGCTACTTCTTTGTTCTAACAAGCGCTGCAATATTCATGCGTAAAAATGTTGGCCTTTTTTAAAATTGAAAGTAGAACGTGACGCTATTTTCGGAAAACGTGTTTATAATGTCCTCAATATTGACCTTTCTTTGTTTAAATGAACAAATTCTTTCTGTGTTCGTATTTTTAAATAAATATTATTTTACACGTTCTATGCACGTATAAAAAGTCAAATTAGCAGTCTCTAGAAATGTTTTGGGAAATGATTACTCTCTACGGTGATAGAACGGTCAGAACGGATGTTTTAATTGACCCCGATACGGGACTAATTGTTCGGTGTGTATTATGTAATTACATTATAATTGGATAGTATTAGTGTCACTTTGTTGATTGTTCCCACTACCCCCGTATCTTACAGTATTTATGACTGTTAATTATTGAGTTTTAGAGCCTGACATACGAGTTTAGGTGATAGACATTGAGGCGACGTATATTTTTGATTACCGATTTTTAACGATTTTTGCCAAATTAGATTTATTTGACCCGGTCGTTTAACACAAATAAGTCAGTCAGTTTCGACCAAAATGAGCGGTCGCTGGTCGCGTTAGACAAAAGTCGCTTAAGACAAAGATTTAAGTAGTAAAACTAGTTGGTGGGAACTCAGAGTGGCCGCTTAGTGCAAACGGTCGTTTAGGAGACGTGGTCGCTTGTGCAAGATTCACTGTATTTGGTTGCCATGGTAACCAATTTCAGAAATTGAAAATCTTTTATTTTTTGTAAAACAAGTCCTTTGCAATTCTAAAGAAAGCTTATTCAAACATTATGTTGATGTAATGAAATAAAATTAACAACACAACACTCTGACTTTTTTTATTTTATTATTTATTACCATGGAAACAAAATAAATGTATTCTATGCTAAGAAATAACATGTTTAAAATAGAATGTTATATTCTCGCTACCAATGTGAAAATAGTTATTTGAATATATTCTTTGTAAATAAAAAAATCAGATCTTCTTGGGTACAGAGCAAATAAACATAAATAGTGGTCTATAACATTCTGAACATTTATAGTTACCTGTTTGTAAACAACTGTATCAGCATGATACAGGGAATATCTTCTGAATAGTTTATGTCACATTTCATAGCAATTTTAAAAGTACTTGTACATTTGGCTTTTCTTGGGAATCGGTCATGAAAACATTGTTTAGTTCTGTGTGATGTGAAAATAAATGAATAATTGCCATTGTCCTGTCATGAATGAATGAAATAACAAGAGCACCGCTAGGCAGAGCATTATATGCCCGAAAGTGTTTTTTTTTTAGTTAAGATGAAGCATTTGTAAGACATGAGAATATTTCATATGAATATCATATTATGAATAATTGTGAAAAACAAAGTAGAGAAAAAAAATGTTTTCAGTTTTAAGGTAATAGTGACCTTGACCTTTGACCTTGTGACCCCAAAATCAATAGGGGTCTTTTACCCGATATGGACAATGATCGTATGAAGTTTGAATATTGTGGACCAAATGGAACTTAAGTTATGCTCCGGAAACTTTATCAGTTTTAAGGTAATAGTGACCTTGACCTTTGACCTTGTGACCGTAAAATCAATAGGGGTCTTCTACCCGATATGGACAATCATTGTATGAAGTTTGAATATTGTGGACCAAATGGAACTTAAGTTATGCTCCAGAAACTGTTATCAGTTTTAAGGTAATAGTGACCTTGACCTTTGACCCCAAAATCAGTAGGGGTCTTCTACCCAATATGGACAATCATCCTATGAAGTTTGAATATTGTGGACCAAATGGAACTTAAGTTAAGCTCCGGAAACTAAATTGCTAACAGACGGACGGACGAATGCCAGGGGTTATAACATAATATGCCCGAAATTCTTTCGGGCATATAAAAAGTATATAACATGCACAATTCACTTTTGTCTTCATTTCTATATTCCATGTTAGTCAACACTTTAAACAGAGACAGTTTCAAACATGTTGTGAGACCTAATTCTGCTCACCATGTTCTAAGCTGCATGGATGAAGTGTTAATCCAGCCCTTAGCCATACATAGTTCTTAAATGACTATACAATACATTGCACTTACTAGTCTGGTCGAGTTCCTCACTATACTCGTAACTATCATGGATGTACCTGATTGGTGCTTACTTTGTGAACAACTACACAACACTACCAAGGACACTTTGTCATAAATATGTAGCAACACACTGTAAAAGTAATATAACTGTCAACCTACTCAACAATCCTAGAAGTACAAAAGTATTCTGTGTTTAGCCGTTAAACAGTTACTAGGCACATACTTCAGTCAGTGACCAACAACTGCCCTAAATAATTCAAAATTAGTTGTAGGAGGGAGTACAGGTAAAAAATATATCATGACCAAGCTCCATGTAAGTATGCAAACCTGGAAATCTTACCTACAACCCCTCTATCAGAAGACTTGTGAGCTATCGACAAAGCTAGTCGGGTTGCTGTGGATACCTTTTCAAATAAATTAATGTTTGTTCTTCAAAATTTAGGATGCTTTAGTCCACATTTCGAAAATTGTTCTTTTTGTATTGCGGCAGTCAGTCATCATATCCAAGCATAATATTGAATTCAATATTGACCTTGGTAAGTGTCATCACCTATGTCTGAGCTGTGAACTTAACCCAAGTTCTGAACCGCAGTGCATTGTAACACAGTATACCCTAGCAGAGCCAAGGAAGAAGTGTTTTTCTTAGTTTAAACAATTTGAATTATCATTACCAGTTCAGTTGTCACATCATCATCATCCAGTTTAGTTTAAACAGGCCATTAATTATTCCTTTGCCTGTCCATCTCATCTGGAGTGAAGTCTTCTTCTCCATGATTAGTGGCCTTGAGGGATACGTGTGATTCATTTTTTGTACCATATGATTACGCTTAACAAGATCTTCCCAGGTTAGCTTTGGTCTGCCTTTACCAGATAAATAATTAAGAGGACAATGATAGTCATGAGTCATGACCAAATATTTATAAAAAACAAACAAATTTATTTTTAAACCATTTTTATCATCAAACAAAGAAATCAATAAAGAAGTACAATGTATATCAATGTATATACTAAGACAAAGAGGACTGCATATATAGATAACTAAGATAAGTTAGATAATTATAATCATATTGTACAAAATACATTATCAATGTAATATGATGGCTCAGTTCCTGTTTGAGACAATCTACAGAGATACAATTTTAAAATTCAGTTAAATCTTTGAAACCAAAATTTGGAAAATACTGAAATTTCATAATTTTACCAATAATTCCTAAATTTCATGTTTTCCGTGGCTTTTGCACAGAAATAAAACAAGTCCTGAAACTCCTGAACTTATGGGATCTGTCCTGAAACTTTTACCAATCCGTTCTGAATAGCATGCATTATACTTTGGATAAGATGATAAAATCAAGCATCTAGTGAAACAGATGAGATGATGAAATCAAGCATTTAGTGATACTGATTGGATGATAAAATCAAGCATTTTGTGCTATAGATGAGATACTTTCAGAAGGTTCAGATTGTTGATCTTCTTCAGCTTCTTGTTGTGTTAATAAGTCTGATGTAACTTCAGTAAATAATGTATCCCAATCCCACGGTTTATCTTCCTATAGGTAAATATATAAATAAAACATGACATCAGTGTTATCTTGGGTAAACAGTCTTATTCAGACGTTGCCTGAAATGTTCTCTATGCAAGCCTAACTTATAATAATTAATAGTAAAGGACAAAATAATTAACATTCCCAACAATTTGAAAAAAGTAATTTTCATAAGTCTAAATAAATTTTTACTACTCCCAAACTTCAGCTAGTGGGTTAGATGATAACTAGTATTTAGAAACAAATAAAGAAGAATTTCCATGTTAGGCATGTTTACTTTTTGTTTAGTAACACAGTCATTATCAGTGTTGAAATTTGACAAGTGCAGTAAAAGGAGTACAACATGTAGGAAAACAGTAATGGCTTTCCTAAAAATATTTTTCTAGAAATTCTTAAAAGATTGTATCTATAAACAAAATATGCCAGATTAGAAGCAGGGATAGTATGACAGCATAGGTTCAAGATTCACATCTCTCAAAGGACACAGCTACCTATATTGACTGTGCACAGGTGATTACTTCAACTTGACTTAAATGGGAACCTTACAAATACTATACTATGGTCCATTCAAATGGAACGTAAGAGCAAAAGATATCATAAGTGCAATGACCAGAAAATAATAGCTGTAAATCAAACAGTATATTACAGAATCAAACAAAAACTATAGAATGTACAGTAGAAGTAGTGTATAACTTACTTCTATTAAATCAGCTTCAGTACATAATGATTTTGTTAATAATTTCAGATCTATCTCATTATCCTGCAATTATAAAACAGAAAAGTAAAAAAACAACAAAAAAACAACAACAATGATCACCGTAAATATTCTGATGTACTAGGAGGATTTATAGTACTATATAAACTGTAGTAAAGGGCTAAACTATAAACTAGCCTACTATCTGAAAAAAAAATCATTTTCATCTGGTTCAATTTTGGCTGGTTCCAGGCTTCGGGCTAATGAGTTAACTTCACAAAACATTTTATGCAGCATGTTTTGCTAGTCTCATGGTTCAGTGTTGAACTACCCATTAAAACAAAGTAACTTGAATCTCTTTTCTCACAATATATTTATCCCTCTTTAATTGAAATTATTAAGCTTATGCACAAGTAAAAGTTTCTCATAATTTTAGCAGCATTAATGAAGAAAAAGAACTCATCCCAGGTTCAAAAATTGCCATATTTCAAGACCAGTCATGAAAACTGTCATAAAAACTTTCAACTATGTGAATGTTTTTGTTAGAAAACACAAACTGTTTTTAGAAGAGTTGGGTTTGAATGGCAAACAATGACTATTCATACTACAACATATAAGAATCTTTTGAAGTGTGATCAAAAGTCATATTTAATTTGTAAGCAAAAATAGAGGGCAGCGTGTCAATGGATG
Organism: Mactra quadrangularis; assembly: GCA_025267735.1. Classification (NCBI taxonomy): domain Eukaryota; kingdom Metazoa; phylum Mollusca; class Bivalvia; order Venerida; family Mactridae; genus Mactra; species Mactra quadrangularis. The sequence goes on along the minus strand of CM046301.1, from coordinate 40,454,788 downwards.
TTATTGTAACATAAATCATTCAGTTAAACAAAATGGGATCCAAGCAGATTCTTTGAGACACAGATTGGTAGGGCTTTCCAGAACATGAATCTATTTAAAACATTGTAATTTATTGGTGTAAAATAGCATTAACTTACCAGAGTAAGAAATGCTGCTTGTTTAAGTAAATCATTGTCTAATTCTCTATATGTAGCTACACGATTTACAGCAACACTACAAAAAAGCAGAATAACTTATGTATGGCATGATTAAAACACATATATAGTCCTTTATATTAACTTCACTAAGAAACTTGTACATAAACTAAGACACAAGTATTGACACATTGGCATAATAAAAGCATAAGGTATTTTAGACATGATAAATAATTGTTTATTACAACAGCCGGATATTTGAAATGCTGACAACTTAAACTACCATTTTTGCCAGTTCCACAGTCCAGTAGCAATAACTGATTTATGATTGGTCAAAATGTAAACATCATATTATCAAAACTATCCAGAAAAACATTCATGCAGAAAAGTACACTATATTTATAAACCCTTACAAACTAACTTCACAACAAGAGCTACACATTGTGTGCTATCTATAATAACAAAAACTTTGGAGAAAGAGCTATATGTTGTGTTCTATTTATAGTAACAAACTTACTTTGGAGCAAGAGCTATATGTTGTGTTCTATTTATAGTAACAAACTTACTTTGGAGCAAGAGCTATATGCTGTGTTCTATTTATAGTAACAAACTTACTTTGGAGAAAGAGCTATATGTTGTGTTCTACTTACAGTAACAAACTTACTTTGGAGTAAGAGCTATATGTTGTGTTCTATTTATGGTAACAAACTTACTTTGGAGAAAGAGTTATATGTTGTGTTCTATTTATAGTAACAAACTTACTTTGGCACAAGAGCTATATGTTGTGTTCTATTTATGGTTACAAACTTACTTTGGAGTAAGAGCTATATGTTGTGTTCTATTTATAGTAACAAACTTACTTTGGCACAAGAGCTACATGTTGTGTTATATTTATAGTAACACACTTACTTTGGAGCAAGAGCTATATGTTGTGTTCTATTTATAGTAACAAACTTACTTTGGCACAAGAGCTACATGTTGTGTTATATTTATAGTAACAAACTTACTTTGGAGCAAGAGCTATATGTTGTGTTCTATTTATAGTAACAAACTTACTTTGGAGCAAGAGCTATATGTTGTGTTCTATTTTTTAGTAACAAACTGATTTTGGAGCACAAGCTATATGCAGTATGCTATTTATAGTAACAAACATACTTTAGAGCACAAATTATATGTTGTGTTCTATTTTTTAGTAACAAACTGATTTTGGAGCACAAGCTATACGTTGAATGCTATTTATAGTAACAAACTTACTTTAGAGCACAAGCTATATGTAGTGTTCTATTTATAGTAACAAACTTACTTTGGAGCACAAGCTATATGTTGTGTTCTATTTATAGTAACAAACATACTTTAGAGCACAAGCTATATGTTGTGTTCTATTTATGGTAACAAACTTACTTTGGAGCAAGAGCTATATGTTGTGTTCTATTTATAGTAACAAACATACTTTAGAGCACAAGCTATATGTTGTGTTCTATTTATAGTAACAAACTTACTTTGGCACAAGAGCTATATGTTGTGTTCTATTTATGGTTACAAACTTACTTTGGAGTAAGAGCTATATGTTGTGTTCTATTTATAGTAACAAACTTACTTTGGCACAAGAGCTACATGTTGTGTTATATTTATAGTAACAAACTTACTTTGGAGCAAGAGCTATATGTTGTGTTCTATTTATAGTAACAAACTTACTTTGGAGCAAGAGCTATATGTTGTGTTCTATTTTTTAGTAACAAACTGATTTTGGAGCACAAGCTATATGCAGTATGCTATTTATAGTAACAAACATACTTTAGAGCACAAATTATATGTTGTGTTCTATTTTTTAGTAACAAACTGATTTTGGAGCACAAGCTATACGTTGAATGCTATTTATAGTAACAAACTTACTTTAGAGCACAAGCTATATGTTGTGTTCTATTTATAGTAACAAACTTACTTTGGAGCACAAGCTATATGTTGTGTTCTATTTATAGTAACAAACATACTTTAGAGCACAAGCTATATGTTGTGTTCTATTTATGGTAACAAACTTACTTTGGAGCAAGAGCTATATGTTGTGTTCTATTTATAGTAACAAACATACTTTAGAGCACAAGCTATATGTTGTGTTCTATTTATGGTAACAAACTTACTTTGGAGCAAGAGCTATATGTTGTGTTATATTTATGGTAACAAACTTACTTTGGAGCAAGAGCTATATGTTGTGTTATATCTTCTTCTTGATGTTCTTCTAGATCAGGGATTACTGGAATATCTGTAATAATATACATAGAATATTAACTACAATAATATCTACACAAATCATCAATTACTTACATCAATTACTCATTTTTTGGATGGTTAAAATTAATGGTCTTTATACCAGAAGGGTCTTAATATAGGATGATTCTTCTTGAATTCAGCATTTTGGACTTAAAATTGTCAATAATGAATTTGAAATTACAAGGACGTTACTTTAGTTCTAGTTTTGAGGGTATCATATAAACTTGCTAAACAAATTTATCTTGCTATGAATTTATTTCATTTAAGCAATATACTCAGAACATGGTTTACATAGTCAGCCGAGCTTAGCATATGAAGGTAAGCAAATAGGCCTCAAAGTCAATTTCAACTTTGTTTATTAATACCAGCAGCACTGAATGTGTAAGAATAAGATTATAAAAGTATATTTTACCATTATCCGAGTCATCACTTTTATCATTACCAGCTGAATGAGGTCTTAGTCTCTCACTGAAATAATACAATACATTAATTATATAGAGAACATTTATCTTTATGATATAGAATAATAAGCGCTTGGTCAGACATCTACCTGCCTAAACCAAATGTTCACTAGCAGAAACATGTTGCCAAATCCCAAATATAGGTCATCAGGGGCAATAAGAAAAAAACCTTTGATGTCAAGCCCTGTTTATGATTAAAACATTATCAAGTAATGTCTATTAAACCTAACATGACTTACTAGTATCTAATGTACAATCCCATTATGGTTAGCTGTTGTAAGAAAATCAATGATTTTTTAACAATTTTCTGTCTTACAGTCTAATAGATTTAATGTCTAATTACTATGACACAAATAACAAGTAAATCTGTGAGCTAATGCTCACTAGTGATAGCCCCGCAAAAATCTAAAAATATGCGACAAACAGGAAGTAGATGGGCAAGGAGCATGAAATCGCTTTACACCACATGGGACTATGGGATGAAGCAATATGCAAAGTATTAGGCTGCTGCATGTTATAGTTGCTGAGAAAACTGCGACGGAAATTTTGTAACGGACGGACGCACGGACAAGGGTAAAACAGTATACCCCCCTCTTCTTCGAAGCGGGGGTATAAAAAACTGTTGATTATTTGATGAAACTTTCTAAAATGGCATAATAAGCTCTCCTAGTCTTTGCATAGTCAAGCTAAAAAGGCTGAATAAAAAAGAACTAGAAAATATTTCACAGAAATGCTTACAGCGGCTTGTTAACAATTTTCAGTCATAATGCAAAGATCTTCACTGTCCCTGGAAAGTCCTTGACCTTTAAACTAATATCTTTTAACCAATTCTTAGCACATAATTTTGCCAGTAGCTGACAACTTCACTACTTAATATGTAACTTTAAAAAGAGATGTAATGGCTGAAGAAATTGTTCCAACACTTAATGTCGAGGTTACATAGCTCTGGCCCTAAAATGAACTGTCAGCTCCTGGATTGAAAGGAGGCTTACTCATATAGCTTTTGAATCAACAGTATTAACATGGATATGTACATTGATTTGTCAGCTTTTACAAGCTGCCAACCTGCCATACAGCATCATTATTATCACCACAGTAATTTTGCTCACCTATTTCCTCTCTTGTATCATTATTTTCACACCAATCATATGATATAAGTTATGTTAAAAATGTGAAAGAAAATACTTCAATAATCTTCAGTGACAATTAAACACATAAAATTACAACTACAGTATGGTAAAAACTAATGTTATCTTTCAAACCTACATTCATTTAACTCACTAGTGGCTGTACCAGAGTGAAGCTACCCTGCTTCAGTCAGATCAAATACAATTTCTATTACAATAGTATTAGATAATATTTTAACTAATAATGTAAATCAATGGTCGATGAACTTACACTTAAATATTTGGTAGTAATATCATTTTGCAATAAAAAAAATTATATGAAATTTTTACACAAGTACACAATAGTCCACTTGAATGGAAGAGTATTCCATGGCCGATTCCTTCATCATTTTGCGTTGAAGAGAAACTCTCTGGTTTGTATCTTTTTAATCTTATCACACACTTTAAAATATTTAGAATATCAAAGCCTTTCAAATTCTAAACAAATAGAAGATTTAAAATCTGTCAACAAAAATAACAAAGTGCAACCAATAAATGCATCTAGCTCTAAAATCATAAACATAAATCCATAAAGCCACAACATATTGATCATTTATTTCTCAGAAGTCCCACACCTATAATTATATTTTCTATGCTTGCTTGCTTGCTCCAATTTTTTTCTGGACAAAATCCTCTGAACACATGATCAACTTGTAGTGGCCTTAACATACATACAGTCATTTTGTACCAGGTAAATGACCTAACATGCCCTTATTCATGCAGACTATGCTAATTTTTAAATTATTGATGCTTTAATACCTAAAAAACACGAATAAACTAACAAGCAACATAATGTTTAACAATCACCAAGTTTGTCAACAAGCAAATCAGCTGAAATGACCCAATGGTGTTCTCCTGAATCAAGCAGTATAACCCTGGATAAGATTGACAACATTATCATTAAATGAATATTTTATTACTCAATTGATAAAATAATAGCTTTTTATAACACTTGCATGGGTGCAAGTTGAAAGATTTAAAAATACTGAAAACCTACTGAAATAGACAGATTTCATATGAGATATTTCTTCCTCAAAATACTGAAATCAGTTTTCATACAGAAAACTTTCATGTATACACTTGTTATATTCTAACAAGAGCCAAAATGATTCATTATTGCTCCCCTGAATAAAAATCCTATTGAGTTCAATCAGATCAAAATAAGTTTAAAGTTAACACTAAGATCTGAAACTGACTCGTTTATAGTCGATTGAATATTAAATTTCCATTTGTAAACAAAATACCGTATAAATACCAATCAATCTGTCATGATGACATTTCAAGGAGCCTTGGATACAATATCGAAAATGCAGCTGTGCATGGATGTGTATTGTTCAATTTTATTCAACTGTCAATAGTGCATACATTAATCCCGCTAATTTAAATACTTATTACAGTACAGCAGTTATCAAGATCAATAAAATTTGATATCCATAATTATTTACAGGGAATATCAAACAAATTTAATGAGCAGGATTAATGTAGGTATGTGCCACTGACAGTTGAATAAAATATAACAATGCATTGCAATAGCTAAATTTAGCACTTTTTTGTCACTTTGATATATGTTTCCTTCTAATTGGAAAACTGAAAACATTTAGAAAGTAATCAAACAACATGGTAAGAGTTGCATGATGTGATAAAGATAACAGTGAGATGACTTCAATCATATTGTAATATAGTTGCTCTTCAAATCAGTACAGAGGTATGCAGAGCTAACACAAATATAAATGACAAATTCTCCAAGATGGCCAACTTAGCACATTTCATTCCATAGAGATACATGTAAATTAAATGTGATGCTAAAACATCATAAAGCAATTAGCAGTGCAGGATTAAAGAATGATACAAACAGCAAGTTTATGGGTTTCAAAGTGTTATGGGACAAAATGTAAAACTTGGGGTTTATTCACACACAACTCAACTCTTCTTGGTCATTTTCCCAACCCATTTGTTTCATAGGTCGACGACGATGTTCTATTTTCTGCATTTCAGACTCGATATCAAGTCCATGAAATATATCATCACTATAATGTATAATACTGAAATATTAATCAACATTCTATAGTTTTCAGATAATCTTTTTTCGTACTTGTCTATAAACAAGTTTAAATCTAAATCTACTTTGATGAAATATGATTGGAGTTATACAAAACTCACTCTATAATGTTTGAAACCATTTTCTTATCTCTAAAGTTACAATAATCTGATAAAAAACAAGTAAATCTGTGAGCTAATGCTCACTAGTGATACCCCCGCAAAAATCTAAAAATATGCGACAAACAGGAAGTAGATGAGCAAGGAGCATGAAATCACTTTACACCACATGGGACTATGGGATGAAGCAATATGCAAAGTTTTAGGCTGCTGCATGTTATAGTTGCTGAGAAAACTGCGACGGAAATTTTGTAACGGACGGACGCACGGACGGACAAGGGTAAAACAGTATACCCCCCTCTTCTTCGAAGCTGGGGTATAATGATACAGGCAATAAACACTGACAGTCAGAGGGCATAAGGAAGCTGAATACACAGGTGCTTGACATATACAAGAGTCTGCATACATTACTTGAATATATGTATATATACATATAATTGCATATGAACAGTATGTATTATTTACATGTACATTTTTTACATTGAAAATCTTTTATAATTGTTTCAACTAATCCTAAACAACCTATAAGACTCTGAGATAATTCCAACACACATCTTAAGGCTTACAGATGGGTCAGTCTTATTTACATTTTATATTTTGGAAGCTTGACAGAGAACTGACCTAACTCACTTTTACATATTATGCTTTTTGAGAAATTTGGCTTTGAAAATAAGAGATATGAAACATTTATCTACACATAATATCAAAATATTCAATTTACAAAAAAATCCACATAAATATACACTGAACAAAAGAAAAGGAACATAACATTAAGAGAAAAAATTGACAGTTTTTTTCTTTGAAAAATTGTGAAAATTGGTTTAGACAGTCGTCTGTTAAGCTTTCAATTTGTACATACAAGTATATATAACTTATTTACTGAATAAGCATATCACTATGAATTAAGTATTCTATTCAAGTTTAGTCTAAATGAATGAAATTCTTAAGGTAGATTTCCCAAAATGCATTTCACATAATTTTATGTCAAGTCATTAGACATCGTCTCACCTTTGAAATTTTGCAGATTTTTCATTAAGTAAATTTTTGTAATTGATAATGGTTTCCTTCAGAGAGTGTTTCAAAACATTGGATGACAACTGGTCAAAGGCATTATGGGAATTACCTAAAACTGCTTACTTTACACATCATAATAATATACAGTGCCCCCAAAAGTCCTCAGACAAAATCCTCATTTCAGGAAAAAACAATTCACATTTATATTTAAACAAAGATCTAGAAAGAGTCATTTCAGCAAATTTACAAATCAGCAATAATTATATTATCAACATATGATTTAAACTAATTACATTTAAAAAATTTAACTATAAAAAAATACTAGCAGTATGCATGATCAGATTTTTTTTTCAAAATTTTCATTTGTTCAAGAATTTTTATAGGGCACTGAATCACCCATTATCATCATATACAGATCAGAAATGACTAAGTAAGCATATTCATATAGACCTTGAAGGATAGAATATCTTGCCCTCAGAATACACGATGTTTTACATGGTTATTGTTATGTACTAGTCATCATGCACAGTTTATATCTGTATTGTTATTGCATATTTCTATTCCTATACATGAAGTCCTATATTCTCTGAATTTTAAATAAGAAACATTTTGTTTTGTACGACTGTATTGGTAATAAATTAATGAAATAAGTGTTGCCAATAATAAAAGAAGTATTAAAAAAAAGAATACATAAAGTAATATGTGTCAAGAACATAATTCCCATGAAAAACAAACATTTTATGCAAATTTAATTTCTAATGAAATATTTCAATAGAATGAAATATGCAATACATAGTAATACTTACATACACTTTATCATATTTGTAACTTATATTGGAATACAAAGGTTAAAATTGTGTCTATGAAATAAAGTATAAACTTCTTGATTTCATTTTTGTTTAAAAAAAAGCTGCTTACACAAAAATACCCAATTTCTTTCGAAATCCTGAATAGGGTTTTCGATCCCTTCTGAAGATAAAAATCATTTTAATAATAACTAACACATAAAGAAAGATTCATAATCAAGAAAATATAATTTCTAGACAAATGAATTATTTCCAGACTTTATGGCAAAATGTAGTAATATTCATGAAAACAATACCACACAAATGGAACTATAAATCTATGTATACTGTACTTAGAAAGATTTATTTTCAGTAGTGGCTTAACCACACTTTATATAACATGGTTGTTTTTGTTTTTTGTTTTTATTTGGGTTTTAAACCGTATCAACACATTTTAGGTCATTTTACGGTGTCCAGCACACCTTACCTAGCTTTCCTGGACCCTTGTCTATAACTAGTACTCACCTACCCTTCCACAAGGACAAAAACTTCTCCATATACCATATTAATGGAGAAAAATTGACATACTTGTCAAACTTTCATGGAAGGGTATAACTTCCCTGGGTGGGATTTGAACCCATACCCCCTTCGGGACATGAAATTCCAAATCCAGGCGCGCTACCAACTGCGCTATTGACCCAGGTTAAAAAAAAAACAAAAAACAAAAACAACATGTTTTACAAGCTCAGTTGGTGTAATGACCACTGATCTTACACCAAAATTGATAAATACCCTCTGCATAAATATCTATTTGTTAAAAAATGAATCTTGCTGAAACCTTGTCAGTCAAGAAGCAATTTGATACAGAATGAATAGTAAGATATATATATATATATATATATATAGTAAACATAAATTTACAAAATGTATCAAAGGGTATATGTCTACATTGTTTCATTGTTTGATTGACAAAGTTACAGTTTATGAGTATCCTGTAAAGAATCAATCATGCAGTCCTAAATCATAACATTAACAATAAGAAATGTAATGTGGAAACCACATTAAAGCCGGATTTTCATCAAGATCTGACCATAAATGACATAGATATCCAACATATTAAAAACTTTAACACAAAAATTAAAAAGTGAAATAATCCATAATAAAGCCAGGTAGAGTTGTGATTACTTTCTAATTCTGTTCATCGCATGGTATGTTATCATTGTATGAAGTTTCATAAAGATCTGACAATAAAAGGCAGAAATATAACTCAATTGTAAACAACACCCGACACCTGCCTGCCAACCGGCCCGCCCGGGTTTCGCCAAACTATAAGCTGAATTTTTTTGTTGAAGATCTGGCTATTAATAAGAAATGCCATAAAATGTAGCAATGATACTAAATATGTCCTAAATTCTCTGATTTTGAAATAAAAGACATTTTGCTACGTGCAATTGTATTTGTTAGCAACTTAGGAAACAGAAATATTGAAGTGATCACAAAGACTGATGGAAGAAGTCCATCACAAGTTTACATGCCCTTGGCTTCAGTATGTGCAAAATGTGAGTAATCAGTAATAGACATATACCATTTAAACACAAGTTCACATATTTTCACATCTAAATATGATTCATCAATACAAGTGTAAAATATATAACTTAAATAATAATAATAATAAACATTTTATCTACAAGAACAGTTCATAAAGAAAATTGTAATATCAATAAAAATTAGAACCTAAAATCATTTTGAAGTGACAACACAAAACTAGTCTAACTACATGTAATTAAGAAAGATGTAGACTAGTTTTACAATGACCTGTCAATATAATTATGAAATATATCAACCACTACTTAACTACTAAGTGTCAATCGGCATGACAAGACATAATAATAAGGAATGTGCCCCATAAAATACAGATGATAAAAAAACAGCCAACAAAATACATGCAAATGTTTGTCCTATTGCCATGGACAACCACTTGTTATATTCAACCAACTAAAAATTCCGGTGAACAAAAAGTTTGTAAAGAAATCAGTCATAGAACAGGTAGCGTAAATTTATAGGCAGTTTGGAGCTTTTCAGGTCACTTGCACTTAAGTGTTTACAAAGTAATGAAAGTAATGACATCTAGAGATGACCAAGGTAATGCATTGTAAATGTTCTCTAATTGCACTGCCATGCTGAGAAAGACCCTGCCTAGTATTCAACCAAGTCTTGTGATTACATGCAAAATTGTCTAAGAAAACATAGTCCATAGGAAACAAAACATTGAAATAATCACCGCTTTTACAGAAAATTAGCCCACTTAACGTACATTTTTGTCTATTACATAAGTGGCTAAAAAATAAATATTTTATTAAGACTAACAGTTTATGAAATTAGGATATGAAAGTGGTTGTCCGAACAGATTATTTTGAGAGCAAACACTATAATCTCATTTGCAGAATTTTGGTTGCCCTAAAATGGTTGCCCGAACTAAAAAGTGGTTGTTCCTGACAACCGGACACCCACTAATTTCGTAGACTAGACAAATATTTCCAAAATTGAGATTAAAGACAGAATAAATCACTGAAATAATAACAAATAGAGATCACAAACTATTTATAGACATATATAAATACAACCAATGAAGATACATTTTAAACAGTTCTAGTAAATTCAACAATCAATTGTATACCTCTCAAATGCATACATTGGTTGCTTGGCAACTGTTATTCTCAAAATTTCTTCATTTTTACTAAAATTCAATAATCATGATAATTATATATAGTAACTTGTCCTTTTATTTTTTTTAAAGTTTAAGGTCATGTACTCATGCTTACAGTCATTTTAGGGCAACAAACTCTGCCTCACCTAAACTAGCTTTTCTAAACCGTTGTATAAACCATTCCACAAGGTTGGCAGCTTCTCCATATATCTTTTTACAGAGCATAATCAATATTATTGCTGAATATTCATGGAATGGTATAACCAGTCCAGATGAGGCCCATACCAGCAACCCCTTCAAGGCACTAGATTCGAAATCCTGCACATAGCCTAATGTGCCACTGATCCAGGTTTCCTTTATCAAAATTCATACCATTGTACAACATTAGAAACTAAACATGTCAATGGATTCTTAGAAATGAACTCATAAAATAATATTCCTGTACTAGAACATGCAATATGTAATATGCACTTAGTTCATGAAAATTGATTCTATACATATAGGCAACTACATTATAATTATGAACTGGAAGTAATACATGACATGTTAACTCTATTTTTAAATACCACTATTTATGCTGCTTGATCAATAGTTTAATAGTTAGATGATCAAAATAAACCCTACATAGCAAACTTATAAAAATACAAGTATCATGGGATATGATCACATGACCTACATGTAATAATTTATTGTACAGGAACAGTAACTCTTGTTTATACTTACTCTTCAAAATGTTCCATTCCTTCTCCTAGATTTCTTCCTCTGAAATTCAAATTTATAATTCAAAATATTGACATATGTATGAATATCATCTGGAATGAATATGAAACAAAAAGCAAATTGTGAATCAAGGTAAATGCAGATCTACAATTTGGAAATACACAACCTTTAATTATACAAAAGTTTCAGACAAGAATCATGTTTATCTGATTTTACTAATTAATATTACAGTTTAATCAAAAATTTCAATGCCCAAGGAATGTTGCAGAAATTTTAAAGATGATAATCCATCCATCCAAACATGTTTAAAATGGGATCTGATGTATGCTAGCTCAATTCAATCTGATGGTTTGGTATTGTCTTTTGTGTCAGCATGAATATTACTTCTCCAATAAGAAAGATTCAATGACTAATCTGTAGCTAAAGAAAATAGCTTTTTTACTTTGACCATTTAAGGATATATATCCATGAGTATTGTCACCTCAGATATTGACTCATGCTAAGATATTAATGTAATTATGACATCACAGTGTATGAAAGTAAGTTCAATTGGCCTGTACAGAATATTGGTCAAATCTACTTGAACAACATCTATTAAAGCTATAAGTAGTCTCCTTATAACTACGGCCAGAGTTTTTTTATAATCTAGTTTACGGGAGCGCCGGTCCTAAATTTTTATTTTCTCAGACGGTTCCGTTAGCTTACCGTGTTGCAAAAAAATTGTTGTTTTTTTCATTTTGGTTAAATTAACCTTTTATAGATAATATCCTTCAAAAAAATATTAATCGAGTAATTACAGTTTAAAAACAACAAGTACAACTCGCGAGCGTGCACGGTAATTATCGGCTTTTTTCAACTGTAATTATTTGTATATGTCTCATTTTCAATGCGCTATAATACTATTATTTCCGATAAAACGTTTATTTTTTTTCATTTTCGTTGAATTGACCTTATAGAGATAATATCCTTAAAAAATATATGTTTTAATTAATATTTATCGTGTAATTACAGTTTAAAAACAACAAGTACAACTCACGAGCGAGCGTGGTAATTATCAGCTTTTTTCAACTGTAATATATGTGCAGAAAAGTGGAGGATTATTAGGTACGTTTAATATTTCTAGTTTGTATTATTTTATTTAGTTGTATAAACTTTTTAAACATGTGATAAAAAAATTTTTTATTTGGCCATGAATTATCTGAAAGAGAAAAGATTATACACGCTGGGCGTATTTATAACAAAACATATGCTAATGATCAAGCTTGCGGGTGTTATCAACTTTTGACACTTAATAAGCGACAATCAAGATATTAAATTTGAAAGACTTAATACTTGTCTCTAATTAATCAAAGGCACAATCAGTCCCCTTAGTTTTATTATGTGCAATAAAAATGTCAAACATATAGCACTGACTTTACCCCCAGATGATTTGTAATAATCATCTGTATATTGCCGACATGAAATGATCCTTTGATCAAGACGACGCAATATAAGCATTGCATTTCTCTGACGGGATTAATATTCCAGAAATTTCCCGTGAACCAGATTTTAGACTTTAATAGACTTTAATACTTTCCACATTTTTGGGACTAGATATAAATATTTACCTTCTTTTAGTAGCATCTTCACCCCAACCAGAGACTCTACTAGGTTTTGGTGGACCATCATCCTAAAGATACAAACAAAAAATGCAATGTGGAAACTTAAATTTAAATTTTAAATTTAAAACTTTAATGCAAAAATTACAAAGGGAAATAATCCATAATAAAGCCAGGCAGAGTTGTGGTTACTTTCTAATTCTGATCATCACATGGTATGTTATCATTGTATGAAGTTCCATAAAGATCTGACAATAAATGGCAGAAATATATGGTAAAGAAAAAACTTTAATGCAATTGTTAACGACACCAGACCCCGACCACCTGCCCAGGTTTCGCCAAACTATTAGTCAAACTTTTTCGTTAAATAATCCGGCTAGAAATATATTGTACAGATAATGAAATTAATTGTATACCATATCCTGATTCTGTGCCTGTGGTTCATCATTGCTTGTTGAAGATTCAAACTCAGGAGCAGCAGGAGCCTTAGCTCTCTGAGCACGACGACCAGTTTTTGCACTCTGAAATATATCAATATCAAAGTATTTTGAAATAAATGACTCATTGTAAGAATGTTTCAATTAAGACAGAGAAAATTTTTGGTAAGACAAGCAGAGCTTATAAGTTTTGATACAAAGAGTGACACTTGACATGAAGATTAATCATACAGGGTAGAAATTATGATTTAACAAAAACATAAATGTACAGAAGTTTCTCATCCTAGGTTTCAATGATTTAGCAAAGCTTGATTCACAACAAGCTTCTCTGCATACATTTTCCATTTTCACTGATTAAACATTGCAGGCCAGTGTCTGAGGTTCCATCAAAAGCTTCTTCTTCTTCCAATTACAGCGCAGGATCCCTCTCTGGGGTATTGTCGCACAGGTGTAAGGTCAAAGACGTGGTGTGGCACGAAAGTTAAAAAATGTTAAAACCTTTAAAACCAAATACAGATATCGGAACGTGCAAGTTGTCACACGGTACGGACGGTACACGCACGTTATACGAACACGGACAGCACGTTACACGATACACGAACACGATAGATAGCTTGATTTGCGGTAAAATACACGATTCCGAGTCTCGATACACATTTAACACGATTGTTCGAAATCCTCGGCTTTTTTCGCCCAGAGAAAAACGTTTCAACGACGACACGTTAAACGATTAATGCGTCTCAAATGTAGATTGAAAACAAAAAATATTCTTCTGTTTCGTCGTAAATATGTAACTAAACAATATAATATAAGTTTTGTTAAATTTATTGAAAATCGAGTTTACCTGCTCAAATTCTTAAAAACAAAATATTACAAGTTGGCTGAAATCGAATTTAAATTCACGCACACGATTGTCAACTTCGAAATCACACGATAGACAAAGAAATAAAAATTTAAATATGTTACATTGGTTCATTACACAGTTAAGCTTGATTGTAAAATATAATATTGTATCAATAAATTTATTGAATATCGACATTTTAAGTAGAAATTAAGGTACACGATAGGCGGGCAGTCAATACACGATAGACAAAAAAGAACACGATTGATAATATTTTGTATAAAAATCAAATTAGTACACGGTGTACAACAAAAATACTAAGTGTATAATAAAGAATATTATTACTGTCAAAATAATTTAATGTCATTCTTAGTAAGTTTGTTTTAATCGAATTAAAAACCACGAAAAGCCGATCAACTCACACGATTGATAAAAATACACGTTTAAAGTTTTTTCCTTTGTTTTCTTCAAATCATTCATTGAGAAAAGATGTCATAATTGTATGTGTATATGTTTCAAAAGTTAAACACAGTCTTACCTTGATTGTAAAAATATAAGCAAGTCATATAGTATAGATTATTTTATTGAATATCGACATTTTTAGTAGAAATAAAGGTACACGATCGGCGAGCAGTCATTACACGATAGACAAAGAAGAACACGATTGATATTTTTTTATCAAACAAATTATGTAAGTACTTGATGTATAACAAAAATACAAACTGCAGAATAAAGAATAACATTACTGTCAAAAATTGTTTATGTCATTCTTTCTAAGTTGGCTTTATTCAGATTTAAAACCACACACACGATATCCGGCGAAACCCACACGATAGAAAAAGAAATACACGTTTTAAGTTTTTTCTCTGTTTTTATTTTCAAGCCATTCATGGTGAAAAATACTTTGAATTAGTATATTTTTTTTTAAAACACAGTCTACGCGTGATTAAAAAAATATAAGCATGTCATATTGTATAATGGTCGCCTTTTTAGTAGTATGTATACTAGATATAAACGTTTACATGCAGTGCTTGCGTGAAGACGCGGTATTAAGACAGTACACACACCTCGTGTTAACTTACTGTCACACCTCCGATAATTTAGATTTCTTTGGTCGGCTACCTTTTCTTTCGCCGGCAGCTCGACCCAGTGCGACTTTATAAGTATGTATGTATTTACTAGTAATGTTGATTTGTTAAAAGGTGGATTCTCCTTCTTAAAGTTAGTTGTTGTTGTGGTGCTATATTTAGCACTATTTATCTCGATGGCTCACAGCTTCCAGTAAATGTATATAAATAAAAGTTAATCGATCACAAAGATCTTGTAGTAAGGTATATAATAATTTATTCCGTTGTAACGTATTATAATCACAAAGTCCAACAATTAATAACAATGTCACAAATAGACTAATTTTCACAAAGTTATTTAACAATAAGTTCTTCAAAAGTTGACAACAAATGTCTATTCCTAGTTTTATACACAAAGTATATTCTAAGACGTACACAAAGTTATATTCTGCACTTAATTCTAAAATCCTATATTAATTCTTTAATGTTTTTGTTAATACTATTTCTTAGTATTTATAAGAAAAGTATGTAAAGGGGTGGGGCCATTATAATTGACCAATGAAAAAGTTGTAAGGGCTTGAGGCCAATAAAAATAAGAAGCCAAACATATAAGTAATACTTAAGTAACAAATGACAGCTTTGAGAAATATTAAGATTCAAACATATGAACTGCATAATAAAACATAATAAAGAGTAGAGCAACTTAATCTGGGAAGCCAACAGATGTCAGTCAGGGAATTATCAAACATTTACAAAAAGAGCTTGATTGACATAATCAAAATTATAGTATTGTTTGAAAAGGTGTAAAAAATAAATATTTTATAAACATAAGTGACTTTGGCTTCTAACATATGTTACAAACAATGGCTTGGAGATAAAACATTTTAATATATACAAATCTAAACTTAATTTTACTTAAAATAATAATAGAAAATAATATTAAATACAAGTCAATGAGTATACTTCAGTCTACTCTGTGATAATTCTCCCTTACTTCTTTAAAGATTGTCCCCAATCTTTGCTTAATTACAATTTGCCATGAAAATTAAGTTTATAAAAGGTATTTTATCATTAAGTTAATAAATTAATATAGATTTGTATCCATGAATATTTATGTAAAGTAATGATAATTAATATGTTTGAAGGAATCACAAGAAATAAATGATAATTATTGACTAAATATGAATTAATGAAACTTGGTAAATTATAAATAAAAACACAAATAGCATCTAGTGGCAATATAGACATTCCATTCAAAAGTAATACAATTGCACAGTGTTTTAATAACGATAATTATAATGGTTGTTCCGTTTCCAAGATTTGTTAAATTGTAGATTTTCCTTTTTAGAGTTAGATTTTAATCGTTCGTGGGCTTGTTGTAGTCTTTCATAAGAATCATGTAAGGTCTCATACTGTTTATGAGTATCTCTGATTTCATTGTTAGCGACTGCAAGCATGTTCTCTGACCTTCTGAGTTTATCTAAGAGATCAATTTTGGTCTCTTGCATGTCAGATTCTGATTGTTTTGCTTGAAGTTTCAGTTTACGAATTTCTTCGGTTAGAGTGGTAATATCCTGTTGAAAAAGATTTTCACGTTGTTTCAGTTTACTGTTGTCAGATTTGTGACTGCTAATAGCATCATCTTTAGAATCAAGTTTTCTATTTAATGTTGCAATTTCGTGTTTTGCTTGGACAAGTTCTGTATTCAAAGATTTAACTTCCCTTTGTAAATTTCTAATTTCAATCTGTTTATTTAAAATTTCACAACCATGATCAGCTAGATCCTCATTTAAATCTTCAATTTCCATTAGGTATTCATTATTAAATTGTGTTGCTTTTCTAAACTCAGACCCTTCTATTTCACTATATGGCATTAATTCACAAATATATAATTTCTCCATTTCACTTTCTTCAATAACAGAATAGACTTTATTTTGTAAATTTGGTGATTCATCTTCCTTGTTTTCTTCATTATTTGTATATATCATTACTGATTGAACATCTGGAGCTGCAGCCATCTTACATTGGTTGGAATAGTGTCCATATTTCCTACAGTTGTAGCATTTTCTATTTCTAGCTTTGCAAACAGAATAATTAGAGTGAAACTCACCACATCTATAACATTTCTTTGTATTTAATTCTTGCCTATTTGGCTTAACTAATAATTCAAGCAAACTGACTACAACTCTAGATAAATCCATTTGCATATGTTGTTCTGTTCTGTATGTTGACATCTTTGGTCAATCTTCAGTAACTATTATGAACTATCAGTCCGCAAAGGTTACAGTTGTAGTCTCGTTTTGGGGAAAACTCGCTTGCTGATATTGTAAGAGGTCCGAGGTATCGTTACCGCTATTCATCCACCACTTGTCACACCTCCGATAATTTAGGATTTCTATGGTCGGCTACCTATCTTTAGCCGGCAGCTCGACCCGGTGCAACTTAGTAATAATGTTGATTTGATGTTGGTGAGCCTCACTTCTTGAAGTTTGTTGTTGTTGTGGTGCTATATTTAGCACTATTTATCTCGATGGCTCACAGCTTCCAGTAAATGTATATAAATAAAAGTTAATCGATCACAAAGATCTTGTAGTAAGGTATATAATAATTTATTCCGTTGTAACGTATTATAATCACAAAGTCCAACAATTAATAACAATGTCACAAATAGACTAATTTTCACAAAGTTATTTAACAATAAGTTCTTCAAAAGTTGACAACAAATGTCTATTCCTAGTTTTATACACAAAGTATATTCTAAGACGTACACAAAGTTATATTCTGCACTTAATTCTAAAATCCTATATTAATTCTTTAATGTTTTTGTTAATACTATTTCTTAGTATTTATAAGAAAAGTATGTAAAGGGGTGGGGCCATTATAATTGACCAATGAAAAAGTTGTAAGGGCTTGAGGCCAATAAAAATAAGAAGCCAAACATATAAGTAATACTTAAGTAACAAATGACAGCTTTGAGAAATATTAAGATTCAAACATATGAACTGCATAATAAAACATAATAAAGAGTAGAGCAACTTAATCTGGGAAGCCAACAGATGTCAGTCAGGGAATTATCAAACATTTACAAAAAGAGCTTGATTGACATAATCAAAATTATAGTATTGTTTGAAAAGGTGTAAAAAATAAATATTTTATAAACATAAGTGACTTTGGCTTCTAACATATGTTACAAACAATGGCTTGGAGATAAAACATTTTAATATATACAAATCTAAACTTAATTTTACTTAAAATAATAATAGAAAATAATATTAAATACAAGTCAATGAGTATACTTCAGTCTACTCTGTGATATTACTATTTTATGCCGACTACAAAATCGATATTTAAATAAAAAGTTTTACATATAAATACGCAAATATGAGGGAATAATACGAATAAACTGTAAAAACTAAATAATTTAATTTACTTTAAGAATTAAAACAATGATGACTTTTTTAATCATATAGAGTCCTGATAAACGAGTTCTTGACCAAGTGAGATGTCAATTATAACAGTTTGTTTACTAAACGCTTTAGCCACTGACAAACAAAGAAAATGTTTGATGATTCAGATAAATGAAAGCATGTGTTTACATTTTAAATATAATAATATTATAACGATTATTTTAATTTAGTAACAACATTTCGGTTGGGTCGCAATTTAATTGATTGACCGCAGATTGGTCCGGAATGAGCCGCAGTTTATCGACGTACGGCATTTAAACAGGAATTTCCGGTTTAAACAAAGTCAACATTTATTCTAAACTCAACTTAATGAATCGCGGTTTTTCTTTTTGTTTACGGATGATGATTAGTCGACAATGCAGAAGTATTTAATACATTTATACGTATGGATTTGTCAATATCTCGGGCACACGATACACGGTAATAAAACGCAAAATCACAATATCTCGGACCGATTTTTACCGTGTATTTACACGATGAGCGGCTCTACACGTTACACGATTGAAATACACGGTGAATTATACACGCACACGGTATGAATGATACACGCACGATACACGCAAATTTCGGAAACTTGCACGATCCGAGATCTGTACATGTACACTGATCAATATTGTTTTTTTTACGTCTCGGCTATGGCATGACAAACGTTGCAATATTCTGTACTGAAAAATTTATGTGTTACAAAAAAATATTTGTCTTGTATAAACATATATATGTTTGATAAAAAATATAACGTTGTAAAAAATATTTTGTGTTGTAAAAAAAATATATTTGTTGTATAAAAATACATAGAAAAATCTATGTACATGTAGTTTAAAAAATATATATATGTTCGATAAAAGTATTTATGTCAAACAAACCAAATTTCTTTTCATTTTTGGAACATCTGCATAGAAGGCCTTACAACGTCTGGCATCATGATAAGCAGTTTTAAATTTACAACAGTATTAGTTATATATCGGAGAACACGAAACCGAGTTCATGTTGTGCTTGAATCTAAGGGAAGTAACCAATCCTGCAGCAGTAAAAAGTTCGAACCAGATGCATCAGTCATAGACAACTGATCTGTAGTTTGTTTGCACCTGGCATATCCCCTAAAACTATGAATTATGAGTATACTATTTGACTTGGCTGACACGACTAGTTCGACCCTTTGACTGCTGTTGCACCGAGTACAAGGGATGGTTTCTTCCGTGTTCTGTGATACATACATGTATAACTGAGTCAAGTAAGGGTTTCGGGTGTTTATTTTTTAACTGTAAGTTTTAGCACAAGTCCCTGATTGTTTATTTTATAATCCACCATATAATAGCTACATTATTGTCAACCAATCAGATCCCTTGTTACAATAGACCTTATTTCCCATCATGCTAATTATACCATATATGTATTTTTAAAGATTTTTATACCACAAATATTTTTTTTACAACACATAAATATTTTTATCAAGCATATATTTTTTATCCAATATATACATGTATATATATATTTTATACAAAACTATTTTTTTTTTGTTACACAATTTTTTCCATTTAAAATATTGCAACGTTTGTAGTTTCTGGCCACACCCTGTTTGAGGACTTGGAGCTGTTGTGATGTGGTTTGGCAGCTGCCATTTACAACAATACCTTTGTATCAATCTTTAACGTATTCCACTAAGTCTTTCCCATAGAAAAATATAATCATAGAAAAATATAATGATCAGTTGTTGAATGAAGTAATGTAAAATGAATGAAAATCATAAATCATTTATTAAATGGGTCGAAATATTAAAGCACAGTGCTACACAAGCCTGGTGAGACCAATCTTAGAAAATGCATCGGCCATCTGGGACCCTCACACCACCAAGAACGTCCAACAGCTGGAAGCAGTACAAAGAGCTAGGTTTGTCACAGGAGACTACAAGACAACTAGCAGCACCACAAACGTGATAAAGGAGCTTTGTTGGGAAACCCTACAAAAAAAGGAGACAACACACCAGAACAGTGATGATGTTCCGCATCATATATGGACTTGTAGATATTAATGCCACCATTTATCTACACCCATCATTGCTTTCTACAAGAGGACACACTCTTCAATACATGGTGCCCTATTGCAGAACAGACGTCTACAGGCATTCATTTTTCCCAGCCAGTATCCGCTATTGGAACAGTCTCCCAGATCTTTTTATATTATATATAAAAGTGGAGAAATGACTACTAAAAAGTGGATCAATTTTGTATTATCCATGAAATTCAATCTTGTAACCACTCCTATTGCCCGACTATTTTATTTTCTTGATGTCTAATGTATATACCTTAAGGGGAGAGCCGTAACTAAGTTATAACTTACAGAACTTGTGGCTCAACCTGATTGCCGTATATACATATAGTTATGTGTTATTATTATATTTGTTGTATTTATACAATTGTAAATATGTATTACGGGCAATAAAATAAGTTTAAACTAAAAAGTGGAGAAATGACCTGTTCCCATAGAGCCCTGCATATTATCGGAAGAAGAAGAAATTTTACGAGACGAAACGAAACAAAGTTGCACTTGCAGGGCACCAGAGAAATATTACACAACGCTACATT
The DNA here is from genome assembly GCA_025267735.1 of Mactra quadrangularis. Lineage (NCBI taxonomy): Eukaryota > Metazoa > Mollusca > Bivalvia > Venerida > Mactridae > Mactra > Mactra quadrangularis. The sequence goes on along the minus strand of CM046301.1, from coordinate 40,433,384 downwards.
GGAACATTACTCATTAGTTCATAACTACTCTATCATACATACCCTTTTGCCTGAATCGCCTTCAAAACCCAATTCTTCACTCATATTTTAGTAGATATTTGCACGAATTCACAAAATTATTGTTTGTTTACTTGCACAGGAATCTGAAGTAAAGGGACTTAACTCGTGTACTTCGTTATTTGGAATACTTCGGGTTTCTTCGTAAAGATAAACACTGTTAAGACTCGTGCGAATAACTTTAAAGACGTTGTCGTCTTCACCAGACCAATAATGAATAGAACAAGAGACATTACTATCTATGTCTCTGGTGGAAGTACATGTAATAAAATAATTCAGTATTAACATATAAATAATACTTCAGACAAAAGACACAGTTTGATCAAATCTTTGTTTTTGTTCCTCAATTTGTAGCATAGGTATAATAGGACACTTATACCGCCATGCCTTTAAGCTAATGTTTATGGCAACATGGTAGAGTGTCTACATACAACTTGAAATGTCATGGATTAGATCGCAGCTTGGACTGCAGATTTTTATAATGTTACATTTGGATGCCCAATATAAACAACCCACTGGTAATGTGTATTTGCACCGTATGATATCCCACTAACATTCAAGTTTCAAGAATTTGAGGACAAATTCTGGTAAGGAACCTATGTGTAGCAGAGCTATAAAACATCACTTGTACCTCATTGCATCCCAGTTTGAGCCATAGGCCATTCACTTAGTAAGTTGTGAGTTGTAAATACAGGTAGTCTAAAAAAGTAAGACATTTCATTTTCAGTGCACCATGAAGGTTCAAGCTATTAGCCCTACTCTATTTTCTGAGCTGCAAGTTACAGTCTGATTTTTAATTCAATATACATGTATATAAATCAGATACGTTTATACCCTGGTCATTCAAATAGTAGAGCGATAATCCTAATAAGTGTCAAACTTTCTGCTAACAATATTGATCCACTGTTGGAAATTGTAGACAAGTTCCATGGCACATACTTAACCAGTCAGGTGCCTTTAATATAATTTTTCCATAACCTGATATAAGGAGTAAATATCAAATAAGTTAAAGTTTGGTAGAAATACAGCTAACATACACATGTCTAGCCGACATACAGTTTGTATAATAACCCATGGTCATTGTAAATGTACATTGTAAATTACCATCAGGCAGGTGATTCTGACAGTACCCATTTACACCTGGTTACAGTAGTAATCAAACATATTTTTTTGCTGAAGGCATTTAGCTGTGCTCTAATGGGATTGAATACCCAAGCATCTCCATTCCTATGAGTGCATCCTACCACTGGACCACTCAATTTCCGTTAACATAGATAGGATAAGATATCCTATAGACTGACTGATTGCTTGAGCCAATAATTATATATCTGGGTTTTAATTGGATTGTGGACCACTGTTATTTACTTGTTTAATACTTGGGAACAGTGGTCCACAATCTCATTAAAAGTTCAAGTAATTAAAACAACATCATAGTTTAGTGTTTTAACTTTTCTTATTAATGACATTTGCAAAAAAACATGAATCACATAAAGTAGTAAACATATGTAAATGTTAGAATAGAAATGGTGTGTACAACTAAAAACATAATAATATAAAATATGATCTGTTGGTAAAATGTGAGAAAAAATACAAGAGACACAAATAATTTCACGGGCTTAACGCAAAACAGTCGTAACTCTCTTCTTTAACTTGAGTTATGACCGTTTTGCACTAAGCCCACAATTTGTATCTATGTCAGGGTATATAATCATTTAAATATACTTCATGAAATACTGACATTGTTAGGACCACAGTTTATATATTTTGAGATCTATCTAAGCATTTTAATCTCAAATTTAATTACTGTACTTAAATAAAAGCTTTTGTTTTAGGCCATAGAAAGTTAATTGTTTGATTCTCCCTTTTAAATAGAAAATCTGGGAAAAAAGCTTTTGCTGAAAAGTTAAAATCTTTAAAAAATTACCTCTTTTGATCATAAAGCTGACAGTTAAATGAAATATAAGACAGTATAATCACAGTATCCATCACCCAAGAAATAATTCTCCATTGCATGTTTCAGAACCCTTATTGAATTCAAAAAAAAGAAAATGCCACCTGCATAATTTTTTTTTCAAAATTAAGACGAAAATCAAACAATTCTTTTTCTAAGGCCTTATAAGACATAAGTTGAAGTTTTCCCTCTTTTAAGTTAGGTACTTAAAAATAACCAAAGATCAATTATTACCCACAAATTAGAGACCAATCACCAGAGGATACATTACAATAGGGCAGATACACAAATCACATGCAAAACAGTAACATGTAAACTTTCTATGTAACAAACATGCAAAACAGAGGAAAAAAACAGTAATATGGAAGAATGGAGAAATACAATATATGCAAGAACTACAAAATCATATGTTCATGGAAAGGTACTAGGTGAAAGTCAGATAATATGGGTCTCATTAACTGTGAACAATTTGTCAAAATGTCATAAAATATGCCTGTTACACAATCTAAGGGATATAACTCTTGTTGTCCCATAAATGATAGATAAATCAACCATACAATCCTTACAAGTCCTAAAATTAGATATACAGACAGGAAAGTTTAAAATATTTACTATCCTAATATGTATGAGTTTCATTAAGTCAAAGGAATACCTCAAGTCTCAAAATTCCAGATTTCATAACTTCCTGAACATTTTCAGACAATAAAGCATGCCATTGACAATTTTTTTTATGTGGGTATAAAATTCATTTTTAAACCTTAAAATGTTCCTTACTAAAAACAGAATGGTGAAATCCAATAGTAAGACCATATCTAGATATATAAAAGAGCAGGCTTTGGTGATAAAAAGAAAGACTGAAATGATAAAACTTAACTAGAACAAGATGACATTATACAGTGATAGTTTATACTCTAGCTAAGATATTCTAAGGACTTTAAACATAACAGATAAAACAAAATAATTTATACATGGTGGTAATATTAAACAGTATTTGGCATATTAAAATTTCATGTTTCCTAGAATTTTAGCAACATTTTTTACAATGTCACCAAGTTATGAAGCAGCTAAAATTTTGAAACCCAAATATCCTGTTCTATGTGCTGAAAAAGAAGTAAAAGAACCCTATGGGTTTCAAAAAGACACAATGAGCCAGATTATGTTTGGTTTAAGACAAGACATAATTGATAAAATCATACTTTCTCATCTCATACTAAAATATTAAACAGTATAAGACCAACAATAAGAGTGTAAAATTATTTTAAAACTTATTCATTTTGGTATAAAAATGTTTGTAATGATAGAAATTGTATAAGTTTAAATGAGTGGGATGTCGAAAATTCTGAAATTACTGCATTTTATGCTACCAACAGTGTGTATAGGAAAAGAATCTTTTCAAAGGTTATAAAAAATTTAATTTAAGAACCAGATCTCGGAACTTACCCAAGCAAAAGTTTAGAAAATGATAAGACATGTAAAATGTAATAAAAGAAATATGACATGTGAAATAATGGGTTTAATGTGAACAGAGGAAGAGGGCATATGAGTGAGCATGTGTTTGGGGAGGACTGAAAGTGTGAGAGTGTGTGATAGTGTGTGTGTGGAGGACAGAAAGTGTGAGAGTGTGTGTGGGTGTGTGAAAAACAAAACAAATAACAAATAAACAAACATACACTTAGAGAGAGGAGAGAGAAATCTATCACAATAACAAGTACAAACTTATAACACTAACACATTACATATACCATACTAATGGCTAATAAAAACCGGAAAAAAAATATCGTATTTACTGTACAAAAATTTGTTAAAATTATTACATATAAAACCTGGGTCAACCAATTAAATTACTACAGAGAAACAGGTATATAAAACTATAACAAAGAAATGTTTATAACGGACAAAAAAATAAATGCATCTACAATAGTATAAACACCAACCTTGTATCATGAAACAGCATGATAGACTTTATAATGTACACATGCTAGCATCTCAGATGTCTATATTTATCATTACACCCACTTGGGTAAATTTCAATATTTTAAAAATCATGATTTTCATGACTTCTGTAACTTATCTCAGTGAAAATGTAACAAAAGGCATAAAAATACATCAAAGGGAATTAACTTAACATAGGCTATAGTCTTAAACCAAACTCATTAAATTTGATAACATTTCAGATGTTGAACGAAACACTAAAGTTACTCCCTTTATTTTCAAATGGAGTTACATTAGTGTTTCATTCAGCCCTCAATTTAACCATGGTTGAAAGTACATGATTTTTTAAACTTTTTCATAAAAAATAAATACTTGAACCTCACAATCAGTCCAAGAAACTTTCACTCATGTATTAATTACGCAAATCAAGGTCTCCAATGATACTAACTTTTAATTTACACCAAGTTGTTTGTTCAAGCATAAAACATGAAAGAACAAGTAAATCTGTGAGCTAATGCTCACTAGTGGTACCCCCGCAAAAATCTAAAAATATGTGACAAACAGGAAGTAGATGAGCAAGGAGCATGAAATCGCTTTACACCACATGGGACTATGGGATGAAGCAATATGCAAAGTATTAGGCTGCTGCATGTTATAGTTGCTGAGAAAACTGCAACGGAAATTTTGTAACGGCCGGACGCACGGACAAGGGTAAAACAGTATACCCCCCTCTTCTTCGAAGCGGGGGTATAATAACATACAACATAATCTAATTAAAGAAATTCATTTAAGTAAATCTGTGATACTCCAAGATAAAAAAAACTTATCTTCAATCCATAGCATGTATTCATAATAATGTCAATATTAAGTTTCCTTTTTTATATACAATTTAGGGACAGACATTGAACAGTAGACTATTTATAAATGTTATTACAAACTGTACACAAATACAACAATAAAATGGGAAGTTTAGGATAAAAATGTCACATAAAAGCCTTTGGCAAAAATTATAATAAGTGAAATACAGAGATAAATGCCGGCATAGATGATCTAAAAATAACATCTATGAAGCAAATGTTCAACCAGTGATTTTCTTACCACTAGTAACAACCTTACAAATGAACAGAGTAATAGGGTGAGTGTGTGTGACTTAGTTAAATATTGTGTTGCTTATTACTGCAGCTATCACATTTATGATTGTAAATACAAGTTCTCATAAGAATAATGTAACATTTTAGCAAGGGCCTAACTTTCATGGCAAACATCTAAGAATTTACTTTGCAAAGTCTACAGTTTTGAAAAACAACACATCATGCACAATGATGAATATAATATAAGAAATCAATAACCATATACAACATCTATGTTAGGCCTAATAAAAAAATAGGTTTGTTTCGGGTTTCTGGAATGACCATATTTTTCGCCGATTTCCGAATTTTTTAAAATTTTTTTTTAGTAAACATTATGACCAAAACATCGAAAAAAAAACGGGAAAACGGGCGAACTGGTTTTAATTCTTTCCGACTTAGTTGTAAATACATGACTGAAGTTGTAAATAGATGTGCATAGTAGCAATCTCCGAGCTGAATAGTGGTTTATTCTGCGAGAAAGTAATGTAGACAAATTAACGGTAGTCGTCAATTTCAATAAGGTGATTGATCGGGAAATTCAATTTCTAAATGTCATGCGTATTTCAGTAATAATATTATTTATTTCAAGAAGTAGTCTTGACTTATTACAGAACAAATTGTCAAATGCATATCGGGAGAGTCTCTATTTTAATTGTTTACAAGAAGCAATTGAAATCAATATTAATCCTTTGTTTGATAATGAACACGTTGTCACTAAGTTTTCACACTTAGTCGATGTGATAGCGTATGCTTTATTGTGTGATCATGGAGTCTAATTTGATTAAATTGTTATTAAGCATAAATTCGTAAAACAAGCGTGACCTAGTTTTTTAATGGTTGACTACATGTTAAACAAATAATTGCCGATTATGAAGGTAAACACAATCGGCGATCGCACAAAACATCTTTGTTTAAGCTAACTGATACTTGTCTATCACACCCGCCTTTTTATCGTTTTATTTTAAGAAAGTTTAAACATTACACTGTCCGTTCATATTTTTCTGAAAAAAAAACAAAACAACAACTAACGATCTATTATTCAACGAATTAACATATTTTATCAATGAGCGTAGAAGCACTATGTCATTTGCTAATCGTGTAAGGATGAACGCATGATGTTGTCTATAGATATTTATGGATAAAACGCAATATTGTCTTCTTTACAGTCTATGACACACGGTTGATGGATTTACACTTATGTTTTGAATATCACCTAATTTTGGGCACATACGTGCAAAAAATCCCCTCTGAATCTCTTGTCTAATCATAAACAAACTAGTAAAATTCCACGAAAGTAATCGTCAAAACAAACTGGTTTGTCAACAAATAACAACTAAATAATGTTATTATTCATAATTTAATATTATATTAAGTAAAATGGAGTTCCTTTAAACTTTTTTTGCGTAGTCATGCATTTTCGCGACCCACACAAATTTTAGTGAAACATGCTTAAACCATGTTTATAATGTAATAAGCTTATATTTTGTTAATGGTTCTTCTTTATTCAGGAAACTATGCTACAGGAAAATACAAATTCAAACACCAGTCTCCATTTTCCCCAGAATGTATTTTGGATCAAATCTCCGAATGACAAATTTCTTTTAAGTGTCAACAACATTCGTTTTGGTAAAATTTAAGCATCATTTGAATTCAATAAACTCTGTAATATAAAGTGTCCCCTTTTGTCCCCTGTATGTTCTTCTAATAATGTTTCTTTTGTCCCCAGTATGTGATTCTAAAGTGTCCCCTTTTGTCTCCTCTAAACTCTATGATATCAAAAAACTTATTTTCAATGCTTAAAGTCACATACTTATTTTTAGAAAATAGTGCAGATAAATTGAATCACTTACATAATAAATATTCAGAAAAATATATGTCATATTTTGATTTAATCACAAATATGAATTAAAAGAAAGGAACATGCATGTACATTCAGACGTCACTTTCATTGTTTGCACAGTCTGACTGGTTCAATTCCATATTTATCTCTTGCGTTGGTTTAACATTTAAATCACTTTCTTTAGATAATTTTTACAGTGAAATAATATTATCCTTTTATGAACCTTTATTTTAAGAAAAAGTTTTTAATAATGCAAATATGGTAATTTTGACTACAATTATAATCGTTAAGAGAAATCAGGGAATTAGATATATTTCATTAGCTATGTCTCTGGAGAAATGACAAAATATGTCATTGTCTTTAAGATTTCACCAACCATGGTAATGGGTAAGGGATTTAGAGGAAAGTTTACATACTAAAAATCATCAGTACAACTTAATAAAGATTCACCAGAAATAGAATCTGTTTCTTATCAGATTCATAGTCATATTAAACTGGGTTTAAACATTTAACCCGCATTAAAGGTGTGAGATGTACAGATTTTGAAGTCAATTACTTAAGTGAAATGCCAGTTAAGTTGAAACTGTTTACTAATACATGTACATGTACTTTGTACACCTGAAACAATAAACTTGACTCAAACTTACACCAATAATTATGTTAAAACCAATAATAACTAACATTATATTGATTTTAATTGTAAAAAAAAATACTAAAAAAAAATTTCCGACCTACTGACCCGATTTTTTTCGGGAGATGAAACCAGAAACATAACTAATTTTTTTAGGCCTTATCAGAAAAGAAATAAAAAATAATTAAATTTCAATTTGTACATCATGTAACAGATGATAAGTTTACTTTTGTTATCTTTCAAAATCAGAGGCTTTTCATTACGTTCATATTAATTCTAAAACAATCCTTATGAAATGATAACAATTTTTAAATCATGGGTGAAATTCAAAATTTTCATAAATATAACATTATTATTTTGGCAGCAGAAAAGAACCCCAATTTTTAGGATCTACTTCTAAATTTCAAGACCAGTTCAAAAAAATTCATTTAAAAACATTTCACCCATGCACAAAATCTGCTAAATATTTAAACTAGATATAACAAGTAAATCTGTGAGCTAATGCTCACTAGTGATACCCCCGCAAAAATCTAAAAATATGTGACAAACAGGAAGTAGATGAGCAAGGAGCATGAAATCGCTTTACACGACATGGGACTATGGGATGAAGCAATATGCAAAGTATTAGGCTGCTGCATGTTATAGTTGCTGACAAAACTGCGACGGAAATTTTGTAACGCACGGACGGACGCACGGACAAGGGTAAAACAGTATACCCCCCTCTTCTTCGAAGCGGGGGTATAAAAATCAGACTTTGCAAAAAGTATATATGTTAACATGTTGGACCATATCCAGTAGCCGGTTAAAAAATATCAGTGAAGTCTAACATGTGTGAAGAATTTAAATTAATATCTAGCACCTAGATAAATAAAATAAAATGTGAATAGTTCAAGAAGTGTATTCTTTAAAAGAAAGAAACAATGAGTGTAAGGGAAAGCACCAGACCCAATAGCTTCATAAATGATTGCCCTACTTTAAGGTCAACAATTCCTTACCCAGCTTAGATATATCAACAATCGTTTACAAGAATAATAGATATTCAAAACTTTTGACAGTTTTTTTACAATGACCAACCAGAACTTCCGGTTGGTCATTGTAAAAAAACTTTGAGAACCTCTAATAGATTTTAACTATAACCAATGGGACCCTCAGATACATTTTTACTATAACCAATTGGAAACTCTGATACATTTTTACTATGACCAATAGAGAAACATAAAATAGATATTAAAATGATATCCTTCGATCAAACAGTTACAAAATACTAACAGAGTAGATTAAGGAAACAAATTTCAACTTTGAATGAATGACATACATGTATTTTCATTACAAAATTTACAAATTAGGCAAAAACTAATCTCTCACACCAGTATGGAACACAGACAGACATGCTAACAGTTTGTACAGACATTAATTAATTTTACAGCACCATGGTTAACACAATAAATGCAGGTAGAGGGTAAACATTTTATTTCCCTAAATTTATTTTTTATCTAGCTGCCATACTACAAGAAATGACATAAAGTAGATCACGGTAACAGTCTTCGTACATTATTTCCTTTTAGTACAAAAAATCATCTAAAACAAGAGCTCCGCTGGGCGGGGCATTATACGCCCGTGTGCAGTCAATGCTGTGTTCTATCTCATATGAAGTCCCTGTGACCTTGACCAATGACCCGGGATCTCAGAATAGGTCCCATCCTTAACTGGAGGGCTATCCAAAGCAAAGATTTTGAGAACCTAGGTACAGCCATGGTTGAGTAATCACCCGCACAAAGTTTTCCCACACAAACTTCCAGTGACCTTGACCCTGGGGCCTCAGAACCAAAAGTTCTCACCCTTGACCCAGGGTATTGACACATAAAATTTGGTGATCTTAGATGAAGTTGGTTGTTGGACAAGGTTTTTCCTCATGATTTCCTTGTGACTTTGACCTTTGACCCAGGGGCCTAAAACCAAAGGGGCATATGCTAGACATTTAGGCTACACTTATATAAAATTCAGTGAACCTAGGTACAATCATTATTGAGTTATTGTCCGGAAAATGTTTCAATATAAATTAAGTCCCAGTAACTTTGACTTTTGACCCTGGGGTCTCCAAATCAAAAGGGAACATCCTCTACCAAAGAGCTATAAACACATTACTACTTGACAAATGGGCTGATCCACATAAAATTTTGTTAACCTAGGTACAATCACTGTTTAGTTATTGTCCGGACAAGGTTTTTCCACATGATGCCCCTGTGACGTTGACCTTTGACCCAGGGGCCACAAAACCAATAGGGAACATCCTTGACACATGGGCTACCCTCACATAAAATTTGGTGAACTAATTTCATGTTACTTATATAATATAGCATTATTTCCATGGTTAGCCATTTTGACTTTATTAACATATTGATTGAACATTTGAAGTCACTGCTTGGTAATTTGATATCTTCTGGTTGATGGTTTAAACTTGACCCAGGGGCGCCGAAAACCAATAGGGAACATCCTTGTCACATGGGCTACTCTCACATGAAATTTGGTGAACCTAGGTGCAGTCATTGTTGAGTTATAACCCGGAAAATGTTTTTTAAATATGATACCCCTGTGACATTGACCTTTAAACCCGGGGCCCTAAAACCAATAGGGCACATCCTTGACACAAGGGCTACCTTCACATAAAATTTTGTGAACCTAGGTACAGTCGTTGTTGAGTTATTGTCCGGACAAGGTTTTTCAATATGATGCCCCTGTGACCTTGACCTTTGACCAAGGGGCCCCAAAACCAATAGGGCATATCCTTAACACATGGGCTACTCTCACATAAAATTTGGTGAACCTAGGTACATTGGTGGTTCAGTTATTGTCTAGACAAGTTTTTCATTGTTTGCCATTTTGACTTTTTTAACATATTGATTGAACATTTGAAGTCACTGCTTGGTAATTTGATGTATTCTGGTTGAAGGTTTAAACTTGATCCAGGGGCCGCAAAACCAATAGAGAACATCCTTGACACATGGGCTACTCTCACATAAAATTTGATGAACCTAGGTACAGTCATTGTTGAGTTATTACCTGGACAATGTTTTTCAATATGATGCAACTGTGACCTTGACCTTTGACCCAGGAGCCCCAAAACCTTTCCGGCATAACCTTGACACATGGGCTACTCTCACATAAAATTTGGTGAACCTAGGTACATTGGTGGTTCAGTTATTGTCTGGACATAGTTTTTCCATATGATGCCTCTGTGACCTTGACCTTTAAACCTGGGGCCAGGGAAAATCCTTGACACAAGGGCTACCTTCACATAAAATTTTGTGAACCTAGGTACAGTTGTTGATGAGTTATTGCCCGAACAAGGTTTTTCAATATAATGCCCCTGCGACCTTGACTTTTGACCCAGGAGCCCCAAAACCAATAGGGCATATCCTTGACACAAGGGCTACCTTCACATAAAATTTTGTGAACCTAGGTACAGTCGTTGATGAGTTATTGCCCGAACAAGGTTTTTCAATATAATGCCCCTGCGACCTTGACTTTTGACCCAGGAGCCCCAAAACCAATAGGGCATATCCTTGACACAAGGGCTACCCTCACATAAAATTTGGTGAACCTAGGTACATTGGTGGTTCAGTTATTGTCCGGACAAGTTTTTCATTGCTTGCCATTTTGACTTTATTAACATATAGATTGAACATGTGACCTTGACCTTTAAACCTGGGGCCCCAAAACCTATAGGGAAAATCCTTGACACAAGGGCTACCTTCACATAAAATTTTGCGAACCTAGGTACAGTCGTTTATGCGTTATTGCCCGAACAAGGTTTTTCAATATAATGCCCCTGCGACCTTGACCTTTGACCCAGGAGCCCCAAAGCCAATAGGGCATATCCTTGACACAAGGGCTACCCTCACATAAAATTTGGTGAACCTAGGTACATTGGTGGTTCAGTTATTGTCCGGACAAGTTTTTCATTGTTTGCCATTTTGACTTTATTAACATATAGATTAAACATTTGAAGTCACTGCTTGGTAATTTGATGTATTCTGGTTGAAGGTTTAAACTTGACCCTGTTTCCCCAAAACTGATAAGGCACATCCTTGACACATGGGCTACTCTCACATGAAATTTGGCATAAAATTTGGTGAACCTAGGTACATTGGTGGTTCAGTTACTGTCCGGACAAAGTTTTTCCACATGATGCCTCTGTGACCTTGACCTTTGAACCTTGGGCCCCATTAACCTATAGGGCACATCCTTGACACATGGGCTACCCTCACATAAAATTTTGTGAACCTAGGTACAGTCGTTGAGTTATTGTCCGGACAAGGTTTTTCAATATGATGCCCCTGTAACCTTGACCTTTGGCCCAAAGGCCCCAAAACCAATAGGGAACATCCTTGACACATGGGCTACTCTCACATAAAATTTGGTGAACCTAGGTACAGTCGTTGTTGAGTTATTGTCCGGACAAGTTTTACCTATTTTAAGTCCCAGTGACCGTGACCTTTGACTCTGGGGTCTCAAAATCTATAGGGAACCTCCTCCACCCAAGGGCTATCCACACATAAAATTTGAGGAACCTAGGTACATCCTTTCTTGAGTTATCATCTGGACAAGCAATTGTCCACGGACGGACAGACGGCCGGACGGACAGACGGACAACATCATAACATAATACGTCCGTCTTTTCAAAACGGGCATATAAAAAGTCATCACAAGTTTTTTCACTTAACATCTTAATTGCACATTCAATACCTTAAACAAAACAGTGGACCACAAATAGCTGTAATTTATATCAATAACTTAATACAAACCAGAGACATTTACCAATGATGAAAATAAAAATGAAATAAAATTAAGTACTATTAAATGCCAATAGTGGTACCGGTCATTTTTCCAGCAGAAAACATTCAACCATCTATACTTTGTATTAATTCAGATGAGTCTATTAGTCACTGTTTGTAACTTCAACAGTTATAGACACAAGGCAACAAACAAAGAACATCAAAACCTAAGATGTGTTAAAATTCTAAGTTAAAGAACATACAAAACTGATGCCCCACTTGACTAGGTTGATTTCATATGACTAATGCTATTATTGTCCCCTAGTTCCCAAATGAAATTGTAAGAGTTTCACTCAATAACTTACAAAAAATACTTCTTCACACAGAAAACAATACATTCCATATAACCTTTTCTGCAAATGCATTTATATTTTGTAAAGGACCTAAAATTGTGTATTTTATATTCATTTAAGCTTTTGATTTTTCAAGAATCAATACGATCTATAAAGGAACTAGTTAGTAACAGTTCAAAGGATTTTTCATTATAACAAGAAATGTAATGTGGAATCCACATTAAAGCCGGATTTAAAAGTTAAAGTTAGAAGTTCTCAAAATCCTGATCTTTTTAATTTCAACATTTCAGTAGCTTGTACATAAAAAAGAACAAAAATCCTGAATTTTAGGTCAAGAATTGAAAACTTTCACCCATGCAATCAACAGACAGGCAGCATTTTCAAATTCAGAGAACCCAAGTATATCTAAAACATGTCAGGAACTATTTTAAAGATTGTCAGTCTTTAGTACAGTTTCCATTAGACTTAAATATTGTAATGCTAAATACCCAAATAATAACACAAGATTATTCAACTTAACAGTGTATTGTGTGAGAACATTTGTCCTTCAACAAATGTAATCCAAATATATTAATGCTATCATATTAACCTATGTTTTCAATGTACACCATGTCATAATCATGAAATAGAAAACAAATTTCACCAGACAAAAATAACAACAGTCACTACCAGTTTTCACCTTGATCCACAAGCCTAAAGCCTGGGACCAGTTCAAATTTAATCAGGCTGGCTAAAATTAATTACAAATAATATGCCTAGTTGAAACATTGTATCATTACTATAAAACTTAATAAATTAGGTAAGTGCTTGTAAAATTTGTAAATGAAGACTTGAATACTAAATAAATACATACAACTAAGTGCAGAGTATCAGTACCATGGGTAGAAAATTTAAAAATCCTGAAATTCCTTAATATTTTAAACAGTTTAAAAATTCTTTAAATTCAGAATTATTTCCAAAAAAATTCACCCATAATGCAGTAGTGATAAAAATACCAATAAATACTGATAGATAAATGCATTAACAGATATATTGTAACATACTGATCTCAAAGATCTTAGTCAACTAAATTCAAACAAAAATGGTCCTAACTTTGGCTATTATGATTGTGCCAGCACATCTATATATCACTAGAAGACTAAGTAGAATAGAGATTTTATCCGTACAGTCTAACAAAATTCTTTAGCAACAGAATCATTCAACAATCCTACTATAAATTACAAGCGTTTTTGTTTTTTTGATTAAGATGTTGAAATTCATTTATACATCAAAATCTAGGGCTACATACTGCATCAGTTTGAAATAAATATCCCATAATTGTGTATGGACTGGTCCTAAATTAAAGACAGGTTAAGTCCATTATTAAAATTCAGCAGGTTAAGGTTAAATAAAATCTGCAACCAGTGATAATTCAGTATATGTATGATGTATCTATAAAAAATGTTTAAGGTAAGATGGGTCCACATATTTGTTATAAGCACTTTAAGTGTAAGAAAAAAATGTGTATAAAATTTTAATAATAAAAAAAACTTATGTTCATACATAGTGTGAACACATTATTAAAACTCTTTATACAAAGAACAATACATAACTAATATCTATACAAGAATATATATCAAGTTTATACTTGTGTACTATGTACACAAAACTTATCAATGTCAATGTGTTTTAAACATTTACAAATATTTTGTACACTATGTGTAATCTACAGGACAAAGGTAAATGCTGTGTATATATCTATAATTCATTTAAATATAATAATAGTAAGTGTCAGCAGTTTTTAAAAAAAAAAAAGATTTTTAAATGGCAAAAAACATACATAAAACAATGTAGCGCATATTGAACAGTGATAATTTACATAACAATCAATTTATAGTTCATACAAAATAACATTACCTGTTTGTGTAAACATTGTAATAAACCAAACTATTCCAATGGTAGGGCAGTATTGAAAAATACAGGTTGTATAGTTTATTAGTGTGGTGGATAAACCACCATCCCTCAGACAATCATGCTTGCAAGGGGTAGAATGCTTTACATCAACAAGATACTCATACAACCATTTCAAAATTAATACTTAGTAACATTTTATAGTTATCCTGAGCATCCCTTGTCATGGATTAGTTCCTTGTATTGTTTACATAAGCAGTGTTTTTGTTTATTGTACGAACTGTAGACTACTAATATCAAAGTGTTTGTTTTAAAAATACTTATAAATGTCTTAGGTCCTAATTGAAAGAAAATGCCTATTAACACAGGATAAATAACTAAAGAAATAATCAATAAAATATCAATGCTTGTGCCTCACTGTTAAAAAAATGTATTTAGATGTATGGTATAAACCATAAACTGATCATATACAGCACTTGATATGAGAATCATTTGGCAGTGTTTTTATAGATGTCTACTTTCATATCACAAGTGACTGTACCCACTTACTCTTTTAATACTATGTGAACACTTTCTAACTTCTCTGGTAGGCAGTAAGGTACATCAGAACTGCATATAACAAAGGCTCACTGTGCCTACCATGTTGTAATGGATGGGAACAATCTGTTAGCCATCACTGTGTGCTAAGTAAACAGTTTAGTAGCAGCTACTGTGAGCTATAAAGGTCTTTTAGCTACTACTGTGACCTACCATTTGGTCTGTTAGCTGCTACTGAGAGCTACAATTGGTTAACCGGATGAAACAGAATTCACCGAACTTGTTCAGTGAAAACAACTTCTTTTTTAACAACAGCTGTTACTAGTACCCACCATTCCATACCGTAAGCATGAACTGAACACACTCATGTTGACACTATCCAAATCCAAAACTTATAGAACATGTATCATATTGTATTAACTTGTATATCCCAACACGATCAGTTAGAAGAATGCTGTAGTTGAAACTAAAATTTAAAAAATAAAACACAGATACAAAAAAAAAATCACAAAAAAAATTATTTTTTTCCACAACGCGGAAAGAGAACTATGTGGCACAAGTGAATGACTATTAATTTACGCGTAATGTATGAGATTCCATCGGTGCTGCCGAATCGTATAATGTGTCAGTATCTTGTGTCGGTTCACCTTGTAGTCTACACGCATTGTTTAATGTTCCAGCGCCACAATCACAGAAGAATCTATCATGTCGTATAAATTCCACCTCATGTCCACCATGGCAAGTCTTAATACAATTTACACAGATTGCATTCCTTTCTGTAGTGTTACATGTTTTACACCTGTAATCATATAAAATAATGATACATTATATAGTCTTAAGGATGGTATTCCATTTATACGGGAACGTGTAGAGTGAACGTGAAGCGCAAACGTGAAAACTCAAACAAACGATTTTCTATTGTATGTATTCCATATCGGCGTGAGGTGAGCGTGAAATGCCATTTTTTGACACGCGACCGTGTAACACAAGCATGAATCAGATTGCTATATGTAGTGATTTTTCACATTCATGCACAGCATTCACAGACGAGAAGCCACCATGAATGGTCCTGTCTATGCCAGATGCAACAGAAAAACTTATTGAAGCATTAGAAAGTGCACTATTCTGTACGACACGTCTCTACAATAGTAGTATAGTACAGACATCAAACACCAGGTGTTGCAGACAATTGCAGACTCATTCAATATTCATGGCTAGAAATGTACACCTAACATCAATTAATTTTAGTTGCAAAACAATGTTAATTTAAGTGTATGTTACTTTTGCAAGCATGCTTATGATATTTATGTTTTTATTACAAAATTCATGACTGTCTCAACATTCCCGTCTTGAAAGGTACACCTAGCATAAATTAATTTTCATGTTAACCAGATAAATTAAATATTGCGAGCGTGAAAACTCAAGCCGTACGTTCACGTTGTGCTCCTGTATGAATGGAATACAGGCCTAAACCTTCATACAAATTAGTTATTATAATCTTATTACAATAATAGACATCTTTGTTTGATTTATTGAATTTGACAGTGAAAAAGGGTCGCAAAACTAACTCTTTACAATAATAGAAGACTTGTTAGCCTAACTGTGTCAGTCTGATAAAAAGGGACATAAAACTAACTATTCATAATAATAGGCAAAAAATTGCCCGATTGAGTCCGACAGTAGAAATGATAGTGTGTGTCAGTTAATTTTATGTCCCTTTTCTACCTTCAGTCAAAAACTTACGGACACAAGCCAGGAATCACTAGACAATTAAGGAAACCTTGTTGATTTTCGCTGAAGTAAACAACTGAATTTTTTTTTTCATCAGATTTTGTTGATTTTTTTAAATGTGTGATATCTATGATTGTAAGATATATATGTCAAATTATGGTTCATTTATATGTAACACAAAATTGACCTTCAATAGTAAAAGAAGAAAATACCTACCTATAAAAGTCATGCATTGGAAAACTTGTATAGCTGGATATTTTATATAGGCACTGACCAGATGAGACGGCTTTTTGTACCATATTATGGTTCCCATAGATTTGATTATCTGCAAGTATACAAACAATACAACTAAGACATGTATTGAGGAACATGCATCATTGAGTGATACTAATAAGAACTCCTAAAATTTCTGGGTTTTGTTACCTCAGCAGTTTTTACATTGGAAATAATTCAGTTCTAAAATAAGTTCTTTATTTCTGATGGTTATAATTTACATACACAAGTAATTTAAAATTGTTTGATAAGCCAAGAGTACTTAGCCAGCATGGTCAAGTGGTTACGTCGTACTGGTGATTGTTGGATAGCCAGCTCCTCATTGGTTCAAATCTCATGCATAACCAACCTATTGTTATCCTGAACAAGATACCTTATCCTGCAAGCTTAGTTCTGGGGAACTAGGAAGCAGACAGGAGAGTGATAAATCTAAGTTGTAACAACTTGTTTCACTATCAAACTAAGATAATTAACATAAACTATAATTACAATAAAAACAAGAGCTGTCCGTAAGACAGCCAATGCTCGACTATTCGAATAATGCTAGAAGAAAGCAATGTGATAGGCAGTGCACAATATCATGTAAACTTGGTTGATATAAGCAAACAATTGCATAAGAGTATGGTAAGAATCTGTCACCTGTGAAAGCTTTGCAGAACAAAGTTGCATTCAAAACTTAAAACATATAAGTCCAAAAAGTATTGCATGTAAGTCCGTAAGTCCACAAAAGGGCATAATTCTTTCCAAAAAGTACATAGAGTTATGGGACCTAGTGATAGAAGCTCATATGTTCATAGTTAGTATTTGTGTGAAGTTTCAACCCGATATCTGAGTTACTTTTGTAGAAAGCAACTTACATTAGAAAGTTAAAGCAACATTTTGTAAGTCGATAAAGGAGCAATGTTTTTTTCCACAAATTTGGGAATATGACCCATACCCCTAGAATTGGGAATTTTATCGGCATTTTGGTTAAAATTGGGATAAATTTAATAACAATAGCAGATTTAATAAAGTTATGAGTTTCATTTTTCATTAAGTTAGTTAGTTAATTAAAAACAAAGATTAATGGAATGTATACTTTTTAGCTGAAACATACTTACAGCTGGTTTTTTTTCAAAAATCTTTTTTTCTAAAGTAAAATTGGGAATTTTGAATTGAAATTTGGGAAAAAAAGATATGATTTTAGATTGGGAATATAGCTCATAAACGGCTATAAAATCCACAGAGGAGGATAATTTTGTAATAAAGCTTAATATAGTTATGGCACTTGTTGATACAAGCTCGGATATTTAGCCTAAATGTTTGTGAGAAGTTTCAACTTGATATGTGAGTTAGTTTTGGAGATAGCAACTGTCATGCAGAAGTGTAACAAAGATTTTCCAAGTCCAAAAAGGGGCATAATTTTGCCAGAAAGCTTTATAGAGTTATGGCACTTGTTGATACAAGCTCTCATTATCATCATTAATATTTGTGAGAATTTTGAAACTGATATCTGAATTAGTTTTGGAGATAAGAGCTTGCATGCATACTTTAACCAAAATTTCTAAGTGGAAAAGGGGCATAACTCTGAAATTACTGTTGACAGAGTTATGTAACTTGTCAGGGATATGCCCTGTGTCAAAGTAAGTAAGTATGTGAGGTTGAAGCAAATATCTGTGACGGTATACAAGATAATAGCCTTTTTAAAAAACTTTAACCCTAACCAACGCCGAAGCCGGGGTGAGTAGGATAGCTCTTACTATTCTTCGAATAGTCGAGCTAAAAACAATGCTTATAATTTACATACAAAAGTTATTCAAAATTGCTTGATAAGCTAGGAGAGTGGACACAACAAAAATACAATTCTTACCTTTCATGATTGGATTTACACCACTAGCGAGACATAAACCTCCAAATTTATTGTTGAACACTTTATTACCCTCTAAGTTAGCAGTAGCATTGTTTGTAATCTCTACACCAGCAGCTTGACCATCAAATATTCTATTCCTTCTTAATGTTGGATTACTTTGTGTACTAATTAATAAACCAGCTTGGGCATTTCTAAATATATCATTTTCTTCTAATATACCTACAATCATAGATTTATAATAGTTTGTTTGTTTTTGTTGGGTTTAATTCCCTAGCAACACATTGTATAGGTCATTAAACGGCGATCAGTCAACCTACTCACTCCTCCAGGAAAGGCTAAGTCTCTGGATTTAGCTGTTAACCAACTACTAAGCACATACTTTCGTCAGTGATTGACAACTGCCCTACATAATTAAGAAACATTGGTAGGAGGGAGAATGGCCGTAGAAAATAATTTCATGACCAAGCTCCATGAAAGTTTACCCACCCTGGAATCGAACCCATGACTCCTCGATCAGTAGACTTGCGTGCTACTAACTGAGCTAGCCGGGCGGCTATTTATAATAGTACTAACGGGAACTTGAATTTATGTATTTTCCCGTTTGAAAGGTTTGTTTGTATTGGATGTATCTGTGCAGAACAAAGTTATTTTTACATATTATTGCAGATAGTATGCAACATAGAATAAATACTATTTTCTGTGTACACATATTTGTGTTTCAACTTAGTTCCTCATTGGTACATCCAGTACACAAGAAGCGCCACAATGTGATGAAACCAGGTTTTCAACGACCAAGTTTTGATGTGACAGAAATGATTCATTTGAAAGCAACAAAATCAATACATGCAAAATGAAGCAATTACGTGGAAACTGAATTTCTAATTCAGCAACAGTGACCTTGACCTTGATCACAGACAATTGGGTAGCAATCCCAAGCTGCCTCATGATATAAGCTACCAATACACCAAGTTTGGTGTCAATAGGTCAAAGCAAACTAAAGTTATTAAGCGGAAACTGAATTTCTATTTTTAGCAACAGTGACCTTGACCTTGATCACAGACACCTGGGTATCAATCCCAAGCTGCCTCTTGATATAAGCTACCTATACACCAAGTTTGGTGTCAATAGATCAAAGCAAACTAAAGTTATTGAGTGGAAACTGAATTTCTATTTTTAGTGTCAGTGACCTTGACCTTGATCACAGACATCTGGGTAGCAATCCCAAGCTGCCTCTTGATATAAGCTACCTATACACCAAGTTTGGTGTCAATAGGCCAAAGCAAACTAAAGTTATTGAGGGGAAACCAAAAGTTGACGCCTGCTCGCCCGCCCAGCCGCCCGCCCGCCCACCCGCCGACTTCGGCATAACAATAACCTGGTTTTTGTTGAAAACCTGGTTAAAAAACATTTTTAGCTGGAAAAACCCATCAGCATGAATACCCAAAATATTTATCATTAATATTGATATTTTTAAAATCCTGAAAAAATAAGTCTCACAATTTCAGTAAGCTTTTTATAGGAGAGGAATCATATCACAGCTTCCTCTAAATATCCTGAAAATTTTCAGGGCCTATCCTGACAACTTTCACATATGTAACAGTAAGATACAGGTAAAACATCTTGACTCCAAAACCCATTATAAACAGGTATATACAGTGCCCACCAAAAGTTTGGAGACAATAGAAATTAACTACAACTCTTGAATTTTGATGATTATTTTTGTTGAATCATTGTTTTTGATATATTTAAGTATGGTTTGTGATAGAATGGAAACAATTTTTATGAATGCAACACATCTATAAGATTCAGCATCTGATACCATAAAGCCTCCAAAACCTTGTTTATTGTAATTATTTTCCATTACATTGCTTATGTGCTATTTTGTGTTCTTAGTTATAAGTATAATGATAACCAAAAAAAAATAAATCGAGACTAAAAGGCATTTCAAAATAAACAGTTATCAAATTCAGATACATTCAGCTTGCCTACAAAGTGAAAATGTCTCCAAACTTTTGGTGGGTATGGTACATTATGTAGGTTGTTGTTTACCTAAGTAGTTAAGTCTCATCTCCCAATCAAAACAAAGAATAAACTAACTAACCTTTTCCACCGTTGAATATACAGATACCTCCATCTCTCCCATCATGAATTTTATTATGTCTTAACACAGGATTACTATCTGTCTTAATCCATACACCAGCCATAGCATTGTCAAATATTTCATTATTATCTATCATACCTAAACCACTATTATACACTAATATACCACCATTTTGTCCTCCCCAAATTTTATTCCTACGAATTAATGGATTACTTCCAGTCCTATAATAAATTAAAAACATTTTTTAAGAGTATAAATGTCGAAGAGTGAGAAAAAATAGGCAGCCTGTCCGGAAGTACCCCTCACTTAACAGAGGAGTGCTCTCCCAAATGAGCCATCCAGCCCCTAACATATCCTTCTCCCTATATTTGGACAGGAAAGCACTCAGAAATAAATCTATATCTGATGATATATAATTTGACAAAAAAAGTTATTGATAAGAAACATTTCAAAAGGTCAAAATTGCACAATTTAATATACACTGTGTACTCCCTACACTGCAAAAACAATTCTTAACAGTAGCAAACTCTAAGTCATTCTCAGGCTTCCCAGCAGTGCAAAGTAAAAAACTAGGAACGCTGGGAAGCCTGCATCCTATATGTCACTAAATTTCTGTAGGCCAATGTTAAATAGCAAATACTCAATTAAATCATGGGGCATTTTTGCAAAATTTCTATACACTGTGGAGGAAGTTAAATGTCTATATCTTTTAATAAACTATAAACATTTACATAAATACCACAAAGATAATGTTCCATCACCATATATCTTTTAAGTTAAAATATTAGGAGAGTACATTACCTTATTTGAACACCAGAGTATAAATGGTTAAAAATATCATTATCTTCTAGCACACCATGTCCATTATCATAAAAATATACACCAACCTGTAACAGTAGTACATACAACATAACACACTGACTTGTGTGGGCAATATATTTCAGTATTGAGCAAACATGCCAAACTATTGATATTGGAACGATTAACCAGGTATTAGGTGTTTAAAATATTTGTCTCCAAATTAATAAATTTCCCATTTAAATGATTTGCTTAACACCCTTATAGGTATTTTAAGTATCAATTATCAATAATTCTTAAGTTTATTAAAAGCCACCAGAGGTAAAGTCCATTTGCTGATAATAGTTATTTTTACACATGAGTCACAAGTAAATATTTCCATTGGCTGAATACATAAAGAGGCCATAGTCAGCCAATCCCTCCCCCTGAATATTGTTAGCCATGTTAAAGATAAAAGAAAATGGAACAACATACTTGTTTTCCACTATGTATTCTATTACGACGTAGTACAGGTGTACTTGCTGTAGTTATCCATACACCAGCTAATGTATTTGAGTATACTTCATTTTCTTCTATTAGGCCTTGTCCTTTTTCATGCTAAAATACATTATAAATAAAATCTGTAGTGACTGGAATTTAGATATTCTTGATGGTGAGGAAGTAGACTCACTTCTATGCTGGAGGAATTATTTTAGGAAAACCATACATTTATGTCAAGCACATTCATAACAAGTAAATCTGTGAGCTAATGCTCACTAGTGATACCCCCGCAAAAATCTAAAAATATGCGACAAACAGGAAGTAGATGAGCAAGGAGCATGCAATAGCTTCACACTACATGGGACTATAGGATGAAGCAATATGCTAAGTATTAGGCTGCTGCATGTTATAGTTGCTGAGAAAACTGCGACGGAAATTTTGTAACGGATGGACAAGGGTAAAACAGTATACCCCCCACTTCTTCGAAGCGGGGGTATAATTATAATGTGGGTAAAAATTAGTTATGTTAAAAATCCAGTGAACTGCATATTTATGAAATTTATATGAAGTTACACAAATATTAGACTTTGTTATACTAAAAACATCCTGATTAAGGAATACTTCTGAAAACTGTGCATGCTTGTAAAATAATTCAGTCACTTGCTTTAAGATTTTCCATAAACTTCATTGGAGAATTGAATGATAGGAGAGACTTAATACCAGGGTTGTCCCAGAAAAAGTGGGACCTTTTTAATTACAATGTACTTGCAAATGCGATCTGATCAATACAAAAATTACACAGTATGTATTTTCAACATTTTAACACTGTTTCGCATACATTTTATATCAAAACAATGTTTTTTGTACCTAATATTACATGAATACGCATGCATTTTTTCACATGACCAACATTCATATGAGCCATATATTGCCAGGTTATTGCAAAAATAACGGAATAAAAAATACCTCTATGTGTAACGCATGAAACAGCACGTAAATGTTGATGTTTTTATGTAGTTGACATCATAAATATTGACGCTGTTACTTAATATTCGATAGCAACTACTTTTAAAATGGCGACATCGGCGAAATCTGCGGCGCAAAAAGCCGTCATAAAATACTGGGTCGAGAGAGGAATGACACCGACACAAACAAAAAAAGAAATGGAATCTACGGAATGCTTCAAGAAAGCATCTCGCACACTTGTATTTAAGTGGCACATTGTTCTGAAGGGTCAGAGCTTACATTGGCAGAAAATAGGGGACGACCCAAGAAGTGTAAGGCCGAAGATGCTGAAAAATTGAAAAGAGTTCGTGAACTTTCAGAAAAGACAGGAATGAGTAAGTCAGCTATTCAGCGCTTAATTGTGGAAAATCTACAGTTGAGTCTTGTGTTTGCCAGGTGGGTGCCTCGACTTTTGACTGAAGATGAGATGAAAAGACATGTTTTAGCTTCGAAAAACTATTTAAATAGACACTTACGGGTCAACATGAAGTTTAAAAATAATGACGTTACGTTATCGTGCGCCGACACACACTCACTAGTAAGCTACTTTTCTGCATATCTTTGTTAATTTTGGAGACACTTCAAACTTTACTACTGAGTAGCAAATACTTCATTTTATAATGTGTTAAATTTGTATTAATGTACGCTAATTAATTAAGAATTACAAACGTTATCCCACTTTTTCTGGGAAAACCCTCGTAATGTGATTGTTGATAGAATGTGGTGGCTGTAAGGAGAATTGTTGTTGTTCAAAACTGACTGTTGTTTTGAGTAAGCAGATGTTTTGTGGCAACTTGTTTGAAGTTGATTATTGTTGAGGAGGCAGTAGTTGAGAGGTGGTCATTAAAAAAGATTTATAGTATAATATTTACCACATAAATTCCACCATGTTGACCATGATGAATCTTGTTATGTCGTACAATAGGATTACTGTTGGTTCGGATTTGTATTCCAGCAAGAGCATTACCTGTAATATATACATTCATACATTAACATTTTAACATATGATAAAACAAGTAAATCTGTGAGCTAATGCTCACTAGTGATACCCCCACAAAAATCTAAAATTATGCGACAAACAGGAAGTAGATGAGCAAGGAGCATGAAATCGCTTTACACCACATGGGACTATGGTATGAAGCAATATGCAAAGTATTAGGCTGCTGCATGTTATAGTTGCTGAGAAAACTGCGACGGAAATTTTGTAACGGACAAGGGTAAAACAGTATACCCCCCTCTTCTTCGAAGCGGGGGTATAATAACAGTCTCTGAATTCGTAATTTGAAAAACAAACTTAAATAGCCTTTTAAGCTACAGACTTTATGAATTCTGGTTGTTTAAGTGAAAGGGTGGTAGTCCCGTAGAAATATCTTAAAGGTACTCATTATTTTTGGAAGCAGGAAAGTAGTGTTCTGATAATGACATTTTTAGTGCAAATTGACATACAACTACAAATGATGGTGTTTCATGTAGTAAATATCTACCCCGTATGTCACGGTATCGACACTTTTAGTGAATTTTTGTGATTTTTATTGTTTATTTCTTGCAACATATAGGTCAGTTTGTCTTAAAATAATAAGAATTATTTTTTGACACAATTACAGACACTGAATGGTATTTTAAAATTATAGAAAAAATAAACTAAATCTGTGAACTTGTACCTTTAAGTATTTCCTCAAAAAATTTACAGCAACCTGTTAGCATTTTTAATACTTAATTATAAATCTATGTTGACCTATTACAATCACAAAGACATAACTTTAATACATAAATATGTCTTAGTGATTTAATAGACTGAGTTGATAGTGGAAATAAAGTATCAGTGAATCATATAAAATATTAGATAAACCTACCATAAATATTGTTATGTTCTATAAGTCCTCTACCTTCACCAAATATATACACACCTCCTTGATGACCATTATAGATCTCATTTTTTCTGTAATATAGTTATATCATTTTATAAATCATATTTTATGTCATTTGTTAACACTTCTACTAGGTTATATGAGGTCATTTAATACTTAATGATTATTCTAATGAACCTTCCAATGCAGTATAACTAAGCAGTGGATGTTCAACCATTTGATGCAACATTTTATCTGCCTCCTTGCTCTTTTTTGAGTTCTAGAATTATCACTGAATATGGTACAGTGGCAAACTCCCCTAACTTTCCTAGACATTCTTAACCAGTGCTTGTCCACAATTTCTCAATGAGTTGACAACTTCTACCACTATTGATTATAATCCATGTTAAGTATCAAATAAGGTAAGGTATTAGTATGCTGCAACTTGGTATAAAAGCATGGGCCGTCAGATTGGGATTCAAACATTTTACCACTGCACTACAGCAACAGCTACATTGAAATTAATAAACTTTGGTGGTTTTCAGAAAACATGATATTAAATTTGAATTTGGATTCAAAACATTCTTTCATGGAGTTAAATATCTTCTACTCAGGGAGAAAATTATTTCCCTTGAAATTTTCAGTGACATCACATCACCTTCTTCAGCTACAAGGAAACTATTGCAAACTAGCTCTAGTCCCTCGCCATTGCTTAGAGATTGCTTGCATTGTTTCGATGGCTTCTTTTAATTATCGTTTAGGTTAACAACAGTCTTCTCATAGCATGTGACCCTTTACCAGTCACATGATCAAAATCAGTCAGCTGAATCAGGTGACAAGATATCACCAAATATTTCAAGGTAAATGAGTTTATCGTCATTTTCAAGTCAAAGCCTCGAAACTTCGCTTTTTGGAATTGAAGTTACAAGGGTCTGACTTGGCAACAACGTTATGCTTTAAGAAGGAACCTAAATCCATGAACGATCAAGAGCAGAAAAACCTCTTTGGACGTAAATGTTTATGTTTTTATTCACTATATACATACCTGATAGTTGGGTCACTATTTGAAGTAATCCAAACACCAGCAAAATTATTTGAATGAATTTTATTGTCTATAAATTGTCCACGACCGTTCTCATGAACGTATATCCCACCAGTTTGACCATGATGTATTTCACAATGGATCACAGTAGGATTAGCACCTGCTTTCACTTCAAATCCTGCTATTCTATTATTGTGTATATCACAGCTTTCAAAATAACCCTGAAATGAAGAATATTCAAGATAGGTACAGGTGAAACATTATGACAATTAAATATTTTTTTAAACATACATCTTTCAGAAGAAAATCAGTATTAGATAGTGAATTTTCATGAAATAAATTAACCAAGGAGCTTTAAATACCTCTAAGACGGTAAACAAATAATTGCATTTCAAATATTTCTCTTTCTAGACAATAATGAAATGGCATTAAATAGCCCTTAAAAAACTTATACTAATACTGTGCCCAAAAATGTCCAATTTGTCCAGAGAACTTTCAAAAAATTTCATATTTTGAAATATTTTGTGCAGAGGATTCAAGACGAGCAATAACAATTCACAGATTTTAGTGACCATTTTCAGGAAATGAAAACTTAACAATTATTTTATGCATTTTGTCTATTTTCAAATTTTTGACTGTAGCAAGAAATCAAAGAAAAACATAAGAAGCCCAGACAACAGCAAAGAAAAGTAACATACAAAAGTACTACTAACCTGTCCATAATCAAATGTAAATATACCAACATCTCTACCATGATGTATATGATTTCTACGCATTATAGGATTAGCATAATTCTTTACCCATATACCAGCTAGTGCATTACCGCTGATTTCATTGTCTTCATAGGTTCCCTAGAAATATATGGGTTTATTATATACCTAATAAATCTAACCAATGGACAATCTGCATTTGTACCACGTGACCGTCCAATATATTCCTGTATTGGATCAAAAATAATATACAATATTTTAATAATGGACAGCAGCTGTGTTCATGTGTACTAAATGATGCTGGTGATGATGATTATTTCAAAGTAAACGAAAGATATATAATGAAAAGGTTATTATACATTTTATTGTACAATACGAAAAAATATTGGCTCGTTCAATATGACTTTTCAAGCTGTGTACTCGTCCAAATATATTCCGTATTGTACAGTAAAATGTATCATAACCTATAATTATTGTTTAATACATGTATATGAAAATATAACATGGGTGGATGTTGTAAGTTTTGAGAATACTGAAAACCTATGTATGATATACAGTTGAGACTGCATTAGCAACTCCCAGTTAATAACGACGTTCTGTTCATAGCCACCTTATTTTTTCCTCCCAACAGTTTTCACTATAATATGGGTCTGTATATAACCAGTTTGTCAGATGTGAACAACGACCTAAAAAATTTCTCCGAAAACATCGATCTGCCTGTATATAGCGACTTTATTCAGGAAAGTGAACATTGTGCTTCAGCGCTCATCGATAAAATACGTTGATTCGTTAAATAATACTTTGTTAGTTGTTTTTTGTTTTAGAAAAATATGAACAGACAATTTAATGTTTTAACTTTCTCAAAATAAAACAATTTAAAGGCGGGTGGGATTGACAATTATCAGTAAACTTATACAAAGATGTTTTGTGCGATCGCCGATAACGTTTGCCTTCATTACCGGCAATTAATTGTTTAACATGTAGTCAACAATTACAAAACTAGGTCACGCTTGTTTAAAGAATTAATTCTTAATAACAATTAAACCACATTAGACACCACGATCACAAAATAAAGCATACGCTATCAAACATCGATTAAGTGTGAAAACTTGCCGACACGTGTTAGTTATCAAACAAAGAATTAATATTGATTTCAATTGCTACTAACAATTAAAATAGAGACTCCCCTGATATGCATTTGACACTTTGTTATGTAATAACTCAAGACTACTTCTTGAAATTAATATTATGTATACCGGAATACGCATGGTATTTAGTAACTGACTTTCCCGATTAAATTAACTTATTAAAATGGACGACTGTCGTTAGTTCGTCTTTCGTTACTTTCTCCCCGAATAAACGACTATTCAGCTTGGAGATTGCTTCTATAAATCTCTATTTACAACTTCCATGACATATTTACAACTAAGTAAAAAAGAACAAAAATTAGTGCGCCCGTTGTCCCATTTTTTTTTCAACGTTTCGGTCATGTTTACTAAGAAAAAAAAAACGGACATCCGCGAAAAATACGATCGGTCAGGAAACCCGAAACTAACCTATTTTTATTAGGCCTAAGAGCTTAAAATATTGTCTGATGGATTATAAAAAATATTTATTTAATGTTTTAATATCATATCAATTGTTTTAAAATTTTATGAAATTAAAAATGGAATAAGAAAAAAACACATATTCAAAAATATTTAGTTTATCTTGTAAATTTACTGTTTTTGCTATTACAAAATGATTATCTATACAGTTAAATGACTGTATATTGACTTTAATCAATTTCGCCACAGACTACGGGACTGTGAATAGTGACCCTCTGTCTACAGTGACCATAATCTCATTCTCCCCAACATAGTCGCTATAGACAATCTCGACTACTGAAATAGACCAATGTCAAACAAATTTCATAGAGTAATTTATCTCAAAATATTGAGAGTATTAATACTGAAAACCTTCACCCAAGATATCATACTAAGGAATAATTCAAGACAAGTTAACCATTTACAGCATTCACTACATCGCAAACAGTAGGAAATACTTCTTGATTGAGAAGTGATGCGATTCCAGTATAGTGCTTTTTGATCAAGCAGCAAATATCAAAATCCTTCCTGATCTGGATTATTTTTGGCCTTTTCAGACGTACCCAAGAAAAAAGACCTGCTGCATTAAAGTATCTTAAATACAGTCCAACCTGTGGACAACGGCCGTCCAAGGGAAAAGAGAAATGTGGCCTTTGTTCACAGGTGGCCATTGTTCGGAGGGAGGAACGAACGGGCCATGTTTGGTCAGACTTGAGAGACAGAGTTCATAATTAACATGAATTAATATTCAAAACTTAAAAAGAGTTTTATTTCAACCTTAATTCATTATTCACATTATTATTATTGAAGTTGTGACTATAAATGAATAAAACAAAACTTAGAACAAAGAATGACTAAAACAAAGAAATCAGTGATTTTTGTTTGCAGCTACATTTTATGCTATGCCCTCAACATTAACAAATTATATATTTATGCACTACAAATTCTCATTACTCTGACCCTTTGTATAATATTTCTTTCTTATCCCAGATGTCAATTTACCTGTATACAGCTGTCAAAGTTGAACGAATTTAGGAATTAACAGCGTGTCACAAACATTTAAGTAACTGCCGAACGTGTGAAAAACAAACCTAGTGGAGTCTCCAAACAGTCAGAACTAATTAACAAAGAGTGATCACATGACGTAATTAACTCCTGATTTACAAATAAATTTAGCAATGAAAGGATACATAAACATATTTTTATAATAGGGTGATAAGAAAATTGTCTACATCTTGATAATTACTAATAAAATCGTACTTGAGATGGTTTGTTTACGAAAAATACGGAAAAAGTCGGATTACAGGTTTTTAGCTTAACTTTAACAAAAATGGCGGCCTACTTTCGAAATCGCCTTTATACGAAAGATTGTCTTCAAACAATCCTCTGGCTGATGTTCACAGTTCTAAACGGGCCGCGGGGATGGTTTTGACTGGCCGCTGGTCGCAGTCGACAGGTGGCCGTTATTCACGGCCTTTTTAAGAGCGTTTTTGTTCGGGGGGAAATCGGAATGGCTGCTGTCCGCAGGTGCCCGCTATTCGGAGGTGGCCGTTAGCACAAGTTGGACTGTTTATGAAAAAACTGCTCTGATACTTCAAATCCTACAAAATATTTTTCTTTTAAAATGCCTACAATTGAAATAATTTGGAATTGAAGTTTGGTTAAAATTAGTAATTTCAAATTAATAGTCCTAAATTTAAGTAATATAAAGTATTATAAACAACTTACTTGTGCATAGTCTGTTACATATAGACCAACATTTTCACAATCTTTTATAAGACAATGTCGTATAAATGGATCAGCAGCTGACCCCGACACACACACAGCAGCACCTACAATTATATAGATACATAGAGATGTCATTGATTTGGCTTGACATGTATTGACAATATCAATACATCGAGAAATAAATATCGAGGATACATCAATATAAATTGATACCTTCACTGCAGTACCAATCAGAGCATTTATGTTGTCATAAACTCATTAAAGATGTATATTTGTCATGAATGTTATACCTACTCCTATTTCCTTAACGGGGGTGTCGTCAATGTTTTAGACCTACCATTTCATATTACGACAGCGCACCTGTTTCCGCTTTCTATAGAAGGTTCGTCTCACAAATTTGACCCTTATTCGTGACTTTTATTTATTTACCTATATCGATTATTGATCCGAAAATAATTATTGACGATACAGCGATATCGTTTGAATTGATGACAGCTCTATAGGTACATAAAAGTTAAATACACGATAAAAAGTTAATAAGGAGTTTAAACAATGTAAAGATGCTGTATTTAAGAAATAACTTACAGTTGTCTATATTTTGTTGTCTAATAAAATATAGGCACGAGTTGTGATGCGCGTATGATTAAATCACGAGTGCTTTAGCACGAGTGATTTAATAAGCGCATCAAACGAGTGCCTATATTTTATTAGACAACAAAATATAGACAACTGTAAGTTATTTCGATTCTAACATCGTAAAATACATCCGTAGAAAAGATATATTTATAGAACTATTTTTAACTGCCAGAAACGTCATGCTGTTGAAATCCACCCCAGTGCAAATGCCGAAAATAGCATTTATTTACACAATTCTCACGGATAGGTGTTTCTTATTCCGAACAAAAAATATTAAAATCTTAATTATAGAATAGAAACCAAATTGTAAAAGTCAACCCTTATAAACTCGGGCGCCATTTTCGGCTTTGCGCATTTAACGTGGGGAGTAAAATTTCAACAGCTGTCACGAGCTATATTTTGTTGAATAATAAAGCATAGATGACGTCACATTAAATAAAGAGTGAAAACGCACGTGCCTATGTTAGAATAAGGGTATACGTCTATAACTCACAAATTAATTCTCACTAATTTCAAAGGGGTATATTTATTTACAAGTCATTCATCAAAATGACCACCGTACAATCAAATTTCTTAAAAATGCGTGTTTGCATGGGTGAAAGTTCGAAATCTTGAGAATCCTTAAAATTTTGCTGGTGGCTGCTAGGGCCCCCGTTGGGTCCAGGACAAAGCCCTGGTAGGGGGCCCAGGGGGGCAAAGCCCCTGGAAGCTCCTGGTAATGAGTGATTTTGAGTGCTCCAGCATTATATGATTACCAAAGAAACTGATTTATTATCATGCAGAAAATGCATGATTTTCTGTTAACAGCACTTTTTCATGGATATACCTACTCTTTGAAGTAGATTTAGAATGAGACATAACCTTCAAAATTTAGCAACATTTTAATTCTTGTGTCCATGTAATTGACATCAACATATGCACATACAAAAAAGCATGATATCACAATTGATCATATATATGTCAAGAGTAAGAACATAAGTAAACTATTTTACTTAAATTTCACAAAGACTAGCACATTGTTCAATAATTTCATTCAGAAATGAAACTTTTTAGCCTCAAATAAATGGTTTAAATGAAAAAAAACTTAAGAAAAAAATTGCCGATTTTTCGGGGAAATCAAGCGAATGGGCAGTGTTTTCGGCGAAAAAAACCAAAACCTTACGGCCGATTTCTTCGTCAAAATCGAAAAGGAAAACCTTATTGCCGATTTTTTCCGGCGAAATCGAAAGTTGGTAGGATTGCATAATTTTACTCTGATGTGAAACACGCTAATAAGTTACGGTGCAACGCCCGTAATCATACAATCAGTTATTTATTAAGAGTCAATTTACTTATAGCCGACCACACACAGCTCTCAAATCAATAACAAAAACATCGTCTGTCATTATAGAGATGAGGTCGGCGGTAATCATCAAAGAAATTGATATGACTCGATTATCAGTTCAAAGGGACTCGATCAGACTCACATTAAATCGATTTTTAATGACGTAATTGTTTGTTCATATTCAGATAAAAATTAAATTATATTCCTGTAAATATTACGATATTTTATGGATATTTATAAATATAAACGATGTCAAAATCAAGACTTTTGAGAAGTTTACTCAAACTGTCACTACAAGGTGCTAATTAAATTTAAAATAATTTCCTGACCTTTTGTATATGACTTGACTGCCAACACGTAATTCTTTCAAAAAGGATTTAACAATTGACACTTGTCAAGTTAGTATATTAAAAAAATTAATTCTTTTGTTCGCTGATTGTTTTTTCGCACATCATGTTTCAGACATACATTTTCTGCATTTTTTTATGTTTTTCGGCTAATTTCATGAATAAAACTGTATTTTATCGGATAGTTTTACACATATTTCTAAAGGTCAGTGCCTTAGCTTTGATTTGACACTAATTATATTATTGTAGTGTAATGCTTGTTTAAGTTATTAATGATTTTCAAAAACCGACCATTTTGAAAAAACCCAAAGGGTTGCCGTGGAAACTGTGACATTTCAGGTAGTGCGCAAGAGTTTATTTTTGAGAACAACGCGGATTCTGATTCAGTAGACCCTAAGGAACAATTTAGCATAGGTGGCAAAAAGTCTAGAGGGGGGTGCAAGGTGGACCTTTCTGGCCCCCGTACTACTGTAATATGATTTTCGAAGAGGAATTGATGATATTACGCGTGCACTGTGACTCAACACATTGGCACGAAAAACCAGTGAATTTGATAACTGACAAATTTTTAATAGGCATACATAAAAGTTGAAAACAATCTTACCAACGGAAGTACTTTTAATTCTACAATGATCTATGGTAGGAGAACAGTTTTCAGTGACTTCCAAGGCATAATGTTTATGATGAGGAACAGAAGATGCTATGTCTGGAGTAAACTGTAATAGAAATAACAATTTAACAATAAACAAGTGACTGGAATTGTCATAATACCATGTTTTCCTGCCATGAAGCAGTGTTGTGCACAGAATAGTATTTCTCAATTTATCAATTAAAGGGGCATAACTTGGTCAAAAATAATCTAATTCCAAAACACCAACAGTATGGGCATGTTCTGCAAGGTGAGCGCTTTGTATCGCTAGCTAGCAATTTCCTACTGAACGGCCTGCTACGATAGAGCAAGTTGAATTGCTAGCTAGCGATATGTAGCAAGTTTTTTTCTTGCCAGCAGTATCATTTGGAACATTTCTGCCTTTTTCAAAATGGCTGCCCCCTGTGGGAACGTGTTTCTTTTTTAAGAATACTGATATATATTTCATTTAATGCATATATTTCGTCAAAGCGGTTAAATAGAATAATCATGGTGATAATTGATTTGAATATATTTCCTTTGTAACAATTCTGAACTTTTTGTATGACAAAGTCGCCATCTTGGATTTGTTAGCTTGAAGCAAACCTTTCCGTAGACCTCTTACGCTACAAAAAATCGTTTTCAAAAAGCCCAAGCTAGTGATCACCTTGCAGAACGTGTCCCAAGTATCAGGGTGTTTGTGATACTTCTGAGAAAATTGGGTTAAAATCTTTCGAGAAATGTAGCCAAGTTGCTTACAAAATAAGTTTTCAAATAAATACAAATATACATAAAAAGGGGATAATGCTATCAACAAGTGAGAATCACAAAACCCCTATTCTATGCACTAGGGCACTTAATGATAATATTTTATAGAAAGTTTCCAATGTTGAAACCAGTTAAAAATGTAGGAGTTATGCACAAGATTTTTTATACCTAACAGCCGACATTCACCATTCTAAGAAAAAACTTGGGTTTATAAAGAAAATTAATGTATGAGTAAATTTTTCTTACTTTTAGAGTAACATAACCTAGATAAGCATCTCTTGCACCTTCAACAAATACTATAGTAGATTCACTGGCACGTTCAATGATAACATGATCTGTTACATTACCAGGAGCTGAAATTATAAAAATATTTCATTCTATGTTACATTGCACACTTTTCTTTTTTCTGCCTCTATACACTTTTCTGTGGGATCCAAACATACAAAAATCTGTCTTAGAAAATACTTCTCCATCAAGCAATAAAGACATGGACATAAGCTGGTCAAGTAGATATTGACACTAAAAACTGATTTCAATTGATAATTTTTTACCAGTAATTCATCAATATTTGACAGTATTTTAGTGCCGAGAAATGTAACAGTATGCAGTAATTTCCATGATTGAAAATTCAAATAGAATTTACAGATAAATGCCAGTATTTACCTGTGAATGCAGATATAATTGACATACACTAGAAAAAGTGCACCGTAGCTGACATACTGATAACAAGAGCTGTCAGAGGAGACAGCATGCTCGACTTAGTAAGTGTTTGTCACAGGAGATGTGGTTGATGATAAGGAACATACATATTTTAAAATTTGAAAATATAACCTTAACAAATTCAAAGAAAAAAAAAGAAATAAATAGAAAACTATAAGTTCAAGGGGGATAACTCTGAAAAAATGTATAAGGAGTTATAAATCTTGTCACATGAGATGTGGTTGATAATAAGGAACATATATCTAAAGTTTGATGTCAATACCTGAAGAAATAAAACAGTTGCAGTAAAAACAAACATTTTTTAAAGAAAACTCTAATTTCAAGGGGAGATAATTCTGAAAAAAAATATATTTGGAGTTATGAACCTTGTCGCATGAGATGTGGTTGATAATAAGGAACATATATTTAAAGTCAATACCTAAAGAAATAAAACAGTTGCAATAAAAACAAATATTTATTAAAGAAAACTATAAGTTCAAGGGGGATAACTTTGAAAATAATGTATACGGAGTTATGAACCATGTCACATGAGATGTGGTTGATTATAAGGAACATATATTTAAAGTTTGAAATCAATGCCTAAAGAAATAAAACAGTTGCAGTAAAAACAAACATTTTTTAAAGAAAACTCTAAGTTCAAGGGGAGATAATTCTGAAAAAAATGCATTCGGAGTTATGGACCATGTCACATGAGATGTGGTTGATAGAAAGGAACATATATTTAAAGTTTGAAGTTAATATCTTAAGAAATAACAAAGATACAGAAGAAAGTATTTTACTGCACAAAAACTTTAATCTGTGCACAAAAACTTCAATCAGTTCAAGGGGAGATAATTCTTGAAAAAATGTGTTTGGAGTTATGGACCTTGTCACATGAGATGTGGTTGATAGTAAGGAACATATATTTAAAGTTTGAAGTTAATATCTTAAGAAATAACAAAGATATAGAAGAAAGTATTTTACTGCACAAAAACTTTAATCAGAAGTGTGGACGCGGACGCGGACGCCGACACCGACGCCGGGGCGAGTAGGAGAGCTCTACATTACTTCGTAAAGTCGAGCTAAAAATGTCTATAATTTCTTGCACAAGTTCTGGTCCGAGAGCATAAAAGCAGACATGAAGACATACAAGATGCACAACAGTAATCCTCTAGACAGGATTACATGGAGGACAGATGTAAGAAGATCTAGCCGGCTGCTGTCTACCCCAGTCGCTGGGACACCGGCAGCAGATGACAAATAAATTATCGGATTTGATTGATTTGACAAAACTAAAATCAAAATGTACGTAAATCATCACTCACCAGCTCCAATAATTGATACATTTAAATCAATTAATAAGAACTCCCCAACATATAGTCCAGAATGTACAAATATAATACCATCTTCAATATCTTCTGTATCAACATATGTATAAGCTTGTTCTATTGTATCAAAACACTACAAATACATAATGTACATAATATTAGTGGTTATTCTAAAGCAGATTAGCGCCCTTTCCTTTTTTGCTCCACCCTATGCAGAAATACACTGCTGTTACTTTGAAATATCAATCCTTTAGGATAACAAATCCTAAAATTATGATTCTGTGATCCAATAGATTCACTTGATAGTGAGTCACCAAGTGACAAAATTATAAAACATCAGTCGACAGAAATTTAGCCATTAAGTATAGATGCATAGAATGTCATAAAACATGCTACATGTAAAGACAGAGAAAACATGTAAGGTAGGAGCAGTGGCCAAGTGGTAGGATGTTCACTTAGGGATTGAGAGGTCCTGGGTACAAACCCCACTAGGGGCACTGCTAATTTCCTTAAGCACGAAATTTACCTACAATTGTTCCATTCCTTCAAGGTGTAAATGGATACAGAGAGGGATCACCTGCCTAAAGGAGATTTCAATGGTCAGGGGTTATCCTACAAAATTGTAAATGTGGCTGAATATGTATATAGAAGCAGACTTTAAACTTTAGAGTGTATTTAGAGGTTAATACACAGCAGAAAAGGGCCTGATGGCAAACATCAGCTTGCTTGAATGAATAATGCCGAGAGAGGTTCAGATAATTTATGTCAATGTAAATATGAATACATATAGGCTCTACTTACAACAAGATCTCGACTTCTCAATCTTTTACCTCTATAGGAATATAAATCATAATACCCTGGTCTTACATGTACACCTTGATACTGAAACATCAAACAAAATATATCAACTCTTAGTTACAACTTACCAGACATACCTAATAGTGCTGGTCTGACAGACCTGACCGGTAGAATTCTATTTGGTCCAGTAAAAAGTGTGTCATAGCTTGTCCGAATGTCCACTAAAATCTTACTTTTTAAAATTCAAATGAGGACAACTATTGGCTATCTTATTGTAATTCTCGGTTAGTATTGAACTAATTTTGATGGTAATTTTGTCTTCAGTTAAAAGTTAAAATAATGACTAAGTAGCAACTAGAAAACAGTAATGTCATGATGTTTTGACTTCCCCTTAATATAAGTAATAAAATCTGTTGTTAATAATGATGTAAAAGGATTTCATTTTGATGATTTCTTCCGGTTCAGTAAAACCTGATTCAGTCCAGCGATTCTTCCAAGATCACTGGACCGAATGTCCAGTAATGTCATTTGAAACACTTTTTAGAATGTCTGCAACTTACATAAATAATTGTATTTCAGCACAACCATACAAAATGTTTTCAGGTTAATGACATATGTTAACTGATAGTTATATCAAGAAAAACCTTATTATTATCAATTAAATAAAAAATATGGGTGAAAGTTTAAAATTTTAAAAATCCCCAAATTACTGAATTTCATTATTTCAGCTGCTAATACAAAGGAAAAGAACTCTTTGTTCTCAAGCCTTCAAATTGTAATCTTCAAAAAACATATATCCTATAGACTGATGTCATAGGATCCCCAGTATTGCACATGAGGTAACATTCAGATGACCTTTGGGTTGACCAATCAATGATGAAACACTATTACTGGCGTCAAAATTTCTATTTTTAGATTGGTTGTCTTAATTATTTGACAGTGAATATTATTTACACGCTTTGATTGGATGATTTATTACAAGTAGCATCATGGATTATTATAATAGCAAAGGTAACACTGAGAGTTTGTCCAATGTAATAAAGAAAATATATGTGCATGGAATTTTAGATTAGGTATCAATAAGATTGATTTCAATGTTATACACTGCCCACCAAAAGTTTCTTCACAATGCAATGCATCAATTGCTACAATTTCGCAGTTCAAATTTGAAGAATTATTATGTTACTGTTTATTTCATTCATTATCCATGCAATGGAAATGGGATTTCTTTTGGTATATTTTATTCTTTGAGTTGCAGCTAAAGTTATCTACCAGCCTACAAAACTATGATCTATGTATCTCAAAGGACCAATATCAAATTTGAGATAGTTTTGGTATTTTATGTCTATAAGACAAATGTACAGATTAGAAAAAGCAAAACAGAAAAGCGTTTAACAATTAACTGATTTACAAGTTTTTGAAATTCTATTTAGTACTAAATAAATTTTTCAATGTGTGAAGGAACTTTTGGAGGGCAGTGTATATTGCAAATTAGAAGATAACTCACCAGTTGTCTGAAACTTTCCTTCCATGAATTTTCAAATTCTTTATTATCTTTATCAACAAATGTGAATACTTTAGACTCAGGATGAGATAATGGCACGTCATATTCAAATAATTCTTGGTAAAGTTTTTTCCTGGAAACAATCAATTAACATTCA
The DNA here is from genome assembly GCA_025267735.1 of Mactra quadrangularis. Taxonomy (NCBI): domain Eukaryota; kingdom Metazoa; phylum Mollusca; class Bivalvia; order Venerida; family Mactridae; genus Mactra; species Mactra quadrangularis. The sequence goes on along the minus strand of CM046301.1, from coordinate 40,394,949 downwards.
ATATACAGTCCAACCTGTGAACAACGGCCGGCCAAGGGAAAAGAGAAAAGTGGCCTTTGTTCACAGGTGGCCTTTGTTCGGAGGGAGGAACAAACGGGCCATGTTTCGTTAGACTTGAGAGACAGAGTTCATAATTAACATGAATTAATCATTAAAATTGTTTTTATTTTCAACCTTAATTCATTATTCACATTATCATTATTGAAGTTGTGACAATAGATGAATAAAACAAAATTTTGAACTAAGAATGACTAAAACAAAGAAATCAGTGATTTTTTGTTTGCAGCTACATTTCATGCTATGCCCTCAACATTAACAATTGCACTCTACAAATTCTCACTACTCTGACTTTTTGTATAGTATTTCTATCTTATCCCAGTTGCCAAATTACCTATATACAGCGGTCACAGTTGAACGAGTTTAGCATGAATTGATAATCAAAATTGTTTTTATTTTCAACCTTAATTCGTTATTCACATTATCATATTGAAGTTGTGACAATAAATGAATAAAACAAAACTTTGAACCAAGAATGACTAAAACAAAGAAATCAAGTGATTTTTTGTTTGCAGCTACATTTCATGCTATGCCCTCAACATTAACAAATGCACTCAACAAATTCTCATTACTCTGACCTTTTGTATAGTATTTCTATCTTATCCCAGTTGTCAAATTACCTGTATACAGTGGTCACAGTTGAACGAATTTAGGGATTAACAGCGTGTCAAAAAAATTTATCTAACTGCCGGACGTGTGAAAAACAAACCTAGTGGAGTCTCCAAACATTCAAAACTAATTAACAAAGTGTCATCATTACTCCCGATTTACAAATAAATTTAACAATAAAAGGATACATTAACATATTTTTATAATAAGGTGACGAGAAAATTGTCTGCAGCTTGATAATAACTAATAAAATCGTACTCGAGATGGTATGTTTACGAAAATCCGGAAAAAAATCGGATTATGGGTTTTTAGCTTAACTTTAACAAAAATGGCGGCCTGCTTTCGAAATCGCCTTGATACGAAATACTGTCTTCAAACATTCGTCTGGCCGTTGTTCACAGTTATAAACTGGCCACGGGGATGGTTTTGACTGGCCGCTGGTCGCAGACGACAGGTGGCCGTTATTCACGGCCTTTTTAAGAGCGTTTTCGGTCGGGGGGGAATCGAAATGGCCGCTGTCGGCAGGTGCCCGCTATTCGGAGGTGGCCGTTAGCACAAGTTGGACTGTATTCAATTACATGTTATATGAAAATAAAAAACAGTATACCCCCCTCTTCTTCGAAGCGGGGGTATAATTACAGGTATTCACGAGTTAAAGTAATGACATAAACAAGCTTATGTTGAATGACATAGAGTTAATTCCTCAGCATACTCAACCTTAAAGAGAAAAGAGAAGGACTATATTTCTTGGTCTCTCCTTTTTATAGAAAGATTTATTTTGACATTAAGCTACATTATAATGGTAGAAATAATATACAGTCTAACCTGTGAACAAAGGACAGTCACGGGAAAATCCCAAAGTGTCCTTTGTGGACAGGTGTCCTCTATGGACAGGTCCAGATAGTCATGCGTCATAAAATGTAGAAATTGCTTTCCCGCGGGTATTTGCTTTCCGGGTATTAGCCAGTACAAACTCCAACATATAAACAACTGTTCTTAGTTATTAATTAGCTGTGCAAAAGTCTCCCATTTGTACCCATTCAACTAATCTAATTAATCAACCCTTTGTTATGATGTCAAATAAGTGCATTCCTTTTGGCATTTGACAAACTCATTAAGACTGTAAAGTGAATATCAGGGCTCTAGTTTGACCAAAATTACAAGGCCAAGTCAAGTCTCTTTCAGCTCATAATAGAGCAAAGTCTGAAGATTTGTAGACATAGTGAAGTTACATTAAGTAAAATGGTTATATTCTATCCATGAACTAGACAAATCACTAGGGCTGCAAGGATTCGATTCGATACATCGAAACTCGATTGCAAGGTTGCCGATTCGATTTCAATTCGGGACCCGCGAGTTTCGATTAGATACTGACTGTTAAAAGTGTCTACATAAGTTATACCATAAAAGCAAAGGCGCGCCTAAAAGTCAAAGTATACGTTGACAGTGTAACTGAGTTTCACTTTTTTACATTTCTGTTAAATTTCCATTACGATTTTATGTAGCATGATTGGAAATATAGTATATGCCCTGATCCTCCGCCAATTGGGTCGGTGTGATTGAAGTTTACCTGTTCTGACAAACTGGAAGATTTCAGACTCTGCATGAGCAAGCCAAGTTTTGTTGTTAGTTTATTCAAATTTAAATAGTTTCGCATGTACAGTGAATGTCTAACTAATATGTACAATAGTATACCAAGAACTGCATCTTTCTACAATTTATGTTTCATGCTGTCTTTACATTTAAAGTCGATATTACATTAATAATACATTTTCGCGACCTTTACATTCGTACCCAATCCATTCCGTACTTGAATAAAGCAAATATTAACTATCAGATTTTCGAATTTCATGTTATCCAATTTTAGTAACACTTTTGTTTAATTAATATTATTTAGTTTTAAGCTCAAATATATGTATAAATGCATATTTGTAGTAAATTGTATTAATAAAAGAATAGAATCCAAAAAAAATCGAATCGAAAAAAAAGTATCGAATCGCATCGAAATGACTTTCCGGTGAATCGTTGCAGCACTACAAATTACGTATCCAAAATTTTGCATGTCCGAAAATGTTTTCACTTTTGTAAAGTTAAACGACAAAAATAAGATTTAAGAGAAGTTTTGGACCCTCACCCCTCCAAAAAAAACCTCGTCGGATTTGCATCGATCTCGAGAAAGTAGAGAATAACAAAAACGGAATTCCGGTTTATTCCGGAAGAATATCACCCCTGTTTCATACTCATAGGTTGTTTCCTATAGACAGCTTTGTTTGATACGAGAATTTCATGATATTAAAATTTAACTTGATATTTTCAATATTAACATTCCAACTGGCAAGTTATTATTCTTCAAAACAGGTTCGACTGATGACTAATAAATTAGGACATGATTGACATAAAATGAAATACAAATCAACTTACCATAGCTCTACATCATTTCCTATAATTCTAAATCTTTTACAAACTTGTGCAGCTCTACATAGATCAAATTCTAATAAATAACTAAATATCTTCAATAAAACTTCATCAGGTAAATCTTGTTGTAAATATTTACCACCCACAGCTTCTCCTGGAAATTATACAGCAATTATCTTGATAAGTTTGATTCTAATGTTAGTGGTGCATACATTAACCCCACTGATTTAAATACTTGGTATTTGTTTGATATTCTCCTTACATAGTGAGTACAGAAGTACTGTAGTGAGTATTTTAGTACGGGAATTATCAAACAATATTGAGTATTTAAATCAGTGGGGTTTATGTATTGGGAGGTTGAACAAAATTTAACAATACACTATTACACATGTACAAATGATCACTGTGTCTCTTGAACTATCAGGGTCTATGGTTGTTAGATCTACAACAATATCTAGAATTATGAACAATGTTGCTTCATGTAATTTAATTTCTCTACCATATCAAATTCTGGAGCAGAGAATTAATCATTTTAGTCAGAATAACTTTTCTACAATAAACCAGTAACTTTTTTTTAATTAAAGGATGTAGATAAATTATCGATATTGCTGAGTCTATACAAACCTTTTATCACTGGAGTATTTTGTCTGGATTTTTTCTTCCGTTTAGCTGGAACCGTTGTGTTACCAGAATCTCCGGGTCTCCTGCGTAGATTATATTGCTGGACCCGGGTACCAGTCTCCCCAGAGGAAGATGCTACTTCATCATTTGACTCACAATTACCTGAAATACACATTTACATAAAATGAACATCTCTCTTTTTCAATGTGTAATCAATACAGAACAGTCTGAGCAGAAAGCCATCTCAAGAAGTATAAATATAATAATTAATTTTCTGTGACTTTCTTAAGATTCATAAAAGCATGGCACAGCACCCTTACATTTTTCGTTCCTCCCTGTCCTTTTGCTTTTCCATTTGCAGAAATAGTTTCTATAAGACATTGTCCCTATTAAGCACCCTGTTTCTTTATTTCAGCTCCCTGCCCTTTTCTTAATTCTAGAATAATCCCCATTTTACCTGCTGAATTAGCACTACCACTAAGTATTGCAATAAGCAAGTATATTTAGCATAATAAACTTAATAAGGTGGCATAAACTACATGACAGTTACAAGAAGTACAAGCACAGACAGTCTTGCATAATAAATCAGTTGAATGGCACAATGATTTAGAACTATTAATGTGTGGCTTTTAATAGCCTATTAATCATAGATAGTATGTCTAAACAATTATCTACAACATGAAGGATTTGATAACTATGTTTGCAATAGTTTGTCAATTGTGATGTATGACTGTTTTATTGTTTACTGATGAGGTAACACATTACAATTATGTGACTTTATGCCATTAAGCCGACAATTTACAGCATCTACTCCATGAAATCTCAGTAGGAGGAAGGATCTCCTGACCCTTTCCCCAGCAGGTTCCATCCATATTATATTGAGCATTAACTAGGTGATAAGAGCTATATATGGCAAGTTTTTATACTTAACAAAGTCGTATAATTAACTACAATATAATCAGAGATTCAGGCTGATATTCAGTGTAGCATGTTTTGACAGAACTGCATGCTGAAATTCTAGAATAGTAATGAGAGTTATCTGATTGTGTCATCATTTGACAGGCTGATTACTGTATAGAGGAGTTTTGTCAATAAACTCACAGTGGTTTTATGGAGTATCATAGCAGGTAATTTGATAATTCCCATTGATTGTACTTAAACTATATAAATCTGTATTTGACAGAAACTTATCTAGCCATTTTCTTTCCTTCATTTCAAATGATTTGTTACAATTTGTATGATGAAAAAAACATTCCATTTTAGCTTTATTCCTACTGTTACAGGAATTATTTAATATACAGTTCATCCTAACTTTCAATAAATTATTCTGTATAATTTCATTCTGATAAAACACTGTCATTGGTAAGGAGTAGAAATAATTTTCCTCTGCATTGTGATTTACTCTGATATCATGATCATCTGTAGTTAAATCACAGACTGATTTATTTGCAAGATTTTTATAAGTACCAGAACTCAGTATATATCTGATTACAGGGGTGTGACAGGTCAGCGGGGCCGCTACCGCCCCCGGAAGATCCTGGAATTTACTGTTTTACCAACAAAAAATCAATTCCTCATTCAATAAGGGCTCATTCATTTGGCACAAAATGAAAGTAAAGTTTTAAAATCTTTTTGTAGGATGAATGGTTCATAACTTTTATAACAGTACACACATTTTATTTCTACAAGTATAGACGTATAAATAACACGTACTGAACTGACTTGACTATCAACAAAACCTGGGCATTTGATGACAGGCAGTGATTCATTTTGAAGCTGGAAAACATGAGTCTATGGGACTCACATATTTTGAGACTATGAGTCCCTACCGAACGACAATGAGTACGAAGATTTTGTTCACTAAAACATGTCCTTCAAATGATGCATGATTTTGAAACAATCAACATTCACTTAATATTATTGTATAATGCAAATGAAAGCATCTGTCAGTGACTTAATTAGCACATAAGTGTAGTTAAATCACTTGAAGGTTTAAAACATAATTTCCTAATAAATTGCAGAGTCTGAGTCTTAAACTGTTATGGTGAATTATGTATCAATTTTAGCATATTGATTTACATAATAATTATAATGGTTAGAATTTTTATTTTTGTATACATTATCCAACTTGGCTTGATTTAGATTGGTTTCACACACATCCACATAAATATTACGATCCCCCGGGCACAAACTAAATGAGACAAAAGTTTTATGATTCCATGGATGGTAGGACATTTTCACTTTTTTTTTGCTTTTCCGCGGAAATTTCGCGATTTTCAAAAAAATAGTTGCCAGGATTTTCCAAAACGCGGAAATCCACCGATCCGCGGAAGTGTCACACTGATTACATCACACATATGCTCAATGATTCATCTATGACTCTTGAAGGCAAAATATACGCGGGTCAAATTGACGGACAGGCGATTTTGAATGAGGTCAAAAAGGGGTATTTTGGAATTCATGCGTCAAAACCCAAGGTCTCGGGTCTAATTCAAGCCCTGATCAATATTATATCTGATGTATACAAAACTTGCGTTATAAAATATAAAAAATTTTGTTGGACCAAAAAATACATAAGAATAACTAAAAGATATAGTTTATTACAACTAAATATGTTCGGAAGTGGGTACGGATTCGAATCCCACCCTTCCATAACAATATCATAAATAATTTCCCCCAAAATAATTGGATACATGATAACTTGTAGACAAGGGGTCAGAAAAGCTAGGATAAGTGCGCCGACTTGGAACCATAGACTAACCTAAAATTGTGCTGGCACGCCTCTAAATCCAGTATGTAAGATTTTTTAATATGATATTGAATTCTTTTAAAACCAAACAGCATGACTTTACTTGGTCTACTGGTTAATTGCCAATTAAGGGCTCAAACTAGTCCTACTTTCTGGTTTATTACAACTGCATTGGGTCTGGTGCATTAGTGAGAATTGACTTAAAATTCATATTTAACCTAAGTATTGCCTCGCATAATCACTACATGACAAAATAGACACAATATTTATTCAATATATTTTTCTGTCAATGACTGATCAAGTAAACATTTAGAATTACCTCCCCTGATGACCTACTGAACACAAATTCCTTTGTTGACATATGATCAAAACCAATTGATCGAACGATGTTCAGCACATATTTCACTGTTCATTAAATACATATGGTTTAATTAGATGCATGCAGTAACAATTTTACACTCTGATTAAAGACTCTGGCTTTATTCCATTTTATTGATCGTATCTTGGCACAGGGCTCATGAAAAGCTGAGAAGAATAAACAAAAATCTTACCCGAATTTGAAACAGTTCGAGCTCCTCTCCTAACAGAAGGTCGTCTTTTCCGTAATTTTGAGCTCAAACGAGTTGTACGTCCGCCTTGTGAAGGCATTTTTATAACAGATAATCCTAAAATGTTAATTTATTAACACGACTTCTCTTCGACATCCTCGTCCGGCGGCCATATTGAAATTTACTTTTGTCACGCGAATGGTTAACTGACAACATCACGTGGTTTCAAATGACCAATCGCTGCACGCTGTATAGGAATTCCTCTCAAGATAACTTGAGATAAACAATGTAGCATAGACACTGCTTGCATGCATGTGTAAAACATGAAAACAAACAGATGTGAGATAGAATGAGTTCTGCGTCAAGATTTGTTCTTGGAGGAGAGGGTTATCAACCATTTATTAGAAATGTGTCATCTTACAAAGAGGCAGAATTAGTTAGGGTCTGTATTGATCAATTAAATACTACAGTAATAATAATTTCTCTTTCTGATCTTTGACTTTGTATACACAGTATAATATGATGATATCTAATCATTCATTATTATTTTGATGATGATCTTAGGTATTGTTTTTTTTTCTTACTGTAGTTCTAACTTACATGATCAGTGTTATGTACTAGTAATAAAGGTGAATTTTTAAGTCATAACAGGGCATTCAATAGGTGTTATGGCATTTTTGGACTGTCAAAAGGTGTTATGACAGTAACAGGGCAGTCAAACTGTGTTATGACAGTTACAGGACAGTCAAACAGTGTTATGTCATTAAAAGGACAGTCAAACAGTGTTATGACAGTTACAGGGCATTTAAACAATGTTATGTCAGTACAAGGACTGTCAATTTGAGTAATGACAGTAACAGGACAGTCAAACAGTGTTATGACAGTAACAGGACAGTCAAAAGATGTAATGACAATAACAGGACAGTCTTACAATGTTATGACAGTAACAGGGCAGTCAAACTGTGTTATGACAGTTACAGGACAGTCAAACAGTGTTATGACATTAAAAGGACAGTCAAAAGGTGTTATGACAGTAACAAGACAGTCAAACTGTGTTTCGACAGTAACAGCACAGTCACACAATGTTATGACAGTAACAAGACAGCTAAACGATGACAGTGTCAAGACTGTGAGTCAGAATGATATCAGTTACTGGACAGTCAATTGGAGTTATGACAGTAACAGGAAAGTCAATTTGAGCTTTGACTGTACTTCAAGGACAGTCAATTAATTGAACTCATGACAGTATTAGGACAGTCAATTTGAGTTATGACAGAACTAGGAAAAAAAATACCATGGAGTTATATCAGTCATGGGACAGTCAATTTGATTTATGAAAGAAAGAGGTTAGTCCAATTGAATAATGATTATAAAATTACAGACAATTTGGTTTTTAAATGTAACAGGAAAGGCAAAGTTTTGTTAGTATCCGGACATCAAATTAGAGTAATGACAGTTACTGGACAGTCAGTTGGAGTTATGACAGTTACAGGACAGTTAATTGGAGTTATGACAGTAACAGGACAGACAATTAGAGTTATGACAGTAACAGGGCAGTCAATTGGAGTTATGACAGTAACAGGGCAGTCAATTGGAGTTGTGACAGTAACAGGACAGTCAATTGGAGTTATGACAGTAATAGGGCATTTAATTGGAGTTATGACAGTAACAGGACAGTTAATTGGAGTTTTGACAGTAACAGGACAGTCAATTGGAGTTTTGACAGTAACAGGACAGTCAATTGGAGTTATGACAGTAACAGGACAGTCAATTGGAGTTATGACAGTTACAGGTCTGACAGTTGGAGTTGTGACAGTAACAGGAAAGTCAATTGGAGTTTTGACAGTTAAAGTCAGACAGTTTTATTTGACATTAACAAGAACAATTTGATGATACTGTTGTTAATTTTACTAGACAAATTATATCATATTGAACTTAAAATCTAAAAATTCCACCTACGAGACAAAACGATAATAAGAGTATATTGTTTTTTATTGTTGGTCATTTAGGATTATGTGAGACTAAATTCAATTATATTCTATGTATACGATTCATTCCCACTTAAAGTGCACATTTGATGTCTCCAACGTTTATTATGTTTCCAGGAATTTAACTTACAGAATTTATGTAAATGAAATGCATATTTACAAGTGTTATTATAAAAGTATAAACAAAATATTTCGTAAAGAAAACTTCGATTTTTTCAAAATATTGTCTCTTAATTAAGCTCTAGAGTGTAGAAAATCCCTATGTCTCCAATGACAAATTCTTACAGTTAGCTTCAAATTGTTAAAAAAATTCAGACTGATTTCCAATTAAATATATCTTTAATATGTCAATTATTACTAAATCCTCAAGAAAAACACATATTATAATGTAAATTCAAAAATAATTTTCCACACCTCATACAACAAACGTTGTCTCCAAACTTCGATAACGTACGGGACATTTATTTAAAGGCTGCATTAATCTAACAGCATTGCACTCTTTACAAACTATTTTTGCGTAAGTAAAGTCCATAAAGTTATATTATAATGATAAGAACTTCATTTTAGCTGACACTTTATTGGTATCGGTAATTTATGAGTTCATTTATAAAAAAAAAGAATCGTAATTTTCACTACGTAACAAACAGGACAATTAGTAAAATCAAATTATCTAACAAACCTTTTCAAATAGATGTATAAATTCTTCATTAAACTGATCTTCAATGATTATAGAAAAAGTCTATAAAGGGTTTTTATAATCCATTTAAAGTGCATTTTGTGACACACAAAAAAGCAGTGAATACAAAATGAAAAATAATGTACGAGTCTGTTACGTACGGGATAAAATGTGACACAATGGTTGATAATTATCTGAATATTTATGGTAAATTGCTTTTGCAAGGTTCCTTAACATGCATTTAATCTTCACAGACGTAAATATTATGGGAAGGGCATTTATACTGAAATTGATGATGTTCAAAAGTAATTAACATGAGTGACGGGAAAATGTAAGTTATAATACTTATTATTGCAATAAATGATGAATAGTTTGCATTGTTCTTAATTGAATACCATCTAGTTTTGAAATGATAAATAAAAACAATGGCTCGTTTGATCAAATAATAACTATAGAATCATTTTAGCACACACTGCATTAATTTGATCAGTTGCATACATTATCTTACTTATTCAATAACATACTGGACAATGTAGAATTGTCTAAACACGCATTTGGCGGATGATTTGATGGTTGTAAATCACATGTTACCCCACTACTAAATAGTTTTCATTAGTTTATGCGTTAGTTTGCTATGTTTCTTTGTTAAACTTGTCACAATATTGTTGAATGTTGTTCTCTTGGAAAAATGAAAATGGTTCGCGTAATTATTGTAATTGAGAGGTATTATTGTAGTTTTATATGTAAAACACAAGTACATTGAATTGTAAAACAAATAACAAAACAATGTATGTTGTATTCTTGCAGTTTAACTTAGTTATCAATAGTTAAGATGACCAAACTGAAGTATGTAACGTACGAGCCAATTTTGCTAACGTACAGGACAACAATTATATTCTTTATTGGTTGTTTTGTGGTGGTTCACATTCACACAAAGTTTTGTTATAACACTAAGACAATGCTATCTAACTATTTTAAACAGTTTCATTCTATATTTAACTTATTTGTATCATTCTGGAACAGTTGATATGAAAGATATTTTTAAAATAAACAAAACTAATGAAAATAGCTTTTTCAATATTTATGTTTTTCTGAAAATATCTGGCATACTCTTCAGTCTTTATCGTTTATTCCAAAACATAATACCTTATAGAATGCAACCGTATTGAATTTCTTAACAGTTTGGCCATTACTACTTTTAAGTAAGTGAAATTTACAGCACATGTTCGATTTTCAAAAGCACGTTTAATAATGCTAGGTGTGACATTTCACCAGCCTATATTCTAAAAAAGTATACTAGCCCAGCTGAAAAGATTTTTTTTATACTGTGTACAGAACATTTCTACAATGCCTATAGTTGATTTAAAACTCATATTTGATGACATGAAAAAAATGAAAAAAAATATGCTCATATGTCCACATTAATTGGGATTGAGTCATACAATGTCTCCTGTTATCCTAAATGAGCTGTATCAAATTTTTATGTAACAATTCAAGAGATAGTAGTTCTTATAGAATAATAATCTTCACCAGCAGCTTTACTCTGTATGTTTTGGGTTATTATACCCCGCTTCGAAGAAGAGGGGGGTATACTGTTTTACCCTTGTCCATCCGTCCGTCCGTTACAAAAATTCCGTCGCAGTTTTCTCAGCAACTATAGCATGCATCAGCCTAATACTTTGCATATTGCTTCATCCCATAGTCCCATGTGGTGTAAAGCGATTTCATGCTCCTTGCTCATCTACTTACTGTTTGTCGCATATTTTTAGATTTTTGCGGGGGTATCACTAGTGAGCATTAGCTCTCAGATTTACTTGTTTTGTCTAAAGTTCAGGAGTTAAAAAAACATGTCCATTCTCAGGTATTCCATACAAATGACGAAGGCAAGAAAGGATTCTTGTCAAGAATTGATTTTAAAGTGGCATTTGTAGAATTGTTTGGATATGAACTTGCCAAGGTAATCAACCCTTATTTAATGCTCTACTTATATAACCAAGGTCTACAGTATACAAGATCCTGTTATGGTTCAAGGGTTCATAAAATACTTTCCAAGGGAGCTTACTCTGTAAAATTGTGTGACTTTTATGTTTTATGAATTATTTTTATGTTGAACGATGTAGCTTTTTATCCGTTGAAACATTTTTTAATATGCATTTAATTAAAGATGATAAAAAAGTGTTAACCAAATTTTACCACATCTGTGAATGAGAAGCTTTAAAGATACAACTTATAAATCCTGGACATCAAAAGAAAATTGCAGTATAGTGGTTACATCATAATAGAGGTGAAAATTTCAAGTATTACATGTTTCATGACTTTTTCGTGTTTGCTAGCAAGTGAAATAAATTGAGGCCCATGCATAGTTATTGATAATGGTACTAATACTGTATTTATGAATATCTCTGACATAACTGAGTAAGTAAATTGTTTTTGCAGCACCAGGTCCAAACTGTTTGTCGTTCAGACAGTATTTCCACTATTTATTTAAAACAATGAATAAAAAATTAATTTAACAGACAACATTTGATTGGGCAGACGACAGTTTTCTTTGTAGCTGGTCAACGATTCGACATGTGTAATAAAAAAGGAAATCTTTTTATATTCACAATTCCATCTATATTTGTCAATGGATATAAAAAAAACAAGGAAGTATTGTCACCAAGTGTCAGAGTGTACCAACTCCTCTTTATCGTTCATATATTGGTCACATATGGCTTTTCAAATAGAATGAGAGCTTATTACTGTCATTCGGGTGTCGGTATCCGAGGTCTCATCGTTTTTGTCGACAGACTTAGATAATTTCAGTTGTATCAAGATTTTAATATAAACTCAAACGGCAAAAAAATATAAAATGTAGTCAACTAGGGACATGTAAGTTTTTTGCTGTTCGATGCAAAGATCCATTTATATAAACGCTACATTTAAACTAGGTTCATGCACTCACTGCAGGGCCTCAGTTATTATATCTATTCTACGTGACACACTGAAATTCTACCGTTATATCTAGCCATGAAAAAGCATGCAATACATGTGTCAAAATTTATGATAAGTTGTGTCTTTAAGTAGTTTTTTTAGTGGAAGTTCCCCTTTAAAGATACCATATCTACCATCTATAATGACTTGCTCACAAATTTAAATCCTGTGATTTATTCCTTCATATTGTATGAGTGATATAGAAAGATGCAATTTAATAATTATTTATTGATAAATGTTAATGTTACAGTATGAATTAAATGAAATGATGAAGAAATATGGAAATAAAAATGAAACCATTCAAGGTAAGCAACTCTTGATAGATGGAAGTTTTTTAATTATATAACAGTGGAGTTGTATATTATTCACATTTATTGTATAAGGTCTGTAAAACAAGTGTCAGCAAAACTTTTATCTGTATGCTTTGCTCTTTAAAGCACTTTGTTTCTTTGATTTTAGTTCTTGACAGAATGTGTATTTACATATTTTATGCATCAATTAATCCTAAATACATATTAAGCTCAGAATTTAAGCTTACAAAATAAAAGAAAACAAGTTAAATTTCTCATTTACTTAATGATTTTTTGTTGGTTTACCCCTTGAATTTTGAGGGTTAGGTTTAGGGTTAGTAATTAATAATTAATCATTGGCTTTAAATTATCTGGAGCTCTGATGATCTTTGATTATCATTCAGCATATCAGTGATAAGTTGGTGTTGCTATAATGAAGGGCGCAGAATGACTGTCAAATGTCTACATTGACTGTTAAGAATGTATGGAATCAACTATTTCAATGTGTATTTCTCAACAGTCTGCAATATAATGTAGTTGATCATTGTATGCAGTAATAGTCTACTAGCCTGTTTACATCCACATCCTACTTTTTCAGGAATAAGTTTACCAGATTTTGTATCTTGTATGAAAGAAAAATTATCAAAAGTTGATGAAGATGATGAGATCAGACATACTTTTATGGCTTTTGATGCTCAATGTAAGTATATGCATATGCACTGGTGAAGATTTACAGGACTGGTCCTGAAGTTCTAGATATATGGGACTTGAGAAAAGGTTTTATTCTTATGTTGTTTTATGTAAATGCAGTTGAAATTAGTAAATTTGGGATTTTGAAATATTTTTAACTTTTACTCATGTATACATGTATATACTTCACAGATATTTTTAAGCTAGGTTATATAAAGTGTGTTTAACTTTCAATGATTGAAATTTTCCATTTTGTCTGTCACTTATCTCGGTAAACAGTTATCCATTAGACTGCTATTATAAAATTATGTAAAATATGCAAGTATGCCTGTGAAGAATTTCAGAGTGGATTTTAATCAGATTGGTGTACCAACTGATTCTCATGTATTAACATGATATGATATGTTATATTATGATTCACATATATTACCATATTTTTCAGTATATGAGTAAAGGTTTTTACCATGTTTTGAGACTCAAACTTTATACCATGTTATATACCCTTATGAAAAAAAAACCAGTATTCCAAGCAATCTTTAGCTATCAGTTCAATTTGTTGACTGAATTATGGTGGACACACCGGTTCTCAAACCTCTAAGGACTCAATGAGCCATTTCTAATTAATCATTTTAATGCAACAATTTTTTTAGAAAAATACATTAAAAACACACCTTTTAACTTATATTCCACTTTTCTATCATATGTTTGTTGATATTTTATATTTGCAACATATCCAAATTCTTCCAGAAAAAACACAACCATTTTCTGAAAACTGTCATGGTGGCTAAAAATAGATGACCTAATTTCGTTTTTCTACCGAATTTGGCTATTTGTGAGGTTATAATTAGCTGTCACATGACTTTATGAGCAGAAGACAGGAATGGCTACCTGCCATGTGCTTGTTTTGCAATAACATACTTTTAAACAATTTTTAATGGATTGTGCTGACATAGCAGAAAAAGGTAATAAGGATTTACTGAAAAATATTCACCATCACAAAATATTCATTTTAAAAACCTGTTTCTTGCGCATTATTCTCGTTTGACAGTTGTTGTGGCGTTGATTGTTTACTTAACATTGTGCACACGAATTGATGACGTCATACGCAATAATATAGCAAAGTAAACAACTTTTTTATGAAAGGTTCGAGATCAGGTGAGGTCCGAGAACAGTTGTTTGTACGATAAATTAATCTTTTTTATTTGCTGAAATGTGTTTACTTGTACTATGTATATCTGTATTCTAGGTAGTGGTTTTCTAACATTAGATGATGTAAAGAGAGTATTCAATATGGTAGCTCCTCATGTACCTATACATTCTATACATTCTGCATTCAGGTGAGTCATTGTTGTACTGCTTATTTCTGCTTATAGGATGAAAGTGGCAGAGCCAATTTTTGGGTAAAAATAGAGATAAAGATGAAGTTTTGGGGATCATCATTAGTTTTTATGAAATACATGTACTTTTAAAAACATCCACTAACAGAGCTGTAATTTTAATGTCTTTTTAGGCTTTTTCTCCATTTTGTTACAGAAATTGGCAAAAGTACATTTAGTAAAATCAAAATTTTATGCAGAATAGGGGAATACATGTGACTATGTATATTTTTTTAAAAGGCAAATATGGCTGAAATTTGGCCCTAAAATGGCTTGAAAGAAACACACTGAGTTTTTTTTTCGTAGTAGACACAAGTTGTTACAATTCAAATTCTGTATCTTGTGCTGAGAAACACAATGAATGTTTATGTTCAAGAAAACAGCAAGTCTGGGTTCAGAAAAAAATCTTCAAATCAACTCTGTGTGTTTTTTGAAAAAGCATTATTAAAGTATGTACATGTATTTGCATTTTTTTTTGAAATCTAATAATGCTGATGATTTTTTATTTCAGAGAAATAGACCAGGATGGCGATGGAAGAGTCAGCTTTAAAGATTTTCAGTTTTTAATGAAATATAATGTAGATGATCATATATGAAATCACTAGACACTACTAGATGTTGTATGAAAATCTGAATGCTGATAAAGGGAGTCATTGCTATGAATTTTCTCAACCACTAGCCTGACTTATTATGTTTGTTGTAAAAGAAAAAAATATCAACAGCTTGATTATGAAAGCTGTAGCCCAAATCAATTTATACTAGTCTTGGAATTCAGGCTAGTTGCTTCAGTTGATGATAGTAAATGTATGGTAAAAGTTGAGGTTTTAGTCAATATCTACTTTTGGAACTGTTAGAAATAGATGACTTTATGGTAGAATAGTCATATTCAGGAAATTTGTTAGACTTATGAATGTGTGTACTGTTATTTAAATGCAGTTATGGCGAGGCAACTGAAAGCTAGAGCAGTTTTAGTGCTTGGTATAATATAATTTGAACCTAATCCGCTAGAAGTGTAAAAATATGGTAAAACCAGTATTGTAATACACCACAAAACATATTGTATTTGCATAGATAAGTGAAGCAATTATTTAACATACATTGTCTGAAATGGATCAGCTTAATATATATGTATAGGTTATTAAACAGGGCAAGTGTGCCTTAAGGAAGATATCGGCACACTTGCTTAGGTATTGGCCCGAGGGCTTTAGCCCGAGGAAAGTGTGCCGATATCGACTTAAGGCACACTTGCCCTGTTTCATAACCTTTTTATTGTATATGTTGACCAATGCATGTACTGATGATTTTTCTACAACAAAAGTATACTTTTTCTCGACGTAACGCGCTATTTTGCACGTTGACGTTACGTCACATGTATTGTTTTGTTTTCAACGCCGAAACTTTTGAATCTAATGAACGCTTGTTATAAAACGTAAGTCTGGTTGTTGATTATCTTATTAACTCTTATATGAAAAAAAAACACACGTTGTTAAATTTAATAGCTTCTTGTTGCTAATTACGTATGAATTTCACGTGCGGAAAGTCTGCCGTTGTTAAACTGCAGGTGCGTAATGACCGGAAGTTGCCTCAATATCGATTTTGGCACACTAGGAAGTGAGCCAAATATCGATATTTTGGCACACTTGCTCAATACCGGAATATATTGCCCACATTGAGGCTATATTGGCGCACTTTCTCATCGATTTTGTTACTATTTATAGTAACATATGCAATAAAGAATGGTATATTTCCAAATGATTTTAGTACAAATGTTTGAAGGATTTGTATAAAATGGACTATAATGTTAGAAAATGCATATATTTGAATAATACTTGGAAGAGTGTCAGTCTCTCTATTGATGAAATATTTATGAGAGTGTTTTTATTTTACTATGGCATTACTATTATGATAACAGTTATGTTATTGATGTACATTGTATTTTACTTGTTGAAAATATATTGTATTAACGTAGTTGTATGATATATATATGCTTGAAAAAAGCTTTAGTTAACCCATTACATTCGGATTACTCGTGTGTGCGTATTTACCCTTTAAAATCGGGATACCCGTCCGTGCGTAGTTTCAGGTCGTTTTACACTAGTTGTCTTTCTCATGTCATACCATCAAAATCATTAAAGTAAAATGTATTAAACTATACATTTTCGGAAAGCTTATTAAATTCTTAATTCAATGAACAAACTTTTATTGTTGTGCTATTTCAATTCAAAAAAATAATACAAGTTAAAAACATGCATGTTACGTAATTATTTATTTTTGTGAATACGCATTTTCGTATTTTATACTAGTTGTCTTTTTCATATCATACCGTCAAAATTATTAAAGATAAGTGTACAAAAATGTACATTTTTGGAAAGACAATTAAATTATGAATTCATTGGTATCAATTTTATTATTGTGCTATTTTAATTTAAAAAAATATCACAAGTTAAAGACATGCATGTTACGATTTTTTAAGAAAAAAATAAGAGCACTCAAAATGAATAAATTTTACCGGAAAAAAATCAATGGTAACCCTAAAAACTGAAATGTACATTAGTTGCAGAATTTAACCAGCTTTTTAATATTGAAAACAAAATAAAAATATTCCAGATAGAAAAAAAGTTACAGTCATAAATATCAGAAAGAGTAACTAACGGACTTTGCTAATTTTCTCAAGGCAATTGACCTTACGCCAGAATACCTATGCTCCGCCCACCGATACACGTGGTACATTGTCCGACATTATCAGGGATTAATCTATGTCCCTAACCATTATCTATGTTTTGAGAGTAACAGGTTCAAATGCATGCTATTTACTCACTTGTCATCAGATTTCGATAAACTTAATATTTTTGAAAAGGGCATTGTCTCATCTATCAAATGATACATTATTTATGAATATCCATTCATAAATATTCAAATAAATGCGAGTCCTTTTGCTCCAAAAAATATACGCACAAAGAATGAGCAGGTTAAAAGAATACACTTAAATTTGAACGCTGGTAATAGTCGTTTGGATGTACGGATTTTAAACAGTAAGACATGCAAAAATATTACATTACGTTAGCTATCAAATGATGTAGAGTTAATTAAAATGTGTCGAGAAATAAAATAGTTAAGGGATGGGTATTAGGGGCTATCTAGACGGAGTTGTGTTTAAATACATGCATATCGTTTACGAGATATCATATTTCCTAAAGATTAATTTGTCTGAAAATAACATTGTCATAACTTTCAAATGATTCCCTTTTTTATAATATCCATTGATATATATTAAAAATAAAGGTAGGTTCATTTGCTCCAACAAAAACATTATATGCGTAAAAATTATCAAAGAACGCATCTCACATTGAACGTTTGTAGAAATCCTTTGTAAATCAGAAAACTGTTGGATATACACGAAAACAACTTTATATACATGTAATCCTTAAAATGGTGTATAGGTGATAAAATATGCTGAGAAAAAAGTTAAGGGGTGGTCCATAGATCTTTGTGGTATATTTTGGGGGTAAACATGCATGAAAAATGTAATTTTCAACCTGATTTATTACATACTTGTATTTATTGTCGTCAGATTATTATGTTGTTTATACTTTTATCACAGTATTTACAGACCCCATGTGTACATATTTTGACCATTCTAATTTGTTTTATTGAGTTTATTTTGTAACTTTCACTGACAACCCTATATAACTGTACATAGGGTCCATGCTAACACATAAGAAATTCGATGTCCGTCAAGACCAGATGTCGGACAAAATGGCGGCCGATAAGCCGCTTATCTTAGATAAGCATCAGGGTATCAAATGCCGGACGCTGATTGGCTAATAGGAGCTGTCAATCAAATTCTGGCGTAAGGTCAATTATGACTTACTATCACTGACATAGCACTGCATTGAAAAGACGCTCTATAACACTCTCATGTTATTTGTTAACTCTTATCTTGTTTAATTATTTTCTTACCACATGTTGAAAAAAGCTGGCACTGGTCCAAATTTTAATTGTGACTGGTATATTTTCCCCGTAATTGTATGACCCCTTGATGATTGATGTTAACAGTTTGTGGTGATCATAGTGTCATAAACTTGCAATTACATGCATGTGCTAGACATTGTTTGGTCTTATACCTTAGGGCAGTTTTATCTTAATCTTATCTCATTAAAATCAAAAATTAATATTGTATATCATTATGTGATTTTGAAAGTCATGTTTATGTATATATACGGTGTTATAGAGCTCTCTCCAATGCATGTGTTTGGTGAATTGTTTGTCATGAGAAAATTAGCAAAGTCTGTTGTTTACCTGTCCTTACATTTATAGCTGTAACTTTTTTTCTGGAAGGAATAATTTAATTTTGTTTTCAATATTAAAAAACTGAATAAATTCTGCAAAAAATGTACATGTACATCTTAGTTTTAGGGGTTACCATTGACTTTTTTTCAGAAAAATTCAATTATTTGCAGTGCTCTATTTTTTTTTTTTAAAAAATGCAACATCCATGTCTTTAACTTGTTTTTTTTTTAAATAAAATAGCACAATAATAAAATTGTTATCAATGAATTTGTAATTTAATTGTCTTTCCAAAAATGTATATTTTTATACACTTATCTTCAATAATTTCAATGGTATGATATGAAAAAGACAACTAGTGTAAAAATAAGAAAATGCGTATCAATTACAGATAAATCTTCAGATATTGGGAGGACTTTATCTGATAAGGTCATAGAATGAAATGGGTTAAAACATACAATTTTGTTATTTATTGATTGATTCACTTAGTTTATTTTTTGAAATTATTTTTAGGAATAAAATAAAATCTATTTGATATTGTTAGTCTTTGTTAAATATCTACCACTTCCATTCTGTAAATCCCCTAATGCTTGGCTTAGCTTTTGTGAAAATATTTTGCATACATTTACCCACAGCAGTTGATCATAAGAATAGTTTGAATTAAGTCTTGAATCCTTGTTATTTCAAGTATATTAAATAGTCTGAAGTCAGTATGATAATATCTTGAGCAACTTTGGAAATAGGTCACAGCTGGTCCAAAAGTAGGTCACTAGGTCTTATCAATGGGTAAAATTCAGTTTTACTGTTGGTGCATATAGAAGAGATACCAATGAATGGAAAAAATCTACAAACCAATGAAAAGGCATTCTGAACAATGGACTATTTTGGGTTTGATCAATGCAATGAACCAATATTTTTATGCTTTAAGTACTTTAAATAACATTAGATTTAAAAAAAAATATCCCAAAATTCTTATAGTAGTTAGCTCTGGGGCAAATGTTTGGATTTTAGAATTGGTTGAAGATTTTATATATTTGTTGAGGCAGAGAAACATATTCTGAGACAATAAATGGACCTGTAAGAATGAGTATTTAATATAAAGAAATTTATACACATCAAATTGTGAAGTCTTAAGAAGCAGACGAATTACACTATGAGTATAAGGGAAATAACCACATCAGTCTTAATAATAACTATCACTGGAGTTATTTCCCTTTATCACTGTTGCGAAGCGAGTTGTTTACTTTACTACCCGCTAAAATACAACTTAATCCAAGGTTTGTTGATTATTCATATTTTGCTTATTAGATTACAGATATTCTACCATAGTTCTGTTTAATTACTTATCGCAAAATATTATTCTATCCGCTATATTTGCATGTGCATGTTGTTCGAAATTGTGTGAAATTCGGACAGTAAATTATTTCGGATATTTATGTCAGTTTTATTTTTTTATACACTTAGCTTGCATTCAAAACCTTATTGAGTTTAGGAAGCATCATCTATGTTTTGCTGTTCAAAATAGCTTTACGCTGATGCTTTCAAAATTGTAGCTAAAAGAGATTCCAACCAGCCAGTTTATGTAAATGTTTTCTGATTGCTCCAATAGTCTTGAAGTTGAATAGATGTTATCATGAATTCAAAATTATTATTTTTCACTAGCATTGACAAGGTTCATAAAACTTTTTACACATCATTGCTTAAAATCATTTGTTACAAAATTAATTTTATGGTTTTTACACATACTTTTCATGGTAGATTTGTTTGTATCCTAGGTTTAAACCCATAAATTCTATATAGTAAAATCAGGTGAATAATTAAATGGCTAACTTACGTTCTCCGGTGTTACTCACAAGGATGTTACAGTTGTACAACAATATTCACAGATTTCTATGCTGAATAGCTCAGTGTTCCAGTTTGTTCATGAACGTCCAAACCAAAACTGATCATGCGCAGATCCACTCTTTCGGTTCTGGCTAAAGTCCAGATTTACCTCAATCCGGCTATCACAACAATTCTAATTCCAAATGAAGTATATTTTCATGTTTCTTTTGTGTTATCAAAACACTGTGAGTAATATTGAAAAGTCAATTATCTACACAACACAACATATAAATATACATAATAACTAGTCATGAATCTGCTTGAAATTCAAACTTTATGTTGCCACGGACACTCAGGTCTGTGGTTTTGTATATTATTTTATGAAGGAATTGCTCTACTAGCTTAGCTCAATATGTAGCACGTTTGACTACAAATCCAAGGATATTTTGCCTGATTTCTGGATTGGACCCATATACCCTCTTGGTGTTTGATGTACTGCCATTCTCCTGCATATCTCTGTAGAAAGTAGAGCAGTTGTAAGTCTGAGTCAATGTCATATACTTTATACTAATTTAAAAGATTGGGTCCTCAGATCTAGACCTGTATGATGACTGAATGTCTCAATATTTGACTGAAAAAAGTGGTTGAAATACTGTAACCCACCATAAGTTACATTATTTGTTATAACTAGTTTAGCAATAGCAATATTCCAATGGTTAGTTTCCTTAATATTGAACCTGGATTGCTAAGTTCAATATTCACTATTCATGTTGGAGTTGTGGTACATGTTGGACGCATGCTTACGGATATAGAGGTCCCAGGTTCAATCCCTTCTAGGGTCACTGACTGCTAATTTCCTTGAGCAAAAAATTAATCTACAGTTGTTTCATCCCACCCAGGTGTAAATGGGTACTGTGGGGGATCACCTGCCTTAATACAATGTTTATAAAACAGTCTATCTGTTGTCTGACTTAAACAACTTCAGGAGTCTTTTTCTATGGCATTATGACCAAAAGATGTTCACTATAGCTTTAAGCTGATACATCTGTAGGCTATATGCAAGATATGGAATCTAATGTCCTGAAGGGATTGCTGGTTCTCTGCCTTTTGGCTAAGATCAAAGTGTAGTATCTGTTCTTATCAGCTTAATATTTGATACATCCCCAATTATCGGACTTCAATATCAAACTGATTTTTGGACACAGGTGAGATGTCAGGGGCTTGAACGTCCAAACCAAAACTTGTTTGTTTTTTGGGTTTGAGTATCTCTAGGGCTGGTTATACTCATTCAAGAAAATTCATCTCTGTCAATTTACCTCCATTAATAAGGTATTATGGTGAAGTTGTCAACCTTGTAGAAGGCAAGGTGAGTATAAGGATATGGATATATAAATTGGATATAGAAGAAAGTCCAGGAAAGCTAGGTTAGCAGGGCTTGTTAAAACTTTTAAAGTAGGTTGGACAACCAGCTATATATTTCACTTGCCCGAACCAAATGTTCAATAGCAGTTACAAGTTTTCCAAACCCAAATATATGTCTACAGGGGCAATCAGGTGACCTTTAAGTCAAGCCCTGGGTTGGGTGAGCTGGCCACTGTGAAATAACCACATGGATGCAAGTTTTTAGGCATATGCCTGAAGTTCAGGGTTTTCACAACAAATTAGACAATGTTTTCCCAGTCTTCGAATTTAGCCACCAGACCGAAGACCGAGTCCGTCCAAAACACCGACGGTCCGGTTAAAATATATGGATCACAAGACCGACTGTCTGGTGGAATTTTCAATAGCAATATTTCTAAAAATGCATAATCGAACATACAACTTGCAGTTGCAAGTAAAGTCAAGCAATTCTTTATTCAATTTTTATTATATAATAATATCATATATGAGGTAGAAACATAAGCAGTACAGTCTAAAATAACATATAAAAACAAAATAAGTAAGCCTTCGGTCCGGTAAAAGTCTTTTCAGTCTGGTAAAATTTTGGCGTTTACCAGACCAAATGTCTTGCGCTTTGAAAATTCATTTGTGAAGACTGTTTTCCTATTAAATTATGAAGAAAAATGGTTTCAAATTACAGTTTTCAGGTTTTTCAAAATTTTCATCTTGCACCCATGTAACCATAATTTTGTTGACATAATATTAACCCCTTCCCCAAAAAAGTAAGAAGAATGTTGTATTGTAACACGATTCTATGAGATTTTTAGCTGGAAATGCAATTAAACTACTGACTGCAAGTGAATAGGTAAATAATTTTTACCTAGCCCCTAATTCTAAATTCATACTATTTTATACTAACATATAATTTGGGTTTTGGTTACAGACATACTTCAAACACATTTTTCATATGAAATTTTGTATTCTGCATACTTAAATCATACAGTTTTCAGTATTATATTAAACATATTTTATTTCCATTAATACTGAATCTTTTCAACATTACTTGGGCTATACAGGTATTTTGTAGCTTGAATACAAGTTATAATTTTAAGTTAAGTTGCAATCATTCATCATTAATAAGAAAAATAGTTGTACGCTCCAACAGTTTCCTATGTGGTAGTAATTTTGAGGTAAAACTTTAAATATGTCAGTGGCTACTTTATAGGTTACTGGTTACCGGTTGTTATTGTGGTAGGTAATTACATAGTTCGGTCCAATTGATTTGAACAGCCAGGTACCTGTAACTTGTTTATTATACTTACTGTTAACCGGATAAACTAGATTTTTGTTTAAATTGTTTATAATTCTTTAGAAAGTTGGCAGTTTATTTACTTTTACAGGTAATTTATGTACTTCTTGCTTAATGGTAGACATGTGGAAAAGTCATTATTTTATTTTTAGAATCATTTTAATGTTATGTATGTTTATTGTACGATTATATTGAACTGTCCGATTGCATGATTACACGGTTATCGCACACTGTATATATAATTTTCCGCGTTCTATGTATAGAAATTTGCAGTAAAAATTGCAATGTGTAAGTTAATTTAGTGTCGATATCTCATCTGGGTGAAAGGTTGTACGGTTAAAGTGCCATGCTATACTAAACATCTATTTTTGAAAGAAGTGCGAGTCGAAGCTAAATATGTCGCTTTTTAAATTTTTGTTCTTCATTTTTTTTTTTTTTTTAACATCTATTTTATTCAGTATTTTTTGGACATAGAAATAAAACACTTCAAAACAAACAATGTAAAAATCATTCATTTTTACTGACAGTGTCGGTTGTGCTACTGTCATCATCACTTAAAGAGATCGCTTAAAGGCTTCTACAAGTTTCATGATGCACGGGGGGTAATGTGTTTTACACAATCCGCCCATGATTTAAATGAGAAAAAAAGAGATAAAAATGAGGTTCTATCGGGATTCGAACCCACGACAGAAAGATTTGTAGACTGACCGTCTCACCACTCGGCCACACAAACTACGATACGTATTGCAAATGAAGTATAATACAAAAGTGCTATGAGTTGACAATATGCTCTACGAGAACTACCGAAAATAACCGAGCACCAAATATACCGTGTAATATGACATTTTAATTTATGCAATCGGACAGTTCAATATAATCGTACAATATATTGGTAGAAATTAAACTGCTTAAATGCTGAATAGTTCATACAGTAGGACTAGGCACATAGGCAGATCCATCGGGGGGGGGGGTGCAGGGGGGTTCAGACCCCCCCAAAGAATTTCAAAAAAGCACCTGTCCATTAGTGTATTTCTTGACTGTAAGTCATTTTGTAGTAGCCTTAAGTCATTTTTCTCTGTGCTTAACATACATTTAATAGTTATGTAGTTTTTTATTATTAATATGTTGCATTATTCTGCAAACAGTGTATAATGTGGTTGTGGTTAGAAAGTTTGGAACCCCCCTAGAAAAAGTTTTGACTCGGACCCCCCCCCCCCCCCCCTAGAAAAAAAATCCTGGATCCGCCCCTGAGGCAAGAAAGAATTTTGTTTTTATAGTGAAAAAGAAGTATTATTTGTACATTTATTATGAAAAATTTGGAATTAATAACATATAGTTTGTTTGAACTATATTTTGTATTATATGGGAGCATTTGGAACTATGTTACGATTGCTGTTAATTGATTGGATATCGGCATAGTGCCCATATCACATGACTTTTGTAATCAGTGTTCATCAAAATATTAAAACTAACAACTGCCAAGGTAGATTTTTCTTCCATTAATACTAGAATGTACATTTTTATCGAAAGTGAGTGCAAAAGTACTGTCATGAGCATTTCAATCAGCAGGGTTAATTATGCACCACTGACAGTTGAATAAAATTTATCAATAACATGTAAATTATGTGCACAATTCCATGGTACAAATACATGATAAAAGTATCAGAATCTAACACCAGCTATCAAGCATCCATGTGAATACAAAATGTACTTTCATTTTCCATAGCCATCACTTTGAAATATTGATAAATGATATTGAACTGTCTGTGGCCCATACATTAATCTGACTGATTAGAATACTCACTGCAGTATTTCTGTACTCACTATTGATAATTGAGTATTTTAATCAGTGGAGTTAATGTAAGCACCACTGTCAGTTGAATAATTTTTTTTTATCTACCTGTCAGTAGCCCATACATTACTAGTGCTGTATTTAAATACTCACTGCAGTATTTCTGTAATCAAGCATTTAAATCAGTGGGATTAATGCAATCATCACTGACCGTTAAATAACTGATGTATTCCTGTAGTCACTATCAATAATTAAGTAATGAAATCAGTGGGGTTAATGTCATTCCCACTTACTGTTGAATAAAATTTATCAATATTAGCTGCCAAAAAACATTTTGGTTGCCATGGATAATTGGGCAAGCATTAATTTTAGGCCTTGTTTATATTTGATAGTTTATCAATAATGCCATTATCTCTTATTTATTGTATTTTACATCAGCTTAGAACTTTCTTCATATTTTCCAATACATTTAGCACATCTGCAACTTATGAGGTAGATCGTAAGATTCATTGGTGATTTTTAAAGTAAGGCAAAATAAATAATTATTTGTCTTGGGTAGATAAGCAGTTATCCGCTGGAAACCTCATTTAACTTAAGCTTGCAAATTTATTTACTTGATCATTTTTACCTGGTGTTTCTCCATGTTTAGCAGACTGTAGCAAATCCTCATTTAAATCTGCAGATGATTTCATAAGGGAGCGTATACCCAATAAAAGGGATAGTTACTTACTAATGTAATCAAAATTTTAAGTCGGCTTTATGCCTTAAAATGCAGATGATGCAGTCTGTGCAATTAAAGTACATCTGGTTTAGTATTCTTGTGATCGGTAATTATACGGGAATTTTCCCTTGGATGGCTGCGTTTGAAATATAATTCTTGGTTTACATACTACATGAAACCCTGATATCAGACTATCTTACTATTATTTAATCTATGATTATACAAGCATCCCAAATAGTTAAGTCACTATGTTTATGTACTGCACAAGAATTAATCATTGAAAACTGAAATACTTGCATAAGTATATTGAGATGTAATTAGGAAACATTTGCCTAACAAGTATATACATGTAGTATGAAACAGATTTTGTTATGGAGTGTTACTTCACTAAACACAGAGCATGTTTTTGCCATTGCCTTTGCAGCTGTGTTTGAAACATGCATTTGAAATAAATATTCAATTTAAAGTGGAGAGTTGAATAGTTGAAAGGAGTTTCAAATGAAATCTTAATAAATGCAGACACTTGAGAAATAGCAAGATTATGATCTAAAAATTGAGTAATTTCTCTTTTCAAAATTATGTTTAATTTACCTGTAAACTACTGCAACTTTGTTGTTTTATAGATCGCATTAATAAAGTATAAATTATGTTGATAATGTTGTAAATTATTTGAGTTCAATGAACCAAGTTATAACAAAAATACCTGTCTTACCTACTGATTCAACATTCAAGTACATGTAGTATAGTCTGTTTTTTTCTCAACAGTTACTGTTGAAGTATGAAGTATTTTATGGTGACTTATTATGTTCTCTTATTTAAATATCTAGAGGACATTGACTCAGTCAGTATGTAGGCATTTAATGACCATTAAAGCTACTGTATATATCTGTTCCTACAGATCTTAAATAAAACATGCTATCCGAATATCCTGGGCAGCATAAATGATTATCAAAATTCTTATGTTTTTTGGCAGTGTAGTATAGAAGGATTTACAACTCAAATTAGTTGTATGATGCTTGATAATACTGGGCCCAAATGGTTGTAAGATAAACATTTAATACATGAAGTCATTGTGAAATTATTCATGTTTTGAGAATAACAAGATAATTTTCCAATTTTGAAATTCTATCCCATTGGACACTTCCTCAGCAACAATACTTCACTCTTAAAAGTGCTGTTGTTGTAGTAAACATGTAGATCTATTTAAGTAAAGTGAAAGATCAAAGGTCCAAACTCCGATGAGAAAGATGGCTATTGTTTAGATGGTCATTTTCATGAGAAAATACACAAGTGTTTATAACGTGATGTGGTGAAAGTTTAAGATAGGTGGCTATGTAGGGAGATTGCATTTTTAACCCTTAATCGCTCAATCATGCATTTTTACGTGTCTAGACCCCCCTCCAAAATGGCTGCCACAGCCTTGAAAATGGTGCTTTTTAACTAGATTTAATTTCACTAAAGGATAGTTGTCCCCCCAAAAAAGAGCTTTTTTCGCACACCTCCCCCATCAAAAGATGTCTCAGGGGGGGGGGTCCGAAGGGGGATGCAACCCCCTTTGTTGCTGGGGTTTAAAGGGGGTTCAGCACCCCTCATCGCCAGAAAAAAAATCGGAGTCATTGAGTGCAGAGAAATGGCGCCTAATGCTGATAAGAAAACATGTTTTCAGTCTCTGAAAAGACCCGGCACTTTAGACCTCAATTTTGGAAAATATTACTGTTTGAAATGCAAATGCAGGGTGGAAAAAGAGCGAAAATTGCATT
Organism: Mactra quadrangularis; assembly: GCA_025267735.1. NCBI lineage: Eukaryota > Metazoa > Mollusca > Bivalvia > Venerida > Mactridae > Mactra > Mactra quadrangularis. The sequence goes on along the minus strand of CM046301.1, from coordinate 40,366,884 downwards.
TTTTTGCTACGCGCCAGCGTTGCCATAGTTACTGGGATCGGGGCTCAACTTGGTTTTTCTGAAAGACATTCACCCAGAGAACAACTTGGCCTAGTTGCATATCTGTATGATAATTAGTAATGAAATTAGAGCATCTTGAAATAGCCCTAGCATGTAATGGTGAAAAAATGCCTACTTTTCACACATGTCACAACCAGTAAAGGGTTAATACAGTTAAATATCTATTATCATAATTTCTAGGGACTGAAAAATAATTTGGATAATCTTTTTTTTCATATTACCCATTTTGGATAAAGCTGATTTTTAACTACACTTTATATAGAAAAGCACTTGGGACCGATTGATACTTTGGATAACGCATGATATTTATAAGATCAAACTTTGGGTAATTGAGATTTAACTGTATATAATTGTTCTATTTTCCAGGGCAGTTTATCTGTGATGTTGTAAAGGATACTTGATATAATTGTTATGTATAAAAGATAGGATATTTTATGATGGAACCATCAGGAACAGAATCTCAGACTGGAGTAACTGTGAGGTAAAAATTTGATTGATGTTTCAAAGCTACTTGCTCGCAGATTTAAGTACTTTTTATGTTTTATAATTACTTAGTTTATACTAATTTATTATAGCTCAATCATGAAACAATTTCTTGCAATTTAGATTAATTGCTCTTAAGTCTGCTTCCCTGGTCTCCTAGTACTGAGCTATACTAGTTAAATAAAGTTTCTAGCTCAAGGAATTAACGATGTGGGTTTTGGATAGGATTCAAACCAATGCAGAGCTGGCTATCCAATTATTACCAGTCCAATGTCACAATCGCTCAGCCAGTCTGGCTCTATTAAATTACTTATCAGTGTCTGTAACATTGTGAAGAAACTGAATTCTTGATATATTAAGGCAAACTGGCCTATAAATTGTAAAAAATATAATACATGTAAATAAAACTCACATAGAAGGCAGGTACTTTAATCAATACTGTTACTAATTGGTAAGGCTGTCACAATTAACCGGTATACCAGTGTATTGCAATACACAGCTGGGGCTATACGTACCGCAGTACAAATTTTACGTACCGGTATTTGGCGATATTTTTTATTTCATTAGAAAATTCTTCCCTTCTCGAAATGAAAGTAGCGGAGCATCAGTTTTTCCATTGTTCATTCAGTTTAAGCTTACGTTACAAGATATTAACTAATTGGAGGGCGTTCGATTGGTTGTAATACATGTCCTTGAATCCAATACTTCGGGACAGGAACTTGTGAAACAAGCATGGTGCCAAGTAGCTTGACTGCTATGATGTTCAACAGCTAAGGGGATGATTGGTTTTTTTTCAACTCAAACACAATCATATTTTATATGCAAAACACATATCACAGTCCCAAATGACGGTATAGACTTATAGGCGCTGTATTCTATCAGAAGCTTCATGTAAAATTTGCAGTGTTTTTGTTAAATACAGGGGAGGAACAACAAATTTAAAACGTCACAATATATCGCGGTACGTAACGTGATACGGTGCTAGCGTATTGCAATATACCGCGATACGCTTCTTGCGTATTGTGACAGCCCTACTAATTGGGTAGGTTTTTATGTCACCTATGTCAAGTCACTACCTTTTTTATTATCAGAACACTGCTTCTTTGTTCCATTGTCTATAAACATACATTTTAATCAGTATGTCAAGGTAGTTACCTGTTTACATTATTGGGAAAATATGCAGACTTATACCAAGGACACCTTGCTTACAAGGCAAGTGCATACCCCACTGAGCTATTTGTCTACTTACATAACCTGTTTTCATTTAGTGTGAATGGGTAAGTACATAGCCAAGTACTGTATTATAAACTTTTAGGCCAAACAAAGACAAAGTGCTGCTTTGTGCAGGATCTCAGATTATTAAAATTTTGATTAGTTTTGCCTTTTTTTAGTCTAGAATCTGATATTGAAGAAGTAATTGTACGCTTTCCTCAGCCTGACTAGGGTTTTACTAGAATGTCTGACCAAAAGAAACTAAGCTAGGCATTGTTCTCCAGTCCAATTGGCATAGCCTGCTTTCCTAAACTTTGGACAAAATATACCTTACATTTTTAGCTCGACTTTACGAAGTAAATGGAGAGCTCTCCTACTCGCCCTAGCGTCCGCGTCCGCATTTCTGATTATAGTTTTTGTGCAGTAAAATATTTTTACTATAACTTTTTTATTTCTTAAGGTATCAACTTCAAACTTTAAATATATGTTCCTTATTATCAACCACATCTCACCTGACAAGGTTGATAACTCCAAATATATTTTTTTCAGAATTATCTCCCCTTGAACTTAGAGTTTTCTTTAAAAAATGTTTGTTTTTACTGCAACTGTTTTATATCTTTAGGTATTGACTTCAAACTTTAAATGTATGTTCCTTATTATCAACCTCATCTCATGTGACAAGGTTCATAATTCCAAATACAGTTGTTTCTGAATTATCCCCCTTTGAACTTAGAGTTTTCTTTAAAAATGTTTGTTTTTACTGCAACTGTTTTATTTCTTTAGGTATTGACTTCAAACTTTAAATGTATGTTCCTTATTATCAACCACATCTCATGTACCAAGGTTCATAACTCCAAATACATTTTTTTCAGAATTATCTCCCCTTGAACGTAGAAATTCCTTTAATTTTTATTTTTTATTTTTTTTATTTTAAATTTGTTAAGGTTATGTTTTCAAATTTTAAAATGTGTATGTTCCTTATCATCAACCACATCTTCTGTGACAAATACTTACTTAGTCGAGCATGATGTCTCCTCTGACAGCTCTTGTTTATTTTTTTCAGTCACTGATTTAATGTTATGTTAAAACACAGTGACAGTCAAATATTTGATATCTTTTGACTCTTTATGGATTGTCTAACTTGTAATTTAGAAAAAACATTGATGAAAGCCAAAAAAAAACATCTTCATAGATGTAGTGTCTTAACATTTTACAATATTTTATGTAGTAAAATCACAGGAAAGATTAAAATTAAACTGACTTTACTCAGATAATTGCCAAGTTCAGAGGATCCCTTTTGCAGGTAGACTACATAAGTCCGCTAAAGAATAAAACAATTATTTCAACTTATACATGTACTCAGCTGTTCATCTAAAACTTAATTATTTGCAGGTGAATGACCTTCAGTTATTATGGGGATTGAATTACAATATTACTACAGTCAAACCTGCCTTAGCGACCCTCTGTAAAATGCGACTATCTGTCAATTCCGACTTAATTTGGCGACTCCCATGATATTTTCATATATATTAAACCTGTATATTACAATCCTCTGTCTAATGCGACAAGCGACCTATGAAATCGAGGCTGAAAATGCATCCGACTCTGTGTATTACAACCGTGTCAAGGGAGAGTAGTCAACACAGGATAATTTCACACTTTTATTTAGCGGATTTAGCCGCGAATATGAGTGACAAATTAGTAGAACTGTCGTTAGTGAAATGCAAACAGACAAAAATTAGTGACTTTTTCCAAAGCAGAACCTCCTGAGTGCCACAAAAACTTGATAAACACTTGTCTTCTTATAGATTTTATAGATTTTAAACATTAACCTTTGTGTTGGATACATTGTACTTCTGAAAACCTTGTTAAATAAATAGTGTACACAAAACTTGAGTTGTATTTGTACCCTGTGTATTGTGACCCTCTGTCTAATGTGACTTTTTTGGCTAACTCCGAGTGAAGGTCACAATACACAGGTTTGACTGTATTTATAAAAGAATGGCCTTGAACTTTTTTGTTGTCCACTTGACTTTTTATACATTGTTCTTAAGTTATAGCTAATAACTCAAAAATGTTTTTTGTACTCAATAGAGATGACAGGACATAATTTATGTTTTTGATATTTCTGCTTTCGTAAAATACAATGTAACACAGTATTTGTTTGCTCTGTACAGTTGTCTTGAGTAGGTCTAATTTTTTCTATTTTATGGATTGAATTAAGATCTATCAACCTAAATGCAATAAATAGATTCCTAGCTGAGCTTTGTGAAGCTGAAATGACAATATTTGCTATATGTAAGGACATGACCTGCATTTTATTGGATATTCAATTATTAGCCGCCTCAGGGGACCAATTATCAAAAGGAACCGATTATCGAAAAAAAATCAATTGCTCTTTAAATTTTCTTCCAACTTAGGAAACACAGGGGCATCATATGAAAAAAACCTTGTCTGGATGATAACTCAACAACCACTGTACCTAGGTTCACCAAATTTAATGTGAGAGTAGCCCATGGGTAAAGAATGTGCACTATTGATTTTGAGATCCCAGGGTCAAAGGTTAAGGTCACAGGGACATCATATGGAAAATCTTCTCCGAACAATTACTCAAAAACCACTGTACCTATGTTCACCAAATTTTATGTGTTAATAGTCCATGTGTCAATGGTGTGCCTTTTCGGTTTTGAGGTTCCAGGGTCAAAGGTGGACTAAATTTATATTAAAACATTGTCCGGACAATAGCTCTATAATGACTGTACCTAGGTTCACCAAATTTTATGTAAGGGTAGCCAAAAAGTCTAGCATATGCCCTTTTGGTTTTGAGGCCCCTGGGTTAAAGGTCAAGATCACAAGGACATCATAAGGAAAAACCTTGTCCAGAGAATAACTTAACCACTTTATCTAGGTTCACCAAATTTTATGTATTGATACTCTTTGGGTCAAGGGTGTGAACTTTTGGTTCTGAGGCCCCAGGGTCAAGGTCACTGGAAGTTCATATGGGAAAAATTTGTGCCTGTGATAACTCAACCACAGGTGGTACCTAGGTTCTCATTGCTTTGGATAGCCCTCCAGTTATGGATGTGACCTATTCTGAGGTCCCGGGGTCATTGGTCAAGGTCACAGGGACTTCATTTGAGATAGAACACAGCATGGACTGCACACGGGCGTATAATGCCCCGCCCATTAGATTTTAAAGTATTTTAACCCATATATAGTGCTGAAGGGTGCAAAAACAAGTCAAATTTATATTCCAGACCACCTTTTTATATTGTTTGACCGTGTAACATAAACAAAACCCAAAGTTGGCAATACCCCACCCACTTTCACTTTGCTTATTTTGTGCCGTGCTTGCTTTTGCTTGCTATTATTTTTCTAATTTAATCGAATAAAGGTCAAACTGGATTACCTGCCCCTGCCTTTAATGATGAATTTTGAAAAATATGAGGCCCAGATCCAAAGTTTTAATTGATACAAGTATAATTACTGTTTAAAGAGGGGACTACGATTTTCATGAAGAGGAAAAAATGGCTTCCATTTATTGAAACATAGGTACTGATAATTTGGTCCTGTTAAAATGTGTTATATTAAATTAACTTTTAAATCCTACATGTTTTGTATGTATGGCAGTTTTGTTCAAAGTAATAAGAAGTATTAAATTGAAATAAATGAACAGTTGTTGAGATTTTTAACAATATGCACAATTTTCGATAATTGGTTCCAAATATGTTCTGAAAACAGGAAACAGGTGCACCTAAACAACATGGCCGCCTGATAAAGAATTAGGTCATTGCAAAATAGTTGCAGTTGAATCACAATGACGAAAGTTAAGGCAAATAATCAAACAGAAAGTTTTTTCAAAGGTAGTATATAAAACACAAACAATAGTGTCATATATTGTCTATAGTAGGGGTGTAACAATACGGTAAAACCCGTATTGCAATATATTGCAATATTCAAAAACCGTATTGCAATATATTGCAATAAATATCGGTTTTTGCATAGACATGCAATGTATGAATTATTGCATGTGCATGTGTCTAAATTGGATATCATTACACACCTATTGAGTATTTTCAAATGATGACGTATCCAAAAATTTGAATTTCTTGTGTAAAAAAGACTATGAGTAAGAAAAATGCATATTTTGAAAAGGACTTACGAAGAAAATATTTCTCCAATTCGACAAAATGTTTAACACTTTAAAACAATCAGTACGGCACACAACTGCAAAAACCGGTTCAGGGAAAAACAAATCGGTTAAAAACCGTCAGAAATCGTATTGCAATATAAACCGGTATATCGGTTAACCGTTACACCCCTAGTCTATAGAGATATGAAACCTACATTTTCTCCAGGAGTGTTTTTAGATTATAAGGGAGGGTTGTTTGCAGGGCAGATTTCTCTGGTGGGAAAAATCTAAATCAGGTTTTACTTTCAAAATTATAGAGGGGAGGCTAAGTTAACCCTTGCCACCAACCCTTTTGCTACTAGCATGTTCCTGTTTTGTATTGGGATTGTTTTAAAGATCAGTATTTCCGGACTGTAACTGTTCGGGTTGACAGTGCAATTAAACCTGAATTTTACGGCGCATTGGATGCAAGACAGATAATATGGTTGTACAAAACTATCATGTACTATTATTAAGCAGAAATGTAAAATTTAAGTTGTATATTAGAGTTTTTTTACATGCAGACTAATTAAACAATATTAGAGTCATATTGTCACAGTACATAACTTTGACTAATTACAACAGTAATCATAGTAATAAGTAAATTCAATCGTTCATTATTGTAAATGACTCAAGCAGAGTATAAAAAACATGTAATCAACACCATTAATAATTTCTACAGCCATTCTGCCTCCTGCCACTGATTCTAAATTATGTAGGGCCGTAGTCAGTCACTGACGAAGTATGCACCTAGTAGTTTGTTAACAGCTAAATCCAGAGATAAAGCCTCTCCATGAACAGTGAGTAGGTGGACTGACCGCTGTGATATAACCTATATAAGGTGTTGCTACAGCGTAAAACCCAACCAAAATGGAATAAATCTAAACACAATGAATACCCCAGTACTTTCAGTGCTTTGATTACTTTCAGCCTTAAATGTTTACTAACAACAATATATATTGTACATGAATGGGTTTTAAAAGTATGTTTACCTGAGAGTGGAAGATCTCATTTACTGTATCAATAATTAATGGTTGATTGAAGCATATTGTTACTTATAGGTATAAAAATAGTTAAATGGGATAGAGAATAGCAGTATACATTTAATGTAAAAAATGAGAGATAAACGTTTGTTGTTGGATAGTGTAAGATATAGTTAATTGGACGTTGACCTACATGTTTTAATTCATTAAGGATAGTTTTACTTTACTTTAGATAATTGTCGATAATTGAGGCTTTAGTCATTATAGACTGTATGTTATTGTGTTCAAACTATCCTGGATTTTATACATTTAAATGGTAAGTCAATATTTTATATAGAGAGATCGTCCTGACAACTGCCTTAGGGTGAACACTGGGTGTATTTTTATTATGATTCATTAAAAAACTGAAATGAATGTTAAATGTTTTCCTGTTTCACTATTGTATTGATTTATGACAGGACTGAAAAAAGGAAAGAATATCAAAATTTAAGATTTTTAGTATTTTGGTGGTTTTTATGCCTTGAGATATCTAAGTGCTAAGTTATTTTGTATTTTGTTTTAGTTTATTGTAGTTTATTATGATTCATTAAAAAACTGAAATGAATTTTAAAGTTTTTTATATTTATAATATGTATAGATTCATTCTAAAACTTATATGAGATGGAAAGAGTATTAAAATTTAAAAATTGAATATACATTTTTGTATTCAGTATTTTGATGGGTTTTATACCCTGAGATAATTACTAAGTTTTGAAAATTTTATCTTCAAGTTTCAATGATTATCCATTAACTAAGTACATGTATAACATTAACTTAATTGGTTGGCTTTTGTTGAACGTTGTAAAGTGTCCGTGTGCTATTTAACTTAATATGTACAATGCAAAACCTCAAGCTAGTCCTTAGGCTAGCCTTTACAGCTGTTTTACGTGAATGGACGACCAGTAAAATATTTTTTACTATAACTCTTTTATTTTTTAAGGTATCCACTTCAAACTTTTATTATTTGTTCCTTATAATCAACCACATCTCACATGACAAGGTTCATAACTCCAAATTTATTTTTTTAGAATTGTCTCCCCTTGAACTTAATTTTATTTTGAATATTTTTTTTACTGTAACTTCTTTTTTTCTAAAGGTATCTACATGTACTTAAAATTTCAAATGTATGTTACTTATCATCAATCACATGATGTATGATAAGATTCATAACTCTAACACACATTTGTTACAAAAATGTTACTTATGAATGTTTGTTACTTATTATATTTTTGTTTACTCATGCACCCAAATAGTCCAGCATAATGTCTCTACTGACAGCTCTTGTTTTAATAATTGCTAAGATGGTGCATCAAATTGCTGGTCGAGGCTTATATGCGCAGCTCCTTTTGGAAATTTTAGAATGGAATTGGATAATTCCATATTGCTTGATTTCCAAATAGTACAACAGTAATCAATATGTGGAAGGATATTAGCATTGAACAATACATTAAGTGCTCAAAGATTGTGCAAACTTGACACTTACCGGTCAGGGAAAAATGATTTTGGTCAGGGAACAGTGTTAAGTTTTATTATAGGGGCTTTAACAGTGTTTGTCTTGATATAGGGGCTTTAACAGTGTTAGTCTTGATAGAAAGGCTTTAACAGTGTTAAGTTTTATTCCCAAACCAAAATGAAAGCTTGCGGCAAGCTTGTGGCAAGCTTGCGGCAAGCTTGCAGGAAGCTTACATTGGCTAGTAAAGCTGGTGATAAGTTTGCAGCAAGCTTGCGCAAGCTTGCCAGTAGGTTGATATAAATTTCTGCAAGCTTGCGCAAGCATTCAGAATGGGCCTTTATCGCAAGTTCAAAAAACTGGAAAAAGTTACAAAATATAATTTCTTATAAAATTATCCATATTTATACCACATATTGGGATTCAAAATAAAACATGCAACTCATAGATTACAACTGTCCTATTAATTCCTTTATTTACTCTTTATAAAGTTTTAATGACCAAATATGGTGTTACTTACATTATTTACTTATCATATATGCAAATGCAAATTGTGTCATATTTACTACTTCTACTTAAATATATTTACATTGATACCAACTATCTTACAGTAAAGAAACAATTTGAAAAAGATTTATTCATGATCATTCAGATAAAGAAGTATCAAAATTATATATTATTCAATAGTCTTTTACAGAAACAGTCTTATCTGTAAAAGTTCCATGCTCATGTTTACTCTAAGCATGGAATTCCATGGAAATCCATGGAATATTTCATTTTTTTCCATGGAATTCCATGGAAAAACAAAAAGCATGGAATATATTCCATGCTCTCTGGAATATTTTTCCACAGTAGCATGGCATTTTCTCCATGAAACATGGAAAAGTAGGCTGGAAATCAGGGAAAAAATCACTAGAAAGCATGGAAAGTTGGGACTTAGTTTTTTTCTGACCCTGGAAAACACTTAGAAATTTTCAAGATGCATGGAAAATACTTAAACATTTTCTTCTGCCCAGGATGAAAGCATTCTTTTATTATGAACATTTTATAATAACTATCAAGTATTAACAAGTTGGCTGGTGCATTTGTTCAATTTGTTGTATACGTACAATTGGTACAAAATTTAACCCTATACTAAGCATTGTGGACTTAGCACAACAATTAGCAAGTTTTTATGAAACAGCATGTACATAAGAGCTTTAAGTGATCTCTCTCAGAAAGCAGGACACACTCATAATTATGCTTTAAAAAATAAGTATATTTCACACTAAGTGTGCTGAAATAAAACCCTGATTCAATTTACATCTACAACTGAAGTTCTAGAGCAAGTACATTTCTAAAATACATGTATGAGATAAAATACTTAAAACATTGTTTAAGATACATGTATTTAAAATGTTTCTTTTTTAATTTTGAAATTGCCTACATGGTGGAAACATGACTTTATCCCATGAAAAATAATTTTTATACCATCAACAGATATAGGGACTTTAACATTGTTTGTCTTGATATAGGGGCTTTAACATTGTTAGTCTTGATAGAGAGGCTTTAACAGTGTTAAGGCAGAATACCCATAATAGCTGCTGTCAAACTTCGGGCGATGTCGGGTCATGTCGACAAATTACGGAAGAGGTTTTCGTCGGTGTCGTTATCAATCGATAAAGATCGGATATACTTTTTTGTTGTGCAAATGCCTCATTTTTCAAATATTATTAATACATTTCTTATATTACCTCATAAGATTATCAATTCTCCAAATTATTTGAGAAAATAGATAGAATTTGTGTAAAAAGTTTAAACCGGAAGTTTAAAAATCCAATTCAAACAATGGACGAAAAGATTCGTCCCCTAACTGATTCGTCCCCTAACAAATTCGTAATCAATAAGTTGTTGATGATTAAAGCAATTAGACCATAAAATACCATTATTTTGTCATTAAATGGTCAATAATAGCGTTCAAAAATAAAATATATACTGTAAAGAAGTGGATTTTTCATATTATAATGGTCACTAGAGTTTTGACATTTTTTCAAAAGGGGGGTCGATGTATTAAAATGGCTTTTTGTTTAGTTATCTGTGGTGAAAGTTGTTTTTCTTTGTTTTATTCATTGCCATACGGTATAAGGTAAATTATTAAATGTGTAATTTGGAATGCAGAAACTGTTTTCATAGTCAAAAGCTAGGGATACAGACTTGTAGTTTTTAAAGCCGGTGAAAATCGTCACATTTTCTGTTGGGTCTCCCTATGATTAACTTGCTATATGTGTAAAAATACCAAGGTAAAGTTATTAAAGTTGATGTATTTGCATTCATTGAAGTATTGTGAATTTTATTAAACAACACTTATGAAAATTATTTGTTTAAGTAATTCATTTCAACATTTTAAAGACATATACCCCTTCCAATTTATAGTGTGATTCTTACTCATAACTCAATTTTCAAAAAAATGTTATAAAAAATTTATTTGACGGTAAAAAGTTAAAAAATTTTGCTAGTGAATCTAGCTTGTGATCCTGATTATATAGAAAGCAGCAAAAAGTTTATTCCTTGATATGTGTATTATGGGTATTCTACCTTAAGTTTTATTATAGGGGCTTTAACATTGTTTGTCTTGATATAGGGGCTTTAACAGTATTAATTTTGATAGAGAGGCTTTAAACCACATTTTTACTTCTACTTTCATGTTTTACAGTGAATTGGAGTGTAACCAGTATTGATACAAAAATATACTGTAAAACAGTTCTTTTAGTATTCTCATATACATAAAAAGTTGACTCTTGAAATAAACTTGATTTAAGTTTAATGACTTATATTATACTACAAACATATACCATTTCATGTGACCTACTTTATTATGGGAAAATAATGAACAAAATAATAGATGAGGCAACCATGATCATTGAGCCATGTCTGTACTTTTAAATCCTTTAAAGAAGAGGGGTCGATTGCATAATTCAAGTTTAATTTAGTCTAGTTTAAGCCTTAGTCCAGGACTCACTAGCCTCAAGTTTATCTCTCAATTGCATAATTCAAGTTTAATTTTGGTTTAACTAGCCTAAGACTACCTGTCCAGAGGATAACAATCCTTCAGCGTTGTTATTCTGTAACAGTTAGTCTTCAGGTTAGAAAATTATAGCCTGTTTTTGTTTTCATTGAACAAAAAAAATACCACATATTCATGAAAATTTCGTGCTTGGCCGTTAATTTTTGCACAAAATTAAAATCGATCAATAGTGTGATTATCAGACCTGAAATTTAATAATATTTCCTGTATATAATCCGCGATCTAATTGATGAATTAGTAAATTAATAAATGTATTGTATAGTCCGATTTTATATTGTGAGCCGTGACTGCACTTTTGTATTTATAGATTTTTGGAATATTCCTACAAAAAGGTAACACAGCTTATTAACCAACCAACTGATTACTGCCTTTATCATAATTATTCAAGTTTGATTAAAGTGACTCAATAGTCATGGTGGTAAAACACTTAGATTGATAGTCATGGCTTTGCTACCCCAGTTCGAATCCTGCTTAGTATACTTTATTCTTTTTTTATTTTTTTTTATTTTTTTTATTTTTTTGCAATCAAGGAAACATACAACTCGAAATCTCTGTGCAGCACGAAGCCAAATGTATATGAAATAGAATATGCATATTTGTGTTTGTGCTTAGTTATTACTTTGATGTCATACACTTAACTGTCTCGACCGTGTCTTATAGAAATGATTCTATGCACATGCATTTTATAAGAAAGAGAATTGAAATGGAATGCATGTAACTTTGGCACATTCGTTTGATTGTATCCTAGTTTGATTTCTATTTAGACACTGCATTTGAAGCCGATTGTATAATATAAATGTATTATTTTTCGGTACAATGTAAATTGCTGGATATAAAAAATAAAGAACCAAGGATATAAAACAAATAGAAATTAAAGCCCCTTTACTAAATAGAACGCTGATAATTGTCAAGTGTCATGCTTTTGCTTAAAACTCATGCAAACATTCAATGAATATATAAAACGCATATGAGATACAAAAAAACACAAGTATTTGCTCAAGAATTTATACTAATATTATTTTGAAATTAGCGATAAAACCCAACGAAATGACTGTACGGAAAATCACGGAACTCAACGAACTAGATCGGAACATCCCGTCGTGGCTAAAAATAACCACAACTTTAAATCTTAAGTCAACAAATTTTCTGCTTTGATAAATACACGTTTTGTATGGTGAATTTCGTGCTAAAGCCTATTAAAACTCACGAAATCATGTAAATAGTTTTATACATGAACATATACTGAGGGGAAAAAGAAAAGAACCCATTAAGTCTTACGTTATACAAAAACGTTTGCTGATAGGCCACATTCGGGTAGAATGAGTGTAATGTCGGTAAGACAACTAGATAATTTATATTTACGCCAACGACATTTGTGTGACAGATTTTCATGTCAGTATCTACGTCATGTGTGGTGAAAGATAACCGAGTATGTCAAATAAGTCGACAAACAACGGAAATCTTCTTGTTTGGCGTAAAGAGTTCTTAAGATATGCCACCGTCATCAACGTTTATCTCTCTGCTCGTATCATCGCGGCCGTGGTGTTGAAATAATGAAGAGCTCAGTGAGGATTGGCGTTTTGGCTTATGTAACGTCCTCAGATTTATCAATGTTTCAAAACGAGTTTCGGCCACAACTTGTTGTTGGCTAAGGTAATCTCGTGGACACATCACATATACTAGCTTTTATGCTCTGTGAGTGTCTCTATATTCGGGCAACGTTATGACAGTGTATATCAGCATAGTAACGACATACCTCACGGTGCGCATGTCACCAAGGACTTTTTACTGGGTGACAATATTAATGTTTCCTTATTTATTCTTAATCACGAAACTTATGTACCTTGTAGAAATGAGGCGTTTCTTTTTAGCATCTGTTTAGATGTTTGCGTACTCAAAATTTGCATGCACAGATTTCTCGAGTAAATCACTGGAAAAACGATATGACCTATCCAACACTTTACAATTTTGTGTAAATTTTATCAAACACCTTTTAAGCAACTTGATTGGCTGAGAGGATATCTCCGTAATCTAATTTGCATGTTATAAAAGTACCCTACTTTTATAAGAAATTGATATTTTGAATAACTTGACCCCTAAAAGGGAACCCGCTAGAGAGAGTTATTATAATCCAAAGGCAGTTATATTCTATTGTCTTTTTGATGGTTTTACTTGTTTTTAAATAGATGATAAAGATTTTGGCTTCGTTTAGTGGCTTTAAACAAAATCAAATTATAGCACAACAATCATTGTATGATACGGACAACTATACATGAATTTAATAATAAATTAAAAAATGTGGAGGCGGTGAGGTTCGAACCACTGCAGTAAAATGTATGTATTGGCCATATGTTTCTGACTCGTTACCGACTGCGCTATTTTGAACAATGATTTTGAATTATTATATCATGCATATATACTTGAGATATTATAGTTTGTATTGATTTTAGTGTAGTATTTACTGGTTATACCTATCGTCATGGTTATGATTAGACTCATCCAACCTGTCACGGCTCACCGAATAAAATCAGACTATACATGTATGGTGTTTAATCAGTTTACTTGCACAGTCAGAAAGCTCTGGTTCATAATATTAAATGTTTTGGGTTCCTCAGGTGAAGGCTCCGATCAAACTTTTTTTGGATGTCGAAATGTAGTTATGCCTAACTTAACTTACTAAACTGCCTAATGTTACTTTATAAATCATAGTTATGCTTTTTTTCAAACTCCATGTAGATAAATGCTACTTATTATATAAAAGATATGGCATAGATTCGTCTATTCGGCCAATTTTTTTATTGTGAACTTGCATTAAGTTTTATTGCTTTTGTATTTTTCCAGTTTTTTTTCAGTTTTGTTCTGTTTGTTCAGGCATTTGTGTTACAAGTTAGATCATTCCTTTCTATTCAATATCAAATTTGTTTCGATGAGTTGTGACAGAAAAGAAATTCTTTGGTATTGATAAATGTTGATTCATGTGAAGTAAATATTGAAAAATAGTAGTCTAACTACAAATGAGTTTTTTAAGTTTATTTGAAGGGCATTCATGTTTTAAATTTGTAATGATTATAATAATCATACAGGGAGTGACTTATTTGCAGAATGACAGTTTTTTCCTGAGAATGCGACTAGTTAAACTATATTCATGCAATGGCTCAAGTTTAAGCTCTAGTTTAAACTCAACATTATCTTTAAAATAGAATTATGCAATCGACCCGACATGTTTGAATTAAGGTTGAAGTTTAACTCTCCTACTCTTAAATTTTCTGGTCATATTTTATACTTTTTAAAGCCACTTAGCTAGCTCAGTTGGTTGCGCATAAGTTTTCTTTTTGAGGAGTTGTTAGTTTCATTTCACGACAGAGTATACTGTCGTGAAGCTTGGTTATGAAATAATTTCTATGGCCCTCCTTTCTATGTCTCCCACCTACCATTGATTCTAAATCATGTAGGGCAGTTGTCAGTCACTGACAAAAGTCTGGTAACTTGTTAACCGCTTAATTCAGATATTTAGTCTTTCCAGAAGCAGTGAGTAGGTTGACTGACAGTCAGGATATAACCTATACAATGTGTTGCTATGGCATTAACCCCAACCAAAAAAAAGTACACTTTTATAATTATTTTACACCTGTTGTTTATTGTGTACACAGTTTGTCATCTCTTTTTCTCTTATTTACTGCACCAAACTCTCATAATCAGCTTCTCTATAATAAAATAAAAACATCTTAAAATAGCCTTTTTACATTAAGATAAAAATAATGGCCAATTTTCACCATGTCCAGCCAGTAAAAGGATGAAACGATTCCGCCATATGGTAATTGTACCCATATTTGGAACCAGCATATATTTTACATATGTTTAGAGAATTTCCTATAATTAGATTACCTAGGTACCCACCAGGTTAAATTAGTACATTGTATTATAATATTACAAAATCAATATAATGTAATTGTATAATGTATTGTTGACATACAATACTAATTGTATTACAGTTAAGTTCTGAAATAAAGACCACCTTGGTTATTGCACAAACAAGACAATTTTTGAGTCCAAATGTTTAATATAAAAAGAAAAAAGGTACCTGTTGTTAAACTATTCTGCTATTAAGACCATTGATTTTGATCATTCTTATAGGGGAAATTTCTTCTCAAATTAAGCATTTGAGACTTAAAATTGTCAAGAATTGCATGAATTTGTTATAAGTTATAATAACCAAGGCAATCTTTATTGTAGAAGTTTACTGTTTAAAAATGGCAAGTTCTGTTAAAATTACAAAAACCTTCATGGCTTTTAGAAATGAACTGTTGATGTTTGCATTATTATAATTATCATGTTAATTTTATGAGAACAAAAATCTGCTTGACCTATAAAAATGAACTGTTTGTATATTTCAGTGATAAGGTAACATTAGTTGATAATGTTGGTGAGAATACAGCTGAAGTCATAGTAACACCAACAGACGCTGCAGCAGCCGGAGGAGATATAGGTCTTATTATTGATAAATCTGATATTGATATAGACATGGGTGGTAAACCTACTATACCCATTGTAACCACGGCAATGAAACCTATTGTTGATAATGGTGATAAAAGTGATGGTATTATCAAACATGGAGAGAAAAAACGTAAGTACTATGATGTAATAATTCATATACAGTAAAATTGTAAAATTCGAGATGTGAAGAGATGGTCAGAGATCCACATGGAAGATTGGTTTTATCAAAATGTGTAGCCTCGTTAAATAAAGTTATTGTTATTATTATTATTATTATTATTTTTATTATTATTATTATTATCATTTTCATTATCATTAATATAATCATTATCATTATCATTATCATCATCATTATTATTATTATTATTATTATTATTATTATTATTATTATTACACATGCCATCCAAAATTACCTATACCCTATAAACTAAGTAATTGGAATTAGTAAAGTAAATTGCTTTTTCTTCAAAATGTATTTATGTATCTAGATGGTTATAAGAGATTGTAACGTTTGAAAAGGAGATGGAAAAATGTTTTACTAAAAATGTTGTACATTTATATATACATGTACATTGCTTAAAGCTAGCAAAACTAAGTCTCTGCAAACTTCAGAGCATTCCCAATGTGTTCAGCTTGAAAAAGCATTTTTACCAGGAAGCTCTACATTGTAATTAATGATTAAAATTTAATAGGAAATTGCTATAGAAAGCCAGACTCCAGGTGGTTAACTATGATAGAAATTGTCAGTTTTTTTTGCCTAAGTTATGTTTTTTATGTTTGTTTTTGTGCTTGAAAGATCGAAAACCTACCCACCTGCAAACACTAAACATACATGTATTATAGATTTTGTATGGCCTTAGAGTGAAGTGTCAGTTTACATTGTTTACGATACATCATTATTTTATATTATAGATATTGATGAATTGTTTCCTGCTACTAAACTTACAACAACAAAAATTGATGGTTGTGTTAAGTTACGGATGGATTCATCTGGTGAGGGAGCTAATACACCAACCACTGTACCAATGATGATGAAGAAAACAGTTGAAGCAGTACCTAAACATTTAGCTATGGGTATAATAGTTTTACTGTCATTCATGCTTAACTTTGGAAATACATTGTGATGTTAATTGGTAAAACTATTCATTGGTAGAAGATTTTAAGACTGACCCTGAAATTCAGGATATGTTTGGGACACGAGAAAGGGTCTTAATTATGAGTATAATCTTCTGAAATTTAGGATATTTTAGACGTGTGAAAGGATTATTAATACATGTAGTATATAATCTCCTGTAATGTAGAAAGAGAAATTTCAAGAGAAAGTTTGAAAATTTTGAACTTTCACTTATGTATACAGTATAACTTGGTTATAACATACTCGGTTATAACATACACTCGGTTACAACATACCATTTTTCCTGGCCCGTTTTTCATCCTTATATATTCTATATAAAATCAGCTCGGTTATAACATACTCGGATATAGCATACACTCGGTTATAACATACCAATTTTTTGGTCCCAACATACTTTTACATTCTTTATAACATACTTTTGGCGCGAATTTGCGTTAGTATTTAGCAGCCAATACTATAATCAACGGAACGTGTGAAAAACACACCCAGTTGAGTCTTCAAACAAACAAAATCAATTAACAAAGTGTCATCACGTGATATATTTCTTCCGATATACATATAACTGTTGACACTTGTAATGTCAATGAAAACCAATAAATAATAAGCTACTTAAACATTTAATCGGTTTTTACTCAATTTAATTAATGAGGCGTTGAGAAGTTTGTCTACAGTTTGGTGTTAAGCAATTATAATCAATTCCAATACATGCCCTAAAATTATAGGAAGATGAAATAATATTGTGAGCAAAACTCGTCAATTAATAGATTGTTCACGAAAATACCGGAAAATAGACGGAATACGGCTTTTTAAACGTCTCCACTAACAAAATGTCGGCTGCGTCGGAGAGTTTCGTAACCACATTTTTGTCGAATCTGTCATCAAAATTTAAGGACTTGTTGCAGTTTAAAGCTTTTTTAAGATGCTTGTTTTAATTTCAAAAAGTAGTGATATACCCAATGTTAATATGTTATGAAATATAGGAATGTCATTTAACACTATTCTGTTGACTAATAAAAATTCTACGAAAATGACGAACTCTTGTATGTCAGAATGAACTGTTTGATGCAGTTTAATTAAAACTGGTTTAAACAGTCACCTGCTGTAAGTGACCAATCCGGACACTTGCCGTCACTGGCAGCTTAATGTATATAGTTTATTATAAGGTATGTAAGCAGACTTTATTGTTTCTGCATTTTCATAAAAAAAATATATAAAAATACTGCATAATGGTTTGGGTAATATCTTTATTCATTTTATTGATAATTTAACATATTGATATTAAATTAAATAATTTACATGCATATATAGGTGTAACAAGAAAACGGAAATTCACAACAAAATGATAGTGTAAAAACTGTATTCTAGTATGCTATAAAAGAGTATGTTATATAGTTCCTATATCACATACTTAGTATGCTATATGGATATAACATACCTCGGTTATAACATACCTTTTTTCTATGGCCCAGCGAGTATGTTATATCCGAGTTTTACTGTATATAAAAAAAATACTGCTATCTTGAATTTTTAGCTGGATTTTTAAATGAAAAAAAATGGCTAATAGCTTGGTAAAACACAGGCGTGAGGGCGTCCAGTGTCGTTAACAATTGCGCTAAAGTTTTTAAATTTACCATATATTTCTGCCATTTATTGTGAGATCTTTATGAAACTTCATACAATGATAACATACTATGTGATGAACAGAATAAGAAAGTAACCGCAACTCTATCTGGCTTTATTATGTTTTATTTCCCTTTGAAATTTTTGCATTAAAGTTTTTAAATCCGGCTTAAATGTGGTTTCCACATTACATTTCTTGTTATAGTGCGTACACATTGAACCCGACCTTACCTTTCTCATTTGCATCTTATTATCATTTACACGTATCCCAGCGAAAATCAATACCACGCCTACTG
The DNA here is from genome assembly GCA_025267735.1 of Mactra quadrangularis. NCBI lineage: Eukaryota > Metazoa > Mollusca > Bivalvia > Venerida > Mactridae > Mactra > Mactra quadrangularis. The sequence goes on along the minus strand of CM046301.1, from coordinate 40,347,877 downwards.
TATACTTCGGCTCGTTACGTATTTAAGATAAAATAAGGCATGTATAAAGTATACACATCATGCATGTAAAACAACTCACGATTCAAATGCAATCAAAAGGGAAACTTGCGTTCTTACATTTTTGAATATAATTGATTATAAAATGGATGGGGGATGGCGGTTGTAGGGCTAAAACCCATAACATTTGAATTGGTTGCTAGCCTCATCGTATAATCATCTGGTCCGGTCTATGTGTAATAGACACTCATTGTACGCTTTAAGATTTAAAATTAATCCCTGTGTTATAATAACATTCGAGCCATGACGATTTTATCCGAGCACTAATACTACATTCATATTCAATGTAATGAATATTCTTGCATAAAGGTCAGGTCGGGGTCAACTTGTACGCACTATACTCACTTGTAAATGTAAAGGCACAAAATTTTAATGACGTAACAAAACATAAATTAAACCGGAAATTTGTCAATTTCATCTTGTGAGCCACTTTTTTATTTTTTAAATTTTTGTTATTTCAGTGCTTTCTTGATGAAATAAAAAATGATCATTCTCAAAAATTAGCAACATATTGTCTTACTCTCTTTAAATGTACTAAAGTGGAAAATAAACATGGATAATGCATGGGGCGTTAAAAGGAATGGCCATGTTTTTATCATAAAATAAAACATGGGTATATTTTTCTTTTGTATATTGAATTTAATTTGAAACTTCTAGTGATTTTATGATTTGTAAAATTTTAGCTGTGAAAAGAGATGGTCTGTGGCTGAAATGGAATTTCCAAGAATATTACGATCAATCAGTTATGGCTGCTAAGGGCTTTATAAAGGTAGACCACTTTAAAAAAGTTATCATTGGGTTGAAATCTGCTTCAAAGATATACATGTTCAGCCAACATTATTGTGTAATCTTGTATAATAACCCTTGACCATCAAATAACCTCCTATCAGGTGATTGTCATAGTACCCATGTAAACCTTGGTGGAGTGAAACAATTCTCAGTTAATTTTTTGCTCAAGGAAATTAGCTGTGGGATTGTTAGGGTTTGAAACAGGAACCTCTCAATCTCTAAGCATGCGTTTCCCACTGGACTACTGCTTTTAGCAGATAACTGTTTATTGTTGATTAAACCACAAGTCATCCAGCACTGGAATAGTAAATACTTGTCAACCCTTCTTAAGTTTCTAATAAAACACTTTTAAGTTATATTATTAACAAAAAATCCATACTCTTACCTATATGTTTTAGTGAACTCAAATACACCGCTTACACAAGACTTAGTATTAATTAACACGTATTTCACTTGCGCAAATCTCTCATTCCTCTTGCCTTATCTATAGTCTATTTCAATGAATTATCTGTAGTCCTTTTTTTCCCAACTGACAAAGTTTGATTAATTTCACGGTGATTGAATACACACTATCATAATATCATGCGTATTAAATAAAGAACACGAAATCACCTTGGGATTGTTCATGTTTTGACTGTTGGGAAAGAAACGAACTATACATGTATATAAAATGTTTATTACATATATCCGGGAACGCTATTTTTTGTTACTTTATATATTATAATCATATGTTTGTTTATATCATCATTTTTTGTTCTCATGTATTACATTGTAATTTGAGAAAATAAAGTTCTGTTCTGTTCTGTTCTGTTCTGTTCTGTCAACAAACCAGGAAACTTTTCTTGGAAAATCACTTCTTTTCCAGTATTTCATTGTCTGAAATTTTCTGACTTTCATAATATGGGAGACTTTTCTATACAGAAGTTAATTCTTCCTGAAGAGAAGAGTTTTACCACTTGATCATATTTATGTGTTTAATTTTAAGAATAAGATTGCTTGATGTGGCATTTATTATTGTCCATGTAACTAAGCTGCTGTCAAATGATATTAGTTTTTGTATTATGTAAATTGTTATTCAGGATAATTTATCTCTGATTTGTATTTCAATGTGTTTTCTATCATTCAGCAGTAGAATCACATAATAACCAAGTTGAGAATCTTGTCTAGCCTCATTCTGAATGCAGCCTCATTCTGGTTTTTCTGCCATTTTGAAAATTGCATTGTGGGCACAGACTTAAATTACTAGTTAAAATTCTTCTGCTAGTACAATCATGACCAGTGCCTGAATACAATATTTTGCTAATTGTTAAGGTGTCCTTTACTTACATGTATATTAGCTTTCTCTTTATAATTTTCAGTTAGGATTAGATCCTTACCACGGTGTGGGTATTTTAGGTTTCAATTCTCCAGAATGGTTCATCTCTTATGTTGGTGCCATCTTTGCTGCGTAAGTATTGTCTTGGAGTAGCCTATTTTTTTTTGGCTCAACTCTTTGTCAACAGCTCACCTAACCTAGCTTTCCTGGACCATTGTTTATAGTCAGTGCTCACTTACCTTTCCACAAGGCTGGCAACTTCCCATATTCATTATGAATGTATGTAAAAAATCAAATTATTGTCAAATCGTGAAGGATGGATCTCACCACCCCAGGTGAATTTAGAAGGAGCAACTCCTGTGGGACAATAAATTTGTAATTCTGCATGTACCCTGAGAATCAGTGGTATTGATAGCTGTATAGTTTTAATATAGGGACTCTTTTCTTCTCAAATTAAGCAAATGGGACCTAAAAATTGTCCAAAAATATTTGATTCTGCAATAACCGTGGTGGTTTTTATCAGTTTATTGTACTCAGAATAATAATTTATCACAGTTTTATATATCTATAATTTCAGTGGTAAATCTACAGGTATATATACAACTAATTCACCAGAAGCTTGTGAGTATGTACTAAGTGATTGTCAGGCAAATATTGTAGTAGTAGAGAATCATGCTCAGTTACAGAAAATACTTGCTGTATGGGATAATCTTCCATACTTAAAGGCTGTTGTACAATATACAGGAGAGGTTGCTGAAAGAAATCCTAATATTTATTCTGTAAGTTATATATTGTAAGGAACTATGCATTATGCCTTATTTGAACATTTTTTCAGTCATATTTACCCATTGGGGTTGAAAAAAGGATTTTTACTCTCAAATAATATGTATTGCTTCAAATGACCATTTCTAAACATGTACATCAATAAAAATCCCAATCTAATAACAATACATTGATCTAACGTTTCTGTAAAAAAAACCTTACACTTCACTTCAAAATAACAAATCTAAAAACCATGTAACACTGCCATGGTGTTATGTTAGTTTTTTGAAGATGCTTTCTATTGTTTCCAATAACACTACATACATGTAATGTTAATATCTAAGAAAATGAAGTAGAATACAATGTGTTTTCATGCATTTTCACCCCTTCTACAAAATGGACTAAAATGGGCGTTTTTCAGATGGAATTTTTGGATTTCACTCAATAAAAGGGACCTCTTATGCACAACTCCCACTTTCAAAAGATATCTCAGTAGGGGTAGCACAGTAACAGCTGTGACATCACTGACTTGAAAAACAAAATTTTAAAAATGGTACAAAAAATGATTCACCTAAGTACATGCATTAGGTATCTTCATTATATTTTAAGGAACTCTCACACAATAATACCAGGCTGGACACTCTATATATATTAAAACAAGACCAAATGTTACTTTAAGTTGTTTTCAATGTCTTGTGCAGGTATTTTAGAAAATTCCAGTAATCTAGGAACACTCGACCCCTTGCAGGTTCAGTCATAGATATTAATGTAATTTATTATCATCAATTGTTTTATTTCAGTGGGATGAATTCTTAGCATTATCTAGGAAAGTCTCAGAAGCTGAGTTAGAGAAAAGATTTTTACTGCAGGCTCCAAATACATGTTGTTCATTGATTTATACTGTAAGTACATTCTCTGGCATGGGTGTGGCTGAGTGGTTGCTATGTTGGACTGGTTATCATTAGATAGACAGCTCTGTGTTGGTTCAAATCACATCTAAAACCTACATTGTTGTTTCCTTGAGCAGGAAACTTAAACTTACTGGCTTAGTACTGAAGGGCTAGGAAGTTGACTTGTGATTGTTTAAGTTGTAAAAATGTGTTTCACAATTTATTTAATTGAGAAGGATACCAGCTCAATTTTGATTCTGGACCACTGATTTCCAATTCCATACCTGCATTTAAACCTGCCTGTGTTGTAAAGAAAGAAGCCAAAGTTTTTTTAGACAATGCAAATTTACAGTGAGTGAGTGTTTCACTCAAACAACATTAACAAATATCCTATAGACTGGTGTCTTAAAGTAGCAAGTAGGGGAGTCAAGAATTTCAGATCATATTTAATCAGATTGAATTTTACTTCGTTATATTCCTTAAAATTTATATTACGATTTTAGGTATTGTTCTAGGATTGAGAAAAGGTGATTTGAAATGACATTTATAAGTGATTGATTAATCACAATTGTAAACTATTAAATGGCTTATTACCACATAATGTAAATACAGAGCTCATATAATAACATTACAGTATGTTTGAACGAAATAAGATTTCGTAAAAACAAAATAATTTTACAAGTGAATGAAACAGTATTATGTTTAAATAAAATAATTGTGAAAATAAAATGTATTTAAAAATGGCATTTCAGAGGCATCGTATGTATAGACAAAAAATGAAACATCAATTAAGATTTGTTTCAATTTTATGTTTGTGTATTTACAGTCTGGTACAACAGGAAATCCTAAAGCTGTTATGATAAGCCATGATAATGTAAGTATACTAGTTTGATCTGTTAGAGTTATTATCGATTGCTTTACTTAAAGGGTCTTAAACTAGCCGAAATCTGAACTTACAGTTTTACACCTTACCTTGTAAATATAATTTGTTGCCCATTTAAAACCTAAGAAGTCTGCAAATTTAGGGTTTGTACAGTGATTTTCTAACAGAGTCATCATATTTGCAAGTGCAGGCTTCTTAGCAAAAACCTATTGTTTTTTGCATAAATCCTTTTTATCATTTTCGGTTAAAAACTGTTTAAATGTAACTGTGTCATAATTATCTTTATCATTATTTTAAGAGAGTTTATCATAAAGGTAAAACAAGTGTAATGTATTGGCAAATTGTAGACGCCCTAGAGTCTTAATCATGATACATGTATATATCATTTTATTTATTTTTCAGTGTACATGGACAGCTAATCAAGCTGGCAGAAAATTAAATTATAAAATGGCTGCAGAGATAAATGTATCATTTTTACCATTAAGTCATATTGCTGCACAGATGTTGGATATTCTAATTCCATTGTGTTATGGTGTATCTGTGTATTTTGCTCAACCAGATGCCTTAAAGGTTTATAAATATTTATAGTAACAGTTTCTGTTTATAGTAACAGTAACAGTTTTTATTTATAGTAACAATAACAGTTTTTATTTATAGTAACAGTTTCTATTTATAGTAACAGTAACAGTTTTTATTTATAGTAACAATTACAGTTTTTATTGATAGTAACAGTTTCTATTTATAGTAACAGTAACAGTTTTTATTTATAGTAACAATAACAGTTTTTATTTATAGTAACAGTTTCTGTTTATAGTAACAGTTTCTATTTATAGTAACAGTAACAGTTTTTATTTATAGTAACAATAACAGTTTTTATTGATAGTAACAGTTTCTATTTATAGTAACAGTAACAGTTTTTATTTATAGTAACAATAACAGTTTTTATTGATAGTAACAGTTTCTATTTATAGTAACAGTAACAGTTTCTATTTATAGTAACAGTAACAGTTTTTATTTATAGTAACAATTACAGTTTTTATTGATAGTAACAGTTTCTGTTTATGGTAACAGTTTCTATTTATAGTAACAGTAACAGTTTTTATTTATAGTAACAATTACAATTCATATTTAAAGTAACACTAACCAGTTTTATTTATAAAACAGTTACTATTTCAAAGTTATTTTTAAGTTTACTCAAAGTTTTAAGCTAAAAATCTCCTTTGCAAATTCTGTTTAACTAAATCTCAGTATTTGCCTTAACTCACAAGCCTGAACCCCGGGAATAGTGAAAGCTGATTCAAACTAGTGAAAATTACGGATTTTATTTACTCTTTATCAGGCTAGTTGATAAGGTTTCTCGTTACTATTAAACTTATTGTTATATAACAAATTTGTATAGCGCTCTTTTCATTTTGAATATATGTTCACAAGCGCTTCACAATCATATGCATAATTAATTGTAAAAATACATTGTAAGTAATGAAGGATTGTTGATAGAAAGGCAGCCAAATGATCGATGGGGAAAACGTAATAGATTGAGTCAGTGCTCAAAGAAATTATGGCAATAACTGATATTCTCCACATACCTATTATTACAGGGTACACTTGGTGATACATGGAAGGAAGTACGACCTACAGGAGTTTTAGCAGTACCTAGAGTCTGGGAGAAAATCATGGAGAAAATGGTTGCTGTAGGTTCACAAAGTGGTTCTCTGAAGAAAAAACTTGTTCTGTGGGCTAAAGCCAAAGGTAAAAAAGGTACAGAGGCTAAATTGAAAGGGTAAGTAAACCAAATATTAGTTCTATGTATACTAACTATTTGTTCCCCAATCTCTAGCAAATACACATCTTGGTAACTTTACCTTCATGGTATTGTTAAATTTTAATTCAACTGTCAGTGGTGCATACATTAATCCCTCTGATTTAAATACACAATATTTGTTAGATAATTACTATACATAGATAATACTAACTAGTATTGTAGTGTGTATTTAAATCAGCAGGGTAAATGTATGCACAACTGACAGTTGAATAGAATTTAACAATAGTATTGTATAATAAGACAACAGTGGGATAATTCATTTTGATAGAGTTGTCTATGGTTGAATCAGGTTGAATCAACCTGTTTGCATGTTTGTCACCAGGATATGTATGATGAGTCCAACAACCAGGTTAAGTAATTTTTGGACACCAAAGTTATGGTTTTTGAATTGTGCTTTTGATGTTTTTGTGAAGTGCAGAAATTTTGTTTCTGTATTGAAACTGTTGATGGAAAAATTAATTGTCCTTTACCTAGGTCAAGGTCATGGTTGAATTTAGAGGTCAAAGTTCAATAATATGCATCAAGTACTTAAAATTATATCTCCATTTCAAGAAGCTCTGCTTATTTTTACATTTCAGTGAAAGTATGCCATGGGGATGGGGTCTAGCAAATGCCTTAGTATTCAAGACAGTACGTAAAACACTTGGTTTAGATAGATGTCGACTATTCGGGTCAGCTGCTGCACCTATAATGAAAGAAACATTAGATTTCTTTGCATCCTTGAACATCCGTATTGATGAATGCTACGGAATGAGCGAATGTACAGGTATATTTAAATTGCTTGCTTTTTATCTTGATTAAAATTAATATAATTACAATGTGCTTTTAATTTTTTATACTTTTACAGTCATTGCCGTAAATTTTCTTGAGCACTAGTCCGATTCAATGTTATGATGTAAACGGCAAAATTTTCACCTAGCCAGACTATATGAAATCAGTAATTTTCACTAGTCTGAATCCATTTTTACTAACCAGAAGCCTTAGTGTATGTCCCAAAACCTAAACTTGAATTCTTCAGAAAATCCTTAACAATAACATATTCAGGACCAGTTATTTAGAACAAAATTCCTCTTAACATTCAACTTGCTGAAAGTCTAACATCTATCAAAAATCAATACCTCAAATGGAAATTTCAATAAATGTAAGTTGGTCTTTGTCCACTTGAAATATTCACTCTTTTTATTTCGGGCTTGTGTGACTTAGTATCATTTTACTTATCTTTCTCTTTTTATTTGTTAATGGCAATAGCTGCGTGTATAAGTCAGTAGTGTTTATCTATGAAGATATGCATATTTAAGCTTATACCTTATTGTTTCTATTTATTTGACTGAATTTAAAAATAAATACAATTCATTAGTAAAGGTTGTAAAATAGATTATTATTTTGATGATTTTAGGTCCACATACATTTTGTACTGATGATGAATGTAGACTAACTAGTGTAGGTAAAGAAATGGACAGTTTAAAAACGAAATTTGATCAACCAGATGCAGATGGAAATGGAGAGGTAATGTTATACATTATATCAGTTATAGTATGATACAGACCTTCTAGCAAAATCTTTTAAAGATTAAAAAACTAATAGCCAGCTCCACATTGAATCCCATCCAAAACCTACACCATTGTTTCCTTGAGCAAGAAACTGTATCCTACTAGTTCAGTACGGGGGGACCAGGAAGCAGACTCGAAAGTGATAAATCTAAGAACTTGTTTCACAATCAAGCTAAAATAAATTTGTGTGAGCTAACTGTTATTTTTTATTTTTGTAAAAAGTTCTTTAAAACCTGTTATTTTTCTAGAGAATGCTTAAATTAAGTAAAAAGCAGTTTTTCAACATGAAACCTTTAATTTCTTTAATATAAGATAGCCAATCAAAAAAAGAACATTTTTTAAACATACAGAATCAGTCTTGAGTGATTCACATTAATGCTCTATTTACTTTAAACAATTGACTTTTTAATGTAGGCCTCAACCTTTGGACACTTCATTAAATTGTTTTCAAATCAAATTTCAGCTGTAAAAGGGCCATTGTTAACTCTTTAATTTTTGAAATTTATTTTTTCAGATATGTTATTGGGGTAGACATATATTTATGGGATATTTGAATCAACCAGAGAAAACCGAGGAAGCTATAGGGAAGGATGGATGGTTACATTCTGGTGATATAGGGAGAAAAGATGAAGATGGTTACTTATATATAACTGGTAGAATAAAAGGTATATTTGAAGATTAATTCTGTCAGTTATGTATCATTAAGTTCATGTGGTCAAGTTTCAGAAGAAAGACCAATCATTTGAAGTTGTTATTTAAAGATGCATTGAGGATAAAATACAGTTACAAAAAATGTATATATATTACATTTTTTTAGATATGATTCTTCTAAATTGGGGAAAATAGGAAGTAAATCTGTGGTCTTAACGTTGTTTCCTTTTTATTTATGTTAAAATCACAAGACTTTATGAAACTTTAATTATTATCCCCCGCCGATGAAATCGGGAGGGGGATATAGTTTTGGCGTTGTCCGTCTGTCCGTCCGTCCTTCCGTCCGTCCATCCGTCCGTCCGAATTTCGTTTCCGGAGTAGTTCTCTGCAACTACTGGCTGGAATTCAACAAAACTTTATGGGAATCATCAATATCAAGAGGAGATGCGCATGTGGTCAGCTTTTTTTGGATCAGACCCTTTAACTCAGAGTTATGGCCCTTGATTAGTTATGTAGTATGCTTACAGAGTAAAAGTCGTTTCCGGAGTAGCTCTCTGCAACTATTGGCTGGAATTCAACGAAACTTTATGGGAATCATCAATATCAAGAGGAGATGCGCATGTGGTCAGCTTTTTTTGGATCAGACTCTTTAACTCAGAGTTATGGCCCTTGATTAGTTATGTAGAATGCATATAGAGTAAAAGTCGTTTCCGCTCTACTTCTCTGCAACTAATGGCTGGAATTCAACGAAACTTTATGGGAATCATCAATATCAAGAGGAGTAGTGCATATCGTCAGCTTTTTTTGGGTCAGACCCTTTAACTCAAAGTTATGGCCCTTGATTAGTTATGTAGTATGCATATAGAGTAAAAGTCGTTTCCGCTCTATTTCTCTGCAACTACTGGCTGGAATTCAACGAAACTTTATGGGAACCTTCAATACCAAGAGGAGATGCGCATATCGTCAGCTTGTTCGGGTCAGACCCTTTAACTCAGAGTTATGGCCCTTAATTAGTTATGTAGTATGCATATGGAGTAAAAGTCGTTTCCGCCCTACTTCTCTGCAACTACTGGCTGGAATTCAACGAAACTTTATGGGAACCTTCAAAACCAAAAGGAGATGCAATTATCGTCAGCTTGTTCTGGTCAGACACTTTAACCTCAGAGTTATGGCCCTTGATTAGTTATGCAGTATGCATTTAGAGTAAAAATCGTTTCCACGCTACTTCTCTGCAACTACTGGCTGGAATTCAACGAAACTTTATGGGAATCTTCAATACCAAGAGGAGATAGGCATTTCGTTGCCATGTTCAGGTCAGACTCTTTAACTCAGAGTTATGGCCCTTGATTAGTTATGCAGTATGCATAATAGAGGAAAAAAAATTTCTGTGCTATTTCTCTGCAACTAATGGCTGGAATTCAACGAAACTTTATGGGAATCATCAATATCTAGAGGAGACGCGCATATCGTCGCCTTGTTCTGGTCAGACCTTTCAGCTCAGAGTTATTGCCCTTGATTAATTGTGCAGTGTTCATATAGAGAAATATTGCTATTTCTTTGCAACAGCTGGATTGATTTCAACAAGATTTTATGGAAACCATCAATACAGAAAAGAAATTTGCATCTCATTGGCATGTTCTGATAATTTTTATTAACATGGAGTTATGTATGTTCCCTATTATGGTTTTATGGATTTTTATATTTATTAATAAAGCCTTATGTCTCTAGTTGTTGTGTTAGTAAAAACAAGTACTCGGCGGGGGATATTAATTCAACGAATTTGCTTGTTTAATGTAAAAATTTTGTAATAATTTTTCTAATCACATTTTTTTTTTATTTGGGAAAATTCGAAGCCTTTTTTATAGTCTGTCAAACTAAAATTCAATTGAAATTTCATGTTATAATTGAATTGCATGTTTTATTATACCCCCGCTTCGAAGAAGAGGGGGGTATACTGTTTAACCTTTGTCCGTGCGTGCGTCCGTTACAAAATTTTCCGTCGCAGTTTTCTCAGCAACTATATCATGCAGCAGCCTAATACTTTGCATATTGCTTCATCCCATAGTCCCATGTGGTGTAAAGCGATTTCATGCTCCTTGCTCATCTACTTCCTGTTTGTCGCATATTTTTAGATTTTGGCGGGGGTATCACTAGTGAGCATTAGCTCACAGATTTACTTGTTTTTTATGTTGTCTTTAAAGAACTGATAATCACAGCTGGAGGAGAGAACATTGCTCCAGTACCTATAGAAGATGCTGTAAAGGAACAATTACCTTGTGTTAGTAATTGTATGTTGATTGGTGATAAGAAGAAGTTTCTTTCTATGTTGATTACATTAAAGGTATGTTAAACATCTTATTGCAAAATTCTTTTAAAAAGTTATAGTTAAAGTGTGGTTAAAGTCTTATGTCCATGTACATGTACAGCCCACTTAACAATTTTTGTATGATCACTAAAATCAAGCTAAAACATCACATTACACATTTACACGTTGGTGGAGTAAAACAACTCCATTTACACCTTGGTGGAGTGAAACGACTCCGTTTACACATTGGTGGAGTGAAACAACTCCATTTACACCTCGGTGGAGTGAAACGACTCCATTTACACCTCGGTGGAGTGAAACGACTCCATTTACACCTCGGTGGAGTGAAACGACTCCATTTACACCTCGGTGGAGTGAAACGACTCCGTTTACACCTCGGTGGAGTGAAACGACTCCATTTACACCTCGGTGGAGTGAAACGACTCCGTTTACACCTCGGTGGAGTGAAACGACTCCATTTACACCTCGGTGGAGTGAAACGACTCCGTTTACACCTCGGTGGAGTGAAACGACTCCATTTACACCTCGGTGGAGTGAAACGACTCCGTTTACACCTCGGTGGAGTGAAACGACTCCGTTTACACCTCGGTGGAGTGAAACGACTCCGTTTACACCTCGGTGGAGTGAAACGACTCCGTTTACACCTCGGTGGAGTGAAACGACTCCGTTTACACCTCGGTGGAGTGAAACGACTCCGTTTACACCTCGGTGGAGTGAAACGACTCCGTTTACACCTCGGTGGAGTGAAACGACTCCGTTTACACCTCGGTGGAGTGAAACGACTCCGTTTACACCTCGGTGGAGTGAAACGACTCCGTTTACACCTCGGTGGAGTGAAACGACTCCGTTTACACCTCGGTGGAGTGAAACGACTCCGTTTACACCTCGGTGGAGTGAAACGACTCCGTTTACACCTCGGTGGAGTGAAACGACTCCGTTTACACATTGGTGGAGTGAAACGACTCCATTTACACATTGGTGGAGTGAAACGACTCCGTTTACACCTCGGTGGAGTGAAACGACTCCGTTTACACATTGGTGGAGTGAAACGACTCCATTTACACCTCGGTGGAGTGAAACGACTCCGTTTACACATTAGTGAAGTGGAACAACTGTAGAAAAAATTCTGGCTCATGAAAAATAGCAATTATTGTTTTTATTGATATTATTGTTATTATTGTTGTTGTTGTTGTCACTGTTGTTGCCATGATCATCACTGTTATCATTATTATTATTTTTATTAATTATATCATAGTTATCATTATTATTATTACATGTATTTATATTATAGACTGACATGGATCTAGATACTGGTGCTCCAATGAATTCTCTAGCTCCTGAATCTCTAAATTGGTGTAAAAATCATAATAGTTCTGCTACAAATGTACAGGAGGTTATCATGGATCAAAATCTACATAAGGTTTGTTGGTTATCATCTTGTTTGTTTTATGTCAGCTGTGATTATAGTGCTGTAAGTGAGTGCAGGATTTGATTTCTGTACTCAAAAACATTTCATTTCATTCCGGTGACTAGATTAATTGGGGACTGTGATTTGATGCACTGTGTTGCTACTGGGTTAACTTTTTACCAACCAAGGTAGTACGATTCTTGGTTGGCACATAAGTCTACTGATCAAGGAGTAGTGGATTTGATTTCTGGGCAGGGCATACTTTGGTGGAGTTTGGTCATGTAATAATTTCTATGGCTATTCTCCCTCTTTCCACTGATTCTTGATCTAAATCACATAGGACTGTTGTCAAAATATGTGCCTAGTAACTGATTTACAGCTAAATCCAGAGATTTAGCCTTTCCAGGAACTGTTAATAGGTTGGCTGAAGCAGTCTACAAAATTAGAATATGAAAGTTGTTGCCCAAACAGGTCATTTTAGCAGCTAGCACTATTTCTTGTTAGAAATTTGGTTGCCCAAAAGAAATTTTTGGTTGCCCTAACTGGAAATTAGGTGTTCAGGGGCAACTAGACACCCCCTGATTTCATAGACTGCTGAAGGTTTTGATATGATGCAAGGTGTTGCTAAAAAGTTAAACCCAACCAACCATCTAATTAACCAACCTACCAACCAACCCACAATATAAATCTCTATCTTTATTCAAGGTAATACAAGAAGGTATTAATAAAGCCAATGAGAAAGCTGTATCAAGAGCTGCTACTGTACAAAAATGGACAATATTACCTGCAGACTTCTCTTTGCCTGGTGGTGAATTAGGTTTGTATAGCTTTTGTTTATTATGTTGATAATTAATAACAAATTATCATTTCTTGTTGATTATAAATTATTTTACATAAATGAATTCTAATTTACTTGTTAATTTCATTATGTATAATATTAAACCTTAATTTGTGTCTCTCAGTCACTTGTTGTTATATGTATGTTCATTGTAAATATCTGTGTGGACCATATTGAAAATTGGTTTAACACCAAATATGTTCGTTCAAAGAGGTTTCTCTGCTCTGGATCGTTCATGGAGTTAATTTTCTTCAACTTAGAGCGAATATTTATTTACCTTAAATTTTTGGTGACATCACGTCACCTTCTTCAGCTGACTGATTTTGATCACATGACCGGTGAAGGGTCACGTGATACGAGGAGACTGTTGTAAACCAATGGTAGCTCCAGTCCCTCGTCCCAGTTCAGAGATGGTCTGCGTTGTTTGATCTCAATAGCTTCCTTAACTTTCCTTTTCCATAGATTCTCCTCAGATGTTATCACTTTTGTATCACGTGACCCTTCAAATATGTTATTCACAATAAATAAAGTCATTATTATTATATTATTATGCATTATTAACACTTTATAATATCCAACAAAAAAAGCAAACCTGGAGCTTGTGTCCATGTACCCTGGACTTTATCAGTATTATGAAGGGCTTAAACATTTAATCCCAGTCAACACTGCTGATAGTGAGAGGTGTTAACAGGCTGTTCCAGATGTGCAACTGATTGTATGGCCCCAATCCACAAAACCACACAGTTGAACTTACGTCAAAATATAGTTATGTTTCATTTTTCCTTGATTCACAGGGGATGTGCAGGATTTTTAATCTAGTATCTCTAAGGTGTTGTTTGGCTGTTTATACCTTTCCATGAAAATTTGACTATTATGTTTGCTTTGTGGATGGACAGGTAAGTAATAGTTATGACCAAAGGTCCAGAAAGCTAGCTTGGGTGAGCTGGTCATGACACTTAAATCCAATGAAAAAGGACAGCTGCTTGTTTAATCTCTATCCCTTTTGATTTTGTATCCCTCTTTCTTTAAGCTGAACTTGTTTCAGCCACATTAGTTGTTTTTTGATTCTTGCCTTGATCTATTTCAGGTCCTACATTAAAACTTCGTAGACCAATAGTTGTGAAGAAATATGCTGACATAATTGAGGAGTTTTATTCATAGTTGAAGTCAGGGTAAAAAACACCAGAATTTTTGATAGTTGTAACCATTGCACTTGTTTCTGGTTGTAATTATGGTGATTTTTCATGGTTGTGTCTATTATAATGGTCAATGGTTGTAACCATGCTAATTGTTGATGGTTGTACCGTTATAATTGTTGATGGTCATAACCATAGTAATTGTTGATGGTTGTTACCGTTATAATTGTTGATGGTCATAACCATGGTAATTGTTGATGGTTGTTACTGTTATAATTGTTGATGGTCATAACCATAGTAATTGTTGATGGTTGTTACCGTTATAATTGTTGATGGTCATAACCATGGTAATTGTTGATGGTTGTTACTGTTATAATTGTTGATGGTCATAACCATAGTAATTGTTGATGGTTGTTACCGTTATAATTGTTGATGGTCATAACCATGGTAATTGTTGATGGTTGTTACTGTTATAATTGTTGATGGTCATAACCATAGTAATTGTTGATGGTTGTTACCGTTATAATTGTTGATGGTCATAACCATGGTAATTGTTGATGGTTGTAACCATGGTAATTGGTGATGGTTGTAACCATGGGAATTGTTGATGGTATTTTTACTTTAGGAATTTAAGATCTGATGTTATATCTTTAAAAGTTACATGTATATTGTATTAAAATGATAACTTGTTCACTCAATAGTTTGTGCACTTTGACAGACTTGAGGCAAAGAAGAACTTTTACATGCTTTTGTAGTCACAGCTGGCGTATTAAACCAATAAAAATGATTATGAAATATTACTTTTCCCAGGTCAGTTTGCCCAAACTATCCTCCTATGTGATTTCAGTCAAATTCTTAGATGTTAATTTTATCATTTTATCTAGGATTCTAAATAATTATGATGTGGTAAAATAAAATAACTGAAATTTCAAGAGTTGAAGAGTGGACATTTTAAGTAAATAATTTTTATGCAATAATATATAGCTTTGTTATTGTATTGTAAATTTTGTTCTGTGTGTTATAACTTTTAAGTAAACACTTAACCAAAATATATTGATTTGAAATACATTCAAACTGCCATATTACAGACACCTTGGGTTCCGATAGGTTAAAAATGGATAGGGCTCTCTGAATTATATGGAAGAAAAGCAGTCATGAAATTTATTGTTTTAGAGCCCAAATATGGTTGGTTGTGGCAAAAATAGGGGAAGCGACAATGGTGGAGTTCAGGTTTCCTTAACTTATTCATGCTTGGAATGTTAGAAATAAAGCTTGATATTAAGGGAAAGAATAAAGGCTCCAGGATCCTAACACAAATCTGAAATAAACACTTATAAATTTTGAGTACCATTTCTAAAATATTATTTAATTTTAAGTGTCTGCAAGTTGGGGTTTCACTGTATTTTGATTTGATAAGATTTATGCAAAAATGTTAGGGCTTTGTATATATTGTGTAAGATTTATTGTATCCATGTGTTCAATGTAAACATTGGTTTTGTTTTATACACTGAGATTGGAATACATATGATGTATAGATATATTTTGTTGTTTTTATACTCAATTAGTGCCGCCCGCCTAGCTTTAATAGTTGGTAGCACGCAAGTCTACTGATCGAGGGGTTGTAGGTTCGATTCCCGAGCGGGGCACACTTACGTGGAGCTTGGTCATGAAATTATTTCTATGGCCATTCTCCCTCCTATGATTTTTAATTATGTTGGGCAGTTGTCAGTCACTGACGAAAGTATGCGCTTAGTTGTTGGTTAACAGCTAAATCCAGAGATTTAGCCTTACCAGGAGGAGTGAGTAGGTTGACTGACCGCCGTTATATGACCTATTCAATGTGTTGCTATGGCGTTAAACCAAACATACAAACAAACTCAATTAGTACATATGCACTTATATACATGTATGTATATAAAGGTTTGATAAGTTATTTATTATAATGATCAAATTTTTTAACTGTTGAAAAATAATTACCTCTTGTTTAAGTACATGTATAACGATTATGATGATTTTTATCAATTATTGATAATTTCTAAGCAATTATTATTATTTTATGATTATGATTTCTGTTTATAAATTATGATTACTTGTTAACAATTATGATTATATTTTCTGACAATTTTTAGTACATGTTTTTTTTTTAATAATTATGATTATTATTATACCCCCGCTTCGAAGAAGAGGGGGGTATACTGTTTTACCCTTGTCCGTGCGTCAGTCCGTCCGTCCATCCGTGCGTCCGTTACAAAATTTCCGTCGCAGTTTTCTCAGCAACTATAACGTGCAGCAGCCTAATACTTTCCATATTGCTTCATCCCATAGTCCCATGTGGTGTAAAGCGATTTCATGCTCCTTGCTCATCCACTTCCTGTTTGTCGCATATTTTTAGATTTTTGCGGGGGTATCACTAGTGAGCATTAGCTCACAGATTTACTTGTTTCTTATAATTTTGAGATTCTACAAATGATCAAGAGAAAAGACTTCAGTGACATATCACCTGTAGGACAATCACTAGGTTAGATTAAAACACCCATACCAATCACTAGTCTCAATCCATATAGAGTTTTATAATCTGGCCAAGAAGCCATTTTTACAAAAAATCTTTGGGGAAAAAATACTGCATGTCAACATGTCAATTTAATAGATTTACTGTCCAACCAAAGGTTTTTAAAATAATTCAGAAATGATGTTCAGAAGGTGTACAATATTTTTTCATAATTTAAGAATACTATGAATTGATAGGGCCAAGGAATTGCCATTTTATGTGTGTTTTCTGCTCTTAACTGGCTATGTTTTGTATCATAATTTTTTGTGAAAGGCACCACAGTTGTTTATACTCACTGAGAACATGTCAGAAGATACATGTATCTCATATATTGATGTAATATATTTTTTCCATACAATATAACTGTGATAATCATTGTAAACATTTCATACATAGTTTGTATTCAATATATTATGTGCCCCTGTATAGATATTTACACCATTTTGATGGATCATTGCAAAACTAGTACTTAGTTTTAGATGTGTACTGCTTGGATTCAACCACCAAGGTCCAAAGGACTTGATGGTTAATTATCTCCCAAATGGACTTCATTTATTACATTAATTCTGGCTCAAGTGCTAAAGTACTTGCATGTTGCTTTTAGATTGAAACTTTTTTAACCTAGGACTTATCTTATGTATTCAGTACTTAACAGATTTCTTGAGAATACTTATAAGTGTCTGAATGTAAAATTTAGATGAATTTGAATTTGTAGATTCTCCTTTTTAATCCCAACTTGTCAAAACTTTCTCTTTTTTAAAATACCCTACTATTTAAATGTATAATTTATTTGTATATACATGTATGTCATACAGATTCATTTTCAGCATAATATGTCATATATATTTTCTTCAACTGGTTTTGATTTTGTTTAAGACTACAAACATGTATAAATTCAAGATGATAATCTATTGATATGAATCTTAATTAAACTCATGCTTTCATCTTATTGCCTCAATGGGATTGTCGTGAAAAGGGTCCTTCATGGTATCACAGTGGTAATACCATGTGACTATGATGTCCCAAAATGCTACAGTTTCTAGAAAAATGCTGAAAAATCTCTCTCGACTCAAGAGTTTTAAAGAGCTATTAGTATTTTAATTCTTGGCAGATTTTCATGATAACTACCGGTATGCAATGCTTAGCAGAAAAGAGTATACTTTTTGCAAACACCAACAAAAACCTACCAATGTTATTTCTTTTCAGTGTGCTACTGTGACAAGTTGTTTTTGAAAATTTCAAAATTCAGATTTTTCCCTGTTTTCTTTGAAACTGTAACATTTGTGACTTTGTAGTCACATGATATTGCAAACGTGTAGTATTGTTATGAAAAAAGGACTTGTTTTGAAAAGTATTTCCATTGTATTGTTGTGAAAAAGAAACATTGGTTGTATAAAGGTCTATATTATCTTGTTGTTAAAGGAGACATTGATTGTAAATATCGCTGGTTTAGCGCAAAACAGTTGTGCGGTACAAGAAAAGAGTGAGTTATGACTGTTTTGCTCTAAACCTGCCATATGTAACAGAGGCTTAGTACGACTCTTGTGGTAAAGAAGTCTTAATTCTAACACTAGTAACTGACAGTTGTCACATATAAAAGTCTGTACATTGTTTCTTTGAGGGGTTGTGTTTTGATGTACATATGTCACATTGTGTAAAGGCTATGTTAATCATTTTAAAGGGAAGTGTATTAATAGTTTAATTATCATTTATTATTTAAAAGATTATTTTTAGTTTTGAGATTTTTTATGTATAAAAGTTGTATTTTTACTTGTAATTGACTGTATGAACATTATCTACTCAAAATGATTTTTGTCACTTTATTTTTGTAATATTTTTTCCTAATCATAAATGAGTGAGCCTAATATATGAATCAATATTTCATATTTGAATGTCTTTGACTCGGTGAGAGTGTTTTGACATCATACAATGGCTTTATAATTATATATTTGTAAAATTTCATACTATAACGCGTAGAATAGTGAAAACATGGTTTATTGTAATATAATGGTTTTAAACTGTGCTCATAAAAACATACACATAAGTTGTGGAATATATCTAAGAAAGATGTATATCCTGTTCAAACACTGATCATTTCTTTTTTGATATTTTAATGATGTTTAATTAGTGTTTTTAATCAAAGGTAATTTCTTTAAAAAAAATATCATATACATTTTGTATTTTCTTGAAGTTTTAATTAACTATATATTCTCTTGACTGAGAGAAAAATGGTTTGTTAATTTTTGATAAAGTTAAAGTTCATTGAAGTTTCTAATTTCTATTGCTATTGTTGAAGTTGATCTATATTTCTATTATTGTTGATAAATTTACATATACAATTTACTTTGAAGGTATTGTTAAAACTAGCTATTTTCATCATATTAAAACAATTACTGTGGCACAAATGAAGATTTTAACTCTGTGTCCACATTTTTTTATAACTATTCACTCAATCCTCTAAATAATATCGGGTAGTTGTCAGTCACTGATGACTATTTCAAGTGACTGGTTAATATCTAAATCCAGTAGCTTGACTCAGTGCTGTGATATGACCTATACAAGGTGTTACTATGCTGAACAAACCAAAAAACATAAGTCCGGTAGTGTTTTTAATGGCATTAACCAACATATCATTCATTGTTTATTGATATTGTTATTGTATGATCAAAATTAAAGAGAGTTAACCTATTATAGAATTGAGTACTTCATACGATGATTGTCCATATCGGGTGGAAGACCCCTATTGATTTTGGGGTCACAAGGTCAAAGGTCAAGGTCACTATTACCTTAAAACTGAAAACAGATCTTTTTTCTCTACTTTGTTTTCCACAATTATTCATAATATGATATTCATATAAAATATTCTCATGTCTTACAAATGCTTCATATTAACTTAAAAAAACAACACTTTCAGGCATATAATGCTCCGCCTAGCGGTGCTCTTGTTCTATATTTTATACTCTTATGTTATAGTTTGTATCAGACAACATAAACACTAAAATAAAGTTTACTAGTAAAGCAGAAAAACTACCTCCCCTTTAGTTAATCATGATTGTAATGGTAGACTGCTTTACCATTACACCTACAAAACACTCATAAAAACATATTGAAATTGATACTATTTGATTTTTGTTGTCATCCTGAGTATCCCCTTTCATGGTTTAGTTCATTGTATTATACATTAACTTTTTCTTATTCTGTTTGAGCTGTACATTATACCTCTTACATTTATTAATTATAATATATTTATTTATGTTAATCAGAATATTATTTGCTCAATCTGCTTTATAGAGCTTCACTATTTTTTATTATTTTGAAGTTTATATTCACTCATTATTTTTGTAATCACTTGAACCTTTTTCTCCCGTGTAGTGAAGTAACTGCCGAATAATTTGGTTTGTATTTATTTACTGTTAGCTTCTAGGATCATAACTTTAAGACCTGTTTCATGACCAAGCTTTAAATAAAGTTATAGGTTCTTCCCTATGGTACATGATTATTATAAATATATAGAGCTTTCAATTTATGTTTTCAGTTCAAATATGTCTTAAAGTCCAGTTTGATACATTTATTGGCAATAAAATCAGATCAAATTATTATATTTAACGGTGATGCTGCAGAATTGTAGCAACCTAGACACAGATACACTGAATTATATTGCTAAATTTTATTCAATAGTCAGAGGTGCATATATTTACCCTGCTGGTTTAAATACTATACAATTCTTCTGTATTCAAGGTCTATAAAATGTAGATATCTGAATAAATCTGTGAGGGTTAATGTCAATCTCTGTAAAAAGATTTCCTATAGATCGCCTTTGTATAGGATCTCTTATGGCCGCTCCAAGGGTCATGTCAAGATGACCTTTGTGACGAAATAGCCAGATCTTGAATTAGCAAATAGGCAAGTGAAGAATTTTTTATTGGGTTTTAATCTGATTGGGTTAATATACCGGGGTATGTGTCACTTACAGTTGTATAAAATTAACAAAAAACTGATGTAAAAGTATCAACAGTATTGATACTATACAGTACTACATGTACATCTATACTATACTGTACTACATGTACATCTATACTATACTGTACTACATGTACATCTATACTATACTGTACTACATGTACATCTATACTATACTGTACTACATGTACATCTATACTATACTGTACTACATGTACATCTATACTGTACTGTACTACACTGTACATCTATACTGTACTGTACTACATGTACATCTATACTATACTACATGTACATCTATACTATACTGTACTACATGTACATCTATACTGTACAGTGTACTACATGTACATCTATACTATACTGTACTACATGTACATCTATACTGTACAGTGTACTACATGTACATCTATACTATACTGTACTACATGTACATCTATACTATACTGTACTACATGTACATCTATACTGTACAGTGTACTACATGTACATCTATACTATACTGTACTACATGTACATCTATACTATACTGTACTACATGTACATCTTCCACTCAGGTTGGCCATACTTTATATGATTCTTTAAAATATTGTCATCATGATCATATATGTATAGATATATTTGAAATAAAGATCTACTTTACTTGTACTAATATCTTTGTATTTTATTGGTTGATTTCCTTGGTAATGAGAGAAGTTTGCGCCAATACATTTTTATTAAAGTTAAACTGTGAAACAAGTTGTTACAACTTATACTAAACACTATTGGGGCCACTCTCTTGTTCCACTGTCATGGTAGCTCTAGCAGGATGAAATTTCTTAAGAAAACAACAAGTAACATCATGGGGATGTGAAACAATGAGGAAGATTTTGTATGTGATTTGAACTGATAAGGCCTTGCTATCCAATGATTACCAGTCCAACATTGTAACCACTTGTCCAGTGTTCACTTGAGAGAAGTTGTTGTCTCTTCTTGTAAGGTATATGACCACTCTCTAATGTATGGTCAGTTGTGTAGAAAAGGAAAAGAGAACTGGTTAACAAGTATTCGGGATGGTATGAAAGCTGACTCCCATATATAAACTAATTAGCAATTGATAAATTGCATAAAATCCAATTTTTAAATATTATGTCATTTCCCTTTTTTCTGTACCTTCTCTGCCAAGACTTGATTTGGTTTTTATATTATGTGTTACATTCCATTTTTTCTCAACTGTCAAAGTTTGAATAATTTCATGATGAATGATTACACACTATCTCAATATCACAAGTGTTAGACAAAGAGCACAAAGTCACCGTGAAATTATTCGTGTTTAGACAGTTGAGAAAAAACGAACTATACAACAAAATAATTATTTAAAACAGTTGTAATGTCAAGGAATTTTTACATAATCAGAGGAAAGTTTCTTGTAAATCACAACATAATTTCTATGACAGAAAACATGTCAAACAACATGTTTTTGAATCTAATTTTTACAATGTTGAAGTCACAACTTTGGCATTATAGTAGTGCACAGGATTTCTAATCCATAAGTCTCAGGTTTTATTCCTGGCTGCAGTAGGTAAAACCCTTCCAGGAATCAATCATTATGGGTTAATTTCAATTTTTCTCCATAGAAGGTAAATTGTCGGCTCCATGTGGGAGGGTAAACAAGTACTAATATAGAAGTGTACTAAAAATTGGTAATGCCATCAGTGGCTGTACTAACCCTGAATTAACTTTACCTATCACTGAATGTGGTAAAATACCCCAAACCGGAGTCTGTCAAGAAATTGGGGACTGAGAAAATGAGAGGACATAATTTTTCATCAAAGGAAAAATCAATGGACTGTAACTCAAATGAGATATGCACATGTCTGCTTGATATCTGGTATGTGTGTGAAGTTTGAATCAAATCCATAAACACTGCAATGTGGTAAAATACCCCAAACCGGAGTCTGTCAAGAAATTGGGGACTGAGAAAATGAGAGGACATAATTTTTCATCAAAGGAAAAATCAATGGACTGTAACTCAAATGAGATATGCACATGTCTGCTTGATATCTGGTATGTGTGTTAAGTTTGAATCAAATCCATAAACAGGTGCTGAGAAATTGAGGGGCCAAAAAAAACCTACAGACCGACCGCCAAACAGACTGATCGACAAGCTGACTCCTATACACCCAAAAATTTCTTTTGGGGGTATAATTACTCTTAATTGCATATCAAATTAGAGCAAACTAAATCAAGGGTTAAGAATACAATGAAATAGTTTGAAATAGAAATAAACAACAAAGAGCAAGATGGGTTGTTAACAAATGTTTAATATATCACATTCCTGCCTAAAGAACATAGGTATAAAATAAAAATAATACACACTTAGTAAACTTGTAAATTGGACAAAAATTGTCATGGTCGTACTAGTAAAACAAGGAAGGTACTTTCTCATGGTTATATCATTGATTGTTTAATCATTAGTCATATAATAATGGAATAAAAATTTCCTTTACAAATAGCAGAATAACTGACTTGTGTTTAGTCCAAAACTAAAAGAAATTCAATAACATATCACATGCCCAACTTAAGGTAAGTCTGCAATCAACAGAGACTAGTTACTGAAGTATCACAAGCAAATTTATGGTTAAAATAACCTAAAAGACTGAAATAGCATTTCTATTCTATACATAGTTAGCTCCCTTGGATTTCAACATTCAGACTTTAATTTTAGTATTTAATTACACAAAAACTTGAAATTCAAATATAAGGGTATTTCCTGTGGTACAAACAAACTCACTGTCACAATGAAAGTATGTGTACAAAGAATAATAGGAAGTAATCTGTTGATTTTCAGCAATAATGTGTAACTAACTTTGTGCTGCCTGCACAAGGGTGGAAAACCCATAAAAATTTGAGTTCCGAATTTAGGTCTCTCAGATGTTAGTGTCACCATGAAAAAGCAGCCTTCAAATTTTATTACAAAAATCACAATAATTTATGGCATAACTGTAAACATTGCATAATTTTAACAAAATAATAAGCTGGTTGTATATAACAAAAGAAGGGATGTTAGAAAAATACATGTAGTAGGTTGGTACAAAAATAGGTATTATCTATGTTTTATGCTAAAGAATCATATACTACAGTTGTGACAAAATATCATAAGTTTAACCAGAAATAAGTCCTATCTTACAAGTTACATTTTTGGCATTCTTATTTCCAAGCAAACTTCCGAGAATTTTGGTTCATGATTTAGAGAAGTTTGGTTCGTGATTTAGAGAATTCTAGTTCATGATTTAGTGGATTCTGGTTCATGATTTAGAGAATTCTGGTTCATGATTTAGAGAATTATAGTTCATGATTTAGAGAATTATAGTTCATGATTCAGTGAATTCTGGTTCATGATTTAGAGAATTCTAGTTCATGATTTAGAGAATTATAGTTCATGATTCAGTGAATTCTAGTTCATGATTCAGTGAATTCTGGTTCATGATTCAGTGAATTCTGGTTCAAAATTAAGAGAATTTGGTTCATGATTCAGAGAATTCTGGTTCAAAATTCAGAGAGTTCTGGTTCAAAATTCAGAGAATTCTGTTTTGGATTTCAGAAAATTCCAAGTTTTCTTAATGTTTTGATTTAAAATCAATTAATATCATTTTACAGATGTTGCTGTTCCACACATCACAACACCTTATACCCATCTACTGAGGCACTGACCATTAAGGTTCCCCTAATAATATTTATATAATACAAATAATATTGAGCAATAAAACATTCTTGACAACTTTAAACAAAAAAAATCAACTAAGCTAACAAGCATGCATATAGATTGTAAATCATCCTAAAATGTATCAGAATTTGCTTATGTAATCAAAACTAATAGAACATAATCATCATTCATGACATTCATTTCAAGATGGTCTCGATAAAAATACCATAAATCAAAACAGAAACATGCAAAAATTCAATATCTTTTCACATCAATTCTAAATGAGTTTAAATTAAATCAAGAAGCCAATAAATAGTGGACAACTCATAAAAAACATCCCTTTTCATCTGGCATTCTGCCAAAGAAGTTCACGTTTTTCATAAGAATTTTAATCTTGATTCACACTAAAGTTTAATCAAGAAGTGCATAAATACTGATCATATCATGTAATAAAAATCATTTCTGTTCATTTAAATTTCTGCCAAATTTATTTTTTATAGAGCTAGCACTGATGTTTGTCATAAGACTTTTGTGAAAATGATCTACTTGTAATCTTGAGTATTTTTTTTATTAACCCTCATCCATAATTTCCTCATCCATAATTTATAATCTTAGAGTTAACCAATATAAAAATAAGATATAATGTAAATTATAAATAAAATATCTGAATGTAAAAACAGTCAAACCTGTACTGGTGTAAATAGATAACAAAAACTTAATAAATTTTACCCAATAATAAAACTAAGGGGAGTAACTCGAAATCCACACAAAATGAAGTTAGAGCCCTTGTATATGCTCAACATTTCAACTCATTGCCAAAAACATATTTCAAGTCATTTTAACGTTGGGTGACATAGTTATGCCAAAAACAAGTGATAGGGGGTGCTATCCCTATGGAATCAACTTTATCATATGTCCCCTAATCTTGCAACACAATAAAGTGACTGATGTTTGTAAAAAATGATTAAATACATAGGTTGAGGTAGTGCATGTGAATATGAGCAACTAAGTAAGTTAGGGAAGCATATTAAAAAATCTTACAATAGTTTACCAATACAATATAGCATAAAATAATTAAGTGCATTTCAAAGTTTGTTTCCATATAAATATTTAGTGGACCATACAATAGTGTACAATAACTCCTAAGCATTGAAATCATCTTCAAGCGGGTAATCCCTCACAAAACACATTTACACCAGGGTGGAGTGAAACAACTGCAGGTAATTTTCTTGATCAAGGAAATAAGCAATGCTCCCAGAGGGGTTTGAACTAAGGACCTCTCCATTCTACCAACCGACCACTGCTCCTACATGCATATATTATAGAAGTTAGTTGTAATATGCTTAATAATACTGGCCCGTGCTGCATATAGATTAGATGCATGACTTGTATGGACTTTATCTAAACCATTCTGTTTTAAATGTATATGGATGTAGACTTTAAACAGACTTTAACATAAAGATGAATGTATGGACTTTATCTAAACCATTCTGAAACAAATGTATACGGAAGCAAACTTTAACAATACTTAATCAAAACTACGAACTAAAATCATAGTACATGTACACATTATAATGGCTGAATAAACTTTATCATATTAAATATGGCTAAACTATTAACATTACTACATGTAAGGATCATATTACATTTATGATTGTATGTATCATACTACTTGAATTTATAAAGTCTTATTTAATCAAGATAAATGAACATAAATACTTGATGGTGTATAACACTAGATAAGGTGACTCACAGTGTAATTACTTCAAGTATCAAATAATGTTTGTTTTGTTACAATACAAACCATGACTTAACATTAAACAAATTCTTGTAAAATTCTTGTAAAAACAATTTAAGCTACAATTGATAACCATAGAAGGGTTAGAATCTAGTTTAGCGGACCCCACTATTGCGCATGCTCGGACTTTGCATAGTTTACAAATTTTGGATGCAATTTTTTTTACTGATGCATTTTTTTTATTCATTCCTTAAATGAATTATTTTAAATTACTATTTTAAAATGCTTTTTGTTATCCCTTTTTAATATCAGCGGGGGTGTGGGGGCAGTAGCCCCCATAATAACAGAAAATTAGCAGCATTTACCTTCCCGCATCTGCTCATAGAAACAGCACGCTGCGCACGCATATTTATATTTACTTCCGGGGTCCGCTAAACTAGATGTGTTCCCCATATAAGTGTAGTGACTTTTCTAGAACTTAGAAAAATAGCAGAGAGGGGAAAAATGGATAGATCCCATCAGAGGGTTGATGTCTAAAAGTCACTATTTCTGCAAAGTGAGGAGCAAAAATTGGCAGGGAAAAGAGAAAAGGGTCACGGTTCAGTACCCCACTATTCTGCTTTAGAATAAACACTAGTAAATAAAGTTGATAAAATTAGACCCAATTTTATACAAACTCTCTACATAAACCATCAGTAAACCTCAGACTACACAGTAATTCATATCAATGAGTCAATGGAAAAATAGTCTAAATTCATGTAAATAAAGAAGAATATAGACTAGTTTTGCACTGACCCATTGATTTATGAATCATTTAATTAAAAGATTTACACATTATGTCATAATATAGGACAGATATTATATAAAATATAACACCTAGAACTATGTATAATTAATTGAACTTCAAGGCTTGTTAATATTATAAGTTATGTAGACAGCAAAGACACATTCATACTAAATTTTGTCTACATGTCAGAAAGAAGATACAGTGTGAGAGAAGTTAACATTGAATGTAGATTTATTTTTTTCAATCCAGATTTCAAACTTTTTGCAATCATTTCAAAAAAAAATTATGGAGTCTGGAATTCTGACTTAGTCTTCACTGAATATATGCCATTACCAATGTATGGTATTAAAAATAAGGCTACAAGCAAGTTATAATATAGTTAACATAATATACAATAGCAACCTAGCAGTCACAGTTAATTATAAAAATAATTTTTGAAGGAAATAAAGGACAGGAGGGCCTTTTGACACTTGTAGGACACAATGCCCTGCTTTATTACTTAAGAAATATCACTACTCAAAACAAACCTAAAAAATCACTAAAAAAAAATAATTGCCTTAACCCACTATCCTGAATACCACAAGTGAAAACTGATTCAGGCTAGCAAAAATAACACTTTTTATACAGTCAGGCTAGTTGATAATTTTGCCATTTATTTCATAACAATATATAAGTAAGGCTAGTGCTTGAGAAAAATTAAGGCAACGACTACAATATATAACTATCCTAACTAAATTTACTTGTAAAAATAGGGAAGAACAAAAATGCTATTTAAAAATTATTTAAAATCTGGTTTGTCAGGGTAACTACACCCAAAATACTGAATGACAACCTGAGAAGCATAGAAACCACACTTTAAACAATTAGCAATAGGCTGTTCTTGAGCTAACTGAGACAAAAATCCTCCGACAAAGGCATCACCACAACCATTTGTATCTTTTATAAGTTCATGTTCTACTGGCGTTATCTGATATTCTTCCACAGTTCCACCTTTAGCGACTACAGTAGGGTCTCTTCCTTGAGTAAACACAACAATTCTCTCCCTTGATTGATTTAATTTGGGTAACTGAGAGGTTTTCAAAGCCATATCTTTCATACTTGAAGCATTCAAACCCATAAGCTTAGAGAATTCTGCAGCCTCGTCACCGTTGCCAAATAATACGTCAACATACTGCATTAGATTTAATTCTGGATCGGCAAAATATTTACACAGAAATGTAGCATGCAGGTTCATACAAACAGTTTTGTCAGTCTCTACAGCGTGTTTCAACAACTTCAAAACAGCTTCCATACTAACTGGCAAGAAAAAACCCCCAATATAAAAATACTTGGCCTTTTCAACAAGACTCCAATTATCAGGTTCATCAAGGTACTTGGCACAAAAGCTTTCAGCAGCTCCAAGCTCTGTAACCAATGAACGGTTTTCACCAGTAATGACAGCTCCACATCGTCCTGTGTTCATACCCTCCACCACTTGGTAACGAACATTTACGCCAACGCTTTCTGCAGTGGTACGTAAAATTTCGGCAAACTTATCGTTACCAACACTCCCGAAAAATGTTGTAGCTTTAGGTCGGCCGAGTAACCATTGCGCTACCCTGATGCTATTTTGAGTCGCTCCTCCAGGGAGGTAACTTGGTTCAAACTCATCCACCATGGCGTGATAGAGCTCCTTCTGTTTCTCACCAGCTATAATAGCATTGTTAGCTTCTAGGTCAAATCTTTGTAAGAATTTCTCATCGGTGACTACAGTGATATCAAGTAGAGAATTTCCAATACCTAAGAGTACACCTTCATCTACAGGTATACCTTGACGTGACATTGTTGAAGAATATCTCTGAAATAACAAAAACATAGAAACATTATCAGGGTTTGACATCAACAGTGTCCCGGGACTCCAAGGATCCCAAAAACTTGGGAGGAATCCCAGTGATTCTCATCTAGGGATTCCGTCAGGATCCCTGAAAATTGCCATGATTTGTTTTTTAGTTGGTGACTGCAAATCTGTATCAAAATTTTTTGTATTTTATTGGAGGAATCCCTAACATTAAGGAGGGATCTTTGAGTAACTAACTAGGGATTCTTTTTGGATCCCTGGTAAAATGGTTAGTATATCAAACCCTGAGTATTGATCTGATAGTGACAAGGTTTACAAGATGCAAGTCTATGACTTCTAAGTATTGATCTTGAATTTGATCAAGATGCATTTTTAACCAGAGACGTTTAAGGAAGAGAAGGAAAGGTGTAAGCAGTCATAAGGAACAGCAACAGTAAAAACACAGACCTTCCACACAACTGAACTTCTGGCCCATTTTGCTTCATCAATGCATTGCAGGTGTGTGTAACCATTAAATCTTTGTTAAACACTAAGGTGAGCGAAGCGGGCCTGAGAAAAATTGCTTCATTAAAAATGGCTTACAGTTAAAAAAAACTCATAGACAGGTATATTTCAGATATTTCATGGGGTCCTGACCCCCTGACCTCCCAGCTAGATGATAGTTTCCCCTATGCATTGCCATGGTCTCAGGGGTATGGGTTCACATGGGTTTTTTCTGAAAGACAGTTGCCCAGGGAACTATTTGACAGAGTTAGTGTCAATCATTGTAACAGTTGTAATGGTAATTGGATGTAATAAACTACTTCTAGAATTTCTGTCTGTTTGTGGAAGCCACCTTTTACAGTCAAAACATAGAACTATTCACAGACAAGACAGTTAAACATAAGGCTGAGAGGTAATTAAGTCATCGGATGGGTGACCACAGGGATGACCATAGCCATTTTTCTGGCAAGTTAAAATATAGAATTCTAGGACAGCTGATAATGATTGCTTTAGAAATTAGCTGGAAAAAAGTACTAGTAAATTAGTGAATGAATAAATACAGACATAATCAATAAAAATAAATATATATACATTGTACCAGAGACATAAATATCCATGTCTCTGATTGTACCACTTCAAGCTTGTAAATGTGCCAAATATTTAGACAATTCAATAGTTTAAGCTAGACCAATTACATAAACAACTTAAATTTATAGCACAACTCAAGATAATTATCATCAAGTCCAACAAATTCCAAGTCAAACATATCTAATTGAGGTTTATCCCCTATAATTGGGGCACCTGTCATGTCTGTATCAAATTGATAATATTCATGGTCTTCACCTGTTTCAAAATCCAGAATAAGTTCAAAACATGAATAAAATTACACGATAAATAGAACAATATTTTAACTCAAAATATGCCGACTTCATCAAAATCAAAGGTCACTCATATAAAGTTTACCTGAAATAATTACACACAAACCTTAAACTGAAAGTAGAAATTATTAACTTTCAAGTCGGTGACCGATAAATTTTTATTCCAATTATTTTTCGATACACTAAGCAGAGAGCGCCCCCATCGTCTGCAGATCTCGTTCCTAATAATTGTCGGAATTTGTTTACGAAGCACCATCACATGAAATTTCCCTGAGTAAAAACCTCTGATGTTTCTTGGCTATTAACCAAGTTAATGCAAAGTTTCTCTGAGTTAATAGGTAGACACTAAAACCCAACTATAATCGGTACAGGTACGTGTCAGACCGGATTTTTTCCGCGTTCCGTCGATGCTATGTACATGTAAATGTTCCAATGAAATATATGTATATGACACGTGCATGTAATTTTCTCTCGTATCTTGTATATGTCGCTGTGTCAAATTGTACGCACGATATCTATTCAATGTATTGGAAATAATTCCAGATACTAGTTTAGAAAAAAATAGAGTGGTTAAATTTAGAAATTGAAGAAACATAAATTTATAACTACATGTATATGATAATCATAAAATTCTTACCGTTTTTGAAATAACATCCAAATCGTTACAGGCTGTCATTTTGAACCGCTTTCTTATGTAAATCTCAAGAATTTATGGCCTGGATAGAAACTATAGCAACAGCTGTTACAAGTCTGATCTTCGTTTGATAACTCGTCGACCTTTCAAAGATATAAGCTCTAAATAAACTGCTCAAATTAACTTGATAAAATATTTTCACACAGTCGTACTTTGAAATACAGTTAAAACAAGTACAGTAACGGAACAAGATTCAACCACATGCATTACAGTAAACCGCACGATGGCCATGCATGAATTCATTCCTGAGACAGTCTGTACATTAGACATTCAGAAACAAACAAAATAGATTCTAGATATTGAAATTCAACCTTAAAAACAGCATACTTTTCTGCCAATAGTGTTTGTATAAAAATTGATAAACAACGTACTGACTTATTCACATGAGTAGTTTGTAAAGGATAATATGAGACTTTGTTTGCTTTACGTATCGATCAGTTTTGTCTCAAATTATATTATACGACCGATAGTCACACAAGAGGTACTGTTCAGGCTTTTTTGGTGAACAACAATTCCTGTTAATTACCTATGATTTAGATTATATATTTGTTAATCTGATACATGAATGCTACAGATGAGGTCAATATTAAAATGAAAACCAAACACACGTACGTTCAAATGAGTAGAATAGGCCTATTATATAGCTCCATGCACGTAGATATGCACCCATCAGGAAACAGGCTATTTATCTTTTGTGAAACCTTTTATTTACTTAGAACTGCACTCAGGTCCACCAAATAAATACTTATCCGAGATGTAAATCTCAGGCGGGCGTATTTTGTGACTAATAATAGGCAGGCGGTTGGACAGCCGTGCCTGCCAGAGCTTTATTAATTGTTATTATAAACTAAACATTATATTAAAATCATTTTATAACCAAATTAAAATTTCTTTTATACATTTAACTAGTACAAAAATATATGATCTTAGGTTATGAATTATGAATTATAATTTAATATATGTATATATATATTCAAAATATGATTTATGACACTGGCACCAGAGTCCATATCTTATAATCTTAAAATAATGCGTACGTCCCTATATATATATTGTTCTCTGTGCATACATACATGTATAAGTTACCTAATTATCGTCGGCCCTGTGTCGACGATAAGTACAATTATCAAGATTTGAGCATTTTTGTGTCGACACCGGTTGCCTTAAGCCAATCAGAAGGATGCATTTGAGGTCATATGATGAAAAAAATGACGTCGAGCAGTCAAAATAGGGGTGCGTGCATGGACTCGTCTTCGCCGTATATTATCCGGTTTCCTGTTTGTATTACCAGAAAATATCATTATCAATATATGAACGCGTACCAGTTTCAAGGAAGTTGCAATATAAAACCAAAAAAAACCATGCATAGCTAATTGTAACATGTTCATTTCTTGAAAAAAAGCATTTCTTGAAAAAAGCAAACCTATCTTCCCTACTTCCGGGCGAGTTTACCTTCTCAAAAATGACCATGGGGGCCGCCATTAAACACTAACATCAAAATCTTGATTTCCATAAATAAATTAATGGAAGTCATTTGGTCATTCGTGAAAGACGTAGTTTTATCGAAAATCTATGTTATTTTATAATAACAATCATCAAGATTTGAGCATTTTTGTGTCGACACCGGTTGCTGTGAGCCAATCAGAACGATGCATTTGAGGTCACATGATGAAAAAATGGACGTCGGACAGTCAAAATAGGGGTGCGTGTATGAACTCTACCACGCAATGTTTTGTCGAGTTATCTGCTTGTATTACCAGAAAATACCATTATTAATGTATGAACTATAACCAGTTTCAAGAAAGTTGCAATATAACCCCAGAAAATATGCATAGCTAATTATAAAATGTGTTTTTCGTTTTAAAACTCGCATTTGTTGAAAAAACGCAAACCTATCTTCCCTACAGTAGGGCGAATCTAAATCAATGGTTTTGCATATCGTTACCAGAGCGCGCTTATTCCTTGAGTTCTAAAAATAGACTCAATGGTTTTACATCTATTCATTGTGTTAACAATGAATACTCTGTTATGAAAAGATTAATAGTAGTATTTCGATCAGAGTCCAATTTTAGATCCCGTATACCTAACAGCACCCAAGCCAGAATATTCCGAGACAAAGTAGTTCATGATTTGCAACATCATACTGAAACTGGCATTGATGTATTTCTGCGCGAGAAATTGACCAGACGCTCAGTATGACGTCACTGAATACACTTGAAGCGATTAACTTGTAACAGAGATCAGAAACAGTTTACTGTATACATTAATACAAGTGCTGATTCCCGCATATTGGGTTTGTTTTAAAGATAAGTATTTCCGAACTGTAACTGTTCGGGTCGTGTGCAATTAAACCTGAATTTTACGGCGCATTAAATGCAAGTCCTTTGGTGAAATAATTTAACAAGGATAGAATCATCAATATACATTTGTCAATGAGTATCACAATGGATAAAACACTTGCAATAAAATCCATCCATGACTATATCGGGTTTAAATACTGTAAATTTGGAAAATCCTCTAGGTTTTGAAGGGTTTTTTTTTTGGGGGGGGGGTCGGTCTTTTGAAAATCTTGTGCAATAAAATAGTGTGAACTATCATTGGTAAAGTCATACTATTAGTGTTGACTATGATACATTAAGTAGCACCCTGACTTGGATATTAGAGTATCAAACCCTTTCAAGAAAATAAAAATTAATGTAGATTTTTTTCTCTGTGGAGGTACAGTTTGAAGCACTGTGATAGCTAAGGAATTATAAAATCTATAAAATATATTCACTAAAAAATAAAGGCTTATGATGGAAAAGTTTCATTTCACCAACGTGTAATCTGACAAGAACTGGAGAGATTAAGGAAAAATTCGTGAATAAAAACTGTTAATACAACATACTCTTTAAAATATACAATAACTGCATTTAACTTAAATATATTAATTATATAAATGATAATTATTATACTATCAATTATTGTATTGAATATATTATTTGTACTTGTTGAAGTCATCAACATAATAATGTTTGGAACATTTATCACTTTTTCATCAAAATAACTAGTTTGTGTGTAATAATGAACTCTGGTATTTAGATAAATCTTAGTATAACACTTTGAATCTTAACATTTTTTTATTTTCTTACAAGATATAGATAATTTGTGCATATAAAACACTTTCAACTATTTTCCAAAAAATAATCCCATTCACTTGACTACATTAACCTCTTTGTTAAATCAGGTAATCAAATGAAAAAAAAAGAAATATAATTTATCAAACAATTAATTCTAAATTATAACTGTAAATTTTAACCTTCATCATTAAACACCATCAGTGCAGGTAAAATTAATTTCTAAGACATTTATGATTTGCAGAAATGGGGTTTAAATACATTTGTTTCTGGTCAGTTACTATATAAATCATAGAATAGCAGCAGGGTGTTTGTCCAACTTTACTTAAAAATGTGTACTACGTAGCACACATAACAGATAACAATGACGTAGTTTTAAATCTCTCCTATATTAGAGTTTTTTTGACACGCAGACTAATTAAACAATGTGATAGTCATATTGTAACAGTTCATAGCTTTGACTAATTACAACAGTAATCATAGTAATAAGTAAATTCAATCGTTCAATATTGTATATGACTCAAGCAGATTTTTATTGTGAAGAGAGTATGAAAAAAACCACAAGTAATCAACACCATTAATAATTTCTACGGCCATTCTGCCTCCTTCCACTGATTCTAAATCATGTAGGGCAGTAGTCAGTCACTGACGAAGTATGCACCTAGTAGTTTGTTAACAGCCAAATCCAGAGATAAAGCTTCTCCAGGAACAGTGAGTAGGTGGACTGACCGCTGTGATATAACCTTTACAAGCTGTTGCTACAGCGTAAAACCCAACAAAAATTGAATAAATCTAAACACAATGAATACCCCAGTACTTTCAGTGCTTTGATTTAATGAAGTGTAATACGTGCCGTGTTTCTGTAAACATTTTATTCATTTTGTTTAGCATATATGAATTATATTTAAAATGAGTTTCTCCAAGAAATTTATATGTTCTATTCTAAACTGTGGTTTAAACTAAAACATGTACTCTCGACGGCCTTCGCTGTCTATTTATAGAAAGTCACAGTCTAAACCACTGACGAAGACACTGACACCATAAACAAAGAAGGATTATCAGACCATCACTGATAAATTTGATCCTTTTATATATTGTACATTTATATAGGTGTTTGTATTTAAATTATCAGACATAATTGGTTGAATTAGCGGTTAATAAACATTTTTTTAAAGAATTTTAATGCCTCACATATAGAGATCACAGACTTAAGCAGTACTTTCGTGGTATTAATTGTTTGGGCTCTTTGATGCTTTGCGTCAATATTTTCTTGTAAATAAATATAATCTACGTTCGATTAACCGTCGGAATATGGGACAGAACATGTTCTTGAATCGAATAATCTGGTTTGCTTATCAATAAATATAGTTTCTTGCCAAATGGACAGGTGAATTGTAAAGTCTACCATAAAAATGTGTAGTACGTGCTCGGTCGGAACATGAAGAAATTGTTAAACTCTGACACATAATTTATTATATTGCTTGAATGCTTTACTAAAAGAGATGTCATACATGGCTAACCGACGATTTCAAGCATTTTTGGAAATGCTAAAACTTGTATTATAATGATTGTATAGATCTAGCTATAACTCGTACACGGTAATGAATACGGGAGAGATTTTTAATTGTGTTTATTGACAAAAAATTATATGTGCGTGCATTTTTTTAAAGAATGTGAGAACTCTAGTGCCAGTGATTTATGCCTAAGAGTTATAACAAATAATGCAACTTTATTAAAGGGCAACAATTTTATGCATCAGACATGAATAACGCATTTGTCTCCCTTAGAAATAAAAAAGTTTCCTTCAGACAGTTTATTTACATTGCACAGGCGATGAAGAATATATTGAATATCCTTTCAAATGTATGGGTTTCTGGGTCTACTGACATTAGTTATCTAAAATTTCATCATACACCATCTTCCAACCTACACCTCTATGTAGTTTTGCGCCGGTGCGAACGCTGCTTATTTATTTCAGACCAGAAATACATTTTCTGAATGCGCAGACAAAACGCGTATGCACGCTACTATAATCAAGAAATGCTGTATTTATTGTCCAGTGCTGTATATATATCTCCTTAGAGGGTTTAAGATCAATTCATCAGCTTCATTTAATTAGTAAGTAAACTATGTAATTATGTAAATTTGACGGCTAATATTTTTCACTTTCCGACATTCTTCCCTATACCATAGTAAATACTGGACTTTACTTTGTTTAGCGTGTAATTAAAATCATGGTTGATGATTATATTGACTATTAAATTACTACCTATTTGACTTTGATAGATATCATATGTTGTTCTTCTTGAGGTATATCGATATATCACTCTCCTGAACTCTTTCCAGCCTAACATCTTTTGTCTTGACATTTCATAACCACCATCTTGGATTGCTCTCTTCAACGTGGCAATGTTTTATGTACTAGATCATGTACTGGTGAATACTCGTAAAAATCACAACAAGCAACCTTTTTTCTTTTCACATGCATAGGCGGATCCAAGGGGGGACCCAAACAAAGGTTTTTTTCTATCATAAAATATGATATTTATTGGAATATAATTATATATATATATACATGTACATGTATAGAAATATAAAAAAAGTTAAGAAACTGGGAATATACATTTACACCATGACAAAACGTACGATAATTCAAAACAACTCCTCTTGTAAGATTTTGACATGATCCAACGGCTTTAAGAAAATTATATAATATAAATCTAAATGCTCTTTACTGTAAAACCTGGGAAAGGATAGTGGAGGTTTTTTTTAAATGTAACTGAATCCCGTAGAAATTACCAAAGCTCAGGAGATTTGCGGGCCACCGTACTCCTGGATCCCTGGTCAGGACTATGCCCAGGACAAATCAACCCCTGGACCTCAGTCTGCTTGTTCATTTTCCGCCATCTTACTAGAATTTTCCGCCCCTAGCTAGAAATTATGGGACTGCCTATGATATATTCTGAATGTTAGTAAAGACCATCTTTGACGTCTTATCTGCTAAAATACATAAACAAATCTACTACATCCTTAACCTTTGAGCAATAAAGTTTCTATCTTGAATAAAGAAACAACGAGGATGTAAATTGAACCAACACTGGGCTAGCTATCCAAGTATTACTAATGCAACGTCGTAACAACTCGACCACACCTTCTCATTGTCTACGTGAGAGGGACCAAGAAGGCCTGTGCCCCCCGTGTTTTATGGTACAAGTTTATTTGATACAATTTTATATCATGTTAAGTACATGTACGTATAAAAGGAAACAAGAACTATTGACAGGTATGTGCATAGATTAGGAAGTAGTCCACAAATTTACCTCAGCAGAGTTAGCGTAAATGTATAATTATTGTCTGGGTAGGTGCAGCTGCTCACTCAACTGTGTAAAAGTCAAATCGTTATCACCATTTTCGTTCAGTTCAGCAATACGACTTAGGTCAGTATTGGAAGCCAGAAAGCTCGAGTTCACGCTGAACTCTAAGCTTTGAAAGGTTGAGTCACAGACAACAGATCATTAGACATTTGACTACTGTACAAATTCCAATATTAACACACATGCTTGGTGTTAGAATTAACTATTAACTTGTTGACAGTTTAGGGTTTGAACACTAGTTATACAATGTATATATATCATCGTGTCATCGTGAATTTGTGATGTGTAAGATCGACTACGCCACGATATACATCTGGAGGTTTAAACCAAGATCATGTAAGAATGTGAGTTCATGAACGCTTTAGAAAGACTACAAATGAGAGAAACATTAATTAAACAAACATTTATTGAGCAATACATTTACATAAACTATTCTTACAATGAACATAACAAAACAATGAAAGATAGAAAATTGTTAACTTGTAAATGTTAATAAATGATAATGTGTCCGTTCAGCAAATCGAAGTGCACATACATGTACATGTATACTATATTGCTAACAAAGAAAACCATGAAAGGAATCCGGAACGATTTTAACATCCTAAAATGACCAATTACATTGTGATTAAAAGACGTAATTAATTTCCTTAACAATGAGAAAAGATTGCAAATATCTTTTTAATGACATAAACTATATATTAAATTTTGCATTCAAATGTCAGTGCAATTCTTTTTTCACACAGTTCTCATGCAGTGAAAACATGTCATTATATGATAATATATCAAGTAAAACGTTGTTATCCAGTAAAGTTGTCAGAACATATTTTTATGTAATAGTGTAACGTATCTTGTAACAAACAAAAAGAAATACAAAATGCATATATAGTCACGCAACATCAAACACACACGCACCCCCACCCCGCCTCACACCATCACACGCGTGCACACACTCTTGAATCTCCGTCAACATACTAAATCAAGAATGTATATAACAATGCTGACAATGACTGAAGCGTGAATTCCATACGGTTAAAAAAAGGAACATGCATTTTCACACCCCCCCCCAAAAAAAATGGGTAGAAATTGTTTGATGAAAAATAGTACAAAATACGTAAAGGCACGAACTATAAAGTGACTATACCATTCAAATAGACAAGGCAACACTAAGTCTTACAGCAGATCTTGATTAATTTGTGACAGCCCAGAAAATGATACGAAAGGAAGATGTGCCCTCATATACATTTCTTGGACAAATGAAATTTGAGAAAAACTGATCAAGCGTATGACATGTAATTTTACTATGATTAAAACTTATTCTTGTAACAGAGTTTGGGTCATATATTGATTCAGAAATTAATGCTGGCTAGTGAATTTGCTCAGATAACTCTTAGCTTCTCTTCATAGGTAAATGTAATTCTGTTTATCCTAAAAGAGGATTTTGTACACGGACTTTTGAGGGGCACTCAAGCAGAAAGTTTAATATGAATACAAGAAATCAGTAACATCTTTTAAAGTAGAAGCTGCCGACTGTATGGCAAATATTATCACAGAATAATGTTGACGAACTATTTCCCACTGATGTTTTTCGTCATGACCTTGATCAATCTCTACTAAAGCGTCTGATAGACCAGGAAAACTACTTCCGGCATAATTGTCCACTGTGCTTTCAGCAAATAGAATGTGCCTGAAACAGAAAATCAAATTACATGTAAACTTAAAGACAAATATCAGAAGAAAAACATTTTTACTAAATCATACTTAATCAAGTTCGAACTTCTGCAAACATTTTTAATTCCAAAAATATATCATTAATAGTGAAAGTCACAATTCTGATACGCATTTTGATCATCCTCAAATGTAAAGCAAAATTTTATATTTTGTTACTTGGCAGCTTACTACCGACATGCTTTCAGTTGGTCTAAGGACAATAACTAATAAACAAGAGCATAAGAAGCATGACAAGAGGGATTATAAGATTCGCTACAAATCATCTAAGAAAGTCAGACAAAGCATGCACCATGCGATATCAAGAACTTTTTAGTGTATTTTAATAAGTATTTTGATTGTTGCTAAACCCGACGAAAAATAATGAATTGAACAATGCTATATATTTGTACATCTATATTACCTTTTTAGATTACGTCCTGGCAGACCAGCTGGATCTAGAAAAGCTCTATCAAGTTGCATCAGTTGATCATTAATTTGTCGAACAACAAATGGACTGAAAAGGTGCAAAATAAATCTAGAATACTTAAGAGATTTATCAAACAGATAAGAGCCGATTCCAATTTTGTTGGCAAGAATATTAATAGTTAAGGTAAGTTTAAATCAACTTTTACTATCAATAAAACTAATAATAATAACCCAATTAAAGTTATATTAAATAAAAACATTTTTTTATTATCAGTAAATTCTATAATTTAAGCGACGCTAGATGATTTGTTTGAATATTTAGAATAAAAGCTACAAACTATTGTAAATAGTTGATCTAATGACAACAATACTAAATCCACTGCCTGAATAAAACTTGTATGTAATTAGTTATAGTCATAAATAAAGAAGTAAAAATGTAATCAGCATACTTCATCAAATTGGACTTAGGTATTTGGTCCTTGAATACTTTAACTGCATCAGTAAAATTTGCAACAGCGGAATCCAGTAATTCTGAAAGTATAAGACAAGAGTAGACCATCTAACAACTTTGTTTGTCCACCGGCACTATATCACTATTATCATAAATAATGCTAGTTATGTTTAAATGTTTACTTTTGTTATCAACGTCTAGTTTTATGAATCATTAGCCTTTAAGTTAGTATAATATTGTAGTGCCCGGCACTCTTACCTGGCCAAATCTGTGTACTTTTTAAGCATAAACCTGTCTTATGTTATATATACACGGCTCCTACTACATATAATATCCTTTATTGTTAATAATGTCTTTTGCAAACATTAATCTAGCTTATATCCAAGTTTAGTATCGTAACTATTCATTTTTCTAACATTAATTGCACAGCCTTGTGTGCACATATTTATCGCTGTGTGCAGCCGTGGGTAGCCTCGCTTAAAACTCGGACAGCGCACACACCACACGGCTGGTGTGCATTTTAGTTTCAAGAGGCTTGCTTTGTGGATATTCTGGGACTCCACATCTAGCCGCGAAAGAAGTAACATCTAAAACTTTAATTTACTTTTGGAACTCATTTATTTTTGGATTTTTCATATTCATAATAATTTATTAAGGTAATCATTATTTGTTTACGGTGACGACTGTAATTACATTATTCTGTACATTTAATCTAAGTATTTTAATTGTTGTTTATTGATAAGTTCACGATGTTTGCTGAACTCTATTTCTTCGAGTAGATTTTTTCAAGGATCCTATCCTTGATTTTTGTAAACTCTTAGATTGTTCATACATGTACGATAGCCCTAGGAGTCCCGGTTGTTGTTTACTATTTAAATACATACCTCTTAGATAATCGTCGTCTCGCGTATTTAATTGCTTGTTTTGATATTTGTTCGAATGATCTTTCTCTATATTTTTGTTAAGGTAATTCACAAAACAAACTTAGTTAAATCGTAGAGTATATTTTTATTTATACCTTATTTTACTATTAAGTGGAGTCCATTTTATTTCGACATTTTGTCTCCCCCCCCCACAACGAAGGGGCACGGCTAAAGAGCCTAAGTCATGTAAGTACTTATATAGAAAGGAGCAGCAAAGACTTATGCATAGAAAGGAGCAGCAAAGACCTTAGAGTACAGTCACGACGAGCAAGAGCACCCTTAGTGCCGGAGCGCAACAATATTACAAGGCTCGAATTTAAGCTCGCATACTCGCAAAAAGCGAGTGGAATTTGAAAATTGCGAGTAATTTTTATTTTAACTCGCAACTTTTCGCGAGTTGAAATCGCAACATAATTTTAATGTATTAACTAATGAGACTCAAATCAGCACTGAAGCGTCCAGATAAAACGATAGTATAAACTAAAGATTAACATTTTAAGCATGTTCGATATTCTTAGTCTATTCTACAATAATGCCCTCGTTCGATCTGTAGTACTTTTTTACTTTACAAGTATGTTATCAAATTTGGAGAAAAAATGCGAGTGATTTTTTTCATTTTGCGAGTTGAAATAAAATTAACTCGCAAAAATTTGCAAGTTCAATTTTTTGTTAAATTCGAGCCCTGATATTATGCCGTGGAGCAATGTTTTGGGCGAAGATCAAAGCAACTTGCAAATAGTACGTTAAAATTGAACACAAAATCCCAGAGAGGACTCCTAATTCAACAACTTATTGTATGAGAACAAAGACAGCAAATATATTTCAAACGAAATAATTTTAGAAGTACAAACGCCGTTACACTAATAATATTTTATAATAAGACTGAAGCAATTTAGTTTCATTTTGGTTTTTTAAACAATCAATAGTTTATTTAACAACTTGTGAGTTAATCCTACTTGTATCAATTCCTTCGTTTTCCAGCTGTGTACGGAATCTATTCATAAATGTTTTACGCATATCTTCAAGTGTGGTACCATAATCTGTTACATTGTATGGTATTAAAAGACTATCAGACAAATCTCTAGCCATTTCTATCCAGATCTGACCTATAGCTTTGTGATACTGAAATATTAGACAAGTTTATCAGTTTTTAATGTGAAACACAATAGCGTCTTACATACAACAATATACATGTACATGTACATATATTTTGATAATGTTGTTACAGATCAAAATGCGATTGCTGCAATTTTATCAAAAAGGAGAGTGGAAATCATGAAATTAAAAGAACACAATTAACAATTTAACATAGTAGCTTGCCATTGAACACGAATACAGCATGAGGAAGATGAAAACGTGACAGGTATGGCAACCTTTCATCAACCTAACAATTAACATGAATTAGAAAAAATAGAAAATGGGACTTCTTTTACATAAGAAATGTTCGTATTTGTTCCAAGCTATCTACAGTGATATTTTCTTAAAAAAAACTTAAAAAACTAATGCCAAATCAATTTCGTCATTTATGCAATTAATTAAAGTTTCAATTTTTAAAAAGTCAGTTAAACAAACATCAAATTATTGAAGATGACAAACAAGTCATGATGAGGATTGTATCGTGGGATATAACATAATAGTCTATTTTAAATCACACTTTTAACAGGTGTGCATGGGATCTGTCAATTTACTAAACAAGTGCTCTTTTTGTGAGGAACTTGTCAAATGTTAACGAAAGAATTTAGATACTTTAGTACTGATTCATCATAGGAACACTAATGAAGTAGACTGGTCAATTGATAAAACTGTTACTGTTGACAAGATGTTCACAAAACAACAACAAACTTACGTGAAAACCTTGATCCATGATTTTATCAACAAGATAAAATGTTTCATACACAGAATGGTACATAGGGTATGTAGATAAACCGAGTGAATCCTGTAAATAAAGAAAACAGGATGGCCTGCCTGCTTAACTGTTATATACAACTATGAAAATATAGTTACTGAAAGATACGTTTAACCTGATAGCACTATGTCGCTAATCGCCATCATAGCAATCATTAAGGATTCTGGGTTTTCCAATGATTTCCTAAGTCCTATCAACATGATTTGGTGTAAGTAAGTCAGTGTCAATAATATCATATAAATAAGCACT
The DNA here is from genome assembly GCA_025267735.1 of Mactra quadrangularis. NCBI lineage: Eukaryota > Metazoa > Mollusca > Bivalvia > Venerida > Mactridae > Mactra > Mactra quadrangularis. The sequence continues at coordinate 40,304,688 of CM046301.1, read as the reverse complement.
TTCTACATCCACTATAGCAAGGTTATCGTTGTGTTGGCCGCACTACTATAAAACACATATATCATCAGACCTTTGGAAGTAATCCGACTATACTAATAAGAATTATTTACAAACAAACACGGTTCATTTGACAGCAAATATAATGCAACACAATTTATCGTTTATGCAAAACTTATGCAAATACATCTCGTGCTTGCTGACTGTCCAAGTTTCTCAATTTCGAGGCGATACTGGCAAACCATCATGCAGCTTAGGAATTTGTTAAATAATCAATGTACTTTTAAATCGTAATATAAAAAGGGACAGCAAAGATGAAATCAAAATACTTGTCAACAAATGATAGTGTCGCGCCTTAGAACGAATTATTACTGAATTCTCTTAATGTGCTTGACAGCTAATAGAACCGTTTAAACAAGCTATGTGAACTAACTTACATCAAACATATATCTGATATCAACTACTGGTACACCAACTCTATCTCTGAATGGAGCATAATCACTACCAGAACCTGGTAATTTAATCCTAAAATAAAACAAAAATAGTCATAATAAAGACTGTTATTAATTATGATAATTGTCACAGAGCCCTTATTCAATCATTTTAGGGCATATTCTGATCCTGACAATGTAAGCCCTTTTCAAAACATAAGACATACATTAAAACGAACAAGTGGAAGAGTTTGAAAAATTTAGTTTGCAAACAAACAAGCATACATGAAAGAATATGAATACAAAAATGTTCTCCTTCTAACTTAATTGACCAAAACAAGATTTTCTGCCATGGTAAATCCCGATGTTTTATAATGTTCAATAACAGTTTTACTCTAAAGAATTGCCTGTTTCTACAGCTAGTTTCACACACATGGCTGATTACTTGTAGTAAGTTTATTTGAAAATGTCACTCACTTGGGTCTCCCATAGTCTTCCCATGGTGAATTCTTCATCCATGTATCATACACAGTTTTACGACCAGCATTTATTTCTGTTATGTTAGGATTTGGTACTTTCATTGCAGCAGAGTACAAAGGTTCAAACAACATGGGTGTACCAAGTGCTCGGAATGTAAAGTTTCCAGCCACAGCGATATCAACGTTCAGATATCCTATAGCTCTTGAACCAATATTTTTCGTGTAGTGCTTTAAATACAAAAACAGTGTTCTTCATTTAACAAACTTCGTGATTTACCGTTTTAATTTATATAAGTCATTGTCCTCATAATACAATCATTTACAACTCCATTCTGCAAACGGAAATTTACGTTGATCAAATTGTTCAGAAAAATACTTCAGGAAAGTCAAAGAGCATTTAAAACCAGAAAACACACCAAAAACAAACATAACATAAATACATAGTGGGAGTTTATTTTAAGTAATATCCGGGCAGTGGAAAGTCAATCTTTTATTCCGCTGGACAGAACTAGATCAAATGATCTAAACTTTTGACGAGTATTGAGCCCATACCTTCAAAAATAATGACAACTGTCCTACAAAGGTAGGAGAGATGATGGTTGGAAATACTATATAACAAAACTCTACGAAGACTTATACATTATGAAACAATGACTCTAGAGTTACCTCAATCCATTCAGTTGAACCTAGTAAACCATACTCTTCTGCTCCCCAACTACAGAACATTATAGATCGACGTGGGCGCCACTGGTCTAAATATATAGAATATTGTAAACTTTACTTTGAGAATAAGCATCGAAATGAATGGAAGATTTTAAGTCTAAAATATCTGCGAGTTTGTTCTCATGGTTACAGAGTCATTCTATGATAAAAGGTTCATTATCCTTCCTTTGTTCATTCACATTCTTATCAGAATTAACTTACATATTATTGTGAAGGGTGAACATCTCGTTTTATTCCGCCATGTCTATGAAAGTTGGGCCAATTATATTGCCATAACAAAGTGTGATCAACATTAGAACATTCATGACCAGGGACATAATAAGGGCCCTTATCTTTGTCTCTGTTCAAGACCGAGAAGGCTACCAGATACGCAAATAGTTAGTTTTAAATCTTGTACTAATTCAAATGAATGTAAAAATAAATACTTCCAAATCAACAGAAGAAGATAAAAACTTACTTGACTTAACAAGTTGACCAAGAACTCTAGCAATCTCCAACATAATGGCTGTACCACTAGATGGATCTAATGCACCAAACACCCAAGCGTCTCTGTCGTTACCAACAATCACATAACGATCTGAATATACGGATGTAGAATTTGAACATGTAGAGAAATGAGAGACATCAGCTCAGATAAAGATTTTAACCATTGTTGTACAGATATATCCAAGTCCAAGCTTCAGTCTATAGCAAGTCGGCAACAGACAAAATGGTCTTTTGCAAACTTGAACTAAACCTAAAGACTGAATTAAGTGTCAATTAATGGCGAACGTGATGTTGGTAAAATAACTCATAAGCATGGAATGATATCATGGATAAACCTAGAATCGTGTTCTCATTCCACTCTTAATATTTTTAGGCCACGGAAATTGCCGCGTAGATACGATTGACATTATTGGATACATTTGGAACATCTCGTTTATTTGATAAAAGTGGTTCTTATAGAATGAATTGGGATGTTCCGGGAAAAAAATCTGATTGTATTACCTGGTTCAATGTGTCCTTTTATCATACCTACAGTATTGTATATGGTTCTATTAACATCACTAGTTGACACATGGATATGTGCTTTCCTGAAAACAAACACTGAGGTAATGAGTAGGTCGTATGCGACTGTCCGAGAAACAAATCAAAGCGCTGAAAGCGCTGAAGTTAAGCGCTTTCAAATTTGGGCTTAGCTGCATTTATCTAACAATGTTAAATTTAAATAGTGCAGAGAATCAATCACTAGCAGGTTATTTGTCTGCTTAGCTAAATGTTCGTATAACCCAACATGGAAATAACGAATAATTATTTTAATGGAAATATATTTGGGTGACTGCACCACAACTTAAATGCAATAACTTCAAGTAAACCACATAAAGCATAGGCAGTTCTCTTGGTTTAATTGTAAGCTTTGAAGAAAAGCATTTGCAGCAAGATTGAACATACTAAAAACTAGATTCTTTATAAAGCAACAACATAAGCATTTGTTACTTGTTGATTAGTTGGGATGTTTAATTGAATGTTACATGTTCGTTTGTTTGTTTGTATGTGCAGACCCCAGGATGTGACTCCTCGTCCCTTAAAAGATTGTTTTTGAATCTAATTTGAGTCAAATTTTGAAAAATCCTGATATATTACATATCTGGATAGTTTATAATATACCAAAATGATTTTTGTTATAGCCAAAGGTAGGTTGCCTCCTTATTGCTTATTTAGCACCATGGATTAGAGACTTCCCAATAAGTAGTGTTTTGTTAAAATTTTGTTTAGTTATATCAAAATGTCAAAATAGTCATGTATTATACTTTTATTGGTAATAGTGGTAAAAAAAGAAAAAAGGAAAAAAAGTAGTAAGGTGTTAGTATATTTTTTGTGGAATATATCTTTTTTAGTTATTTTTTTTTACTGTACATGTTATAATATAGTAAAACTAGAGATATATCAACACCTTCACCAAATACGTTATAACTATTATAATGAAAAAGGGTAAACAATGTTTTAATACAGATGTATATACATATGTGGCATCATAAGAAGGATAGTACGAGTATCTTTATTTGTAGCACATGTATTCTTTTAATTTTATAGTAGCAAATAGCACATAGATTTTAAAGATTATTATAGATGAAAATATAAACAAACTCTAAGCACTATGGATCAATACCTGGATGGAAAATATAACACTGTAGATCACTATTTTGTGAGGTACTGTAATGTTTATTTACGCACTATGTAAAGCGTCTGTAAATTGGTACCAGCACAACACTATAACTTTACTTATTAACACTGATGACACATTGTTAGCACTATTTATATTTCATACTCGTTTTATTACTAATCTTTTTTGTAGCATGGTGAAACTATATTATGCACCATTAAGGACTATGTAAAAGTTGAAATTACAGAAAGGTACCTTTAAGTACCGGCCCTCAAAAAGTTGGTTATGCAGTGCTAAAAATATCATAATGTTTAATCATGTGCAAGTTTCCTTTATTCTAGCGAACAATTTCAGAATACATATGCAGATATTGAATGCACCAATTACCACAAGGTTATCGCTAGCTAGCGCTTTTTGAAAGCAATTTTGTGTAGCATATTAGCGCTCGCCTTGTGAAACGTGCCCAGTATAAAATGAAAACTTTGGGACAGCTTGTTTTGAATGATTTTATGTTCCATATAATGCACTTTTGTCTTTAATTTCGTAGAATAGAGACAATTTGAACATACTAAGAATGAAAATTGCGTGGTTGCGTTAAAATAGAGGTCGGAAGAACTACTTTGTCTTAGACTTGGGTTGGCTAAACCCGAAACGACTGTCGAGATGGTCGTTATAAGTTAAGCGCTTAAAAAGCGCTTAACTTAAAAATAGCCGATTGCAAAGTGCTCTCAAGGGTTTCAAATGTGATTCAAGCGGGTATTTCTATTCTGCGCACAACTGGAAGGAAAAATATAACACAGACTCGATGAAGAATTTATATAATTAATGCACAAATGAAACGTGCATTAGATATCGAATTTAATAGCAGTGTGGCAACCTGGTCATGTGTTATAAAGCAAAAAAATAAGAAAATAGATTTTATATGAACGACCATAAACAATGTTACTGCAGAAAATACGAAGTTTTGATTCAGCTGTCATTGGACAATATTTAAAAGAACAGAATAGAACTTTATTCAACAAACGTGTAAAAGAACAGAAATATAAAAGTAATTTACCATCCTGGTGTATTGAAACCATCACCATATTTATATGTAACGTTCATGCCACCCCTCCATTCACGTGGTACTTCATTACCACTAAGACTCCTGAAACAGAAAGTTTAAATGGGGTACAGCGCCTAGCCGGTAACGTAAATCTTCGAGCTCAGATATTGGGATTACACCAACCTTGCATTGTCTAATTCTTCATCATCATAATGTTTGGAGGCGATACCGCAAATAAAACGCTAGTAATCACTCTTAGTTCTTTCTCGTTTATACTTGTATTATAATATTAACATTTTTGATCATCGACAGCCAAACTTCTTTCTGCTGTTATTACACGGATATATAGCTAGACGTACTTGAAGTGTGTGTGTTCGATGATACTGATTCTGTGGAATAATCACAAGCCACTAACATTGGCGTAGCTTCCTATAGGCACACAAGGCACGTGCCTTCACATTTTTTTGAAAATTCGAAAAAATAAAAAGGCTAAAAATGCCAAAAGTGCAATAAAAATCGAAGGCTGAGGGGTTAGGGGGCAAGGGGTAGGAGCAGTGTGGGTTGTACCATGTGGTTCATGGTCACATGATGATATTGGTTGTAGAATGATCTATTTTTATGGGTTCTCAAATAAATGAATGTTGACAACAAAGTTGTATAGTTATAAACATAATGTGAACGTAAAAAAGTGTATGTAGTACTGTAGTTGTGTTAGTTACGATGTTCACTGTATGACTAAACTACAAGACTGGTTTAGTGTTGTGATTTCTTTTTACATATAACAGGTAAAAATGCTAACAAATGACCTGAAATACTCTAGAATGCAGCTACTGAGATGTAGATTTTAAAAAATTTCCGGGGAGCATACCCCCGGACCCCCTAGGTTATCTGTGCCTACACATTTATTTTGGGCAAGCTACGCCCCTGACTAAATACTTTTTATATCTTTCGTTTTTCCATAAAATATTTTAAAGCCTACCTCATTAGCTCTATAGCAATACCGTAACCAATAGGATGTACAGGTATATCTGGTAAGAAGAATTCCTCACTTACTTTACGATATGCTGTTTCTGTAAGAAATATAAAAACAAACAGTAATCATACTGGTGGCAGTTTTTCAAGAGTGATGTGCAGTCAAGGTAAAAGTAAAATAGGACTGATTTGGTATGTTTACAGGTCTTCTACACAGCTATTTGGTATGCTTAGTCATATAACTGCAGTAAGTTAATCTCTTCATAGACCCTGGAGAGACTTGAATCTCTTAGTTACAGCTTTCAACCAGTACTAAGCGCATTACATCACCAGTTGTGGACAGCTATTCAACTTGATTTGTCGGTAGGCGTTAGAATGGACGTAGATGAATTTTATATATTAAGTACACCAAAGGGTGCAGGTCTGATTCTAGACTAGGGCATACTACCCCTAGCTTCGTTGTCATACTCTCTTTTGTCATAACTAACCTGGCAGACTCGAGAGCATTATTTAATATGTCGATTATAAAAGCTCACATGAAGTTCACATTCGTCCTAAAGTAGTTTTATTATGTATTTATATTTTATAAATATTACTTGAAAGTAATGCAAAACTACTTTATTGTTGTATTGTTGCTTTGATTCACTGCATTGTACACATACAGTGGATACATTGTTAATAATCAGTGTTTCCAAATATGTCTGTATAATCATCCGTCGGGGCTATATTCTTCTTTTACCCGTTAAAGCAAAGGGTCCATTCTTGAACTAGGCTCACTCTTGGACATTATCACACTTGGATCATGAGAATATATTTTAAATAATGAGAATGTATCTAAAAAGGGGACAAACTGTTCTACCTATTGCAGGGTAATCAGGTGTAAGGGGGTCACCATCTCCAATGTAAACTGTACCACGCTGCGCACCAGATGGCGGTAACCACCAATCCTTAGGATAGACTTGTTTTATATTTCCGGATGTGACGTCATCTGGATCAGAGAACAATATCACTCCTATAGCTCCTCTTTGTTGGGCAAGACGTACCTTGGAGAGAAAATGAAAAGTTATGACAATGTTAAATCGCGAACGCTTTCACTTAAGATGGATTTTGGTATGGCACAACAGCGAGTAATTCAATTGTTTTGACTGCAAAAATGTGTACATGTAACGTCCTTTGTTGATTTTCGGTAGTTTCAAATTTGTTGATATTAACTAAAGATGCTTGGGGTAAAATTCGCCCGGAAGTCTTAAAAGTTATTGTTTTCCTATTTCGGTCATTTGGGTGTTGTATATCTTATACTTATTATAATTAGCATACTCGCTAATTTAGATCTGGCCTTTTCCAAACGAAGGTCACGTTTTATAATATTCATGACAAAATTGTTATGATACGTAACTTGTTTACATCGTCTACGTCAGCAATTTGAAATGAGCCACCCAATCGCAGACTGTGAATAATACCGCTGTGAAATTAGCATGCAAACCTTGGTCTAAAAATAGAAATTACGAAATCAAAATGTGATTAATAATGTTTTCGTATAGATGAAAGCTACGCATTGATTGGTAGACTCAAAGTTCATCTCGACGTGACCTTGCATTGAGAAAGTAGAGATCCTGTACGACAACGCTCTACAGGATCTCTGTTCACGGAGATTGGGCACAAGCAAAACTGTTAATTATCTCAACTCACTTTATCTCCTCTAAATATTTTACCATATCGTGCAAAAGCTATCTTTCCAGATATGTTGATACTAACATTATGTTCTAGAAATTTATAATCTTCTACACGACCATAGTTTACGTATACAAGGTCACCCTGAAACAAAAGAAGTGTTTGTATATCAGTCTATAATTGATAGGGTGAAGTACTTAGATGTCACTTACATGTTTGCACTTCCTGGTTCCACAGTACTGAGCTTGTAGAATAATGTTTCTTGCTCAAAGAAACAATTGTGTAGGTTTTGGGTGGGACTCGAACTAACGTGGAACTGGCTCTCAAATGACTTGTTGTCGGGATACATAATTAAGGCAGTCAATTTTATATAAGCCGATATCATGGTCCAGAATCTAATAAAACATGGAATAACAGTTACTACGTTTTAATGGCCACATTAGCATCGGCAATTGGTTACTATAGGTCCTCAAGGAAAAACTTCTTTGCAAATGAACTAGTTTACATTTGGATTCGTTTTGTGTACAGAATCAATACAAAATTAATGTACAGATTTCAATGTATGTGAAGACAGCAGTAACGGCAGTACAGCAGTAAGGCCTTACTGCTTGAATTTTCGGCAGTACAGCAGTAAAGTCTTACTGCTAGAATTTTCGGCAGTACAGCAGTAAAGCCTTACTGCTAGAATTTTCGACAGTACAGCATTACTGTTAGAATTTTCGGCAGTACAGCAGTACTGTTAGAATTTTCGGCAGTACAGCATTACTGTTAGAATTTTCGACAGTACAGCATTACTGTAAGAATTTTCGGCAGTAAAGCCTTACTTTTAGAATTTTCGGCAGTAAAGCCTTACTTTTAGAATTTTCGGCAGTAAAGCCTTACTGTAAGAATTTTCGGCAGTAAAGCCTTACTGTAAGAATTTTCGGCAGTAAAGCCTTACTGTAAGAATTTTCGGCAGTAAAGCCTTACCGTTAGCATTTTTGGCAGTAAAGCCTTACTTTTAGAATTTTCGGCAGTACAGCAGTACTGTTAAAATTTTCGGCAGTAAAGCAGTAAACCTTTTCTGGGAGAATTTTCTACAGTGCTGTACTGCTGTACTGCCGGACATTCTTACAGTAATTAAGGCTTTACTGCCGAAAATTCTAACAGTACTGTTGTACTGCCGAAAATTCTAAAAGTAAGACTTTACTGCTGTACAGCCGAAATTCTAGCAGTAAGACTTCACTGCTGTACTGCCGAAAATTCTAGCAGTAAGGCTTTACTGCTGTACTGCCGTTACTGCTGTCTTCGCATACATCAGAATTCAAAGGATCTAATAGGCTTTTGATGAGAAAAAAAATAATTATTTCTATGCAAAATTCAATGTTATTTTATTTGTATAGAAAAAGAAGTCAGCGAAAAACAGCATGAGTTTGCCCTACTAGCTGCGGATCATATGACTATAGACCCTGAACAATAGAGGCTCAAACGTTATATTTTCATTATCAAATTGCATTACGTTCATCGCTATATTTTAGTTTAAAACAGAAGAAGTTGACTACTTACATAAACATCCCCATGAGCAGAATAAGCATTAAAAGGTGGTACGACATTAGTTTTATTTTCACCTGGTGTAAGTACAGGTTCTGTTTTATTAGAGATATACATTGTTGTGTTGGTACCATTGAGTAACTCTACGTAGTTTAGATCAGACATGTTAGGATGGGATAACATGACTGTATATGGTGTTAGTGTCACACTATCTAGTCCTGACTTCAACCATTCATCTTTGATTCTTTCAGCAAGAGCACGATTCTCTTCAGTGCCGGCAAGATGAGGTTTATCTGTCAACCATCTAAATAAATAAAAATGCATTGATTTGAATATGAAGAATATGTGCCCCTTACAAGTACACGTTATTCAGATGTTATGTCGTATACTGTGGGAGCTTAGAGAAAAACATAAAATTTACAAAGCATATGATTCAGAACCCGAATGTCATTCCACTTTAATAGAAAAATGCACCGTTTGTAGTCACTGAAAAATGATTTTTTCAGGAACTTAGTGAAACGCAATCAAATATACTGCTTTATTTGTTTGCACTACCTGGATGGACTTAAATAATTCTCATGTATTTTTCGTCTCTGTTCGGTAAGCTCCATTGGTAGTGCGTCTAACTATCAAACAAAGGCCAGTGGTTTGGTTCTCAGCTATGCATCTCCAGGCACAGTAAAAAGGTCCAATGACGGTAGCAATATGACAGAAAATTCGTTGCCAGGGGTGGTGGTAAGCACCATAAAAACCACCCATCGTTTCAATGCGAAGTTTTTCTCTACTACTTTCACGTAAAATTCAGTATGCAAGATTGGTAGTAAGCATTCAATGACTATCTGAATCAGCTTAGTCCAAAAGCCGCGGCCGTGGCGTAGTGGTAAGCATGTCTGACTTCGAATCCGGAGATCGCGGGTTCGAGCCCAGGAAGAGCTGGCCGTCGTATATTTGACCTAAATATCTGTTGAATACGAAAAAAGCTTCGTCCAACTATAAGATAATGATCTTGGTAAAATAAGCTTTGAAAAACGCACACTGAACATTAAATTGTTAGACAGAACAGTTTATAAATGCTAATGCCAGTTGCGTAAGGAACTTTTAAAAACGCTTTTTGTGTAAGCCAATTACTGTGCAACAGTTTGCTTCATAATACCAAGATTGCGACCTCTGAAAATGTGTCTGAAGATTTCCAAATGACTCAGGTAGCAGAAACTATTTAGCGCTTCATTGGACCAAACCATTGCATTATGAGTTTTCTATGTAGCGCTAGGTAGCGATATCCATACGAAGCTGGCTCCTTATTGCTTACTTTAAGTTAGCCCTTATATTCTCACTACTGACTGCATTGATCAACAAACTACTGATAGCAGGATCACCATCCTCCATTAAATCTTTAGGAACGCCAGGTAAGTATGGTCCATTATATGTTGACTTCTCAGGCTGGTTATCTGGACAAGCAGCATATCGTCCTAGTAAAATACCAATTATAAATGCTGCCACACAACCCACACCTAGACCTATCATCAACCATCTTGATTTAGATTTCCTCTTGTACAGTAAATCATCTGTTGAATGCATATCAACCCTGGTCATAAAAAAGAGAAATACTTGTAAAACTAATTAAACTGAACATATTATAATATATAGTTTTTTGAAATGCAGTAGCCACACACTCAATAATGGCGGTACATTAGCAGTTGAATACATCTTAATAAGGAACTTTAGTCAGTTATTTCCCCTTGTATACTCTTCGAATAGGTAGGTCCAATTAGTTGGATAACTCGGATTTTACCTTTACTTTTCAATGTCAATTTGCCAAAGTTAATCTTCAATAACCTTTTTGTAAATCATTTATTTTGTTTGAAAATCCACCTAAGTATTGTTAGGGTAAAGAACTATCTAAATTTCATCACTTCTGTAAATATCTTCATTAAAAAGAAAGATACATGTATTAGATGAAATATTTTTAATCCTTACATAGGAATTCAATGATAAAGGACCTCCTTACCAATTGGATTGCTTCAGATTTTATCAGGGAAAGATAACTGGCTAAAGTCCCTAATTTGAGTTGATCGATCTTAATTGTATACATTTAGTCATATAGAACTCCTATTGATCCTGATTATGCGAAATATGAGACTTAATCAGAGCATGAAAAAGTCATCGTCTTAGTTTTCAAAATTTTCCAATTTGTCTTAACTTTCGCACCTCCACCAAATTATCCACATTTTGCAGAATAATTCAACATATTTATAATAGAAACTACATAACCATTAAATTTATGTTAAGCACCGAGAAAAATAATCTTACTGCGCTTTAAACAGTTCATCATTTCGTCAAATAAGTGAAAAAATCTCTTAAAAGTCTGTTTCAAAATATGCATTTTTCGAACATATAGTCCATATTACTTTAGTCATTCAAACACATGGATAAGAGATCATTCGAATATACATATATGTGTGTATTGTTGATCCAATTAATACGATGCATATGTACTATTTCATGCTTTGCGTGTCATTGCAAAAAAATGTACACGTATGTATTGCTATATATTGCAATATGGGTTTGTGTATTGTAATCTATTGCAATACGGTTTTGCCGTATTGTTACACCCCTATTAGTAAGTGATTTCTTACGTTCTTAATACTGTTTTAAAGACTAAACTTGGGTTCTATACTTTTGGCACAGTCATTTGCTTGTATATCTCTTTAAACTCAACAAAATATAATTCCAAACTCGTGCTTTAACAAAACTACTTACAATAAAGCTAAGGGGTCGTATAGTAAGGTGTATTATTTGATAGTATAAAACGCTGTACGCCCCTGGATTAGTCTCTCGAACACTTATCTTGTACGAAGATCAAGTTCACAATGTACAAGATACAATGTAATGTTGAGTGCTTTACACGCAATAAAAAATAAATGTTGAGATTATGTATGCATAGCAGTAAAGGGTTAAATTATAATGCGTACAAAAAACAAAACGTGTTTTGGTAAACATTACAAATGAGACAATCCATTTCAGGGGTAGACAGTAATGAAAAAAATTGTGTAATTCATTTTAACAAATTTAGCATGGTTGATAAACCACCACCACTTGGTAAATCATGCTTGTTATGGTAGAACGCTTTCCATTACACCAACAACTAAGGCAAAAGAAAAACATAACACAATTGTTATTTTAAAGTCATCCTGGGCATCCCTCGTCGTGGGTTAGTTCATTGTATTGTTATTGTAAACTTTACATATCTACTCGTTGTTACACGATTTACACAAACAAATATAAAATTTACAGATGATAAAGTGATCGTCGATTATGACCATGTTTGGTTTTGCTATTGATATTACAAGCTGTGAAATAGACTTAATAATAATAATTATACATGTAATGCTTCATCCCAAACATTGGTTTTTTACCGACCATTGTTATATTTGTATTAATTGTTGACATGAATGAGCTATACATATACAAAAGGTCGTCCACGTAAACATTGCGTATATAAACATAGCCAGTTTCATTACACACAAATATTTAGGGGTGAATTATTTTTACAGTTTTATAGTTTAGTTAGTTTACACTTATTTTATTAACAAACCACTATATAAAATTTACAAGGTGCATATACAGTATTTAAAATAAATGTTAAATATCAAAGTTGTATGTTTAAATCCGTAAAATGTTGTTCATGAATCAGCTTATTCACCTATTCAGTGGGCAAGTCCAATGTGTAAAGTACAAAAACACGCATGACCTAGAATACGACCTGTAGGTTGTTTTATTAAAAACGTGATGTTATCTTGGAATCTATAAATATCATACAGCTCAATGTGTACTCTTGTAAAGTGCGTACAAAAAAACAAAACACTGTTTATAATAACAATACAATGAACTAACCAACGACGAGGGATGCACAGGATGACTTTAAAATAAACAATTGTGATATGTTTTACGGTGTCTTAGTAGTTGGTGTAATGGAAAGCGTTCTACCATAACAAGCATGATTTACCAAGTGGCGGTGGTTTATTAACCATACTAATTTTGTTAAAATGAATTACACAAATTTTATTTTCATTACTGCCAACCCCTGAAATGAATTGTCTCATTTTTAATGTTTACAAAAACACGTTTTTTTGTACGCACTATATTTAGTGTTCTAGGTAGAGTCATAAACATAAACATACATTTAACATTAAAGAATGTACAAACTCATGAAATGTATTGATAGTACCTTTGATATTCATAATCCATTATATTAAACTTTAGTTAGCTTCATTCCAATATATTGATTAATCATTATAGATTAGTTATTCACCACTATTCGGCTTTATGATATTAAATATCATGTAAAAATAGCCTCCTTATTCTTAACACATTGTACATGACCGAATGCATATATTTTTCCTGTTAGTACATAGGCGGAAAGCGGAGTAATTTATCAGGGGTGCATTGCATTCGGAACACTTTGACGTTTCATGAATGAATAATTGTTCGTAGCAAATGGCCGAGGAGTTCCGAATGGAGTGCATTGCAGACATATTAGGTAAATAGAAAGTAAATGAAAGTAGAATTATCATGGCCTCGGACATTCAATACTTTAAGGACTATGTTAAAGTTAAAATTACAGAAAGGTACCTTTAAGTACCGACCCCCAAAAAGTTGGTTAGGGTAAATGCAGTGCTAAAAATATCATAATGTTTTATCATCCCTCTTGCCTGAAATCTTTTGGACCAGGCAATATTATCGTAGGTACTTAACATCACCTGTGAATATAGAAAAAATACGTTATTTTCTGTGCGAGTTTCCTTTTATTCTAGCGAACAATTTCAGAATACATAAACAGATATTGAATGCACTAATATTACTCTAGATGCACTGAGGCTTACATTTCTACGTCCGTGACAGAATTTACATATATGAACAAACAAACAAGTGGGCTCTGTAATCAAAATTTGGGCGTCCATTTTGTGTGTATTAAAAACTTATTCATTAGTACAGGGAATTAACGACGTAAATAAGAGAAGGGATGTACTTAACTACTTAAAAAATAAAAATTTTAATATAGTCTGCATTCAAGACACACACTTAGCTGAAAAAGACAAAATTATTACTCGCACCATGTGGGGGTTTGATTGCTATTTTAGCAACTACAGTTCACAATCTAGAGGTGTGGCAATTTTAATAAACACTGATTTTGATTTTTCATTTAGAAGCCTGGAAACTGATAACAGTGGAAACCTTATCATTTTAAATCTTATGATGTTAATTTGTCTCTTCTTTGTATATACGGACCAAACAGAGACGACCCATTATTTTTTGATAACATTTCTGAAAAATTGCACGCAATTGACAACAATTGTATCTTAGTTGGTGACTTCAATTTAGTGTTGTGTCCTGAAAAAGACTACTTTAATTATGTAAATTTGAATAACCCTAATTCCAGGAATAAAGTTCTTGAACTCATGACTCAATATGATTTAGTTGACTGCTGGAGAGATGAACACTTAGAAGAGGCAAAATTCACTTGGTTCAGGAAAAATCCTGTCAAAAAAGCACGATTAGATTTTTTTTTAAAATTTCTAATACATTACTTAACAAAACTGATTTTTCTGATATTTTACCTGGTTATAGAACAGACCATTCTTTAATTACCTTAAGTCTTTTATTATCCAAAATTGATCAAGGAGCTTCATATTGGAAGTTTAACAACTCTCGTCTTAAAGATACGGATTTTGTTAAAAAAATAAAGATACTATTAAAAGGGTGAAAGAACAATATGCATCTCCTTATCAACTTAATGAACTTCCAATAGAGAATATAAGCAGTAAAGATATTAAATTTACTATCGATGACGGGCTTTTCTTTGAAACTCTATTATTTGAAGTAAGAGGTGAAACTATCTCCTATTCATCCTTTCTAAAACGCCTTAGAACAAATAAAGAAAAGGATCTTATTCAGGAAATTGAAACTCGAAAAAATCAAACAAATGTTAACCTGGACATTCTAGAACAAAAAAATAAAGAACTTTTTGAAATGCGCCAAAAATCTCTTGAGGGTAAATTTATTAGATCTCGAGCAAAATGGATCCATGAAGGAGAAAAACCTACAAATTATTTTTGTAATTTAGAAAACAGAAACTTTGTATCAAAAACAATGAATAAGTTATGTACCAAATCTGGGGAACTTTTGGTTGATCATACAAAAATTATTCAGGAAACAATGAACCATTATAAATCTTTGTACTCGGAACATGACGTAGAACTCTTTGACCCTAATACATTCTTTGATAATACCGTACCTACACTCTCTTTTAATGAAAAAAATTCCTTAGAAGGAAAGATAACTAATAATGAATTACTTTGCAGCTTGAAAAACATGAAAAATGATTCCGCCCCGGGTAACAGTGGTTTTACTGCATCTTTTTATAAATTTTTCTGGTCTGACATAGGGGCATTTCTAGTTAGGTCAGTTAACGAATCTTTTGACAAAAAAGAACTTTCAGTTACGTTTAAGCAAGCAGTTATAACCTGCATCCCTAAGGGGAGTAAAGATAAACTTCTCTTAAAAAATTGGGAGACCAATTTCACTTCTTAATGTTTCGTATAAAATCGTATCAGCAGCAATTGCCTCTCGTATTAAAAAGGTCTTAAACACAATAATAAGTGACGATCAGACTGGTTTTCTGCCAGGTCGATACATGGGGGATAATATAAGGTTGATCTATGATGTTATTTTCTATTCAGAAAATTATGATATCCCGGGTATGTTAATGTTAATTGATTTTGCTGCAGCGTTTGATTATGTGTCATGGCATTTTATGGTCAATGTTTTAAAGTTTTTTAATTTTGGAGAAAATTTAATTAATTGAATCAAATTATGTTATAAACATATTGAGTCATGCGTAATTGTTAATGGTCACATGTCAGATTGGTTCCCTGTACGTCGTGGATGCCGACAAGGAGACCCTTTATCCCCATATCTGTTTATAATCTGTGCCGAAATTATGTCGTTAATGATTAAAAAACTCTAACATCAAGGGTATCAAGATAAATAATGTTGAGTTCTTGTTATCTCAATATGCTGATGATACCTCTATTTTATTAGATGGTTCTGAGCAATCACTTTTTAACACCATGCAAGTACTAAAATTCTATGCTAAAATATCTGGTTTGTGCCTTAAGGTGGGTCGGTACCTTACTCGGAGGGAAAAACGAATAAAATATTTTGTTCACCGATTATAATAAAAGTTGACAGGCAGATACCTTCATGCTTCTTGTTTGTTTTTCTGGTAACCTTAGCGACGTTGTCGTTTTATTCACGACGTCACGGACGTCACAATGGTTCGCGCTAAAAACAGGCATGCAACTACATTAAACCCATATATTTAAAGTATTGAATGTCCGAGGACAAAGATTATTATACCGAAATGTTTCTAAAATGTTGTTGCATACGATCATTTTGTTCCGATTATCCAAATATCACGTCAATCGTAAAGATTATACATTTCATCACTAAATTTGGGGTTTTCACGTCTAAAAGCTTTCACCAATTGCCGAGTTATAATGGTTATTTTCAAATTAAAGCAGAACGGTGGTCAAATTCTTATCGCGATTTTTGAAATCTACGCACTTTTTGTGTCATTTTGATAAAATAAAAAAGGGAAGTGAACGTTCTCAGTTTTTCACAATATCGCTTTCGAAGTAAAATTACATTCATTACAACGACGTTAATATAACGTTACGCTGGCGTTGTGATTAAAGCATTTGTTGTAAAAATAAGTAGAAGCGGATTTTTATTGACTTTGAAATTAATTTTGAACAGATCAGATGCTGAGTGTCACAAGAAATTAATTAAGAACTGGAAAGAAACTACAAAATTGAATTTACAAGAAAATTATATACATAACCAAAAATCACAACGTCTTTTACAATCACAACGTTCCCCATATTGAATTTTAGAAACTTGCAGAAAAAAGTCTTTAAGGAGGGAATATTTTGAAATTTCTCCATTTTGTAAAAAATCTGGAAATTGGTAATTGCAAATTTATTCCATCTACAGAGTATATCTTTTGTAAAAATGTAACATTGGATGTATTTTATCATTGAGAGCTTCTAGATTAGACAAAGTGATACATGTACATAAATTGGGAGGATGATCTATCATGCTTTTAGTTATTCATGTATTTTTATTTAATTAAATTGATATGAACTTACACATTCAATGCATAATAAAGTCATTCAAAATAGTTTGTTTTGTAAAGTGATTTAATTAGGGACTTAAGTCAGCTATCTTTCCCTGATAAAATCTGATGCAATTAAATTGGTATGTAGGTCCTTACAGTTGGAGTCCTTGGATTTTCTCATTGTAGTCATTGAAGGATAACAAAATATTTCATCTAATATCTTTCTTGTTAATTAAGATATTAACAGAAATGATGAAATTTAGATAAAAAATTACCCTAAAAGTACTTAGCTTGAAGTTCAAACAAATTTTATAATTAATTAAAAATTAATGCAAGATCAATGTATGCAAATTGACCTTGAAAAGGAAGGGTAAAATCCAGCTTATTGGACCGACATATTTGTAGAGTATACAAGGGGAAATAACTGACTAAAAACCCTTATTATGTTCCATTATGACCATATTTCAGAATGTTCCCATAATTATGTATTGCAAAATAATGCAAGTGTATGTTTTCTGTGTGCTGTTTACTGTGAACATTCCCTCACAGATAAATACCACACAAAGTACCCTTTATGTGAACTGTAAGCAAAAACAAAATTGCTGACTGCAAGTGAACATAAAAGTTAACTATGAATGGAGTCAATAATCTATATTTTATTTTCAAATAATATAAACAATAAGCTTATACAAATGAAGATGATGAATGTCTTTAGTGTAATAAAGAGGTAATATGCAATCATTTTCTTTTAAAAATAAATTATTCAAGCAGTATTTATTAAAATAAACTAAATAAAGTTCTATTTTAAAACTTCAGATTGAACAGTTAATAAAGTAAGGAGAAAAATTGAATGAACATGCATAAAGAATATGCTCATAAGATCTGTATGAAAGTCTTTAGATCTAATTCTCTTTATAATTCTTAAATTTTACAGAGATATCACTGCTTTACCACTACAATGCACACAAATTTATGTTGTAAATGATACATGTATGTCTGAATCATTTTAATGTTCTTATGTATTGTAACATTGCTAATTAGTTATGATTGTTCATATTTATATTATCAAGATGGCTTCAGAATTTCTTGCTTTTTACACAATCCATCACAAGCATACATGTTGAGTCTCTCACTGATGAATCCTGCATAAAACAAAATGAAACAATGACTTGGTATTAACTTATGGCAAAATAATATTCATTATGTACAAGTGTCAAACACTCATAATGTATTTATCACTTTATTGATAATACAACATTACAATAGGAATAATGACATTTTCTCTTGATATAGATAAATAAATACTCCAGATGAAGTATAAGAAAATTTCACATTGCATTCCTAGGTCATATTTTACTGATAAGGCTACTTGACTAGCTACATAATTCAATTGAAATTATTTTTCTATTGTATTATCTGGTGCTCTAATAGCATGTGTGTACAGCTAAGCATTGTACAAATGTAGCAATATAATAATATGCAAGAAATAGAATGTATTAAGTATTAAACAAAATAACACCACTTTACAAATGCACATTTCTGGACTGAAGCAGAATGTTACACTTCTATACACACATCATGTGAATTGACTTCTTCAAATATTTAAATGAATACTTTAACTTATTAGTCTGAAAAATGAAACAGCCAACAATAAGTATAATCCATTATTTTTATGCAGGAATATTATAATTTCAGTCAATAATTGAACTTTGCCTATAGACTACTCCAAACAGGTTTTAAAATTTGACTGTTAAGTTTAGGGTAAGTAATAAACCCATCTAATGTTAAAAGAAAACAAAGGGAACACTTTAATACTTCAGGATATGCATGTAAGTTTTTGTATAAAAGTTGCAAAAAACATATATAAGGCTGGTGGACTTTCTACTGAACTAGCCAGCTGGTGAGGGTTCAACTTTCTTAATAATTTCATTAAAAAATGTCAGCATAAATCCTACACATTCAGTGTGTACATGCATATTACCTAGCTAGTGATTAAACTGTGCATGTTTGTATTCATGGTTTTAAAGCATTGACAACTTGCAAGTGCCTTGGTCCCCCCCCCCCCTTCTTGCATTTGACCCTACTGTACAAGTTACAAAATGACAACAAAGTTTGGCACATTGTCACGACTTTGTCATACTTGCACAAACAAAACATCGACACATAAGGTACAACTATGTCAATGAGTTTATAAATTAGCAATGTAGTGCATACATTGAAATACTGGTTGGTAGTGTAAGGCCTACACATCACTCGTAGACTATGTGTTTAGTCATTAGACTTTTTAGAGTTACCCGGAGATCCAGCATTCACTTAATGATTCAGTAAGATTCCATTAGTTATGCGACTACTCAGTAACTGTCATCGTTCACACACAAACTGTAAATGTACAGTACATCCGAAAACTAGTTAAGCAATTACAATGTAAATATCGGCACTATTCACGTAAATCAATATAAAACGTAAAATACTCACTGTTTACACTTTACAGACATCATTTTTGACAGATGGCGCGCTGTGTGATGACGTAAACATAGACGGGTTCACCGGATATAACTTTCGTAAATGGGTCTAATTTACGCAACGGTTTATGAAACGATGACTAAACGAGTTCGTAAATAACTTCGTATACGTAAAATTTAAGAAAAATCGTATATTTTTATGAAGCGCACCCCAGGTACATGTATTACATAAAACAGGGAGGTCAGCTTATTTTGTGTAATGAAAGTATTAAACATGTCTTAATGCGTGGAACGTGTGTTCTCGTATTAAATTTAATACATCAAAAACACACTGATAATAGTCGATAATTACGTGTACTAAACTTAAATCCACCTGTGTATAAAAATGGTATCGTTTTTTTTTGTCTCAAGTTATCATAAACGAGCTATAGTAGATGTCCATTTAATTATGTCATACAATTATGTCAACAGAATTAACCTGAGCTTGACCTTTATGCAAGAATATATTAATCTCAGTATTTACAGTCTATTTTTGTCTTCGTTTGTAAATCGTGCTATATCGGAAGTTTTCGGCAAAATACACGTACTAAACAATTAATGTTGTTTTCATAAGAATAATCACTTTGAAACTATGCCATAATACTGCTGACTTACTTGTTTACACAAAAACCAATGTGTCCCAAATTAAAAGTACAATAACATGCCACTTTTAATAAATTGATTTATGTAAGGGATATACCACGAGAGCTGTACAATATGTTAGATATTGGATAGCTGAGGCGCGTTAGCGCCGAAGCGTATCCAATGTCTAACATATTGGGCAGCTCGAGGGGTATATCTTACTTAAACCACAGCTTACCTACAGATTATTATTATTATGATACAAACTCAATCATAATTTACACCTATACAAATAACGATTTAAAAATTATACTTTTAAATCATTTATTTATAGAATTTAAATAAATATAGAATCTATTTATTGTTTCCCGTATGGTGCCCCTTAAGTCCGACAATTTAATGAATTTTCTGTTCGCGAGATTTTCGTGCAGATCTTTTCACATGTAAACTTTTGTGTAGTTATGACTGTAGTTTTTCATTTCGTTTCTGTTCTTCATTTAGTCGGGTACATTATACAAGTGTAACAATTTTTGATAGACCTAATTGATCACTGGAATTAAAGTGTATTTTTCTCATGGATAAACTTCGGAAATCTTTCTGTTGGATATATATTCATTACAACGCTTGACATGCATAGAAAACGTGGATTATCAACTGATTCCAGTCATGTCTAAGAAGCGATGTCAGTCACAGCCTGAAAAACAATGCTGATTTCTTATAAGCTTGATAAGAAGCTTATATTGGAGCAACAGGTCATTGGTAAGTTTATATTTGCAAAATATATTATGTAAACAATGGTCACATGGAGACCTGAACCTGAGCCCCGTGTGCACCAAATACCCCGTAAAAATGTTTCACTGACAAAACGTTCCAAGTCCCAGTTAATGATATATGTATATTACATACATCTTTCGTAAGCATAATGTCTGCCCTTCTTTTTACATTCTAATTTATAGTCGCTTCAAGGCTCAATCCTATGATTATTTGATCACGGAGAGAGGCCGTTGTGCATAAGATCTAATTTTTAACTAAAATCTGTACCTTTTGTATTTTATATTGTCTATTGGTCATATTTTTCAAATAAATATAGTTCTAGCGATGTTTCTATATCATTTTGGTTACGCTGAGTGTTAATGAAATATTTTCAAAGTTTATATATGTTGCCCAGTGCATGAATATATTATTTCTGTTGTAATATTGCCTGTGCCATTGCTCAATAAAACACTCACTGGACGCCAAGGTCACAGCATGCTAAATGCACAGTCACTTTTATTTAAAATAAATCTTTACGTTGATGACGAATGACATGTTCCGTTCTGCAACTAATTCTAAAGAACGCTCTTTTATTTTTATCTTATTAACCTTACGCAAGAAATGGTTAACAGTTTTTGGCAGAGTATGAGTTAAAATGTGCTTAAAATCTACTTTGGGTCTTGGTATTTGCTATACTTAAACATATCTTTTTATTTTTTTCATTTTCAGAACGACAGTGTCACGTCGACTAAATGTGAACAGGAATAACATTATTATTATTAACGTCTTCATTTCGAAGGAGAATGAGTACAGAATTTACAATTTTGATTTTATTTGTCAATTTTTGTTCTATAAATGAATCAATAAATAACTTCACTCGTTCGTTTTGTTTTTTTCATTGAACAGGTAATCGTTCACTATTAAGGTTATGCGTACATTATCTGATGTGTTGGACAATATCTAGCGTGTAGTACAATATTAGACTTACACGTTAGATATTGTCCTAACACATCAGATATTGGACGAGTAATCTTAATATTGGACGGCTACCTGTACATTATTAGATATACGGTACTGTGAATACAATGGAATGACGTCACAGCTGTGGTTTAAACTCACATCGGTTGTTATAAACACGTGTATAACCGTATACACGCATACGGAAACTCACGATTTTATGTAAGTGAAGTGTGTAATTATTATAATTAGGTAGTTTAAGCTCAGGTTAATTCTATTGGACTATACGGCAATTCTCAATACGAAGGTCCATTTGGAAATGTGAATATGTGAAAAATCAACTTCAAATAAAACAGTTTTAAATGATTTTTTCATTATTATGCATGTATCAGGGATGTAAATCTAATTTTCTGGATGCATAACTATCTTATTGCCAGTGCTATGGCCATATAAAGAGAGTAAGGTGTAAACATTTTACTATTCGCTTTTAACATCCGATTTTGTACCCTCATTGCAGACAGTAAAGGCGTTCACACAAATATCTTCTTCCGTACAAAATAAAATTGTTTGGTTTCAACAATTATACATGTCTTTGTCTAAAAAAAATCGACTACAATGACTTCTAAATTAAGTCATTACATTCCACTGAACTTTAGGCACACTTTTCAATACTAGGGGTAAAATCAAGACTGTAATCATTGATGACAATTCAATTGTTTTCTATTATTTGTGGACGTCACAATGATATCCTGCTGTTTCTTATACTTCACTTTGATCATTGCCGATACAAAAAATGAACATATTACCTTAGATAAGCCGCATACTTAAAAGACACGTGTATGTATAAAGAACAGGTGCAATGGTAACGGAAATTTTAAATTGATTACATAAGGTTAAAACATAGTCAAATCCACCAAGTCTTTAACTGAACCAACAAATGTGTTACTTTATAGTTGCATTTTCTTTCTAAGTCAAATAGCTTACACGAATACAACATATTTTTTTCATATCATATGTTCTATATACATAATAAAAAATACGACTAGAATAACAAACGCATAAAATTATTAATTAGAGAACTTGAATGCTTTTGTTCAAACAGATGACGTGGTTCAGTTGAAACATAAAACTAAGACACTGATTAAGAATGACAAGATCATAACTCGGTAAAACAACGCTTATCCGCAAAAGCAACATAGTAACGGAAATTTTGTTCACAGAGATAACCGCCACCTGACATTATTTGATCTCTGCAATGATATTTAACAAAATGACGAGTACGTGATTTTAATATGTTCGTATCTTTTCAATTCAGTAAACTGATATACATGTATATATGATATAAAGAGGATATTGAGTGGGTCCCGAGGAGTCATGGCCACTTACATGAGAAATAGATTGTAAGGGCATCTGACACAAAATCTATTGATACATTTATCTATATAAAAGTGTGACCTTGAGTTGGCAATGCAAACAATACATCTCTAGGCCATACAATTTACGAATTTGTTTTCAATATTTCGTTATATAATTCCATGTTTAGTCTTGAGTCCCTTTTAGCGGGCCAATATTCAAATATGTTGACCCCTGAGGCGGTGTCAATATTGAACCCACGACAGGGGCTAAATTTGAAAAAAGGGTGGCTGACCTTTATTAAATGCATCGTGCAAAGTTGAAGACTGATGGCTTTAAATTTTTGTCAATACAATTTTAAGAGACTTATGACAGACGACGGACAAACATCAATCAGAACAGATCACATTGAACAGATCGTCCTCTGGCACTGGTGAGCTATAATATAAAAATCTGCTAAACACTATTGTCTTATGGTACTTGGTCTACTTGTTCGAGACTAATACGTGTATTTTATTAACCTTTGGTAAAAATAGTATTGACTTGAAATCATTTTCAAACTTACAATGCTGTTTTATTACGGACAAAAGACATAAAATATCCGTTACCTCATAGTAACGGAAATTTGGTACACTAATATTCTCTGTCTGTCGTATTTTAATAATTTCTTGAAGTGAATCAATATTTGTATTTTAAGCCATAAGTGTTCCTAAAGTCAGTAGTGACATAAATATATGATGCACTGACTGGCGCAACGTCCCCTCGAAACGCAGTGAATATAGCTTTTGGGTCACAAAAAGTAATGGATGCCGGTAGTATTTTGCTTCTGAGTTGACTTTCCGATGTGAACATATACACCTATATTTAATATATTTTATATATGACAGTAAATTAATTAAACATACCGTTTTTGGTGACGACCTTGACAAATAGAAATATTTTACTACGGTAGCGCATTAGGACCAAAATTGATCATGTTTAATGTTAAATTTGTGTCACGATATTTTTGTTGTCTGAGTGCTGAGTACGAAACTTTAAACTCCACAAATTAATGTTATCTCATTAAATTGTTTTAAAAACGAGATGATAACCAAGTTAAGCTTAATTCAGTTGATATACGTATTATTTGTTTCATTTACTCATGAAAATAGCATCACACTATATATTTGAGCTTAAACGATTTTTTTACTTTTTTGTGTATGAGTTACGTATAGCTTTTCCTCCGTCATTATTTAAAATTATAAACTGTTGTTGGTTTTGTTGTGCCACCGTACTAACCTGTTTGACCAAAACATTGTTTCAGGTCTGACAAAGTAAGGAAAGTCGAGAACGGGACTTGGCTAAATTAAAAAAAGTCCCATGCTGTGTTTACTTCTCTATCTTTCATGCATACCTTAATTGGATGCCTGACAGCTTTAACATCATTTACATTGTAAAATCAGTAATTTTAAAACTTCCCAGAACTTACACCGAGTTCAAAGAAGCCGTTCAAATATATATAGACACCACAAAGGATGTAGACATCAAAACTGGCGAGAGATCATAATGCTCTATCGTTCATTATGAATTGGCCACACGAACAACCTCTCTTTGCAATAGTTTGCTACTAAAGTAGTCAATGCAACATCGTGCGTGCAAAATTAAAAGCTTGTTTTAAACATTTGACGCAATATGAAAGGACAACACAGTATTAAATCCATGTGAGTAGGGATGTGAGTCTGTTAATGGAAATGTTCAGCCTGTAAAGACTAAGTTATAGTCTGTCCCTGAAGATATCTTAAAGTTATTCGATGACGGACTTGTGTGTTCAATCATTTGCACAGTGTTAAGACTTAGTTAAGCCTCTGATAGCGAACATACCGACAGTGACAATGATCAAAAGCTAAACCTCAGGTTATAAAAAACAGAACGTAACTAAGTACATTCCGTAACAAATGTATACTGTTACAACATTTCATGTGTAAAAACAGTTACAAAAGTAACAAATGATATTTTAAATATTTATTTATGTAATACCTATTATTCATCTGTATTACATACGTGTAGTAGCATGAACTACAACACTTGTTTGGAAGCATTTGTTGACTATTAAATCTGCTTTTGTAATCGATACACGAGAAGCTGATTCCAAAAATTCATAGTTTCAGGTATTGTGTTGGTACTTAAATCACATTAATTAGTTCATTAAATGATAATTACATTATATCAATGACATTTAAACCCTTTTTAAACACATTTGTAGTAAACTAAAAGTTATTATCAATTATGATTTTTGAAAATTGTATACGATTTGATTCCAAAAATTTGCACTTTTAGATATTATTTTAGTACTTTTATCCCAAAACTGAACAATTATGTCTCTTATATATTGTTATACTAATTATAGTACAAGCACTAGTTATAGTACAAACGCATGAAAGATACATGTAAAGCAGATTCCAGATAAATGACTCGTTTTAAAATCTTTTTTGACACATTTATAAAAAAAATCAAAAATGACCTTTTTGAATTTTGTATTTAAAAAGAATTTGAATAATAAGTTGTATTTTTACAATTGTTTTCATTCGTAAATGATAATAGATAGTTATAAAGGGAGCTAATCCAAAATGATTTTTCATTTGTATATGATATAACATAGTTGTAAAGGGAGCTAATCCACATTTTTGTTCATGTTTAACGTTTTTGTCCAAAAAAGGACTTTCCCCTCGAATTTTTGAGTGCAACTTTTTTTGGATATTACTATGAATACGAACTTTCACATGGTACAAAAATAAATTCTGTTGCAATTTTGTCTAGGTTAGCCTATTTTTTAGCTGTATTTACTGGACTATATGGTCTAACATCAATATAATTTGTAAACCATGAAAATTGGAAACACAATTTAACACCTTTCCTTGATTACATCACGTTAATCATTTGGTATGCCATTGGATTTTAGATCTATAAATTATAAAAGAACATTCTGATGTAATATTGTTAATGAAAATGTTTAATGAAAGTGAGTTATTATCTTACTTTTATATGAAAATAGTAATATGGTAATTATCCGTACAAAGTAATTAGTAATATAATTTAAAATTATGACATCGTAAAAATATTAAAAATACAATGTTCAATTAGAGACACATTTTCTGAAAAAAATCTGTGGTCGAAAACACAATTTTACATTAGTGAATTATACCTAATTTAAGTG
This sequence comes from Mactra quadrangularis, assembly GCA_025267735.1. Lineage (NCBI taxonomy): Eukaryota > Metazoa > Mollusca > Bivalvia > Venerida > Mactridae > Mactra > Mactra quadrangularis. The sequence continues at coordinate 40,278,179 of CM046301.1, read as the reverse complement.
TGTACCTTACATTACCTGTGTCCATTATTGGACACCATACTTATTGTTTGTACTACTTCTTTTGTGTAAAGTTGTATTTTGGACATGTTGGAAATTATGAATTTTAGTTTACAGATATATTTTATTATACTGATTTCAGACAATATATATATACATTAATTTGTATTTTTAACTCTTAGTGCATCTGTACGGGGGTGTACACAATCTGATTGGAAGATTTTATTTTAACTGTTTTCACTGTCCTTCATGTAAACTTGCACAAAAGTTTACATGTTTAAACTCACTTTTTTCATGAAAGATAATTAAGAAATAACTTACAGTTGTCTATATTTTGTTGTCTAATAAAATATAGGCACGAGTTGTGATGCGCGTATGATTAAATCACGAGTGCTTTAGCACGAGTGATTTAATAAGCGCATCAAACGAGTGTCTATATTTAAAGCCCCTTTACTAAATAGAACGCTGATAATTGTCAAGTATCATGCTTTTGCTTAAAACTCATGCAAACATTCAATGAATATATAAAACGCATCTAAGATACAAAAAACACAAGTATTTGCTCCAGAATTTATACTAATATTATTTTGAAATTAGCGATAAAACCCAACGTAATGACTGTACGGAAAATCACGAAACTCAACGAACTGGATCGGAACATCCCGTCGTGGCTAAAAATAACCACAACTTTAAATCTTAAGTCAACAAATTTTCTGCTTTGATAAATACACGTTTTGTATAGTGAATTTCGTGCGATAGCCAATTAAAACTCACGAAATCATGTAAATAGTTTCATACATGAACATATATTGACGGGAAAAAAGAAACGAACCTATTAAGTCTTACGTTATACAAAAACGTTTGCTGAAAGGCCACGTTCAGGTAGAATGAGTGTAATGTCGGTAAGCCAAGACAACTAGATAATTTATATTTACGCCAACGACATTCGCGTGACAGATTTTCATGGCAGTATCTACGTCATGTGTGGTGAAAGATAACCGTGTATGTCAAATAAGTCGACAAACAACGAAAATCTTCTTGTTTGGCGTAATGAGTTCTTAAGATATGCCACCGTCATCAACGTTTATCTCTCTACTCGTATCATCGCGGCCGCGGTGTTGAAATAATGAAGAGCTCAGTAAGGATTCGCGTCTTGGCTTATGTAACGCCCTCAGATTTATCAATGTTTCAAAACGAGTTTAAGCCACAAATTGTTGTTGGCTAAGGTAATCTCGAGGACACATCACATATACTAGCTTTTATGCTCTGTGAGTGTCTCTATATTCGGGCAGCGTTATGACTGTGTCTATCAGCATAGTAACGACATACCTCACGTTGCGCATGTCACCAAGGACTTCTTACTGGGTGACAACATTAATGTTTCCTTATATTATTCTTAATCACGAAAATTATGTACCTAGTTGAAATGAGGCGTTTCTTTTTAGCATCAGTTTAGATGTTTGCGTACTCAAAATTTGCACGCACTGATTTCTCGAGTAAATCACTGGAAAAACGATATGACATATCCAACACTTTACAATTTTGTGTAAGTTTTATCAAACACCCTTTAAGCAACTTGATTGGCTGAGAGGATATCTCCGTAATCTAATTTGCATGTTATAAAAGTACCCTACTTTTATAAGAAATTGATATTTTGAATAACTTGACCCCTAAAAGGGAACCGGCTAGAGAGAGTTATTATAATCCAAAGGCAGTTATATTCTATTGTCTTTTTGATGGTTATACTTGTTTTTAAATAGATGATAAAGATTTTGTCTTCGTTTAGTGGCTTAGACAACAAAATATAGACAACTGTAAGTTATTTCGATTCTAACATCGTAAAATACATCCGTAGAAAAGATATATTTATAGAACTATTTTTAACTGTCAGAAACGCCATGCTGTTGAAATCCACCCCAGTGCAAAAAATATTAAAATCTTAATTATAGAATAGAAACCAAATTGTAAAAGTCAACCCTTATAAACTCGGGCGCCATTTTCGGCTTTGCGCATTTAACGTGGGGAGTAAAATTTCAACAGCCGTCACGAGCTATGTTTTGTTGAATAATAAAGCATAGATGACGTCACATTAAATAAAGAGTGAAAACGCACGTGCCTATGTTAGAATGATACATAATTGACACTAACTTTTAAAAAGGTATTTATTCAATCGCACACATGTCAGAAAATAAAAACGTGCTTTGAAATGATAATTACCCCCTGCCAGCGCTGATATTATTAACCATACAACCTTAACATTAATATTTCATTTTAACATTTTTGTCTATCCTTAATTGTAAAATCAAATTAATTTCTTTGCTACATCGTGGAGTGTAATCTTAAAAAAATCAGGCCCCAGCCTGGGGCCCGTATTATCAAAGGTCTTACTACTAATTTTCGTCGTAAATCGCACTGTATTGTATTGCTAAATTATCGTAAGACTTTTGATAATACACTACCCAGATTCACAAACAAACTTAAGTACGAACTCTCAAGTGTTTTTGACCTCTAAATAGCAGGTAAATGTACTTGGAATGACTGTTATTAGATAATGATAATAATGAAAATATATAAAATGTATCAACATAAAATATCCTGGGTTTTGTTATATTCTTAAAGCCACAAACTCAATTTTCACTTGAGACAAAACTCAACAGTTCATTAACAGTCTCATATCAATAACATTGAATAAAATATTATTCAAACATGTAAGTCAGTTTTATTTTATATAATATAGCTTTTAAACCACTATTGGGTTTTATAATGATACCACATTTGTTGTAAGATTGATTAGATATGTAAATTAATGATCAAAACATGAGATTGAGTACTAACTTGAGTTTTTTTTTCGCGAAACTGGGACCTGATCTCCGATTTGATTGGGATCAAATCATCACAAATTTATTTTCTAGATCCAATCTTAGACATGCAAATGTATAATGACCTGTAAAAAAGCAGTGACATCGATAACATGTCTCTGGCAAAAAGCTAGGAAATCTGAAAACTCCAAATGTTACAATTGGTCCCATAAACGTTAAGATTGTTCACGTTACGCTGTAAAGTTCCGCTATAAAAATCATCTTAATCATTGCAATTCTATATTCATATTTATGTTTAACGCCATGTCTACACATTTTTTAGGTTATTTTACGGCGTCCAGCGCACCCAACCCAGCTTTCCTTAACCCTTGTCTATAACCAGTAAGCCTACTCACCTACCACAAGGCCGCAATATATACCATTTACCTTACCTTACTGAAGGAAAATTGACATTATTGTCATATTTTCATGGAAGAGTATCCTCTGGACGGGATTCGAGCCCGTACCCCCTGCGGGACACTAGATTCGAAATTCAGGCGCACTACCATTTGCACTACCGACCCGGGTTTGATCATTGCAAATTTTGACGATGTAAATGCTTAATTTGAGAAGGAAGTTGCCTCACCATGACAATTTCGCTATAAAGAACATTGATTTTGACGTTCCTTATTATGGCTAGAAAGCGGACTTGGATCAGACTTAAACATCAAATATGTTCCTCATCCTCCACGAATATGTGCATATATAGACATTTTCTAGCTGTTTTTTTACGTACAATTTGTGATTTAGTTCATTCATATCTATTCCAAGTGTCTTGCTTAATGAAACATTGGTATTGGAATTTAGAAAGATGTAGAGTCAATGTGAATATAACTGACTAAAAATTATTTGGATTTTGGAAAGATTTCGTATTAATGCCAAGATGGGTAACTAAAACTATTTGTCCAGTGTCATAATCGCTAGGTACATTTTTAAACGTTCTTCATTGCATATTTTGGAATTTCAAAATACTAAAATTCAGATTTCAAATAAATTACATGAATTAATAAAAAGATGTATTCTAAAATATCTACTTACTTCTTGTGGAGTAGATATCAAAGTAGTGAAGACTTGTTGAGTGAAGTCTCTTACACAACAACTTCTTAACTAACTTTGTGGACATATACCACTTATAATCAAATTGAGGACATGTTTATATAGTGATAAGAGAATGCATTCATACCATTACAGATGTATATGAATAATGGCGTTATTTATCTAGAGCACTTGTTCTTATCTGACCAGTTGAAGCTAAAGACGACATCCCTGGGTGTTATAACTTGGTTGTCAACTAAATTATCATGTGTATAACACTATAATGTACTTGACTGAGTGATTCAATGCTTTTATAGGTGCTTTAGATTAAAATTATATAATGGGATAACCCTTTAAGTGTTGCATCATTTTAAATATACAGTTCCCACCAAAAATTCATGAACGAAAGAAAATTTGAGAGAAACAAAACTGAGCATGCATACTGCCAATAATTTCATTTTTATTTAAGGTTATTAAGTAACATAATTTGAATCATACGTTCATAAACTAAATTACTAACTAATGCTGATTATGGATTTTTTCTCCAATGACTCTTAATTCCCTTTTCTTAAATTGGATTCAGTATATTCCGAAACAGGGTTTTGTTGGACTTATGGAAGGCAATGTAATAGTACAAACAGAATACATGTAGTATGGCGCCAACACCCTACACCTTTTTCTGTCTTCTCCAAGACTTTTAGATTAAACCAACTCATATGCATAAGTAATTAAATTGAAAGCATGCAAACCAATCATGCAACTTGTCCTTCTTAGCTGCCTTCTACTTTTCTAGAATTTCTAAAACAATCAGTTTCAGTATATATATCAGTATAACCTCTTTAGAGTGGCCTGCTACAGAACAATTCCTCTGCACAACAACAGCTTTTGATATTTCCCTTAAGAGAAAGATCAATTAAATTTAATCTCTGTAAAGCAACAGATTCTGAACAGCAACACATTTCAGTCCTGCCCAGTGGGTGTTGTTCAAATGCACATGATTGGCTCACAACGTCTTAAGTATTTCAGATAAAATTAAAACATGGAACCATTGTATATTCATTTAATCTATTTCAAATAGAGAGGCATGAAAAACATATATACAAGTAAATTAGTCGATAACAAATATAAAATAAAACTATTATTTAGCATTAAATTGACATTAAAAAACTGAAAGTAGAGCTGTCACCATTAGCACATTAATAGGTTCTCACTGGATTTCTGTTGGAAATATATTTCGATTTCCTCACACTGGTTATTTCCTCAAGTATAGTATGCAGAGACCATGTTGAGGGCTGAACATAACACTTTTGTAACACCGTTTGAAAAAAAGGGAATTACAATAGTGTTTCGTTCAGCCCTCAGTGTGAAAGATTCCTAGATTTACAACAAACAGGTAGAGGAAAAATGAAACAAGTTGTTAGCTTGAATATATTTTGATTTTAACACCAGAAAATAGATTGCATGACAAATTTAGCCAGCCTTGCATTACACTCCTCATTATCATATGTGACTTCTTGGATTGTTCTGTTAGGTAAATATTAATTAAAATAACCTCTGATAAACAGATATGAATCAATTTCATAGAATTTAAGAAATGAAAAAATAACAAATTTTACTTTTTTGTAATGGTGACATCCCTACATAAAAGTGTAACAAATTTATAAATAATAATATACAGTACAACCTCTCATGAACAACACCTCTGCAGAGGTTAAATTCAATTAAAATTACCCCTTAGGGAAATATCAAAAGTTGTTGTTGTGCAGAGGATTTGTTCAGTCAAGTGTTGTTCTGCAGAGGGTATACTGTATATAATTCATAATGGTTTACTCTGTCTGCATAGCATTATACATACAACTTTTTTATTCTTTACTATAATAAAAAGCAGATAAATAGTGACAACAAACCAAGACAAAAGAGCAACACTAAACACAAATTTGATTTATTTTAAGACAATGCCAATGTAGAGATGCATGAACATGAACTTTACATTTCAATCAGCAAAATTTTCCTCTGATATCAGCTGACCCTCATTTTATTATTTTTTAAAAAGGAATAATGGAGTCATACAAGGAATTCATCAATATGACATGAAATATTCTAGACAATAGGTTTTAAAGTTCAACATACCACATTGAATCACATATCTATGACCATAAGATCTAAAGAGTGGCTGGCAAGAAAAAGAAGTATGCCACTTGCTCTTTGATTGGTTCATTCTACAACCCCAATCACTTGAAGAGTTCACTATGTAGTTTATGATAACTAAGCATTGGTTTATACCGTCTTTACACAACAAAACCACAAGATTAGAACTGTCTATGTTTTATTTGTGATGTACATGTACCTCATTCATATGGTATTGCTAACTTACTTGGTTATAATGATTCTTAAACTTATTTTTAGTTAGTTAGATAAGTATCTCTCATAAATGGTAGTATTTTACATAGTAGACAAATAAATATACAAAAATTTACAAGAAATGTCATTTGTTTAGTAAAACACACATTAGAAAAGATATTCATAATGTATTGCACTGTGTTGTAGTAATCATATCTTCAGGAAATAAATATAAAACCCTAGTGATTTAATAAAGAACAAATCTTTGAGCTAAAGCCAACCTATCCTAATAAAATTGGTCTGAATGGCTTCCTTACATCAGTAATTTATTCTTTATTAGATTACAATAGGTTATAACATTATTTCAATTCAAACACTAAAATTGTTATCTTAAAGAAGGAATAAATTCAAATTACTTTCAGTCAAAAGTTTTAAAACAGAATAAATCATGACCATATTATGCTATCTACATACTAATTAAATTTCCAACAATACTGGAATGTATCAGTCTCATAATTCAAATTAACAAAACAATAATTTTAGTAAAGTAAATTTAACCATGGATTAAAGGTCAATAATTAAATCAAGCAAGAAATCGGGACTAGAATTATACAGTTTTTTTTTTGGTTTGGTTAAACGCCAACACGTTGTATAGGTCATACCACGATAGTCGGTCAACCTACTCAATGGTAGCAGGTGCCTAAAATCGACACTATTTAGACAAGCAAGAATGGTTTAAACATTAAACATGGAGTAACAAGCCATGTTAGTAGATATTAACTCTTGAACATCAAAATAATGAAGCAAGCATGGTCGGTCTTCTTCATAGTTTTTCTTAAACTAATAATTCTTATTTACTTCAAATATCAGTATCAAAATATTTCATCAATTATATAGAAACCAATAGTCAATACCTGACTAGCATATATCACGAAGATAAATAATAGAAATATTTTATTCATCATGCAAAGGGTACAAAGGTGTGGGTATTAATTATTTCATTTTCAAGCTAATTTGTACATTTTCAAGTAAGTGCAAATTGACACGAGACCGATTTTAATATGTTACATGATCATTGTAATAAGTACACTGTGGCAAGCTGATTTAATAAACATAAATGATATTTTTACAGTATATCAGTCTATAAGATAATGATATGAAAGTGGTTGTCCGAACAGATCATTTTAAGAGCAAGCAATATATCTCATTTGCAGAAATGGTTGCACAAAAGCAATTGTTAGTTGCTCAAACTTAAAGATGTTGTCCCGGGCAACCAGACACCCACTAATTTTGTAGACAGGCATGGGCAGATCCAGCAAGGGGGGGGGTCATGGGGGTTCGGATCCCCCCTAGAATTTGCAAAATGTACATGTCCATTAGTGTATTTCTTGCTTGTTGGTCATTTTTAAGTAGTATGAAACATAGATTTAACGGTGATGCAATTTTTATTATCAATATGTTGCCTTTTTCTGCAAAATTTGTATAATGTGGTCGTGGTTCGGACCCCCTAGAAAAGTTTGGACCCCCCCCTAGAAAAAAATCCTGGATCTGTCCCTGACAGGTATATCCCCAGTCAATTTGCACAAGCTATACATAAGAGAAAATATTGACTGATGTAAGTCCACTCATTAACTAACATTCATTTTTCAAATTATTATATACAATATGCATGTCTATACACAATGTTACAACCATGTTCACCATTCATTCAATGATATCAACATGAGGCTGATTATCTCCTTTGATTTCAGTATCATATATAGACTTGTTCACTAGCTAAACTATCCATGAATGGTTTAACAAGTTCTTTAGTAGCAAAGTTGAATACAAGTCCAAATGTAATAGATATTGGCAGAGCTGGTAATGCTTTTCTGTACATAGCTAACAGCAGTAGAGTAAAACATAGTCCCTGAAAATATACATTAATTAAAACATATAATTTTTTACCAAAGCAAAATTTATGTACATATAAATTGGATAGCAGCAGTATATCAGAACCAATATAAAGGTAAATTAACATATTCTTTTTTTAGGGTTTGACCTACAGACACAGAAAATGCACTGGTCTATAATTTATATACATAATAAATCTGTGAGCTAATGCTCACTAGTGATACCCCCGCAAAAAATCTAAAATATGCGACAAAAAGGAAGTAGATGAGCAAGGAGCATGAAATCGCTTTACACCACATGGGACTATGGGATGAAGCAATATGCATTTTAGGCTGCTGCATGTTATAGTTGCTGAGAAAACTGCGACGGAAATTTTTAACGGACGCACGCACGGACAAGGGTAAAACAGTATACCCCCCTCTTCTTCGAAGCGGGGGTATAATAATTATAAAAATACAAAATTTGTATTATTTAAATAGTATGATCATAGTATGATAATTAATTGACATGGCCTATTGACATTAAAAGATTTAAATTGAGCACCGAAAAAATGCACAGGCAGAATGGATTTTGAGCCTTGCACTGCCATAAAATGCACCTATTTCTAAACATAATTCACATTAATATTTTGAAAACATTTCAGTATAAGGATGAGCCCAGGAATGAGTTTACTATATTCACATAGGTGTTACCTTGAAACAGAAGAGGAAACATTTTCTGTATCAATAACAATGAGGTAAGATTATAATCAAGAATTTGACTAACTTTGTGACCATGTTACCTCTACTATATTACTTAGAACTGATGAGACTTTAACTACATTGTTGTTTTCATCTTCTTAATTTAATTTTGCCAAAATTGTGTTCTTTATCAAAAACTAGTAAGAGTACCCTCCTAGTTACAAACAAACCAAGAATTCTAACAAAATAGTCTACCATGTTAAATAAAACTCAATGCAGAATGCATAAACATGCATAAATATAAGAATGTGACTAGGTATTAACATTTCAAGCAAAATTAAAGAATTTGAACAAAATCTACTTACTATTAGTATAGCAACAAAACAAGCTAATGTTGTATTCCAATCACCATATGATGAAGCTTTACCTACTAACACACCATAAAATATAAAATCACCAAGTCCTAGTTTTATACCTCCTGAAAATATATGTAATAAGAAAATGATAAAACATTAAAGGCTTCAACATTGGAGGCCTAAACATTAGAGGCCTCAACAAGTTTTTCAAACAAAAATTAGTATACCAAAGAAAATCATTTATGATAATACATTTAAAAGTACATTCTTGTTTAATGCATACATATTGTGACATAGGAAGTCTCCACTGAATGCATTTTTTGACATTGAAAGCTAAGGCTTACAACTCTTAAATATGTTGATTATTTAATGCAATCATTTAGACTTGGTGTCCATTCACTACTGTAAAACAAAGACAAGTTAGTGGCTTAAATATGACAGCCAGAAAATTTAATACTACTGTCCTTAAATAGTTCATATTCATAATTCAAGATAATAGGATTCTCCAAACTAAAACAGTCTTACATGATTCCCTATTTTAATGATATTAAACAATGATATTTATTAAGAACGAACCTGATTTCTCAGTACTGAGTTCAATCTTAGACTAATTCGCTTCCAGCCCCGTTTCCATATTTAGCACAGAAAAGAACCATATTGAACATTTATGAATATTTTCTGCATTTGGCTATGAATTTTGTCTTAAAGTCAAACAAAATTTCACAATTACAATGAAAATATGTGTACAAAAAACCAATAGAATTAAATTTTATCTTTGGTACTTTTCAGCAATAATGTGTAAAAAACTTCATTTGTACAACTGGTGCATGGATGGAAAATACCATAAATATGATTTCCGAATTAGGTCTATTCAATTCATGACATTAACACATGCAAAAAAAACTTAGTTTGTATCCCTGGTTCACAGATGGAAAACCCCATCATTAGGAGTTTCAAATTAGATCTCTTCAATTCACACAGTTGAATATAATATCAAAAATATGAAGCACTTACTTTCTTCCTGTTCTTCATCATTATCAGCCTGAGTATTGTTACCAGAACTATTGTTATTTCTTTGTTGTATTCTACCTTCTGGTCCATCTTGATTAGATAAAGCATTAGCCATCATTCTAGCCTGTGTAGATGATGTACTGCCATTAAACTCAGCATTTCTATTCCTAACTCGTGGTGCCCTATCTTTAAAACCACCTTCATCTTCGTCAGAGGCACACTCGGTATTTTGAGCAGCTGTTGAGGAATTCTCAAATACACCTAAAATAGAAATCTTTGGCTTAGCGCAAAACAGCTATAACTCACTCTTTTTTTATTGAGTTACAACGGTTTTACGCTAAGCCTGCAAAACTCATACTTTAACCCATGCTGTATTCCTAACTACTTATAAGCCTAGCAAACTGCTGCATTAATTTAGCTGAAATTAAGTGAAGTGATTACATGCAGCGCAAGCCTAGGTCGCACTAAGCAGTGAGGAGATTATAAGATCGAAGTGATTAGTTTAGAGTTATTGCTCTCAGCATGATGAGGGTAACTATTGTATTGGTGGAAGTTGAAATATTTGAAATACTGAACACCTACTTACAAACTTTAATGATGAGGAATTATCAAATACGGCAAAAAACAGAAATTTCTTTAACTACTGAAATCAATATTTGTACTGAAAACTTTCGCCTGTTACAAATCAGAACAAATTACAATCAATTTGTTCATTTGCCAATCAATGGTTACAATAGAAAGCCAAAACCATCTGAAGTTTGATTATAATCAGTTATTAGGTCAAGATCACATCAAATAATAAAACAACAAATCTATTTCCTACCATCACTATCCTCTGACATTCTTTTAGCTTTCTTCTTCTTCTTCTGACCCTCAGGTTGATCCCCATCAGCTCCCATAACTGTCTGCCACATTATTGTTGCTACGAATAGAAGAGTTATAATGTACTATACAATTTATAATTACCTTAACTCTGTAATAAATCTGTGATTCAGTAAAATGTGTGATTAGTTTTTTAATTTCTACAACTACTTAAGACCTTAAACATATTTTACATACTTGCAAATGACTGTATAACAATAACAATAATACTAACTATTATAAATTCCCCCTTTTCAAATGATTAAATCTATAACGACTATTTATTATAACTATAATTTTAAAACTTAACCACTTAAATAGTCAATAGTTGTATGCATACTATCATTTTATATACTTACATGAATATATAAGTGCTGGAAATATAGGTTCCCTACGTTCTTGTGCTGTCTCTACTAACATTCTTAATGGTCCCTTTGGACATAATACTGCTACTAAATCTGTCAATATATAAAAAACATCCAAAATCTATCTCATTAAAGGGGAATAACTATGCAAAAAAATCAAATTCTCAAACACCAACATTTTATACCAAGGTACATGATAATTAATCAGAAAAAACTTACTTGGTTGAAATGTAGGAGTTGCACACTGAAGAGTTTTTCTATATATTATGACATAAAGGGAGATAATTTCTTAAAATTGATAGAATAACGTAACTGCAATGATTTGTGCCAGGGCACCTTGTTTGATTGAAATCCATTGAGAAATGTAGAAGTTGCATGCAGAAAAGTTTTCCTACATATATATTAACACGTAAAGATGCATTATTCTGTACATATTAACTGAATCAAGAAAACCCAATGCTATGCACAAGGGCAACTGAGTCTGGTTGAAATCCATAAAGAATTGTTTAAGTTGCACACAGAAGAATTGTATATGCCCACCTGACCCACCCCAACAGCCTGCTGACATTAAGGTAGAATACCCATAATACACATATCAAGGAATTAGGTTTTTGCTACTTTCTTTATCAACAGGATCACAGCCTAGATTCACTGGCAAAATATTAGACTTTTTACTGTCAAATAATTTTTTATAACATTTTTTTGGGAAATAGAGTAATGAGTAAGAATCACACTAAAAATTTGAAGGGGTATATGTCTTTTAAATGTAAAAATGAATTTAATAGTCAACTTATTTTCATAAATGATGTTTGATAAAATTCACAGTACGTTAATGAATACAAATACATCATATTTTATAACTTTACCTTGGTATTTTTACACATATAACAAGTTAATCATAGGGAGACCCAACAGAAAATGTAATGATTTTCCCCGGCTTTAAAAAACACAAGTCTGTATCCTTATCTTTTGACTATGAAAACAGTCTCTGCACTCCAAGTTACCCATTAAATAATTGACCTTATACCATATGGCAATGAATAAAAGAAAGAAAAAGAGCTTTCACCACAGATAACTCAACAAAATGCCATTTTAATACATCGACCCCCTTTTTGAAAAAAATGTCAAAACTCTAGTGACCATTCTAATATGAAATAAACACTTCTTTACAGTATATATTTTACTTTTGAATGCCATTATTGACCATTTAAAGATAAAATAATGATAATTTACCGTCTAAATGCATTAATCTTTAACAACTTATTGATTTAATACGAATTTGTTTGGGGACGAATATGTTAGGGGACGAATCTTTTCGTCCATAGTTTAAATTGGATTTTTAAACTTCCGGTTTAAACTTTTTACACAAATTCTATCTATTTTCTCAAATAACTTGGAGAATTAATAATCTTTTTAGGTAATATAAGAAAATATTAATAATATTTTAAAAATGAAGCATTTACACAATAACAAAATTTATCCGATCTTTATCGATTTATAACGACAGGGACGAATACCACTTAAGTAATTTGTCGACATGAACCGACATCGCCCGAAGTTTGACAGCAGCTATTATGGGAATTCTGCCTTAACAAATCAATTAACCAGAGCAGGGATTCTATATAACAGGGATTTGTAATGAAGTGTTTTTTGAACTTTCATGGTCGTCACTGTCTATAACTGGCTGAACCAGGCTGTACAAACTATTCCAGAGTTTAACAAGAGCTCCGCTGGGCGGGGCATTATATGCCCTTGTGCAGTCCATGCTGTGTTCTATGTCATATGAAGTCCCTGTGACCTTGACCAATGACCCCGGGATCTCAGAATCAAATCCTTAACTGGAGGGCTATCCAAAGCAAAGATTTTGAGAACCTAAGTACAGCCATGGTTGAGTTATCACGGGCACAAAGTTTTCCCATACAAACTTCCAGTGACCTTGACCCTGGGCCTCAGAACCAAAAGTTCACACCCTGGACCCAAAGAGTTACGATACATAAAATTTGGTGATCTTAGATAAAGTTGGTTGTTGGACAAGGTTTTTCCTCATGATTTCCTTGCAACATAGACCTTTGAACCAGGGGCCTCAAAACCAAAGGGGCATATGCTAGAAATTTAGGCTACCCTTACATAATATTTGGTGAACATAGGCATAGTCATTATTGAGTTATTGTCCGGAAAATGTTTTAATATAAATTAAGTCCCAGTGACTTTGACCTTTGTCCCTGGGGTCTCAAAATCGAAAGGGAACATCCTCTATCAAAGAGCAATCAACACATAAATCCTTGACACATGGGCTACTCTCACGTAAAATTTGGTCAACTTAGGTACATTGGTTGTTCAGTAATTGTCCAGACAAATTTTTTTTTCATATGATGCCCCTGTGACCTTGACCTTTGACCAAGGGGCCTCAAAACCAATAGGGAACATCCTTGACATATGGGCTACCCTCACATAAAATTTGGTGAACTAATTTCATGTTACTTATTAAATATAGCATTATTTCCATTGTTTGCCATTTTGACTTAATTAACATATTGATTGAACATTTGAAGTCACTGCTAGGTAATTAAATATCTTCTGATTGAAGGTTTAAATTTGACCCTGTTTCCCCAAAACTGATAAGGCATATCCTTGATACATGGGCTACTCTCACATGAAATTTGGTGAACCTAAGTACAGTCATTGTTGAGTTATTACCCGGACAATGTTTTTCAATATGATGCCCCTGTGACCTTGACCTTTGACCCAGGGGCCCTAAAACCGTTAGAGCATATCATTGACACATGGGCTACTCTCACATAAAATTTGGTGAACCTTGGTACATTGGTGGTTCAGTTATTGTCTGGACAAGTTTTTCATTGTTTGCCATTTTGACTTTATTAACATATTAATTGAACATTTGAATTTTTGAATTTTGAATAATTCAAAGTCGAATAAAAAAAATTGAATTATCTCCACTTTACGCACAACTAAGCATCAATGTTTATCATCTGAGAGAGTTTGAAGAAGATTGGTTAAGAAATGAGGGAGGAGTTGTCCACACAAGGAAGACGGATGGACAGAAGGACAGGGGAAATAATTCAAAGTCGAATAAAAAAAATTGAATTATCTCCACTTTACGCACAACTAAGCATCAATGTCCATAATATGTGAGATTTTGAAGAAAATTGGTCAAGAAATGAAATAGGAGTTGTCCACACAAATTTGCTTATACAGACATATGAAAGGGGAAGTAATTCAAAGTCGAATGAAAAAAATTTAATTATCTCCACTTTACGCACAACTAGGCATCAATGTTAATCATCGGAGGGAGTTTGAAGAAAATTGGCCAAGAAATGAGGGAGGAGTTGTCCACACAAGGAAGACGGACGGACGGACGAGCAGCACCATAACATAATATGACCCTTCGTATAAAAAGGGGAAATCACTCCCGCGATTAGATACCTATTATTTGTACCCGAATTAAATCGAATTACTATAAACTTGTGTCGAAAGTTCAAGTTTTTCTCCTCATTGAGTCACATGTTGGCAGGATACTGTGTACAGATATTTTATATACAGTAGAGGTAGTTAGGGTGCAATCATAACAAAATATTATGTGGCGAATGACTTCAAAAGACTGTTAAAAGCGCATTGGAGAATAAGGCTGAAAATAGGCCAATTTTTTTAATTTTTTTTTAAATTTTTCAATGTGGCGGCATTCGTCGCCAGCGATTAAATTTTAATATGTTATTAGTAAGAATTAACTATTACTTTCATCTGTCAAAATATAAAAACTGGCGAAGATTGCCGCCAATGCAAATTTTGGCAAAAACGTGTGAAATTTTATCAAAAAATGCCGTTTTTGACGAAAATAGGCAATATTAAAGATCGTTTTATACACAATGACACGCATTTGACAAGAGATGATGGCTAATCTTTGTTTAGCAACTCTTTCTCTTTATTGTGATTGCAAAAATCGATTGTATTCCTATGTTTTAATACTTGCCATTTTCACCCCTGAAACGGGGCCGATTTCAGTCTTTGTGAACCTTGTCCTTTGATGAAAATCTATTAATACATTTACTTATCGTTACAAATCCCACTTATATAAAATCTCTGACCAGAGTTTCTTTTGAAATATCAAGTTAAAAAAGAGAAAAATTCAAAGTGTAAAAGTGGTCAATAAATAAAAATACTAAAGACTTACCCCAGACGACCATAACACCAAGAACAACCCATAAAGTCCAATCAGGTAGATATTTAATGAATACCAGAGACATGAGTGCACATATTGTAATAAGATATCCCTGCTGTAATAATAATGGACCCTTCCAATGTATACACATCATACCTAATACACCAAAGTTCCACATTAATAAAGCTACTGAGATGTAATCCATGGGTACATTGTATGCTTGAAGTATGGCCCTGAAATGAAGGTAAATTTAGAAAATATAAATCAAAATTAGCTGAAAGGTTTTTGTTTAACTGTGTTAGTTACATTCAATGGTAGCATAGTCATGCTGTCTACGAAATTATTGAGTGTCTGGTTGCCAAGGACAACCAATTTCTAGTTCGGGCAACCAAAAACTTCTCTTGAGGAACCAAATTTCTACAAACAAGATATCATGCTAGCTGCTAAAATGACAAGTTCTGGCAACCAATTTTATATCCTAATTTCGTAGGCTGGTCACTTTTGAAAATATATGTTGCTTAGCTTAAGCATTAAAATAAAACATTGTATTTAAAGTAAATTCAAAATGAACAATTCTTCGAAGTCTTTCAAGCTTTTATGAATTTTGATGCAGTTATGATATTAAGTACAAATATAAGATTATTTTTAACTTCATGTCTTCAACTAAGGGAAATACAAAGATTTCACATCTTAACCTTCGGTTTTATGCCTCATGTCTCAAGCCCCCAGACTCTCAAAACATTTATTTTTTTACAGAAAATCAATGAAAACATCAAAACTAAGTAATTAATCTATTTGTTTTTCAAGTTAAGAGTTATGAGGCCTTTGTGGTTATATTATTTAGTGTCTTATCTCACAATGGAATGAAGTAAGTCATCTTAATAAACAATAAAATCTAGGTGATTTACTTACCATAGATATAAGTAAGCAAACAAAAACAATAATAATAATGACGAAATGATCAACCAGCCATGTATTACCTGAAATAGAAACAAAATACAGATAAAATATGTCAATCTTACAGCATGTCCTTACATATTTAGTAATAATGTGATAAACCAAAGAATATATTCCTTTAACAAGAGCTCCGCTGGGCGGGGTATTATACGCCCATGTGCAGTCCATGCTGTGTTCTATCTCATATGAAGTCCCTGTGACCTTGACCAATGACCCCGGGATCTCAGAATAAGCCCCATCCTTAACTGGAGGGCTATCCAAAGCAAAGATTTTGAGAACCTAGGTACAGTCATGGTCGAGTTATCACCAGCACAAAGTTTTCCCATACAAACTTCCAGTGACCTTGACCCTGGGGCCTCAGAACCAAAAGTTCACACCCTTGACCCAAAGAGTATTAATACATAAAATTTGGTGATCTTAGATAAAGTTGGTTGTTGGACAAGGTTTTTCCTCATGATTTCCTTGCCACATAGACCTTTGAACCAGGGGCCTCAAAACCAAAGGGGCATATGCTAGACATTTAGGCTACCCACAAATAAAATTTGGTGAACCTAAGTACAATCATTATTGAGTTATTGTCCGGAAAATGTTTCAATATACATCAAGTCCCAAAGACTTTGACCCCTGGGGTCTCCAAATCAAAAGGGAACATCCTCTACCAAAGAGCTATCAACACATTACTCCTTGACAAATGGGCTTATCCACATAAAATTTGGTTAACCTAGGTACAATCGTTGTTTAGTTATTGTCCGGACAAGGTTTTCCATATGATGCCCCTGTGACCTTGACCTTTGACCCAGGGGCCTCAAAACCAATAGGGAACATCCTTGACACATGGGCTACCCTCACATAAAATTTGGTGAACTAATTTCATGTTACTTATTAAAATAGCATTATTTCCATTGTTTGCCATTTTGACTTAATTAAAATATTCAGGCTGTCAAGTGCCCTTCCGTAAAAAAGTAGGGAAAAAGTAGGGCTACATTTATGAAAAAAATAGGGCAAAAGTAGGAATTTTAGGATAGAAAAGTAGGGATAGTAGGGTTGTTCTAATACGTTGACTTATTAAAAAAATTAATTAAACCTAATTTGCTCAAACCCATGTTTTAGGTGTCACTAACCCCCTTCAAAATGGCTCACACAAGACTTGAAATTCGTGTTTTTAACTGCATGGGTGAAAGTTTTCAGGACTGATCCTGAAGTTCAGGATTTTTGGAACAGAGAAAGGGTTCTTTCCATATGGTAATGTGGCCTTAAAAACATGAAATTTGGAAATTTCAGGATTTTGAAAATGTTGAACTTTCACCCATGTAACTGTATTTAGTGAATTTCACAAAGGGAAGGTAGCCTAAAAAATGACATCTTTTAAGCATACATCCCTCCACTTTTAAGTGCGACTCCACCGTCAATAATGTTTCAGGGAGGTCCCTGAGGGGCATGAGTCTTATTCTGTCACCGAGGTTTGAAGGAGGCGCAGGAAGTCCAAAAATAGCAAGAAAAATACTATAACATATTTTGAGTTATCTCATACAAAATTTGGCGAACCTAGGTAGATTGGTGGTTCAGTTATTTTCCGGACAAAGTTTTTCCATACGATGCCTCTATGACCTTGACCTTTGATTCTGGGGCCCCCAAAACCAATAGGGAACATCCTTGACACATGGGCTACTCTCACATAAAATTTGGTGAACCTAGGTGCATTGGTTGTTCAGTTATTGTCTGGACAAGTTTTTATCCCATATGATGCTCCTGTGACCTTGACCTTTGACCCAGGGGCTTGAAAACCAATACGGAACATCCTTGACACATGGGCTACTCTTACATAAAATTTTGTGAACCTAGGTACAGTCGTTGTTGAGTTATCGTCCGGACAAGTTTTACCTAATTAAAGTCCCAGTGACCTTGACCTTTGACCCTGGGGTCTCAAAATCAATAGGAAATCTCCTCCACCCAAGGGCTATCCACAAATAAAATTTGAGGAACCCAGGTACATCCTTTTTTTGAGTTATCATCCGGACAAGCAATTGTCCACGAATGGACAGACGGCCGGACGGCCGGACAGACGGACAACATCATAACATAATATGTCCGTTTTTTCAAACAGGTGTATAAAAAGGAGTAGTAAGTACAGTATTATTTGCTAAAAAAATACATAGAAAATTGAAACAGACTAGGGAAATCAACAAGTTGTGTAACAAGAGCAGTCCACGGACAGCGCGCACAACAATTCGGGGGGGGGGGGGGGGGGGGTGTTCGTGTAAACGACAGCAACAAATTCATGCAAGAGTTATGTAACTTAGTATTTGACCTCCATTTACATGAACTGTACTATATTGTTATACTGTAAAATATATACTGACTTCATTCAATATTGAACTTCAAAACTTCAAAAATCATTGTAAAAGTTTACCAGCACTGCTAAAATTATAATAGACCAAATCAGTTGACTTTTTATGTAAAATAAATTCCCTATATTAATCAGATAATTAAGAGATGGAATCAACAACATACAGCTACTCAGCAAATTAAAATCTTTCTGGATGAAATTTTAGCACCTGCACCCCTAAAAAAAGATGGACCAAACCTGTTGACTTTTTGGTGTATAAATAAAGTCTTAATATTATTCCAGTAAATAAGGGATGGACTCAACAACATAAATATATATAATTAAATTCAACTACTTGGTATACTTAAGTTCCTGAATGAGAATTTTAGAATCTGCACCCCTATAAAATGATTATGAACCAAACCTGTTAACTTATAAGTGCATAAATACAGTCTTATTAATCAGGCAAATTATGCTACAGATTAAGGTAGAATACCCATAATACACATATCAAGGAATAAGACTTTTGCTACTTGCTTTATAATCAGGATCACAACCTAGATTCACTGGCAAAATATTTAAAATTTTTACCGTCAAATAAATTTTTTATAACATTTTTTTGAAAATTGAGTTATAAGTAAGAATCACACTATAAATTTGAAGGGGTATATGTCTTTAAAATGTAAAATTGAATTAAATAATCTAATTATTTTCATAAATTTTGTTTGATAAAATTCACAATACTTTAATGAATGCAAATACATCAACTTTAATAACTTTACCTTGGTATTTTTACACACATACCAAGTTAATAATAGGGACACCCAACAGAAAATGTGACGATTTTCACCAGCTATAAAAACTACAAGTCCGTATCTTATTTTTTGACTATGAAAACAGTTTCTGCACTCCTAGTTACACATTTAATAATTTACCTTAAACCATATGGCAATGAATAAAACAAAGAACAAAAACTTTTACCACAGATAACTAAACAAAATGCCATTTTAATACATCAACCCCCTTTTTGAAAAAATGTCAAAACTCTAGTGACCATCATAATATGAAGTAAACACATCTTTACAGTATATATTTTACTTTTAAACGCCATTATTGACAATTTAAAGATAAAATAATGGTATTTTACGGTCTAATTGCATTAATCATCAACAACTTATTGATTACGAATTTGTTCGGGGGCGAATCTGTTAGGGGACGAATCTTTTCGTCCATTATTTGAATTGGATTTTTAAACTTCTGGTTTAAACTTTTTACACGAATTCTACCTATTTTCTCAAATAATTGAGGGAATTATTATTCTTGTGAGGTAATACAATAATAATAATAATAATATTTGAAAAATGAGGCATTTACACAATAAAAAAATTCATCCGATCTTTATCGATTGATAACGACACCGACGAAAACCGCTTACGTAATTTGTCGACATGACCCGACATCGCCCGAAGTTTGACAGCAGCTATTATGGGAATTCTGCCTTAAACAACATACTACTGCTAAGTATACCCAAGTAATCCTGAAGGAAAAATAGAATCAGCACCCCTATAAAATAAAATGGACTAAACGTTTTGGTGTCTAAAGTATAGCCTTTTGGTAAATTATGCACAATACAACTTCATTTTAAATCAGTCTGAATACCTCGGGCATGAACATTGTTAGAAAGTGAAATTTACTATCCTGTCCTAGATCTACCTCAATTCATAAGACATGGGTCGACCTCTAATAATATTGTAAATCATTTTATACACAGAAGGTGAGCATATGACATCACGCATCCAGATCATCTTTGTAGAGTTGATGGAGCCGTTCTGTCTACATCACTGTTCAACTGCTGTGTGTATCAAGAGTTTAACGCTCTTTCTCACTAATAAGGACCAAATAAAATATTTCATTGTCGTAACCCAATTGAAATAATTTGGTCCACGAAAATTTTTATTTTTCAAGAGTATGATCTTCGCAGATGTGTTATTTATAGAATACAATACAACAAAAAGGGTTATGGGAGTTTTTTTGTCTCCAACTCTTAATTGAATACCTCGATTTTGGCAAAATATGCATGTCGCCGATTTTTATAACGTATTTAGCGCACATTTTTCAGATAATAGATATGTATATTAAGACCCGTTTTTTTCCACGATCTATTTCCAAAGGACATATTTTTTGATAGCAAAATATTTTATTTCGATGATAGAGTTAGAAAGTGTTTATTTTTAAGTTTCTGACATGTCGCAAAAATTATAATATCTACGTTATGTATCTCTTTAAAATGTTAAATTTTCCTTATTTAAAACATTTTGTGAATAAAGAACATGTAAAATAGTTTCTACCAGTCTACTTTTTAAATTAAGAAAACAAAAATTACAACTGGGCTTGTTCGGTTTTTAAAATTGGTGCCAAACGTCATTAGATTGGAATGTTATAGAAAAATGTGATATCTACGTGAATTAAAATATAAAAAATCTTCAAGCAATACAAAAGCCACACACATGTTAATCGATTAAAATTCGTTCACATTATAAGTATTAAACAGTGACTTATTTATATCTTATCATAATTTCAATTGCTAAAGCCAAACATAACAGAAAATATCTACGTTATCGGTA
Organism: Mactra quadrangularis; assembly: GCA_025267735.1. Classification (NCBI taxonomy): domain Eukaryota; kingdom Metazoa; phylum Mollusca; class Bivalvia; order Venerida; family Mactridae; genus Mactra; species Mactra quadrangularis. The sequence continues at coordinate 40,256,699 of CM046301.1, read as the reverse complement.
TTTACGTGACTGCAGTACAAATACCATTGAGTACGAAGTCAAACTTGTGTATACATTAATGACGTCATCATTATATGAAATGACGTCATAATTCTCGGCAGCCATGTTTTTTTCCAATGACAAACTTCGTAAATAATACAGAAATTTTGAGCAAAACTTCGTAGAATAGCCAACAATCCTCCTAACCAAGGTAAATATCATTTTCTTTACAATTGTACATGCTTTTTGTTGGTGTGATGTAGAGAATATATTGTTGTTTTAAATAAATTGACTTGGTGAAAAGTATTTACGACTATCTTTGTCAAATAAAGCAAAACAGTTGACAATATCTACGTTATCATTGATCACGTAGATATCATGATGCTTAAGGGTTTTCTGAGCGATATCATTCAGTCATGTCGAGTATGCTTTGACTTTGTATCAACGTCGCAGCGTCTTTTTGTCCTGTTTTAAAGCTATCTTAGTTTAATCTACAAGTTAACATAGTGTTTACAGGTTAATATCTAAAGCATGCTCATTTAAGTTATATCATTAGCTATAACGGTTTAACTGATAAAAAATGCAAAGTCATACTTGCAGAAATAGAAAATTTGCATAATAAATATTAATGTTTAATCATACTAACATGGTAAACATAATTAAATCAACATATTTCAATGAGAACATATTATATAGTTTGTTCAAATGGTAACGTAGATATCATATATACGTTATGTCTTAAACTAACCATTGTGTCTACTTTCAGATGGGGAAATCACGGGCACAGATTCAAAAGGAGTACAGAGAGCGCAAGAAACAACTGTTAGGTGCAGAATATCAGAAGAAGGAGCGAGAAAGGGTTAAAAAGTATTACATACCATCAGCTGAACTTAGTAACAAAAAGAGAAAACAAAGAAATGAAAAGATGAAGGCTGCTAACAAACGATTTAGAACTAGACAACAAGAGTTGTTGGACAGATTACAAATACATGAGTCAAGTAGGGAATCCAATGATGAAAGTGGATATGCTAGTATTGGAAGTGAAGCTGCCAATAGTACAGAAAGTGGTTCAGAGAGAGAACCAGTAACAGGTGAAAGAGAACGCTTGATCGTCAGTCTCCCAGCAATTAGAATGAAATCAAGAGCTAATGGGGCTAAGAAGGCACGAAGTAGAGCACTTGCTAGAGCACATAGATCAATTGTAACACTGAAAAAGCAAAAGTTAGATCTTGAAAGGAAGCTAAAAACTAAGGCGAAACAGTTAGAGAGAATTCGGAAAATGCCAATTCCTTCAATGTCGAAACTCGGTAAATCTTCATCAGTGTCAACAACAGAATGTTCTACACCAGTGTCTGAAATAAATAGTTCGTCTTCTGATAAGAAAGTCGTTGCAGAGATGTCACCAAAATCAAAAGCGAAAGCAGAAGTTGATAAGTTAAGACTAACACCAAGGAGAAGAAAAACTGTACAAAGAAAACTTCTCCTTGCTAATGTAGTTATTTCTGAAGTGAAGAATGCCAAATCTTCAATTTCAAAGAAGAAAAGAAGTGTATTACACAGTACAGTAGCAGGTCCCATAGCAAGAAAGAACAGATGTTTGAATGCATTAAGTTCTGAAATTGGATTGTCCAGAAAAGCAATGAGAAAAGCTGACACTAAAGTTTATTCAGCTGTAAAGGAAACAAGAAAATGTGTTTCAAAAATGATTGAGAAAAGAATAGAAGAGTTCCTTGGAAGGGAAGACAACTGCAGAGTTCAGCCTGGAAAGAAAGATGTGAAACAAGGAAAACAAACGAAAGTTCTCACTGACTACTTGAAGAATTTGTATGAGAAGTTTGTCGCTGAAAATAGTGAGCTAAAAGTTTCCCTGGCAACTTTCTGTCGTTTACGGCCTAAACACATTTTGTTAGCTAAGTTCATATCAAGAAATGCATGCCAGTGTTTGAAACACCAAAATATGGCCATGAAGGTTGCAGCAATGAGAAAAGTGGGTGCTAAGTTAAGTGAAAACCCAGAAAAAATATGTAACCATAGAAATAGTGTCGAAGAATTGGTAGACACAATTGACTCAGACATTAAGCTAATAAAATACAGACAATGGAAAAAGGTTGAGTTAGAAAACAAGATGAAAAAAATGATGATAGTAGAAATTGAGGTTACCAGAGAAGATTTTGTAACATTAATCAAGAAGGAAATTGAAGACTTCTGCGGTCACGTACACAGGGTCAAAAGTCAGTATCAAGAGCTGAAAGCCAATAAAGAAAGCTTGCAAAATGATGAGGCGTTGATTCAAATGGATTTTGCTGAAAACTATACCTGTCGAACAGCTGACGAAGTACAAACCGCATACTGGAGCCTGACATCAGTTACACTGCATCGAGTTGTCATCTATTTCAAGAAAGACGGCAAGTTGTGTCATAAGAGCTATGTTGTTATTTCAGACACCATAACACATTCTTCCAGCACTGTTGTTGCATTCCTTGATGCTGTGTTACCAGAAATCAAAAGCTTGCTTCCCAATATCACAAAGGTACATTACTGGACAGACAGTCCATCTAGCCAATACAGAAACAAGTTTATATTTAATACCCTCGCAAACCACCATGAGATGTATGGCGTTCGTGCTCAATTCAATTATTTCGAAGCAGGCCATGGCAAAAGTGCATGCGACGGTTTGGGTGGCACTACTAAACGAATGGCTGATGAGGCATCTCGTCAAGGGAATTGTCTTATCCAAAATGCTCATGACTTCTATAGTTGGGCTAAATCATCTTCAATGTCAGAAGTGACATTTTTGTTTGTTAGCAAGGAACTTTGCGAAAAAAAAACCAAGAGTTTGCTTCTTTGAACATCAGACCTGTCCAAAATACGATGAAACTGCATGCTATTATGTTTGACGATGACCGCAAAGCTTTTATGACAAGGGAGACTTCCTGTTATTGCACACAGTGTTCAACAGGAAAACTGTGCAATACGTGGACACATGTTTCTATGCTTAAGAGAGGTAATAAGTCAAAAGTATCACTACTAGAAACAGCAACTCAGCAAGGGAGTCCTAAAGAGATTGACCATGACAAAGACGACATATGTACTGGTAACAACATTGAAATAGCTGAAACAAAAAACACTATGAATACAAAAGAGTTCAGTGTCGACGACTTTGTAGCTGTTGTATATGATGGCATGGTTTATATTGGGAAAGTACAGGAACTTGATTCTGAAGATGGTGATTACAAGATTTCTTTCATGGAAAAAGTGAAGGAACTGTACAGATGGCCAAGAATAGAGGACATTTTATGGGTCACACATTCAGATATAATTGGCAAAATTGATGAGCCTCAACAAACAGGAAAATCAAAGAGACTGTTTAGGATTACAGTGGAAGCCAAGAACATAATCTCGAAGTACAGCGAATAACAATGTCAGTGGTGATTAGTAAAACACGATTTTAAACTTTTGAATATTGAGACCAGACAAGCAAACATATTATTAATGCATTTGATATCTACGTTACCATAACCACAATGAATGAATGTTACTGTAGAAACCAAGATGAGTTTTCTTTATCATATATTTTGCTTTGAGACTATAAAAGCTGTCAAATGTTCATAAGATATGATGAAATAGTATGTAGTTTGTAGTTTAATGTTTGAATCATTGTGATTAATTACATTTTTATATATGTGTTGAATTAAGGAGTCAGATTTGTTTTGTCTATTAAATATAAATGCTTTTTATCAGACTGTTTATTATATGATTGTTCATTCATGTTTGCGCTTTTTTCAGAGTTAATACAGTTTTATTTGAAGTCCGTTGATGTTTGATGTTAGTATTTCCTGTTTTAATGAATTTTGATATCTACGTTACCATTACCATAATGTATGAATGTTAATGTAACAACCACAAAGAGTTCTCATACTCTTATATTTTGCTTTGAGAATGTTAAAGCTTTCAAATCATCATAAGATATGATGAAATATATTGTTTGCGGTTTATAGTTTAATGTTTAAAGCATTGAGAGTAGCTTCATATTCATATATTTAGAAAAAAGAAGAGATATATGTGCTGTTTATCAAATGTCAATACGTTTCTTTACAATGGTGTTTTTAACATGCAGGTACATTCATGTCGTTGCTATTTTCAGAGTAATTGCTGTTCTATTTCAAGTTCATGAACATTTGTCTATAATGTATTATTTGTGAAGAATTATGATATCTACGTTACATTATAGATATAATTTTAACATGATGTTCACACACTGATAATTGATTTCCGAGAATGGGCCCAGACATGAATGTTTATAACTTGGATAAATAGACGAAAAACATTATTTGTATTTTTACATGTGAACAAGAAATAATAAATACAGCTTACAAAAGATGTGTTATATAAGCATATATGTAGTTTTATGTACTTACTTAAAATATTTGCCACCATCAAATGCTTACTGCTAAGATATCTTTATGAATAGTCTGGTGACAAACAGCAATATCTTCCTTGTATTATATGTTCTTTTGATGAAATAAATTTTGTTTGACAAGTTTGGTGTTTTTCATTCTTAAATTTCGTTAAACCATGACTGATACATTCAGTAACGTAAATATCTTTGATTTATCAGGTACACTTTTAAAACATCCGATTTGGACATATTTCACTGTTCATGTGGCGCAAATGTTTATATTCCATATTTTTAGACACATATGTTTTGAATGAAAAGCAATGATTTGACTGCAAAATCAAAAATTTATTTTTAACTTTTCTTAATTGGTCCTTATTATTGAGAAAGGGCGTTAAGCTAATGGAAGTTGTGCATTGCATTTACTATTGATGTATAAATTTAGTATGTGTTAGACCTTGTACTAAATATATTATAGGATTTAGAAAAACAAAGGATCGACACGATCATCATAGTGACGTATATAAACATGATTACTTTACTGTTTTGTTACAAATATAGCAATGTCATGGTGATAAGCATTGATATTTAGACCCCAAATTATTGATTTTCTCCGTAATACTTTTTGGTTGAGTGCCAAAAAAATTTGACTTCCAAAAAATCTTGATGCGGTACAAATTTTCAAGTGCGGGAGCAAAAAATAATAAATAATTTTTTTCCATTTTCGGATTTTTAGGTGCGGTAAATCCGACGAACAAAAGATCAATTTGTTGTGGCCTAGTTGCAAATAAAAAATGTTGCACCTAAAAACTTTACCAAGAAATTTCTAAGTATATAAGAGCCATAATTCAGTCCAAATTCATGCAAGAGTTATGTAACTTAGTATTAGACCTCCAATGATAACCCCGTAGACATGTGTGAGGTTTCAAGTGAATCCCTTCCGTAGTTGCAAAGAAATAATGATGCACCTAAAAACTTTACCAAGAAATTTCTAAGTATATAAGGGCCATAATTTAGTCCAAATTCATCCAAGAGTTATGTAACTTGGTATTTGAACTTCAATGGTAACCCCGTAAACACAAATAAAGTTTTAAGTGAATCCCTCCAGTACTTGCAATGATATAAAAGATACAAAAATGTTGCACATAAAAACTTAACCAAGAATTGTTACGCCGACGCTGACACACAGCTGTGTAGGATAGCCCCACTATTATTCGAATAGTCGAGCTAAAAATTAATCTTTGAAGCATTATTTCAGCAATACAAGGTAAAACTAGACCCCCCCAAGGGTCTTCATTAAAAAGTTTGAATCAAATCCTACAATAGGGGCTGAGAAAATGAGTGGACAAGATTTTTTATCAAAAAGCCATAACTCTGCAAAAAATCAATAGACTCTAGCCAAAATGGGATATGTACAATAAGTGCTGAGAAACTGTGCACACAAGTGAAAGCTACATACCGACCAACCAACAGATCAACTGACAAGGTGACTCCTATATACCCCCAAACATGTTTTGTGATTATAATAACTTTACCCCACACAGAAGCATCCAGTGTAAACAAACCTTTTAGCTAAAAACCCATAAATTCAAGTTCCAACTACAAACAATTCACTTTAAGACTTACTTACCTTATAACAACTGTATTTGTACAGCACCAGTAATATAATGGTCATTACAATGACAACACCAAGTAATATAAAAGCATTAGCAAATGATTGCCAGACTTTAGTTCCTGTATTGGTATCCGGTAAATCTTCATCATGAAATGGTGTATATATACTGTAATAAATAAATACAACAACCATACTGAAACATAATTTTATGGGGTTTGTTGTTTTGTGGTTTTCTTTTGGTTGAGTTTCCTGCAGAAGAAACACATTGTAAAGTTTTTATAACAGGCTGTGAGTCAAACTAAACACCATTCCTTGAAAGGCTAAATCTCCAGATTTAGCTGTTAACCAGTTACAAGGTGCATACTTCTTTCAGTGATTGACAACTACCCTACCCAACTATCTACATGATTCAAAATTAGTGGTGATAGGAGAAAGGCAGACCAAATTCCACGACAGTATGCTCTCCTGGGAATCCAACCTATGACCCCCTCAGTAGACTTGTGTGCTACTGACTCAGTTAGCTGGGCGCAATCACATTTCTTGCTCCAGTAAATTAGCACCATTCTAACAGTTAACAAACCCAGGATGTTTCAATCTAATAGCACATGTCCTGCCACTGGACCACAGCACCTACAGTACTTAAATATCTTAATTGACATAAAAACAATAGAACATACCCCTATACTTACAGATAAGCTCCATCTTTGAGTGTATAGAAAGATATAGAACTAATGGTTGCTACGACAACAGCCATACATAATGTGACTGGTACAAACAACATGATAACATGTTTAGCACCATATTGTAATGTCTCTTCCTCATCCTCCACATTCTCCGACTCTCTACGCTGCTGTTGTTGTTGTCTCTCATGTTGTGGTCGGTCATTACCATGGCGATTTATAGGTCGAGTCTCTACCTAGAACATAGAGTGTTATGAGCAAATAGAGTAATCTGTGGATAGTGATTTTGTCAAACTCCTCACAGTGCTTATATCACGCTTTGCTACTTATTGATTTAATAAAGGGAAATAACTGCTGTGGGGAGTTTGTGATTCTGTATGGTATTCATGAACATAGGATAAGTGTTAATTTTGCATATTGATGGGTCAGAGCAATATTAGGCTAACTGCATGTTAATAAAGAACAATTTAGACGAGTTTTGTAACGACACATGGATATGTTAAAATATGTTCCTTAATTACTTTTTTTCTCTACTTCAAGGCACTAACAACTTTCACCATAATTATAATAAACAACTCAACATTTATCAAATAGAGATACAGTATCATCTAGATGTATAGCTTCTTTGTCCTACATTATTAAGACAAGACTAGCAAAATTAGCCTAAGCCCTTCTGTATTTACATGTAGTTAGACTAGTTTTGCACTGACTTATCAATGTGCATATTTTTGTTGGGTTTTATGCTGTAACAACGCATTGTATAGGTTATATCACTACAGTCAGTCAACCAACTCTCCATTCCTTGAAAGGTTAAATCTCTGGATTTAGCTCTTAACCAGTGACAGACAACTGCCCTATGTTATTAAGAATCAGTGGTAGGAGGAATTTCATGACCAAACTCCACGACTAAGTGCATCTAAGATTTAAGGCAAAGACTGAAGTTTTAAGTTACATCTTCATATCAAATCCTATCATAAAAACATTTTTGACAATGCAAAATTAATACTGAAAGCACAAGGCACAAGTTATACTGATAAAACAATCGAAGGTTTGTATTAATGTAAAGGAAAGATAACTCTTACTGATAAATCTCCATTCTCTTCCCTTGTATTTGAATCCGACATGAGGCGAGTAGTCTCACTGGGTATCTCCCCGTCAGAATCTTCTCTATTCATCAAGATATAACAGATACTAGAACATCTATGGCTAGAAGTATAATAAATATAGGAAAAAAAATATACATATACAGTAAAACTCGGATATTAAACATACTCGCTGGGCCATATAAAAAAGGTATGTTATAACCGAGGTATGTTATATCTATATAGCATACTAAGTATGTTATATACGAACTATATAACATACTCTTTTATAGCATACTTGAATACGGTTTTTACACTATCATTTTGAAGTGAATATTCTGTTTTCTTGTTACATCTATATATGTATGTAAATTATTTAATTTAATATCAATATGTTAAATTATCAATAAAATGAATAAAGATATTACCAAAACCGTTAAGCAGTTTTTTGTATATATTTTTCTTCTGAAAATGCAGAAACAATAAAGTCTGCTTACATACCATATAAACTGCATTAGGCTGCCATTGACGGCAAGTGTTCGGATTGGCCACTTACAGCAGGTGACTGTTTAAACCAATTTTAATTAAACTGCATCAAACAGTTCATTCTGATATACTAGAATTTGTCATTTTCGTAGAATTTTTATTTGCCAACAGAATGGTGTTAAATGACATTCTTTTATTTCATAACAGATTAACATTGGGTATATCACTATTTTTTGTGGTTAAACATCTTAAATAAAGCTTTAAATTGCAACAAGTCCTTAAATTTTGATGACAGATTCGACAGAAACGTGGTTACGAAACTCTCCGACGCGGCCGACATTTTGTTAGTGGAGATGCTTAAAGGCCGTATTCCGTCTATTTTCCGGAATTTTCGTAAACAAATCAATTAATTGATGAGTTTTGTTCACAAACTTATTTCATCTTCGTAAATATACTAAACAAAAATATCTTTAGTGCATGTATTGAAATTGATTATAATTGCTCAACACCAAACTGTAGACAAACTTCTCAACGCCTCATTAAATAAATTGAGTAAAAACGGATTAAGTGTTTAATAGGGATGCACGATAATATCAGTATATTGCAATACGTCTCAAACACAATACTTACCGGTACGGTGCCGCAATATATCGCTATATTTTTATCTTAATCTAATAGACTAAAAGTGCATACTCGAACCTGTTTTGCATTATTTGTGGCCAAATTTGACCAGAATCTATTTCATTTTTGGTTTTCCTTTAATCTATTTTAGCATAAAGATCTAGAATAAAGTATTGACATATCTACCTGTGACGACTTTAATATTACGTAAAGATGTTGGAACTGATGAATATTTTTCATAATTTGACGTTGAGTATGATACCTTTTTTAATTAGTTTTTTTGTACTGTACATATTATAATATAGTAAAACTAAAGATATATCAACACCTTCACCAAATAAGTTATTACTATTATAAAAAAGGGTAAACAATGTTTTAATACAGATGTAGATGTAGGAAACAAAATTTCCTGTTTAGTCATATATTTCGTATACAACTTATTAACAATTTCAACATTTTAATTGGTGTGTTAAAGACATTGCAGAAGAATTTCATAGATTCTAAAAGCTGGCATTAGTTTAAGAGACTATAAGTGCCACTATTTTCATTCATTGTCATATTATATAGTAAAGCTCTAATACATGCTTATATAGATGGACATCACTGATAAGTCCAAAAGGCAGATGTGTTAGGCTGACGATATAGATATAGAGGGAAAATGCATAGGTCAACAAAGGATAAGAGTCAAAAAGCGGACACATACAAAATAAGAAAAGGTGAAGATTAAAATAAAATATTAATGATGCCAACTGAATTTTACGAAAAGTATATACGTTTTCGTAAAATTCAGTTGGCATCATTAATATTTTATTTAAATCTTCACCTTTTCTTATTTTGACACATGGGCTACTTTCACATAAAATTTGGTGAACCTAGGTACAGTCGTTCTTGAGTTATTGTCCGGACAAGGTTTTTTCAATATGATGCCACTGTGACCTTGACCTTTGACCCAGGGGCCCCAAAACCATTAGGGAACATCCTTGACACATGGGCTACTCTCAGAAAAAATTTGGTGAACCTAGGTACATTGGTTGTTCAGTTATTGTCCGGACAAGTTTTTTTCCCATATGAGGCCCCTGTGACCTTGACCTTTAACCTAGGGACCCCAAAACCAATAGGGAACATCCTTGACACATGGGCTACTCTTACATAAAATTTGGTTTACCTAGGTACAGTCTTTATGACAAGGTTTTTATATTTTAAGTCCCAGTGACCTTGACCTTTGACCCTGGGGTCTCAAAATCAATAAGGAACACCATCTACCCAAGGGCCATCCACACATAAAATTTGAGGAACCTAGGTACATCCTTCCTTGAGTTATCATCTGGACAAGCAATTGTCCACGGACATACAGACGGACGGACTGACAGACGGACAACATCATAACATAATACGTCCATGTTTTCAAAACGGGCGTATAAAAACAAATTTAAAATAAAGTAAGCCTCCAACAAGACTACATATTAACATAAGTGGTATGCTAAGGATTTGTGCATAAAGAGGATAAAATATTCAAAATACAAGCTACATTCATAACATCTCAGGAAAAAGAGGATACATCATGGTGCAATTCTAAGAGGTAGAAGTTAATGATAAGCCTCAAAATGATACAAGAACACTTTAAAAATCACACTAGGGATATTTTGTACATAATTGTCTGTTGTCATTAATGAAACCCTTACTATTTTACCGACTTAGAGTAATAGAATTTCTACCAGAAAAAGATTCAGTATACAAAGTATGTTTATATAAATTAGAGTACATGTGAACTTTCTTAAGTATTTTGCATAATTATATATATGATATATAGGTATAAAATTACATATGATTTATTGGTAAATGTCCTATTATGACTTCTTATATACTTAACGAAACTTCTAAGTACTCCGATTTCAGTATTGTGTGAAGTCTTATTTTTCAACATTAAAGTCTGATTGATGATGGAGATATATTTTGGACCATACTGACCTTGGCTTTCATGGTTTTCATGCTACCTTATCAATACAAAACCGTTTTTTGTCGTGCATGCATTGATATGGGAAAATTTTCTTATTGTTTTGATTGAACGGAAACTTAGCAATTAGAAGTCTTATTCTGCAGGTGACGCACCGTCTGGCAAAAGAATATGGTAATTTCTCGTTCTTGGAGTGACATTCGAGAAATTTCTTGATTTTTCGTTGTGCTTATCAACACACTAATGATTTTCACTAAAACTGACAACGTGCAATTTTTGCACGATAAGCACGTGCACATTTTCGCTTTTCTGCGAATGCACGACAAAGCCAATTTTGCATCAATTAAGAAGCATGAAAACCATGCAAACAGACGGCAGTATAGCCCTGTACTATAAATACCCTGTACTGTAAATATAAATTACATTTATATTCTGGATATTAATACTCTATGTTAGTTACTATAAGTCACAAATATGCTTACTGAAATGATCATCGCCAAGTGCAAAAACTCCTAAGTTGGCTTGTTGTAAAGATTGTTATCAGATTAGGTGAAGATTGCATAGCATTGTTTCACTAAAAAGTCACCACAGTCACGGAGCAGGTCCCATATTACAGAAACTTCTTAAGATTTATTTTATCTTTTTCCTTATCCTTAAATTTTCACCTTAGGCTGGTAATTAATGTTAGTACTCATAGAGAGGTCTGTGCCCATATTACAGAAACATCTTATCCTCATCTTTTTCCTTAAGGTGTATTTTTTCCCTTAAATAGTAAGAAAAGTCTTAAATTCTAACATTAATTACCAGCCTTTGATAGGTGTATAAATATTAAACTTTTCTAGACTACTAAATTATCAACCAAATCATTAAATAATTTTCTTTCTAACTAGAATAATATTGTGAATGTTATAAAAAATAATATATATATATGAAATAGTTGTATTACTTATTTATTTCAATGGTATTGCTCAACACATATAGAGCTATATAAGTATACATGGTTCAGAAAGTATGACAAGTAAATCTGTGAGCTAATGCTCACTAGTGATACCCCCGCAAAAATCTAAAAATATGCGACAAACAGGAAGTAGATGAGCAAGGAGCATGAAATCGCTTTACACCACATGGGACTATGGGGTGAAGCAATATGCAAAGTATTAGGCTGCTGCATGTTATAGTTGCTGAGAAAACTGCTACGGAAATTTTGTAACGGACGGACGCACGCACAGACAAGGGTAAAACAGTATACCCCCCTCTTCTTCGAAGCGGGGGTATGAGTATGCATAAGATAAAAATAAACAAAGGTGGGTGGATCTATCAGTCTTTGAAATTCATGCATCTCATGATTATGCATTAGACAATGTAAGACATAGTCATTAGTACTCTCATAAGTATGTAGAGGAAACATTACATATTGATGAATATGTTCATGCGTTCATTGTAGTAGAGTTGCTAACATATGCTTCAAAGAATATTAATTTATAATTTGAATACAAAATGAATTTTCTAAGTACCCTAATTTACATATTGTAAGAAATCTTTATTTTTCAACATTTATGTCCGATCGATAATGGAAATATGTATAGGACATTACTGTTGTCTGCTTGCATGGTTTTCACTCTTCTTTATCGATGCGAACCCGGTTAAGCTGTGCATGTGTTGAAAAATAAAGATTTCCTGCAATAATGATATCGGAGTACTAAGAAGTTTTGTTAAATGTATTGTATTTTTATAAACATGTAGCAGAAAGTGCACAAAAACTTTCCTACAATATAGTTGGACCAAAATCGTAAGTCTCATTTGGGCAAACAGCATAAACTATTAGGCAAGGCTATTTTAGCAAGGATCTTTAATATTGATTCTTTCAAAAAGAAAGAAAATACAATGTAGTCAAATTTGGTTTTAATCTCTGATTAGGTGATTTGAAGTTGAACATGTAAAAACTATTTTCAAGAGACAAATGCCAGTCAATGTTAAAAACTTAAATATTACCAATATTAAGCACCCATATCACATGTTGACCAACTGTAGTCAAACTATTAAATCTGTTGATCCAAAGAAAGCTTTAATCAGTAAACACAATATAATTCAACACAAAAAATTTCAAAGACTCAACAAATCAATATAAGAAAACTCATGTAGCTAACAAATTACTTACAAAAACTATTTGCCAATCAGGCTCTACAAAAAGTGCACAAAGAAAAACAATTGTTTATAGCATTCATTACACAAGGCATGAAGTGTTATGTTCATTAAATAAATAAAACAGAACAATACTATAATTTAAGATTGTTACAAAATGAAAAATTATTTAAGCATGCATATATTACAAGATCATAACCATAAATATTAAAATACACAAATCAACAGAATTTATATTTTATTCAGCTGGAGTCTCAACAACATTATCTTGACCATACTCTGACTTGGATGTCAGACAATCCGTCCCCAGTCACATCCGTCCTTGGACGATTCGTCCTTGGACGATCCTTCCCCAAATTGGGGATGTTAGGATGATTCGTCCCCTTATGTGTATATAGCACAATGAGTATTATTAATACGACCTGATATAATATATGTGTATTCTGTGTTTATTCTTTTATTTTTACATTTTTTTATACATCTTTTTTTTTAATTTCATACAAAATTACAACACAAAGAACAGCAAATTTAATTTCATAAACATGGTGTACTGGAATGAAGCTCGAGTACTATGCATTGTTGAATAAAGATGTATTTTAATCAACGTGATTAATATAAAAATAATTCATTGTTTCAAATTGAAAAATAAAAATGTAAGCTAGTTTCGAATAGAGTATTCTTGTGTAATTAAGTGTATGTTCTGTTCTGTTCAAATATATATTTTTTATTATTTTCAACCCAAATAAATGGACCATCATTTGTATGTGAAAAACAATAGTCAATATGCATTTACACAAATGTAAAATATTCCTTTTTATTACGTTTGATGTTTTATTTTAGCAACTTAATTATAGCAATTATATGAACATGTTACATTGTTACAAATTTAAGATGTGTTCAATTTAATGAGATTGGTGAATATGAATAAAATAAAATTGATTTCTTATTATTATTATTTTCTTATTTGTATTGGTGAATATGAATAAAATACATATAATTTAAAAATGTTTGTTTTATTTTCATATTTGTATCACATTATAGCAATTCTGATATAGATCTATGTTACGTCCTCTTCGATGAATACTTACTTTAAACATGCAGGATTGTATTGAAATAAAACATCAATTGGCAAAATCTAATCAAAAGATGAATATCTGTACATAAATTTTCGTATAAAATCAATTCCCGTATACACTTATATAAAATGGGGACGAATCGTCTAAACTCAGATATTTTCGGGACGGATCATCCAAGGACGAATGTGACTGGAGACGGATCGTCTAGAGGGAGAATAGTATTGCGGACGGATCGTCTGTATACCCTCTGACTTCAAGGCTAAGGTATCAGAATGTCTGTATTCCAAAAGCAGGGCAAGACATTAATTTTCCAAGTAGGTTGCCTGGTTGGACAACCAGCATGCATACACTAAATGATTGTTAGCAATAACAAGTTGCCCAAACCAAAATATAGGTTGTCAGGGGCAATCAGACTACCTTTAAGTTTTATGGGGACCGGGACAACTCAACCCGTGAACAACTCAACCCGGGACAACTCAACCCGTAAGCCAGGACAACTCAACCCATGGACAACTCAACCCGTATGATATATAATTAGTTATTTATCATAAATAATATGTTTACTGTTAAATTTGATATTAAGATAAAATTTAGCGCGAATGGAAGATATTAAAATATGAAAATAATGATGAAAATACATTTCGCCGTGTAGTATGACTAATAATGCTATTTAAGATCTTCAAGAAATCAATGATTCTCTAAAAAAATCCACAATATTATATACAATAGTGATGTTCCGATTATCGCCGACGTCGCCGAAATCGGTTAGAAAAATTTCAGCGACGATTAATCGTTTATGATTTCTGTGGACGGCGACGGGTCGCGGAAAACTAGCCTGTACCAAAGGGAGATAATTCACTTTCGTGTGCGTGCTATAATGGCGGATTCGGCAGAAAATTTGTTCTTGAACAGCTTTTCTTCGACGTAACCCACATGCCCGACACCCGAGACGAGTGATTTCGACGACGAGCGAGCAAAAATCTTAGTCAGTATAGTGCTGCGTACCTTGAGCCAAGTCGCGGTATGGTACGTACCTAGGTACGGCAGTTAAGGTTCACAATATGTACCTAGGTTCAATTTGGTAATGTTATTTATAATAAAGATTCTTTTGTATAATTGTGTTTAATAAATCAACAAGTGACCATAAGAGTATTTTAATTTGCTAACAAGTTTATACTAACATCTTTTCTGTTCTTTGCCTATTTGAAATACTCATTAAACAACAAACTGAACATTTTCATAAAGTCATGCATACTAGCAGGTGTTAGTTATCTTAACTGTTTGTCAAGGATTACCATAATAATACAATAGTTTTGATAAATACAGTGTAGCTATGAAAGCATCATAAGAATTTTTAATTGAATTCATAAATTACATGAATATGCATAAAATTTTACCATTACAAATGTCAATATCGACAAAAAAACGTCTGTTGTTTGAAGATTTGTTTCAACTTCGTGTGCCCGAAAACAGTGACTTTTGTTTGAATTTGTTGGTTCCTGAAGCATTTTTGTTATATTAGGAAGAACAATTAATAAGCTTTTTACATTACTTATGTAAATTTAAAAATGTTTCAATTTAATATGCCATAGCGTGGGTCGCGAAAATATATTACATATGACCATAGGGATTCATTTTGACGAAAATATTACTAATTAAGACATAATTAAGTCGTAAAATGAAGACAATGAAGTTTGTTTAGACAATTACTTTTGATGATTTTTTAAGCTTTGTTTATGATTTAATAAGATTCACTTGTTGGGAGTTTTGGGCGTATGTGCCGAAAATAAGTGCGATTTTAAATAAATACGAACGGAAAAAAGTTATGTTTGAATTTTCTAAAATAAATTAATAAAATAACGGGAGTCATAGTTAATTTTACGTTAGTCTAAAAAATTGATTTCCTGCGATCGTCGATTTTGTAGCTTTTCAAAACCTGCCAATAATTTAGCGTATAGAGTCAACAATTAAAAAACTAGGTCACGCTTGCTTTAAAATTTCTTTAAAGTAACCATTAAATTATAGAAGAGTCTATGATTACACGATTAGACATAGCAATTATGACATTGTATTATTAGGCTATCAAACATCGACAAACTGTGAAAAATGCCGACACATATATTTAATTGTTTACATCAGTTTCAATTCAAAATTACAAACACATGTTCGTCATCAAACAAAAGATTAATATAGCCGGTGTACATGGCAGTTTGTTACGTAATAATTTAGGATTACTACAGAAAATTAATATGATATACACACATATACGAATGGCATATAGTAACTGATTATCACGACTAATTTATTTAATTTGTGTTAATTTGATTAACTTGTGTTTGTCGTCGTCTTGAAATGAGATTTTGATTTAAAACTCGTTATTTAAGACCAATAGGAATATATGTTAGACAATATTTAAAAAGACCGCGGTTCACTCGGATTTTTAGGTCACGGTACGGTACACTCGTACCGGCCACCTTCGGTTACGGTTTCACGGTAGTTCGGTGAACCGTTGCAGCCCTAAGTCAGTAGCCCGATTGGGAGTCCTCTTTACATATCCGAATCATGTTTGTATCCGAAAAAGGTGTACTCTTACGCAATTTTACATTAACTTTTATCTGAGAGTTTTGCGTAATTACTCTTTCACACATTCATAGTTCCGTTTCGTAATCAAATTAAAGATGAAAAATTTAATGTTGACCAGCAAACTCTTTCAGTCTTACCGCTTCTAAATGATAAAGCTCAACTTGTTTTTGTTGTAATTCTAATACGCTATCGAAGTAGCTGATAGTCTCTATGTGCATCGTTGTCGTCACAATTTGTACTTAATTACTATGTACTTTTAAACACTTGCTGCTACGGGATTAACAACATTAACAAAAATCTTGCTTACAAAATGTAGAAAAAACAGTTTGATCATGAGATTTTAGAAAAATACAAAAATAAACGTGTAAAAATAAAAAGTGGAGAAATGACAACTAAAAAGTGGAGAAACGACCGTAAGCCATATAATAACTACATATTTTGTATAAAATACATACGACACAATTGACACAATATTTATGCAATCTATAAATACCATTACTGTACTAGGGATAGAATCTAGTTTAGCGGACCCCGCTATTGCGCATGCTCGGACGTTGCGTTGTTTACAAATTTTGGACGCCATTTTGTTTTTAACGATCCAGTTTTTTATTCATTATTTAAATGAATTATTTTCAATAACTATTTTAAAATTCTTTTTTGTTATCCATTATTATTATCAGAGGGGGTGTGGGGCGGCAGCCCCCATAAAAACAGAAAATTAGCCGCATTTACCTTCGCGCGTCTGCTCATAGAAACAGCACGCTGCGCACGCATATTTATATTTACTTCCGGGGTCCGCTAAACTAGATGTGTTCCCTGTACTTTATTCATGGATAGATTGCAGTTTACCGGTACTAGTTTGTTAACCACTTCTGCGCATGCCTAACCGGTCAGAGCAGGCTGCATATTTTCTCGTTTAAAACATAAAAAGGGGGTTCAGGGGCGGTAGCCCCTGATATAACATGAAATCCTGTACTTTCATTGGTTGTTAGCGTTAATGCTTTGCCAGAATTAGTTACTAATAAACACTACAATTTCGCGGCTTTTTTATGTACCGGTAAACTGCAATTGTCCCTTATTCATAAATATCTTCCATTCTCGATAGAAATATATTTATTTTCACTTTTTATTGTTAATACATATTTTTATGATAAATAACGAATTAGATAATATATCAAACTATCATAATATATTTTACGGGTTGAGTTGTCCACGGGTTGAGTTGTCCACGGGTTGAGTTGTCCCAATTTCGGGTTGAGTTGTACCTGACCCGTTTTATGTTATCAGACAAACCTTATATAAAAGTTGTGAAAATATCCCTCCCTCCAGGAAAACTTCTATGACTGCAGCCTAGTCAGTAAGAAAAACAGAACTTCTGTATCCTAGAATACAAGGCTAAAATAACGATTCCGTTGTCCAAGCCAATGTCTATTAATAATTCCAGTCAATTTCAGACTTGGTTCTGACAGTAGCCTCTTCCTGGTTACTCATTACTCATGTTAGATCATAGACTGAGTTCAAAATTTACAATCAGAAGAAAACTATCATCATTAGACTATATATAGTATAGCCTATAAGATTAAGGGCTAAGTGAAACAACTTCCAGTACGGTACACTGAAAGTCACAGAGAGAGAGAGTAAATCACATGAGTCATATTCATAAACATTTGTGACTAGTGTTCAGCAAACAAGACGATTGTGATATTGATAATTGTGGAGTTATTCTGAACTAATTAACTCAGCTAAAATGGAGAAAATGTTCATTACCTGCTAATCACATAAAGATCGTAGTAAAATTGAAAGAACCGACACTGTTTGAAGTAAGTTTATGAGATACCGAAAATTTTATGTATTGTCTTCCTGGTATGTAATATACATCAACCGCTCAGACCGAAAACACCCCATCCATTTGTGACAAGTCCCGCCCAACAAGCGTATTGAATGCACACAGAGTTATCGTACGCTGTCTCACTAAAGTAAAATCCTCTATATACCTATCATAAACCTATTGGAGCTTTTGTGATTGTAATGAAAATGATTTATATTGAAGAAAAAAAATAAAGAAAAAATATCTCAGATTAAACATGAGAACGTGGACATTATAGAAAAACGTGTTAAACGGACAAATGTGCTATATAGAAATATAGCAGAGGACAACTTAGATAATAATATCTTTCCAAATAGTATATATTTTATAACACACAGGACAATTCAGAAATATTTTAAAACATAATTAATTTTGAAGAGTAAAAAAAGAAATAACATATGTATATTAGTAGGCCTATAGATAAAGCGAAAATAAAGTAAAGCATGGGCAATGAAGAAATGCAGTAAAATATTATATTAAAATAACATACTAGTTAGAAATATTGTTAAATTTCGTGAGATTCAGAAATGTTTTACAATCATACGTAAAATGTGTAAATTATAGTATAACATTTGACAATATATAGATATATTAAACCTGCCCAGCAGGCACACGACGTTGATTCAACGTTGTTACAACGTTGAAAATGAGACAGTACGTTGATCAACCAATTTTAAACCACAAATAAATATTTTATCATCGGATGTTGATAACCGACGTTGAAACAACGTTGATAATGGTTGTAGTATATTTTAAATTGTTTTTATATTTTTTTATAATATTGTGATTATTTAGATGGTATACTATCTTCACTTAAAGTATGCCCAAAATATTTTCTATTGACTATGAAATATAGAAACTGTTACTCTCTCACTATTTTGAATATTCTCTAACGAACATTCTAGAAAGTGCTTTTCGCGCGTTTAGAAGCTGCGCATGCGTGCGTGACGCATTCAGAAACGCACAGTGCTGACCTCGACTTTTTAAAGCGCTGACGAAGATCTAGTCTAGAAAACATTAGTTTGAAGGTATGTACAACGATATTATACTAACATACTATACTAGTCATTGTTCTGTTTATAGATATCATTTGTTTTTTTCACCCACGACTGGTTTAAGAGTTGAAAATTATGTGTGTGTTCAAGAAAACCTTGTCGGCGCCATTATTCAAATCAAATATTCTATTTTCTTTGTCTTACGCCTGCAAATAACATTCTATTAAATGCATTCTGTGTTTAAAAATTATGTCCGAATTCTGTTTGTTGAAAAATTAACAGAAACTTATCCATTGTATAATGTAAACTTCAAGTAGGTGGGTTTCAGACGTTTCGTCCCGATGTCATTCGACCCAATAGGCCAATTTGCACGGAGACGATTCGACCCCATGCCGATTTAACCTTGGCGTATTTTGTAGAACAGACTGTTAGTGTGTAATTAAAATGAAGAGATCGCCGTTTTGTGTCCAAATATTAAGGGCTCAGAGTGAAGAAAATCAAACTGCAGCAGTTCTTTTTGTATTCTTATGATTCATATTTTTGATTTCAGAGTCAGTTTTACAGAATCACTAGGGAGCCACGAAGTGCAAAGTCAATGGAACCATAATGAAGTTTTTAAAATATGCCCCAGAAAGGTCTGGAGGTAGGGGCAGAAGAGACCAAGCTGAATATTTGTTACTTATAGTTTTATACAGTTTTTAGTTAAGTGTTTGCTTATTTGTATGGGTTAATGACCCATTATCATTGACATAGTAATAAAATTGTAAAATTATTGGATCTTTTCTCATGTTTTTTATTTGTCCTTGTTATACAGTTTTTCAGTCGACAGATATCTAGATCAAATATATATCTAGATCAAACTCTGAAAAAGGGCTAAATACAGCTTATATTCAACCTCCTTCAACTATAGTTCAACTAAAACCAACCTTAGATCAACATGGAATCGACTATAAATCACCCTAATAACAACCAATTATCAATCAGATTTCAACCATCAACCAACCTAATGAGCGTTGAAGTGACGTTGAATTAACCTTGTATCAACGTTGAACACAACGTTGAATCAACGTTGATATTTCAACGTTGGCACAACTTTCAAATCCTAAAATAAATACAACATAAAAACAACGTTGTGGTGCAACGTTGAAACAACGTTGTTTCAACGTCGGTTTGCCTGCTGGGTGATTTAAGAAATAACTTACAGTTGTCTATATTTTGTTGTCTAATAAAATATAGGCACGAGTTGTGATGCGCGTATGATTAAATCACGAGTGCTTTAGCACGAGTGATTTAATAAGCGCATCAAACGAGTGCCTATATTTTATAAGACAACAAAATATAGACAACTGTAAGTTATTTCGATTCTAACATCGTAAAATACATCTGTAGAAAAGATATATTTATAGAACTATTTTTAACTGTCAGAAACGTCATGCTGTTGAAATCCACCCCAGTGCAAAGGCCGAAAATAGCATTTATTTACACAATTCTCACAGATAGGTGTTTCTTATTCTGAACAAAAAATATTTAAATCTTAATTATAGAATAGAAACCAAATTGTAAAAGTCAACCCTTATAAACTCGGGCGCCATTTTCGGCTTTGCTCATTTAACGTGGGGAGTAAAATTTCAACAGCCGTCACGAGCTATATTTTGTTGAATAATAAAGCATAGATGACGTCACGTTAAATAAAGAGTGAAAACGCACGTGCCTATGTTAGAATTAATATTAATGAATTGTTATACAACGTTCAAAGAATATAGATGTCCTCTGGCAAAATAGAAAAATCTAATAATAAAATTAATCAGAGCGCTAAAGGCACTGGAGTTGTTCAACAGAGAAAACATGTTGTGCTTCGGTCACTTAATGTGCTCAAAAAATGTGACAAAATATGTAGAATAAGATTTCGTTTCTTGAAACATAGACGACAGAGCTTTCGTTGTATGAAATGTATCTTCAAAATGGTGCCATTTGTACTTGTAAACTATACATGAAAATCCGATTTTAATTCGATTATCAAAAATACCGATATCCCAATGTTCAGGTAAATCTAATTTAGAAATTGTTTACAATGCATACTCCTATAATTGCACAGGTATAATAACCATACTGTAGAGGAGTACAGGGAACTACATTTGAATGTTCATGAATACACATTAATTGTATATGTATATATGGATAAGTATTCCTGTAGTTATTAGTCAGCCTTTTTTTACAATTTAATCATCTTGATTTTATCTTAAAAAAACATACAACGGTTTTATATTCATGTATACGCCGCACTACTTACTGCGCGTTGTTGTTGTGCGATATGAGTTAAGCGTCTGAGCCAATATATGTTTTATTGTCTGCGTATAGAATGAGAGATTAATGCGCCATGCCCTTTCAAATCGGCGTTCACCACAGGGAATCTTCACTGTCGTATATATTTTCAGTGTTTGGTTAAATGTAGTTATTACAATTTAATTATTAAAACCTTTCTCAGTCATACACATGCTTGAAGATTTGAGTTCCTTCATGTACCTCAAAAAGTAGATTTTGTAGTAAGCTTGCTATACTGATTTCTCAAAATTGGCGTATATATTTGTTCTTCGAACAATTAATGAAAACTCTGCATATCATAGGTTAGAAGAGTTGAGCCCCGTCGTGTACCTCAAAAAAGTAGAATCCGTAGTAATGTTGCTACACCGATTTCTCAAATTGGCGTAATAAATTACTCTGTTCGCCCGTCCGTTTGATAACAAGGAGAAGCTCGTCTGTCATAGTTATCTATGTTATTTTGCAATGTTTATAATTGTCCATGCATTTGTCTTCATTTGATTGTCTTATATCGATATATATATTTATATGGTGTCATAAATTAGGTATGGCGTTTCTTGTATATGTATATTTTGTCCATGATTGTTTGTCAATCATAGTTGATCATGTTGTATGATATTGTTTACTATAGCATCACTCTTGCTTTCGTTGTCCTATATGTATATATTTGGTGATGCTGTTTGACGAGTATTACTTTTGCCCTTGTATTAATCTCGTGCTTTGTAATGCTATTGTTACGTTATGTAGTGGTTTGATTCGTAATAATTGTATATCATTGTATTTATAGATATATGTTGTATAGTTACTGTTGTTTAATGTGTCTTATATTTCATGACTTGTACATATACCTTTTTATATTATTCTACCAATCATTAAGCAAGGTAGCTCGAGGAAAATATATATTATATCTTATACACACTGATCATTGTAAATATTCTATTTCTGTACGTCTAGTAGCCGGTGCATGTTACAATAACATTCTTTAAAAAACAAAAAAGTATCATTCTTACATCATCAGGGTACTTTAATTGATATTATTGTTATACATTATTATTATCGTTATTATTATTATTATTGTTATACATTATTATTATCGTTATTATTATTATTATTGTTATACATTATTATTATCGTTATTATTATTATTATTGTTATACATTATTATCATCGTTATTATTATTATTATTATTGTTATACATTATTATTATCGTTATTATTATTATTATTGTTATACATTATTATTATTATTATATACCGTGTTTGTATAGAGCTCCTTTCATTTTGAATATACATGTATGTTCAAACGTGCATCACAATCGTATCCATAATTAGGAATAATTGAATGAAAATGGTTTAGAGATGAATGTATAGTAATCAGGTGTCATAAAAACTGTTGAGTTCCAAAAATTTATTTCATATAATCTATTGTGTTTGTGTATGAAATAAGAACTGCTTATTTTTAGTCATTTAATAAGATTCATCATCATAAAACTTAATTATTTAACAGATAGTGTGAATGTTATCATCTTTATAGAAATGTAATATTTATTGTTTCATACAATGTCCCTTATCTCCGTTCTAAGCATAGAGGCAGAAAATACCACAATGCCCGAATCCCACAATTAATTTATCTTGTGATTGTGACAAAAGGGGCAGGTTATCAAGTCTAAACGGTGCACATGCAAACTACAATTCGTGAATCTAACTTTGTTTCATACGTGTATGTTTTTATTTCAGTAAAGTCCGATATTTAGGAAAAAAATAACAATGCCAACCATTGTTTCTCAGGTGATTATGTTTTTTATTGTTAATATTTAATAACTGAATCCAATTTACTTAGTGGCGTCTTATGATTATTAAACGTGCAGTGAATTTAGATAAAGCGTAGTAATTTTCGGATGGTAAATTTCGGATATGTAGTAATTCCGATCATTATACTATATCTATTGCTGTATGATATATTCTGTAAAATGTCCTATATAGAGAAGTTTGATGATTTACTTATATATCTAATGTATACCTAAAACACTATCGTGTCAAAAGTATTTGTAAATAGTCTATCTGTATCATATCTCAATTTCCATAAACAGATATCCTATAATAAACCATATACCCGTTTTGGAACTCTTGACATTGCTCAGGGAGTCACATTCAGATGACCTTTGTTTTGACCAATCAATTCATAGCTTTCATCTAGACGAAACACTATTAATAGCATCTTGATTTAGTAATTCCCTATTTTAGACATAGGTTTATGAGCAAATTACATGTATATATTCATAGGCTGTGATTGGATGTCTTCAAATTGCGTGACTTAGTTGATGTAAACAAATTACTGAACAAAATGATTATGTCATGAATATTATAAAAGTAAAAGTCATCTAAACATGACTTGTGATATGTAGTAGCCACACTGAGTGTGCAAGCGTATGATTTTAGAGCTGGTTTTAATCAGATCGATTGAAACTGGTAATGTTACTTGCAAGACTATGGTAAAGCAATTTTTTACAACAGTCCCCTACTACTGATACTGCTGGGTTTTACGAACAGATTTTTCTGATCTAAATATTTCAGTAAGAAACATACCTGTTGTTTTTTGACAGATTCAGTATTAGTCCAAAATCTAAAAAGTCAATGTATATGTGTCTCTACTTGAATACAACTGTTTCTGGCGCAGTTGGTAACACGCCGGGATTTGGAATCACGTGTCCCAAAGGGGGTACTGGTTCGAATACCACCCGGGGAGGTTATACTACTTCTAAGAAAATTTGACAATAATGTCAATTTTCCTCCATTAATAAGATATATGGAGAAGTTTCCGGCCTTGAGGAAGCGTAGGTGAGTACTGGTTATAGACAAGGGTCCAGGAAAACTAGGTTAGGTGCGCTGGACGCTGTAAAAGGACCTAAATTGTGTTGACACGGCGTTAAACCTGATAAAAAAAACCCAAAAAAACTCAACTGTTTCTAGTGTGAGATCTTCTTGTAATGATCTCTTTAATTTATTATTCAGATAGAAGAAGTTGAAAAACATTTACAGATTTGTGAATCGCAGTTAGATAGTATTGAAAGAAAAATTAGAATAGCTGATTTAACTACAGAACAGTTGTAAGTTGTTTTTGTTAGTTTGGGCTTGAATCTATATTCCTATAGTTTGACATTCTCATATGATTTTTTACTTATAGATAAGTTTTTTCCTAAGATGAATCTAGAAATGAATGTTTTCAGTTGGAAGTAAGAAAGGTCATATATTATGTTCCCATGTAAGCTTACACAGTTTCTTTTGAAGGATTTAGTCATTATGTATGATCCTACATAATTATCATCAATGCAATTTAAATACATTTTCAGGAAAAGTTTAAAACAAGAAGAGAAAGAATTACAGAGAGAACAAAAGAAACATGGTGAGTTAAAAACATCAATGATCACATAGTAGAATAACTTGTTACAAGGGTTACTTTAGTGCTCTTTGATTTTGATCTCACTTTTAGGATACCTTGACTATAAACTATTATTTTTTCGGGTATAGCACACACATGTGTATAACACACATAAAAAATTGAGCAAAATCTCTATACCCTATGTGAGGTACATGTATACATGCAATTTGGCAGCAAGTGTCTCTTAAAATAATTAGATCTAACATGCTTTTTCCGGCACACATTTTTATGTTAGCACAATCAGTCAAAAATTAATTCGATGATTACTTGGTATATTATTGTTCCATGTAATTGTCTGTGTGCTATGTAAATACAAGAGACAAAAGATTCTTATATCATGTTCTAATTATTCATGCAAATCTAAAACTTTCTATTACTATTTCTAAATGTTCTATTATATTACAAACTTCTAAATTCGGTCTGCTTACTCACCTTAAACTTAGGTTATCACTAGTTTTAATAACCTCTAAATAAAGAAAGATAACTCATTGAATGTAAGATGTGAAAATTTTCAGATATACATGTATTTATCTCCCTTGAATGAGAAAAAATATTTTCATTTTCATTCATAAAATTATACCCATAACTTATTCTCGGTAATGCTTTGAAATTGTAGAAAGTTTGAATTTCCATGCAACAAGAAAGTTCAATATGCTAAACGTTTCGGTATAAGTGAATAAGATAATAGAACATTTTATTTGAGTGATATTGTTTACTAAGCCCTAAATTTGTTTGTTAAGACATTCAGCTCACCTAACCTAGCTTTTCTGAACCCTTGTATATAACCAGTACTCACCTACCCTTCCACAAGGCCGGAAACTTTCAATTGTTTTTATTTTTCTTTCAGAGGCCAAATTGAAGACATTACGGATGGAGAATGGAAAGAATACTTTCTTATCATTTGTTATTCTAGGAGTCATTGTCATATTATATTATATGTTTTGGTCATCTTAGCGTTGAAATTTCATGTTATAGTTTTATCATTTAATTATGCATTAACACTGTGCTGGACACAAATTCAATAAAAATCTTCCATTTCATTTTGTTCATTTATTTTACATTAATGTATGATATATTATTTTGATATTATGCTGTAACACATGTCTGTTTACAATAAATTATTTATGCAATGTTCTATTTATTCTCTTTTGTTTTCATTTTGTGATTGAATTTGTTCCTCAACATTTGATATCCATGATATGTAGCACTATCATACATGCAGTTACATTAGCCTCCACACAATCATAATATTTTATATGTATATCATGTGCACATAAAATATAATGATTGTGTGTAGGCTAATTTAACTGGGTACCTCTTTTCATTCTTGAATCTAGATCCAGTACATGCACATCTGATCCGCCTGCTTTCTTTTACTACCACTTTTTATACGCCTGTTTTGAAAAACAGACGTATTATGTTATGATGTTGTCCGTCTGTCCGTTTGTGGACAATTGCTTGTCCGGATGATAACTCAAGAAAGAATGTACCTAGGTTCCTCAAATTTTATGTGAGAGTAGCCCTTGTGTCAAGGATATGCCCTATTGATTTTGAGACCCCAGGGTCAAAGGTCAAGGTCACTGGGACTTAAAATTGGTAAAACTTGTCCGGACAATAACTTAACAACGACTGTACCTAGGTTCACAAAATTTTATGTAAGAGTAGCCCATGTGTCAAAGATGTTCCCATTGGTTTTTGGGCCCCTGGTCAAAGGTCAAGGTCACACAGGCATCATATGGGAAAAAAACTTGTCCGGACAATAACTAAACTACCAATCTACCAAGGTTCACCAAATTTTATGTGAGAGTAGCCCATGTGTCAAGGATTTTCCCATTGGTTTTGGGACCCCTGGGTCAAAGGTCAAGGTCACAGAGGCATCATATTGAAAAACCTTGTCCGGACAATAACTCAACAACCACTGTACCTAGGTTCATAAAATTTTATGTGAATGTAGCCCATGTGTCAAGGATGTGCCCTATAGGTTTGTGGGGCCCCAGGTTCAAAGGTCAAGATCACAGAGGCATCATATGAAAAAACTTTGTCCAGACAATAACTGAACCACCAATGTACCTAGGTTCACCAAATTTTATGTGAGAGTAGCCCATATGTCAAGGATATGCCTTATTGGTTTTGGGGCCCCTGGGTCAAAGGTCAAGGTCACAGGGGCATCATATTGAAAAACATTGTCCGGGTAATAACTCAACAATGACTGTACCTAGGTTCACCAAATTTCATGTGAGAGTAGCCCATGTGTCAAGGATGTGCCTTATCAGTTTTGGGGAAACAGGGTTAAGTTTAAACCTTCAACCAGAAGATATCAAATTACCAAGCAGTGACTTCAAATGTTCAATCAATATGTTAATAAAGTCAAAATGGCAAGCAATGAAAAGCTTGTCCGGACAATAACTGAACCACCAATGTACCTAGGTTCACAAAATTTTATGTGAGAGTAGCCCTTGTGTCAAGGATATGTCCTATTGGTTTTGGGGCTCCTGGATCAAAGGTCAAGGTCACTGGGGCATCATATTGAAAAACCTTTTCCGGACAATAACTCAACAACGACTGTAGCTAGGTTCACCAAATTTTATGTGCAGGTAGCCCATGTGTCAAGGATGTGCCCTATAGGTTTTGGGGCCCAAGGTTCAAAGGTCAAGGTCACAGAGGCATCATATGGAAAAACTTTGTCCTGACAATAACTGAACCACCAATGTACCTAGGTTCACCAAATTTTATGTGAGAGTAGCCAATGTGTCAAGTATATGCTATAAAGGTTTTGGGGCCCCTGGGTCAAAGGTCAAGGTCACAGGGGCATCATATTGAAAAACATTGTCCGGGTAATAACTCAACAATGACTGTACCTAGGTTCACCAAATTTCATGTGAGAGTAGCCCATGTTTCAAGGATGTGCCCTATCAGTTTTGGGGAAACAGGGTTAAGTTTTAACATTTAACCGGAAGATATCAAATTACCAAGCAGCGACTTCAAATGTTCAATCAATATGTTAATAAAGTCAAAATGGCAAGCAATGAAAAACTTGTCCGGACAATAACTGAACCACCAATCTACCTAGGTTCACCAAATTTTATGTGAGAGTAGCCCTTGTGTCAATGATATGTCCTATTGGTTTTGGGGCTCCTGGGTCAAAGGTCAAGGTCACTGGGGCATCATATTGAAAAACCTTTTCCGGACAATAACTCAACAATGACTGTACCTAGGTTCACTAAATTTCATTTGAGAGTAGCCCATGTTTCAAGGATGTGCCCTATCAGTTTTGGGGAAACAGGGTTAAGTTTTAACATTTAACCGGAAGATATCAAATTACCAAGCAGCGACTTCAAATGTTCAATCAATATGTTAATAAAGTCAAAATGGCAAGCAATGAAAAACTTGTCCGGACAATAACTGAACCACCAATCTACCTAGGTTCACCAAATTTTATGTGAGAGTAGCCCTTGTGTCAATGATATGTCCTATTGGTTTTGGGGCTCCTGGGTCAAAGGTCAAGGTCACTGGGGCATCATATTGAAAAACCTTTTCCGGACAATAACTCAACAATGACTGTACCTAGGTTCACTAAATTTCATTTGAGAGTAGCCCATGTGTCAAGGATGTGCCTTATCAGTTTTGGGCAAACAGGGTTAAGTTTTAACCTTCAACCAGAAGGTATCAAATTACCAAGCAGTGACTTCAAATGTTCATTCAATATGTTAATAAAGTCAAAATGGCAAACAATAGAAATAATGCTATATTTAATAAGTAACATGAAATTAGTACGTGATAGTTTATGTCGACGCATATCAGGTAAAATACATGGTTCCTGAAAAAAGTACATGTAGGCTTACATGAAAAAGACTCACAGCCAATTAGAGACCATCATCAAGTTGATCCATCGAAAATATTGCCTCATGTCCGTTATGGATTGACAAATATTCAATTTGATGTTATTTGTAGGCTAAGCACAAATTTTTTATTGTAAAGTTTAATTTTTAACTTACAGTTTATTACAACTGTGATTACATACAGTTTTGCTTTCTTATACCTCTTTTTATTGTTTCTTAATTATACCTGCAGATAGTTTCGCGAGAAATGTTAAGACATAAGTCAGTCATAGTTGCCTAAATAAGAAAAAAGCTGGAACTATTCAATTCATTTTGTATCAACTCTAGTGGTCGGAAATTGCACCAAAAATACTGTGCATTAGTTGATTCTGGAATTTGTATCCTAAGAATTGATTCATGTTTTTATTAGAATTCAAATACAAATTAATGTAATGGACTTATATCAAAAGATTTCTTGTTAAATAATCAACTGATACGCGTCATGGTTGGTTCATTCATGCAGATAATTGGAGTAACATGTTCAAATACGTGTTGCATTAACGATGACTGACATTAACAAGCACTTCACAATAATTATTGTATACGTATTTTCATGTTGAAATCTGGCAAGACAATGTCACCCAAGCCTATAAATAGGATATTCATAATCAATTCTCATTCAATAGCCCCAAACCCGTTTTTTTGTTCATCATTACTTACGATTGTGAGTTATCGATGTACAGTACACCAATGTGAATAATCTCCGAGATGATCTCAGACGCATTAGAGAGTAAAAACATTTAACTATTTCAACCTATGTATAACATAACAGATCAGAACAAATAATCAGCTTGTCCAGGGACTATCTAGGTGAACTAGCAATAAGTCTGTTGATCAAACTTAAAGTTTACTGCATTTGATTCATGACATGTACACTATTCAAAACTCAAAACAGTAAAGTATGCAGCTCTTCCTAACCAGTACTAGATCATTTTTTAACACAAGCAGTTCCATACTTTTACTTAACACTGTCTTGGTCGGAGCTGGGCACGAATCCACAACATTCTACTAGTCAGAGAATTCAAAGCTTGTAGAAACAATATTTGTTTAACATTGATTGTATCAACAAGCAAAACAATAAAAGTTAACTTATAGTAAAACATAAACATAAGGCAAAAATTTAGTATAAAAAGTGTACATGTATCCGTTACATGATTAATAAAACAAAACTAACCATTCATTTACAAAAAAGATGTTTAATAATAACTGATGATGAACAAAAGGAGGTTAAAAATCTACATGTGAAGTAACGAAATTATCTATTTATTAAGAAACAAATGATTACAAAACCATCATAAACAAAAACATTGTATATTCAAACTGAAGGTTCCTTTGAACAGCCTACTTGAATTAATACTTTGTGTGGCCTGTGTGGACATTTTTTCACAAGCGTCAGACGCTTTGTAAAGTTGTTATTGCTGTCAGAAACTTCAACATTTAGAGACACATGCAATTCATCAAGAAAACAATATCACAAGTATCAAAGTGGTGTCACTAGAATCTGAGTAAAAGCTACCATAACACTATCTTAGTCAAATGCATCTGTGAAAGAACATTGGACTCAGTAGCTTATATATAATACATATATCTATGAACACTTTTAGATGAATTGCTTATCTTCAGTTATAAGCTGGACATTCACGGACATTCAAGTTTGCAACTAGATGCTTCCGTTAAAACACCAACTTTCACTTGGGTTAATGTCAAAGCCTTTTGTCTTGTAAGTCCTTGGTTTTAAGTTTGCCATCATCGTTAAAAAACCAAAATGGAAAACAGACCACAATGGATGAAATGAAGCCACGCTATGAACGGCTTCCGTTTCAGAGGTAAACAACTCGGGACAACATCTACATCTTGCTCGGGAAGCCTGAAAAAAAAAGAAAACTATCGTCAGTAATACTGTGACATTAACGCAAGTATTGTCATATATAAACTGTGACATGACGGGAAAAATCCGTGACGTATTGGTTTTTGCATTTTGGTTGATTCTTCAATAAAAAAGACATCGATAAGAGTTAAAAATCACCACTTGACAAATATTTCTTATCATACGATGCCGTATAATTGAATTTGAATCATAAATGTATGAAATCTTTTTTTTCAATGATTTCAGCTCAAATCGTACGATGGTCGTTTAAACTTTGTTTATTTTTAGCTCATAAGACTTGAAACATTGGTACGGTGCAATGGGAATGTCAAAATAAATAAAGGGTAAACTAGAATTGGCTTCTTATCGATAGGAAAATACGCAATCTCCGTAAACAGATATCATGTAGAGCATTGTCGTACAGGATCTCTACTATCTCAATGGAGGGTCACGCCGAGATGACCTTTTTTGTCGACCAATCAATGCGTAGCTTTCATCTAGACGTAACACTATTAATAACATTTTGATTTCGTAATTTCTATTTTAGACCAAGGTTTGACAGCTAATTTAACAGCGGTATAATTCTCAGTCTGCGGTTGGACGGCTCATTTCAAATTGCGTGACGTAGAAGATGTAAACAAATAACTAATCATAACAATTTCGTCATGAATATTATGATGAGAAAAGGTCACCTGAACGTGACCCTCGATTGAACACGACAAGATCTAAATTAGCGAGTAGACGAGCGGAAAATTTTAGATCGGATTTTAATCAGATTGGAAAATACGTAACTGTCCTTGGACTGCTCTTGTAAAGTAAAATGAAGCTTCACTCAGCCTTGTGTTTAACATAGATCCAAGGGTTATGCAGTTTTTAATATGAATATGTCGCGTTATTTTGCAAACAGTGTATAATGTGGTTGTGGTTTGAAAGTTTGGACCCCCCTAGTAAAGTTTGGACCCCCGAGAAAAAATCCGCACCTGACTTACAATGTAAGCGCATTTTGTATCAATTTTTTAATAGATCATTGTTCGTCTGGCTTTACTTATGCTCTTTGAGATATAAAGGAGTTAGTTTTGGCTTGCAAACCTTTATAAGCCGCTTTTTAAAAACTTTGTACACGTTCATCAATAGTTCAGACACGGATACGCTGATGACCTTAAGTTAACAAGAAGCCATCTAAATACTTAGTAGCTGAGCGATTACAACGCTATGTTTGTCATAACTGGATACCCAGATCTGCGTTGGTTCTAATCACACCAAAATCTATCTCGGTGCTTCTTTGAGTAAGAAATTTTATCCTTATTGAATATTGCTTGGAGACAAGGAAGCGAACTCAAAAGTGAATAATTGAGATAAAATACGGTAACTGACTAGAACAGAAATAATGACATATTTTAGCAAAATATAAATTACATGTACATGTAGTTAGAACTAACACATTTTTTAACTTTTATATACATACTATTACAAAGGTTATGGAATTGTCAATCAAGACTCGACATTTGACTGCTGGTGTTTAAAGCAGAAACGTTTAAAAAACAATAATGGTTCGTTGTTACCAATTGTATAAATGAATTCTTTTTACCTTGGCTCGTCGATTTAACAATAGAATAGCCTGACAGTCAAAATAGGTATGCATGAATATATACAGATTTTTTATCTATATGAAACAAGTGAGTAATATCTGCACGCATATTCACTGAATAATTAATTTTGTTTTCGCATAAATAAATACTTTGGAACTGCCACCCAATATTGTGGGCTCATGTGTTTCCCTCATAAACGGATGAATCCAATACTGAAAATAAAATAACATGCCATGTTTTGAAAATTGATTTGTATAAACTTTCAAATTCGTAAAGCTTGTTCACGTCGTAGGAACTAGGCACACATAAACCAAGATTAGAACTCAAACACCTTTTGTCGGTGTCACGACCATTACATAACACATTAAATAAATTAGGCGACAGAATTAAAGTTTTGTCCGGATTAAATCAATTAAATGTATAAACAGGTTAAATATACAGTTCCATCCTTAAGTTCTTGGATACAATTAAATTTTAGAAATACCGAACATGCATATCGCAAGTAATGTTTATATAATAAAGGACTTTAGTCATTAACTTTCCATGATTAAATCTGAACCAATCCAGTTAGTTAGTAAGTCCTTACAGTTGGAATCTTCAGATTTTATCATTGAATTCCTTTGTTAGGATAACAAAGCTTTTATCTAATATCTTTCTTGTTAATGAAGACATAAACAAAAGTGATAAATTTAAATAGTGCTTTACCTATAATTACTTAGCTTAAATTTCAAACAAATAAAATGATTTACAAAAAAGTTATTAAAGATTAATTTTGGCAAATTGACATTGAAAAGTGAGGTAAAAATATATTTGAAGAGTCCACAAGGGGAAATAACTGACTAATGTCCCTTATTGAAGCTTACTCATGTAACTTAGTTTGCATCATCTGTGGACGAAGTTGTAAACGCAGATTTTGGATTTTTAATTTGATGACTTTAATTTCCTTTTCGTGGGTAAAAGTAACTTAAATTGATTCGGTTTTTCCCCAAAACAGGATTTTGTTCAAGAGCATTAGGAGGGCATTGTATTTGTGTACATAATTGTTCACCAATCACCTTTCAGTGACCCAATATATAAAATAGTAATTGCTCATAATAAATTAACCAAGTTTAGTACTTATAGTATAAGGGTCTCTGATCTCTTAATCGCCCGAATTAAGTAAATTAGTTAAAATATTAATCCACAATGACGTCCCAAAGATTAATGGACTAACATATTAAAGTTTGTCCTCTAACCAATATTTCATAACACAGTTTATAGAGTATTGTTTATTAAGTAAATTCATTATTGTGTATGTTCTGACATTCTTTCAATGTACTAGGTTGCGACACAAATTTTATAAAATTGGATCAATTTTAATAACACTCAGACAGAATGATAAATTTGAAGAGAAGTCAGCGGGTGATAATTTGAAAGTTTTTGCTACAAAATCGAATAACTATCAATATTTTGTTTATATTTTATTCCTAAATCGAACATTTCAAGTGGACATTTTAATGCGACATTATTTCAATGCAGTAATAATCTAACTTCATCAATACGTTGCGCAGTTCACTCAAATTAAATTGAGATATTTGTTGCATTTTTTGCAGATATTGTGAACATTGCTTATAATATGGTTTATATTGGCGGAATACGGTACGTGCTGGATTAAACAAACATCGAGATAATATTGTTTCTGAGTGGGCTTAGTTCAAAATAATCATGTCGGCGATCAACGTATTGCCCGACATGGACGAACCGCGTCTGAAGTCGCTCGGGAAGCAGTTGAATCGGAATAGAAAAGCATCTTTAATTTCTACTGGAAGGTCTAAAGACAAGTTAGATGTTTATGTGAAAAGTTTGAACAAAGAACAACGAACTCTTGATGGAAAATTTCGTAAAAATAGTATAAGACTTAAACACTCTCTTGCTCATGTAAGAGGTACTCAGAAAGTTTTAAGGGCTCGAAGGGAGCAATCATTCTGGGAAGATTCGGATGAGTATCCGTATGGTGTTTATCAAGGTGAAAACTTGGACTCTTATCGCAGACAAATAGAAAATATCATTGAGTCAAAGCACCCGAGGACTCGGCGAAAAAAGAAAGTTGAAAACCATCTTAGTATTGGAAAAGTTAGAGGTAAAATCATGGACGAAGAGGAGGCAAAGGACCATTTTAATTATATCATGTCCAGAGATAGGAAAAATGAGCGCTCTATTGCAAAACCATTCTATGCACGATCAGTGCCAGAGAAAATTTCTGATTTTTATAAACGTTTAAATCCCAGTTTGTCATCGCGCTTGGAAGACTGTCAGTCAACGAGTAGCAGTCCTGCAGAGTCTTTGATAAGACTAAAGACACCACGTTCAAACAGAACTCGGGTAGAACAATTAAAAGGTTACGATAGTAACAATAGCTCACGTACTTGTACTCCCAGTGATGTGAAAGTTGCTAGTTTAGTCACAACCGGAAGTCAAAACAAACCACTAAACCTTCCTCCAATTGCTGCAAAGAAAGAGCACAATCCCAATAAGAACTCAGACTCGGAACCTAAACAATATTTGCCGCGATTAAATATAAGGAGAGCGACAAAGGGGGATTTAACAATTTTGAAAGGTAGTAAGAAGGAAATAGTGTCTTTTGATCGCCTGAAAGCTCGTCGTGCGACTTCATTATTATGATGAGAGGTACCAGTAGAAAACATTAGTGCTGCATATGGAAAACATCGTAATTGCGTCGAACACAAAAATGTGACACACATCTGTTGAAAACACTGCATCAGTTTATTGCTCGGAAAACCATATATACTTTTTGTCCCAAATTGGTGTGGATGTTAACGGATTAAAACAACAGGAATGTACCTAAAGTGCATTATTGTTCATTGCTTTGTGTGCATAAACTAAATTTTACGAAGACTTCATCAATCTTGGTGCATTTTCCATGTCAAAGTACGTTCAAGCTTTAATATTTGATTTCGTTGTGTGTAACTATGTATGACCTTTATGCTTATGGAGATATGATTCATACACGGTGAATTATTTCAATAGAAAAAACTGGTGGATTATGTCAGATAAATTTCAAAATATTACAATTACATGTTTTTCTCATATTCAATGACCAATTAGTGAAGAAATTTTAAATTGCTGTACACGATATATATTAAAATGTTATTGTTTAAATTCTGACATTTTTAAATGATTCATATCACAGTACGAATTATTTCGTCAAATTTGTATATCATCAGACATCATATATTCACTTTATCTGCCATTTTATAACCATACGGGTTCGCCTGTACAAAAGTTTTCAAAATGTTTCAATGGGACTGAACTAAGTGATTATAAACATTTTCGTTCATTACAATACGTATGTTGGGATGTTTTTTTTTTCTTGCCCTGATACGCTTCATGGAACAGCTTGTTTGATTAATATTTAAGAAATCTGGAATTATGGGTTCGAATCCCATCCGGGGAGGTTATACCGTTCCATGAAACTGTGACAATAATGTCAATTGTTCCTCCATTAATAAGGTATATGGATAAGATGAAGGTCTTGTAGAAGGGTAAGTGAGTACAGGTTATAGACAAGGGTCCAGGAGAGCTAGGTTAGGTGCGCTAGACGTTCATGACATAACCTGTTTTGTCATGGCGATAAACCCAGTATATTAAAGATGTTTGAGAAGTAATAGCAACATGCGAAACATTTTCATTTAAAGGAAAGATACATAGAGAATATTAGGTTAGTGTCAATCTGTATCTAGTTTATCCGGCAAGTTGGAGAAAGGTTTATTCGGCGAGGCTTGCCGAGTCGAATACTCCTTTTGGAGACGAGCCGGATAAACTAAGTACAGATTGACACTAACCTAATATTCTATTTATCCTACTCGCATTTGCTTGAATTACTAATTTAAAATCCGAAAATTCTGCGTTTAACATGCTTTAAATTCAGATGGCCGAATTTGAAGAGCAGTAATTGTGTTAAACAGTCTTTCAACTGTTGGCGCGTCAAGTAATAATCCCGATGATTGACTGCATTATATATTAGTAAAGGCAATATTTTAAATGAAAGAAGAAGAGAAAATACTAAAATAAACTCGGTTTATAAATAAACAAGGAAAAAATTATTTTTGGACGAATAAATCACTTGCGAATTTTCCGAGGACGAATCAGTTTTTATGACGTCATGTAACTTGTAAGCAAAGTTTGTTGTCAACATGGCGGTCGTATTTAGGAGCGTTTGTAGGATTCGTCATTTGATGCGTTTTCTATTATTCATCATGGATTTAACCAATATTATCAGGATAATTTGTTATTCAAACTTTAAATAGACAATAGGATATTTGGATGAAAGGATTTTTTAAGGGAAATACACTCGCAGCGAGCCAACGACGCTGAAAGATGTCAACAATTTTCAGAAAATGGCCAGGACTGCAGGAGGCAGGACGGTCGGTGTCGTGAATGACGATGATGATTTTTTGAAGCCAGTTTCATTATATTCAATTTATGCGTGGCTTGGCTTTGGTAAAACAATAGTCAACCTATGTATTTACTGTATAATGGCTGGATATTCGTCAACTTATACCCAGAAAGGATTGAAACGCAAATTTAGGAGTTAGGCACTGTACACCGTCGACGATTGAGTTTTTGTTTTTGAGTGATGAAGTAAGTGATTTAAGATTTATATTGAAATTGTTTGTAAAATTCCTAATAAGATTATTTTGTGTAAAATATATTTGTAAGGTTGTCGTTAAAAGAATGAAACGCAGCCGCTTTTGATGCCCAATGTTATGATTATGCAGAAAAGTAGTCCGTTATTTGGTCAATAGGTTTTCCTTCTAAAAGATCAGTTTGGGTAGGATAAAATCACAAAAACAACTAATAAATACCTAAGTGAATGAAAAAAGAAACACATTAATGGTCTATTTTTGAATTTGTTTGATATTGAGGATTTTAAGAATTTTAATGGTTGATATTTTTCAAATATCACAAATATCGTATCTTCAATGATAAACAACTTAAAATATCGTTTATATTTATGTTTACTTTTAAAATATACTATATTTAATATCAATTAAAAAAATAATCATCTCTTTTAACTTTCGAATTTAAACATTACACTATCGTATTGTTTTTTACATTTATGAATATTTTAACTCATTTGACAACCATTGTCATTATCATAAAGTTGCCATTAAACTTAACTGTTTTAAAATTTATCATATGAAAATAGCACTTGTTTGTTTTGTTTTTACTTCGGTTACAAGTTTTATTGTGTGGTATAAAAAAACATTGTCTGACCCACACTTGTTCCCCGCTGACTTGTTGAGACAATATCAACAGCGTAGTCTTTTTAGCTGATCATAATTTAGTATTACAGAGCTACCAGCATTGCCCTACGAGTTTATCCCGTCTGACTGACACTGAATGGTTCGTTGATTTGATTCCCGGGCTAGTTCTACATGCAGTCGTCGAGTTTGGTCATGAACTACGTATTAAAGTTTTAAAAGCCATAGCTTGACAGTTCAAAATCCAAAGCT
The DNA here is from genome assembly GCA_025267735.1 of Mactra quadrangularis. NCBI lineage: Eukaryota > Metazoa > Mollusca > Bivalvia > Venerida > Mactridae > Mactra > Mactra quadrangularis. The sequence goes on along the minus strand of CM046301.1, from coordinate 40,218,615 downwards.
TGACTGATTGTGCGAATATGAAAGCTGAGTCAGCTCTAAACCGGTAAAAAATAGTCAGTTTTGACTATTGTATTTGCAATGTGAAGGTTAAGGCTAAAGGTTTATTTCTTTTTAAATTGTGCGATTCAATTCGCTAGGATAGTGCAGTATCAATGAAAGTGAGCAATGTTTGAACAGATGTCCGCAAAAACACTAATGACAATTAAATGCAATGTCATTGGCGTTAATCTAAATTGAAATTGATTGTTTGATTTGTCAGACGAGTGAAGTCAAGTATTTGATTTATTTGATAAGAAAACGACTTACAACACTCCAAAAGTAAACTATCGTTTAAACAGACAGGGAATTATGATTTATAAATTTAATATAATGTTTAAGATTATATAAATTGACTAAACACATGTTACAACCCGTTTTGTAGTAATAACCCGAATTGTAGTAAATTGATACAAAGTGGGTTACGATGTAAATAATTGTATACTAATGGACAAAAGTCTTGTACGGTCTACAAAAACCATAAAATGTTTGTTTTTGCACACTCATACATTTGGTATTGTTAGAAAGAGAATGTTATTATGAATTGAATAAAAAAAGAATTGTGAAGTTTGAGCCAGTTCTGGCGAACAACTCGAATGTTTTGTAAATATGATTAACCATGGAGCGAATCTGTTGGAGCTACGAACAATGAAGGTCAAACACCGCTTCTAACTCTGTGGGTAAGACTGACGCCAGTTGTTTATTCTCAGGAATATCTATATACAGAGCAACCAGACATGACACAGAATCTCCTGATTATGTTGAAGATTTTAATCAAAGATGGGTGAGCTTTGGACAATGTTGACTCGTATGGTATGACGGCTTTATCTTTGTCTATAAGGCGGTAGAATTGGTTAGCTGTAAAGATGTCGAGTTCAGAGGGATCAGTTGTAAGGTCTGACTTTACTGTGGATCATTTTAATTCCCTTGCTGAAACCATTGGTACTTTTGGATGGAGTAATCTTTTTCATCATGAGCAAGTAGCGAATGAAGTTGACTTTATAGCATCAGCATTAGAAGATAAAAGTCAATCAGACAATGTATCAAAGATGACTAAGCATATTTTCAATACTCGTCTTCCAAGTTTTTTTCGATAGATATTAAAAATAATAAACTTACCTTGCAAGATGCTTCTTTGTCACATTGGTACATATGTCGTTTAGGATAAAACGACACATTGTTTGCATAGAATATAGTTTAGATTTGTCTCAAATTATCATAGACGAGAACTTTACAAATGAAACTGTGACTCCAAAATTGAATAAACAAATTAAAGTTTGTTGTTTAATATTGTTTCTCAAAGATAATTATTACTTCTATTTGAATATGTTTACGTAATATTATATATTTATGAAAGTTATGGTCCCAACTAAGATGCTAGAATAATGATCTTTCCTGGAAATTGAACCTAGCATATTACTTGAGATTTAAACATTAATATCTTTCTGTGGTCAAGTTTCAGCAAAATATGATGTAACTCAATTTTGGCGCAAATACAATAATTTGTTGTATAACTTCATGCTTGTATGCAAGATGCAACTATAAACGTAAGTTTACCATTATCATTGCTGCAACAAATCCAACCATAAACCAATCTGATTAAAATGCTCTATAATTTTCCACTCGTCTACTCCTAATTTAGATCTGGCGGTTTCATTATGAGGGTCACATTCAGGTGGTCTTTTCAAATTATAATGTTCATGATGCAATCATTATGTTATGTAACTTGTTTACATTGTAGAGATATGTCATGCAATTTGAAATGAACCATCCAATTACAGCATGTGAAAAACACCACCGTCTACCTCGGTCTAAAACTAGAAATAACGAAATAAAAATGCTATAAATAGCGTTTCCTCTAGATGAATGCTAAACATTGATTGGTCAACGCATAGGTCATCTCGACATGACCCTTCTAAGGAACCATAGAGATCATGTACGACAGCGCTCTACAGGATATCTGTTTATGGAGATTGAGCATAAATAGGAGCACATTAATTGGATAAATCAGCTAAATTATCCCAGGAGGATTCATTAGATTTACATTTACATGTATAATTATAAATACCTCCTTTTTTGTCTGTCAGAACAGTTAGTTTAAAGCAATGAACACACAATCAAAACATTAAAGTACACTAATGTCATAATTGGGACTAATGATAGATGATGACATCAGCATTGTTTGAATAATCAAGCAAAGGCAACATTAGATAAACTTGATTCTAACATAGGCATGTGCGTTTAATGTGACGTCATATACTTAAATATTGAACACATTCACTGCTGTTGTAGTTTATCCCCTTGTTTGTAGAACTTAATGGGAAACTTAATCATTTCTCAGTGTTAGAATAAAAATAACATAAAGTGTTTTCATAGTTGTAGAATAAAACATAGATGCTTTTTTTGATGTGCTCATGAAATAACTCGTGCCTAAGCACTCCATATTTAATTGTGGCTCTTCAAAACTAGTACCTATGTTTTATTCAACAACAAAATATAGATAACTGTACGCTATTTCTTAAGCATAATAATAGTACACTTAATAGAACTCTTAAGTTTTACCTAAACCAAGGTCCCAGTTACCAGAGTAAACAATGTTTTGTTCACTTAAACTGAACTGAAAGAACTAAGACAAATCGAAGATTCCTAATTTTATTTTATAAATAAATTTCATTGTGTAAGCTGAAAACAAACTGCAAATTGAAATAACAAAATTATCACAGGGGAAAAATCCAACTGGTTTTAGAACACAAATAGTGACATTGAATACAAAATCTCATGTATAATGACATTAATGATCGTGATCCAGTGAAACAAATATTCATACATTACATGAATTTTTAACAAGAGCTCCGCTGGGCGGGGCATTATATGCCCATGTGCAGTCCATGCTGTGTTCTATCTCATATGAAGTCCCTGTGACCTTGACCAATGACCCCAGGATCTCAGAATAGGTCACATCCCTAACTGGAGGGCTATCCAAAGCAAAGATTTTGAGAACCTAGGTACAGCCATGGTTGAGTTATCACAGGCACAAAGTTTTCCCATACAAACTTCCAGTGACCTTGACCCTGGGGCCTCAGAACCAAAAGTTCACACCCTTGACCCAAATAGTATTGATACATAAAATTTGGTGATCTTAAATAAAGTTGGTTGTTGGACAAGATTTTTCCTCATGATTTCCTTGTGACCTTGACCTTTGACCCAGGGGCCTCAAACCAAAGGGGCATATGCTAGACATTTAGGCTACCCTTACATAAAATTTGGTGATCCAAAATTACAGTCATTATTGAGTTATTGTCCGGAAAATGTTTCAATATAAATTAAGTCCCAGTGACTTTGACCTTTGACCATGGGGTCTACAAATCAAAAGGGAACATCCTCTACGAAATAGCTATCAACACATAAATCCTTGACACATGGGCTATTCTCACATAAAATTAAGTAAACCTAGGTACATTCGTTTTCGAGTTATTGTCCGAACAAGGTTTTTCAATATGATGCCCCTGTGACCTGGACCTTTGACCCAGGGGCCTCAAAACCAATAGGGAACATCCTTGACACATGGGCTACCCTCACATAAAATTTGGTGAACTAATGTCATGTAACTTATTAAATATAGCATAATTCACATTGTTTGCCATTTTGACTTAATTATCATATTGATTGAACATTTGAAGTCACTGCTTGGTAATTTGATATCTACTGATTGAAGGTTTAAATTTGACCCTGTTTCCCCAAGACCGATAAGGCACATCCTTGACACGTAGGCTACTCTCACATGAAATTTGGTGAACCTAGGTACAGTCATTGTTGAGTTATTGTCCGGACAATGTTTTTCAATATGATGCACCTGTGACCTTTACCTTTGACCCAGCGGGCCTCAAAACCAAGATGGAACATCCCAAACTCCCCGCAGCGGTTATCTCCCTTTATCAAATCAATAACCACTGCCACCACAAGTTAAATTCGTCCCTCAGAGAGCCGAAAAACTTTTTTCATCTTTTCTTTTACAATTCAAAATTTTCAATCATTTTAGTCTTCCCTTAGTAAAATATGATGTTCAAAGTACATAAAGATAAAAATAGTTTTAATTATCAATTTGTAAAGATAACAAAGCGTGACGTAAGCACAGTGAGAAGTTTAAGCATTCTATAAATAGATAGTATTACATGGTGGCAGTGATTAAGTAGCAAAGCGTGACGTAAGCACTGTGAGGAGTTTGGGAACATCCTTGACACATGGGCTACACTCACATAAAATTTGGTGAACCTAAATACATTGGTGATTCAGATATTGTCCGGACAAGGTTTTTCCATATGATGCACCTGCGACCTTGACCTTTGACCCTGGGTTCCCAAAACAATAAGGGCACATCCTTGACACATGGGCTACCTTCACATACAATTTTGTGAACCAAGGTATAGTAGTTGTTGAGTTATTGTCCGCACAAGTTTTTTTTCCATATGATGCCCCTGTTACTTTGACCTTTGACCCAGGGGCCCCAAAACCAATAGGCAACATCCTTTACACATGGGCTACTCTCACATAAAAATTGGTGAACCTAGGTACATTAGTTGTTCAGTTATTGTTCGGACAATTTTTTTCCATATGATGCCCCTGTGACCTTGACCTTTGACCCAGGGGCCCCAAAACCAATAGGGAACATCCTTGACACATGGGCTACTCTTACATGAAATATGGTTAACCTAGGTACAGTCGTTGTTGAGTTATCGTCCGGACAAGGTTTTCATATTTAAGTCCCAGTGACCTTGACCTTTGACCCTGGAGTCTCAAAATCAATAGGGAACCTCCTCTCCCCAAGGGCTATCCACACATAAAATTTGATGAACCTAGGTACATCCTTTCTTGAGTTATCATCCAGACAAGCAATTGTCCACGGACGGACAGACGGACAACATCATAACATAAATGAATATGTCCGTTTTTTCAAAACGGGTGTATAAAAATAATATAGTCTTGCAACAAAGGGAAAAACATGAAAGAAACTACATAGTAGCAGTGGTCCAGTGGTTGGATGCGCGCTTAGGGATCGAGAGGTCCTGGGTTCGAATCCCACCAGGGGCACTGCTAATTTCCTTGAGCAAGAAATTTACCTGCGATTGCTCCACTCCACCCAGGTGTAAATGGGTACCTGCGAGGGTGGTATAATTTTGCTGCGCCAATTTGTCGGCTGCACTAATAAGCCAAGTAAAGACTCCCCAGGGAGATTGATAGATAGATACCAGTAGCCCAGTGACCAGGGGTAATTGCTGTAAAGTCGGTGAACATGCGTAAGCATGAATCTTAGACTATAAAATGTAATTACATAATTTTCTTCAAGTTCTTAATAATAATAATAATTATATTTGTGTTCTAAAACCAGAGGAGAGCAAACCTAGTGCAAGCAAGGTAATGAAATTTGTTAACAACTATTTTAAGCAAAATATTACAAAATTTCTTACTTCCTAAACATTTAGTACATTATTATAATATAATGTTCTTGCATCATTTTTTAAGAGGGTTCAGTTCAGGAGTATAATAAACAGTGAGGTGTTTGTAGAGAAAACGAAAGCTGATGATGGTGGCAGTCACAGCACGCTCTACTATTCAAGGTGCTCAAGTAAACTAAGTCAATCTATGATAGCCAATCTCATTGACATTTGTGAAATTTAAAGTAGACACTTTCATTGGTAACATTATTTGTGCATGTTTAACTTCAAAGTTCTTATAAAGTATAGGTCGATAATTCAGTCAAATTTCATGCTAGAGTTATGCAACTTAGTATACAGGGTATACTATATACCGGTGATGCTATTTTTAGACAGTATTTTCAGTAACCAAACAAAGAACTACAAGCATGTTATATTTACTGCTTTATCAGTCCATATCTTCTAAACATGTTATAATCTTCAGTTTATGAAAATCCTGACAGAATAAGTTAAACTAAAACCATTCTCGTATCAGTAGTGTAATCTGTCATCTTTGTTCCCATATATGTATTACTGGTGATGAGGTAAAAAATCTCCCAAGGTCAGTGACGTCATACGTAAACAGCAAAGTAAATATGCGCAGTTAAACTTCCAACCCATTTTAATCAATCCATAAAGGAAAATTTCTGTCATTTATTTTTTTTAAAACAATACCTGAAAAATAGCATGTAATATTTCTCTATTTTCTGTCGGATTTATATAAAAAATGGTGATTCCCGAAGTATTTTAATTTATTCCTGCTTAAAAAATGACATTTTAAACAACTTTCACTTCAGAAAAAAATGGCCGAAACCAACATAAACAGAATGCAAGAGACAAAGAAATCCGTTATCTGCGCATGCGTCTATAATCGGGATATCTTTGTTATCACCGGTGTTTCAGGTTCACCGGTAATTGCCGTATTCATTATACTTACAAACTATCCAACCAGCTAACAATTTCACATTTAAAAATGCAAAATGTTTAAAAATTCAGACTGGGAGGAAGATAAATGATTTTGGCATACAGCCACAACTTTAAAACAAACTCTAGTATGCCAATATTATTTTCACAATAAAAATGCTAAATTTTTAAGTTTAGCCCGAGAGGAAAATTAAATTCATATTTTCAATAGAAAACAATAATTTATTACTAACTTCCATAACATTGTTTGCAAAACATATCTTAAAATGATGAAAGCATAATAGGAAATTATTTCTAAACATTTTATAGAAAAAAGAACACATAACAGAACAAAGGGTCAATTAGTAAACAAACTACATGCACATAATCCAGCGCCATCCAAAGCCTTCACATTTTAGTAAATGTTTAATAATTTTTCAACCTTTTTACTGTACTTGAGACACTCAATACATATCTTTAAATGCATGTAAATGTATAACAAGTACAGTTGTATAAAAAAACATTATATGTGTACTCTTTTATTAAGTGTTACAATCTATAGCATTATGCTTTCATATAGCCATTCTCAAACATGGATATATTTTAAAAAATTCAACTACATCTTCTCTTCTTACAATTTATGACAGTATACATATTATTGAGCAATGTTAAGTATCTAAATCAGCAGGGTTAATGACATCTTAATAAAATTTAACCATGACATATCATAGGCATTCCTTTAGCCAATTATTTATGATGCAGTTAATGAAGCATTTTATATATCAGACAGTATAAGGTAAATAAATAACGTAACATTATAGTGGATTTAAAATCCAAAATTATCTAAACTTTAGATATGCATAAACTAAAACTAAAGTCTATAATTTATAGCACTGAAAACTGTAAATAGAATAACAATATGAACAATAACACGAAACACTACTTGGCTGCAGTTATTTTGTACCTGGGATCTAGCTTCAAACTTTTTCAAAGTATGATAAGCATTAAATACAAATTTTAACGATAAACAAAAAAGTTGTTTTGGTAATTGACATTATGCTGGGGTTACCACACTCAAACAAGTGGCTTATTTGTTTAACAAAGTAATCCTTTGTGTCAAAAGACATGAGACAACAGGTAAGTTTGTCCAAGTATATTCTTTCATTGATGAACAGATTTTGAATATTTAGAAATGGGAGGCCTGGCATAATGCCAATTTATTGGACTAGGAAGTTCACCATAAATCTTTACATCCAAATTCTTTCCTCTATACAAGTACAAACTACAAAATGGGTGATATGGCAACAAATATATAAAACAAAAACATTATATGGATGATACAGTCAGGACTCATTACAACGACACTGTTGGTTCCCAAAAGTTATGTCAGTATATTGAATTTGTCAGTATATTGAATTTCATTATTTATCATGTAATGATATGCGTAGTCACTGGTATGTGAACATTATGTATTTAGATCTACAATAAACATCTATAATGAAAAATATTTTTGTGTTTATGTGTTCCATTTATTAAACATATTATAAATCATACACATAATAAAACAACTTTATTAAAATAATAACAACTAAAATAGTTAAAGATTGGTAAGAAAATAATAAAACTTTATAAAATAAAAAGCACAAACAATGATAGGCCTTTTAAAAGTAAAACCTTTAAAAAATGGATTGCACTATGTTTGTTGTATTTGTCATCTAGCGAAAAAAGTCTTTGATAACAACAATACGTTGATATTGTAATAAGGTGTAACATCAACTGTTCAAACTACAATGTACATGTACTCCTAATACCTGTGTTAACACCCTGCGGATTTGTTTGCGGCTCAATTATACGCTTGGCTGACCAAGTGTCAGTGTCAGTTTAACGGGTATTGATTGTATAGAAAATAACATGTTTGGTTTCCAATTTTATTGTGTCGGAGTCGGAATACGAATTTTCCGTTATAAAGGATTATAATAACGTTGAAAAAAATTGGTTCCCACTAATTCACTGTCGTTATTTGAATTTGTCAGTATAACGGATTCCGATGTATTGAGTCCTGACTGTAGTAGTTTTGAGTATGTTTATAGAATATATACAAATGTATATATAGTAAACATGTGGCACTTTAATTTATTATCTATGATTGAAAAACATTTATAGCATGTCATTTGTCACAAAATATTCTAATAAACAATTAGGTAATGAGTTATGGATGCTATGATAACATGGGTATGTAAAACAATGTAGACATTATGAAAACATGATTGAAAATTCAAGATTTTTAAAATCCTGAAATTCCCAACGACTATGATTCAAACAGCTTTTACATAGGAGAAACAGATTTTCTCAGGTCTCAAACAATCCTAATATTTTTCAAAAAGTCAAAATCTTTAACTTTTCAATTGCCATGATTCAAACAGCTTTTACATAAAAAAGTGACTTCCTCAAGTTCATAAAACTTTTTCAAAAACCTATTCATAACTAGAATTTTTCATCAAATTCTTGAGACTTGAATGTCTATGAAACAATCTAAGGGGGCAACAACAATTAAGTTGAGCACTTTTTGTAACTTGACATAAATCTATGACTATAGTGAGGATTGAACTCACAACATTTTGACTTGTAAGTAAACACTACAAAGTCGCCATGATAGCTAGCTTAAAGGCCAGGTAGTGTAAGTGCCTCTGCTACATTTTTTCAGTAAGCCTGTTATTTTCAACTTGCCATTTTCAATTTGTAGCCACTCTTGAAAACATGCTTTCTGAGCTAAATTAGAGATATAAATATAAATTTTACATATATTCTCTCTGTATGTCCATGTAATTTCAATGTACACAATAAACATAGTTTTTTCAGGCTTAACAAATCAAATATAATCCATTAGTAGGGGATAGATATTTTGGCCTTATATAAGTCTATAGTGTTCAGTATTTACACTGTTATAAATCCTGTGACATAGACATTTCAATTGCTTGTTTTAACATTTCTTCTTCTGTTAATTCTGAAACTACAGTAATAATCATTTTTAAATGATCATTAATGATACTAATAAGAATGTACAGCTGAAGGTTTACTTTTTCAAAACTTAAGTCAAGTCAGCTAAGTGTTAATTCTTGAAGCTAGAAACTTAATACTCACAGCTCAGTACAGGGAACTAGGAAACAGACTTGAAAATGTGTATTCTAAGTTTAAGAACTTGTTTCATGATTAGGCTAAAATGAATTTGTATAATAATCATATTTCAGTCAATTTCTATTGTTAAGTAGTAGTTGTACAGCCGCCTAGCTGGCTCAGTTGGTAGCACAAAAATCAACTTTTCAAGAGGTAGTAGGTTCAATTCCCAGACAGGACATTCTTTTCTGAAACTTTGTCATGAAATAATTTCTACCGCAATTTTACCTTCTATCACTAATTCTAACTCATGTAGGGCAGTGGTCAGCGACTAATGGAAGTATGCACCTAATATCTGTTTACATCTAAACCCAGCTATTTAGCTATAACACAAAAGGTGAGATGGTTGACTGACCACAGTTATTTAACCTACGCAATATTTTGCAACAGTATTAAACCCCCCCCCCCCAAAAAAAGTAGATCTACTTGTGCATATAAATATAAGTTTTAAAAATATGATAAGAGAATTATCTACCTTCTTTTGTTTCATTCTCCTCAGTGCCATTAACTGTAGTAACATCAGATTGTTCTATCATATCTTTAATATCAGTAGATTTATTACTAGTCTCACTACTACCACCACTAGTATCATCTAGACGATTTAAGAATGCAAGTCTTTTTTGTCTAACTTCATCTACATCAGGGGCTACAGTTTGTGTATTAGTACTTGAGTCTATATTTGTACCACTTAAAGCAATCCCTGTTGTATTAATGCAGGGACTAGTAGATGAATCACTTATATCTGATTGATGTGTTAATGTTTTATTGCCTGTATTATCTACCATCTGTGTACCACTGGTACTTGCTGTGTCTGTTGAGCCACTAGCACATGCTGTTTCTATTCTACATACTGACTCCTCTATGAAACCTGCAAACAATATAAGATAAAATATATCTTGAATGGTTACTATCTGAAGTTACTATTCTAAGGCGGAATAGCAGGGTGCAGCACCCTGCCCTTTTTCTCTTCTCTCCCTTTTTGGCTCTTCCACATACATAATTACTTTAAAACATCAAGGCTGTTACTACTAGGGCTTTAACGAATGTCCGAGCTCTCGAGAGTTCGTGAACCATGACTGGAATTCGAACACGAATATTCGCCCTACCAAAGTTTGGGTGGTTCGCGAATATCGTGTGCATTTCAAACAACAATTAATAGAATAAGTTAACTCAGAAAAACAAGTTGAACTTGTCTACGTAATCATATCAGTTGATCAAATTTTTGTGTCCGAATTATTTCTATACCTGGACGCATGATAGTGCATACTAACACCCGTTGTCGCAAAAATACTTCCATGAAGGTTATCTTCAACATAAAGTAAATTATGAATGCGGGTTTGTTAAAATCAACTCGCATGCTCGCCATTGCGAGTGTTCCTATCAGTTGGGCGAGTAAAGATTGCTTAAAACTTGTACGATCGGCGAGTAGGATTTTAAAATCCAATAGGATAATCATCGGTTTTAATAAGAATAAAAAATATCAAAATACGATGTCCTATCAATGACTGCTTTAAGTAAAGTATATATCATATTAGTTTTAAGTAGTACTTAATAGTGGACCATATTGAAAATTTGTTTTAGCCAAATATGTTATCCACATTGAATACAGTCGTAATTATTATTATTATCTTGACTTATTACATCACAAATTGTAAGAAAACGATATTGGTAATGGCAAGAATAAGATATCCTGTGTTTAAATTTACCCATAATTGTCAATGACACCTGTCTCTTTATCATTATATTTTTTAAAAAGTTTAAACTTTTAAAATTTGATTCCTACCATCGCCGATACCGTTTTAAGCGCTTATATTTTGTTTAACTTGTAGACATCAATTAAAGAACTAGGTCACACTTGTTTTAAGATTACATTCTAACTTAGACACCACAGTTATGCATAATGACACTGTACACTATCAAATATCAACTAAGTGTGAAAAAATACCGACTCTCATTTTAAATTGTTTGCATCAATTTCTGCCTTCAAACAAAGGATTTATATTGATTTGATTGCGAACAATATAGACTCCCAGGAGTATATGACAATTTGTGACGTAATAAGTCAAGATTACTTCTTGATATTAAAATGATATATACCTTACTGACGTTTTTTTTATTAAAACAGATAATAATCCTATTGGATGTGAAAATCCTACTGCCGGCGAGTTGTATTTTAAACCCCTTGATCATAATCAAAATTTTGAATACAAAACAATTCATTTTTAGTTTCTATTAAAATTAAAAATGTTCTGTAAGATAGTTTTGATAGATTTTAATATTCATGTAAAGATCGAGGATACATTAGGGAAATTAAGGTAAAAATACACTAGCAAGTTAAACAAGCATTAAATAGCAAAGGTTTGTGAATCTATCTGTGTATTGCTTTGCCGTATCGCGAACCAGTTTGTCTCACGACAGGGTCCACAAACCCAAACCCTAGTTACTACCTGCCCCTTTTTTGCCTCTCTGCCCCTTTTCTGAGTGCTAGAAAATCACTAATCTGCTTTAATTTCTTATACATGATAATAATAACACTTTTCTATTTTCACAAAGACAGTTTCCAGTGAACTATTCTGCAGTTTTCTAAGAGCAGTCATTTTGGTCACATGGTTCTACTAGCATCATGATTGACTGATTGATTGGATTTTATGGCGCGCCAACACAAAAGGTCATTTCATGCCGAAAGCAATTGATGATACTATTACTTCAATAGATAATGAAGATTTAAAGTCCTATATTTTATGGTAAACATTTATTTCCTTCAAATAGTTAAGTATCGCATATGATGGTATCGAATATCTACCAGCATCACATGGTTTATGAGTTAGCAGTGGTTAAAGTAGGAAGAAGTGATAAAATAGTGAGAAAAGCTAGTATTTTTAAACTTGATAACTACTGTTTTAACAATGACCAATAAAACCATACAGGTCTTACTTTAAGCCATCAAAAGTGACTCTTGTTCATACTTCGATTTGATACGAAACTCAAGTATTTACCAGCAGGAAATCTTTGTTTTAAAATCGGATACCTGTGTGGAACAAAGTTAAAACAAAATTTAATGTGTAAACAAAGAACAATTAAATCTGTGTTGCATATTTTTTAGCAATAAATGTAAAATAATTTCATTCTGTACAGATGCATCAGATACAAACTAACTTTATTCAGCTAGAAAAACCCATAAATTCAAGTTTCAACTATGAACTATTAAGACTTCTTACCCTCCATACTCATCATTAAAGCTCTTTGTAAGGATACATCATCATTTTCTACCATTTTTTTACTTTCATGAAGAGCTTTCTGTACATCATCAGACTCAGGTTCCTCCCCAGAGGCTCCAGAAGGGGAACTTCTAGATTTAGTGGATTTTGTCTGTGTATTGTCATGTATTAACTGAGGTTTGATTGGTTGGATAGCGGGACAGAGGCGGAGCAACTGATCAGCCTCACATTCTGCTAGTTCCCCATTCACTATAAAAATTGAGTATCCTGAAATAAAGTTCACGTAAATATAAGCAGGGTTTGACACTTATTGTATATACCAGGGATCCAGAAGGAATCCCTAGTCAGTTATTTAGATATCCTTTCTTAACATTAGGGTTTCCTCAAATAATAGACAAAACATTAGGAAACAAGTTAAGTCACAAATTGTGGAAAGCATGTCACAGCAACTCAAATTCACGTAAGAGCAGGGCAATTCTAGGAATCTAGAAGGAACCCCTAACTAAGCATACTGGGATTCCTCCCAAGATTTTGGGATCCCCAGAATCCCAGGACACTACTACTGTTGAATTCTGAATAAGCTTCTAGCTTATTTGAATTGTTTTCATCCTTATATACTTGAGTTCTTGGGTATTTAGCTCTCTTACGAATAGTAAACACTTCAAATTGACAAACCATTAATGTAAATTCATTAATAAATAGAATCCGTGGAGAAAATTATGTACATCTTAATATGAATGATATACAATGTAATTTTAATACATTATATATTTTACTAACACATATACATTTATGGTAAAAACATAACTTCTACATTAATTTGTTTAAGAAATTTGGCAAGAAATGTCTAAAACAAACTCTTGATACATAGAGTTGATTGCACATAAGCACTGTATTAAAAAGATAGCTAACAAAGATTTATACAATAATTGCACATTGTTTGAATTATTTTCTAGAGCGTGAAAACAGGAAAAATTACCGTCTTGTTGTAGTTGAGCTAGAAACATTGCTAGAAATGTATCAGATATAAGTTCTGGTCCAGTTAATAATGAATTTAGATTAAACCATTGATTCCCTAACTTTCTTACAGTAAGCCAATGTTCACCAAAGTTACATATATATGACTTCATCTGTCTGAAATAATACAAGTTGTACATAAAGCAGAATTATTAGAGAGCAGCATAATAATAAACTTCTATCTAAGCATTGGAAAGAACTTCCTACAACATAGCAGAATTTATGCTGCTATGCTGCTTAATTATGATAAGTTGCTTTCAAGACATTTTGATTATGCTATAACAATGAGGGCTTGATGTCTAAGAATAGACAGATCATTACAGTCTTTGCCTCATACACTGGGGTCCATAAGTTTCTGTACACATGTTAAAATTTGATGTTTTTGAATATACTTAGATGTCCTTATATTTCACAACTAATAAACAGTATTACATGAAGCCTCAGTTATGTTATTTCATATATTATAAATACGCAATAAAATATTTTGAAAAATGTGTCAGCAATAATTGTACAATAAAAATGAACTATGAAAATATTCAAGTGTAAAGAAACTTTTGGACCCCAGTGTATTGTCTCAAATTCAACTTCAAATGTATTAAATTTTAAATTAATCATGATTCAAGGATGAAACAATAATTGTGATTCTAGTTCTTTCAACTTATACTAATGACTCTCTAGAGAGCCATTTAGTTCCTAACAGTTAGCCATTATAATAAAGATTTTTACTCAAGGAAATGAGAAGGTGGTTTCTAGAAGGGATTCAAACCAAACAGCACTGGTCATACAGAGATTATCAATGCAATGTTGCCATGCCATAAACATTATAGCATCATGGGTGGAAGTTCAGACAGTGCAATGTATTCTCAAAATACTGAAATCAGTATTAATACTGAAAACTTTCACCATGCAGCATAAATATTTTCCTTGCACTCAGTAAAATCATTAAAGGTCAAACCTAGTTACAGCTGGAAACGAAGATAGCTGGAAACGAAGATTCCTATCAATTTTTATCCCAGTAATTACTCTACAATACAGTAATTTGGCTATACAGTAGCTGATGTATAACACACACTTGTACTCACAAGCCTTCAAGCTAGCTTAAAAGGCAGCATAGAAGAGTGCCTGCTTTTGCCTAAGGTTGGGGTTTTAATCCCAGCATGAACCATGGATTTTTACAGAGTCTCAACACAAACTAGAAAAATTCTCTTGAATATCTAAACACTGTTATATGTAACATACTTACACAGGATCTGATCTTGCTAGTTTTGATATGTGATTATCTGAATTATATGACACTAGTTCTAAACCCATAACTCTTAAAGCTTTATCTATCACTTGTACAGAAAAAAAACCACTATCATCATAGTTATTTGATGGTTGCTGAAATTTGGAGAAATAATTATCATTTTATGGCAGAAGAATAATGAAGAAATGTATTAAAATAAGAGATTTCAGGTAGCTATGTCAACTAGCCATGAAAATATCAATGAAGAGAAATGACACAATAACTTGTAATAAATTTCTGCTCCACTTTATTGTCTTATCAAATGCCTACTTTGTAATGGGAGATAACTTGTAATATAATCAAAGCACTGGAGTGCTGGAGGAACGATGTCCTGAACTGATTTAATAAATAAAGATTATAATTATGTAAACAAGAGCTCCGCTGGGCGGGGCATTATACGCCCGTGTGCAGTCCATGCTGTGTTCTATCTCATATAAAGTCCCTGTGACCTTGACCAATGACCCCGGGATCTCAGAATAGGTCCCATTCTTAACAGGAGGGCTATCCAAAGCAAAGATTTTGAGAACCTAGGTACAGCCATAGTTGATTTATCACCGACACAAAGTTTTCCCATACAAACTTCCAGTGACCTTGACCCTGGGGCCTCAGAAGTTCTCGCCCTTGACCCAAAGAGTATTGATACATAAAATTTGGTGATCTTAGGTAAAGTTGGTTGTTGGACAAGGTTTTTCCTCATGATTTTTCTTTTGACTTTAACCTTTAACCCTGGGACCTAAAACCAAAGGGGCATATGCTAGACATTAAGGCTACCCTTAAATAAGATTTGGAAAACCTACAATGTAGGTACAATTATTATTGAGTTACTGTCCGGAAAATGTTTCAATATGAATTAAGTCCCTGTGACCTTGACTTTTGTCCCTGGGGTTTCCAAATCAAAAGAGAACATCAAATACCAAAGAGCTATCAACACATTACATCTTGACAAATGGGCTGATCCACATAAAATTTGGTTAACCTAGGTACAATCATTGTTTAGTTATTGTCCGGACAAGGATTGTCCATATGATGCCCCTGTGACCTAGATCTTTGACCCAGTTTTGACCCAAAACCAATTGGGAACATCCTTAACACATGGGCTACCCTCACATAAAATTTGGTGAACTAAATTCATTTTATTTATTAAATATAGCATTATTTCCATGGTTTGCCATTTTGACTTTGTTAACATATTGATTGAACATTTGAAGTCTCAGCTTGGTAATTTGATATCTTCTGGATGATGGTTTAAACTTGACCCAGGGGTCCCAAAATCTATAGGGAACATCCTTGACACATGGGCTACTCTCACATGAAATTTGGTGAACTTAAGTGCAGTCATTGTTGATTTACTACACGGACAATGTTTTTCAATATGATGCCCCTGTGATCTTGACCTTTGACCCAGGGGCCCTAAAACCAATAGGACATAACCATGACACATGGGCTACTCTCACAAAAAATTTAGTGAACCTAGGTACATTGGTTGTTCAGTTATTGTCTGGACAAGGTTTTTCCATATGATGCCTCTGTGACCTTGACCTTTGGGTCTGGGGCCCCAAAACCTATTGGGAACATCCTTGACACAAGGGCTACATTCACATAAAATTTTATGAACCTAGGTACAGTCCTTGTTGAGTTATTGTCCAAACAAGGTTTTTCAATATGATGCCTCTGTGACCTTGACCTTTGACCCAGGAGCCCCAAAACCAAAAGGGCATATCCTTGACACAAGGGCTACCCTCACAAAGAAATTTGATGAACCTAGGTAAATTGGTGGTTCAGTTATTGCCTGGACAAAAGTTTCATTGTTTGCCATTTTGACTTTATAAACATATTGATAGAACATATGAAGTCACTGCTTGGTAATTTGATATCTTCTGGTTTAAGATTTAAACTTAACCCTGTTTTCCCAAAACTGATAAGGTACATCCTTGACACATGGGCTACTCTCACATGAAATTTGGTGAACTTTGGTACAATCATTGTTGAGTAATTATCCGGACAATGTTTTTCAATATGATGCCCCTGTTACCTTGACCTTTGACCAAGGTGCCCCAAAACCAATAGGGCATAACCTTGACACATGGGCTACTTTCACGCCAAATTTAGTGAACCTAGGTACATTGGTTGTTCAGTTATTGTCTGGACAAGATTTTTCCATATGATGCCTCTGTGACCTTGACCTTTGGGTCTGGGGCCCCAAAACCTATTGGGAACATCCTTGACACAAGGGCTACATTCACATAAAATTTTGTGAACCTAGGTACAGTAGTTGATGAGTTATTGTCCAAACAAGGATTTTCAATATGATGCCCCTGTGACCTTGACCTTTGACCCAGGAGCCCCAAAACCAATAGGGCATAACCTTTACCCAAGGGCTACCCTCACATAAAATTTGGAGAACCTAGGTTCATTGGTGGTTCAGTTATTGTCTGGACAAGTGTTTCATTGTTTGCCGTTTTGACTTTATAAACATATTGATAGAACATTTGAAGTCACAGCTTGGTAATTTGATATCTTCTGGTTTAAGATTTAAACTTAACCCTGTTTTCCCAAAACTGATAAGGTACATCCTTGACACATGGGCTACTCTCACATGAAATTTGGTGAACCTAGGTACAGTCATTGTTGAGTTACTACCCGGCAATGTTTTTCAATATGATGCCACTGTGACCTTGAACTTTGACCCAGGGGCCCCAAAATCAATAGAGCATATTCTTGACACATGGGGTACTCTTACATAAAATTTGGTGAACCTAGGTACATTGGTGTTTCAGTTATTGTCTGGACAAAGTTTTTCCATAAAATGCCCCTGTGACCTTGACCTTTGAACCTGGGGCCCCATAAACCTATAGGGCACATCTTTGACACATGGGCTACTCTTACATAAAATTTGGTGAACCTAGGTACAGGCGTTGTTGAGTTATGGTCTGGACAAGGTTTTTCAATTTGATGTCCCAGTGACCTTGACCTTTGACCCAGGGGCCCCAAAACCGATTGGGAACATCCTTGACACATGGGCTTCTCTCACATAAAATTTGGTGAACCTAGGTAGATTGGTTGTTAAGTTATTGTCAGGACAAGTTTTTTCCCCCATATGATGCCACTGTGACCTTGACCTTTCATGCAGGGGCCCCAAAACCAATAGGGAACATCTTTGACACATGGGCTACTCTTACATTAAATTTGGTGAACTTAGGTACATTGGTGGTTCAGTTATTGTCCGGACAAGTTTTACCTATTTTAAGTCCCAGTGACCTTGACCTTTAACCCTGGGGTCTCAAAATCAATAGGGAACCTCCTTTACCCAAGGGCTATTCACACATAAAATTTTAGGAACCTAGGTATATCCTTTCTTGAGTTATCATCCGGACAAGCAATTGTCCACGGACGGACAGACAGACAGATGGACAACATCATAACATAATACGACCGTTTTTTCCAAACGGGCGTATAAAAATCAAACTTGTGCAGCAATATTGTCTATATAAGTATCGGCCGATGTTCATTATGTAGTCTACCGGGGGAACCTCGATGCCCGTCGGGACATCATGCGACTCGGAAGAATTGGGCAATACCCGGGCGAGTATCGCACGGGCATCGTAAGAACATCGTGCGGATATCAGACGGGCATCTGTTAGAAAATCGGGGTTAGAAAATCATAAAATCGGACAATTGCCGTGCGGCCATCTTCCGGATCCCGTACGGGCATCTGACAGATACCTTTCTAGTATAAAGGATTTAATTTCGCCGGCCGATCTAATTCCGATCTCACCATGCCGGCCAATTCCTAAAAATCAGGAACGCCGGCCGGGGCCAGGTTAAATGTGACCTAGGCATTACGAAAATTATTTTGTGAAAAAGCACCACTAATCATGACACAGTCATACATAATACCTATGAACAACATGTCAAACTTAATATTAACTCACAACTTTTGTGAAGGTTTAAACCCAGTCTCAACAAAATTTTCATCGCTAAGTTCATATTCATTTAGGCCAGCAGAACAAGCCCATTTTTCTTCGCTGACCTGTTTGCCAGTTACAAGTAATCACAAATTTATATACCTTTTCACTAGTTAACTTCTCCATGGAGGTACATGTACATAGTTTAAACTTATTTTATTGCCCGTAATACATATTTACAATTACATAAACACAACAAATATAATAATAACACATAACTATATGTATATATGGCAATTGGGTTGAGCCACAAGTTCTATAACTTAGTTACGGCTCTCCCCTTAAGGTATATACATTAGACATCTGCAAGACAATAAAATAGTCGGGCAATAGGAGTGGTTACAAGATTGAATTTCATGTACATGTAAGTCAGTCAGTGAAATATTTATCACAAGAAACAAACATGTAAAATTACCCGATATTATTAAATTTTGATGCAAAGTATGAATTGTATGCGAGAGAACTTATCTTCTTAATTTAATCGGACACCTGCAGACTGCATCGCGTTATCTTTGGAACTTTACTATCGAATCTATCGTTTACATTTGTAAACCAGTCAATCGCTGTGGTCGTTTACTGCCATTCCATCGATTGGAAAACCTTCGATATTTGAAATTATTGCATATGTACAGTACCATGTCAAATGAACAACATTTATATCCTCAGTATGTACAGTCGCTCAAACAATATGAAATTAATTATGTTTGTCTCTAATACGACTAAAACTATTTCTATTTCTTTGTAGAACTATTTTACTAAATGGGTTTAAAGAGACGGACTGGCACAGAATAAAAGAAAAGTCGTCAAAAGCCTGATCGATTAGAGACATGAACATAAAGTCCCTGGTCTGATATAGGCAAATAGCCATATTTTTGTCGAGTGAGCCCGACGGGCCCAATAGACGTTTGACATTATGCCATTTGCGTACATAAGGGTGCATTTGCGCAATGGCGCGCTTTAGATTGAACACTGGATTTATACAGTTGAATCTCCGATTCGCCAATGTCTGTTCCATTTCGTCCATTTGCGCATAATTCTCCAGTGCGTGTTTAAGTCATATCCTGTTGTTTTATTGCTGATAATATATTAAATTATTAACGCCCAAAAAAGTTATTTAACAAAGTCTTTATTATTATTATGATTAAAACTTTATTTCGCTACAGACTGCTCCATTTCGTCTATTTTGCCCGAAATTCTCTATTGCGTGTTTTAGGCATACCCGCAGTAAACCGTATCATGTTGCTCTATTGCCGGATGAAAAATCAAATCTATGGAAATAGGTAGCAAGTGATTATCAGGATAATATACTAACCGGAAACATCCGAATCAAATTTTGCAGTAATGATATGCGGAGTGGATCGGGGTTTTTGCTTAGATTCAATGCTTGGAGCTGAAATTACGGTTTGTTAACTCTGGAACAATGTTTAGACATCGTTCCAAAAATACTAAATGTTTAAATGTATTACTTCCCTTGCTTTAACAGTAACTGAATAATATCATGTTCAAATAAAAAATCATTGTCATAGATAACTTATTCCCTGATGTAACTGATATCAAATTTTACCAAATATATCAGTGAATGAATAATACCGCTTGAATGACTCATCAGTCAAACATAATCATGTATATAAATAATAGCATATATAGTATACCCTATTCCAAGAATTTGACGTACAAATATATCATTTTCTGAAAATGAATAGTTATGTAGTATCATAGGCAGATCTAGCGGGAGGTTAGGGGTCTGGACCCCCCCCTGAAATTTCCAAAATGTACCTGTCCATTAGTGTATTTCTTGAGTCATTTTTAAGTAGCATAAAGCAATTTTTCTCAGTGCGTAACATAGATTTAATGGTCTTTAGTTTTTATTATAATTAATATGTTGCATTATTCTGCAAAATGTGCATTATGTGGTTGAGGTTTGAAAGTTTGAACCCCCCCCCCCCCCCCGAAAAGTTCAGACCCCCAAGTAAAAAATTCCTGGATCTGCCCCTGAATATTGTTCAAATCTGTAACTCTTACAATAGCTATGCCTTGTTCATTTCACCTCATTAAATTAATTCCAACGTTAATACAGTCTAAGCAACATACATTAATAAAACAAGATGTTAGATAAAAAATAAAAAGAAACAATCACAGTTTATACCTTAATAAAATGTTGGTAACCTTCAGTTTCAGTTCCTGCTTCAGCCATCTGTTGTCTTTCAGTTTCATCTAATTGTCTGGCTATATCAGCTAAGTCTACAGCTGAGAAATATGGACCTTGTAGTAAAGCATTCAGACAATGTTGAGCACACAATGATCCTTCTTGCTAAAATAACATCAAGTGAAATATTGTCGAGTATTTTTTTCATAACAATGATAACATGGTAGTGGCTAGAGTTATCCAGAAGTAACTCTGGACTCTGAGACTAGTGTTATGGGAGTACTGTAAGTCTAGATAACACTGTAATGGAGTTTTAAGTTTAATATGGATGTATTTACAGTACTTAACTCAAGCCACTGCCTTTATTATAGAAGATATTGTTTAATTTGAAACAGTCTCTCATATATATCTATATAGGTCGAATATTTCTTAAAGTAGAATCACACAAAATTACTGAATTAAAAATTTATAAGAGGCCATTCCCAGTCTTCTTCTAAAAGAAGTTTCAAAGCATAAAAATATGATCAAAGACAATGTTCAACTTCAATTTAAGTGTGTACAAATTGACCCCGACCTTACCTTTCACATTTGCATCTAATTATCATCTACACAAATCCCGGCGAAAATCAATACCACGCCTACTCTACACTTCGACTCGTTACGTATTTAAAATATAATTAGACATGTATAGAGTATACACAGCCCGCAAGTATAACAACTCACGATTCAAATGCATTCAAACGGGAAACTCGTGTTCTTACATTTTTTTTTACAATCAATAATAAAATGGGTGTGGGGATGGCGATTGTGGGGCTTAAACCCGCAACCTTTGAATTGGTAGCTAGCCTCATCGTATAATCCTCTGGTCCGGCCTATGTGTAATAGACACTCATTGTATGCATTAAATGTACTTAAAAATTAATACCTGTGTTATAATTACATTCGAGCCTTGATGATATAATCCGATTGTTATCGAGCATTATTAGTAATAAATACTACATTTGTATTCAATGTAATGAATATTCTTGCATAAAGGTCAGGTCGGGGTCAATTTGTATGCACTATACTTCAAAAGATAAATAAAACAATTAGAAACGAAAGGTGAAAAACTACAAGATTCTTTCAAAAGAAAATAATACAGAACAGATGACAAACACTTTTTTAAACTTATATTTTAATGAATTTTACTCAAATTAATTTAGAAAAGATTAAGACCGCAAGCAAATGGAATACAACACCTCAAAAAAAGGGAAAGTAAAAACTGTCCGAAATTGTTGCTATCCGAAACAATTAATACCTTAAACAAAATAACTTCTCGCAAAATTAGCGTCATAAAATACAGACTCGCTTAGTTATTTAATTAAGATGACAGTTCATGAATTGGCATTTCTTACCTTTTCATGAAAAATTGCCTCCATTTTCGTTAAATATTTTTTTCTTCCTTGTTGTTGTTGTTGTTGTTCTAAGGGTATGACTAAAACACGCAATGGAGATTTTGAGGCGAAACAGACGAAATGGAGAATTCGGGGCGAAATGGAGTTTTAATTGTTTAATAACTCTTTTTCTTCAATGATAATATCTATTTTGATTACTGAAAATGAACAAACGTATAAGATACTACGCAAATATTGATAAACATTTAAAAAATGTTCACTTTAGATTGATTTATTGCCGAATTCCCACAAATTATCGTACCAAAGTCAGCATATGAAGACAAAATCGTTGTTCATTTTCTGTTTTTAATATCATCATTATCTAATTATAAGATAAACAATACAATAAACAGCATTATTTGAAAGCTAAGGCACATAATATGCCAACATTACTAACTCTGGTGTCAAACTGTTAATGCAAAAAAAACGATAACAGCAGAAAACATAGCTGGTACAGGTTTAATGCCCAAAAAGTTCCCTCAAACTTGCCAAAAACAAGAAAGAGAAGATTTTTATATAATAATGCAGAGACTAACATACATTTTTTTCCATCTCCAATACCAATTTTAGATGATATATTTGTATAAAGTATTATTATATGTAATTGACCATTTTGACGTTATTTTTCTCTATAAAATCTCTTGCAGTTTCAGTATAGTAATCTCATACAAATTCTTATAAAATTTTTTAGAAACGGTAAAATTTCTTAAATATTTCATATTGTAGGCAGTTAATACTGCAGAAATATTTTAAACTAGTTGCATGTGTATAACTAACTTTAAACTTGAGATATTTGCTTTTAAAGATAGGGTAAATTTTTTAACATTTTCAAAAACTCGGATTTTTGCTTGGGGATACATGTATGCAAAGCTCTGTATTTTTATAAGTATTTGTCCAAAGTGTAATCTGATTGCTCTGATTTATCATGAAATGATTGTGTAACAGAAAAAGTGATTAAAAGTTGCAAATAAAACAGCAGAACTTGAAAAAAATGTTTTTCCACTTTATGTCCCAGCACAATTTACTGTCTTTTTGAAAATCAAGGGTCACGTTTTAAAAATGCACATAGTTTAAGTTACAAACGGTAAATTTCTTTAAAAAGTCACCATTCTATGTCTTTAATAGTATAGATTCAAGAAACAATATCATTATAAGAATTGTGGAAGGTCACCATTACAGTTCCATAACCTTAAGTTTATAGAACATGCTTTTTTTCTTCTGAAATCATCTTACGAACAAGATCAATTACGAAGATTATAATACAGAACTCATTTAATGAGCTCATGTGCTTAATGAACATACAATATGACCAAGTATTCATGTTACAATATCAAAGACTATGTTTGAACGTTTTGTTGTCAGTCTATGTCGCTGTTCCAAACGCATTCGGTTAACCAATCAGACGATTCCGTAAATTGAGGTGTTGCACGGGTCGCAGGTTTAGCACAAAACGGTCGTAACTCAATATAAGACAAGAGCACTGCTGGGCGGAGCATTATATGCCCGAAAGTGTTGTTTTTTTTAGTTAAGATGAGGCATTTGTAAGACATGAGAATATTTCAGATGAATATCATATTATGAATAATTGTGGAAAACAAAGTAGAGAAAAAAAGTTTTAAGGTAATAGTGACCTTGACCTTTGACCTTGTGACCCCAAAATCAATAGGGGTCTTCTACCTGATATGAGCAATCATCGTATGAAGTTTAAATATTGTTGACCAAATGGAACTTAAGTCATGCTCCGGAAACTGTTTTCAGTTTTATGGTAATAGTGACCTTGACCTTTGACCTTGTGACCCCAAAATCAATAGGGGTCTTCTACCCGATATGGACAATCATCGTATGAAGTTTGAATATTGTGGACCAAATGGAACTTAAGTTATGCTCCGGAAACTGTTTTCAGTTTTATGGTAATAGTGACCTTGACCTTTGACCTCAAAATCAATAGGGGTCTTATACTCGATATGAACAATCATCCTAGGAAGTTTGAATACTGTGGGCCAAATGGAACTTAAGTTAAGCTCCGGAAACTGTTTTCCGTTTTAAGGTAATAGTGACCTTGACCTTTAATATTGTGACCCCAAAATCAATAGGGGTCATTTACTCGATATGGACAATCATCCTATGAAGTTTGAATATTTTGGGCTATATGAAGCTTAAGTTGTGCTCCGGAAACTAAATTGCTAACAGACGGACGGACGGACGGACGGACGGACGGACGCCAGGGGGTATAACATAATTATTAATATATGTCCGAAATTCTTTCGGGCATAATAAAAAGAGTAAGTTACGATCGTATTGCGCTAAATTCGTGAGATACTGCCGAGGTTTTCAGAATAGTTCACTCGACAGGCTAATCTGGCTGCAGTCAATTTGACTGACTTCGTGAAAATCAAACAAGCCTTAGTAAAGCTCGAGTTCTGATTTCCTGATGTACATGTGGATAAGTAATGTATAGCTATAAAGCTTATATGCTTTAAAGTACCAATTGCCTTTTATTTTTCAAATGTAAAGATCATTCACTTTTTTAAATCGCTGAAAACTCAACAAATGGGCGCCTAGTTTCTCGTTCTCCAATTGTCAATACTCCATGCTATTAAACTACATTAGTTAGCCACGATGTGCTTAGTACTGACAAAATGTAGCAAGCTTGCGAACAATGTTTACTACAGCAAATAAGCTCGAATCCATAGATAGGCGTCAGGCATGGTTCCGAGTCAGAAACACCATGTACGTATGTGTATATAGCGTATTGTACTCGAAACAGTGCCTGTCGCCTATGGTCCTGACCATGTGTGGTCTTGTCATTATCATGCGGCCTCTTGGCAAATATCGAAATAAGCATTGAAGAAAGTCGCTAAAGAATGACTTGTCATATCTATACTCATTCAAGTTCACCAAGTTGAACTTACGATAAGGTCTTACATGGTGATCCGAAACTCCTCACAGTGCTTACGTAACGCTTTGCCGCTTCTTGGTGTAATAAAGGGAAATAACAACTCTCCTATACTGAGAAGCTTGATTGAAATTTCTTGCTCTTGAAACAACGAGGTGTTTTTTTACATATGAGGTGGATCTAAACCAACATGAAGCTGGCTATCCAAAGAGTGCATATACAAAGACGTAACTTTGCGGCTATTATTGCTCATCTGTATAGGCCTACAATAACGTCGTTTTAATTATAATGTGCAGTTCTAGTAAATACATGTTTCTCATACAATGACGTCATATTCATTATAACGTATATAGAAAAACATCTGGGACTAATGAAAAAATAAGTAAAATATGTGTTTATATTCTATAATGTATAATAAACAGCACATTTTCAATAACAAATATAACAATATTATGAGCAAATGGAAAGTTATATTACGACAGAAGGTCCCACAGAGAACCTGTCATTAAGTTGAAGCTCTAAAATTTTACTGGCCCCTGCCAACTAACTGTAGTCCATGGAAAAAATCTTGTTTTTAGGATATACAGATGCGTAAAATTGTCTCGGGTAAAAACGCACCAACTAAAACAATAGGTTTTAAATTTTCAATGAACCTGATATGCTTCCAATGGCTTAGAAGCCATATTTGTACCATTTTTGTTAGTTCTTAAGCTCGGCATGTCGGCCAACCGGGCCAATACTTATTTCCATTCCAATGGGAAAGTCCAAACGTTTCACACTTAAGCTGTGTTCATCTTCCAAGGAATTTTTCAATAATACTATATCTTCTTTTACGTTTTCTGATGTAAACATTAACAACTTCTGTGAACACTTTCTTCACAGTACATACATCCAAACTTGAACATTCAATAAAACACGATGCACCAATCTGATTGGCTAATTTTGAAGCTTCTTGTCTAGATACGGGCATGTCTGAATCATATGACGTCGTATTGCGCATGTCCGTCTGTGTAGCAACTAATACCATAGGTCTTTTCCGGTTTGTATATTTTTCTACTTCCGGTACCCAGAATTCTCTTACACTTTGAAATGATTGTCTATCTACAACTGACAAGCAGACGATGATGACGTCACTATCTTCATATGAGAATCCGCGTAAACTTCCATATTCACGCTGAAATAAAAACATGTAAAAATGTATGAAATTTTATCTAATTATGTTTTATTTGACAAATTAATACATGTAACTCGTAATTTAGAATCACTTTAAAAGTACCAAATTAAGACCAACCTAATTTTATACACATCGAGTAGTCTGACTTAAAATATTTTAAAAATGTAGCATATTTTAACATTCTACATACAGCTTAATTTCGTTGAGCAATTTTCATTCAATTGTGTTCATTTATTCCTATTTTTCAAAACTACTTAGAACATCCTACTATTTAAATATGGATTCCACTGTAGTTGTTTCAACAATAAAATAACACATCGATAACTTGTTAGTTATACGTGTATACGTGTAATGTGTATTGGGTCCATGTATGTATTACCCTTTCTAGGGGTTTAAATGAAAAAACCAATTGTGTCAGCACTTTAAACAATACTTGTATTAAATCGCAATTGGGGTGCATGAACCCAATTTACTTTTGTTTTTTACTGAATTTTGTTCGAACCCCGTATGGACGAAATGTAGAAATCTAAGAACTCCCTTACGAATGAACTGAAAATTTATGAGCGTCTTAATTCAGACTCCACTTTACTCAAAAACAATAAAGTATGTGACAATTACGCGATTTCTGTTTTGTTCTGTTTGTAATAAAGGTAAGTTCATAATAATTAGAACGATTAAAAACCTTGCAAGATTTGGCGGTCGGCACGCTTGAAAACAGTCAAAACGGAAAGAAACCAGTGAACTCATTAAATGCTCAGAACTTAATATTCAAATACGGTAAAATAACAAACCTGCCCAGCAGTATCAAATATGCTAATGGTATATTCATCTCCATTTACTTGTATCTTTCCAGCATAATTTTCAAACACTGTAGGAATATAATCCTCACATTCCGGAAGTGACGTAAATGCACGAGACAAACATGTCTTCCCAACCATCTCGTCTCCGACAATCGTACATTGTAACAAATTCCTCACAGTTATAAGTTTTTCACTTTTTTGTAACATCCTGTTATTTGCGGAATAATATCAATATGAATTTAAAGTCAATACTTAAACTCCTAATATGAGGTTGTTCCTTTGTATTCAATAACACCAATGAACAGTTCTGTATATTATCAAACGATATGAAAAAAGTTCCACTCTAAAACGAAAAAAAAAGTTTAGAATGTTAATAATTAAGTAAAAGAATGAGTTTTCAACAATAAGAATTCTTGTTGGCTTGAAATTTTAATAATAAATAAACTTTCACATTCTCGCTAAATATATCGAGTCACGTGACACATGTCAATGAAGCCCCATTATCCGAGGTGACTAAGCTATACAAACACGCTTTCTTTAAGTGCGGTAAATTATAACTGAAATCTCCAAGCTTAGATTAACAGCTTTTGAAGACTGATATTAAATGAAATGTTATCTTGAAAATTTCCTTTGATTTTATGATAATATCCGATTTTATATTTTTAATTACATTAAAATTGTTATGGCATAATTCTACATTAAAACTTTTAATTAAAGCCAAAGAGAATGCTTAAATGTGAAGTCATGCCATTCAAATAATGTGACATAATCTTACTTCAAACATTGCTTGAATTCTGATTCTGAAATGAAATCTCTTAACCGTTTCCTTTGAGGAACTATATACAAGTAAGTTACCCTATTGTTACATAATAGAGCAGAAATTAACTTTGATTCTTAATTTGAAAGGGTTAAGAAGTTTCAATGATTTGAAACTTAGAATATTTAAATACTTACTAGCAATTTTGTTTCAAAATTATGAAGAAATTACAGCGAATATGATAAAATTGCCCTACTAGCGCTTTTAATATTTTTCTTAATTGCCTTGACACACTATTCATCGTTCATGAACAATAAAAAATGAACACGAATAATTAAAGACTACATAAAACTATTATTAAACCTTAATTCCATAAATTTCTAGCAAACAATATTAATCAGTGAATGACAATATAATTTTTTTGTTATATATATATACATTTTTACGAGTTTTATCATGATCATCGTATCCTTAAACAAAGATATTTATCAGTTATTGGATGATAAACTTTTCCTTTAAAGATACCCCATTGTATCAATATTATTTCTTCAAACTTCCATTACCCTTGGTGTAGAAAAAGATATAATCATTACTACTTTAATTTTATCATGAAATTATTTTCCTATAATTTAAAATAATTCGAATCAATAAAAAACTTACTATTTTCCAATCACATGGACCGATCGATGTGTTTGTCACACTTCTGACATTTCTAAAGAAGCTCGATGGCCCCTAAGGGGTTTTCTGCATAATTTAATCAACATATGTTGTTTATTAACAAGTTAAGTTCGTAATTGTTCATAATTACCTGTAATTTATCACACCCGATCTAAATAATGCTATTTTCTGTGTGTCGGTAACTTCAAATAAAAATCTTAGTTTCCACAAATTTAATACATAATTGAAGGTATTATTAGCCATTGGCGACAGCAAGAATTATTTTTAAAAATACCATAAAGTTGTTTTTGTTGGTGAAAATACCAATGACAGAATATGTAAATATCGTAATTTTTATGAAATTGAAGACGAGGAACATTTATTTTTACTAAAATTTACAAGCTATAGTAACGCTACTTGAATGTTTTTTTTCTTGTTTTTTTTTAATAAACAAAAACGAGTACATAGGTATAAAAAGAGAAATGGTGTACTAAGGGATTTCAATGATGGATGTAGAATAGTTATTTTTTTATTTTTTTTGGGAGGGGGGCTGTCAGTATCAGTCTAAACGAATGTAGGACCTATCTACCGTACTTTCAGACTCTACTAATTCCGTAAAGAAGAATTCGCAAAATGTTCCGTCAGTATAAAAAAGTAATTTAAACAGAACATGGGCATTCTCAATCCTACTAGACTCTGGAAACGAGAATGAACATTGGATATGACAGACGGAATAATTTCCCAAGTCTTTAATACAGACGCCTGAAAACGGAAACTTTTGGTGCGGAGGCTGAGCATTATTATTTCATTCTTTAAGGTCAAACATGTACCACTCAGCATTCGCATTCCGAGCGTTAAGTTGCATTATAATTTTACATAACCATACATTCCATAGCTGACAGTCCATATAGCTCATCGTGATATTGTAAAGACAATAATGACGTCGAGTTCCAGATAAAAAAAAAAAACGATGATATTTCATACGAACAGTATGTTTATTTTATATCAGAAAATCAGCCGATAACATTAATAACAAGTTCTATATAGTCTAAATGGAGGGTTGCTCGCAAGACTGTAGTAACTCGCTCTTAAACGTAATGTACTTTCTACAGCCTTGCAGGCAACCCTCGAAATGGACATCGTAAATATAACGCTAGTATTCTCCGACTTTATGCTTAGATACTTTCTTTTGATCACTATAACTATCAATAAAGCACAATGTAAATTTATATTCTTAAATCTTTATCATGTTTTCTAAAGTAACCCGAAACCAAAAGACAACAAGTAAAAAATTGCTACTAAATGCAGCAAAGGGATTGTCACAGCAAACAAAAAAGAATGATTAAGTATAATCTAAAGGTAACTCAAAAGAGCATTATATTGAATTGTCATGTTAAGGTTTTTCAGTAATTAAAAGGTAACTTGTCATAAAACGTTTTTCTGT
Source organism: Mactra quadrangularis (assembly GCA_025267735.1). Lineage (NCBI taxonomy): Eukaryota > Metazoa > Mollusca > Bivalvia > Venerida > Mactridae > Mactra > Mactra quadrangularis. The sequence goes on along the minus strand of CM046301.1, from coordinate 40,188,239 downwards.
TCAAATGTAACAATCTCGTTCCAAAAGCCTAGTAAGATTCTCGATACTAGTTAGATTGAGAATCTTGACAAATTTGGAGTACGCGAATGGTCTGGATCTAGACACCATCTTTATGCCGACAGGATGTTTGGTTTTAGTTGGATTTATTTCCAGTAATTCATATTTGCATGACGCTTAAAAAGATCGGCAGAAGGGAAAACATAGTTCTTCAGAACAGAATCTACAATGTATTTACATGACTTATCGCTTCTGTTTAGTCAAGTGCTCCTCACATTGCGGATCTGTTCTTACCAATCCGTGAAACCAATCATCTAACTAATGCATAACTGTCCAGCATCTTTGAATTTCGACATTTTGATTTTACAGGCGTGAACATTTGTTGCATTTATTGCATTTATTTTTTAATCACGAGACAGTCATGCAATCTAAATGTGTGTGTCTTTGCCTTGAAATAGAAATATCAGTTTGCGCATAGTATTTAAGCAGAGGTAGAGAGTCAGCGAGTGAATCTTTCAAACCAGTGTATTAGAGAGTAGTCATACCTTTACTTGTTACGGAAGAATTTTGTTGCCGGATAAATTAGGCCATCTACATAGAAAATAGTTTGCTATATATAAGCAGTCACTAATCGTAGTAGGAAATTAACAGATGTTGGCATTAATTAGTATATTTATTCAAAACTTCAAATATTATGTGATCTAGCGTTTTGATCTCTTTAGCCGACACCTTTAACTGTGACCAGACTAGGAAATATAAAAAGATATGTATCCAATGCAAATGTGACACTTGTCACAGGAAAGATTATCAACTGCCACATGGCTAAAACGCGAAAACATAAGAAGGAAACAATATTTATAATGAAGATTAACAATGCATCTTGTATAAAACAGCGACATAAAATATGTGATGAAAATCAAGATAAGGAGCAAAAAAAAAACATGTGGCCAGTTCCGTTGTTATCACTATTGATTATGAATATTGTAAAAACAAGTGTAAAATTATGTGCAATATATATATATATATATATATATATGATTATACTTTAAACAATACATTTAAATAATAATGAAATCCTTACTTAAAATATATATTATTCATATGAAAATAACAAATTTTGTATATTGAAAGTAAGACATAAATTCACAGAACTTTTAGCGCATAATATATATACAAATGACTACTCTATACATTAGTGACAACTTTATTGAAATAAACAATTATATATGCAATAAGAAATTTTATATAAAGACACAATTGAACATAAAGTGTAAAACACTATCAAATATACTTTTTAACGTACAATAAACATTTATATACAGAATGTACAATTCTATTACGATAGAATACAAAATGTATTTGCAGCTCTAAACAATACAATATTGCTTAAATTATTGGGCCCAAGTTTAGGTCGAAGGTTCCATGGTACGAAAACAAACAAGTTCCGTTATAATCAGTACCGAACGGATTGATTTTATCAGATCCTTTTTCTATTCGAGCGCTCTTGTGTTTATCAAAACGAACTCTTTTGCTGACGAACATATCCGAGTCTTTCGAATGGGGATAAAATAATTTCGGTGCGTACTGCGGACCTGCCACACTCCCACCGACTTTAAATATTTGCCTAGGGTCTTTGGCCTATTGATTAAAAAGTATTCTACACACTTCATAAAAGTATAAATGGAATATAGTCTATTTAATACTTATAAATTCAATGAATTATAAAAATAACAGCGCCTTCGTATACTTCAAGAAACTTCTCAAGTACCCCAATTTCCATATTGTAGGACTTTTCTCTTTTTTTCAATATTTAAGTCCGATCGATAATGGAAATGTGTACAGTATAAGACCATACGTCCGTCTGCTTGCATAGCTTTACTGCTTCTTTATCGATAAAAACCCGGTTTTGTCGTGCATGCTATAACTAGTGGAAATGGGAATATGTCTAACTGCTTTGATTGAAAGAAAACAATAGCGTTTATAAACCTTTTCTCTGCAGATTACACACCGCCTCGCAAAAGACATGTGGCAATTTCTCGTTCTTGTTGCGAGTCATTTCATAATTTTTCGGTGTGCATCTAAACACACTAATGATTTTCACCAAAAACGACCACGTGGGATATTTGCATGAGACACACGTGCCCATCACCGTGTTTCAACATATACACGACAAAACCAGGCTTGCATCAATAAATGATTTATAGCAAAAACAGACCACGTGGGATATTTACACGAGAAAAACTTGCTCAATTCCGTTAATCAACATATGCACGACAAAACCGGATTTGCATCAATAAATGAGCATGACAACCATGCAAACAAACGACAGTATGGCCTTGTATACATTTCCATTATCGATTATACCATTATACTTAACGAAACTCCTGACTACTCCGATTTCAATATTGTTGGAAATTTATATTCTAAACATTTATGTCCGATCGACAATGGAAATGTATACTGTTGTTCGTTTGCACGGTTGACATGCTCATTTATTGATGCAAGCCCGGTTTTGTCGTGCATATGTTGAAAAACGGTAATGGGCACGTGTTTCTCGTGCAAATATTTCACGTGGTCTGCTTTGGTGAAAATCATTAGTGTGTTGATATGCACACCGAAAAATTAAGAAATGGCTCGCCACAAGAACGAAATACTACCATATGTTTTTGCAAGGCGGTGGGTCACCTGCAGATATAAGTTTTCTAATAGCTTTTGTTATCTTTTAATTAAAGCAATAAGAAATCTTCCTATTTCCACTAGTTGATGCATGTACGACCACAGCGGATTAGCATCGATAAAGAAGCATAACGCTATGCAAGCAGACGACAGTATGGTCCTATAATGTACATATTTCCATTATAGATCGGACATAAATATTGAAAAAATAAAAATTTCCTACTACATGTATATGGAAATTGGGGTACTTGAGAGGTTTCTTGAAGTATAAAGAACGCTGTAATTTTCTATAATTCATTGCATTTTTAGTAATGAATGGACTATATTCCATATATAATTATCTGAAGTGTGTAGGAAACTATTTCCATAAAAGGCTAAGAAACCCAAGGCAAATATTTAAAGTCGGTGGGAGTGTGGCTGGTCCGCAGTACGCACCGAAATCATTTTATCCCCATTCGAAAAACTCGGATATGATCGCCAGCAAAAAAGTTCGTTTTGATAAACTCAAGAGCGCTCGAATAGAAAAAGTATCTGATAAAAACAATCCATTCGGTACTTATTATAACGGAATTTTGTTTTTTCGTACCATGGAACTTTCGACCTAAACAAGGGCCCATTAATCTAAGCAATGGTCTTACGGGCATTTTCATGTCGTTTGTAATTGTGAAATTATTTAAGTGATAATAATATAAACAAGGTATCGACTTGTGTATTGTATAGACACTTTGTATAATGCATTACGAGTTTTATACTCCTGTATATATAATTGAATACTTTTTAGAATTGTATATATCATATTTAGAGTTGAATTGTAAATATATAATTATATTGTTTAGATAAAAATATATGTATTTGATAGAATTGTATATCGAATTATTTTAGAAATGCATATTATATAGAATTGAATAAAATAATTGAAATAACTGTATTGTTTGCATGGAAATGCAGTATGCATATCGAATTGTATATTACAAGTTCTTTTAACTATATATTGTTTAGAACTGCAGATACTTTTGTATTCTTTAGTTATAGAAATGTCCTAAAACGTATATTTGGTAGAGTTATACACTGTATGTTGAATTGTGTATTATAAAACAATTTAATTGCATAAACGTCATATTAAGACGTCAGGTGTATGAAATCATTTTTATTCACACTCCAAGTTCGCTTTGTTTTGAACAGTGACATATACAGGCAACGTATTTACTTCATATTTACTTTTAATTAATTGTTTTTGTCTTACTTATGTTGCATAATTGTTACACAAGTCTCAAAATTTAAGTATGGTCAATGATATAATGGTCACGTGTTAAGTATCCAACTAATTTTGAATAACACTTAGAGTAATTTTGGTACGAATAATTCAGTGGATATATTACACAATGAAAAACTACTCTACCATTTGTAGTACGCACAAAGTATACTTAATGATTCCTTTCGTCTGTCTATGTATTTGAATTCAAATTTATACACATCCATGCTGTGCAAGGCTGATTATAAAAACTGAGTTGCAATTACATAGATTCAATCTTGTCCTGACGTCACCTTATCTCGTTGATGTCACTTTTATGTGTGTCAGTGCAAACGTGTATTGCACTCTTGTGTACATATCTTATGATCTGAGATTTGGCCTGATAATATATTGATAATTTCTGCGAATGTCTATGTAAAGATAAAATGCAATTAAAAAGTTAAAATTTAATTTTTGCTTTTCACTTGAACACGGTACGAACGAATATACAAGAGTAAAAGTGATTGCGCCTTGTATTAATTAAACATTAAAGTGAGGCCTTCAATGCAATTACTCATGGGTCAAATGCCTAATTTGTATAAAAATGACTAACAAACAGTCCTGTAAATTATAAACATCATGTGACGTAAGGAAAGAAAGTTTAAGAAAAAGTACACGATTTACTTGGACACCCCTCGTATCATTGTACTAACGTTTAGACTTGTGTATAGAGTAGTCATTTGTATATAGAATTGTATATTAACTTAAGTCTATATATAATGTTACTTGTTATTAAAAAAATTGTATTTTGTTATAGGTTTTAAAAGTGGAGTATCATTGATTATGTATAATTTTCTTTTATACATGAAAGTGTCTATTGAATAGAATTAAACATGATATGTAAATTTGCGTTTCTACATGAATTTTGTACATTAGATGTAGACCTTTGTTTTATATAGAATTACAAATTATATGTTTTATATTGTATATTAAATTGTGTAGTGCGCATATAAATAATTAGGCCATCTACATAGAAAATAGTTTGCTATATATAAGCAGTCACTAATCGTAGTAGGAAATTAACAGATGTTGGCATTAATTAGTATATTTATTTAAAACTTCAAATATTATGTGATCTAGCGTTTTGATCTCTTTAGCCGACACCTTTAACTGTGACCAGACTAGGAAATATAAAAAGATATGTATCCAATGCAAATGTGACACTTGTCACAGGAAAGATTATCAACTGCCACATGGCTAAAACGCGAAAACATAAGAAGGAAACAATATTTATAATGAAGATTAACAATGCATCTTGTATAAAACAGCGACATAAAATATGTGATGAAAATCAAGATAAGGAGCAAAAAAAAACATGTGGTCAGTTCCGTTGTTATCACTATGGATTATGAATATTGTAAAAACAAGTGTAAAATTATGTGCAATATATATATATATATATATATATATATATATATATATATATATATATATATATATGATTATACTTTAAACAATACATTTAAATAATAATGAAATCCTTACTTAAAATATATATTATTCATATGAAAATAACAAATTTTGTATATTGAAAGTAAGACATAAATTCACAGAACTTTTAGCGCATAATATATATACAAATGACTACTCTATACATTAGTGACAACTTTATTGAAATAAACAATTATATATGCAATAAGAAATTTTATATAAAGACACAATTGAACATAAAGTGTAAAACACTATCAAATATACTTTTTAACGTACAATAAACATTTATATACAGAATGTACAATTCTATTACGATAGAATACAAAATGTATTTGCAGCTCTAAACAATACAATATTGCTTAAATTATTGGGCCCAAGTTTAGGTCGAAGGTTCCATGGTACGAAAACAAACAAGTTCCGTTATAATCAGTACCGAACGGATTGATTTTATCAGATCCTTTTTCTATTCGAGCGCTCTTGTGTTTATCAAAACGAACTCTTTTGCTGACGAACATATCCGAGTCTTTCGAATGGGGATAAAATAATTTCGGTGCGTACTGCGGACCTGCCACACTCCCACCGACTTTAAATATTTGCCTAGGGTCTTTGGCCTATTGATTAAAAAGTATTCTACACACTTCATAAAAGTATAAATGGAATATAGTCTATTTAATACTTATAAATTCAATGAATTATAAAAATAACAGCGCCTTCGTATACTTCAAGAAACTTCTCAAGTACCCCAATTTCCATATTGTAGGACTTTTCTCTTTTTTTCAATATTTAAGTCCGATCGATAATGGAAATGTGTACAGTATAAGACCATACGTCCGTCTGCTTGCATAGCTTTACTGCTTCTTTATCGATAAAAACCCGGTTTTGTCGTGCATGCTATAACTAGTGGAAATGGGAATATGTCTAACTGCTTTGATTGAAAGAAAACAATAGCGTTTATAAACCTTTTCTCTGCAGATTACACACCGCCTCGCAAAAGACATGTGGCAATTTCTCGTTCTTGTTGCGAGTCATTTCATAATTTTTCGGTGTGCATCTAAACACACTAATGATTTTCACCAAAAACGACCACGTGGGATATTTGCATGAGACACACGTGCCCATCACCGTGTTTCAACATATACACGACAAAACCAGGCTTGCATCAATAAATGATTTATAGCAAAAACAGACCACGTGGGATATTTACACGAGAAAAACTTGCTCAATTCCGTTAATCAACATATGCACGACAAAACCGGATTTGCATCAATAAATGAGCATGACAACCATGCAAACAAACGACAGTATGGCCTTGTATACATTTCCATTATCGATTATACCATTATACTTAACGAAACTCCTGACTACTCCGATTTCAATATTGTTGGAAATTTATATTCTAAACATTTATGTCCGATCGACAATGGAAATGTATACTGTTGTTCGTTTGCACGGTTGACATGCTCATTTATTGATGCAAGCCCGGTTTTGTCGTGCATATGTTGAAAAACGGTAATGGGCACGTGTTTCTCGTGCAAATATTTCACGTGGTCTGTTTTGGTGAAAATCATTAGTGTGTTGATATGCACACCGAAAAATTAAGAAATGGCTCGCCACAAGAACGAAATACTACCATATGTTTTTGCAAGGCGGTGGGTCACCTGCAGATATAAGTTTTCTAATAGCTTTTGTTATCTTTTAATTAAAGCAATAAGAAATCTTCCTATTTCCACTAGTTGATGCATGTACGACCACAGCGGATTAGCATCGATAAAGAAGCATAACGCTATGCAAGCAGACGACAGTATGGTCCTATAATGTACATATTTCCATTATAGATCGGACATAAATATTGAAAAAATAAAAATTTCCTACTACATGTATATGGAAATTGGGGTACTTGAGAGGTTTCTTGAAGTATAAAGAACGCTGTAATTTTCTATAATTCATTGCATTTTTAGTAATGAATGGACTATATTCCATATATAATTATCTGAAGTGTGTAGGAAACTATTTCCATAAAAGGCTAAGAAACCCAAGGCAAATATTTAAAGTCGGTGGGAGTGTGGCTGGTCCGCAGTACGCACCGAAATCATTTTATCCCCATTCGAAAAACTCGGATATGATCGCCAGCAAAAAAGTTCGTTTTGATAAACTCAAGAGCGCTCGAATAGAAAAAGTATCTGATAAAAACAATCCATTCGGTACTTATTATAACGGAATTTTGTTTTTTCGTACCATGGAACTTTCGACCTAAACAAGGGCCCATTAATCTAAGCAATGGTCTTACGGGCATTTTCATGTCGTTTGTAATTGTGAAATTATTTAAGTGATAATAATATAAACAAGGTATCGACTTGTGTATTGTATAGACACTTTGTATAATGCATTACGAGTTTTATACTCCTGTATATATAATTGAATACTTTTTAGAATTGTATATATCATATTTAGAGTTGAATTGTAAATATATAATTATATTGTTTAGATAAAAATATATGTATTTGATAGAATTGTATATCGAATTATTTTAGAAATGCATATTATATAGAATTGAATAAAATAATTGAAATAACTGTATTGTTTGCATGGAAATGCAGTATGCATATCGAATTGTATATTACAAGTTCTTTTAACTATATATTGTTTAGAACTGCAGATACTTTTGTATTCTTTAGTTATAGAAATGTCCTAAAACGTATATTTGGTAGAGTTATACACTGTATGTTGAATTGTGTATTATAAAACAATTTAATTGCATAAACGTCATATTAAGACGTCAGGTGTATGAAATCATTTTTATTCACACTCCAAGTTCGCTTTGTTTTGAACAGTGACATATACAGGCAACGTATTTACTTCATATTTACTTTTAATTAATTGTTTTTGTCTTACTTATGTTGCATAATTGTTACACAAGTCTCAAAATTTAAGTATGGTCAATGATATAATGGTCACGTGTTAAGTATCCAACTAATTTTGAATAACACTTAGAGTAATTTTGGTACGAATAATTCAGTGGATATATTACACAATGAAAAACTACTCTACCATTTGTAGTACGCACAAAGTATACTTAATGATTCCTTTCGTCTGTCTATGTATTTGAATTCAAATTTATACACATCCATGCTGTGCAAGGCTGATTATAAAAACTGAGTTGCAATTACATAGATTCAATCTTGTCCTGACGTCACCTTATCTCGTTGATGTCACTTTTATGTGTGTCAGTGCAAACGTGTATTGCACTCTTGTGTACATATCTTATGATCTGAGATTTGGCCTGATAATATATTGATAATTTCTGCGAATGTCTATGTAAAGATAAAATGCAATTAAAAAGTTAAAATTTAATTTTTGCTTTTCACTTGAACACGGTACGAACGAATATACAAGAGTAAAAGTGATTGCGCCTTGTATTAATTAAACATTAAAGTGAGGCCTTCAATGCAATTACTCATGGGTCAAATGCCTAATTTGTATAAAAATGACTAACAAACAGTCCTGTAAATTATAAACATCATGTGACGTAAGGAAAGAAAGTTTAAGAAAAAGTACACGATTTACTTGGACACCCCTCGTATCATTGTACTAACGTTTAGACTTGTGTATAGAGTAGTCATTTGTATATAGAATTGTATATTAACTTAAGTCTATATATAATGTTACTTGTTATTAAAAAAATTGTATTTTGTTATAGGTTTTAAAAGTGGAGTATCATTGATTATGTATAATTTTCTTTTATACATGAAAGTGTCTATTGAATAGAATTAAACATGATATGTAAATTTGCGTTTCTACATGAATTTTGTACATTAGATGTAGACCTTTGTTTTATATAGAATTACAAATTATATGTTTTATATTGTATATTAAATTGTGTAGTGCGCATATAAATAATTAGGCCATCTACATAGAAAATAGTTTGCTATATATAAGCAGTCACTAATCGTAGTAGGAAATTAACAGATGTTGGCATTAGTTAGTATATTTATTTAAAACTTCAAATATTATGTGATCTAGCGTTTTGATCTCTTTAGCCGACACCTTTAACTGTGACCAGACTAGGAAATATAAAAAGATATGTATCCAATGCAAATGTGACACTTGTCACAGGAAAGATTATCAACTGCCACATGGCTAAAACGCGAAAACATAAGAAGGAAACAATATTTATAATGAAGATTAACAATGCATCTTGTATAAAACAGCGACATAAAATATGTGATGAAAATCAAGATAAGGAGCAAAAAAAACATGTGGTCAGTTCCGTTGTTATCACTATGGATTATGAATATTGTAAAAACAAGTGTAAAATTATGTGCAATATATATATATATATATATATATATATATATATATATATATATATATATATATATATATATATATATATATATATATATATATATATATATATATATATATATATATATATATATATATATATATATATATATATATATATATATATATATATATATATATGATTATACTTTAAACAATACATTTAAATAATAATGAAATCCTTACTTAAAATATATATTATTCATATGAAAATAACAAATTTTGTATATTGAAAGTAAGACATAAATTCACAGAACTTTTAGCGCATAATATATATACAAATGACTACTCTATACATTAGTGACAACTTTATTGAAATAAACAATTATATATGCAATAAGAAATTTTATATAAAGACACAATTGAACATAAAGTGTAAAACACTATCAAATATACTTTTTAACGTACAATAAACATTTATATACAGAATGTACAATTCTATTACGATAGAATACAAAATGTATTTGCAGCTCTAAACAATACAATATTGCTTAAATTATTGGGCCCAAGTTTAGGTCGAAGGTTCCATGGTACGAAAACAAACAAGTTCCGTTATAATCAGTACCGAACGGATTGATTTTATCAGATCCTTTTTCTATTCGAGCGCTCTTGTGTTTATCAAAACGAACTCTTTTGCTGACGAACATATCCGAGTCTTTCGAATGGGGATAAAATAATTTCGGTGCGTACTGCGGACCTGCCACACTCCCACCGACTTTAAATATTTGCCTAGGGTGTTTGGCCTATTGATTAAAAAGTATTCTACACACTTCATAAAAGTATAAATGGAATATAGTCTATTTAATACTTATAAATTCAATGAATTATAAAAATAACAGCGCCTTCGTATACTTCAAGAAACTTCTCAAGTACCCCAATTTCCATATTGTAGGACTTTTCTCTTTTTTTCAATATTTAAGTCCGATCGATAATGGAAATGTGTACAGTATAAGACCATACGTCCGTCTGCTTGCATAGCTTTACTGCTTCTTTATCGATAAAAACCCGGTTTTGTCGTGCATGCTATAACTAGTGGAAATGGGAATATGTCTAACTGCTTTGATTGAAAGAAAACAATAGCGTTTATAAACCTTTTCTCTGCAGATTACACACCGCCTCGCAAAAGACATGTGGCAATTTCTCGTTCTTGTTGCGAGTCATTTCATAATTTGTCGGTGTGCATCTAAACACACTAATGATTTTCACCAAAAACGACCACGTGGGATATTTGCATGAGACACACGTGCCCATCACCGTGTTTCAACATATACACGACAAAACCAGGCTTGCATCAATAAATGATTTATAGCAAAAACAGACCACGTGGGATATTTACACGAGAAAAACTTGCTCAATTCCGTTAATCAACATATGCACGACAAAACCGGATTTGCATCAATAAATGAGCATGACAACCATGCAAACAAACGACAGTATGGCCTTGTATACATTTCCATTATCAATTATACCATTATACTTAACGAAACTCCTGACTACTCCGATTTCAATATTGTTGGAAATTTATATTCTAAACATTTATGTCCGATCGACAATGGAAATGTATACTGTTGTTCGTTTGCACGGTTGACATGCTCATTTATTGATGCAAGCCCGGTTTTGTCGTGCATATGTTGAAAAACGGTAATGGGCACATGTTTCTCGTGCAAATATTTCACGTGGTCTGTTTTGGTGAAAATCATTAGTGTGTTGATATGCACACCGAAAAATTAAGAAATGGCTCGCCACAAGAACGAAATACTACCATATGTTTTTGCAAGGCGGTGGGTCACCTGCAGATATAAGTTTTCTTATAGCTTTTGTTATCTTTTAATTAAAGCAATAAGAAATCTTCCTATTTCCACTAGTTGATGCATGTACGACCACAGCGGATTAGCATCGATAAAGAAGCATAACGCTATGCAAGCAGACGACAGTATGGTCCTATAATGTACATATTTCCATTATAGATCGGACATAAATATTGAAAAAATAAAAATTTCCTACTACATGTATATGGAAATTGGGGTACTTGAGAGGTTTCTTGAAGTATAAAGAACGCTGTAATTTTCTATAATTCATTGCATTTTTAGTAATGAATGGACTATATTCCATATATAATTATCTGAAGTGTGTAGGAAACTATTTCCATAAAAGGCTAAGAAACCCAAGGCAAATATTTAAAGTCGGTGGGAGTGTGGCTGGTCCGCAGTACGCACCGAAATCATTTTATCCCCATTCGAAAAACTCGGATATGATCGCCAGCAAAAAAGTTCGTTTTGATAAACTCAAGAGCGCTCGAATAGAAAAAGTATCTGATAAAAACAATCCATTCGGTACTTATTATAACGGAATTTTGTTTTTTCGTACCATGGAACTTTCGACCTAAACAAGGGCCCATTAATCTAAGCAATGGTCTTACGGGCATTTTCATGTCGTTTGTAATTGTGAAATTATTTAAGTGATAATAATATAAACAAGGTATCGACTTGTGTATTGTATAGACACTTTGTATAATGCATTACGAGTTTTATACTCCTGTATATATAATTGAATACTTTTTAGAATTGTATATATCATATTTAGAGTTGAATTGTAAATATATAATTATATTGTTTAGATAAAAATATATGTATTTGATAGAATTGTATATTGAATTATTTTAGAAATGCATATTATATAAATTGAATAAAATAATTGAAATAACTGTATTGTTTGCATGGAAATGCAGTATGCATATCGAATTGTATATTACAAGATCTTTTAACTATATATTGTTTAGAACTGCAGATACTTTTGTATTCTTTAGTTATAGAAATGTCCTAAAACGTATATTTGGTAGAGTTATACACTGTATGTTGAATTGTGTATTATAAAACAATTTAATTGCATAAACGTCATATTAAGACGTCAGGTGTATGAAATCATTTTTATTCACACTCCAAGTTCGCTTTGTTTTGAACAGTGACATATACAGGCAACGTATTTACTTCATATTTACTTTTAATTAATTGTTTTTGTCTTACTTATGTTGCATAATTGTTACACAAGTCTCAAAATTTAAGTATGGTCAATGATATAATGGTCACGTGTTAAGTATCCAACTAATTTTGAATAACACTTCGAGTAATTTTGGTACGAATAATTCAGTGGATATATTACACAATGAAAAACTACTCTACCATTTGTAGTACGCACAAAGTATACTTAATGATTCCTTTCGTCTGTCTATGTATTTGAATTCAAATTTATACACATCCATGCTGTGCAAGGCTGATTATAAAAACTGAGTTGCAATTACATAGATTCAATCTTGTCCTGACGTCACCTTATCTCGTTGATGTCACTTTTATGTGTGTCAGTGCAAACGTGTATTGCACTCTTGTGTACATATCTTATGATCTGAGATTTGGCCTGATAATATATTGATAATTTCTGCGAATGTCTATGTAAAGATAAAATGCAATTAAAAAGTTAAAATTTAATTTTTGCTTTTCACTTGAACACGGTACGAACGAATATACAAGAGTAAAAGTGATTGCGCCTTGTATTAATTAAACATTAAAGTGAGGCCTTCAATGCAATTACTCATGGGTCAAATGCCTAATTTGTATAAAAATGACTAACAAACAGTCCTGTAAATTATAAACATCAGGTGACGTAAGGAAAGAAAGTTTAAGAAAAAGTACACGATTTACTTGGACACACCTCGTATCATTGTACTAACGTTTAGACTTGTGTATAGAGTAGTCATTTGTATATAGAATTGTATATTAACTTAAGTCTATATATAATGTTACTTGTTATTAAAAAAATTGTATTTTGTTATAGGTTTTAAAAGTGGAGTATCATTGATTATGTATAATTTTCTTTTATACATGAAAGTGTCTATTGAATAGAATTAAACATGATATGTAAATTTGCGTTTCTACATGAATTTTGTACATTAGATGTAGACCTTTGTTTTATATAGAATTACAAATTATATGTTTTATATTGTATATTAAATTGTGTAGTGCGCATATAAATAATTAGGCCATCTACATAGAAAATAGTTTGCTATATATAAGCAGTCACTAATCGTAGTAGGAAATTAACAGATGTTGGCATTAGTTAGTATATTTATTTAAAACTTCAAATATTATGTGATCTAGCGTTTTGATCTCTTTAGCCGACACCTTTAACTGTGACCAGACTAGGAAATATAAAAAGATATGTATCCAATGCAAATGTGACACTTGTCACAGGAAAGATTATCAACTGCCACATGGCTAAAACGCGAAAACATAAGAAGGAAACAATATTTATAATGAAGATTAACAATGCATCTTGTATAAAACAGCGACATAAAATATGTGATGAAAATCAAGATAAGGAGCAAAAAAAAACATGTGGTCAGTTCCGTTGTTATCACTATGGATTATGAATATTGTAAAAACAAGTGTAAAATTATGTGCAATATATATATATATATATATATATATATATATATATATATATGATTATACTTTAAACAATACATTTAAATAATAATGAAATCCTTACTTAAAATATATATTATTCATATGAAAATAACAAATTTTGTATATTGAAAGTAAGACATAAATTCACAGAACTTTTAGCGCATAATATATGTACAAATGACTACTCTATACATTAGTGACAACTTTATTGAAATAAACAATTATATATGCAATAAGAAATTTTATATAAAGACACAATTGAACATAAAGTGTAAAACACTATCAAATATACTTTTTAACGTACAATAAACATTTATATACAGAATGTACAATTCTATTACGATAGAATACAAAATGTATTTGCAGCTCTAAACAATACAATATTGCTTAAATTATTGGGCCCAAGTTTAGGTCGAAGGTTCCATGGTACGAAAACAAACAAGTTCCGTTATAATCAGTACCGAACGGATTGATTTTATCAGATCCTTTTTCTATTCGAGCGCTCTTGTGTTTATCAAAACGAACTCTTTTGCTGACGAACATATCCGAGTCTTTCGAATGGGGATAAAATAATTTCGGTGCGTACTGCGGACCTGCCACACTCCCACCGACTTTAAATATTTGCCTAGGGTCTTTGGCCTATTGATTAAAAAGTATTCTACACACTTCATAAAAGTATAAATGGAATATAGTCTATTTAATACTTATAAATTCAATGAATTATAAAAATAACAGCGCCTTCGTATACTTCAAGAAACTTCTCAAGTACCCCAATTTCCATATTGTAGGACTTTTCTCTTTTTTTCAATATTTAAGTCCGATCGATAATGGAAATGTGTACAGTATAAGACCATACGTCCGTCTGCTTGCATAGCTTTACTGCTTCTTTATCGATAAAAACCCGGTTTTGTCGTGCATGCTATAACTAGTGGAAATGGGAATATGTCTAACTGCTTTGATTGAAAGAAAACAATAGCGTTTATAAACCTTTTCTCTGCAGATTACACACCGCCTCGCAAAAGACATGTGGCAATTTCTCGTTCTTGTTGCGAGTCATTTCATTATTTTTCGGTGTGCATCTAAACACACTAATGATTTTCACCAAAAACGACCACGTGGGATATTTGCATGAGACACACGTGCCCATCACCGTGTTTCAACATATACACGACAAAACCAGGCTTGCATCAATAAATGATTTATAGCAAAAACAGACCACGTGGGATATTTACACGAGAAAAACTTGCTCAATTCCGTTAATCAACATATGCACGACAAAACCGGATTTGCATCAATAAATGAGCATGACAACCATGCAAACAAACGACAGTATGGCCTTGTATACATTTCCATTATCGATTATACCATTATACTTAACGAAACTCCTGACTACTCCGATTTCAATATTGTTGGAAATTTATATTCTAAACATTTATGTCCGATCGACAATGGAAATGTATACTGTTGTTCGTTTGCACGGTTGACATGCTCATTTATTGATACAAGCCCGGTTTTGTCGTGCATATGTTGAAAAACGGTAATGGGCACGTGTTTCTCGTGCAAATATTTCACGTGGTCTGTTTTGGTGAAAATCATTAGTGTGTTGATATGCACACCGAAAAATTAAGAAATGGCTCGCCACAAGAACGAAATACTACCATATGTTTTTGCAAGGCGGTGGGTCACCTGCAGATATAAGTTTTCTAATAGCTTTTGTTATCTTTTAATTAAAGCAATAAGAAATCTTCCTATTTCCACTAGTTGATGCATGTACGACCACAGCGGATTAGCATCGATAAAGAAGCATAACGCTATGCAAGCAGACGACAGTATGGTCCTATAATGTACATATTTCCATTATAGATCGGACATAAATATTGAAAAAATAAAAATTTCCTACTACATGTATATGGAAATTGGGGTACTTGAGAGGTTTCTTGAAGTATAAAGAACGCTGTAATTTTCTATAATTCATTGCATTTTTAGTAATGAATGGACTATATTCCATATATAATTATCTGAAGTGTGTAGGAAACTATTTCCATAAAAGGCTAAGAAACCCAAGGCAAATATTTAAAGTCGGTGGGAGTGTGGCTGGTCCGCAGTACGCACCGAAATCATTTTATCCCCATTCGAAAAACTCGGATATGATCGCCAGCAAAAAAGTTCGTTTTGATAAACTCAAGAGCGCTCGAATAGAAAAAGTATCTGATAAAAACAATCCATTCGGTACTTATTATAACGGAATTTTGTTTTTTCGTACCATGGAACTTTCGACCTAAACAAGGGCCCATTAATCTAAGCAATGGTCTTACGGGCATTTTCATGTCGTTTGTAATTGTGAAATTATTTAAGTGATAATAATATAAACAAGGTATCGACTTGTGTATTGTATAGACACTTTGTATAATGCATTACGAGTTTTATACTCCTGTATATATAATTGAATACTTTTTAGAATTGTATATATCATATTTAGAGTTGAATTGTAAATATATAATTATATTGTTTAGATAAAAATATATGTATTTGATAGAATTGTATATTGAATTATTTTAGAAATGCATATTATATAAATTGAATAAAATAATTGAAATAACTGTATTGTTTGCATGGAAATGCAGTATGCATATCGAATTGTATAATTTTTATTACAAGATCTTTTAACTATATATTGTTTAGAACTGCAGATACTTTTGTATTCTTTAGTTATAGAAATGTCCTAAAACGTATATTTGGTAGAGTTATACACTGTATGTTGAATTGTGTATTATAAAACAATTTAATTGCATAAACGTCATATTAAGACGTCAGGTGTATGAAATCATTTTTATTCACACTCCAAGTTCGCTTTGTTTTGAACAGTGACATATACAGGCAACGTATTTACTTCATATTTACTTTTAATTAATTGTTTTTGTCTTACTTATGTTGCATAATTGTTACACAAGTCTCAAAATTTAAGTATGGTCAATGATATAATGGTCACGTGTTAAGTATCCAACTAATTTTGAATAACACTTAGAGTAATTTTGGTACGAATAATTCAGTGGATATATTACACAATGAAAAACTACTCTACCATTTGTAGTACGCACAAAGTATACTTAATGATTCCTTTCGTCTGTCTATGTATTTGAATTCAAATTTATACACATCCATGCTGTGCAAGGCTGATTATAAAAACTGAGTTGCAATTACATAGATTCAATCTTGTCCTGACGTCACCTTATCTCGTTGATGTCACTTTTATGTGTGTCAGTGCAAACGTGTATTGCACTCTTGTGTACATATCTTATGATCTGAGATTTGGCCTGATAATATATTGATAATTTCTGCGAATGTCTATGTAAAGATAAAATGCAATTAAAAAGTTAAAATTTAATTTTTGCTTTTCACTTGAACACGGTACGAACGAATATACAAGAGTAAAAGTGATTGCGCCTTGTATTAATTAAACATTAAAGTGAGGCCTTCAATGCAATTACTCATGGGTCAAATGCCTAATTTGTATAAAAATGACTAACAAACAGTCCTGTAAATTATAAACATCATGTGACGTAAGGAAAGAAAGTTTAAGAAAAAGTACACGATTTATTTGGACACACCTCGTATCATTGTACTAACGTTTAGACTTGTGTATAGAGTAGTCATTTGTATATAGAATTGTATATTAACTTAAGTCTATATATAATGTTACTTGTTATTAAAAAAATTGTATTTTGTTATAGGTTTTAAAAGTGGAGTATCATTGATTATGTATAATTTTCTTTTATACATGAAAGTGTCTATTGAATAGAATTAAACATGATATGTAAATTTGCGTTTCTACATGAATTTTGTACATTAGATGTAGACCTTTGTTTTATATAGAATTACAAATTATATGTTTTATATTGTATATTAAATTGTGTAGTGCGCATATAAATAATTAGGCCATCTACATAGAAAATAGTTTGCTATATATAAGCAGTCACTAATCGTAGTAGGAAATTAACAGATGTTGGCATTAATTAGTATATTTATTTAAAACTTCAAATATTATGTGATCTAGCGTTTTGATCTCTTTAGCCGACACCTTTAACTGTGACCAGACTAGGAAATATAAAAAGATATGTATCCAATGCAAATGTGACACTTGTCACAGGAAAGATTATCAACTGCCACATGGCTAAAACGCGAAAACATAAGAAGGAAACAATATTTATAATGAAGATTAACAATGCATCTTGTATAAAACAGCGACATAAAATATGTGATGAAAATCAAGATAAGGAGCAAAAAAAAACATGTGGTCAGTTCCGTTGTTATCACTATGGATTATGAATATTGTAAAAACAAGTGTAAAATTATGTGCAATATATATATATATATATATATATATATATGATTATACTTTAAACAATACATTTAAATAATAATGAAATCCTTACTTAAAATATATATTATTCATATGAAAATAACAAATTTTGTATATTGAAAGTAAGACATAAATTCACAGAACTTTTAGCGCATAATATATATACAAATGACTACTCTATACATTAGTGACAACTTTATTGAAATAAACAATTATATATGCAATAAGAAATTTTATATAAAGACACAATTGAACATAAAGTGTAAAACACTATCAAATATACTTTTTAACGTACAATAAACATTTATATACAGAATGTACAATTCTATTACGATAGAATACAAAATGTATTTGCAGCTCTAAACAATACAATATTGCTTAAATTATTGGGCCCAAGTTTAGGTCGAAGGTTCCATGGTACGAAAACAAACAAGTTCCGTTATAATCAGTACCGAACGGATTGATTTTATCAGATCCTTTTTCTATTCGAGCGCTCTTGTGTTTATCAAAACGAACTCTTTTGCTGACGAACATATCCGAGTCTTTCGAATGGGGATAAAATAATTTCGGTGCGTACTGCGGACCTGCCACACTCCCACCGACTTTAAATATTTGCCTAGGGTCTTTGGCCTATTGATTAAAAAGTATTCTACACACTTCATAAAAGTATAAATGGAATATAGTCTATTTAATACTTATAAATTCAATGAATTATAAAAATAACAGCGCCTTCGTATACTTCAAGAAACTTCTCAAGTACCCCAATTTCCATATTGTAGGACTTTTCTCTTTTTTTCAATATTTAAGTCCGATCGATAATGGAAATGTGTACAGTATAAGACCATACGTCCGTCTGCTTGCATAGCTTTACTGCTTCTTTATCGATAAAAACCCGGTTTTGTCGTGCATGCTATAACTAGTGGAAATGGGAATATGTCTAACTGCTTTGATTGAAAGAAAACAATAGCGTTTATAAACCTTTTCTCTGCAGATTACACACCGCCTCGCAAAAGACATGTGGCAATTTCTCGTTCTTGTTGCGAGTCATTTCATAATTTTTCGGTGTGCATCTAAACACACTAATGATTTTCACCAAAAACGACCACGTGGGATATTTGCATGAGACACACGTGCCCATCACCGTGTTTCAACATATACACGACAAAACCAGGCTTGCATCAATAAATGATTTATAGCAAAAACAGACCACGTGGGATATTTACACGAGAAAAACTTGCTCAATTCCGTTAATCAACATATGCACGACAAAACCGGATTTGCATCAATAAATGAGCATGACAACCATGCAAACAAACGACAGTATGGCCTTGTATACATTTCCATTATCGATTATACCATTATACTTAACGAAACTCCTGACTACTCCGATTTCAATATTGTTGGAAATTTATATTCTAAACATTTATGTCCGATCGACAATGGAAATGTATACTGTTGTTCGTTTGCACGGTTGACATGCTCATTTATTGATGCAAGCCCGGTTTTGTCGTGCATATGTTGAAAAACGGTAATGGGCACGTGTTTCTCGTGCAAATATTTCACGTGGTCTGTTTTGGTGAAAATCATTAGTGTGTTGATATGCACACCGAAAAATTAAGAAATGGCTCGCCACAAGAACGAAATACTACCATATGTTTTTGCAAGGCGGTGGGTCACCTGCAGATATAAGTTTTCTAATAGCTTTTGTTATCTTTTAATTAAAGCAATAAGAAATCTTCCTATTTCCACTAGTTGATGCATGTACGACCACAGCGGATTAGCATCGATAAAGAAGCATAACGCTATGCAAGCAGACGACAGTATGGTCCTATAATGTACATATTTCCATTATAGATCGGACATAAATATTGAAAAAATAAAAATTTCCTACTACATGTATATGGAAATTGGGGTACTTGAGAGGTTTCTTGAAGTATAAAGAACGCTGTAATTTTCTATAATTCATTGCATTTTTAGTAATGAATGGACTATATTCCATATATAATTATCTGAAGTGTGTAGGAAACTATTTCCATAAAAGGCTAAGAAACCCAAGGCAAATATTTAAAGTCGGTGGGAGTGTGGCTGGTCCGCAGTACGCACCGAAATCATTTTATCCCCATTCGAAAAACTCGGATATGATCGCCAGCAAAAAAGTTCGTTTTGATAAACTCAAGAGCGCTCGAATAGAAAAAGTATCTGATAAAAACAATCCATTCGGTACTTATTATAACGGAATTTTGTTTTTTCGTACCATGGAACTTTCGACCTAAACAAGGGCCCATTAATCTAAGCAATGGTCTTACGGGCATTTTCATGTCGTTTGTAATTGTGAAATTATTTAAGTGATAATAATATAAACAAGGTATCGACTTGTGTATTGTATAGACACTTTGTATAATGCATTACGAGTTTTATACTCCTGTATATATAATTGAATACTTTTTAGAATTGTATATATCATATTTAGAGTTGAATTGTAAATATATAATTATATTGTTTAGATAAAAATATATGTATTTGATAGAATTGTATAACGAATTATTTTAGAAATGCATATTATATAGAATTGAATAAAATAATTGAAATAACTGTATTGTTTGCATGGAAATGCAGTATGCATATCGAATTGTATATTACAAGTTCTTTTAACTATATATTGTTTAGAACTGCAGATACTTTTGTATTCTTTAGTTATAGAAATGTCCTAAAACGTATATTTGGTAGAGTTATACACTGTATGTTGAATTGTGTATTATAAAACAATTTAATTGCATAAACGTCATATTAAGACGTCAGGTGTATGAAATCATTTTTATTCACACTCCAAGTTCGCTTTGTTTTGAACAGTGACATATACAGGCAACGTATTTACTTCATATTTACTTTTAATTAATTGTTTTTGTCTTACTTATGTTGCATAATTGTTACACAAGTCTCAAAATTTAAGTATGGTCAATGATATAATGGTCACGTGTTAAGTATCCAACTAATTTTGAATAACACTTCGAGTAATTTTGGTACGAATAATTCAGTGGATATATTACACAATGAAAAACTACTCTACCATTTGTAGTACGCACAAAGTATACTTAATGATTCCTTTCGTCTGTCTATGTATTTGAATTCAAATTTATACACATCCATGCTGTGCAAGGCTGATTATAAAAACTGAGTTGCAATTACATAGATTCAATCTTGTCCTGACGTCACCTTATCTCGTTGATGTCACTTTTATGTGTGTCAGTGCAAACGTGTATTGCACTCTTGTGTACATATCTTATGATCTGAGATTTGGCCTGATAATATATTGATAATTTCTGCGAATGTCTATGTAAAGATAAAATGCAATTAAAAAGTTAAAATTTAATTTTTGCTTTTCACTTGAACACGGTACGAACGAATATACAAGAGTAAAAGTGATTGCGCCTTGTATTAATTAAACATTAAAGTGAGGCCTTCAATGCAATTACTCATGGGTCAAATGCCTAATTTGTATAAAAATGACTAACAAACAGTCCTGTAAATTATAAACATCATGTGACGTAAGGAAAGAAAGTTTAAGAAAAAGTACACGATTTACTTGGACACACCTCGTATCATTGTACTAACGTTTAGACTTGTGTATAGAGTAGTCATTTGTATATAGAATTGTATATTAACTTAAGTCTATATATAATGTTACTTGTTATTAAAAAAATTGTATTTTGTTATAGGTTTTAAAAGTGGAGTATCATTGATTATGTATAATTTTCTTTTATACATGAAAGTGTCTATTGAATAGAATTAAACATGATATGTAAATTTGCGTTTCTACATGAATTTTGTACATTAGATGTAGACCTTTGTTTTATATAGAATTACAAATTATATGTTTTATATTGTATATTAAATTGTGTAGTGCGCATATAAATAATTAGGCCATCTACATAGAAAATAGTTTGCTATATATAAGCAGTCACTAATCGTAGTAGGAAATTAACAGATGTTGGCATTAATTAGTATATTTATTTAAAACTTCAAATATTATGTGATCTAGCGTTTTGATCTTTTTAGCCGACACATTTAACTGTGACCAGACTAGGAAATATAAAAAGATATGTATCCAATGCAAATGTGACACTTGTCACAGGAAAGATTATCAACTGCCACATGGCTAAAACGCGAAAACATAAGAAGGAAACAATATTTATAATGAAGATTAACAATGCATCTTGTATAAAACAGCGACATAAAATATGTGATGAAAATCAAGATAAGGAGCAAAAAAAACATGTGGTCAGTTCCGTTGTTATCACTATGGATTATGAATATTGTAAAAACAAGTGTAAAATTATGTGCAATATATATATATATATATATATATATATATATATATATATATATATATATATATATATATATATATATGATTATACTTTAAACAATACATTTAAATAATAATGAAATCCTTACTTAAAATATATATTATTCATATGAAAATAACAAATTTTGTATATTGAAAGTAAGACATAAATTCACAGAACTTTTAGCGCATAATATATGTACAAATGACTACTCTATACATTAGTGACAACTTTATTGAAATAAACAATTATATATGCAATAAGAAATTTTATATAAAGACACAATTGAACATAAAGTGTAAAACACTATCAAATATACTTTTTAACGTACAATAAACATTTATATACAGAATGTACAATTCTATTACGATAGAATACAAAATGTATTTGCAGCTCTAAACAATACAATATTGCTTAAATTATTGGGCCCAAGTTTAGGTCGAAGGTTCCATGGTACGAAAACAAACAAGTTCCGTTATAATCAGTACCGAACGGATTGATTTTATCAGATCCTTTTTCTATTCGAGCGCTCTTGTGTTTATCAAAACGAACTCTTTTGCTGACGAACATATCCGAGTCTTTCGAATGGGGATAAAATAATTTCGGTGCGTACTGCGGACCTGCCACACTCCCACCGACTTTAAATATTTGCCTAGGGTCTTTGGCCTATTGATTAAAAAGTATTCTACACACTTCATAAAAGTATAAATGGAATATAGTCTATTTAATACTTATAAATTCAATGAATTATAAAAATAACAGCGCCTTCGTATACTTCAAGAAACTTCTCAAGTACCCCAATTTCCATATTGTAGGACTTTTCTCTTTTTTTCAATATTTAAGTCCGATCGATAATGGAAATGTGTACAGTATAAGACCATACGTCCGTCTGCTTGCATAGCTTTACTGCTTCTTTATCGATAAAAACCCGGTTTTGTCGTGCATGCTATAACTAGTGGAAATGGGAATATGTCTAACTGCTTTGATTGAAAGAAAACAATAGCGTTTATAAACCTTTTCTCTGCAGATTACACACCGCCTCGCAAAAGACATGTGGCAATTTCTCGTTCTTGTTGCGAGTCATTTCATAATTTTTCGGTGTGCATCTAAACACACTAATGATTTTCACCAAAAACGACCACGTGGGATATTTGCATGAGACACACGTGCCCATCACCGTGTTTCAACATATACACGACAAAACCAGGCTTGCATCAATAAATGATTTATAGCAAAAACAGACCACGTGGGATATTTACACGAGAAAAACTTGCTCAATTCCGTTAATCAACATATGCACGACAAAACCGGATTTGCATCAATAAATGAGCATGACAACCATGCAAACAAACGACAGTATGGCCTTGTATACATTTCCATTATCGATTATACCATTATACTTAACGAAACTCCTGACTACTCCGATTTCAATATTGTTGGAAATTTATATTCTAAACATTTATGTCCGATCGACAATGGAAATGTATACTGTTGTTCGTTTGCACGGTTGACATGCTCATTTATTGATGCAAGCCCGGTTTTGTCGTGCATATGTTGAAAAACGGTAATGGGCACGTGTTTCTCGTGCAAATATTTCACGTGGTCTGTTTTGGTGAAAATCATTAGTGTGTTGATATGCACACCGAAAAATTAAGAAATGGCTCGCCACAAGAACGAAATACTACCATATGTTTTTGCAAGGCGGTGGGTCACCTGCAGATATAAGTTTTCTAATAGCTTTTGTTATCTTTTAATTAAAGCAATAAGAAATCTTCCTATTTCCACTAGTTGATGCATGTACGACCACAGCGGATTAGCATCGATAAAGAAGCATAACGCTATGCAAGCAGACGACAGTATGGTCCTATAATGTACATATTTCCATTATAGATCGGACATAAATATTGAAAAAATAAAAATTTCCTACTACATGTATATGGAAATTGGGGTACTTGAGAGGTTTCTTGAAGTATAAAGAACGCTGTAATTTTCTATAATTCATTGCATTTTTAGTAATGAATGGACTATATTCCATATATAATTATCTGAAGTGTGTAGGAAACTATTTCCATAAAAGGCTAAGAAACCCAAGGCAAATATTTAAAGTCGGTGGGAGTGTGGCTGGTCCGCAGTACGCACCGAAATCATTTTATCCCCATTCGAAAAACTCGGATATGATCGCCAGCAAAAAAGTTCGTTTTGATAAACTCAAGAGCGCTCGAATAGAAAAAGTATCTGATAAAAACAATCCATTCGGTACTTATTATAACGGAATTTTGTTTTTTCGTACCATGGAACTTTCGACCTAAACAAGGGCCCATTAATCTAAGCAATGGTCTTACGGGCATTTTCATGTCGTTTGTAATTGTGAAATTATTTAAGTGATAATAATATAAACAAGGTATCGACTTGTGTATTGTATAGACACTTTGTATAATGCATTACGAGTTTTATACTCCTGTATATATAATTGAATACTTTTTAGAATTGTATATATCATATTTAGAGTTGAATTGTAAATATATAATTATATTGTTTAGATAAAAATATATGTATTTGATAGAATTGTATATTGAATTATTTTAGAAATGCATATTATATAGAATTGAATAAAATAATTGAAATAACTGTATTGTTTGCATGGAAATGCAGTATGCATATCGAATTGTATATTACAAGTTCTTTTAACTATATATTGTTTAGAACTGCAGATACTTTTGTATTCTTTAGTTATAGAAATGTCCTAAAACGTATATTTGGTAGAGTTATACACTGTATGTTGAATTGTGTATTATAAAACAATTTAATTGCATAAACGTCATATTAAGACGTCAGGTGTATGAAATCATTTTTATTCACACTCCAAGTTCGCTTTGTTTTGAACAGTGACATATACATGCAAAGTATTTACTTCATATTTACTTTTAATTAATTGTTTTTGTCTTACTTATGTTGCATAATTGTTACACAAGTCTCAAAATTTAAGTATGGTCAATGATATAATGGTCACGTGTTAAGTATCCAACTAATTTTGAATAACACTTCGAGTAATTTTGGTACGAATAATTCAGTGGATATATTACACAATGAAAAACTACTCTACCATTTGTAGTACGCACAAAGTATACTTAATGATTCCTTTCGTCTGTCTATGTATTTGAATTCAAATTTATACACATCCATGCTGTGCAAGGCTGATTATAAAAACTGAGTTGCAATTACATAGATTCAATCTTGTCCTGACGTCACCTTATCTCGTTGATGTCACTTTTATGTGTGTCAGTGCAAACGTGTATTGCACTCTTGTGTACATATCTTATGATCTGAGATTTGGCCTGATAATATATTGATAATTTCTGCGAATGTCTATGTAAAGATAAAATGCAATTAAAAAGTTAAAATTTAATTTTTGCTTTTCACTTGAACACGGTACGAACGAATATACAAGAGTAAAAGTGATTGCGCCTTGTATTAATTAAACATTAAAGTGAGGCCTTCAATGCAATTACTCATGGGTCAAATGCCTAATTTGTATAAAAATGACTAACAAACAGTCCTGTAAATTATAAACATCATGTGACGTAAGGAAAGAAAGTTTAAGAAAAAGTACACGATTTACTTGGACACACCTCGTATCATTGTACTAACGTTTAGACTTGTGTATAGAGTAGTCATTTGTATATAGAATTGTATATTAACTTAAGTCTATATATAATGTTACTTGTTATTAAAAAAATTGTATTTTGTTATAGGTTTTAAAAGTGGAGTATCATTGATTATGTATAATTTTCTTTTATACATGAAAGTGTCTATTGAATAGAATTAAACATGATATGTAAATTTGCGTTTCTACATGAATTTTGTACATTAGATGTATACCTTTGTTTTATATAGAATTACAAATTATATGTTTTATATTGTATATTAAATTGTGTAGTGCGCATATAAATAATTAGGCCATCTACATAGAAAATAGTTTGCTATATATAAGCAGTCACTAATCGTAGTAGGAAATTAACAGATGTTGGCATTAATTAGTATATTTATTTAAAACTTCAAATATTATGTGATCTAGCGTTTTGATCTCTTTAGCCGACACCTTTAACTGTGACCAGACTAGGAAATATAAAAAGATATGTATCCAATGCAAATGTGACACTTGTCACAGGAAAGATTATCAACTGCCACATGGCTAAAACGCGAAAACATAAGAAGGAAACAATATTTATAATGAAGATTAACAATGCATCTTGTATAAAACAGCGACATAAAATATGTGATGAAAATCAAGATAAGGAGCAAAAAAAAACATGTGGTCAGTTCCGTTGTTATCACTATGGATTATGAATATTGTAAAAACAAGTGTAAAATTATGTGCAATATATATATATATATATATATATATATATATATATATATATATATATATATATATATATATATATATGATTATACTTTAAACAATACATTTAAATAATAATGAAATCCTTACTTAAAATATATATTATTCATATGAAAATAACAAATTTTGTATATTGAAAGTAAGACATAAATTCACAGAACTTTTAGCGCATAATATATATACAAATGACTACTCTATACATTAGTGACAACTTTATTGAAATAAACAATTATATATGCAATAAGAAATTTTATATAAAGACACAATTGAACATAAAGTGTAAAACACTATCAAATATACTTTTTAACGTACAATAAACATTTATATACAGAATGTACAATTCTATTACGATAGAATACAAAATGTATTTGCAGCTCTAAACAATACAATATTGCTTAAATTATTGGGCCCAAGTTTAGGTCGAAGGTTCCATGGTACGAAAACAAACAAGTTCCGTTATAATCAGTACCGAACGGATTGATTTTATCAGATCCTTTTTCTATTCGAGCGCTCTTGTGTTTATCAAAACGAACTCTTTTGCTGACGAACATATCCGAGTCTTTCGAATGGGGATAAAATAATTTCGGTGCGTACTGCGGACCTGCCACACTCCCACCGACTTTAAATATTTGCCTAGGGTCTTTGGCCTATTGATTAAAAAGTATTCTACACACTTCATAAAAGTATAAATGGAATATAGTCTATTTAATACTTATAAATTCAATGAATTATAAAAATAACAGCGCCTTCGTATACTTCAAGAAACTTCTCAAGTACCCCAATTTCCATATTGTAGGACTTTTCTCTTTTTTTCAATATTTAAGTCCGATCGATAATGGAAATGTGTACAGTATAAGACCATACGTCCGTCTGCTTGCATAGCTTTACTGCTTCTTTATCGATAAAAACCCGGTTTTGTCGTGCATGCTATAACTAGTGGAAATGGGAATATGTCTAACTGCTTTGATTGAAAGAAAACAATAGCGTTTATAAACCTTTTCTCTGCAGATTACACACCGCCTCGCAAAAGACATGTGGCAATTTCTCGTTCTTGTTGCGAGTCATTTCATAATTTTTCGGTGTGCATCTAAACACACTAATGATTTTCACCAAAAACGACCACGTGGGATATTTGCATGAGACACACGTGCCCATCACCGTGTTTCAACATATACACGACAAAACCAGGCTTGCATCAATAAATGATTTATAGCAAAAACAGACCACGTGGGATATTTACACGAGAAAAACTTGCTCAATTCCGTTAATCAACATATGCACGACAAAACCGGATTTGCATCAATAAATGAGCATGACAACCATGCAAACAAACGACAGTATGGCCTTGTATACATTTCCATTATCGATTATACCATTATACTTAACGAAACTCCTGACTACTCCGATTTCAATATTGTTGGAAATTTATATTCTAAACATTTATGTCCGATCGACAATGGAAATGTATACTGTTGTTCGTTTGCACGGTTGACATGCTCATTTATTGATGCAAGCCCGGTTTTGTCGTGCATATGTTGAAAAACGGTAATGGGCACGTGTTTCTCGTGCAAATATTTCACGTGGTCTGTTTTGGTGAAAATCATTAGTGTGTTGATATGCACACCGAAAAATTAAGAAATGGCTCGCCACAAGAACGAAATACTACCATATGTTTTTGCAAGGCGGTGGGTCACCTGCAGATATAAGTTTTCTAATAGCTTTTGTTATCTTTTAATTAAAGCAATAAGAAATCTTCCTATTTCCACTAGTTGATGCATGTACGACCACAGCGGATTAGCATCGATAAAGAAGCATAACGCTATGCAAGCAGACGACAGTATGGTCCTATAATGTACATATTTCCATTATAGATCGGACATAAATATTGAAAAAATAAAAATTTCCTACTACATGTATATGGAAATTGGGGTACTTGAGAGGTTTCTTGAAGTATAAAGAACGCTGTAATTTTCTATAATTCATTGCATTTTTAGTAATGAATGGACTATATTCCATATATAATTATCTGAAGTGTGTAGGAAACTATTTCCATAAAAGGCTAAGAAACCCAAGGCAAATATTTAAAGTCGGTGGGAGTGTGGCTGGTCCGCAGTACGCACCGAAATCATTTTATCCCCATTCGAAAAACTCGGATATGATCGCCAGCAAAAAAGTTCGTTTTGATAAACTCAAGAGCGCTCGAATAGAAAAAGTATCTGATAAAAACAATCCATTCGGTACTTATTATAACGGAATTTTGTTTTTTCGTACCATGGAACTTTCGACCTAAACAAGGGCCCATTAATCTAAGCAATGGTCTTACGGGCATTTTCATGTCGTTTGTAATTGTGAAATTATTTAAGTGATAATAATATAAACAAGGTATCGACTTGTGTATTGTATAGACACTTTGTATAATGCATTACGAGTTTTATACTCCTGTATATATAATTGAATACTTTTTAGAATTGTATATATCATATTTAGAGTTGAATTGTAAATATATAATTATATTGTTTAGATAAAAATATATGTATTTGATAGAATTGTATAACGAATTATTTTAGAAATGCATATTATATAGAATTGAATAAAATAATTGAAATAACTGTATTGTTTGCATGGAAATGCAGTATGCATATCGAATTGTATATTACAAGTTCTTTTAACTATATATTGTTTAGAACTGCAGATACTTTTGTATTCTTTAGTTATAGAAATGTCCTAAAACGTATATTTGGTAGAGTTATACACTGTATGTTGAATTGTGTATTATAAAACAATTTAATTGCATAAACGTCATATTAAGACGTCAGGTGTATGAAATCATTTTTATTCACACTCCAAGTTCGCTTTGTTTTGAACAGTGACATATACAGGCAACGTATTTACTTCATATTTACTTTTAATTAATTGTTTTTGTCTTACTTATGTTGCATAATTGTTACACAAGTCTCAAAATTTAAGTATGGTCAATGATATAATGGTCACGTGTTAAGTATCCAACTAATTTTGAATAACACTTCGAGTAATTTTGGTACGAATAATTCAGTGGATATATTACACAATGAAAAACTACTCTACCATTTGTAGTACGCACAAAGTATACTTAATGATTCCTTTCGTCTGTCTATGTATTTGAATTCAAATTTATACACATCCATGCTGTGCAAGGCTGATTATAAAAACTGAGTTGCAATTACATAGATTCAATCTTGTCCTGACGTCACCTTATCTCGTTGATGTCACTTTTATGTGTGTCAGTGCAAACGTGTATTGCACTCTTGTGTACATATCTTATGATCTGAGATTTGGCCTGATAATATATTGATAATTTCTGCGAATGTCTATGTAAAGATAAAATGCAATTAAAAAGTTAAAATTTAATTTTTGCTTTTCACTTGAACACGGTACGAACGAATATACAAGAGTAAAAGTGATTGCGCCTTGTATTAATTAAACATTAAAGTGAGGCCTTCAATGCAATTACTCATGGGTCAAATGCCTAATTTGTATAAAAATGACTAACAAACAGTCCTGTAAATTATAAACATCATGTGACGTAAGGAAAGAAAGTTTAAGAAAAAGTACACGATTTACTTGGACACCCCTCGTATCATTGTACTAACGTTTAGACTTGTGTATAGAGTAGTCATTTGTATATAGAATTGTATATTAACTTAAGTCTATATATAATGTTACTTGTTATTAAAAAAATTGTATTTTGTTATAGGTTTTAAAAGTGGAGTATCATTGATTATGTATAATTTTCTTTTATACATGAAAGTGTCTATTGAATAGAATTAAACATGATATGTAAATTTGCGTTTCTACATGAATTTTGTACATTAGATGTAGACCTTTGTTTTATATAGAATTACAAATTATATGTTTTATATTGTATATTAAATTGTGTAGTGCGCATATAAATAATTAGGCCATCTACATAGAAAATAGTTTGCTATATATAAGCAGTCACTAATCGTAGTAGGAAATTAACAGATGTTGGCATTAATTAGTATATTTATTTAAAACTTCAAATATTATGTGATCTAGCGTTTTGATCTTTTTAGCCGACACATTTAACTGTGACCAGACTAGGAAATATAAAAAGATATGTATCCAATGCAAATGTGACACTTGTCACAGGAAAGATTATCAACTGCCACATGGCTAAAACGCGAAAACATAAGAAGGAAACAATATTTATAATGAAGATTAACAATGCATCTTGTATAAAACAGCGACATAAAATATGTGATGAAAATCAAGATAAGGAGCAAAAAAAACATGTGGTCAGTTCCGTTGTTATCACTATGGATTATGAATATTGTAAAAACAAGTGTAAAATTATGTGCAATATATATATATATATATATATATATATATATATATATATATATATATATATATATATATATATGATTATACTTTAAACAATACATTTAAATAATAATGAAATCCTTACTTAAAATATATATTATTCATATGAAAATAACAAATTTTGTATATTGAAAGTAAGACATAAATTCACAGAACTTTTAGCGCATAATATATGTACAAATGACTACTCTATACATTAGTGACAACTTTATTGAAATAAACAATTATATATGCAATAAGAAATTTTATATAAAGACACAATTGAACATAAAGTGTAAAACACTATCAAATATACTTTTTAACGTACAATAAACATTTATATACAGAATGTACAATTCTATTACGATAGAATACAAAATGTATTTGCAGCTCTAAACAATACAATATTGCTTAAATTATTGGGCCCAAGTTTAGGTCGAAGGTTCCATGGTACGAAAACAAACAAGTTCCGTTATAATCAGTACCGAACGGATTGATTTTATCAGATCCTTTTTCTATTCGAGCGCTCTTGTGTTTATCAAAACGAACTCTTTTGCTGACGAACATATCCGAGTCTTTCGAATGGGGATAAAATAATTTCGGTGCGTACTGCGGACCTGCCACACTCCCACCGACTTTAAATATTTGCCTAGGGTCTTTGGCCTATTGATTAAAAAGTATTCTACACACTTCATAAAAGTATAAATGGAATATAGTCTATTTAATACTTATAAATTCAATGAATTATAAAAATAACAGCGCCTTCGTATACTTCAAGAAACTTCTCAAGTACCCCAATTTCCATATTGTAGGACTTTTCTCTTTTTTTCAATATTTAAGTCCGATCGATAATGGAAATGTGTACAGTATAAGACCATACGTCCGTCTGCTTGCATAGCTTTACTGCTTCTTTATCGATAAAAACCCGGTTTTGTCGTGCATGCTATAACTAGTGGAAATGGGAATATGTCTAACTGCTTTGATTGAAAGAAAACAATAGCGTTTATAAACCTTTTCTCTGCAGATTACACACCGCCTCGCAAAAGACATGTGGCAATTTCTCGTTCTTGTTGCGAGTCATTTCATTATTTTTCGGTGTGCATCTAAACACACTAATGATTTTCACCAAAAACGACCACGTGGGATATTTGCATGAGACACACGTGCCCATCACCGTGTTTCAACATATACACGACAAAACCAGGCTTGCATCAATAAATGATTTATAGCAAAAACAGACCACGTGGGATATTTACACGAGAAAAACTTGCTCAATTCCGTTAATCAACATATGCACGACAAAACCGGATTTGCATCAATAAATGAGCATGACAACCATGCAAACAAACGACAGTATGGCCTTGTATACATTTCCATTATCGATTATACCATTATACTTAACGAAACTCCTGACTACTCCGATTTCAATATTGTTGGAAATTTATATTCTAAACATTTATGTCCGATCGACAATGGAAATGTATACTGTTGTTCGTTTGCACGGTTGACATGCTCATTTATTGATGCAAGCCCGGTTTTGTCGTGCATATGTTGAAAAACGGTAATGGGCACGTGTTTCTCGTGCAAATATTTCACGTGGTCTGTTTTGGTGAAAATCATTAGTGTGTTGATATGCACACCGAAAAATTAAGAAATGGCTCGCCACAAGAACGAAATACTACCATATGTTTTTGCAAGGCGGTGGGTCACCTGCAGATATAAGTTTTCTAATAGCTTTTGTTATCTTTTAATTAAAGCAATAAGAAATCTTCCTATTTCCACTAGTTGATGCATGTACGACCACAGCGGATTAGCATCGATAAAGAAGCATAACGCTATGCAAGCAGACGACAGTATGGTCCTATAATGTACATATTTCCATTATAGATCGGACATAAATATTGAAAAAATAAAAATTTCCTACTACATGTATATGGAAATTGGGGTACTTGAGAGGTTTCTTGAAGTATAAAGAACGCTGTAATTTTCTATAATTCATTGCATTTTTAGTAATGAATGGACTATATTCCATATATAATTATCTGAAGTGTGTAGGAAACTATTTCCATAAAAGGCTAAGAAACCCAAGGCAAATATTTAAAGTCGGTGGGAGTGTGGCTGGTCCGCAGTACGCACCAAAATCATTTTATCCCCATTCGAAAAACTCGGATATGATCGCCAGCAAAAAAGTTCGTTTTGATAAACTCAAGAGCGCTCGAATAGAAAAAGTATCTGATAAAAACAATCCATTCGGTACTTATTATAACGGAATTTTGTTTTTTCGTACCATGGAACTTTCGACCTAAACAAGGGCCCATTAATCTAAGCAATGGTCTTACGGGCATTTTCATGTCGTTTGTAATTGTGAAATTATTTAAGTGATAATAATATAAACAAGGTATCGACTTGTGTATTGTATAGACACTTTGTATAATGCATTACGAGTTTTATACTCCTGTATATATAATTGAATACTTTTTAGAATTGTATATATCATATTTAGAGTTGAATTGTAAATATATAATTATATTGTTTAGATAAAAATATATGTATTTGATAGAATTGTATATTGAATTATTTTAGAAATGCATATTATATAGAATTGAATAAAATAATTGAAATAACTGTATTGTTTGCATGGAAATGCAGTATGCATATCGAATTGTATATTACAAGTTCTTTTAACTATATATTGTTTAGAACTGCAGATACTTTTGTATTCTTTAGTTATAGAAATGTCCTAAAACGTATATTTGGTAGAGTTATACACTGTATGTTGAATTGTGTATTATAAAACAATTTAATTGCATAAACGTCATATTAAGACGTCAGGTGTATGAAATCATTTTTATTCACACTCCAAGTTCGCTTTGTTTTGAACAGTGACATATACAGGCAACGTATTTACTTCATATTTACTTTTAATTAATTGTTTTTGTCTTACTTATGTTGCATAATTGTTACACAAGTCTCAAAATTTAAGTATGGTCAATGATATAATGGTCACGTGTTAAGTATCCAACTAATTTTGAATAACACTTCGAGTAATTTTGGTACGAATAATTCAGTGGATATATTACACAATGAAAAACTACTCTACCATTTGTAGTACGCACAAAGTATACTTAATGATTCCTTTCGTCTGTCTATGTATTTGAATTCAAATTTATACACATCCATGCTGTGCAAGGCTGATTATAAAAACTGAGTTGCAATTACATAGATTCAATCTTGTCCTGACGTCACCTTATCTCGTTGATGTCACTTTTATGTGTGTCAGTGCAAACGTGTATTGCACTCTTGTGTACATATCTTATGATCTGAGATTTGGCGTGATAATATATTGATAATTTCTGCGAATGTCTATGTAAAGATAAAATGCAATTAAAAAGTTAAAATTTATTGTTTGCTTTTCACTTGAACACGGTACGAACGAATATACAAGAGTAAAAGTGATTGCGCCTTGTATTAATTAAACATTAAAGTGAGGCCTTCAATGCAATTACTCATGGGTCAAATGCCTAATTTGTATAAAAATGACTAACAAACAGTCTTGTAAATTATAATCATCATGTGACGTAAGGAAAGAAAGTTTAAGAAAAAGTACACGATTTACTTGGACACCCCTCGTATCATTGTACTAACGTTTAGACTTGTGTATAGTGTAGTCATTTGTATATAGAATTGTATATTATCTTAAGTCTATATATAATGTTACTTGTTATTAAAAAAATTGTATTTTGTTATAGGTTTTAAAAGTGGAGTATCATTGATTATGTATAATTTACTTTTATACATGAAAGTGTCTATTGAATAGAATTAAACATGATATGTAAATTTGCGTTTCTACATGAATTTTGTACATTAGATGTAGACCTTTGTTTTATATAGAATTACAAATTATATGTTTTATATTGTATATTAAATTGTGTAGTGCGCATATAAATAATTAGGCCATCTACATAGAAAATAGTTTGCTATGTATAAGCAGTCACTAATCGTAGTAGGAAATTAACAGATGTTGGCATTAATTAGTATATTTATTCAAAACTTCAAATATTATGTGATCTAGCGTTTTGATCTCTTTAGCCGACACCTTTAACTGTGACCAGACTAGGAAATATAAAAAGATATGTATCCAATGCAAATGTGACACTTGTCACAGGAAAGATTATCAACTGCCACATGGCTAAAACGCGAAAACATAAGAAGGAAACAATATTTATAATGAAGATTAACAATGCATCTTGTATAAAACAGCGACATAAAATATGTGATGAAAATCAAGATAAGGAGCAAAAAAACATGTGGTCGCGAAAGCTTTATTCAGTTCATTTTCAGTTTTTATACAACTGCTAACATACTATTACATAGTATATTCAGAAATAAGAAGGAAAGGGTGTTTTGGAATTCTGTGTCTTTTATTGCTAACCCTGCATCAAATTTTATGCACGAAGAAGTCACCAATGTTTGACTTCAGTATGAACGAGACTCAGTATATGGATGAGTTTCATTGGCTTTTACTTGCAGATGCGTTTTATCACTATTGCAATGATTCGCATGTTTTGTGCAATGGTACTGAATTTAACATGAATGATGGTTCGCATCCATACATATACATACCTATGGGAAAAGAGGCACCATGTTGTGCCCCTTGTACTTGTCATCAAGACGAAATGTTTTTCAAGGAAGAATTGGACATTTATGACACGCATTGTCCAGAAGCTACATTATTGATCCTGGATTTCTTCAAAGACCTGAATGACGATGTCAATCAATTTATGTGAAACATGGAGTTCCTGATATATTATATCACTTAGGAGAGACATGGGTTCATATGATAGATAGATGTGACCTAAGATGGAAAGACATGGCAGACAATGAATCGAGCATTGTGCTCCAGAAATGTCATTATCCACGCCAGTTTTCAGATATATTTGTACGAACACCAGTTTCCTCCATTTACAGTGAAGAAGTTTTCATTAACCGTTACTGCGCAGAGTGTAATTTTGTTAAATCGATAGAGTACTGGACCCCATCTATTGCTTGTACTCAAGGTACAATCGAGATGATAAATTTTGATGACGTCATCACGACAATAGAAAAGTCTACAAAATGTAATATGGGGTTTATTGTACCTCAAGGATTCAGTTATGCTCCATGTTACAGACCAATGGGTAAATGCAATATAACAGGAACATGAAACGTATATGATCCCTATATCAAGAAGGCTTGTGAACATTACCACTGCCGATAATCACGTGATATTGTTACGAGTTCACCCGGACGACTGTGGACGCGTGTATAGATCTACGTACGATGTATCGTTTAGATCTATACAGCCGGAGTCGATCTACGTCAATGGGGGTTTCTCCGAGGTGAACTGGTTGATATCGGGTTTGAGAGGCCTGTCGAGTGGTTCTCTTACATCAGTGGTTCAATTGGTAGCGTGAACGATTGAGGTTCACTCGATGCTCTCCTCCAAACTGTCTGCGTACCAGGTACGCAAGGGTGAACACAAACGCAACTCGTTGGTAAAGTTTCAACTCAAACGTTTTATTTTACGTTAAAATAATTCTATACATATGCACCATTTATCAATACTACATGTATACTATGAAGGTGAAATTTATAAGGACGCTTGAAGCTCACAAAAGCATCTTACAAATAAAAATCGTTGACTTCAACAATAACCTGACCCTCTGGTAACCGTGATCAAATGAGCTTAACGAACAATTTTCCGGGGGTTTTTATAGTAAATTTCCGCCCATCAACCAAAAGTGGGTGCTTTTTGGTTGATTCCGCCCAAAATTGGGTGCTTTTTGGTTGTTTCCACCCATTGGCTAACTCGACCAAAAAACACCCAATAAATGGGTGCTTTTTGGTTGATTCCGCCCAAAAAGCACCCCATTTTTTGGGCGACTTATCCAACCATGAAATTTCTAAGCAGACAACAATTTGTAAAGTACCAATGACTAAAATAACTTAGAATTACTATTAAACAACAAAAATACAGATAAATCTATGACTATAATACCTTGATTTGGCCATTAAATGACCTTTTAGCAGAAAACATAGTTCCTTAAGACTGTACAGCGTAGGAATAAATTCCCAGAGTTCGATGTAAACATGACAGGAACGCTGACATAAGACAAAATGTGCTCATAACAAAATGGATCAAAACTCGCCTTATAACTGGATTTAAACATTAACACTCAGCAAAAGTGTAAGGAAATAACTAATTAACATCTAGGATAAGGATTTAACGACGAAGGATACAAATTAACAGGATTATAGAGGATCGAAATATGCGAAAGTCGCGAAAACTGGTTACGAAACATACTGGATAAACAAACATTAATTTTGAGCTCAGAATCCTAGTTCATAACCTACATACATGCTCTAATGTGTTCTGTGTGTTGCCTAGAACACTAGTCATTATGTGCTTTATGGCTAGAGACATGCATCATGCTCTCAAAACAGGAAACATGGAACGGAGCAAATTTAAACATGTATTACAAGGTAACTTTTGGTTTCAAACTGTTATTATGTGTATTAAACCCCGGCCCGTTTCATTACCCCGGCCTTCAAAAGGCTAAGCTCCTGCAGCCTTATCCTAATAAACACATAATAACTGACCTACGCAAAAATTTACAAAAATTGAAACATGAATTCATAGGAATAAAAAAAATCATTCACTATTATGGACTTACAACGCATTAACTTACAATTCAACAACAAGTAACACTATAACATCAAGTTCACATTTCAATATAAATGATCAGGTTCCTTTGCTAATTACATTAAATAGCTTATCAATACATTAAAATCATACATAACATAGACAAACAGTTCCTTTAAAATAATTCACAAAATAGTTAGACTGCACCTTTAAAGTTATACACTAAACAGCAAAACTGCATCTTTAAAGTTACACACAAAGCAGTAAGACTGCATCTTTAAAGTCATACATAAAAACAGTAAGACTATCCCTTTAAAGCTTTACCAGAAAGGATTAGCCGGTACATTCAAATGCTTACATAACAACCATACGTACGTATTATCACACAGTTCTTTAAAATTATTTCATAGCTCATACTATACTAAAAGACATAGCATTTACTTTATAACCACACGACACCAAAGTCTAGTTAACATGACTTAAGTAAAATCACACATATGAGTTCACAACATAAAATACCATACATTTGCAACAATGCAAAATTTACACAACGTTCAAAGTTACTCACAAAGAGATCACTGGATTCACAAATTCTATTTATCGTTACTCACAAAGAGATCACTGGATCCGTAAAATGTACTTAAAGTTACTCATGGAAAGATCACTGTATATATATAAAACTTACTTAAAGTTACTCATGAAGAGATCACTGTATATGAAATTTTTTTAAAGTTACTCATGAAGAGATCACTGTATATGAAAATTTTACTTAAAGTTACTCATGAAGAGGTCACTGTGTATGAACATTTTTACTTAAAGTTACTCATGAAGAGGTCACTGTATCCATAAAATTTCCTTTAAGTTAAAATATAGTCAGATTGGTAGGATAATTCTTGTAGATGAAGACAATATCATGGTTTAAATATGGTATCCATACAGCATTATAAATTAACACTATATGGACCTACCATTGACATCATGGCAGGCGTTGTACCCATGTAATGTTTTATCCAAACGCCTAACAAAACATGGACAAGTTGTATTATAACGTACAACAAGCAAGAAGATGTAAAGGTGAACTTGGTGTTGGTACCGACTGGTTTGTTATTTCGGCCCTTCTATCAGATATACAGTAAATACTAACGTGACTGTAACTCGGTAAAGTTGAACTTGTAAGAATCTTCATTCTCTCCCCTGGCTTCGATTGCACTCAGTGGACTCTCCAGAATCCCTGTTATACTGGTAACATGAAGGCCCACATTAGTTGAGATAGGAGCAAGTTATTTTTGCGTTGACTTGCCACCATGTGACCTATGGTAAACTCTGTTTTATTGATAATCAGTAGATACTTGAGAAAATAACCATAGTATAAGTGCGTTGAGGGAGCGTGACAGCGCAATCTCTTTAGACTACATCAGGAACCTGGTTCTTTCACCCTTGTATGACCCGCCCTTGGGTATCATATTAGGACATCAGACTGCGACTTCGTTACCCGTCATAGATCTTTGTCTGCGTAGAATAACTATCTTTTCTATCCATGTTCTTACGTTGACTGTTCCACGCTAACCACTAGTTATCTGTACTGACAATAACGTGACTGCATCCAGAAAACACAACACCGGCGATTCGTTGTTCAACACACACCATAGGTTATTCTCAGAATTTATACACTTAACAATAAATTTTATTCAATTTCACTTAAAATATTACAATAAGTAATCAAATATTATCACAAAATCACAATTCAAAATTCAAATTTGAACATTCAACTGATACACTCACTAACACCTTAATTAAACACACAACTTAGATAAAAAATAAATTCATAAATTTCTTTATATTTCACTCGTCTACACTAATTAACACGAATCAAAATTTCAAACACCTCACACAACTAACACTTTAACATCTTGGACATCCACTTCATCGACCGCGAATCTTTATACAACTCCTTTATGTCTGGATCTTTGGGTTGTTTTATAACAATACTACATGTGTCATTCGCCTGACATGACACTAGTGATTTCTGGCTTGGTAATCCATTAGAGTTGTACTTGACTGACATCTGTCCCTGTTGCTGGGGTTCTTTGGACTCGTACTTGGCTACGGGAATTTTAGCCAGAAAGCTACACCCCTCCTTGATGATAGGTAAAACAGGACCTAAAACTTGAATGGATTCATCTGGTTTCAGAGTATCACTCTCTGTAGTGATTTCTACTGGCAACTCTGATTCGGCCATATTAATAGGTTGAATATCTTCACAAAAGATACATTCTCTGAAATATTCACTATTGCCCTTAAACTTCTCAACACGAACACTAACTACTGCTTCTACTTGGACCGGTAGAGTCACATTGTCTGCTACAACGACTCTCCTAGCTCTCTTAGAAGAACCAACTTGGAAAACGGGTATATCCACTCCGCCTAAAACAATCTTGTTTTGAGACAATAACATGTCGGCATGCTCCCCGTTACTACCCCTAAGAACATCGTATCCTAGCAAAGCATCATCCTCGATCTCTGCAACTAAGACATTCTGACGTAACGTTAATGAGCCTAGAGTTAACTCAAACTCTGCTTTACCGACACCTTTTATAGGCATGCCCCCGGCACCCACAACTCGCACGGAATGATCCAGCACTGGTCGATTGGTCTCTGGGATCTTACCATACACTCTAGAGGAGATAAGTGTACACGACGCCCCTGTATCTACTGTATATACTATGGGCTCTCCGTTCACTGTACCCCTCAAATAAACCCCGTCTGTCAGACCCTCCTTCCTTCCAGTGCTTACCTGCTTTGCCCGACCTGGCTCTACAGCTGACTTTAACTCTGTAGCTTTACATGACTGGCCCTCGCTATAAACATCTACTGCTGGGACCTCCCTCTGGCCTCGAGAGTAGGTCCCTTCCTGTTTAAAGGATTCTCTATTACACTTGTACTATGACTGCTTTCTTCAATAAAACTTTGGTTTGGGCATTCTCTGGCATAATGACCCAAACGGTGACAATTGTAACACTTAACTTCGCTTTTGTTAATACGCCTCTTAGGTCCTTGCTTTTGCCCTTCTAAAACATTCATTCTTTGAATCAACTCTATCAAAAGCTCCCTGTCACTTTTATCTCTCACTGATTTCTCTTCATTTAAATCTAAGTATTCATCTTTGGATAGGCTCATGTCCCCAACAGTTACTTCTACTGCTCTACGCGCTTGGAATCTACCTCTCCTTTCACTTGCCAACGTCTTTATCTGCATGTAGTTGACTGCATAATAGACTGCTTGGTCTATGTTACTGGGCTCTTTGTTAAACTCTATCTCGAATCTTACATCGTCATCAGCGATACCATCTAGAAATCGGCGCACCAGATCTTCGTCCCTTGCTCTTTTACTTCGGTAACCATGCGCTTTATCATATAGCATTTTTAACTCTGCAGCGTATTCTTCAAGAGTTTCATCAGGTTTCTGTGATCTGCGACTAAATTTAGAAGCATAAAATCTAGGGGTTTCTATGGTCATAAATCTACTATTCATCTCGGTTTTCAACTCTGTATAACTGTCTAGCACCATAGGACTAAGTTGTGTAAACACAAACTGAGCCGCCACACCTTCAAGTCTTGGCAACAACTGGTCTAGCATGTCGTCTTCAGACCAACAGTTTCGTCTTGCAATAGCCTCAAAACGGGCAATCCATGTTTGCCAATCACCAGCACCACTGAAAGGGGACATCTTGACACTTGAGGTTGGGCCCTGTTTACGAGCAAACCTGGGAGGCTGTGGATCATATGGGTTATGAAACTCATAGATGGGTGGCCAAGGTACGTCATCAGTCATGAAATGATCATCTGACACATAATTATTACTTAAATCACTGCTATGACAATTTGAACTAAAGGTAACTTTTCTTTGCCTCGGATCCCTGTGGTACTCTGGTTGATCACTGGGATTGTTATTGTAACCCTGGTAACTACTATTAGGCCTGTGTCTCATGGCTTCACTGTGATACCTTTCATCTTGGGACTGGCAGTAACCTTGTGTTACTGCAGGATTTATACTTTGATCCTGACTATCAACTGGACTGTTATCACTTGAAACTGTTTGTTTGTTGTTACAGGTTGCTTTAATAGCACTTAACTCTTGAACTACATTTTGCAATAGAATTGCTAAACTGTTCACTTTATCCTGGAGGACTGACTCTCCCCTGCTGTTTGATGTATTAACCTCTGAGTCAATAGAACCACTGTTCGATATTAACTCAATATTCTCTGTACATATACTCCGTGTCTCTAGTCCCTGTGGGATACGGAACGTAACCTCACCTGTACTGTCAACGGGTACAGGACTGTTCATCTTTATAACTCGGACGAGCTATTACTGTTATAAAACTACGACTTATTACGAAATATATATATAGATCGGGTCGAATCTATAAATAGTTGAACTTAAATTCAACTCTACTCTGTAAAGAAGACGAGGTTCAGATCACTGGACCTGTTTATGAAAATAACAGATCCCACCGCTGCCACCATAAAATGTTACGAGTTCACCCGGACGACTGTGGACGCGTGTATAGATCTACGTACGATGTATCGTTTAGATCTATACAGCCGGAGTCGATCTACGTCAATGGGGGTTTCTCCGAGGTGAACTGGTTGATATCGGGTTTGAGAGGCCTGTCGAGTGGTTCTCTTACATCAGTGGTTCAATTGGTAGCGTGAACGATTGAGGTTCACTCGATGCTCTCCTCCAAACTGTCTGCGTACCAGGTACGCAAGGGTGAACACAAACGCAACTCGTTGGTAAAGTTTCAACTCAAACGTTTTATTTTACGTTAAAATAATTCTATACATATGCACCATTTATCAATACTACATGTATACTATGAAGGTGAAATTTATAAGGACGCTTGAAGCTCACAAAAGCATCTTACAAATAAAAATCGTTGACTTCAACAATAACCTGACCCTCTGGTAACCGTGATCAAATGAGCTTAACGAACAATTTTCCGGGGGTTTTTATAGTAAATTTCCGCCCATCAACCAAAAGTGGGTGCTTTTTGGTTGATTCCGCCCAAAATTGGGTGCTTTTTGGTTGTTTCCACCCATTGGCTAACTCGACCAAAAAACACCCAATAAATGGGTGCTTTTTGGTTGATTCCGCCCAAAAAGCACCCCATTTTTTGGGCGACTTATCCAACCATGAAATTTCTAAGCAGACAACAATTTGTAAAGTACCAATGACTAAAATAACTTAGAATTACTATTAAACAACAAAAATACAGATAAATCTATGACTATAATACCTTGATTTGGCCATTAAATGACCTTTTAGCAGAAAACATAGTTCCTTAAGACTGTACAGCGTAGGAATAAATTCCCAGAGTTCGATGTAAACATGACAGGAACGCTGACATAAGACAAAATGTGCTCATAACAAAATGGATCAAAACTCGCCTTATAACTGGATTTAAACATTAACACTCAGCAAAAGTGTAAGGAAATAACTAATTAACATCTAGGATAAGGATTTAACGACGAAGGATACAAATTAACAGGATTATAGAGGATCGAAATATGCGAAAGTCGCGAAAACTGGTTACGAAACATACTGGATAAACAAACATTAATTTTGAGCTCAGAATCCTAGTTCATAACCTACATACATGCTCTAATGTGTTCTGTGTGTTGCCTAGAACACTAGTCATTATGTGCTTTATGGCTAGAGACATGCATCATGCTCTCAAAACAGGAAACATGGAACGGAGCAAATTTAAACATGTATTACAAGGTAACTTTTGGTTTCAAACTGTTATTATGTGTATTAAACCCCGGCCCGTTTCAATATTGTTACGGTCAGCTGTACTATTACATGGCGTCCAGACTCGTCACCTCAGGTAGGTTTTTCACATTTTTTAATTAGAAAACCACGGAATCTTGTTATTTCATTACGCCCAAAGTACCCCCATTACAAGCGATTTATGTTAATACCAAAATGATTTTCCTACATCCATAAATAAAAAAGTTATCGAGCGAATTATTTTGAAATCTTACGTACTTGTTGCAATCGACAGCACTATACATGTATATATCTGTTTTTGTCTTTTTGTTCTAAATGAAGCCACTTGCCTCAATAATTTACCTACCAGGTAACATAAAACATTATAGACCTTGAGCCAGTATATGACATTGCCCCCCCGGGGGGAATTTTCAAGGGTATGATTTTCTTAACCCATATGGTGGTAGGCATTCACTGATGAAAGTTCGCAAAGTTCTGTTGGGGCTTTACAGAGTTATGGGACTTCGAAATATCACCCATTCTCATTTTCTGGTCAAATCCATAACAGACCTTGAGCCAGTATATGACATTGCTCCCCACTCGGGGAATTTTCAAGGGTATGATTTTCTTAACCCATATAATGGTAGGCATTCACTGATTAAAGTTTACAAAGATCTGTTGGGGCTTAACAGAGTTATGGGACTTTGAAATATCGCCCATTCTCATTTTCCAGTCAAATCCATAATAGACCTTGAGCCAGTATATGACATTGCTCCCTACACGGGGAATTTTCAAGGGTATGATTTTCT
The DNA here is from genome assembly GCA_025267735.1 of Mactra quadrangularis. NCBI lineage: Eukaryota > Metazoa > Mollusca > Bivalvia > Venerida > Mactridae > Mactra > Mactra quadrangularis. The sequence goes on along the minus strand of CM046301.1, from coordinate 40,143,307 downwards.
TAGCCTATATAATGTTAGGCATTCACTGATTAAAGTTTACAAAGTTGTGTTGGAGCTTTACAGAGTTATGGGACTTTAGATATCGCCCATTCTCATTTTCTGGTCAAATCTATAATAGACCTTGAGTCAGTATATGACATTGCTCCCCACATGGAGAATTTTCAAGTGTATGATTTTCTTAACCCATTTAGTGGTAGGCATTCATTGATAAAAGTTTATAAAGTTCTGTTTAGGCCTTACAGAGTTATGTGACTTTGAACTATCGCCCATTCTCAGTTTCCGTTTAAACCGCAAGTGCTTTTAAAGCAAGTTTAAAACATTGCTCCTTCCTGGGAGTAATTATCTATGGTATATTTTTTAAACCCACATGAAAGTAACAGTTCACTGATAAAAAGTTTGCAAAGTTCTATTGGGGCTTTACAGAGTTATGGGACTCTGAAATATCACTCATTCTCACTTTCCCGTAAAAACCATAAGTGCTTTTAAAGCCAGTATATGTCATCGCTCCTCCTGGGAGTAATTATCTTTGGTATCATTATTATACTCAGGTGTGTAAGGGACAAAATATGGTCGAATTGTGCAAATTGTGATAAAAGCACCAAACTTTCAGGAAATCAACTTTAAGGTGTGAACATCAGAAAAAAGCCAGGAGACAACCGTGAGAGGCCATGTGAACAAAAATATGGGGCCCTAAAGGGGGTTACCCGTAACAATTGATATTATAGCATAGTACTGTGTAAAAATCCTTAATTTATATATCAAATAAATGTATTAAATTTCTTTTGCTCAAGATGAGAACAAATATGTCAGTTAATGTTTTTGAATATTTAACATGATAACTATAATCATTATTGAGGCCCCATAAAGGGATTTTATGATCAACAAATAGTAAAAGACCACTAACAACCAGTACAGTTTTTATTTTTTATTTTTTCGCATTTCTAAAGCATTTTGAATGGGTAATTTTGTGTGGCTAGATGTGGTGTCTTTTCATTTAAATAAATTGCAAAACCAAGTATGATCAAAAGAGGCCAAAACAAGGGGAAACTTATGAAAAAATATTGAATATCTAATTTGCTCTACTGATTACATAAAATTCAGAAATTGTATCAGTAACATTTAATCTATTACGCACAGTTCAAATAACATAATGATGAAACTTTTTTATTCTTCATATCATTTTGAGTGATGCACCTCAGAAAACCCCAAGGAGACAACCATAAGAGGCCCTACTAACAAAATTGTGGGGCCATGAAAGGGGTCACCCATTACAAGTATAAGCAGTACATAGTTTAGTGTTAATATTAAAAATAAAATAAATAAAATAAATTTTCTTCACTCATGATGAGTACAATCATGTCAGAAACTTTTTTTCAAATTTAACATGATACAATGAATTGTAATTAAGGTCTAGGTAAGGGTTTTTAAGAAAACAAAACACAAAAAAACTATAAATGACCAGTGAAATTACTGTTCTCGGTTTGTTTTAATTTATTACTTAAAGTATTTTGAATGCGTAATTTTGTGTGGTTAGCTATCATGTTCTTTTTTTTTTAAAATAATTCACAAAACAAAGTATGATCTCATGAGGGAATTTATATAAATTTTGAATACGTGTATATAATTTTCTGTATTGGTTAAATAGGATTCTAGTGTTAATAGGACTGGAGACAAAGATTTATCTAAACATCAGTAACATTCATCAAATAAAGCACATTATAATACGATAATTAAGTTTTTATTTGTTTATTTCATTTTGCTTCTCCAAAAAATTAATGAAATCTATCAAGCATGTTTGTATTAATCTATTGAGAGGCCCCTCTTGGAAAATTTGAATATGAAAAATGGAAAAACCATGTCCAAAAATAAAAACCAAAATCCAATCACATTTTAAATCTAATTACTACACAAAAGCATCAATTACTTGCAACGATGAACAAAGAGACCCTGCACGGAGAAAATAGAAGTGGTCCCACTTGAGCTAACGTACTTACAACAGTGAAACATGTATGATACATAACATACATGTATATTGTTCTGCTATGGAATTAATGGAGTTTAACTTTAGTTTTAGTTATATTTGAAATATATATAATGTAATTTATCAACTTGATTTGGGTAAAAATGATAAGGCTTTTAACCTTTTACTGACCAACCCAGTTACTCCTGAATCGAAATTTGGCTTCTACTTTCAGACAACCAAGTAAGAAATAAATTTGCCAAGTTGCATTGCTGTCCGTCAATTAATCATGAAAATCGTATATATTGAAATAGCCCTATCTCTGAGGTGAAAATTTGCCACTTATTTTTTTTATTTGCACTTATCTTTCCTTGTAAAGATTAAAGGAAAATCTACTAAAAGGCCCTTATTTTGATGTTAATCAGTTTCGTTTGATTTTTCATCTTTTGCTCTTTTATTATGAACGCAACCACAGTTTCCCAAAACTAATTTTAGCATCTATCAAACCAAGTCATGCATGTTTTATAATGTAATAATATATGTTGCAAAGGCGATAACAAACAACCATAATTTGACAATATATACCATGTAGTATTACTCAAGTTGGACATACCATGTGACAAATGCTAATGACTGAGATTTAAGAAAAATATAGACTGGATAAACCACCAGTGTTACTAAGTAACTTCCTTTAGATTTGATATCATGGTACTCAGTAGGGAAGAGTAAGCATAAAAAAGTTTCCGACGGATCTTGAACACATGTTCACTATTCTTGCAATTCATATTGTTGATTTCACTGGGGTTATTCATTTTATGGATTTTTGACAAGCTTGACGGTCTATGAAAGCTATATAATGTATAACCCGCTTGATAGACAATGTGATCAGTGTATGGACGTACTCCACATTATCATAATTTTAATACAACCATTTATTGTAGACGTATGTTATGTATGAATGTAAAAAATTCGACTGACGATTTAGCTGTGGCAGTGATCATGAAATTTGAATATGACAGACATTTCCATAACAGTATTACAATAAATAAAATTAAAATATTTTAAAACTCGTCTTCAAATGAAGTTATACTCCCGTTTTTATGCCGGGAGATGTAATCCTAGATGTAATTCTTCTACTGAAGATATTTTGAGCAATGATAAAACTTGTGAATATTTCTTTTATTTTATAAAGTTTACAAAAATAATTATGTACGGTAAGTTCGCTTAACATGATTTCACAAAATGCTCTTAATCTCTTACACTCGCTTAGAGATAGAAAAGTCTAAGATTGTAAGCCATTCAGGGTCAATGTTTATTTCTTTATGCAAGCCATGTGTCTGCTTTTCTTCAATCTACTCGGTTGTAAAACGGCACCTTTCCTGGTAATGTCATTCCCTTTGCCACATTGACTTTCTACCAAATGAAGTGAAAGTTTCGTCAAGTAGATTGATAAATACAGAAAAGTGTAATACTACCTATGATTAGGGATAATAGCCAGTCAGTGAGCATTTGAAAAGATGGAATCTAGACTACAAAATGCTATAATTTTTACCATGTTTAGTTGAATCGTCAAATCAATTTTCTCAATCTTTATGAAGAAATGTAGTGCTTTTGGGGATGGTTATATTTGATACATGTATATAAGAAGGGCCTCTTAAATTGTTCTCCTTATAATATCTAATATACTAATTTTTACTATTATTTATTTATTATTTTACTCCGAGCTTCAAGGGTATGATGTCGATGTAATGCATAGTCTCTTACAGGACTATTTTATTTTGTAAAATGGTGATATTAGACTTGTATTAAAACATGATCACATACTGTTTTAGAACTTAAAATGTATCTAAGGCGTGGGTGCCTATAGGATGTTATATTATCAAAACTCTCAATACATAACAGAAATATGATTTTGTTAAATTTAGGACGAAAACAGGTCGTATAGTCTCTCGTAATACAGGCCTAAAACGGTAATGAATATAGTAATCATCCATGTTCAATTATGATTAATTGGGTACCGTTTAACCTCACCAAATTGTTATATGAACTATTGAAATGTAACACACTTGTAATGACAGCATAAGTTTCAATCATAAAAATATGGTTAGACCTTTTTTATAATTATCTAAGCTTCACGTTATGAAATTACCCCAGTAAGGGCCTCAACTTTTAGAAATAAGAACTATTATTTAAAATCGTCATTTTGAATGTACGTATCTTGAATAGTAAGTTTATCTATCAGTTTATATTGAATAAAGTGTATATTGGCTTACTTGGTATTAATTTATTTCGATTTCAAACATACACCCATTCGGGGCCTCATGTGTTTCATACAATGGTACCGCATGCTGATTCTGGTGTATCTACATAAATTAATTATTGAAGGCTTATTTTGAGAAAGTATGATGTATTTGTATGATTTCAAATAAAATATCTACCATTTATTCAATTATATTATTACATTATGCATAATTTAGGGCCTTATGACAAGTTCAAAGCAGATGCCGGGCCTCAACTGCAAATAAACTGACAAAAAGCTATTTTTGAGTGTACAATATACTTACTTAGGCATATAAAATCATAATACGTATATTTTAATAACCATCTTAAATTTTTATGAAGATGATAATTTTAAAACCATGTGCCTAATTATGTGACCCTTTCGGGGCCCCATTTAGGCAAGATACAAGGCCCCTCATGATTGTCTCCTGGGCTAATATTGATCAGTATGACTCAAAGTACCTCCATGCTAAATTTGGTGCTTTTATCACATTTTGCACAATTATTTCACTTACACACCTGAGTATTAAACCCACATGGTAGTTGCAATTTACTTATGAAAGTTTGCAAAGTTCTGTTGGGGCTTTACAGAGTTCTGGGACTTTGAACTTCATGACCCCCTATGACCATTTTCTATGCCAAAAAGTTCTTATTACTGTCCTTACTTACTTAATCCTCTTCGCTCCTTGTGGAGCATAGGGCCTTCACCACATCACGCCATCTACAGCGGTCCATGGCCTTGGCCTTGGCTTCACCCCAAGACATTCTTGTTTTTCGCAGCTCTATATCTAGGGTTCTGCGCCAAGTGTTTGTGGGTTTTCCTCTTCGCCTGGTGCCTTGAGGATTCCAGTCTAGGGCTTGTCTGGCTATATTGGGCTGTTGTCTTCGCAGGGTGTGTCCAATCCATCTCCATTTCTTCTGTACGATGGAGTCTGTGATTGATATTTGTCCTGTCCTCTCCCATAGCTCTCGGTTGGAGATCCTGTCTGGCCACCATATCCACAAGATCTGTCTCAAGCATGTGTTGATAAAGACTTGCAGTCGTTGGTCCAGGCGTTTGGTCCTTCTCCATGTTTCTGCGCCATACAAGAGAACGGTCTTCACGTTGCTATTGAAGAGCCTTAGCTTCGTCTTTAGGTGGATGTTGTGATTCTTCCACACTGGTCTTAATGTAGCAAAAGCATGGCGGGCTTTCCCTATCCTAGCCTTGATGTCTTCCTCTGTGCCTCCAGTCTTACTGACAATGCTACCCAGATATGTGAAGGTATCAACGTCTTCAATGGTTTGTCCTCCAATGTCAATACTCTGAGTATTTCCTGGATTTATTCTGAGGCACTTTGTTTTGTCGACGTTGATCTCTAGCCCAGTTGTTCTGGCTATTTCTTGGAGTCTTGTTGTCTTCATCTGTATCTGGTTGCTGGTATGGGACAGGAGGCCAATGTCGTCTGCATAGTCAAGGTCTTCCAGCTGGCTTGTCAGGGTCCATTGTATCCCTCTTGGTCTATCCAATGTTCTTTTCATCACCCAGTCGATAACTATGGAAAAGATCATCGGAGAGAGTTTATTACTGTCCTCTAGTACTTTATTTCGACGCATCTTAATTATGAAGCCATTTTGTTTTTGACAACGATTTGGATTTTGGGTTACCCTGTAACGTCATTCCTGTGCATTTCTGATAGTAAGCAGTACGGTGATTTCTTAACACCAATATGTGAAGAGTCAGTGATTTTGAGGGACTGTATTCATACCTCTTTTCAACACTGAAAAATGATGCTCTTTCCTATTACGTTCTAAGTTTAGTTTTGAAAATGTCGTTTTTTCTAAAACAATAAATATAACAGACAGATTGGCGTCCCTTATTTCTTGCTATTTCAAGAGAGTCACGTGAAAGGTAGAGTACTTTCGTTTTGGCAAGATTAAAAATAGAAACAAATCAAATGCATCGTTTCTCTGTTCTCTTATGTCAGCCATATAGGAAATCTCCACTAGACATATTTTTATTTCTTGATTTTAATGATAACTTTCAGTTATTAATAAAAGTTATACAAGATGGACAAATGAATAAAGTATTTACGGGAAGGGTCATTCGTTAGTCAGACTAAATAAATTTTACACATATTTGAATACAAGCACCTATTTTCTATGGTAACGTATGTTTCTATACGGACTACACTAATAAAACTTTATTTTTTTGTCTGTATTTGCATGTTTGTCTATGATTTAAGCAGTTTAGGAAGGCAAAGGGTTGATACTGGAAATACATACCACAAAATGATAAATTCAGAACGCCCCTTCGCTCAAATATGACTTAAATTTTAGATCAACTTATGGAAAATTTGCAGAAATACATTTATAAACCTTGATACAATGACTTTCAAACTTGGAAAAATCGAAAGAAACTTAAGAACCATAGCTGTGAACAGTCAAAATCAATGAATACATTTTAAAAGTTTATATACTTAACTCACTGAAATGTTCATAATTATGAATACCTAAAGAAATAGATAGGTAGTAACGTATGTTACAACAACACTGTTTAAACTATCACATCCCAATTTTATCAGTCACACCTAGTACAACAGTTTAAAACATTTAATGGTAGCACAAACTACTTTCTATGTGCTATGTCATATCTAAATACTGTTAATTATATCAATACGGATTGCCTTCAAAATTAATCCGTATTAAATTAGTCTCAGAAAAGCATAACAGATCAATTATGTTCAAAGTTCATGTAGTAATTCACTTTAAAGTAAAAATCAAAACATTCTCCTAGATATTCCATGAGGTACTGGCACACTTATTTCATATAAAAAGTCATTTGTCACCCAAAAATACATCCTCAAGGGTTTGCCATTGGATAAGAGATCGGCGTTGTTGCATGAACGTTGTGTTTGCTTCCTTATCATTATCAATTTGTTGTACCATGCTTATGTACCATGTTCCCTTAAATATTTCTGCAACAAAATCTTCCGCGACGTATTATAGTTCATCTACGACAAAAAATTAATTCCTATATGAATTATACTGTTTGTGTTGTCAGGAATTACAACAACCTGTGGTAACGTGTGTTTATAAAAGTCCAACTACATTATTTCGCTGCTGTTAAATTCAACAGACATGTTGTGTTCCTTTACACTCAAAGACATGATATAAAAGAAACATTCAGAACTTAAACGTTTCAAGTTTCCAAAAAAGCGAAACATTGTGAAACAAGCAAACAAACAAGCATCAACTATTATACATTTCATATGAAACATACCTTACCAAACGTAACGTATGTTTCAATTCATAAAACCATGTTTTATTGAATAAGAAGCGAACAAAGGACGCTTTGGTTACATTTGAGATTTGGTTACATCTAGTAAGAATTGAAGTAACAAATGAATTGCAAAAATATTCATTTGAGTATTGCTATGAAGGATTCTATGCTTACATTGCATACAATGGTTAAAAAATCTTCATAGTTTAATTTATCAAAGCCATCGAGACGCACACAGTTTCATGTTTTTTTCACTCTGGTTGAAGATGTCATATATGTTTCAATGAGATAATAACGACTTTATTTATTGTGGATAACATTTTTGGTGTAAACCAATTTTCAATATATCATCGTTTAACCCTTCGCCGCATTGTAAGATCAGTATATCATTTTAACGGTAACGTATGTTACATCACGTACGTTACATTTGATACTTTAGACAGCATTATCTTTAGACAATCCTGAGGAATGGCAAAAGTAGTAATCATAAAATGAAGAGTTCATTAGAGAGACTAATTAGTAAACGTGATATTTAACATTAGTTAAAAAAACATGGTCACGTATGTTTCATTTTTAAATGTCTACCCGAAAATTTTGGTAAAATGTGAAATTTAATGAAATGTCATTGAATACTTACTGGCAATCGTTTTTATTTCATATAATTTATATTCATACCTGATCTTATGTTTTTAAATATTTTACAATTATAATATCTTTTCCAATTTGAAAAAAAAAATGGATTTTTTATGGTCATGTATGTGTCAACACTCTTGGCGACAAAGTTTAAGAGCTATGTGTAAGTTAATAATTCTTAGGAGCAAGATAAAAATCTTATTCTTACATTCAGCAACATTGTATATCTTAAAAAGCAAGTGTATTATGACTACTTTATGTGGCTATGTTTCATAGTCTGCACGCAAAGGCACAGTAACGTATGTTACATTTTGGGGTACTTATGAGATCAGTATCAACAGCAATTTCCTTTATAAAACACAAAAGACACATTTTCTTTTTAATTGACAAACAATATAATGAGAACTTGGTGTCGCAAACATGATTTAATGGTTTTTGCAAAAATAAATCGATAAAAATGGAACAAAAATTGCTATTTACCTATACAATTAAAAGTTGATTTTCTCAGCAATGCCCCACTGGAAACTTGCAAACTTTGTACTGTTGTACTCAGGACAGATAGGGGAATAAAAAAAATATGGGTCTTGAAAATTTCCCCTGGGGGGGGGCAAAAGTGTATCTGGCTCACGACCTATTATCCTCTGATACTTACGTCATCTTTTCTGTCAAAGTAACGTTGTAAATGTGATTTTTAGACGGAAAATAAAGAATGATAGGCTGTACTATTTGAATTTTCAATGATCGACTGTACTATCAAATTCCTGAACCAACCGACAATGATGTTACACGTATCTAACGACGTTAAAAGTCAAATTCCTTGGTTGTAATTTTCCATTTTTTTATAAGGATAGATGAAAGTAAATTATAATGTAAAATTTGGTGAAAATATTAAAGACAAATCAATGTTAGCGTTACTAAGTTACATGTATTGCATGATGTCAATGCTCGTGTAAGCTACGACAATGCTGACCTATAAATATGTTCAGAGAGTATTGTATTGATCGTTGTCATTAAAAGCAGTTCACATATTGAATATCATTTTAACATTTTGAGGCTCATATGCATATATTTTTCAAAAATATTCACGGATGATACATTTTGTTGGGTCCTGTTTTTTGACGATTAAAATATGTTCTTATACAAATTAGTATGTACACATTCATGTTTATGTATATCATAATTTTATGTGAAAATGAGTTCAATGTCAAATTATGTTAGCTGTACTCTTTATTATCAGTATACACTGCAGTATACATTTGTATTTCATATTTTGTGTTTACATGAACATTATGTGCTAAAAATATTTTCCGTTTTTTTTCTCTACTGTAAAGCTTGAATAATTTCACAGTGACTGCATGCATCGTTTTTGTACTTGCGGCCTAATTGTTATTAAAATATCCTGACTAAAACTTATCACACGGCATAAGGAGCTTTACTCAATCATAATACACACTTTCGGAAACTCATGGATGTATTACGACAATTATTTTAACAAACGCATTCACCGTGAAATTATTCATGTTTTGACAGTTGAGAAAAAACAAACAATAACGATGGACTATTTAGAGATACGAACCATGTTTAATCATAAAAAGACAGTCAAGATATTCGATACAACTGGTATCACATTATATGATTATAATTTATTATCATATAATGTGATACCAGTTGTATTGAATATATACATATGTATACAATTGAATACCTATCAGATATCAACTCATAATCCAATGTCTGGGAAATTATCAGTATGAACAAGCTATAATTATATTCTTATCAAGATAACAATTTGAAGTATATTTGTTAAACATACTGCTGCTATACATTGTACATGTATTTTTCTATTTTTATATTAAAGTTGGTTTTCCAATCGTACACCTAACTAATGAGCTTATAATAGTATTCAGTTTTTATCACTCTGCGAAATGAGGCCTCACATTTAGTGGTGTTAATCATGCCTTGAAGCAGACAAATGGGCACAGGGTTCGTGACACAGTGTCTGGTTTTACTTGGGCGAGTCCGCCACATCTTCAGAATGACATTGATAGTGTGCCTGTATACTTATTCACAAGATATTAATATGATTATTAGATCATGACACTACCTATGACAACTTAAGGGACATGTACAAATTGTATACTGTATTTGTTAAAAACATTTTGTAATATATGCACAGGGTTGTGAGTTTCACATAGTTTATATACTACCATTCCTATCATTTTTTAATTATTAAGGACTATGTTATTCTATTTAAAGCCACTAAACGAAGACAAAATCTTAATCATCAATTTAGAAACAAGTAAAACTATAAAAAGACAATATAATATAACTGCCTTTGGATTATGATAACTCTCTCTAGCGGCTTCCCTTTTAGGGGTCCAGTTATTCAAAATATCAATTTCTTATAAAAGTGGGGTGCTTTTATAAAATGCAAATTAGATTACGGAGAAACCCTCTCAGCCAATCAAGTTGCTTAAAAGGTGTTTGATAAAACTTACACAAAAATGTAAAGTGTTAGATATGTCATATCGTTTTTCCAGTGGTTTACTCGAGAAATCAGTGCGTGCAAATTTTGAGTACGCAAACATCTAAACTGATGCTAAAAAGAAACGCCTCATTTCAACTAGGTACATAATTTTCGTGATTCAGATTAATATAAGGAAACAATTATGTTTCAACCAGTAAGAAGTCCTTGGTGACATGCGCAACGTAAGGTCTGTTGTTACTATGCTGATAGACACAGTCATGACGCTGCCAGAATATAGAGACACTCATCGAGCATAAAAGCTGGTCTATGTCTATGTCCACGTAATTACCTTGGCAAACAACGAGTTGTGACATAAACTCGTTTTGAAACATTGATAAATCTGAGAGCGTTACATAATCTTTACTGAACTCTACATTCTCCCAACACCATGACCGCGATGTTACGAACGGAGAGATAGACGGTGGCATAACTTTTGAACCGCTTACGCCAAACAAGAAAATTTCCCATTGTTTATCGACTTATTTGGCATACACGGTTACCCATCTACTACACATGACGTAGATACTGCCATGAAAATCTGTTATGCGAATGAAGATGGCGTAAATATAATATTATCTAGTTGTCTTACCGACATTACACTCATTCTACCTAAACGTGGCCTATCAGCAAACGCTTCTGTATATCGTAAGACTGAATTGGTTCGTTTCTTTTTCCCGTCAGTATATGTTCATGTACAGTGAAGTTCCGCTATTAAGACCACTTTTGTTATTTCAAAATTATGCAATTTTTTATTACATTACATTACATTATATAATGTACATGTGCTCACGAATATTATCAAAGTACTGAAAGTACTGTTGGAAGGAATTTTTGAAGGCTTTTATCATTTTAGAGTTCAAAGATACTATTTCCACATCCCTCATTATCTATTCATCATTCATAGCCAACTGTGTTTCATATTTCATTTTACATGCCCATTATTCTACTGAACGAGGGGTCGTAGGTTTGATTCCCGGGCGGTGCATACTTTCGTAGAGCTTAGTTATGAAATAATCATGTAGAGCAGTAGTCAGTTATTGATGCGCCTTGTTGTTGGTTAACAGCTTAATCCAGAGATTAGCCTTTTCAGGAACAGTTAGTGGATGGACTGATCTCCGTGATATAACCTATACGATATGTGTTGCTATGGCGTTAAGGTCACAACAAATTGATAATATGTTCTATGATTTTATCTTTAAAAAAATTAAGGGAGCCAGCGAATTTCTCTCTCTCTATTTTGGCATTTTGAGAAGCGAGCGAAAAGCGAGGAATAAATGTGTGATATTTTCATGAACATTTATATGCCAAATGTAAAAATGCATGTTAAATATGAACTTTATACAGAAAACCACATTATAACGTGTAGTTCAGAAAATCATTATAAGTAACTTTTTAGTGTTTTTACCAGTTGGTCAGTTATTCAGCATATTGATGTGATACAATCAAATAGACAAGACAAGAAAAGATTAATGCAAAGCATAAAATACCACCGGATATCGGAAATATGTGTACATAAATCAAAAGATAAAACAAAGATATATGCGGCAAAAGAGTACAAAATTCTGTATTCTGAGGTATAATACTGAACATGTAGAGTTCCATGATCAAATGGCACAGTGTATAAATCTATATATTTACTACATTATTTAATTAAAACATTCTTCCGTTTTACAAACTTAAAAGATACGGCTTAATGGCCACTAATTACAGCAATAAATTTATGTTTACTAATATGTGCTTGCATGTCTACGTGTTTTAGTCTAAACCAGTGTTTAGATGAGAAGATAATTACAATGCAGGAACTTCTTGGAGAAACTCCTTTTAAACATGATATATAAATGTTTATGAATAAATGTAACTTATGTATACAAAAACACGCCAGATTTTACATCATGCATTTAGCGCTTCGTATACGATAAAGTTTACCTGATCTAAATTTATGTATATTATTTATATTATATATTTTTTCTCTGCGAATATTGGACAAAAATGCATCTATGAGCTCTTTCAACTGCGAGAGTATTCTCCTTTTGTCTAGAAATACCGTTTGGGTAAAAAGCAGGATGTACTCTTGAGGAGCAAAAGGTAGGATGTACTCTTGAGGAGCAAAGGAAGGATGTACTCTTGAGGAGCAAAAGGCAGGACGTACTCTTGAGGAGCAAAAGGCAGGATCCTGCTTTGAGAACCCTTATTATTATACTACTCATACAGCTGATCAATATAATCAAGTAATCCAGAATGAGTACCAGCTGAGCACCCCTGTACAATATAAATGGACAAGTCCTGTTGACTTTTTTGAGTATGAATAAAGTTATATTATTTGGATAATATGGGAATGACTCAACAACAAACAACTATTCAGAGTACTTAAGTCATCATGTATGAGGATTTTAGAGTCAGCATCCCTATAAAATAAAAATGGATCAAACTGGTTGACTTTTAAGTGAATAAATACAGGCTTGTCATTTTTGCCAACTATGCTATAGACTAAACAATTTTTTATAGACTAAACAAGAAATAACTGCAACATGTAAATATACCTGAATAATGTGAAAGAAAACAATTACATCAGCACCCTTCAAAAATTGACTGAACCTTTTGGTATATAAATATAGTCTTGGGGTACGTTATGCAAAATACAACTTTATTTCAAAATAAGTCAGTTGAGTATTTTGGGGCATTGACAATAATAATGTTAAAAAGTCTTCCCTGTCTTACCTGCTTGTCACCAATAGTATTATACAGTTATTTCATGTGTGATAGGGAACAGTCAAACTGTTGGCCCGAGGTGGAGGGAATAGTGTTTTGAACTGTTTCCCGAGGCCGTAGGCCGAGGGAAACAGTTTAAAGCACTATTCCTGACATCGAGGGACAACCGTTTGACTGTTCCCAAATCACAAATAAAATAACTGTTTTATTACCTGATCAATTACTATTTTAACAGTACTTGACATGTTTAAAGCGTCTGGTAAAGTCTAAAATCCCGTAGCAGTTACTTCCCTTTACATAAGTACAGTAACAGTTCGTGACGTCAATACGTGACGTCATTACGTGACGTCAGAGCTCGCGCGGGAAACAGTCAAAACTATTGACCGGTCAACAGTTCACTCAGAAAACAGTTAAAATATCGAATTACACTTATATAAGCAATCAGGTAATAATAAGAATTTTTTTACACAGCAGGGGGAACATATGACGTCACGTATCCAAAGCTGTGTAGAGTTGATGGTGACCTTAAGTTAACGTTCAACTGATGATCATGTGTAAATATAAAGTTTATGGTAAACGTGCAGTGCATTTATAATTGATGATTGTATTCATTTTATAAGTGAATATTAACTAAAGCAAATTGTTTTTCATTTTCTGAACTTTAAGTGCGGTAAATCTGACGAACATATGATGAAATTCTTGTAGCCTAAACCAAAAAAAAACAAGAGCTCCGCTGGGCGGGGCATTATACGCCCGTGTGCAGTCCATGCTGTGTTCTATCTCATATAAAGTCCCTGTGACCTTGACCAATGACCCCAGGATCTCAGAATAGGTCCCATTCTTAACAGGAGGGCTATCCAAAGCAAAGATTTTGAGAACCTAGGTACAGCCATGGTTGATTTATCACCGACACAAAGTTTTCCGATACAAACTTCCAGTGACTTTGACCCTGGGGCCTCAGAACCAAAAGTTCTCGCCCTTGACCCAAAGAGTATTGATACATAAAATTTGGTGATCTTAGGTAAAGTTGGTTGTTGGACAAGGTTTTTCCTCATGATTTTTCTTTTGACCTCAACCTTTAACACAGGGACCTAAAACCAAAGGGGCATATGCTAGACATTAAGGCTACCCTTAAATAAGATTTGGAAAACCTACAATGTAGGTACAATTATTATTGAGTTACTGTCCGGAAAATGTTTCAATATGAATTAAGTCCCTGTGACCTTGACTTTTGTCCCTGGGGTTTCCAAATCAAAAGAGAACATCAAATACCAAAGAGCTATCAACACATTACATCTTGACAAATGGGCTGATCCACATAAAATTTGGTTAACCTAGGTACAATCATTGTTTAGTTATTGTCCAAACAAGGATTGTCCATATGATGCCCATGTGACCTAGATCTTTGACCCAGTTTTGACCCAAAACCAATTGGGAACATCCTTAACACATGGGCTACCCTCACATAAAATTTGGTGAACTAAATTCATTTTACTTATTAAATATAGCATTATTTCCATGGTCTGCCATTTTGACTTTGTTAACATATTGATTGAACATTTGAAGTCTCTGCTTGGTAATTTGATATCTTCTGGATGATGGTTTAAACTTGACCCAGGGGCCGCAAAATCAATAGGGAACATCCTTGACACATGGGCTACTCTCACATGAAATTTGGTGAACTTAAGTGCAGTCATTGTTGATTTACTACACATACAATGTTTTTCAATATGATGCCCCTGTGACCTTGACCTTTGACCCAGGGGCCCTAAAACCAATAGGACATAACCATGACACATGGGCTACTCTCCTAAAAAAATTTAGTGAACCTAGGTACATTGGTTGTTCAGTTATTGTCTGGACAAGGTTTTTCCATATGATGCCTCTGTGACCTTGACCTTTGGGTCTGGGGCCCCAAAACCTATTGGGAACATCCTTAACACAAGGGCTACATTCACATAAAATTTTATGAACCTAGGTACAGTCCTTGTTGAGTTATTGTCCAAACAAGGTTTTTCAATATGATGCCTCTGTGACCTTGACCTTTGACCCAGGAGCCCCAAAACCAACAGGGCATATCCTTGACACAAGGGCTACCCTCACATAGACTTTAATGAACCTAGGTAAATTGGTGGTTCAGTTATTGCCTGGACAAAAGTTTCATTGTTTGCCATTTTGACTTTATAAACATATTGATAGAACATATGAAGTCACTGCTTGGTAATTTGATATCTTCTGGTTGAAGGTTTATACTTGACCCTGTTTCCCCAAAACTGATAAGGCACATCCTTGACACATGGTCTACTGTCACATGAAATTAGGTGAACTTAGGTACAGTCATTGTTGAGTAATTACCCAGACAATGTTTTTCAATGTGATGCCCCTGTGACCTTGACCTTTGACAAAGGCGCCCCAAAACCAATAGGGCATAACCTTGACACATGGGCTACTTTCATATAAAATTTAGTGAACCTAGGTACATTGGTTGTTTAGTTATTGTCTGGACAAGGTTTTTCCATATGATGCCTCCGTGACCTTGACCTTTGGGTCTGGGGCCTAAAAACCTATTGGGAACATCCTTGACAAAAGGGCTACCTTCACATAAAATTTTGTGAATCTAGGTACAGTAGTTGATGAGTTATTGCCCAAACAAGGATTTTCAATATGATGCCCCTGTGACCTTGACCTTTGACCCAGGAGCCCCAAAACCAATAGGGCATAACCTTTACCCAAGGGCTACCCTCACATAAAATTTGGAGAACCAAGGTACATTGGTGGTTCAGTTATTGTCTGGACAAGTGTTTCATTGTTTGCCGTTTTGACTTTATAAACATATTGATAGAACATTTGAAGTCACAGCTTGGTAATTTGATATCTTCTGGTTTAAGATTTAAACTTAACCCTGTTTACCCAAAACTGATAAGGTACATCCTTGACACATGGGCTACTCTCACATGAAATTTGGTGAACTTTGGTGCAATCATTGTTGAGTAATTATCCAGACAATGTTTTTCAATATGATGCCCCTGTGACCTTGACCTTTGACCAAGGTGCCCCAAAACCAATAGGGCATAACCTTGACACATGGGCTACTTTCACGCCAAATTTAGTGAACCTAGGTACATTGGTTGTTCAGTTATTGTCTGGACAAGGTTTTTCCATATGATCCCTCTGTGACCTTGACCTTTGGGTCTGGGGCCCAAAAACCTATTGGGAACATCCTTGACACAAGAGCTACCTTCACATAAAATTTTGTGAACCTAGGTACAGTAGTTGATGAGTTATTGTCCAAACAAGGATTTTCAATATGATGCCTCTGTGACCTTGACCTTTGACCCAGGAACCCCAAAACCAATAGGGCATAACCTTTACCCAAGGGCTACCCTCACATAAAATTTGGAGAACCTAGGTACATTGGTGGTTCAGTTATTGTCTGGACAAGTGTTTCATTGTTTGCCGTTTTGACTTTATAAACATATTGATAGAACATTTGAAGTCACAGCTTGGTAATTTGATATCTTCTGGTTTAAGATTTAAACTTAACCCTGTTTTCCCAAAACTGATAAGGTACATCCTTGACACATGGGCTACTCTCACATGAAATTTGGTGAACCTAGGTACAGTCATTAATGAGTTATTACCCGGACAATGTTTTTCAATTTGATGCCACTGTGACCTTGACCTTTGACCCAGGGGCCCCAAAATCAATAGTGCATATCCTTGACACATGGGCTACTCTCACATGAAATTTGGTGAACCTAGGTACATTGGTGTTTCATTTATTGTCCGGACAAAGTTTTTCCATATAATGCCCCTGTGACCTTGACCTTTGAACCTGGGGCCCCATAAACCTATAGGGCGCATCTATGACACATGGGCTACTCTTACATAAAATTTGGTGAACCTAGGTACAGGCGTTGTTGAGTTATGGTCCGGACAAGGTTTTTCAATTTGATGTCCCTGTGACCTTGACCTTTGACCCAGGGGCCCCAAAACCGATTGGGAACATCCTTGACACATGGGCTTCTCTCACATAAAATTTGGTGATCCTAGGTAGATTGGTTGTTAAGTTATTGTCAGGACAAGTTTTTTTCCCATATGATGCCACTGTGACCTTGACCTTTGACGCAGGGGCCCCAAAACGGACAGGGAACATCTTTGACACATGGGCTACTTTTACATTAAATTTGG
Organism: Mactra quadrangularis; assembly: GCA_025267735.1. Classification (NCBI taxonomy): domain Eukaryota; kingdom Metazoa; phylum Mollusca; class Bivalvia; order Venerida; family Mactridae; genus Mactra; species Mactra quadrangularis. The sequence goes on along the minus strand of CM046301.1, from coordinate 40,125,745 downwards.
TGAACTTAGGTACATTGGTGGTTCAGATATTGTCCGGACAAGTTTTACCTATTTTAAGTCCCAGTGACCTTGACCTTTAACCCTGGGGTCTCAAAATCAATAGGGAACCTCCTCCACCCAAGGGCTATCAACACATAAAATTAGAGGAACCTAGGTTCATCCTTTCTTGAGTTATCATCCGGACAAGCAATTGTCCACGGACGGACAGACGGACAGACGGACAGACGGACAGACGGACAGACGGACAACAGCATAACATAATACGACCGTTTTTTCAAAACGGGCGTATAAAAACCCCACAAAACTCAAAAAGAGGAATGCCAAGACCAGGTTATGGACCCGCGATCTCCGTATTCGTAGTCTGTCATGTTAACCTATACGCCACGGAGTCGACTACCATGAGGCTCGCTAAATGTGTATATATATATATATCCTGGATTACCTGCCCCTTACCACTATCGTTATCGGGGCCAGGCAAACGGGAATCATGGAGGCCTCCTCAGTTATTATACAGATATAACGTTGTCTTAATCTTGCATGACCATTTGCTGACGATAGTTACTGTAGTAGGAGTTCAGATCTATATCGGACATTCGATTTCGATTTTTCAGCTTAAACGTATATTAAGCCGACGATTAACAAAAACATGTCTCAAGTGAACACAATTCGGACGTGCATTAGTCTCGTGAGAATTTCGGATACTTGATTTTGCATACATTATTGTAACCAAGCTACTATAAAAGGTATCCACCGCACTTCCTGTACAATGATTCTTTGATTTAAGCCTGTGTAGTGAGAAATGCTTATTTGAAAACATAATTATCCAACATCTAATTCATTACATACGGCGCGGTTATGATCATGCTTTGCTTAAGAAATAACTTACAGTTGTCTATATTTTATTGTCTAATAAAACATAGTCACGAGTTGTGATGCGCGTATGATTAAATCACGAGTGCTTTAGCACGAGTGATTTAATTAGCGCATCAAACGAGTGCCTATGTTTTATTAGACAATAAAATATAGACAACTGTAAGTTATTTCGATTCTAACATCGCAAAATACATCCTTAGAAAAGATATTTTTATAGAACTATTTTTTACTGTCAGAAACGCCATGCTGTTGAAATCCGCCCCCCAGTGCAAAGGCCGAAAATAGCCTTTATTTACACAGATCTCATTGATAATTGATTCTAATTTCAAACAAATAATATTCAAATCTTAATTTTAAAAAAATGAACCCAAAACTAAATACGAATTGTCATAGTTTTATTTGTGTGTAAAACATCATTCTTTAAAATAAGCGCCGTGAAATAAACATTCGACCTTGCCCTTAGTGAGTGTCATTTTATATACACACGATGATGAAGCATTTAAGTTCGATGTTTTCGGCGGAATATTGCAAATACTGCTTAAATAATTGGATGTTAACTGAATAGGAGTGTGTTATCAGACAGTTTGATGGAGATATTTGTAAAAGGTTGGATATAAATTGGATTTATGAACGTGTGTCAAGGAAGGTTAGATTTTCGGAAAATCAGCACTGCTCGTGTCAGCTTGGATGATTACGAGCTTGAAAGAATACACGTAGCCAGTTCCATTATATTATGCTATGCACAGTTTGGCTTTGATTAAATAGTCAATCTTTGTATTTTTCGTATAATGGCTGGCATGATCGTCGGATAAAGGACAGGATGAAATGAGACAACGGAACCGGGAAATGCTGGGACTTAAAAACATCTTGAACTTCAAGTTGAAGTAGGTCTTTTTATGCTAGAATCGTTTTAAACTCAGTTTATACCATTTTCGGTCAAGTAAGAAGGTTATTACATGTTTTACATTTACTGACATGTTCCAAGGTTCTGTTAAAGTCAACCCTTATAAACTCGGGCGCTATTTTCGGCTTTGCTCATTTAACGTGGGGAGTAAAATTTCAACAGCCGTCACCAGCTATATTTTATTGAATAATAAAGCATAGATGACGTCACATTGAATAAAGAGTGAAAGCGCACGTGCCTATGTTAGAATTATATATATACAAGGGTGTGGCAGATATAAATGCGCAATAATACAAAAAAAAATTTCTTCGTACACAGTTAGAATAACGTTCGATTAATGTGAAAAAACATTGAATATCATAATTTTAAGTATTTGTTTAAGTTAGTTTTTTCCAATTCATCTGCGATTGATAGTACATGTATACACATTTTTCTGTTGCACCATTTTCTGGATCGCAACAGAATTCAATTATGTGTTGTTCGTTCTATTTCAACTTTCTGAGAGCGCTGACATAGAAAGGAATTTTTGACAAAAATTCCTTCCAAAAATGAATACACAATGCAAGGCTCTTCCTAACTACCTATGTTTTTTTTTTCATTTATATGGTTTGTTGATGAGGGAAAAATCATTTATTTCCGTTTGAGAGGATCGAACTAGGAAATAATTAACTGTATCTAATTGTCACTATACAGGCTGCGTCATTACAGTAAAATTGGATCGACTTGGTGAAGCATTAAATCTATCATTAATAGCACTTGTTTTCAACTTCTCTAATTTCCTCACCCAAGCATTGTACATTTCTATCGAAGACAAATTTTGAATTTTCTGTACCTGCCAACAGACTTTCTTAGCATTTCTGCCTTCCCTTTGCATCGCCGTAGTTACAGGCATTAAGTTATGTGATACTTCCGGTTGTTTTACTGTCAGACGAGGTACTTCCGTTTCCGGTACCGGATGTGGAGGAGAACCGGGTTGAATTTTCCATTTCAAACCTATTGTCTCAATTCTCTGTCTACCGCGACCAAATTGCTTTTGAAGTAAAAATGTGTCACTTCTCACGCTTAATCTGCTGTTGAAATAACGTCGTGGTGCTTTAGCATGGGTAGCATTCGATGAGCGCAAATCAACTTGAGACATTCGTGTATCAGCCCTGGGATGTGAATACTCGGAATCAATCTCACTCGCATTATCTGGATAATATCTACTCTGTCTGCTCCATGACACTCGAAGATTCTTTTTAGTCATCCTGGATTTTGGCGGCAAATCAATAGGTGATGAATTGTTCGCCATTTTTAAAGACTCTTGTAGATTATTTTCTTTAACTTTTGGTTTTTCAAACCCTATGTCTAACGGTTCTATACGACTCTTATATTTATTTGTAGGCCGATATATTCCATTGAGTTTAAACACTTTCACATTGGACATATCGTCTTTGTCCACTGAAGCGAATTCAGAAAATTCGTCCTTTTGATTGGCTGTATTAGCGCCACTGTTGTCATCTAACGGAGGTAAAGAAGCAGAACTCAATCCTGATCTTGATCTCATAGACGATTCTAGTTGATCTTGCGAGCGTCTTTTTATCTCGCTCTGTTTATGTAACTGTTTTTGTCGATTTAATATTTGAAATGTTTCTTTATCAAGTCTACTGGCCTCACGATTCATTTCACTCGTGTATTGTCTGTTTAAATTCTCCAACTGCGCAAACTCCTTCAGCGAATCCCGTCTTATTTTGCGTATAGCTTCATTGTCCACGGTTTCATCCGGTAAGTTTTTCTTTATTCTTGCAGTAAGGCTGTTAGCCAACAAGTTTACGGAAGCTCTCTTGTTTCTATTATCCATTAGGTATATGTCTTCTTGTACGAGCTCAGGTTCAAGTGGGCCGAGTTTAATACTTTCGGAAGATAAACCTCTCTTCAGAAAAGAACGTACTCTTGGTTTAAACCCTATCAGACTATTCTGTCTCGACAATGGAGGCAGAGCAAAGTGTTCGCCCATTGTTGTTCTTGCTTATCTGAAAAAACACAAAAATAGCATTTAGAATTGAGCTTTTTTTTATTATTCTTTATAATTGTTCGTTGAACAAATGCTTCATTTTCAGAAAAAAATGTTTGATATGTCTTTTAAAAACTTTAAATACAGTGCCCGACCGAATCCCTTCGACTCAATACTGTTTTTTTCCGAATAAGTCGATTCACAATTAACTGAGAAAAAGAAAATTCTAACTACATATATGTTACCTGAATAAGTTTTAATTATAGTTAGATATATTGTATGGATGACCAGTTTTTTCTAAAAGCTATCAACAGTCTAAGAGCATTTAGAGTGCTCTATATTAAGCGCTGTCACTCTGTCTCTCTAAGATATAATATCGCTTTGACTAGAAAATGCACGTAATTAGTTCCATAAAGTAGAGATATCAATTGAGTGATTAAGTAATGTTAGTTAACAGAGTATAGGTTTTTAAAAGAAAAAAACCCTCATAAAATATTCCTTAAATTCAACTAAAATAACATTTTATATTAGTTGGATGTAACATATCGCGAATTTAATACAGCTGTACAACCAACCCATCGGATCGGTCCAATCCTATACCACTCAACCGGGGTTCGGTTAGGAATTATTTGTCAAGGGATCTGGAAAAAAGCTAGGGAAAATAAATTGCTATATGGGTCAATAACCTTTTCAAATAAATTAGTTTAAGCAATTGACCAACGACCTTTTTATTAATGAAATGTACGCATTGAATTTATTCTATTTTTAATGAGATAAAATAAATGTACACTTTTAGCATTTTATTGCTTTAATCAGCCAAATAACTATTTATATTCATTGAATAAGAAAATAATAACAATTTAATCGAAATTAAACATTACCTTTCCAAACTAAGTATAATCCATGGATAGAATAAAAAAAAGTGTTTATCACAGAAGTGTGAATTATTCAGAACATCATAAAATATTTTTTAAAACCAAACATACATCTTTGTTTACTTTGTCCAGCCATTGGTTCAAGCAGTGAAAACAAAATTGATCAATGTAAAGTTATGACAGGTGATATAGATATTATTTAGTGTCCCACAGTGATATAAGTTAAATATTATTGAGATAAGAAGTTGATATAATATTTTTGTTAGATCAATATTGTGATCGATCGTGTCAAATGGAGAGTAGGCCCTATTTTAACAAGAAAGTCATAAGACATCTAGGTCGCTCACCTGGGAACTTTTACATAATATTTTTTGTTGAATCAATAATGTGATCCACTGAGTCAAAGTGAAGAGTATGCCCTTAGTTAACACGAAAGTCATGAGGAGCCTAGGCCGCTCACCTGAGCATTTTGTCCTAAGGCAGCTTAACTATAGGGCTTGAACATTTCCATATTCAACTCATGGGCTGGGGCTTATTTTGACCCTACATCTGAAGGGGCCAATTTTGACCTATTTGATCATTATTTTGACAATATTTCATAGAGAACATTAGGAACATGCTACGCGCCAAATATGATATCTCTATGACTTAACGGGTCGCGCTCACACAAGAAGATTTTGAAGACTTCTTTTTTATGAATGTGTTGACACTTGAGACATAATTTGAACAATCTTGGTATTAAAAATTAAAATTGGTATTATTCGGCTTTATGGTTTTTGAGATTTTTTAAAGAAATGGTTTACGGCGTGCGCACGGACAGACGGACGCACGAACGCCGGATGGACATGTAATAATAGTTAATCCTTAGGAAAACTTTGCTCAGATGAACTTAAAATATCAAGACATCAGTATGTTTAGTGTGTGACACTCCAGTTATATAAGGTCGAATGTGAATCACTTGTACATGTACTCGGAAGTATGATTTACGACCTTAAATACCTAGGGTATCGAGTCAGGTATCGACCTCTTTTTAAGGTATGTTATTCTGATGAATAAGTGTTTGCAGTGTGATAAAAATAGCTTTTAAGAGTTATACCAAAAATAATCATTGCATGAACCCTATCTACACTTTGTTCTTAAGATACTGTTTAGTACAGAAGCCCTGGAGGGACATTTGTTATTTATTTCTTATATTTTATTATTAATAACTTATAATTTATAACTAATAATTTATAACTTATTATTTATTATTTATTATTTATTATTTATTTGCATTATTCGAGAGTTTGCGCCTTTATGAACAACACGTATAGTTGTCCTTGGGTTATTCAAAATCGGCACTTTACACCTTGTGTGCAGCATACATCCAAAAGGATTTGACCTATAGTGATGAAACTTTATAGGAATGTTGATCAGCATGTGTAGTTGTGCACCTGGAGTTTCGCGGTCGAAAGCACCTAGTAACGGCAGAGTTATTGTCCTTGACTTAGTTAAAATCAGAACTTTTCAACTTGTGTGTATAGCATGGGTAGATAATCACCCAAGGTTTTGTGTTTGAATTCATATAGTACTGACAGGGTGGGGCATCTGTGTCCCACGAACACATCTGGTTGGCATCCATTGCTTTAAGGTGGGTAAAAGGTCATATGGCACTATATATGTAGAGCATTTTCATGTCCACTCGGTAATTCCATTGACGGATTTCAATGACACTTCACAAAGATATTCACCACATTGAGACGAGGAGCAGAGCGCATGACTTGTACACTCCCTATTTAAGGTCAAGGTCACATTTAGGAGTCAATAGTCATAAAATATCACTGCATGTTCCATCCCTTGATGGATTATAAGGAAACTTCATACCAAGTTTCACCACTTGTAATGTGACGATGTGTACATTTCGTGTTTTGCACCCCTGCGTAAAGGTCAATGTGGCATTTAGTGGCCAAAGGTCATATTACATTGTATGTGTATAGTAATTCGTGCTCGCTCACAGAACTGGATTGTGTTGAACCCGATTTGTCACACATACGAATATTTCACACGTGTGCTAAATCACTACGAATTTGTCACACAAAGGGTTGCGATTTTACCCCTTCGAATTCTCTTCACTTACATGAGCAACGAATATGTAACATGTGAGAGACAAATTCGCACTATTTGTCACTTTTGTGTGACAAATGCGTACGAATTTATCACACGTGTGATATGTTCGTATGTGTGATAAATCGGACCAATAACTTGAGAACGCTTGGGCCCAGGAACTCCAAACTTGGATTGGGGATTGCCCATCACCAGTAGATGACCCCTATCGATTTGGGGGGTCACAAGGTCAAGGTCACTGTGACCTTGAAGGTCAAAACCTTGTCCGATCAATAACTTGTGAATGCATAGACCCAGGAACTCCAAACTTGGTGTGGAGATTGGCCATGGCCAGTAGATGACCCCTATTGATTTGGGGTCTCCAGGTCAAAGGTCACAGTGATCTTGAAGGTCAAAACCTTGTTCATACTGTCAAAGCGATCTTTGGGGGCATACGTGTTTGACAAACACATATTGTTTACATAATTTTGAGGGGTGTTTATATATATTTATAAGCACTGACCAATTAAAAGACCACGATTATACATCGTAGCTTTCATTTTAACTTTAACGGGTATTATAAAACTTGTGGGGTACACATAATTAAGCCAAAGTATTTTATATACATTTGGGAATTAAAAAGCAACATGCCATTTATACATTTTATTTTTTAACAGAGTGAAAATGAACAATAACATAACAACTCACTAACAACTGTTACCTAGGAAACATAAAATATACATCCTTAAACATTACAAGAAAATAAACACCATAAGCACCATAAAATATGAAAGTATATTACATGCAACCGCCAAGGTTTAATTTGTTGACGAATATGGCAATTTTTTTAATTCCTTGTAAAAACTGTGTGTGTTGGGCCAGATGTCGGCTGATTGTCCATCGGAGAGAATGATGCCACTGTGTGTGTTGGGCCAGATGTAAGCTGACTGCTTAACGATGATACTGTCACTGTCACCTTTTTAGATATAAGAGTGGTGCCACAAAGTGAATCTATTTCTACATGGTATGTTCCAGCTTCATTTGTGCGCAACAATGATTTTTTTCCACTATCCACAATGCAATTGTTCTTTAATTATCTATGCACACAGCCCTGGTTGTGATATATACTACATACACCTAAGTGCAAAAAATCAGGATCATCTTCTTCAAAGCCATGGATTAAGTCTGGACCAAAGACTGTATCTGTATCTGTTGTGTGTGGAAGAACACATGCAAATGACATTACCCTGAATCCATAATCAAATATATTAAAATCAGACTCCATTTCTGGTAGATTACACATTGAAAAACATGTGTTGTATGAGCTGCATGACATTTAAATTCGTAAACTGTGAGACCTCTTCACCTCTGGAGTCAGTGAGTGTAACTGACATGGAGCTTAGTTCACCAAAGTAACTTTTGCCATCCTTAAAAAACATTCTTTCCCTTGTTCAATGATTTGTTCAACAGTTATTTGTTGTTCAGCTTTACAGGTTATCGTTCTATTTCCTCCACCTTTTGCATTTGTTACTACACGGAATGCTTTTCTGTTGTAATGTTACCATCCGAGGTGAACTTTACATTCTGCTCGTCGACCACGCCCACGGCCACTTGTTACAAGGGGTTCAACACGTCCCTGAAAAAGGAGAACTGCAACCTTAAAATCTGAACATGATTATATGTTAACAAAAACAAAACCTATTATGCAAATAAAGATCGTCTGTTGACATGACTTGTGTAAACGAAAGGCATTTATCATCATACTTGCTTAGCTTCATTAATAACAACCTATTATTTAGAACTTATTAGTTATAACTTAATACTTATTTGTTATTACTTATTATTTATAACTTATTAGTTATAACTAAATACTTATTTGTTATTATTTATTACTTAATACTTATTAATTATTACTTATTTGTTATTACTTATTTAATACTTATTATTTATTACTTAATACATGCATATTAACTTGACAAAAAGGTATTCCCCAGACTAGAAATGCGCTATAAAATTAACCAAGGGGAATAATCTAAGAACTGAACAGACGTACTGCACTCGGTAATGATGTGATAAACATTCATACACATGTACCAAGTTTCAAGTCAATATGACTTAGAATGACAACATTATGTCACAGACAAGATTTGCACTATAAAATTCAACCAAGGGGAATCATTCAAAAACTAAACAAGCTAGAGTTATGGTTCTTGTGCACTGCACTCCCTAATGATGTGATCAACATGCATACAATGTTTGTAAAGTTGAAATGATTTCATGAAATAATAAGAAAGTAATAGGCATTACATTCTAATGCGACAAGAATTGCACTTTTAAAATCAATTAAGGGGAATAAATAAACAAGAGGACCCTGAGGGTCCTGTATCGCTCACCTGATGGTGAGTATTATTTGGTCAAGACAAACATTCTGACTAAGTTTCATTAAAATTGGATAGAAACTGAAGATTTGACATGGTGCACTATTTTTTTTGACCCAAGTGACCTAGAAAAGTACTAGCCTAGATTTTGTCAAGATGAACATTCTGACCAAGTTTCATTGAAATTGGGTCGCAACTGTGGCCTCTAGAGTGTTCACAAGCCAATTGTTGCCTCTGTAGTACGTACGCGATGCATACATGCATAGTCTTACTACGTTTTGTAAATTAAAGGAAAGAACATTACAAACCTTCTCGTCACTCATCTTCGTTCCGGTTGCCACCATCAAAGAAAGAGCGGGAAATATCATATATGGAATGTGAAATATAAGTTATAAATAATAATTAATAAGTTATAAATTATAAATTATAAGTAATAAATAATAAAATATAAGAAATAAATAATAAATGTCCCTCCAGGGCTTCCGTAGTACGGTGTAATCCTATTTCACGATCATAAATTGTAAATAATCTACGATCTCTGAGAAGACGTTCAGATGCGCGCAACCTTACTAAGCCAACTGAGTCGACCTTGTAACTTAATTAAGATAAAAAAACTCAGTGAAATTGAATGAAGCAATTTCTGTTTAAATTATTTCAATGCATTCAAACGTCGGATAATTCAGTATACCATCCTTAGAATATTCACTGTAGCTGAGGTGGGGGTCAATTTTGACCCCGGGAAAATTGACCCCACGTCCATAATTTGGACAGTCTTGTAGATGACCTTTAGATGATTCTACATGCAAAATATGGCATATCTGCGTCTTAGGTAACAAAGCCCTTTATTTCAAGTCTAAATAATACAGCCTACGAAAATTACCGATTTTTGCATGTACTTTCATCTCCGTACTGTTTGTAGATATATTCTATTTCAAATGGAATATAATCTATTTATGAAATATTTTAAGATTTTTGACGACTCTTAATGATTCTACAGGTAAACATAACTTAAGATTAATTTTCTTTTATACATCACAAGTGGACTTATCCGAGTTAATCGTATAGATTAACTACATGAAATATCATCGACCCACTCAGGTCAAATATACTGATCTATTTCATATCACATGTAGTATATTTTATAATGTGATCTATTTACTGATAAATCACGCCGTATTGTAGACTATTGTACTACATCGTGATTTACTCCTTTTAAAGGTCTAAGTCTATAACTCACAGATAATGTCACAAAAATTTCAAAAAGTATAATATTTACTGGTCATGCATCTCCATTACCAACTTCAAGGTGTGACCCCTGGAACCTAAGGGTCGTAGTCCTCACTGGTGGAAAGCTCGAATACAACACACCCCATACAAGACACAGTCGAGAGGGGTGTTAGGCTTGCAGCCGATCTATGCTCGTAGGAGCAATACATTGCACCATAGCCCTGCAGTATATGAGGTGAACCGTGCACTTGAGTCCCCCCAATTTTTTTTGCTGTTTCTATATCTTTGAAAGGTGCTGAATAAAAATCCGAGTGATGACACCCTGTCATCCTTGAGCAATTTGCATAATATGCAAATTAAGTCCGTCATTATAGAAATTCCGTTTTTCGCTATTAACTCAAAATCCAACTTGGGTACAAAATTAAAATATGTATCCATACCCATGTTTTCAGGGTCTATCTATCACATGGTACTAATTTCAGCTTGATCAGATCATTTAAATATGCAAATTTATGCAAATTAGGTATTTTACGAAATACAATATTCGGTTTTGCTATACTAATCAACGTCTATAGTTTTCACATTGAGATTTAAAGTGAAATATGTTTATGTAATGCTAATTTTGTATACATGTATATATTAAATACAAATTTATCAAATAATTACATTTAATTAGTTAATGATGCTCTAAAGATATGCAAAATACTAAAATTACGTTAAAATTTGTTGGATTTTGCCTCAAACTTTACATGGTGTTATAAAAAATTATGCCATTGTCTAGTATTATGTTGATACCTTGATAATTTTGATTCAGCTTCTTTACCTTTGAACAGAGCTGACTCAGAAATTAGTGGTGACATCCAGTCATCCTTGAACAATTAGCATAATATGCAAATTTGGTCCGCCATAATCGAAATTCCGTTTTTCGCTAATAACACGATAACCAATCATGATAAGATTTAAAAATATGTGTCACTAATTAAAACTTGGGTAAAACGTATCTATTTTCAGAGTAATATACCTTATATGTATATACCCAGTCCATATGTAGAAAAATGATGGAGTTGTTAACATTTTATATGATGGGCATATACTCTTAGGCACACTGCATTGTCATCCATTTACATATTTTTAAATTTTTACTTTCGTATGGTGGGTATTATATTTGAAAAATATCGCATATAATTACTTTATAAATATAAAATCCAATTTGAAATTCAGTTTGATCCTACCAGGATTCAATTTAAAATTATTTGTAAAAAGGCTATAACAATTCGAGCTTTTAACTAATGCATTATCTATGTCCAAAAATAGCATTTTATCATGGCATTGTACATTAGTGTATTAGTAATACAGTTTTACCTTCTTTTTTCCCAACATTTCACAATATAAATATGTGTTTTAGCATAGTTTGCTTTCTTTAATATATTTATCTTTTACCTTTAGTACAAAGTGATTCATACAATTACATCAATAATTCAACGACCTTATTCAAACAGAATGGACCAGAATAAAACATATCTTGACAAACGCATACTTAGTTTTTAAATGGGTTTAACAACTTGTCAACATAATTTAGGTTCTTTTACGGCGTCTAACGCACTTAGCTTAGCTTTCCTGGACTCTTGTCTATAACCAGTACTCCTCACCTTCCCTTCCACAAGGCCAGAAAATTGAATTTATTGTTTCATGGAATGGTATAATCTCCCCGGATGGGATTCCAACATGTATACCCACATCAGCACCCTAGATTCGACACCAACAGCGCAGCCGACCCGGGTCTGCATACATACAGTTAAATAAGGTATTATACTGGATCTCAGCATTAAGTTATAATTAAAGCCACTTTCATCGTTTCTAAAGCTTATATAACAAATTACATACGTAAATTTTTACGTTGTATCTTAATTTTATGGTGGAAGCGAATATCAAGTAAAAGTTTTAGCTTCAAAGTAGAAGTTGCTAAGCTTGCTTATACAAACAGTTGACGTAGTACAACTTTATAGTGGGCACCTGTCGTTTTTTGGTACACAACCAAGTTTCGTTATCTTATTAAATGAGGAAATGCATTTTAAAACTACGATTATGGCACACGTGACTTTAAGAGCGTGCTATTAAATGAAATCTAATGCATGTTGGATGGATTGTTTGTAAATCTCACGCCGTCGAAAAATATAAATAAGATATTACCTGCATGTCCATGTTTGCGTCTGTTCCTCTAAATTTTTAGATTGGATGAAAAACTCGTCTACCTATATCTGCAATATACAAAGTTAAATAAGTTTTAAACTTGAAACAATGTGATTTAACTCGATGTATACTGAATATTTGTCTTCGTGTTAATCTAATATTTAAGAAAGGGAGTCAGTCGCGTAGCTTAAAAGCATTTTCAGGATAGTGGACAGAGTTAATAATCAGTACTTCTAGCTATTTGCATTGGTATTATGAACAAAACCGAGCCAGTCCGTATCAATTAATCCAGAATTTGATTCGGATTATTATATTTTTTTATCCTCATAACCGAGGTCCGAGATACTGAGCAATTTCAGTGTGCGAGCCTGGCACCTGTCAAGACATTGTATTTCCAGTAAGCTATATATAACATAAATAGATACCAGAAGACGGTTTAAAGCCATTTGATACGAAGAAATAATTTCCGTTTTATTTTAGTTATAAATACACACTGTAAAACGTTTTATGTAATGCACCAATTATTGTATCCCATCCACGATCCGTGGCATTGCGGGACATAGCAGGAGGAAAAATGAAAGAGCAGTGTTTTATCTTCCAGCTTTCCTCGTGCTGCCGGGCAACTGCAGGTTGCGCTAAAATTAGCATGGTATATAGCCATGGTGACTACCCCATATGTAGGGTTTTCAAGTTCGATCGTACACATGTGAGTACTGAAGTATGCCAAGATCCGCCTTTGGTCCTTGACTTATCCATGTATACTGTCTATTATCTTAGTATTTGAGTATTATCGTCTGCTCAGTTATACAAACAAGTATTTTGTTGTCATAATATGTTATACTCGTATTTCACAAACAAATAACAAATGTATTATCAGTCCCTGTGCTTTAAAAGCGAGACAGGTAACATGATAAGAGGCATAATAGTGACTGACTATGTTTGTTTCGTACATGATAAAAATCTATAATTCTGCCAACATTGAACAAAATTTAAATTATGTATTGTATAAATGAATGATTTATTAAAATTATTTACGTCTTATAGGACCTATAACATTTTTGGTAAATCATTTTGACGGATATATTGAAAATAATATAATGATTTGTACACTTACAGATTAATTTGATTTTTAAATATATGTATACAATGTATATATTCTTTTTATCGTGTATTACAAATATAGAATATTTTTTTGAATACCTGTTTATGTGTGTTTAAGATATTTGATTTAATAATGCAAATATATTTTGTTTGTTAAAAAAATCTTCGCGACTAAAAATCATGAATGGGGACGAGATACTCGAGATAAGTAATCAGTTAAATATATCTGAGATGTAATGCAGTCAATCTAAGGCATGTTATAGATTTTTGATCACTTAGATATTGATGTCAGAGTTTATCTATGGGGATAAATGGATAACGAATGCATTGATTCAAGTGTTGGTTTTAAGCCACTAGATGGCGATATATTCATTAACAGTCGACCTGAAAACTGTCTTACAGCTATATATGAACTAAATCAAAGTAAAATATGCATTCGAGACACATTACAAATCAATTCTTCCTAAGTTCAAGTTTGATAAAAGGACCCTTTCTTAAAAACGGGGGTCACTATACAAGAAATTGGCTTTAACAATATTATTGTTAACGCCAAGAATTTAGGCATCAATTTTGTGCACAAAAATAGTATGTATTTAAAAGCAGCATTTGCATGGTTTCTAAAGACATTAATTTTTTGAAACTGAAACTGAAATGTAGTCTATTTCATGAATCTTATCTGAACCTTCAATACTGGCACTATTTTAAGACAGCGTACAGTATACCTAATGTGAACACTGTGCCTTATTTATATTGATACGGGGATGTTTTAATCATTTTTAATGATAACTGCCTTTGAGTTACGATGTTTATTGTCGCAAGACTTTTTAAATGGTCTTACAATAACCTGAAATCAATAGATCAACATGATAAGCGACCTGAATGACTGACTTGACTCTATAACTTCAGGCAATGTCGATAAATTCAACAGGGATTTTAGATTATATAAATCATTTATTACAATCAATATCAAGTCAATGAAAATAAATATAGTTTGTTCAAATTGACCAGTAGGGCGTTCAGTTACCGCGAACGTTCTATAACGTTCTGTAACGTTACATTTGGAGCTCCTCGGCCATTCGTTGCGAAAAATCTCGGACATATTTAGACGCTATTTGGAAACTACCGGTGTTGAAGTAAACAAATATATGATCGTTTAGGCAATGGATGATGTTTCGTTTTTGGTCCGTAAATTTTGAAACATCAATCATTGCCTTAACGATCGCATATTTGTTTATTAGATAAGATTATTCGCAGCGAATGGCCGATGAGTTCCGAATGTATCGTTATGTAACGTTCTGTAACGTTTTGTGTAATTGAACACGCTACTGATCTTATTCACATACACTGTATGTCGGGTACATTATACACAGAGTTATAAGTATGCAGTACGGACTACGGATAAGTATAAGTATGGACCATTTTGATAAATGGTTTGCATAGAATATGTTATTCACAATAAATAAAGTCATTATTATTATTATAGTAGAAGTATAACCTCTGCAGAGTGGCCCCTTGAAGAACAAATCATCTGCTCATCGACAGCTTTCGTTATTTCCATTATGTGTAATTTCAGTTGAATTTAACCTCTCCAGAGCAACAATCTCTATACAGCAACACACTTAAGTCCCTCAAAGTGGCTGTCGTTCAAGACAGGTTTTACTGTATTTTGTATTTATCAATCACGTACTATAGTATTTTTATAGTTAAAATGTGCAATATTCATTAAGATGTATACTCGGCATTAAATACGCTATTTGCAAAGTATAATGCACAGGCGACCGGCACGGTCCCGACTCCCGAATCAAAAGCACTATATATACATTTATATATAAATAGTGTTTTTGATTCCGGACTGTGTGTCGGCCGCCTGTGGTATAATGTATACAAATCAAAGTTGATCAACCCATTGCCGATCCACATACGTCAATATTATACAAAGAGGCATTGTTTACTATAATGTTAGTGTCTTATGCGACGCGGTTCCGAGTCAAAACCATGTTTATATAGTGTCCAATCTGATTAAAACCCGATCTAAAATTTCACCGCTCGCATACTCGCTAATTCGAAAACGCGAGTAGAACAGGATCTCTGTTTACGGAGATTGTATAGTGTCTTGGTTTGGACAGGCTAGCCTTAGTCAGTCTTCTTTGAGTATGATGTACCTAAGTATAAATAAACGCATTGGTTAGTGATATTATTTTTCATGCTCATGAATATAATGGTCCTGGATTCGAATTCCACCTGAGAGTACAGATAATTTCATTGAGCAATGATTGTACGCGCAAGTTCCACGTGTAAATGGTACTACAAGGATAGTATATTTCCATTGTACCACACGCTGGCTGCACCTTAAGCGGAATAGAAAAATTTAAGCTCTGATCTTGATACTGATACTGATAGATAAAAAGATAAAAAGATAAATGAATATACATATATAGCCGGATGACCTGGGATTAAATGCATGTACAATGTCGCTGTAAAAGCGTTTGGCATGCACCTGCATGAAGCATTGACTTTAAAATGCAATTGTTTTATTAATAACTTAATGGGTTTTTTTAAATAAAAATACTTACTTTTTAAAACATATGTAGATATTACTATAATCCATATATAATAAATGTTTAATATTGTCTTATTTATCCACAAACATATCAACACTATATACTATACATCTATATAGCTTATTAATCCAACGTATAAATCATTTATATTATGTCAATATGTTAATTAATATATTTTAACTCTGCTAATCGATTTCTTTGATGATTGAACGACATAGATTTTATAATCCATTGTAGATAGATTTTAACCTAAGCTTACTAATCTCAAACTCTATTAACATACTTAGATATTGTTAACTCGAAAAACCTATTGTACATGTGCAGAATTGTAGCATTAGATCAACGTGCCATATTGCATACGTATATTGATCAAATGATCGTATATAAGACTAAAATGCGGTTGCTTTTTATCAGTAGTCTTTTTTAACGATCACAATCTATTCTAACACATTAAATGATTAAATTCTAATATAGTATTTATATAAATTAGGTGTTTGAGACTACGTGGTCTTAAACTGGAGTACGTACAAAGTTCTCTTTTTAGCCGTTCTGCTAACCCCACAACGGTTCTAAATTTCTAGATTACCTCGACGTTCTTCCAAAAGTCTCTCGACTCGTTCAAAGCCTCGAGGTAATCTAGAAAACTAGAACCGTGGTGGGGTTGGCAGAACTACTGCTAAAAAGAGATTTTTGTGTTGCTTAGACTGCACTATAGGTCTGATAAAAATCGGTTACGAATAAATTTTATTAACCTTGTCTTTTTATCTAAATTTGTTGATCTGGTCGTTATTTTTGCCGCGTTAGGAACCATATAGGTCACGTGATTCCCCACACTAAAAATGTTTGTTTTTTCCAAGGCAGAGGATGATCCTCCAAAGTACGGAGATCGAGTAACTCGTACGATCATTTTTCGCTACTCTGCCAATGGATTTCAGTCTAAGATCCCAAATAAAGTCAGAATCAGACTTTGAAGATTGTTTTCTCACTTCAACTTTTAAAATCATACATTGACCAACTTTGTAATTCATTTCTGAGCTCTTGGGCGGATATCAAGGGTCAAGAGGTTGTACATTATGCACCAGAGTCTATGCCTGGTTAAATACAACTGATTATATGTATAGCTGTAGCAATAAATTGCATTAAGTTAGAGAAATCGAGAAAATAAAATCTGTTCACCTTTTCATCAGCGTTTGTTCCGTCATCTTGGTTGACTGCACCGTTCAGTGCTACATGACAGTGTACGTATGATCGTGTTGTCATTGGCTTACTATCTCGGGACGATAGGGTCAGGCTTGGTCAAATATATTAGGGCCTACAGCAAACCACTCGAAAAACAACATAATAATGAATCATGTATCATGAACAGTAATATATGTCCGGATAATATAAATCCAGTTTCATCAAAGAAAATCTACGATGCAGTTGTTCTTCCAAAGGCATTATATGGATGTGAGCTATGGTCAGCGTTAAATGCTAGTGATATGATAAAACTTGAACGTTTCCATAGATTCTGCATCAAACATATGCAATCTTTAAAACTAAGCACATCAACTAACTTTGCTCTATGTGCCTTAGGTGCTGTCTCCATGGAAACAATTATTGAACATAAAAAATTACAATTCCTGGGCCAACTATGTCGTTTATCGAATAGTTACATGGCTAAAGAAATATTTAATAAAAGACTTATTCACTTCCTCAACTATGACAATCAATGTGACGGATTTGTGCCTGACGTATACAGGATTTTGCAGAAACATAATCTGATCGACGTTTTAACAACTTAAACTTAAACTTTTTCATTTGATTAAACTCCTATTTCTATGTTACATATTCAATGGCGTTGTACAAAAATGTTATAAAGAAAATAATAATAAATACATGTAAGTAAAAACCCTCCACCATAAAAACATATGTATATACAATAACACAAATAAATAAAAAGCCTTTATAATTCATATTTTTGGACATACATCCTTCACAGTTCATGATTCCACCTAAGTTTACATTTTTTATCACTAATTTCTTATTTATTTCTATTTATTTTACATTGAAAATTGGTGTCCTGAACAGTATAACATAATGCTACTGTTAACCGGACATGTCCTGAACAGTGTAACATAATGCCACTGTTAACCAGACAATTCCCCAAAGGTGTCGAAACATCACCTTTAAAGGGCCCTTAATACATCCCCAAAGGTGTCGAAACATCACCTTTAAAGGGACAATTTATTTAGGTTGTCATTGCAGTCATATGAAACAAGGTATTAAATGACCGAGAGCGAGGCAATCCTCATTCCCATGTCACAATGCACTCACTCAATCACTTAGTATGTTTACCGTAATTGTAAGGTGAGGCATTAGCAAGCCATGTCAGTTTTAGAATAGATCATAGAAAGTAGAGAAATAATGAGTTTTCAATTGTTTTTTGAATACATCCAAAGTAGGTGATAATTTGATATCATCTGGTAGCTTATTCCATAGCATGGGACCAACTGTACTGAAGCTTCTGTCACTGAATGTTTTTTTCTTATTTATTGGTATCAAATAATTGAGGTCTTTGGATTTTGCAGATCTAAGACCAGATCTGCTTTGTACAGGCTTTTGAAGAATTTCAGTCAGGTATGCAGGTGCAGTTCCAGAAAAACAGTTGTACATGAAAGTACATATTTTAAAGTTGATTCTTGCTTTGACTGGTAACCAGTGCAGTGAGTACAAAGCATCCTTTGAACTGTCTGATTTTTTTAGCCTTAATACCAGTTTGGCACACATGTTTTGAATTCGCTGCAATTTGTTAAGATCACATTTTGAGATTCCATACAAGATTAGATTACAGTAATCAATGTGGGACATGACCAAAGATAGGACTAGTGTTTCTGTTGCTTCTTTGTCCAAATATTTTCTAATACTTTTGATACGTAAATAGTTGAACATAGCAGTTCTACTTTTTGTTTTGATGTGATCTTTAAAGCTTAAGTTTTCATCAAGAAAGGCCCCTAAATAGCGAATTGTCTTCACAGATTTTACAGTTTCACCAGCAATATTGATTGACTGGGTTAAGCATTTTTTCAACTGTGCTCTGCTTCCAAACATTATAAACTCCGTCTTTGAGTTGTTCATTTTTAATTTATTTTCATTCATCCACGAATTTATTGTTAGAGCACAATCTTCAAGATCAGAAATGGCATTTGCTTCTTCATTCTGATTATTAGGACAGAATCTTTTATTAGCAGTGTGGTCATCAGCAAAACCATGCACTGATATATCAGATGGTATAACATCAAATAAGGTCCCTGCATAAGTTAGATATAGCCACGGACCTAAACAACTACCCTGTGGAACACTGCAATCTAGTGAACGTACAGATGATGAACTAGTATTGACGTTGACTCGACATGCCCGTGGGCGAAGATATGAATCAATCCAGCGGAGTGTACCATTCTGTAGTCCATATTGATTATTAAGTACTTCTAGTAAAATATCATGATCAACAGTGTCAAATGCAGCACTCAGATCAATAGCTATTAATGCAGTTACCTCTAATTTCTCCATACCACACAGTAGATCATTTACCAATCTAAGGAGGGCTGACTCACATGAGTGAAAACGTCTATATGCAGACTGATTTTTTGGAAGAAGATTATTTTTATCAACATGAGTATTCAATCTATTTAAGGCAGCCTTTTCTATTACCTTAGATAAGAAGGACAACATATGTTTTAACTGGAATATTTCCAACTAAGTACGAATGGAAACGTATATTATATTATAAAGTGTTTAAAACTGATCTTGCACGTACGTACGATGATATTTGAACAAATAATACATTCATTACGTCAATAATGAACCCAAACTCACATTGTGATTTATGGTCTATATCAGCGACTAACCCGACTCATAGATACATCTGTAAAAAGCTCTTAATGACTGTAGCATTACTTGTTTCTAGGAAATTTGATTTACTGTGTCACAAATGTAATGTCACAGTAAATAATATAGTGACACATCAAATTATTTTTTGCCAAGCAAACCATGAAAATAGGGAACAATTGTGGCATTTGTTCATCGATGCATTTGGGCCCTTTAAGTATGCGGAACTAATAGTAACTCCGCCCACTGAGCAATGTAAGCAATTGTTACAAATTGCGTGCTCAACCAGTACATGCTCATTTCAGTTCTATGAATTTGTACATATTATTATGAAACTATTGTAATTGTTTTTTGTCTTATACTCTGTAAATATTGTTTGTAATATGTTTATTTATTGTGTAGCTCTCCAATATTGGAGGAAATAAAGTTATACATTGGCTTACTATCTCGGGACGATAGGGCCAGGCTTGGTCAAATATATTAGGGCCTACAGCAAACCACTCGAAAAACAACATGATAATGAATACGAGTTGTCATTTTATCTCTAATATTTCTTACCCATTTTAAAACGTACGTTAACATTAACGTCTAATAGGACTGATTAAAAACATTAGACAAAATCAAAGTTTGGCAAAATATATTAAGTTTACATTATATCACAAAATGATTACTGTAAAATTTATTGAATTTTCGAAAGATTATCGCATTAATAAAAGATTGAATTTAATACCGAAATTAATACTTCAAAATGACTTTTGTATAAACTAAATCTGATATTTTATAAGTAGTAAGTATATGTATTATATATACATTTTACATGCTTTAATGGAGATAAATTACTCCATATCTTTATACTATATCAGAGCTTCGCGGTCTTTTATTCTTCGATTTCGACCAGAAAATCGAGTACGGATATTAGTCACGTCCGACATCGTCGGATCGCGATCTATTTTTGAAAAAAAATGAAAGAACATTTTTAGCTTAATTAACACTGAAAACGAGCCGCACTACTTATGAAAATTTTAATTTATCTAGGGACTGAATTAACTTGTGTAAAAATTTCGATTGATACACATTTAAACAAAAATGTTATCATTGAAAATTACCATAAAACGTCTGGTACTAGTAATAGAAATGGTTGTAGTACATGGTTTTCCATATAGTAAAAGTTTCTGTAATTCTTCACTTGTTTTTGTTATAACATGGATTCCTGTATGTTTCTCCATTACCAAGTGACTCGTGGATCGATTCGTGAATCGCTGCACATAAATCGTGGTTCGGATCGGATCGCCACTTGCTCAACGATCCACAGCCCTAGAAATTATGCACTATTAATAATGAATGTTAAAAGTCAAAGGAGCCTGCATCACCACGTATTGAAGTTAAGAATGTGCATTTATTTTAAAAAGATGTACAATGCGTTGTATGTTTTGAAAATGTTCTTTTTGGGTTTAACCCCGTATCAACACATTGTATAGGTCATATAACGGAGGTCAGTCAACCTACTTACTCCTCCTGGAAAGGCTAAATCTCTGGATTTAGCTGTTAACCAACTACTAAGCGCATACTTTCGTCAGTGACTGAGAACTGCCATGCATAATTAAAATCATTTGTAGGAGAGAGTAAGGCCGTAGAAAGGATTTCATACCAAGCTCCGCGAAAGTATGCCCCACCCGGGAATCGAACCCAAGACCCCTCGATCAGTTGACTTGCGTGCTACCAACTGAGCTAGCCGGGTGGCTGAAATGTTCTTAATATACGGAAAGGAAATTTTTAGATTTTTTCATTTTATAGTTGTCTCCAAAGCAATCCAGGAACAATTTTCAAATAGTTATTTGTCTTTCCAAAAGCTGCTGTTCTTTCAACTTTTAGGCCCATACATAATCCAAAGTCGATATTAGATTTTCAATAGAAAAGTATAGAGGAAAATTCTTTGAACGGTCATAACTCGTTTATTTTTAAAGATATCAATTTTGTGCAAATGATGCAACAAAGTTTAAACTTTCTTCTTTCATTTGATTGTTTTTAATTGTTTGTAAAATTGTAAAGTTTTGGTCCCTTTTAAGGTTTTATTTGATTACTCACGTTACTATAAACAAAGAAGGAAAATAAATACCCAGGCTAATATATGTTGAAAAATAAAGCCTTTCCGGTTCTTTGATCAAATTTGTGCAAATGACATGAAAATGCCGTATGTTTCTAGTTTTCGGAGCACTTTTTAAATTTAAAATATCTTAATAAAGTTTTGGTCCCATTTGCACTTTTTCCAAAAGTTTTGCATTTTTAAAGTATTTTTTTCCTTAAATTTATAGAGTGCGCTATCGGATTTATGGACCCCTGGTGTGATTGTATAATACACTGTGCATAGCAAGGCACAGCGGGTACACTTTTATGACAGGATTACCTTCCTGTCTCTGTTTTATTGATAAGTATTTGTATATATACATGTAGTTGTATCTGTCAAATGATGTTGAAATAAAGGTTCTAAAATAATTATAATGAAAGTGTTAAGATTCTAGACGATGGTAGGACAAAAGGTCCCACGGACAAAAAGTCCCGTGTCATTTTTGACAGGGGTGGACAAAAAGTCCCATGTAGTTTTGCCACCCTGGTTCCATCTAAGTTAGACAGGGGTGGACAAAAAGTCCCGTGTCAATTTTACAGACTGAACAACTGGTACCATCTCAATTTGACTAATGTGTTGATAAGGTCCTCATTCATTTAAGTCCCATTGTTAGGTGATCAATAGAATATATTATCATTTAATGCAAACTGTTAAAATCAAACATTTGTATTGTTATATTTTGTCCCAGTGATAGGTGGACTGTCTCCATCTATCAATTAATTCTAATAGTTGTAATAACAACTTCTATCTTATCCAGATGGCTTCAGATGATTTTTTAAAGCTGATAAATTTGTTTAATTCATAACATTTAATTAATTTAAAATGCATAATATAAAAAATAAACAAGTATAGTGTGATCATTGAGTACAAATCATAACTTTGTTACTTGTTTAAGTCATATAAAATATGGGACCAAACAGAGATGAGATGGGACTTTTTGTCCACCCTTGACAAACTGAGATGGGACTTTTTGTCCAGGATGGCAAAACTACATGGGACTTTTTGTCCACCCGTGTCAAAAATGACATGGGACTTTTTGTCCATGGGACCTTTTGTCCGGCTCCCATTCTAGACAGGTTAGAAAATACATACATGTAATTTATCTATTTATTCAAAGAATTATTGTTCGGGAAGATTTACTCGTACGTATTACTGAAAACAGTATCATAAACATATTACTTTATTCTTGCGGCACAAGGATAAAAGACATCAATTGTTTTTAGTTTACCTCTACAATTATATTAATTAAAACGTCAATACATTGAACACTTTCTTTACTGGTTTACAAATCATTGTAGAACGATTGTATTAAAAAGGTGAAATATTAAAATAAATAAAACAGTTATACAAATTAATGCATGGGCATTTTAGTTAATGCATGGGCATTTTAGTCCAAGTAAAATAAAGCGGCAGACGAAACAAAAGACTAGTTATTGGCGGGTTAACGATAACGTTTGAAAATTGTTTCAAAATTATTCATTTAAATTAAAAACTTTTATAACAATAAATATATGGCATATCTAAATTAACGGATGGGCAATTAATAAATTAAAATGGTAGATGAGTACACAATTCTCATTTCTAACATAATTTGTCCATCAAAAAAAATATTTTAATCATCATTCTTGTTTTATCTGAGTGTATTGTATACACAATGTCACTTTAAAAGTTGTGAAACATTTATCTGTTAATTTACACTTGTTGCACAATGGGCAATATAAAACATTTGTCTACAACGGATTTAATTAATCCCCCTGATATGACTTGAAATCGTGACCTATGATCCTTATCTTATCTCATCGATCACAACATGGGGTCACGGCTTGTAGATTATATCATCGCAAAACAGACGTATCTACAATCAGAGCTATATGGCTGTATCATAAAGCGAAAATATTAATGGGTCTAAAAGTTGGGTATTTTTTTGTTAAACCATTAATTAACACTGCAATGAATCGTGTAAAACAAATGTTGAAACTTATCTATTAGAACTCCTTACTCATATTCTTAAATATTGTTTTTAAGAAACAGTGCTTCTACAACGAGCGTAGCACAGTTGCTTATGGCAATGTAGAAATTTATACATAAAATCGTTATTTGTCATTGTGTATCGATGTAATCAATTACAAGTTACTTGTACAATTTCTGTTACTTCTATTTTTATTAAAGGAAATTCTTTCAAGACAATTGTGTGTCCTTAAAGACTATTTTACGTAACAAGTATTTGACATGCCATATGATATACTTTTCAGAAGATACAAACAACGGTTATTAATTTTGATATTCTTCCGTTGATAGTTTGTGCATGTTAAATGCCAAAATTATGTATTAGCACATACATTTACAGAACATATGTAACTGAAAAATATTTTAGTTT
Organism: Mactra quadrangularis; assembly: GCA_025267735.1. Classification (NCBI taxonomy): domain Eukaryota; kingdom Metazoa; phylum Mollusca; class Bivalvia; order Venerida; family Mactridae; genus Mactra; species Mactra quadrangularis. The sequence goes on along the minus strand of CM046301.1, from coordinate 40,101,192 downwards.
AAGGTAGAGGATGAAACATAAAGAATCTGAAACCTGTTTAATAGATGACTTAAATGTTTTTAATTTCAAAGTGATTTTTAACCATTTTCATGTTTGCTGTAAACGAATATATCTTTATAAAGGGGCTTTGATAAATATTTTTCACTTAAAGACTGTGCACAATCAGTTTATAACATATTAATGTGTATTCTACCTCTTGATATAAGTGATTAAAGTAATAATATTATTTATTAATAGGAACTTGTATGTATGCTATTTGTTGTTCAGCAAATAGAGTCTGTGCAGAGATTTAATTTAATATCCCATCTTTCTACGTTCTGAGATTCCTAGCTATAATGGGATGTTGAGATCATGGCAAATGGCAAAGGTGAGAGGCGTTTCAAAAGAAGTCGCCTTGTTGCAAAGTCTTTGATAGATGTGCATGTTGGTGTTAGGAGTCAGTGGTAAAGGAATTTTTAATCATAATGACTGGGGATTTCAACGAATTAATCGCAAAATAAAATGAAATTTTGGAATGATATTAGCATCCACAAGTTCTAGGACATGATGGTTTAGTAGGTCATTGTTTATACTGCCATGGTGGGAATCATTGTTAAGCCAATTTAGACATTGCCAATCTGTTTAAGATTGTCTAATGTTTTTATGAACATTATTTTGTATTGATTGAATGCACAAAGATTGTTTTGTTGTGAATTCGAGACTCATTCAGGATTGACGTATATGGAAATCTTTTTGGAAGCAACGATATTCATGATATAAGAACGGGAAACGTTATGTTGCATTGCTTACGTTATATCAATACACATGATACTGTAAATTATATTTGATTTTATTAATTTTGTACTTGTTAACATAATTTAAACAATAATTAATATCAAACTTTAAAGCAAGGTATTAACTGTAGGCTAGAAATTTACCAGTTGATATGTATATACTTATAATACACATACATGACATCACAATGTCACTAAATAGGCCATGTTGTACATCATACTGGTTCAAAATTTACTGCAGATGACGTCACATTTGATTTATGATAAAAATAAAAAGCCGTAACTACATTGAACTTCTTGTGATTCAACTGTTGCTAAATAATATAAAACTTTAAAAGTCCGAACCTGCAACTTGGGCAATTTATATTGTGGATAATATCAACCATTGAAGCTACGGTATTTTACCACATGAGTCATGACTGTACCAACACTTCTGATTGGGTGATTAGGACAGGTACCAGATGAAAAAAAGCGGGAAATCTTGTAGCTTCGTAAAACTGAAAACAATATTTTTTGAAAAACTGTAGCTTCGGGGTTAAGTGTTTTTATAGTGAGACCACTGTTATGTTCATGATGTTTTTAAAGAGTTTATATAAGAGCATAAGTTCAAGAAATTTGAAGTGATGACGAAGTCCAGAAGATGTTGAAAACAAACCGTGACTTGGCTGGCCAAATTTATTAAGAAGCGGCGTGCGCGAGCACTGAGGTAAGCGAGTTTTATGACTGTGTTTGTTGATTTTTATATCTTGTCTACGTTTGTTGTCGCCTTTAAAAAGTTGATAATTCATGGCACGACTTGTACATGTAGCATTGAGCCAGAGACATAGCATCTAATTCCCTGCATTGAGCGTATCCCGCTTTTCAAATTTATCATAAGACAAAAAGAAACATATGAAAGTCTGGTTTTTTTTTTCAGTTTGAAAATTTGACTATGCCTGCGTTAGTATGACAACATAAATGATAACAATAGCAACAATTGTTCGTTGAGGGTACAGCTCTACAAGTTTTTTAAAGTTGACATAAAGTTGTTTTTAATATGCTTTCCATTCGTGTTTTAACAGCTTGTCACGCTTAAATGGTTAGAATAAAAATTTGCAGATATCATTTGAGAAATAATCCAATATGTTTTTGATTGTGTGAAGTATTACTGCCGATACACAATCATTTTCTTTAAGTAAGCGACATGAGAACTAGTCAAGATATATTTCAATGGAAACTGCTATGCTAATTTATCGGCACTACATCTACACAAACATTCAGGAACGATAGGGTGAATCATTAAAATTTTATTTTTGGAGTTATACCCCTGTTCTTATTGAACATTACAGCTAATTCCCTGATTACAGGTATTAACTTTAGCATAATTTAGTTAATTAAAAAGTATATAAAAATACAGTCCTTACATACATGTATCCACCAACGTACATATATAGGTTTATATCGAACAAAAATTATGAGCAAATCTTAAAAAAAAATATTCGTTTGTAGAAGAACATTGAGTGAATATGGTCTATTTTTAGTAACTGAGCGAATAAGAGTTTTTCTGATATGTTTTTCTTACATAACTCGCACTGTAAAGCAAAACTTAAGTTTATTTATCAAATATTTTAGCTAATAAACATTTTCCTTTTTAGTAGTAAATGGTTTAATTTGATCACATATTTTCAACTTATATATAAACGCCCGCCTAGTCATTCCGTATTTATACAGGTAGGCGGAGCCTCCTCGCCTATTGGTATAATTAATACTCTCAAGTATTGCAAATTAGACTTCTCATCCGCCAGGTGTCGAAAACTGTCACAGGTGACTCATGACTTGTTGACATTTGTTGATTATGTGTTCGATAAAATGTGTAAGTTATTTTATGCGTGAATAAGTTCTATTTTTATACAATTTCTAATCTTTTCATGATATTTATGTATATATTATCACATCATTTTATATCATACTTTAATTACGACTTATATGTGCATATTCTCTCGATTTAGTATTAACCTGTTTATAAAATTGCGACTCTATTTTAAAGAGTTAATAGTCAACAAATTTCGTTTGTCATACACAGGTAAGCATGATGTTAAAAATGTCATTTATGTGTACTTTTTTGTTTATTCATCATTAACGTCATGTATATGTACAATGTTGTTGTTTTTTATACTTAAATTATATTATAGTTTGTACCTGTAGGCTGTACGGAGTTTTCCCTTGAACTTTTTTTTAAGGGGTCACAATGTCCCCCTAGCCTAGGTTTATGATTTGGGGGTCATTGGTAAATTTTGCGGGTCATATACCAAAATCTATAATCATTTAACCTTACTAATAGTATATTGCCATTTTAAATGGGTTGTGTTGAAGTTTTGACACATGAGTGAGTGACATTCGGAACATCCTCGGCCATTCGCTACGAATAACCTCGGACATATTTAGGCGCCATTTTGAAATTATGTAAACAAGTACACGATCAATTAGGCGATGACTGAAGTTTCGTTTTTAGTCCGTAAATTTGAAATTACTCATTTCAATGGTACCGATGAACAATATTTAGTTCAATTTAAAACAAATAAATATGTTTAGACAAAGATCTGTGTGTATACTACAAGAACTATTTTGTGTAACCGTTACATGCTTTGCCTCGCGTAGGTAGTAAAAACACCGAAATCCACATTCGGAACGACCTCGGCGATCATATACGAAGATATACCTCGGATATCAAACGTAGTAGGAATACAACCAAGTTATGAGGTCAGGCGATTAACCTCATAGGTTAAGTAGAGCCGATGTAAACAACCAACATGGCAGATCATTTTGCAGAAAGTATCGAGTACACAAAAAATGTTTAAGGATCAACTTTGATTTAAGTGAATATCAGTTACAGGCATTGAAGAGCTTAAACTGCCCATAATCGTCCGTCATTTTTGGTGTGTGCCAGCGTTCTATTGAGTAAACGTCAGGAACGAGGCTAGATTCTATGTTTTAACTACTTTCGCTCCTCGTGACATCCGAGGTGTATTTGCGTGGAAAATCGCCGAAGTAGTTCCGAATGCGAAATCCAGTGAAGACCCCCCCACGAATCCTTCCGAGATTATTATAACAAAATACTTCATCTAATATCTGTCTTGTTACTTAAGATACTTAAGAAGTGAAAAAATTTAAATAGTTCTTTACCCTAAAAAAACTTAGCTTGAATTTCAAACAAAATAAATGATTTACAAAAAAGTTATTCAAGATTAATTTTGGCAAATTGACATTGAAAAGTAAGGGTAAAATCCAAGTAATCCAACTAATTGAACCTACCTATTTGAAGAGTATACAAGGGGAAGTAACTGACTAAGGTCCCTTATAAAACAGAATTTTGGTAAATGCATATTGTTTTTCACATGTAAATCCATTTATTTTGGTTGAAAACAATAAAAAATATATAATTGAACAGAACAGAACACAACATACACTTTATATACTCATTTTCTTGTATCTTATTTGTTCAAATATATTGTCACTATGTATATATTTTTTGTGCTACCTGTTTATTCTTTCATAACTTGTTATATAATGATGGTGACTTATAGACCCATTGGGTCGGGTGCATGTACATTGTATTATTATATTATTGTATTATATTTGGTAATTTGCACATGTCACATTAATAAATAAATAAATACTTACTTACTTACACTTAATTACACAAGAATACTCGAAACAAACATTATTTGTTAATATAAATCAAAGGTCTATTGTTTACATTTAATTTTTCAATTTGAAAAAATGAATTATTTTTGTATTAATCATGTTGATTAAAATACATCTTTATTCAACAATGCATTGTAATCAATCTTCATTTCAGTAGCCCATGTTTATGAAATTAAATTTGCTGTTCTTTGTGTTGTAATTAGTCTGAAATTAAAAAAAAAAGATAAGTATAATAATGTAAAAATAAAAGAATAAACACAGAATACACATCTTATAGCAGGTCGTATTAATAATACGCATTGTGCTATATACATAATTGGATGAATCATCCTAACATTCTTTAGACGATCCGTCCCCAATTTGTGGACGGATCATCCAAGGGAGGATGTGACTGGGGACGGATCGTCTGACATTCGGTTATGTGCACTGAAGCATGGGGAAATGATACCATGGCTTTGGATTCCAAACAGCTCTGCAGAAAATGTCTGTTGCTTTAAGACAAAATGGGAAGGAGAACTCTTTCAGGCACACATGTGCAGTCAACCAAATTTAATGGTAAGGCCTATAATCTGGGTATCAGCCCAATCCCTGCATCTCTTGGTTACAGTTGTAATGTACAATGCATTTATAACTCTGCAGTTTGCAACATTTTCTCAGTCCTAATGCTGTAGTCAGTTGCCCTACTGGCTGTTCTTTGACAGACCTAGATCTGTGGACCCAATTATACATAATTTTTATACCCTCGTTTTGAAAAAACTGCCATATTATGTTAATTGTTATGATGTTGTCCGTCTGTTTGTCCGTCAATAACTCAACAACCACTGTATCTAGGTTCACCAACTTTAATGTATGGATACTCTTTGAGTAGAAGATGTACCCTATTGATTTTGAGACCCAAGGGTCAAAGGTCAAGGTCATTCGGACTAATTTATATGACAACTTTGTCCGGGCAATAACTCAACAACCACTGTACCTATGTTCACCAAATTTTATGTGATAATAGTCCATGTGTCAAAGATGTGCCTTTTCGGTTTTTAGGCCCCAGGGTCAAAGGTCACGGGGACATCATATGGAAAAACCTTGTCCAGACAATAACTCAACAACCACTTTTACTAGGTTCACCAAATTTTATGTGTTGATAGCCTTTTATTAGAGGATGTTCCCTTTTGATTCCCAGGGTCAAAGGTCAAAGTCACTGGGAGTTAATTTATATTAAAACATTGTCTGGACAATAACGCAATAATGACTGTACCTAGGTTCACCAAATTTTATGTAAGGGTAGCCTAAATGTCTAGCATATGCCCCTTTGGTTTTGAGGCCCCTGGGTTAAAGGTCAAGGTCGAAGGAAATCTTAAGGAAAAACCTTGACCAACAACCAACTTTATCTAGATTCACCAAATTTTATGTATCGATACTCTTTGGGTCAAGGGTGTGAACTTTTGGTTCTGAGGCCCCAGGGTCAAGGTCACTGTAAGTTCATATGGTAAAACTTTGTGCCGGTGATAACTCGACCACGGCTGTACCTAGGTTCTCAAAATCTTAGCTTTTGATTGCCCTCCAGTTAAGGATGTGACCTATTCTGAGATCCCGGGGTCATTGTTCAAGGCCACAGGGACTTCATATGAGATAGAACACAGCATGGACTGCACACGGGTGCTCTTGTTAATCTTTAACCTTGAACTTTAAACACATTCTCGAAGCAATGACTATGAAGCAACTGCTCTACTCACACAGTGATATGCTAACATTTTCATATAAACTCATATAAAGAAATTGTAATTAAGTCATGTAATTTGCACAATTTTGCTGTAAGCTATAATACAAGTACATATAAGTATACCTTCAAGCTTTAGTCTAATTTAGTCCAATGAATGAAATTAAATCTCTCATTCACTGACAAATAGATAGTAATTTCAATTCCTCAAAGTATATCAACCAGGTATCATAGATGTTCATTTCTATTTCAGGAGGTATTTTGTTGAAGATAACAAGTAACATATTTAGTAAAAAAAATAGTATTGTAACCATGGCTTCTGCAGGAGGGGAGGAACAGTATGATTTTATTTGGAAAGGTAGGTGAAGAAATTTACTACTTTATTTATTACATTCAAACTTTTTCGTATAAAAAATGGATCAGTTGAACTATAGAATGGTGGTGTTTAATTATGGTATCAAAAAATGTATGATATATAGCTGCATGTATAAAAACTCCACTGCTGTCTCCAAATCCCAAAATTTTATCACATATCATACTGAATGTATTAAAAATGATGATTATACAAAATAGTAATTGAGATAAATTTCCATTGTCACCAAACTTTTGGTGGGTACAGTGTACTTGCATGGTTGAAAGTTTATAATATTGTTACCGATTTAGTAATTTGAGTGTAGATTACTCAATGTAATTTGTATAAAACCTCTTTATTTCAGTAATTTGAAGTATGTTTTCAGTATTTCCAATCTTTGATCTTCCACCCATGTTATTGTATCATTGTATTTTCTATTTTCAGTTGTATTGGTTGGTGATTCTGGTGTAGGAAAAACAAATTTATTATCTAGGTTTACACGAAATGAATTTAATATGGAAAGTAAAAGTACTATTGGTGTTGAATTTGCTACAAGGTAATGTAATATGTTGTACCTGATGATAATTTTACTATCTATTCACTTGTGTACTAGTCAGACGGGTATCTAGACCGTTTTTGAGATTACGCACAAATGCTAGGGGTCCGGGGGCATGCCCCTTCCCCGGTAAATTACGACACTCATGGTTCGTTTTCGAAGTTGTAATGCACACAAAGAGCCATACTGATTGATTTGTGTATTGTTTCATATGACATTTTCAAGTATAGTTATCACAGTCGAGTCAAATAATGCCTTACCCGGATTGGGCATCCAATTTCTCAGGGTTTTTGGCACTTTTAGATTTTCGATTTCTAAAATCGAGGTTATGCACGTGCGTAAAGTGCGTAATGGCAGATACGCGCCTGGTACTAGTGATTGTTCTTAAAGACAAAACTTATTTTTTCTTCCCATTTTTTTCATGATTTCTTGCATCAAGCAATCTTGAAGTACTTCAGTAATACTTCTGTTGAAACCCGTATTACACTGGTGTGTTATCTAACAATCAAGCTGGTTTTAGAATAGAAAGAGTTACTCAACTTTAGATCATATTTTTTCTTTGAATTCACTTACTGAATTATTGAAACACCAAAAAAGAAAATTGTTTTGTCTTTCATCGATTTTTTCGAAGGCTTTCGATTCAGTATAGAGAGTTGGCCTATGGCAAAAATTACTTAAAAATAACATAAATGGAAAGTTTTTCCGATTAATAAGAAATATGTACTCTAATATAAAATCATGCATTTCTAGAAATGGTGAAAAATCTTCCTTATTTAATTGTAACTGTGGTGTGAGACAAGGCGAAAACCTCTCACCAGTTTTATTTTCATTATACTTAAATGATCTAGAAAAATTTCTTGAAACAAATGGTAACATAGGTATTTAATTACAAAACTATGACAATGAAATTGATATATTCTTACAACTACTGGTACTATTATATGCAGACGACATGATTAAACTGGCTGATGACCCAGAAAAACTACAAAAATGTATAGACGATTTTATTCAGTACTGCAACATTTGGAAACTTAACATAAATATAAATAAAACTTAATCTTAGGATCAAGAAATGATGACAGGTATACTTTTAAAATTGGAGAAACCACCATTGAAATTGTAAAATCCTACAAATACCTAGGTACCCTTTTTGAAAAATCCGGTAAATTTACAATTTGTACAAAACAATTAACAACACAAGCTAGAAAAGCTTTACATCTTTTGTACAAAAAAATATTTAATCTACATTTACCTTTTGATCTCATATTTAAACTTTTCGACATTACAATAGTGCCTATTTTAGTATACTCTTCAGAAATCTGGGGGTACGAAAAATTTAATGTAATAGAAAAACTTCGTTGTGAATTCATTAGAAAAATATTTCATCTAAAACAAAGTACCCCTTTATACATGCTCTATGGTGAATCCGGTCGATACCCATTGGAAATAACAATTAAATGCAGACTGATTGGTTTCTGGAATAAACTTATTACAGGAAACAGTGGAAAATTATCTTACAAAATTTATAAATACATGTGTAACATACCAAATTTCGAATCAAAATGGATCAACAAAATAAAATCAATCTTAAATGAGACAGGAAAAACCGATACATGGCTAAATCAACACACCATACAGTCTAACACTCTGATATTATCATAAAACAAACTCTTATAGAACAAAATTCTCAAAATTGGCATAATTCTCTAAATAGTTCCAACAAAGGTAGAGACTACTCACTAATCAAAGACAACATAAAGTTAGAAAATTATATATTAGGACTAAATAGACAAGACTCAATTGATTTAATTAAGTTTAGAACTGGTAATCATTATTTTCCAATAGAAACTGGTAGGTGGCAAAATATTGATATAAATAATAGGACTTGTAATTTATGCTATACAAGAGAAAGAGCTAATGAGTTTCATTACTTATTTAAATGCCAACATTTCATGATAGACAGAAGAAAATATATCGATAAATACTACTATGAAATGCCTACCCAAATCAAGTATAATAAATTATTAACTAACTCAAATCAACCCGAGCTCAAGAAACTATGTTCTTTTGTTAAAATACTTCTCGAAAATGTAAAACCCCTATAACCCCATATTGAACAACTATCTATTTATTTTATTCACCATATATAACTATGTATACATTGTTAGGATGAATTAGTCACTAATGTTCGTATATGCACATAAATAATAAGCTTATCATATAAACAGCTTACCTGACGCATCCAAAACTTTATTTTTGTAACCTTGTAATATTGTAATCCGATAAAACACTTTGAATTTACCTTTCTTAAGTTTCTAATAAAACACTTTTAAGTTATGTTATTAACAAAAATCCATACTCTAACTTATATGTTTTGGTATACTCAAATACACCGCTAACACAAGTATTAATAAACACGTATTGCATGTGCGCAAATTTCTATCTATAGTCTATTTCAATGAATTATCTGTTGTCTTTTTTTCCCAACTGACTAAGTTTGATTAATTTCACAGTGATTGAATACACACTATCATAATATAATGAGTATTAAATAAAGAACACAAAATCACCGTGGGATTGTTCATGGTTTGACAGTTGGGAAGGAAACAAACTATATAAAATGTTTTATTGACATAAATCCGCGAACTTTTTTTTATTTATTATATTCATATATTACTGTTTGTTTGTTACTTTGTTATTTTTGTTCTCATGTATTACTTTGTAATTTGAGAAAATAAAGTTCTGTTCTGTTCTGTTCTGCAAAAAAGTATTTCACTGGTGTATTATGCAAAAATACTTCTGTTTAAACCTGTATTTCTCTGGTGTATTTTGCAAAAATACTTCTGTTTAAACCTGTATTTCACTGGTGTATTTTGCAAAAATACTTCTGTTTAAACCTGTATTACACTGGTGTATTTTGCAAAAATACTTCTGTTTAAACCTGTATTACACTGGTGTATTTTGCAAAAATACTTCTGTTTAAACCTGTATTACACTGGTGTATTTTGCAAAAATACTTCTGTTTAAACCTGTATTACACTGGTGTATTTTGCAAAAATACTTCTGTTTAAACCTGTATTACACTGGTGTATTTTGCAAAAATACTTCTGTTTAAACCTGTATTACACTGGTGTATTTTGCAAAAATACTTCTGTTTAAACTTGTATTACACTGGTGTATTTTGCAAAAATGAATTACACTGGTGTATTATGCAAAAATATACTTATGTTGAAACCTGTTTTACACTGGCATGTTATGCAAAAATACTTGTGATAGAGGGTTGTGAGTTCAAGCTAACGCCATGGGACTTATAGTGAGGAAGTAAGCAATTGCTTACAGAGGTTAGAAGTTTAGTGGTTGGTCACAGGTATCAATCTTATATACTTCTGAGTGTTAAATAGTGGTATATAACTAAACCATAACTTTCTGCCTTTCTAACATTTACTAGATTCTGGTAAATCTAGTTTACTATCAAAGACATTTAAGAACTCGGCCAAAACAATTTGGTGAATACATTCTTAAGATCCTATGCATGTTGTAATACTTGTATGTACTTTATTCTCTCTTGTTATTGACTTGGCATTGTTGTTAAAACTTAAGATTATTCTTTTTTCTGTCTTTAGAAATATACAAATAAAAGGTAAAACAGTAAGAACACAGATCTGGGATACTGCTGGTCAGGAAAGATATAGAGCTATCACTAGTGTGTAAGTATTATATTATATTTCAGAGCTTGATGTTAAATTTTGTGTTTTAAACAATTTACTTGCCCTTATCAATTGTTATTAGTGGTAACTACTTTCTAGAACTCAAATATCGGTCATCAGGGGAAAAGGACAACCTTGAATATCAAGTCCTGTTTTTTTGCACTAAAGAACATATTTAAGCCATGGGGCACACAGTAGATATATTTGCCTCAAGTTGGGATGGAAATGACTATGAGAGAGAGGGACTGTCATAAGTTGAAACTGGAAGGTTGATCATCAGAACAAAATGGGCTATAGATTAAGACTGAATGTAGTCACTATTAACTTGACTTGATAAAGAAATTAAAATCATATATCTACCTATGTCCAAGGTACTGGAGTTGGCAGCAGTTGGCTAGCTTTTGATAGAAAAAATCGTATGTGTTGAAAAGATATAAGGGTGGGCATAACTTTCTACAACTATATCCTCTTGAAGTTAGAAAGAACTGAGAGTGTTCAGAACTGGAACGAGTGACTTTCCTTGAACTACATGTATCATGAGACTTAAATTCTTCTGTATTTTACTGCCAGAATTTAGAAAAAGATTATTTTATGTTTTCATTGCTGAAATATTCAGAAAAGTATAACCCTAAAGGGTTATATAATGAATATAATGAACTTGACTGAAAATTACCATTGCTTGAAATAATTTGGTATGCATGACTAGTGAATTTATTCTAACATAAATTATTGATACATTTACACTTGATTTGGTCAATCTTATAAATGTTCATGCTTGTTTTACATTAGTTGAGTGATTGAACACTCTTTCATATTCAACAAACATCAAATGTATGCTCTAGGTTGCTGTTTAAATTGTAAATGATTTTATGTATTACATATTTTTTGGATGATAGTATGTATTGAGAAATTTTTATTAAGCAAACCTTGTGTAATGTAAAAATGAGTTAGCGTAATTCTGTTTCTAAAAATACACCACAGCAGACTACTAATCAATTATCAGTGGTTGGCAATAAGGGTTGTGAGATTAACCCCATAAGAGTGACCTGTTATGATCTGTGCACCTTTTCATGAAAATTATTATGAAAAAAAAGTTTATGTAAGTCAATTTCATATAGAAGGATAATAAACTTAATTATGATATGATATTCAAAATGTATAAAATATTTTACATAATTCATTTATTTGATTGCCCCAAAATAACAGTAATAATGTCTCTGCTCATGACTTACCACAAATTTTATGGTATTTTTTTTTTTGTGAAAAGCGCCACAGCTTATTTACAATTTTAGTGTAACGGTCCCATCAGTACTTTGATTTATTAGATTTTTCAACAAAAAAGTTTGGCTAATAGTTTGGCGAAACACGGTCGGGCAGTCGGGCAGGCGTCCGGTGTCTTTAACAATTGCGTTAAAGTTTTCAATTTAGCATATATTTCTGCCATTTATTGTCAGATCTTAATGAAACTTCATACAATGATAACATAGCATGTGATGAACAGAATTAGAAAGTAACCACACCTCTACCTTGCTAACGCTTAATTATGGATTATTTCCCTTTGTAATTTTTGTGTTAAAGATTTTAAATCCGGCTCTAATGTGGTTTCCACATTACATTTCTTGATTTTCTTATTTCAGATATTACAGAGGTGCAGTTGGTGCCCTGGTTGTATTTGATATCAGTAAAGTCTCATCATTTGAAAATTTAGATAAATGGTTAGGAGAACTAAATGAACATGCTGACCCACATTGTTGTATTATGATTGTTGGAAATAAAGTGGATTTAAAACATTTAAGAGCTGTTTCATCTGAGGAAGGAAGATCATTAGCTGGTTGGTCATTAAGAATGATTTGAATTGAATAAAAGTCTATCTGTTCATTTAGGATGCATTATTTTATTCTGTGTTTAATGCCTTGTCAATACAATTTAGGTTTTTTTTACCACACCCAGAGCACCTAACCTAGCTTTTTTGGACCCTTGTCTATAACCAGTTCTCATCTACACTTTCACACTGAATGATAGTTTACTGAACAAAAAAGATCTTAGTAATATGTTAGAATATGCAACTTATTTATATGAATTAGCAAACTATACTGAGGTTGAATAAATGAAATAACAGCAAATAGTAATTTTTCATTAAATATTTAGAAACTTGTGGCTGTGAATTATTGGTCGTCTGTCGCACTACTCACATTCTAAAAGTCACTGTACTGACAATGATTTCAGTAGATTCAGTCCATGGTCCACTGACTAAATTGGCAGACTTTACTGTAGGCCTCTGAAGGATGAATTTGTCCATAAACTTATTATATACTCGTCAAAGAGATATCATATTGTTAGTTTATCGTGGAAGGCAGTTAGCTAGACCTCTAGCCAAGGATGTGAACATCTTATATGTATACTGTACAAATCAGACAATTGTTTATTAGACCTCTTCAAAGTTTACAGAATGTTTAAACAAAACATAAGCTATGATCAGTATGACTAGTAGTCCAATTTACCAATAGATATCAGAGTTATGCTTCTTGAATTGTGTTATTCCAATTTTATGTATTTTATGACAGCTTGACATCTTGTTTAAACAATTTACCTTGTTACATTGTCATACTTATGTATATTGCTGGACATTTATGATCTTTATGATTATTATAGCAACTGACCATCTTGAAAATTTGATTACATGTATACTAAAAATGTTGTCTACATGAAACAAAGTCGTAAATAATATTGTCAGCATAGATTGTCTTACAAATTTGGTTGTAAATGTTATTTAAGGTAACTGGAGACAATTCTCAGTGGGCGCGTTATACCACTGGTAACTGATGGTAACAATGGTAACCATCGGTAAAAATTGGTAACAATTGGTATACCGAAGGCAAGGTAATTGGTAACCAATTCTCCTGCGACCCTATAAGTAAGGTAGCTTTGGTAGCCTCGTTTTAATTCAAGTCATGATGGCAGCAACAATAACAATTTCATTTATTTATATACCAAGCCGTTCAAAATTTATTAGCAACCGATTGTATGTTTGGTAACATTCGGTAACTTACGGTAACCCTTGGTAATTCTACTTGGTACCAGTTGGGAGAATCCTGAACGCACCCAGTGATATACTGCATTAACTATATCCTGTGATATGCTAAATAAACAATTGTAAATAGTTACAGTTATTTTACACAGATATTTTATTTATATTTCAGAGAAACATAATTATTCATTTATAGAAACTTCAGCATTAGATAATACCAATGTAGGGGAAGCATTCAATAATTTATTAGTTGGTAAGTTATCTTCTAAAATGTATTATTTTTAATATTGTAATTTCTTATGCCTTTATATGGATAGAATCAGGGATGGCATACTGAGATTGTTATTTTCCTTTATGAATGAGTATAATTATGACATTAAAATAGGTACAATTTAACCTCCCAATTTTGGCCATCTTTCAACAATAGCCAACTCACAAAAACTACTTCTTCATACTAAACATAATTGATTAAGCTAACCCTCCAAAAAATATCACCATTCACCAATACTGCAGATAAAATTTACAATAGATAAAATGTATTTTCCTTGTGTTTAGGCTATTTTGGGGCCAAACTTTTGTTCCTTTCCCTCCAAATATTATTTTTCCCCCTTTGCTTGTCCAAAATTTTCCTGTCTTTTGTTCTGCTAAAATACATTGTTTGGCATATCTTTGACATCATTGAATTTTCTCTGATATAGATATACTGCATCAATTTTTGAAATTTTCCAAGACAGAATTAATCTTTTGACAAAATAAAAAAGTTTTCACTGAATTTGATTTTTGTTTTCCACTCAACCGGTTTTTGTAGTTATGTGCCACACTGTTTGTTTTTATCAGAATCTGAAATTCAAATGTTTGAATAAATGTTAAAATGGATGGAAAGCCTGAATTATTGTTATTGTGTTTTCAAGGGTTAAAATAAATGAAGAATAATTCTATTTGTAAGTCTATCTCAAAAACACAATTTTCTATCATATGGTCTATTACATGCAAGTCATTAAAACATTTTGATTAGAGATCATTTGAAAATACTCATATGCGTGCACTGCTGATTGAATTAAGATGATGAATGTGCATTGATTCATGCTTCTTACCTCAACACACATGAAAATCAATAAATATTGCAATATACTGTAAAACAGCTTTTGTGTATTGCAATATATTGCAATACCATTTTCACTGTATTGTTACACCTCTATTATTTACAGATATATTCAAGTTACAAGTTGAGGCACCACCAGCTGTAAGTGGACAGAAAGGGGAGACAACCAAGATTGGTGAACCTGAAGTTAAACAAATGCAACCATCTAACTCATGTTGCTGATTGTAGCATTTCTAGACAGTATGAGATCTTCTGTATGATCATACTTGGTACCTACAATGATCAAAGACTAATAACGACAGAATATAGTGCCTCAGTTTTTAATTTTACCTTTTTTTCTGAAATATTTGAACTGGCCATATACATAATGTATTTATTTTTTTACTTGTTCAATTAAGATTTGTATTTGAAATTAACATGAATGTTGTTGGTTGAATAGATGATTGTTAAGTATTGCTTGTTTGATACAAGCATGTTGTTTAAATCGGTTGTATTGTTTCATTCAAGCCCCTTGTATCATTCAAGCATTTTGTTTTTTATGTTATTATTGTGTTGTACTACTCATTTGATTATGTAGATGAATAATCTTAAGTCATTATATGCTACCCAGTGGAATACCAGGATTTATTAGTGAAGTAAATAGAGGATATTCGTCAACTTTGGTGTAAGATCGAGTGAGCTCAGAAAACATATTTCCTCAAGTGGCATAGCCATGAGTGAAAATGTCATTTTCTGAGTTCATGAGTTGAAATAAAATTGATCTTACACCAAAGTTGACGAGTATTGTGTTTCTTTCATGCTTAGATTTGGGCTAAATTAGATGTATTTAAACAATTAATAACATGAAATCATTTCTTCTCCAAGATTACATCATTTATTCGCTAAGATGATGTCACTGACAATGAAAATATAAATTTATATTTTCACTAGAATGAAAATATTTTTTATTTTCATTGTATTTTTTCATCGAATAAGGCGAAGATAGTTAAGCATGAAAGAAAAATTGATATTCCACTGTTTTGAAACAATGAAAATATTAAATTAGGGAACTTACTAAAATAAACATATATTCTCTATATAACACAAACTCAGACATTCCAGACTTATTAATAAGTTATCAACTAAAATTGTTAATAGATGGAATATTGTTTGTTTTTCTTGCTTAGAAATATTCGGAGCTCGTCCAGAAAATTTTTTTGTTGGTCTTATGGACAATATTTTAATCAGTAAAAGAAGTCTGGACACAGAACACAGAAGTTTGAATCTAAGAGGTCCACATGGAAGATTGGCTTGATCCAAATGTGTGGCGTCGTTAATTAAGTCTTTATTAATATTATTATAACATCCTGATTTTCAAATTATTATACCCCCGCTTCGAAGAAGAGGGGGGTATACTGTTTTACCCTTGTCCGTGCCTGCATCCGTCCATCCGTCCGTCTGTTACAAAATTTCCGTCGCAGTTTTCTCAGCAACTATAACATGCAGCAGCCTAATACTTTGCATATTGCTTCATCCCATAGTCCCATGTGGTGTAAAGCAATTTCATGCTCCTTGCTCATCTACTTCCTGTTTGTCGCATATTTTTAGATTTTTGCGGGGGTATCACTAGTGAGCATTAGCTCACAGATTTGTAATGTAATTGTAATTGTAATGTAATGAAATTTTCTTACAGTTTTTAATAAGGGATAACTCACAATCTCACATGCTACAATTTTGATATTCTACAATGTACGTCTTCTACTATGGAGACATTTATATTTTATAAAAGTTTGCTTATTTATGGAAATGAATTTCAAATTTACACACAAAAGCAAGCTTATAGTGACCCTATGAATTTATTTTCTCTTGTAGGTTTATAAAAAAAAAACTTTTTTATATTATTTTTAACAAATTTTGAAAGACTATTCAAAATCTGTTTAGTGCTTAGGTTATTTAAAAAATTTGAAAAAAATAAGTGTGACTATAATTGTTTTTAATACTAAGCTGTGTTCTCCAACCTTTCATGTGGTTGCAGGTTTGGTATACATTCACTTGGGTCCAAAAGTTTCTTTACACAATGTTCAAGTTTGATGTTTAAGAATATACTTAGATATACATATTTTTGTAAGTTTCACAAAATATATATATTTTAGCATGAACATTCAATTATGTTCTTTCATATCTCCCTTTTTGTAAAAATGTAGTTTTTGTTGAAAAATGTTTTTTATTTTATGCTTACTTAACTCTCTACAAAAGTTTAAGTTTTCAAAGAAAACATGAGAAAATGAATGTGTAAAGAAACTTTTGGACCCCAGTGTATGTTGAAGAAAGCTATTATTTGCAGACATTGAGATATGAAACTTGTTGGATATATAATAATTATCATAAAATTTGAACAAGTTGATATTACTTCTACACATGTACATGTATTAATTATTAAAAATTAGTTCAGCTCAAAATTTGATACATTCCATTTAAATATAGTAATGTTAGTATTTTTGTTTTTCGTAGCTGTAGAAAAAATCATTTTTCAAGACAAATGGCTAAACTGACATTATGTCAAGTTATTAATGTATAGATACGGTATTAAACATACTGCAGTCTGAAATCCATAGAAACATAATGCCAGTATTACAGGACATACAAATTGTGTTGGAAAAAAGATCTGTCACATATTGCTTAGTAAACTATAGGAAGCATCTGAAATAACTGATTAATTGCTAATATTTGCACTGCTTGCAAAACCATTTATAACTTTTTTGATAATGTACTTGCTTGTTTGCAAACCTGCCTTATTCAACTCCGGCCATGTTTTACACAAGTATTTTGAACAAAAGCTGTGCTTTTACTCTATGCAAATTGTTGTCTTAACTTAGATAACTTTGATTGCATGACATTTTTTAATTTTATTTAGTTTTAATTTATTTGTGCACATTTCGTTTGGGTCAAAGAGTTGTGGACAACCAATGTGTGTTTATTTATTTGTCTTGCCATTTTTTAGTCTAGTTAAATACAATGCCTTCCAAAAGTTCTTTAACAAATGAAACTTTGAGAAAAATTGATCATGCATGCTACAAATAATTTTACTGAAATTAAAAGCTTATTCTTGTAACATAGTTAGAATCATATGTCGATGAACTAATTAATGTTAATTTTGGCTTTTGGTCAGATTTGATTGTAAATTGGCTCATCCTAAAAACAAGATTTTGTTCAAGGACATTTGAAAGGCACTGTTAGTTCTATGGTTCTTTGTAGTGCTGCAACGATTCACAGGAAAGTCGATTCGATGCGATTCGATACTTTTTCTTTCGATTCGATTTTTTTCGATTCGATTCATTTATTAATATAATTTACTTCAAATATGCATTTATACATTAATTTGAGCTTAAAACTAAATAATATGGACTAACTAAAAGTGTTACTGAAATTTGATAACACGAAACTCAAAAATCTGCTAAATTAATATTTGCTTTTTTCAAGTACGAAATGGTTTGGGTACGAATGTAAAGTTCGCGAAAATGTATTATAATTGTAATTTCGACTAAAAAAGTATAAACAGCATGGAGCATAAATTGTAGAAAGATGCAGTTCTTGATATACTACTGTACATTTCACATAAACCTATGCTTTGTAGGCAAATATATTGAAATTTGAATTATCTAACATCAAAACTTGACCGGTAAAATTCAATCACACCGACCCAATTTGCGTAGCGTTGGGGCATATACTGTAAATAAATTTTTGGAACAGAGTTTCCATGCTACTTAAATCGTAATGGAAACTTTAGAGAAATGTAACAAAGTTAACCCCAGTTTCACTGTCAACGTACTTTGTCTTTTAGGTGAGCCTTTGCTTTTATCGTTATAACTTACGTAAACATGTTAAAAGTCAGTATCGAATCGAAACTCGCGGGTCCCGAATCGAAATCGAATCGGCGCCCTTGCAATCGAGTTTCGATGTATCGAATCGAATCGTTGCAGCCCTAGTTCTTTGTAGACTTATCTATGCTGACTCAATCATTCACATTCCTAAGATTGATGTTCGAATATTCTGTTTTACATAGTTTGTGTTGTTCTTTCCTGTGGCAGTAAATTACATTTGACTATTTAAACAGTGTAAAATGAAAACTAGGGTTTCTTATAATCCAACAAGATTAGCCTGAGCTTGACCTTTATGCAAAAATATGTTAAACTCAGTTTTTACAGTCTTTTTTGTGTTGGTTTGTATTTGGTGATTTATTACAAGCTTTCGCCAATATACAGGTACTGAACAATTAATTTTGTTTTCATAAGAATAAATACATTGAAACTGTGTCACAATATTGCAGACTTACATGTTTTCCCCAAAACTAATGTGTCCAAAATTAAAAGTAGATTAACATGCCACTTTAACATATTTGATTTATTGTCACATAGGTTGTTATTAACACATGTATAACTGTATACACGCTTACAGAAACTCATGATTTAATGTAAGTGAAGTGTATAATTATTATAATTAGGTAATTCAAGCTCAGGATAATGTTGTCAAAATATAAAAGTTTATTAACATTTTTTTGGCTTGTCATTTAAGTGGTAGTTTAAATCATTCTTTACTTTGTGTAACAGGATTTTTCTTCATTCATCGTTTCAGATCAATTTGCACAAGCTATAAAACCTGCATTCCAAGTACCTTTATTTCATGGTATTAAAATATATTTTTCTGTGTTCTAATAAAATTTGCTGGACTCAGAACTGTATACGCAATTTCATAATGGCACTTTTAGTTATTGACACCTTGTTTGTTTTCAGAGTGTATGTACATGTAGTTGTCAATTTTAGCTTGTGTGAGATGATTTCTTTTTGTTTTTATTGATATTTACCATTTTTGCATGATATTATAAACATTATGTAATATTTTCTATATGATGTGCTTAACCCATTATCAAATAGTGATGTTTTTTATTTTCCATTTTTTGTTGCTTTTTTTTCTCAAAATAATTTTCAACTTATCATTCTGATTTAATAGGAAGGGTGTAATTGCTAGAACAACATCCTAGAACCAATATATTGTGAACCTGTACCACAAGTGTCTTGAAAATTAAAAACAGGTACATGTACATGCCATTTATGTTCTGCTTTCATAAAAGTATAACATATTGCAATTACTGTATCACAACTTGTATCATATAGAAGCTCGCTTTAAGAAAAACAGCACTTATAAAAATTACTGTATTCTAACCACGAAGGCCATAGATCTGAGTAGCTATTTCATTTAACATTTTGAATTTTCTACATTACTTGCTAGATTTATTAATTTATGTTGCAAATAGCAAAAAATCAACTGGGTTGACTGCATGAAATATGTAATTTTTGCTAGCCTGCATCATTTTCACTAGCCCAAATCAATTTTTACTTATTCTGCACTGCAGGATATTATGAAAAAAAAAATTTCAACCTATTTGTCTCCGAACTGAACTGTTAACTTGGATTATTCACCGTTGATCCAAAATGGGTTGAAAGCTATGATTTTGTTTTCTTTTACTAAAATTGCTTACATGTGTGAGGTCTAAATTCAAGTAATTTTTTGTCAGAACTTAATTCAATAAAAAGAATAACTGAAAAAGTTACCATAATTAACAGGCGAATAAATTATCGCTAAGCATTCAAGTGAATTGCAGACTATGTTAGATATAAAAAAAATATTTGATAAACATTCATGGACTTATATATGTCGATACATTTGATCAATTGCTTTCATTAGATTATAATCCATTTATCAGTTAAATATTCATGACAGTTTTCAGAGGATTCTGGTTTTGAGAGGGTCCAGTTTTTAGCTCGACTTTATGAAGTAAATGGAGAGCTCACCTACTCGCCCTAGCGTCGGCATCAGCGTCCACATTTCTGATTAAAGTTTTTGTGCAGTAAAATATTTTTTTCTTTAACTTTTTTATTTCTATAGGTATCAACTTCATACTTTAAATGTATGTTCCTTATTATCAACCACATCTCATGTACCAAGGTTCATAACTCCAAATTTTTTTTTTCAGAATTATCTCCCCTTGAATTGAACTTTAAATTTTTATTTCATTTTTTTTACTTTAAATTTGTTAAGGTTATGTTTTCAAATATTAAAATGTGTATGTTTCATATCATCAACAACATCTCCTGTGACAAATACTTACTTAGTCGAGCATGCTGTCTTTTCTGACAGCTCTTGTTGAGGGTCCAGTTTTTAGAGTTTTTACTGTGCATCACAAATCTTTCAAATTATGCATATGATTTATATGGAGTCATGTATTGTTGCTAGGTTACAATTTTATATCATTCATGACAATTGTTATAAATATGATCTGATATGTACATAGATTTACGTCTATATTTTAAGTGTTATTAAGAATTATTATAATATACTATTGTTCTTCTATTAAAATATAAGAGTGTTCATTGTTTCTGTATGAATACAAATTACAAATTAAACTGTTGTTTCTTATTTGTACTGTGGAAAAGTCATTGTTACCATTAAACAGTTTTGTAGTAACTAGTTAGGAACCAGCATTAGGGTATTGTTACATAGTAGTTTCCTATGCAACTGTTTTCTACTTAACACCTTTAGCTAGCAAAATCGATTTTGCAAAATGAGTGCATTAAGAACAATCTGACATTTTGGGGAGTCCCAATCTTGGTTTTGCTACTATGAAGCAAATCCATTCCTTAATACTTGGCTTATACAAAAAGCACTTTTTTAAAGTAGCACAACTGTCTCTTGAACACATCAGGGTTGCAATTACATGTACAAGGTTGTCTAGATTTCAATACTATTAGACTTGTATCCAACCTGGGTCAGTAGCGCAGTTGTTAGCGCACCTGGATTTATACCTTTCTATGCAAATTTGACAATAATGTCAATTTTCCTCCATTTATAAGATATATGGAGAAGTTTCTGGCATTGTGGAAGGGTAGGTGAATACTGGTTATAGACGAGGGTCCAGGAAAGCTAGGTTAGGTAAAATAACCTAAAAAATTGTGTTGACATAGCATTAAACCCAGTATAGAAATAAATTAGACTTGTATCCAGATACATGTTATCTTGAGAATCAGGGTTTCAGGTTGATACCCCATGCCCTTACTCATGAAATGTTCCAAAGATTGCTTAATTTACCAAGGTGTAGATGAGTTACCTTGAGGGCAACTTATAACCAAGGCACCATAGTTGGCTGCTCAAATCACAGTTTGTTGGCATCTATGTACTCTTCAAAAATTGATTAATACCCAGTCTACAAAATTAGAATATTAAAGTGGTCATCCGAACTGATCATTTTAAGAACAAGCACTATATCTCATTTGTGGAATTTTGGTTGCCCAAAAGAAATTGTTGTATGCCCAAACTAAAATGTAGTTGACCCAGGCAACCAGACACCCACTAATTTTGTAGTCTGTATACCCCTCCCCCAAATTGTGTTTTTTAGATCTATGTACAAGTGTATTTATTATTGCAACAATTGATTTGAGAAACTGATTTTATAATTATGATGTTATAATATACCGGTATAATTATAAAAATTTTGAAGAGGACTCTGTTCATGTTGCTGACTTGCGACTAAAGTATTGTGAACAAGACTCTCCAAGAAGTTTAGTGAAAAGTTTATAGTTGCCTAATTTACCAGCAGGAAAATAGGGAAAGTTAATGAAAGAATTAGGGCAATACAAGACTTATTATAATTTTTTCACACTCCAGGCAAGCAACTGCCAATGCATGCTCTCATTGGTCAAGTCAATGTTCAGTCCAGTGTAGCAACAATATACAATGCCTTCCCTAAGTCCTTCAACAAAATCCTGTTTTTTGGAGGGCACTGTATGAACACTGCATTTAAATTTAAGGCCTAAACTAAAAAATACTTTGTTTGCCCTTTACCAACCCTAATTTTTTTGGTTGGATTGGTAAGTAGGAAAAATACTTTTTCAAGAATTATCCCTCAATTAGGTAGATCCAGCAAACACAACTTGTTTGTTCATGTATATACATTTTGTATATATTTATCAAATATTCTATAATTTCAACATGTTCCTAAAGCAGAATTATTAGCATAAAGAAACTACCTGAAAGTAATCCGATGAATGGTCGTGACCAACAAAAAAACAACACCACATATTTTTCGAATAAATTTTTTTGAGTCGGCAATTTTTTAGGGTCAATCAGTAAAGGGCAAACAAACTTAATTTTAATTTAGGCTTAAGTACAAGAAACGACAACAAAATGCAACAGTGAATTATTTATTGAAAACTATATATAATCATAATAATGTAAAATGGATTTAACAGTTGTATATATTTAAACATATAAATATAGAAGACCACCAAGAAATATACCATTCTCGAACCCAGAGGCTATCAGGATTCATTGATACTAGCCTCTGGCACCACACAGCCAATTTCAGGAATGAAACATCATAATTCTACATGACATAGTATCGACAGTCTTGATAACCTCTGGAAACGAGAATGGAAGTATACATGTATATGCATATTGCAGTTTATCTCAACCAGCAAGTATTGTGGGTAAAGTTTGACCCCGACCTGACCTTTATGCAAGTTTATTTACATTGAATGCAAATGTAGTATTAATGCTCTATTACACCGTGGCTGTGAGGATTATGTGTTGAAACTTAACACATAAACATACTTCTATAATTTTACAACCTCTGCCAAAGTGTAGAATAGGCGTGGTACTGATTTTCGTTGGGATATGTGTAGATAATTATTAGATGCAAATGTAAAAGGTCATATGGGGGTTAAGCTTTATGCACTATATACAAGTATATTGCAGTTTATCACAAGAGTGGAGAACATTTATACAGTATTACATAGATACACAATACTTAATTATCTGTACAAAGGCTGTAATAAGGTGCATGGTTACCACACAGGTATAAGTATCAAAATGTTTGTAGCACAGGTACAGGAGCTGTATTAGTATTAATGTAGGTCTGTGCTACAGTTTACAGCTATATCATAATCATATTACCAATACTTAAAAGTGTATAAAGCTATATCTGAAAATGTAATGAGAAAACAAACTCCAGGTTTGAATATTTCTAAGCAGTAATATTTACAATTGTATAGCTATTATTCTTGACTTCTTGTATAATGATAACTATAGACAAGAGTACAATATCATATTGATACCTGATCAACTCATTGGGAGTAAACTACATTGTATTTCTTATGAAAATTGGCAAGTGATCTACTCACACCTAAAGGTGATTAATTGTATAAGCTAGCCAGGTAACTGTATCAAATACTATTAGTTTCATTTAAATGCTCCAATATCTAACTCGGGACAATTCTTGGGTAACAGAGGTATACAACACTTGCACTCCCTCGCCTTTATGCTGGTTTAACCCTTTACTGGTAAATCCTGTGTTTTTACAATTTTACCCACCACCCTTCTCAAAATGGCTGCCACAGGACTTACAATTGAATGTTTCGCCTGAATTTATTTTTGATGAGCATCCCTGTTCAAAATATACTTCTGGGGGTACCAGTATAGGGATGTGCAAGATTGTTAAATTATGGAACCTTCAGGACTAAAAAGAGCAGTTTGGGTTTTAAAGATTTCTATTGCTGATTTTATGCTATCGAATCTGAACAATTTGACCGAAGTAATAATTTAACATTTTAAAGGCTCTCCAGGAGCACTGTATAGTAATATAATGAAAAGCCAAGATATCCTACTTTGATACAGTCACCCGTGTCATAGGCGGATCTAGCAGGGGGTCAGGGGGGTCCAGACCCCCCTAGAATTTCCAAACTGTACCTGTCCATTAGTATATTTCTTGACTGTAAATCATCTTTATGTAGCATGAAGCAATTTTTCTTGTTGCTTAACATAGATTTAATGATTATGTAGTTTTTATTATAAATATGTTGCATCATTCAGCAAAATGTGTATTGTAGTTGTGGTTCGAAAGTTTGGATCCCCCCTAGAAAAAGTTTGGACCCCCTAGAAAAAAATCCTGAATCCGCCCCTGCATGTGGTTTCTATATAAATGATACTACATTACAACATTGATAAACATGTAAAATGTGATTTTATTATTACAGATAATGACACATAAAAATGGTGTTTTTTGTGAAAATAATAACAACAAAGATTTTGCATACATGTATGACAGTCATAAGATACATGTATATATTTTACTCAAAATACAAAGTTCAAACTGGTCATTTTAGCAGCTAGCACTATATCTTGTTAGTAGAATTTTGGTTGCCCAAAAGAAATTTTTGGTTGCCCAAACTAGAAATTGGTTGTCTTGGGCAACCAGACACCCACTAATTTTGTAGACTGCAAACAGAAACTCAATATAATAATCACTATTACAATTAAGGTCTACATGATGAATTTTTAATCAGACAATAAATGATATAGACATATATCAAATAAAGCATTTAATAACATAATCTCAGATCATTACCTTTACACATAAGAATCTACAAACCAATCAACATAAACAAGAACATAGTACACAAAGCACATTGATGAAGATAAGTAAAAACAAGTAAATCTGTGAGCTAATGCTCACTAGTGATACCCCCGCCAAAATCTAAAAATATGCGACAAACAGGAAGTAGATGAGCAAGGAGCATGAAATCGCTTTACACCACATGGGACTATAGGATGAAGCAATATGCAAAGTTTTAGGCTGCTGCATGTTATAGTTGCTGAGAAAACTGCGACGGAAATTTTGTAACGGACGGACGCACGGACGGACAAGGGTAAAACAGTATACCCCCCTCTTCTTCCAAGCGGGGGTATAATTACCATTAATATTATAGAACTACATGTTTAATATACATACATGTATAAACAATGTCATTGGATAATCAAAACAAAAAGAAAAAGTTCAATAAATCATTTAATTATTTTAATCTATATAATATATCATCAACAAACATTTGAATTATGTATTTCTCTCTTTTAAACTGAGGAGCCTGCGGGATCAGACCATGTTGTCGACTTGACAGTTGTAAATCTGTCTGAGTTATTGCCCAAAATCTGTGAATAAGAGAGCAACAAACACAGTCTCTACATACTCCTCGGTTAAGACAGTAAGGCATTGAGAAAAAAATAGAACTATGCATAAATGGAAAAAAAATCAACAGTATACTGTATATAATGGTAAGAATAGCATAATAAAAATTTTGATTTAGTTTTCCCAACAAATAAGGGTCTGAAACTAATAACAAAGAATAATGCTTTATATATACAAGTTTTTCTCTATACTATATCAAAATAATAATGCTTTAAAAAGATAATTAATCAACATACAAAAACTAACACATGAACCATTCAATGAAAGGCCAAGAAAGTTCTAAATAAAAAAAAAACCAATCCACAATTCCAAACATATGACAGGTTGTCCAACCGAGAAACCTAGTTTAAGAGTTAATGTCAAGCCCTGGAATTCAAAACTGGCATTATACTGAATCAGAAACATACATAACGATATCTATGTCTCTGACTGAATGAAATTTCTGATAAAAATTGTAACATGATTTTACTTCAATGAATTTAATATTTTTTTGGTCTCATTAGATTTTAAAGCTACAAGTACCTCACAGTTGCTTACCCTATTTGTGATACCAGGTTATACAACTGTGTATTACTAGCAAAGACTAACAGCAAAAAATCCTTGATTATAAAAAGCAATACAAAAATATAAAAAATATACAAATCATTACTAACTATTACTAACTTGCTAAATACATTTTTTAAACAAAATAAAAAATTAACTGAGCTCAAAAACAAACAAAAATATATTAAACAGTCATAATCAAAAACAAACATACAAATTGACTAATCAATAAATCAGATATTTGATGATTATAAGTCCCCCCCATTAACACTGTGCCATGAGAATGACCTATTTTTTTACCCTGCTTGACCCAAATTATTTTGAACGGGAATCTTATGATATTATGGCAATACATCAAAAGCATTTATTTTACAATGCTATTTTTGTTCAGAGTGAGTTTTCATCCAGTAAACCATTAAATACACTGACAAACCAGCTTGTAAAATTATTCTCTCACAAAACTTTCCTTCTGGGTGTGGGGTATAATCATCAAGCAATATGTGTAAATATACAAGCAATGTAAATATAAGGGCAAGAAATTTAGAGGACTAAGTAACCAAAAAATAATATTAAAATAAACAACAAAAACAAATGAAGCATCAAACATAACAAAGAAAACAATAATGAAAGAGGATTATAGAAAACATACAGAGGTAACATTGGTTTCTAGGTAACAATCTAGCTTAATTATGCAACAGGATTAATTATTTTTTGTTGTTGTTTGGTTTATTACCATAGCAACACATTGTATAGGTATTGTATTGTACAGAGGTAAATAATGCAAGTTGTGATAACAATTACAACACAAACCTAGTTTAACTTGGTCATTGAATACAGTGCTATCCATAAGTACATTTACACTTTTAAAAATGAATCGTTATTCTTAATTTTTACGGATATTTAAGAAATAAAAAAGTATTTTAAGATACAAGTACACTTATAACTATTACAATTGTGTAAAGTATCAATACCCCCCTTTCAATCATTACAATCTTTTATAATTGTGTAAAGTATCAATACCCCCCTTTCAATCATTACAATCTATTATAATCTATTATAATTGTGTAAAGTATCAATACCCCCCTTTCAATCATTACAATCTATTATAATTGTGTAAAGTATCAATACCCCCCTTTCAATCATTACAATCTATTATAATTGTGTAAAGTATCAATACCCCCCTTTCAATCATTACAATCTATTATAATTGTGTAAAGTATCAATACCCCCCTTTCAATCATTACAATCTATTACAATTGTGTAAAGTATCAATACCCCCCTTTCAATCATTACAATCTATTATAATTGTGTAAAGTATCAATACCCCCCTTTCAATCATTACAATCTATTATAATCTATTATAATTACCCCCCCCCCTATCAAATGTTACAATCTATTATAAATGACTTTTAATACATAAATACATCTATGAATAATATTAGATTGTATCAAAACAAAACATCATTCATGGAAGTGTAAAGATAGTTTTAGATGGCACTGTATGTGTGCATGATTTATCTGTGTCACTGTAAACATATTATTTTTTTACCCTGATTATTAGAGCTAAATGCAATTAATTAACAATTGAATTAAAGTCTTTCTAAGCAGGCTTTTACACAACTCAAACAGTTTTACAAACATTTAGATTTATTCTGCAAATAAGGAGAAGTTTTCAGCTCATTATGAAACAGGTCACATGAAACAGGTAAAATGATGAAAAAATGATGAAAAAATGTTACAAAACTCCATAATACATTTATCGTAACAATAAGAAAATTCCACACATTTAAACAGGTAAATTTGTTTGATTATAAAAAGGAAGTCTGACTAAATGCCAGACAGGTGCAGAATATAACAAGGTGATTGGAGACATTTTATACAAACAATAACAAAGACACATCTGATGTAAGTCACATAAAATACAGTGATGCTTTTCACAAAAATCTAACGATAAAAATCATTGTAAGTTAAAGATGTGAAAAACTGATAATACGATCATTTTTTGGCCAATCAATTCCAAATGTTATTTAATTAGGTAGATTATTGTATACCTATTGAATATCATATCATACTTACGTTTATTATTCATCTGACTTTGAACTGCAAAATTTAAGAAATTGACTTACAATAACTTTTTTCGTAAGATTTTTTGTGAAAAGTTGCACAGGTGTTTTATAAATCATCAATATCAACAGTTTAAAATGTATATTTCATCATCAAATATAATAAATTTACTTTTAACATTATTATATGTATAAACCAACAAAAATCATAACGTATAGTAAGGCCTTTTATAATAAAGCAGATTTTATGTTTAACAGTTAAACATTTTTTAAATAGACCATTGAACTATTTGCTAAAAAAAGCCAGTGAGTTCAAAGTCATTACCAAATCTCTACTTTTTTTCATCAATGCATGTTATTTTGCTATCCTAAGATAGTAAAAGGAACTATATGTATATGCATGTATCGTCATTTAAAGGAGGTCAACTCACTTAACCTAGCTTCCCTGGTCCTTATTCTATAACCAGTACTCATATTTGGTGGCCAGTTGACCTACTCATATTCCCATTATACACCTGATCATACTCTGCAATAGTATGTAGGTCTGGCCTGGGAATTCAACCCACAATCCCTGGATTTGAAGTCTGACGCACAATGGACTGTGCTAACTGGGAAGTCAAGTTCTGATTTCCATGAGATTGTAAAAGATCTAATTATCACCAACAATATACAATACATCAAACAATGACATAAATATATCAACTATTGATTCAGTTAAGTTCCACTATCTGGTATTAAAATCCATCATCTTAATAGGAGAACAGTCTTAATATCAAGGGTTGCCCACAAGACTGTTGTTACTCACTCTTTAACGCAATGCACTTACTACAGTCTTGCGGGCGATCCTAGATATAAGGACCCTTTTTCTTTTCTAATTCAGCATTTGGGACTTAAAAATCGCCAAAAATTGCACGATTTTTTAATAACCAATGTGATCTTTATAGTAGATACTTACTGTAAATCCATTGCAAATAAATATACACATGTATATAATCAATAAAAATTGAGACAAAAGTGAGAAAAACAATATCAATATACATGTAATGCAACTTTGGAAAACATAAATATCCAGATAACCAAACAAGAAATCTTCTCAATAATTATAAATTCATCATGATACTAACTGTGAAACACTTAGATAAATGCATAATGCCACAAGTGACTAACATGTCAAAGGATCCATGCATAACTAGTATACGTCAACTTCATTTACACAGATAATTAAGACTAGTATTGCATTGACCTGTTAATGTACAACAAATCTTAATCATGATCAATTTTCAGTATTAACACAAGCCTGATTGGTGATTGAAG
Source organism: Mactra quadrangularis (assembly GCA_025267735.1). Taxonomy (NCBI): domain Eukaryota; kingdom Metazoa; phylum Mollusca; class Bivalvia; order Venerida; family Mactridae; genus Mactra; species Mactra quadrangularis. The sequence goes on along the minus strand of CM046301.1, from coordinate 40,071,303 downwards.
AAACAAATCCAGTGTACACATTCACAGAGGTTTTCGTGAACAAAGGTGAAAGGTCAAATCTTTTAATTTACTAATGTTCTGATTTTCATAATTACACAATTTTTGAACTTTTTCTGATGACCCAATAATTCAGAATTTCAGATCTGCAACAGTCTTTGATATAAGTCTAGAGCCAGGTCAGTCTGAACTCTGTAAAGGTTGCATACTAGCAGCTGCTTATCTTTATACAGTGAATTAGATCTCCCTTACATTAACAATGAACTGCTCCAAATTTCAGATAAGATTAGTCCATTAATAAAATTCAAGAGGTTCAAGGTCAAGATTATTGAAAATCAGGAGGTTATGGGTCAAAGCTACATATGATATTTATTTATATGACAACAATACATCATAAAACACATGGTATATTCATAACAAATTCAATAAAAGGGATATTCCATTAAAGCAAAGCCCATCTTTTTAAAAACACAGTACATTCAAAATAGGCCATACCTTTATAAAAAGGATTTTTTCTTAAATCGAAAAACTGCTGCAACAACACTATCAATCCCTTAATAACAATAATACTTTGTCTTCAACTCCACAGGGTGATGCCACTTAATGGAACAACCTTAAGGTGTATGTAAGATATAAATATAAAGATATACAAAGACTTGACCATATTATTCAATTATCACATTATTTAATTTAAATATTTCAATAAATGCAGTAACATGATATAACAAATCTAAATTAGACTCAATCAATTATCACAGAAAAAAACCCATTAAAACATAGACATTGCAATTTGCACAGAAAATAATTTGGATCACATATAGTCTGAAGTTTCTAACAATGAAAATTGTAAATGAAATTACAAAAATCAGAATAAAAAAGGATTAAAAAGACTAAATATGCAAAATTCCAGGCTTATGCATTAAGTCAATTATTTAAATCTAATGATTCAATCTTTGTTGGGTACAATGTAAATCTCCCATGCATTTTTACATTAATGAAAAAATAACACATTTGTAAGTTAATTTAGTTCAAAAAGTGAGATGACCTTTGAAGCACTATTTTAAAGCATTATTTTATTTTAAGTAATACTTTATTAAATACTAGTCAAATTAACAGAATACCATGAATAACAAATGCTGCAGATAAAACTGTTAAAGCCTTTGGTACAAGTACATAGCAAGCTCAGTCACAAACTAAATTCTTGACTCTTATTGTGAACAAGATCAACCTTTCAATGACGATGAACTGCTCCAACCTAACTAGCTTATAGTAAATGAAAACTAGTTAGGTTAATCAAAGCGCCAATGACGCTATCTGGACATGGATTAAACAGGGCAAATTTTATCCAAATACATATAGAGAGGTTGGACTAATGATCTTTTTCTTCTAAAATTTACAAACAAACTGCATTACAGCGGATCAGAGAAGCTACATTGATTATGTCTACAGAAGAAATCAGTACACATGTATATGATCTATTTTTAGACACTGGAAATTTGTAGGCGTCTCTAATTTTAGCGCATTGGTGTTACAGTCGACAAGAACAGAAAGTTACATAACTTGTTATCAATATTTTAGTAGAAGAATGTTGGTTCCTTATTGAAACTGTTTAAACTGAATTAACAAGGATATTTTTATGTATTGTGAGTAAACAACAAAGACTGCTTGATACTGTCAGATATTGTTATCAAGGGGATTCAACTTAACAACATACCACAGTGCTGAATCTAACTGCGCATGACCTGTCGAATGTCTACGTCCGGTACATTTTTTATGCGTTTAAAAATATGTTGCCTACTAAGACCTGAATTGCTAACGCAATCCATGTCAAATACCTCTAACCTGGCAAATACATGTGCTTCTTGTATTTCAACTACAGTTAAGTCTTGATTATCTGAAATCGGATCGAACAAATAACATGGATTATCCGAAATGATTTGTCGGTCCCGAACATTTTGCTATACAAAGTATAGTAAAAAAGTCTGTTTTATTCGAAATGGGTTATCCAAATGTCATGGATTATCCGAACTAAAATTGTGGTTCCTACGTTAAGAAAAATTATAGATTTCACACCCTTTATCCGAAGGCGGTCAACTCTGACGATGGGTAATTCCACTTATTATGGAGACGTAGACAAAAGGGCGTGAAAAACATATGCACCTGTATATTGTAAAAATTTCATAGAGACTCTATTTAACATCAATATTGTAAATCATTTCATAATTGATAACAATAATTTATACAATATTTATATATAAGACAATTGTGCAAATTTATTTACAGTGTTAAAACATCATAAATTATTAACGGTCTACTTACAGACAAAATTACAAATATGACATTCTGTCTAAACATAACATCATATACAAACATGTAGTTTATTAGTTCATTTCTAGTTAACTTTTTGTTTATCTGTTTATTTGTTAAAACATGTACATTGTATTTTTTGTATGTTTAAAACAATGTATATCACCTTAATGGTGGAAATAAAGAGTATATATATGAGCGTAAAGTATATATATGAGCGTAAATTGTCTTTAAATAGTTAATACAGTTGTAATTATCAATTAAAAGAAACTTGTGTTCGCTATTAAATTGACTTTATTAAAATAATTGTTTGTTTTCTGGGGTTTTTTTGTACTTGAATGAATGTCGTAAAATATCAAAGTTGAAAGTGTTCAGTATGTTTTCGCATACCTTTAAATTTGGCCTTATTTCGTTAAAAACTACAGACAAAACTCAGCCGCGGATTTAGGCCCGGGCTAAAGGGCTGCAGCCCCCCCATCTCAGCCCAGAGATACGTTTTCCAGCTGAGCTGATATACTCTAGTGCATTTAAGGTCCGTAGTGTGTCCGTTATCAAAGCGGTTAATTGCTAACATCCGGTTGTTAATCTCTTGCCTAGGGGCTTTGTTGAGAGTGTAATTATCGATTAACAAGTTGTTCACGCTTGACCAGAGATATAGATCTATGTCACTGGCTTGACTAACAGGACCATTAGAACGGTGTTGTTGATTGACTGATCTGAGAGATGTGTTTGGACTGCTTTAGAATTAAGTTTTTCTGGTTTATCTTAAAATATATTCATTTTCCATCTTAATAAATTTTACGTATTACTTATTTTCATCCCACTTTAAAACAAACTTAAGTTTGTATCAATTATTTTTTGGTACAAGTTTAATCATTGTTCTATTTTATCTATATGTTGAAGTAAATATAATATAACATTTTTGATACATGGTTAAGATACAGAATTGGATTTAAATAAAGTCCTGTTATTAGTCTAAATATTAGTATCAGCCATTATTCCCTATCAATTTGTTGATATTTTTTATTTGTATGGTCGGTTAAAAAGCTCTTTACAGCGTATGTTCACTTATCATTTTTTGCATTTAATAAAATTTACTTAGTACTCACTTTCTTACTTTTATATAAGTATATATTCTGGTTGTTTGTAAACTCTTTACTGGTTGCGACATGGGTGAAAGTGGTCATCTTTCCATCATAATGCACCAGGCCCAGCAGGCACACGACGTTGATTCAACGTTGTTACAACGTTGAAAATGAGACAGTACGTTGATCAACTAATTTTAAACCACAAATAAATATTTTATCATCGGATGTTGATAACCGACGTTGAAACAACATTGATAATGGTTGTAGTATATTTTAAATTGTTTTCTTATTTCTTTATAATATTGCGATTATTTAGATGGTATATTATCTTCACCTCAAAGTATGCCCAAAATATTTTCTATTGACTATGAAATACAGAAACTGTTACTCTCTCACTATTTTGAATATTCTCAAACGAATATTCTAGAAAGTGCTTTTCGCGCGTTTAGAAACTGCGCATGCGTGACGCATTCAGAAACGCGCAGTGCTGACCTCGACTTTCTAAAGCGCTGACGCAGATCTAGTCTAGAAAACATTAGTTTGAAGGTATGTACAACGATATTATACTAACATACTATACTTGTCATTGTTCTGTTTATAGATATCATTTGTTTTTTTCACCCACGACTGGTTTAAGAGTTGAAAATCATGTGTGTGTTCAAGAAAGCCTTGTCGGCGCCATTATTCAAATCAAATATTCTATTCCCTTGTCTTACGCCTGCAAATAACATTCTATTAAATGCATTCTGTGTTTAAAAATTATGTCAAATTCTGTTTGTTGAAAAATTAACAGAAACTTATCCATTGTATAATGTAAACTTCAAGTAGGTGGGTTTCAGACGTTTCGTCCCGATGTCATTCGACCCAATAGGCCAAATTGCACGGAGACGATTCGACCCTATGCCGATTTAACCTTATTTTGTAGAACAGACTGTTAGTGTGTAAATAAAATGAGTATTATATTTGCATAATCTGTGGGCAACAGTTCTTTTTGTATTATTATGATTCATATTATTTATTTCAGAGTCAGTTTTACGTATACAGAATCACTAAGGAGCCACGAAGTGCAAAGTCAATGGAACCATAATGAAGTTTTTAAAATATGCCCCAGAAAGGTCTGGAGGTGGGGGCAGAAGAGACCAAGCTTAATATTTGTTACATATAGTTTTATACATATAGTTTTTAGTTAAGTGTTTGCTAATTTGTATGGGTTAATGAACCATTCTCATTGACATAGTGATTAAATTGTAAAATTATTGGATCTTTTCTCATGTTTTTATTTGTCCATGTTATACAGTTTTTCAGTCGGCAGATATCTAGATCAAATATATATCTAGATCAAACTCTGAAAAAGGGCTAAATACAGCTTATATTCAACCTCCTTCAACTATAGTTCAACTAAAACCAACCTTAGATCAACGTGGAATCGGCTATAAATCACCCTAATAACAACCAATTATCAACCAGATTTCAACCATCCTCCAACCTAATGAGCGTTGAAGTAACGTTGAATTAACCTTGTATCAACGTTGAACACAACGTTGAATCAACGTTGATATTTCAACGTTGGCACAACTTTCAAATCCTAAAATAAATCCAACATAAAAACAACGTTGTGGTTCAACGTTGAAACAACATTGTTTCAACGTCGGTTTGCCTGCTGGGGGGCTATTTCAAGATGCTCTTATTTCATTACCAATTGACTAACAGATATGCAGCTTGGCCAAGTTATTCCCTGGGTGACCGGCTTTCAGACAATGATCCCGATCTTTCTTGGCGATGAGGGGCACTGCGGAATTCACTAAATCCAGAAAAATAACCAATTTTAAGGCTCTAAAAATGCGTGATTGACCAGTTAAAAGTTTAACCTGTGCAATAAAAATGCACCAGAATGCTCGATTTTAGACCTTCATTTTTCAAAATTTCCGGGGGAAACCCCCGTACCCCCACCAACGGGAGGGGATACCCCTCCCGTACCCACCCCAAGTTGGGTCTACCAGCCCCCCCAGGCAGCCCTATTCTGTATCCGCCCCTGAAACTTACATATATAAGACAGGTAATTTCTGACTAAATCATTTTATTCTCGAATATGAATTCAAACACTATAACACACGTTTTACAAGCCGAGGAATTTGGCGCAGGACCAGGTAACGGGGGATAACCAAATCGGCTCTCATTAGCCTTTCATTCCGCTCTGAGAAATCCAGAGAAGGACCCAGAAATGGGGTGATAACTGGATGAAAATGACAGATAAAATTGTAAAAAAGACTTGTTTAGTAAATGCTCTACTTAAGCAAAAATCACCTCCTTCTTTAAAACTATTGACTCTATAATGAGACGACAACAACGATGTTATTCGTCAGTGACTTAAACCATACCATCCGTTGTCGGAATCAATATTATTTGTTCGTGACTTAAGCCTTAACCTTCCGTTGTCTTAATGTTTATTGTAAATGTTATGTGTTTAACATATAAATAATTATTTGTTACTTTTCTAGATGTGATAGTGTATGTATTGTAAATAAAATATTTTAAACTACATGCTACTTTGCTTGTTTATTTTTTATTTCACCACTTCTTTATCTTTTTAAGAGTAAGACGTGTATTACAGATTATGACGTCAACAACTACACACAGTCTGTCAGATTTCAATCTCTTCCAACCAAGAAAATACACATACTTTCAAAGATTTTGATCTTTAATCACATAGAATCAATACAACCAGGGAGTTTTAAATGTAGCAGCAAGTTATACCATGTATAAACATACGAAGTATTAATGACCTTAACTTATATTTAGCAATGTTGGATATTCTTACCCAAGACCTTCGAAACCCGCTTTATCCGAAATCCCGGATTATCCGAATTACTTCTTCGGTCCATACGAATTCGGATAATCGAGATTTAACTGTATTTGCAACAAGATTATGTATACATTACCTAAAAAAACTGTATAATTCTATCTGTCTATCTGAGCCTCTTTTACCTTTTAATTAATAAACATGCTTGAAATTGCCCTTGATGCATATTTGTTTACATTCTTTTGCAACACTTGACTTCGTAAACTATGTCCGTCCATGTACTAAGTTTAAAATCAAAATGAATAAATATATATTAAGATTCATTTGTTTTGGGGAGTCTATCTAACAACTGATATGAAAGTTAATCATTGGCAAGTTCAATATTGTTTACTAAAAACATAAGATGTACGTGTACATATGAAACAAAATGTCAACATACAAATCTCAAACAACATAATAAGAAAAAAAGTAAACACTAAATACAATAACATAGTTATAAAAGATAGAGTAAGCCAATGTGATGAGATCTAGGTTTACATGGAATTCTGTATATGTAAATAATGACAACATTGAATGAGATTTTAATCTTATTATCAAATGTGAAATTTCAAAGTATTAGTGCTTAGTTTTTAACATTTTCATTTCAAAAATGCAGTTTTCACAAGCAGTTTAATTAGAACTCAGAAGCAATGATGAAATGAATAGTACTTTACATATTAAGTATTTAAATTGCATATATATTTGTGGTATTATCTCATAAATAAAGAACATTTCATTGAACATAAAATGTAGCCTGTTTTAGTAGACTGCCTTTCCTTAAAGAACCTTTTTTCTTTTCTTGTCCCAGCTCTACAGATTCATCTTTAGGTTTCTGTCTCAACGTCAAAGATGTTGACTCATTCATTGAAAGGTCAGGGTCAAATGAAGTGAAATTTTCCATCATGCTAATACCACTGTCAGAAGTCATATCAAGGTCAAGGTCAGATTTTTGAGGTGATGACCTTGACATTAGTTGTTGTGGAAGTTTACCCTGGAGGTAAAGGTTTGACACAGAGTCAGCATACTCAATAATTATTCTGTCCAACCAAGTGACATTATCAGGGATGAATATTCCACCTTCAAAATATCCAAGATGGCCACCATGTTTAGTTGTCATAAAAATACAATTGTCATGATTTTCTGAAACAAAAAGAAAATCAATAAATAACATCCAACAAATTACTTTTGACATCCATAATTTCAAGCTGCAGATCTTTTACATATTCAAGCTTCAAAGTTGTATTACTCACACATTGGTATAGAATTTTAACAGAAAAGGTACATCAAATTATTAAAATCACTAAGCTTCAGTCCTACTATTAGACAATTTTTAGGGCTGCCATCGAAAGGCAAGTATCATGATAAATTGAGTCAGACAAGGAGTGTAATAGAAGCCACTAAAACTCCTGTGTATATATTTTCTATATAATACTCTCTTGATGTTATGCATGATGTTATAAGTTGTTTGTGACATTAAAACAAACTTAAATAAACTGTATATTTTTGTTTTTGATATTTAACAAGAAACATGAAAACTCAGAAATATAAAAAGTCTTATAGCTAACATATTTTTTAGTTCATACCATTATGAAATGCTAGATAGTATCTATATTCCAAATTGCGAATCGATATCAGATCATCTGTCTGTCGTTTTAAAAATTTTTATGAAGGCCCTAACCATTTTATTGATACAATGTAACAAATTTATCAACTTTACAGAAGAGGAGAAATAACAAAATTATAGAACTACATAAAAGACATACCTGCAAATTCTCTTGGATATTTAAACAATGATGGTGGCACTAATGGATCATCTTCAGAATTCATAAATAACATTGGTACTTTAATCTGTAATGTATAATATACAATAATTATTCAAATTTCATTAATATTCTTCCAAATACAGTGCTCTTTAAGAAATTGTACATAAATTTTGTAATACCTTTGGGACTGGTTAAATTGTTACCATTTTGCAGTTAGCTTATTTTTGTACTAGCATGCCCAAATTTAAACTGATACATGCAATGCCATTCAGAATTCATTGGATCTCGGATTTTTTTGATTCCACAGAAATTTTAACCTCTTTGAAAAGTAAAACACAACAAGATGTAAAATTGTCACAAGGTATGCCAGTCAATTTATTTTGTCACAAGACATTTCACAATTTAAGGGCCATTACTCAAGCTGTAACTGAATAGATTGGTCAGGTTGTAAAATAATCCAATCTACTCTGGTGTCACACATTCTCATGTTTGGTAAAGATTGAATGAAATCTGTTTGACTAAAGGAGCAAACAGATTCAAGAAGCCAACAGTCACCTGCTATATCATGTCAACAATATATATTATGTTATTAAATAAGTCATTTGATATAGACCCTTTTATTTTTCCATGGGAGGCGTATTAGCCTGAGGCCAAAGGCCTGGAGCCTATATGACTGTTCCGAGAAAAATAATGAGGTCTAAATCAAATCACTACAAACTGATCAATTTTTGATATTGGCCCTGTTTTATCAACCAATCTGAACACAGAAATTTGTTATTGGACCAGAGCCAATTAGTGTTATTGGCTCTTTAACAGATTTTGGTCCTGTTTTCAGTTTTATTAAACATATTTTGCAGTATGGTGCAGAGAATTTGGCACTTTACAGGACAAATAACACATATTCATTTAATAATAAATATCATTAATTGAGTATGAGAGTATAGAGAGTATCGAGTAAAGAAGACTTACATTGTTAAGACAATAAGCTGAACTATGATCCCTGTAATATTCAAATGCAGATGGATAACCAAGTTTTACACTGAAATAGAAATATTACCAGATTTAAATATTAAGTCCCCTGTTAAATAAGTAGTTCCACTTAATTGACTCCCTAAGATAAAGATTTTTTCTATGCCTGGGTACACAGATGCTTTGTGAATTCAGTCAGACCCCCCTCAAACTAAAATGGGTCAATTTCCAAGGAATGGACAAGCATCCCACATGTTTGTACGACATGTTTTTGGGTTTTAAGACTCAGGATATTAGCAGTCGTGAATTCAAATAAGATGAACGCTAATAATCAAATCTTGTTAACTTTTTTTCTCCTACTTGGCTTTTGATTCTGTGAATATTTTCTTGTCAAATATCGTTACATATTGTTTTCTGTTGAATACTCATGACAAAATGGTTGTTTTATCTTCATGCTAAATTTCATATCATCAACATAAAAACTTTGGATGATAATTATGTTTTTGTTCCTATTTGCGTTATAACTTCTGCTTAGTATAGTTTTGATTCAGAACTCAAACTGATAAGTTTTTCCTTCACAAAACTTTGTACCAGATGTAAATAGACAGAACAAGGATGAACAAAATAAGTGTAAGAATTTAATTTTTGATGACTGCCTTTTACTTTCAACAATAAAATACACAATAACTTTTCTACACTGATGCAACTGAAAATACATAAATTTGATTTCATGTATGAAGTATTAAAACATACCGAGTATAGTTATCATCAATATCAACCAAAGATGTAGCCCTGAATGTTTTAGTCTCATTAAACTGACCACATTTCTCTTCAGCTTCCTTACTAAATAATAACTTTCTATGTCGAGAGAGAATCTTCTTTTGTTTACGAGTCATAAAATAGGTGTAAATTCTTCTACCATTTTCCCATTGCATAAAATGATCTTTAGCCCTAAAAATAAATTAACATAGAATAAACTGGAGAAAATATCTTATAACATCAAATCTGGAATAACTTGGTAATAAACTGTTTTATACAGAAATAAAGAAGACTGTTTTGTTTTGTATGGCTTAAATGTGTGTTCTTCTGCTCCAAAAGAATGCATTATGTGACTCTTAATCCCAAAAAGATTGGTTTTGAATCTAAATTGAGTCAAATTTTGAAAATTTCATTGTATAATTCATATCAGGATATATTGCAGTTTCTTTTCGACCAAAATTTGTATGATTCTGCACAGGCCTCTACATTAACTTATTTTTTTACTAGCCCGGTCGGGCTAGTAAATGCCCAAATCCACTAGCCCTGACCAATTTTACACTAGCCCTGACCAAGGACCTTATTTATAGGGTCCTTGCCCTGACCATTCCAATTTTTCCTGTCTCAATTATTACCGTCTAAATTGACAATACGTCTCATTTAATAGCAGTCATAGTATTTATTGTGGTAAAATATTACTACCATGCATAAATATGCTAAATATGCATGAAGAACCTAATAAAAAAAATTAAAATGAATGTATATTTTGATTTCTTCAATAAAATATCGTGGGTTACCAAATCAACTATCCGATTTTTCCGAGTCGTACATTTTCCAAGGTCCGGACAAGTCATTTTTCATTTTTGTTAAAAATAAAACTATCTTTTAAAACGCCGTGAAAGTTATAAATAGATGTGCATAGTTACAATCGCCGAGCAAATGTGTCGCATAATCGGCTATAACATTACATTGCCGACAGTCTTTATAATAATAAGTTGATCGTGTTAGTATAATTATGCTATGTGTATATGGGTGTATGTCATATTAATTTCTTTGCCTTAATGTACGTAACTCAATGTCATGTACCACGGGGAGTCTACATTTGTTTGCAGCAATTAAATCAATATTAATCCTTTGTTTGGCGATGAGCGTGCGTTGGCAATATTAAACGGATATTGATGTAAACAATTTAAGATAAGATGTGTGTAGGTATTTTTAACACTTAGTCGATGTTTGATAGCGTAACAATGCCATAATTGCAATGTCGCATTGTGTTATCAAAGAGTCCACTTTAATTTAATTGTTAATTACATGTAGAATTAAAACTTCAAACAAGCGTGACCCAATTTTTTTGTTGACTTAGTACGCTAAAAATGGCTGGTAATAAAAAATATCGGGGATCGCGGGAAATTGAATGTTCTTAATTAAAATATATTTTGACGCCCGCTAATTCATCATTTTATTTCGAGAAAGTTTAAACATTAATCTTGCCGTTCATATTTTTCTGAAGAAAAAAACCCCCTACTTTCACCGAATTTACGTATTTTATCGAACGTGTGTAAAGAAATCCCCGGACTAGTATGCCTCAAGACGGCTCGATTTAACACACACATACGCACCAGATTACTTTCAAATGCATTAGGATGCTCGTAAATAAAGCGTAAACAAGTTTTTGTAGCCTTAAATTTGAGATTGGTTAACTGAAATCGGATTGATTTTTGTGGTAATTAAAGTTTTGATCAAAATTAAGTAGCCCGGTCGGGCTACCTACGAGATAACACCACCAGACCGGACCTAACTTGAACCAGTGAATGTCTGTCGGCTGCGCCTTAATGTCGAGCCCTGATTCTGCATTGCCAATGGTGAATCTTCTAATTCCTAATTCAGCACTGTAAATTTGGAGACTTCTTGGCATGCTTCACTACAGATGTACAGTCTTACATCCAATGGTTATCAAGATTCCCGATCTAACACTCACAACAGAACAGAACAGACAAGACTTAATTAACTCAAATCTGTTACCAAGAGGTTATCAAGATTCTTGATCTTAGATAGAGAATCTTGATAACTGCTAGGTGAGAGAATAGCCTCACAACTACAGATAATAGTTAAAGGCTTTGATGTACACCTGGTGCACGATATTAAGACAGCTATCATTAATTCATTGGACCTTTCTAAGAATTCTTTAATTTGTTTTATATCACTTTAAGACAATTTTTCTGTCATTATGGTGATCAGTGAACCTATTTACTGTCATTAAACTGCACTAACAATACACTTACTCATTGATTTCATATCCCTGGCATACAGACATACCACAGAGTACTTTATCTTGGTTCTCTGTACATTCACCTAGGTATTTAGTAACTATATTAGCACCCATACTAAAACCAACAGCTAATATTTTAGCATCAGGATATTCTTCTAATAAATGATCTATCATGCGACCATATTCTGTTGTACCACCTGGTAGGTTATAGAAAATAAGAAAGTTTTAAACCAATAATGGAAATAAGAGATTGATTCTTCCTTTGTTTCTTCCCAAGTATTGATGAGCTTGACATTGTTTGTTTATGTTGGGTTTAACGCAGTAGCAACACAATGTATAGGTCATATAACAGCGGTCAGTCAACCTAATCACTCTGCCTGGAAAGGCTAAATCTCTAGATTTAGCGGTTAACCAACTACTAAGGGCATACTTTTGTCAGTGACTGACAACTGCCCTACATAATTAAAATTCATTGGTAGGAGGGAGAATGTCCATAGAAATATTTTCATGACCAAGCTCCACAAAAGTATGCCCCGTCTTGGAATCGAACCCACGACCCGTTGATCAGTAGACTTACATGCTACCAACTGAGCTAGCCGGGCAGTTCCAGCTTAACATTGGCAGTCTTAAAACTTAGGCAGTGGACAGTGGACCTAGTCCATCAAATTGCCTTTATTCCAGCAACTTAAAAGAATGTGAGTGGTCCAAAGTCCAATGCAGTGATAAGGGTGCAGATTCATCAATGTTTTCTAAACTGAAGAAGTTGCATAACTTTATAATATATTAACATTGTGTTTCAGCAAAGTTTTCTTAAATAAAAAATTTTGTAAATACCTGTGTAACTTAAGACAGCCTCTAACCTTTTGTAAGGTGATTTCGATAAAATTAACAATTGGTTGTTTCACTTTTCTTGTAAAATAAAAAAGCATATTCCAGCTCATATCTCGCCATAGAACACAGATTTGATGATGTATTTAGAAAAATGCTCACTTACCATAGGTATATATACGAGGTGATGTCAATTTTTCACTAGGAAGACAACCTAGATGGTTTAATATAGCAACTCTAAATCCATGAGCTTGTGCATAAGGTGCAAATGTTCTAAGATAAATACATTCACTAGAGTTTGCTATACCAGGGCATATGGCAAGAGTGAATTTTGCTGAAATTATAAAAAAACATGGTCAAAGTAAAAATGAAATATCTTGAAAAATCTCCACTGGCAGAAAGAAGTGTGGCTTAACTTGTAAATATAAAGCAAAACTAAGGTAACTGTAATAAAAATATGAAATGATATCATTTATTTATAGTGGGTTTAGTGGGTTAAGTCTAGCCACTTCTATATATATAAAACAATTTAATTATTCTGGGTTTAACAGCGTGTCAGCACTAGGGATGCAGGATAATACCGGTATACCGGTACATTGCAATACGTTTCAAACACAATACGTACCGGTACAGTGCCGCAATATATCGCGATATTTTTATCTTAATATAAAAGACTATTAGTACATACTCAAACTTGTTTTGCATTATTTGTAGCAGAATTTGACCCGAAACTGTTTCATTTTTGGTTATCTATTTTAAGTTAAAATGTCTAGTTTAAAGTATTGATGTATCTATCTATGACGACTTTAACATTAAGTAGAGGGGTTGGAACTGATGAATATTTTTTATGAATTGGCATTGAGTTAGATACGAAAAGAATTTATGTTTTGGCAAAATTTAGTTTGTATCATTTATTTCAATCTTAACTTATTCTTATTTTGTAGGCTTCCGCATTTTTGCTCTTATCCTTTGTTGACCGCCTTTTCCCTCTATATTTATATTGTCTGCCTAACGCGTTGGCCTTTCAGACTGCACCCCTTTTTAGAATGGGTGGTACGGGAGTTTATTCAATCCAGAAACGTAAACAAACATGGGTGACTCAATCGCAGTGAAAAATCCCAAGGGAAGTCCGATGTTTGGAAGCATTTTGACTGACTGCTTTTCATTTCAAATGATGTATAAATTAATCTGTAACTTCAGAATTCTTTAAGTGCATAATATACTAGCAAGTCGTTAATTGGGTAATTATAATAATGTAATCAGCCTGACGAAGCAGGTTGCTATCAAGACATCTGAACACCAAGACTCTCCCAGTGGTGTATGATCCCTTATCTGATTGATTCAGGAGTCAAATTGGGTGATTATATAAATACACATGTATTTTAGGGCTTTACTATCTAATAGGACAATAAATGTAAATACTTGCACTTATAGTCTCTTAAACTCATGCCAGTAGGGGGGGATGTTAATTTCATTTTTTAAAGATAACCAAGTGAGACCCTGCTTAAAATATGGTGCCATCAATATGATAATAGAATCGACAACAAAAAAATTTGTGTGACCCTATTAACCCCCCTGTACATACCCCTTGAAAGTCGGACACGCCAATTTTACATAAAAATAACAATTTTTTATATCCAACTGTTATAAATCAATTCTTATAGGCTTTCAGTATATCAATATGTAGGTTTGTTAGGCTGCTGAGTTCAAATATGAAGTCAAAATCTAAATTAAACAACTTAATATGGCAGAAAATTCAAAATGGCTGCCAAAATACCCAAATTTTGGACATATTTGGGTATTATACTTACTGGGCATTGAATATGTTGAATCATGCCTGCAATATATCAATCTAAATGTGTTTTATGGTGACGGTTCAAATATTAACTCCAAAACTAAATTTAAACAACCCAATATGACCAAAAATTCAAAATCCAAAATAACACATTTTCAATGTATACTGGTAATCAATGGTACATATCTATATGTTGAATCATGGTTTGTTATCACTCTTAATGCAATTGTTTAGACTATTTGTAAAATACATTGTAATAAAGCAAATAATCATATATTACAGTATAATAATCTGTTTTGCAAGAACTTTTATCTTAATATTTAATGAGGTATGTCAGTTCAACAGAAAAGTCAGATCTGACATTGCTCAAATAATTCAGATTGGTGGCCTACACTTTCAAAGGCTGTAGCAAAGATCCATTAATTTACGTATTTCCCATAGTCCAATAGTGTAATGTTAAATTATACATCATCAGGCAACTCATTATGGGCTACAGTGCTTCCGACCTGGGTTAAGAATGGTGTTATACAAAGTATATCGAGTACAGCAGCACTTCAGTTTATGGTAACAATCCCATGCCTCAAATATGCCTAGCATAGGGATAAGGATTTCTTGACTGAAGATCCATATATCTCATCCTTATCACAGAAATGAACTAAGGCCTGGATGATCTTAACAAGATAATGATAATGATGAATTCATTTATTCATGCATAAGCAAGACAAGAGCACCGCTAGGCGGAGCATTATACGCCCGAAAGTGGTTTTTTTAGTCAGTTTTAAGGTAATAGTGACCTTGACCTTTGACCTTGTGACCCCAAAATCAATAGGGGTCTTCTACCCGATATGGACAATCATCGTATGAAGTTTGAATATTGTGGACCAAATGGAACTTGAGTTATGCTCCGGAAACTGAAACTGTTTTCAGTTTTAAGGTAATAGTGACCTTGACCTTTGACCTTGTGACCCCAAAATCAATAGGGGTCTTCTACCCGATATGGACAATCATCCTATGAAGTTTGAATATTGTGGGCCAAATGGAACTTAAGTTATGCTCCGGAAACCAAATTTCTAACAGATGGACG
Source organism: Mactra quadrangularis (assembly GCA_025267735.1). Lineage (NCBI taxonomy): Eukaryota > Metazoa > Mollusca > Bivalvia > Venerida > Mactridae > Mactra > Mactra quadrangularis. The sequence continues at coordinate 40,055,608 of CM046301.1, read as the reverse complement.
GACGGACGTACGGACGGACGGACGCCAGGGGGTATAACATAATATGCTTGAAATTCTTTCGGGCATATAAAAAGAATCAATACATAGTAGAAGCAATCATTCAGCTTTAGTCTTTCTATCCATATGCCAACATGACTTGTGATGATAAATTATTCATATATTAAGCTATAAACACAACAACTACAGACTGCCATTAACTCTTTTATTAACTTGAATATATGTGTATACTGCTTTTTGTAATTTTGTTGTTGTTGGTTTTACCAACATAGCAACACATTGTATATAGCTGTTAGGGCATATCATGGCAGTCAGTCAATCTACTGAAGAAAGGCTTATCTGTGGATTTGGGTGTTAACCAGTAACTAGGCACATCCTTAAGTAACATCTGCCTTACATGGTTAAGAATCATTAGTTAGAGGGAGAATGGCCATAGAAATCATTTCATGACCAAACTCCACAAAAGCATGCCCCACTCAGGAATCGAACCCACAACCCCTTGATTAGTAGACTTTTGTGCTAACAACTGAGCTATCAGGGCAGCCTATACTATTTAAATTATATCAGTTTTTGTCAGAATGCTTGATAATTTCTGACAGTACGAAAATACTTGTTAAAATACAAGTAAAAATTGAATACAACTGCAAGTTTCACCTCATATTTTTTACAGATTATACCAGTTGTATATGCATGGAATGGTAGATAGATTACAGTCAGTGATTTTAAAGTTAAGAAAATAATAGTCCAAAGTAGTGCTTAATATAGCTACCTATGCTACACTTTTTATTGAAGTACTTTGGTAGTCCAAGTAAAATTTTCATTTGAAAGTCCAAATGATTCCTTTATACAGCTACGCCTCTGCTATATTTCCTTTGAAATATTTTGTTAGCTTAAGTAAGATTTATATTTGTTTGTACTGAAAATTTGTTTCCTATTACAAAGGGATGATTGTCAAATTCCCAGACTAGGCGAGTGATACTCTATCATTAAACCCTATATACTTACCTCTATGGCCAATTTCCTGAGGGTCAAATAGATCATAACTCATTGTAGCTCCATCTGACATAGGTAAATGGTGTCTCTTACCATCAGGCCATTTTGGTTTAGTTCTACCCATCTTTACATGTATAATAGTTTGAAAATGTCCACTTTTACCCCAGAGTAGAGTTGGCTTATACCTGAAAGACAAAGTAATTCATTGTATCAGATAAATAAAAAAGGAGCAAGTTTAAATTACCTAGGTAATAAGTTCAATCACATGAAAAATGACTTAAACAAATTTCATCATGAAGAGCATGTTTAAAGTAAAAAAAGTTAAAGTGTGGTTTAAGGTCTAATTCAATATACAATAGTCATGCTCAGCTGACTTAAACAATTTTGTGCGATTACCTCTGATCATTGAAATCACTGTCAGGCAGATAATCCGTTTGGGGAATCACGTGACCTCTATGGTTCCTAACACGGCAAAAATGATGACCAGATCAACAAATTTAGATGAAAAAGACAGGGTAAATGACATTTAAACGTAACTGATTTTTATCAGACCCAGTGCAGTCTAAGCAGCACAAAATTTTCTTCGTGGCAGCTTTAGCTTGAGTGTGTTTAGGAAGATAAAGAGTAATAGTCCTTTCAACCACAAATATGTCCATGAAACCTAAAATCTCTTATAAAGGCTCCTTGTATTAAGCAATTAATTAACATTGAAAAAAAAATATGACTGAGTACTATTAAATCTGGTGTTTCATGCTTATGAACTAGTATTGAAAGACAGCTTACATGTGAATGTGTGCTTACAATTAAACAACTTCAGGGAAATACTTAATACAATAATTGTAGAAATACAAATGTCTGCACAGAAAAAGTTTACTTAAGCAAAAATAATGTTCATCCGATATACTTACACATTAAAAAATATTGGACAAGAACTCAAAACTGCTTCAATAAATGGTGAACAGTTTTTCTTGTAGAACAACTTTGGAGTCTCAGTAACACTGAACACTTGAAGTAATCTCAGTACAAGCAGAAACACAGGAACAATTAATATCCAAAATATATCCATGATTACAATAGGCTGGATGTAATGGAAGAAAGACAAAAAGTAAATTGCACTACTGGTTGGACAAACAGACTACAGACTCAATTAATTCTATGAGGATCTACTGATGGTTAATGGAATGCCCTCTGAAAAAAATAAATACATCTGGTTAGAATCTGTTTTAGAGTAAATTTTGTTCAACTGTCAATGGCACATACATTAACCCTACTGATTTGAATATACACTACATTACTCACTATAAAATACGTTATCCATAGATATGTGTCAGGAATATCAAGCAAATATTGAGAAAAAATTTAAAGGTTTCCCAAGGTAAATGTAATCACCAATTTAATATATAGCATTCATCAATAAGTACTAATTAGCATATACAGTCTACAAAGGGATTATGGAGACTTCGGTAAATGACTATATTTAAATGACTTAATTTAACAAACAATTTCAAACAATGATATACAAACAAATCATAATGAACATTGATTATCACAAATTCAGAATAATTACACTATACAATATCAATTTACCGATCTCTCCAAACGATTTACTATATAAAATCAATTTACCGATATAGTCATTTACCGAAGTTTCCAAATACCCTACAGAGTGTGTGTGCACTGAGTATTTCTCCTTATTATTTTTGACAGGTGTAAATTTTTTCCATTAAAAATCTATAGAGTAGCAATTGTTTAGCTTCCTGAAATATTCAACAATTAATTAACCTAATAAAAATAAAAAATACGAAGCTTACCAATTAACTTACATGGTACCATCCGAAATTAGTGCAAGTTAAGACTAACAAAACTGACAAGGCAGTCCCTAAAAGGATTTTGTTCTTACTTCTACTCAGTATCTATTATAATAGATATATATAATTTACCTAATCCGATATATACATATAAATATTATGCAATACAGGATGGAATTAACAACGCAATTGAAAAGGCATCTACATTTCGCGTGATCAATAAAGATGGTTGCGTGATGACAGATGAATGGGTTAGGATTTATAACGTTGAAAAAAAGGCACATACTTCCACCCCAAGTAGCAAAAATCTCCATGTTATGATACAATATAGTTTACTCAATGTAATTTTATTCAATAACAGATTCTAGATGCTATATTATGTACATAACAATTGAAATACAAAAAAATTACCTTCGCTCGCTCGAAAAAGATTGTCAAAACAAACCGTTTATGAATGATGGACTTTAAACGATCCAGAATGTTCTAACCAGAGTTACCGTTCGTGGTATAGGTCCAAAGGTGAAGTATAATTTAACAATGCAGATTATTTAATCACGTTAAACAATTAGGTCTAAACAAAGCACACATTCTTACTGTGATAAACATCATAGAATATAAATTATGGGAAGCTTTAAAAGTCGTCCAAAATATGTTTGAAAACTAATGATAAATTAATTCAGGGATTCTATATAGAATCCTTGGTTTATTCCACTGTAGGACTTATATTTCCTACCTGATGAAGGTCTGCGGCCGAAACGTTGTATCAAAAATTAAAAAATAAACTGAAGTGTGAATTATTTTTATATTTTTTTTATTGTAGATTTATAATAATACTGTTATGTTAATTCCGCTATAAAGAACCCGACCTACGTAATTGCAAATTCATGCGAATTTTAAGTACAATATATAAGGAAAAAATGTCCCTTCATCATACTTGATGTTATAAACAATATATTTTACAAAAAATAAATATAACATGGACAACAAATATGAATATATTCTAATAAAAACCGCACAACAAAATATGTGAACAATCAACTGGAAAGTTTATATATATCTCAACTCTTTCTGTTGCATACAACGCACATAATTAATGTACAGTTAATTTCCACTATTAAGACCACCAAACAAAATCCATCGATGGACTCAATAGCGGGGTGGTCTGAATATAGGGATCATCTTTTTCTCATCTTTGACTTAAAGATTATCTTGATTACCTCTGGATACGAGAATGAATGAGTATATAATCAATATTTCTATTGCTTCTACCAGTTACTGGCCAAATTCAACGGACTGAATATAACTGCCAGGTGGAGTAGAAGTAGAAGTTTATAATCAATATTTGTAATTAGTGGGTTCTCATTTTTTTTCGCAAGATTGCTCTTACACAGGTAACAGATTTTATCCTGGACTATCTCCGGTTCTCTGGCGGCGGTTCTTCTATTGACGGGTTTGCCGTCCAGATAGTTTTTCGATCATTAATGTTTTTATATTATTATTTACAATTCTTTAAGTTTAGAAGCACTTAATTGTTTTTGTTTTGTTTTAAAGCATTTTAGAATAAATGCCCATAGCAATCAATCGAAATTGTGTTTGTGTTATTCCTCATCCCTACAAGTTCAACCCAATCTGCATTCTCGTACCCCGAGGTTATCAATATTCTCGAGAATCTAGCAAACCTCGGGGAACGAGAATGCTCAATCTGTTTGCAAGGCAATACATAAAACTGATTTTATCTTGGACAATCTCGAGTTCTTATCGTAAGTTTTAAGTACAATAATGAAATTAATCTTCTGTATAATTATGATCTTTACAGGCCCGGATTTACCGGGGGGTACAGGGTGCACGTGCCCCCCCCCCCACCTGGCCGCACAGATATTGACTCTCATACAAAGAAAAGGGCACAAAATCGGCACCTTCAAAGCAATATCAACTCGACTTTTAGATTAATTTTAATATGAAATCATTCATCCGATGTATTTAAAAAGATAATGATCTAAATTGATACATTCAAGCGTCTCAGGGTACCCAGATCGGGCCTTATCAAGCGTTCAAATCATTGATCGTGCAAGTGTATGGACCTCTATACAGACACATATATACCAATTGTTATGTTTATTGTCTATATTACACATACCTCAACAGTATATTTAAGACCGTCACCAGAAAAATTACCATGGTAACTAGCTTACGAGGCCTAAATTTGGTTATTGTACACTCTGTAATCTTATTACATCGATGCTACTAGTGCATTTGATGGTGTTTGGCACAACGGATTATTTTTTAAGATGTTAAAATATGGTGTTAAGGGCAAACTTTTACTTTGGTTGATTAATACATATAGATCTATGTCTAGTCAAATTATCGTAAATGGTATGCTTTCTAACAGCTTTGTCGTAAATCAAGGAGTGCGTCAAGGTGGTGTTTCGTCGACGTGGTGTTACCTATTATACATAAATGAACTACTAGATTCCCTTGCACAAAGCAACCTAGGTTCAAAAATATCTCATTTGAATTGTGGCAATCCAACACTTGCTGATGATATCACACTAGTCTCGAATAATCTGAAAAATCTAGGAGATATGCTCCAAATAGCGGACAATTATGCATGCAAATGGCGGTTTCGCTTCAATCAAAATAAATCAGTTCTCGTAAAATTCACGGACAAAAAGTCAACAAATCTGGAGGCAATAGAAGTCGGCCCCTTTTCGTTAACTCAGACCGAATCAGCCAAACACGTAGGTATCCATCTCACGAGTAACATGAAAAACACGTTAAATATAAACGATAGATGTAACAAAAGTCGAAAAGCATATTTTTCAATAATGTCAGTCGATCCAAGCAGATCTCACGCAAAACAGTTTGTTTTAACTCGTCTTACCGAAAAAGTAGTTTTACCCACATTACTTTTTTATATTTTTTGATTTACGGGAGCGCCGACCCTAATTTCTGGTGAAATAGAATAAAAATAAAAGAAACAAAATTTTCTTTTATTTTTCTTCTCGCCGCCGAGTTGATGAATTCCCTCCCTTGCAAAAAAAAAATTACCCGCGATCTGTCAGAGAAATCGGGCGCGTTACCTAACGATTTCGCTACGTATCGCTATGTAAAATTTAGCGATAATCAATACCTATTGGACAACTCAATAAGTATTGAATATCAAAATCGCCCGAGCGTCAATTTGACCCGCGTATATTTTGCTTTCAAGAGTCATAGTTGAATCAAGATCTCGGATCGACAACAAGTGGAGCGTATGTTACGTCCGCCTATTTGATGTAATCGACCAATCAGGGATGCGCGCTACGCGGGGGTTGCAGTTAGTAAACACGCTTCAAAAGCCGATAACAAGTAACTCTTTTGTTTATCAATCACCCCTGTGTTTTTTGTCGCCCAATAAGACCGATGGACTCCGCTCAAAAAATCAATAGTGCTACATGTCGGCCCGATAAGAGTGTTTACGTAATCAAACTGTTGCAATTAACAAACATGCGACAAACTGTGATATTGCATTGATTAAAGTAGACAAGCTTTTGGATTCTAGCCGTTAAATTGATAATTGTATTTAATTATGAGCATGTTGTGACGCAGTTTAAATAGACGTAATAGACAGTTAGCAAATTTTTTAAAAAGACTATTGAAAATGACAACAATGATAAATTCTGATTAAATGATAATAATAATCGTTAAATTCCACGTCAAAATAATCATTTATACAAATCATTTTACTACGAATTAAGTTTTTTATTTTGTACTGCCATACATTTTCGCGACCGACGCTATCGCCAATAAAGTGAAACATCGTTCAAATTACGTTGTGATTAAATTATATTTTATCATTTTGATTTTTAGATTTTCTTAATTTAGCAATAAGTAAGGGGAAATTCCCTCATTTTATCGATTTCAAGAATAAACATCGGTTGAATATGTGAAAATTTTAAAATATTCGTCACATAGTCTATCTGTGTTTTAGACTCTAAAAACAATAAATAGCATCTATTGCTACATGAAAAGCATGTTTTAACAAAAGGTATGATTTTATACATGGGTATGTTTGTCAAATGTGACAGAAACTATAATGTAACTGTTGTTTTATAAAATCTCATGCAGATAATATGGGACTCCAACTTTTGTCTGTGGGACTACTTTTCTTAGTATTAAAGAGAGTCTTGGACTCCTTCTTGTAAAATCCTAGTGAGAACCCTGAAATCTAGGTAATTGAAGTTATTGCTTAAAGCTACAACAACGACATTAAAATCAATGGACAAAAACGCATGAAGTATAGTTCGACCCCTGAAAATTTGATTTTGACCCCTGAAAATTTGATTTTGACCTCTAAAAATTTTGACCGAAGGGTCATTGACCCTTGAGTCAGATACTAGGTCACCTGGTCAAATCTTGAAAACCCTTGAGAACATTAAAGAGATCACTTCATATACTTTTTATAGCTTTTTATATTTGAACTGAAAAAAAAATAACAAAAAATCTTCCTTTAGATTTATTCTTTGATATATGATATAAAATGCATATTATAACAATAATATGATTATACTTACTGAACTTATGTCAATAATATTTGTGATCATAGCAATAAATGTTATCAAAAATAAGCTTTCGGAAAAATAAAAAAATGCTGACCTTTTTTCAATTTTATTTTGTCGACTCGACCAAAAAGTGGATTTTATTTTTATTTTTATTTAGCCCCCCCCCCCCCCCCCCCGACTCAATTTTTTTTGAAAAAATTCCCGTAAAACAAACAATAAAAAATGTTGGCCTAAACTTGAAAAGTTTAAAAAAATGATTGCAAAAAATATTCAAAAATTACCTCAAAGAACACGAACTGACATTGCTCTCCCTATGTTAGGATGGATGCCACTCATTGCTGATATTCATATACGGAAATTAATGTTTCTTCAAAAATTGTGTACTATGGACACTAATACGCTATCGAAACAAATATTCAGCTACAGAGTTCACCTATACTACTTAAGAGGTTATAATTCTCAACTTGGTTTCATCCCTGACATTTTCAATATCTTGTCAGTATACAATCTTCAACAACATCTAATTGATTATGTACATAGCTCAAAATTCCCAACGAAATATGTATGGAAACAAATTGTCAACAATACAGTTCGTCATTATCACCATTCAAATTTTCCCGCATATTTTTGTTTATTTACGCATACATGTACTAGATTATCGTAATGTATATTGTATATGTTCTCCTTACGTATGCGTGTATTATTTGTTATATTTTTTTTTTTACTTTATATATTTCATGTCCTTAACTTCATTGTATTGTCTTTCGTAAAATATATATTTTGTATTCTTGGTTTCATTGTAATGCACTATAAATAATGCATGTAAATGTTTATTTATTGTCATGTAATTCACAAATCTACTTTTTTGTTTTTGTAAACTTTGTTCTATTCTAATGTAGGTAATGTATACGTAAATCCTTTGCAAAAAGGGAAATAAAATGTATATATACTAGTGGAAATCATCGGCGTTTCCATAGCAAGTTTGACAGAGAAAAGACGAGGACAGCTAGTCAAGTGCATTTTATACGTCACTATTATGACACTCGAACTTAGTTAATTTCGAAAACAAGCACGATCGTCTGATAGTTTGTTATGGTATTAAAAATCCGAATTACTTTTAAAAAGTGACCGAGCCTAAACATAAATTAAGTTTTTATGGAGAACATCGGCGTTTGTCATAGCAAGTTAGACTGAGAAAGCCGAGTATAGTCGAAAGAATGTTTGTCATTAAAATGAGTTCATTAAAAGTTAGTTAAGATCGGAAAAAGCGAGCGTTTTATGTTGTTGTTGTTTTTTTTGAAAATGTAGGTTAATGAATTAAACTTTCAAGTAACTTTTCAAGAGTGACCTACCCTACAACAAGTTTTCAAACAAAAAAATAACTGAAGTTAATCAGTGGTTAAACATTTTTTCATCCAATCATAAATTCATAGGCTTGTGTTTCGTTAATTTTTAAATCGTTGCTTTTATTTTATATCAAATTGTGTTTTAAATACTTGTATTCCTTATGATTTTTTCCAAAGGAATCGAAAAATGTGATTCTTCGGCGGATTTCCACGTTTTGCATCGTCCTAACAACCATTCTTGTATATCCACTGAAATGCCCGAAAAACTCACAACAACGCTGAATTTCAACACAATAAACTAAGCCTCTTTTTTTTTTAAAAAAAAGTATCATAAACCGGCTTTTTTGGATGTTAAATCGGAGAATTTTCTCATTGCATTCAGTGATTTTATACAAGTAACCAAGTGTATTTTTTTTATAAATTCTCGGCATTTACATTATGAAATTGCTGATTTTTTTAATCAGGATTTTATCCATTCTCGTGCGTTGAAAACCTCGGGGTACGAGAATGGGATTTAATAAGCCAACAAATTAAATCTAAACGAACAAAACGGGCACATGCATGAAGGATACCTCAATTAAAGCGCTCAATATAACCTTAGTATTGCCCAAAAGTGCTCAAATTTGGTGTGTTGACATCATTTTTTTTTCGTCAGGAGAGATACCCTTCCCAAACAACCCAATTCAACGACTCCGTCGTTCCGACTAGAATGCTTAAGGACAGCAGTATTAAATGGATTAATGTGTTTTTAATTTAGCACTGTGTTCAGCCAAAAACTAGGATTTACATAATAGTTTATTACGGACAAGCTTTGACTTTTTTCTTAAAATATGATAATTTACCAAATTTTAGCTTCATTTTATCCTTTTAAAGTGTGTTCAAAAGTGCTCAGATTTACACCTTTGACATGCAAAAATTCAAAATTTTTCCACATCTTCGGGAGGGGATACCCCTCCCGTACCCACCCCAACCGTACTCCCTACTAACGACTCCTCTGGATCAGGCCCCTGTGATCTAACTCACTTGAATGCATTTTCTTTATTTATGAATATTTATTAAAAGCTAATTAATCACGTGAATCTGAATTGTTTCGCATTGCATCACTTTTCTACAGAAAAAAGATAAATAAACTAGTTTAAGCTCCATTCAATTTGTTTAAAAGAGTATTTTAAAGTGCTCATATTTGCACCTTAGACGTGTGAAAAACTCAAAAATTTCTATTCCGTCAGGAGGGGGTACCCCCCCGGAACACATCCCAAGTGCCCCCCCCCCCACTTACGACCCTTCTGGATCCGGCCCTGCTTTATCAACATCTTGTCTGGTTCTAACAATCTTAATTGATTACCTCAGGATACTAAATCATAGTATGGAAAGCCTTGACTGTCTTATATGTACATTAACGAACGTTGTTGTGTTGAAATAGCATTATATTAAGTAGTTTGTTCATTATATTGAGTGCTTTCTTTATTATATTCGGTGGTTTGATCATTATATTGAGTACATTCTTCATTATACTCGGTGGTTTGATCATTATATAAAGTGCATTCTTCATTATACTCGCTGGTTTGGTCATTATATTAGATGGATTTTTCATAATACTGAGTGCTTTCTTCATTATACTCGGTGGTCTAAAACCACCGAATATAATGAAGAATGCACTCAGTATATTAATCAAACCACCGAATATAATGAAGAATGTACTTAGTATAATGATCAAACCACCCAGTATAATGAAGGAAGCACCCAATATAATGATCACAACGTAAAAATGAGAGAAATCGAAAATTTGAGAAATTCAAACCCTAAACAATTTTGGAAGTTCTTTAAAAATAATAGGGGGTTATTAATTTGACTTTTTTATGGGACCCTGTTTAAAAAATGTACTGACAAGTAAGGAAAAGCATATCTTTTTAATTTCTGACCCCATTAACCCCCCTGTACATACCCTCTGAAGGTTGGCTACACTCATTTTCACATAAATTACCAGTTTTTTACATTTAATTGCAATAAGTTGTATGGTATTGGACTGCAATATGTCATTTTATAGGTTTAATAAAGGTGCTGAGTTCAAATATGAAGTCAAAAACAAAATTAATCAAACCAATATGGCTGAAAATTCAAAATGGCCGCCAAATAACCATAGTACAAGCATATTCGGGAGTTTATTTATCCTGGACATTTAATATGTTGTATCATGCCTAGCTATAGGTTTCTAAGGTGCTAAATTCAAATATGAAGTTAATTTAAGAAACCAAAATGGCGAAAATTCAAAATGGCTGCCAAATTTAACCTAGTTTGTTTTAGCATATTCGGGTAATTACTTATCCTGGCATTCAATGTGTTGAATCATGCTAACATTATGTCAATTTATAAGTTTGTTAGGGTAATTAGTTCAAATATGAAGTCAAAACTAATTTAAACAATCCAATATGACCAAAAATTCACAATGGCTACCAAAATAACACATTTTCAATGTATACTGGTTATCAATGGTCAAATCTATATGTTGAATCATGGTTTGTTATCACTCTTAATGCAATTGTTTAGATTATTTGTAAAATAATAAAGCAAATAATCATATATTACATATAATAATCTGTTTTGCAAGAACTTGTATCTTGATATTTAATGAGGTATGTCAGTTCAACACGAAAGTCAGACCTGACATTGCTCTAATAAATTTTCAGATTGGTGGCCTACACTTTCAAAGGCTATCGTAAAGATCCATTAATTTACGTATTTTCCATAGTCCAATAGTGTAATGTTAAATTATACATCACCAGGCAACTGATATATACATATAAATATACCAGTAGTCAAATGACCATGGAAAATAGCTGCACATTTGGTTAAAATATGTAATCTTAAAGGTTTTGTGTTTAAGTTCTTGTAATATTGTTTCTGTAGAAAATGTACCAAATGTTTTCTGCTCATCCTCAGTTATGGAGAAACCATTCTATACCTGTTTGTATTTATAAGTTTATGTCTTTATATATAAATTCTCATTAGTTACAAAGTGTATGAAATGTGAGCTCAAAAGGTTTCCTGTCTGTATTAGCATTCATGAGAGATTTAAAGGTTTAATCAATTAACACTTTGCATTTTGCTTGGTTTGGCTGTGATTGTATAAACCACTGCTCAAAAAAGTAATTGCCTCTTTCAATTATTGTTTTCTTTACTTTTCTTTTACTCCGTTGTCACTTAAGCAATCTCATTTTCTAATCATGGAATGTCTTGCATTTGTTTCAACCGTGCACAGTTGGCCAAATAATTGAACACCATCATCTCAATCATTAGTTTTTAGGGCTACTTAAAAGAAATGCAAGTAAGTATAAACAAATTAATAGAGATATAACCAAAATTGCAAATAAGAATTAAAGGGAATGACACAATTGCTATTGTGATATTGGAAAATTGGAGAATACAATTCTTTAAATATCTATTAGCAATTGTTGGTCCATTTACTTTTTGTGAAGATTTTGATACATACATAAGCCAAACTTAATAAACATAGAAACAGAGAAGTAAATGAATTGCATCTAGAAATCTGATAAGCTATAAAGTCATTCTTTACCAAGAAATCATTGCTTTATTATATTTTCAGAATTTAACAACACAACACAGTCTTGTTAAAAAAAGTTGCAATCCATATTGTAGCTTAGATGCTTGATACATGATAGCATACAGCCATCACCCATGATGATCATTTAGTTACTAATATCTATAAAATTTCCTGGGAATTTTAACTTTACCTTGCAACCAAAGTGCCAAGACATTTCCTATGCACATACTCATCAACATCTTAATGAAGTAAAGCAATCAAAGACACATTTTTCAATCAAGACATCATATGTGCCGCTGGTGAGGTTGGAACGAATGACCTCTCAGACCTTAACCTCTAATCATACCTCTAGAGCTCTACCTCAGCTATATAATGAATAAAATATATTTGCACACTTATAATCAAGTGCCATAACTTTGGTCTTTTGTTAAGATTTCATTAACTAGAGTTAATTTATAAATTGCGTAACATGTTTAAAGTGTGCCGTTTATAACTGAAATATGATTTATTTTGGCGGCCATTTTGAATTTTCTGCCATATTAGTTTGTTAAATTTAGTTTTGGAGTTAATATTTGAACTCAGCACCATAAAACACATTTAGATTGATATATTGCAGGCATGATTCAACATATTCAATGCCCAGTAAATATAATACCCAAATATGTCCAAAATTTGGGTCATTTTGGCAGCCATTTTGAATTTTCTGCCATATTAAGTTGTTTAATATAGATTTTGACTTCATATTTGAACTCAGCAGCCTAACAAACCTACATATTGATATACTGAAAGCCTATAAGAATTGATTTATAACAGTTGGATATAAAAAATTGTTATTTTTATGTAAAATGGGCGTGTCCGACTTTCAAGGGGTATGTACAGGGGGGTTAATGAGGTCACACAAAATTGTTTGTTGTTGATTCTATTATTATATTGATGGCACCATATTTTAAGCAGGGTCTCACATGGTTATCTTTAAAAAATGAAATTAACACCCCCCTCCCCCCCCCCTAAAAATAAAATATTAAACAATAACAATAATATTTCTCTGAATAGTTTTCGTGATGTCTTTGCTAATGTAAGTGAAGGTATTACGCAATGCAATAATGCAGAAGCTGAGTCTTTCCGCTATGAGCATGATTTTAATGATACTGTTAATCCTAGATTTGAGGAACTAGACGAGCCAATATCATTGTTAGAAATTAAAAAAGCTGTGAACATTCTTAAAACCAACAAAGCGTTCGGTGCTGACTGCTTACTAAACGAATATTTTATTAATAGCTTCGATATCATTGGGTCTCATATATGTAATATTTTTAATGCAATTTTACAATCTGGAGTTTTCCCCGAGAAATGGACTGAGGGTAGTACAAGGGCGTCGGCAACGGTCCGGCCGGTCCGGCCATGGCCGGACCACTTTTTTGGCCGGTCATGTTTCACGCAAATTACTTTTTTTCAGTTTTCGCTTTAATTGTTGAACATGTCTAATCTGTTTAACAGGATTATTTTTTTTTACATGCGAAATCAAGTATCGATAACAACTGCCTATCAATTATGCAACACTCGAGGGCATGATTAAAAATTCGGTGACACTTCTGTCTATTAAGACGATAATTACCTAAGATTATCTACCCGCTTCTTTAATGCACCCAGAGACATAGATAACAGATCTAATTCCCTGATGCACCAAACGTTAATATATTTAACAATGGCGTTTTTTTTTCTTGGCGTAATAGATTGAAATTCGGCTCAAGTGAATATTTTTTGATGATACAATGTATGTACTAATTAAGAACATGGCATCAACATATTCTAAATATAACAGATAAAGCATGGAAGCGAGTAAATGCCATGAGGTCATTAAAATTCGTATTAGATCGTAAGTCACTAGAAATTATGTACTTGTCATTTATTAGACCCGTGCTTGAATATGGTGATGTTATATGGTCAAATCTTGTAACGCAAGACGAAACTTTGCTTGAAAACGTCCAACTAGAAGCTCTGAGAATCATATCTGGCACAACTAAATTAGTCTCAATTGATAAACTTTACCATGAAACTGGCTTTACTCCACTAAAACAGCGACGAGAAAATCATAGACTTATACATTTTTTTAAAATAAAGCACGGACTCGCTCCGCAGTACTTAATAGATCTTATCCCTAATACGATATCCGAAACATCTGCTTACAACTTGAGAAATGCTTCACAAACTCGTAACGTTTTCTGTAATACTAATCTCTATGCAAAATCTTTCATACCAGCAACAATAGCAGCATGGAACGCTCTTCCAAATGAACTAAGAGAGCCACAATCCCTCTCGTCCTTTAAACGTGGTTTGGCTACCTTAAATCAAATACAATCAGTTCCGAAATACTTTTATGTTGGTGACAGATCAACGTCAATATTACATACCCGAATAAGAACACACTGTAGTAATCTTCGATAACATCTTTTCTCTAAAAACATTATAAATAACCCCTTCTGTCCATGCGGCAAAATAGAAACCACCGAGCATTACTTTCTAGAATGTCCGTTATTTCAACAACAACGACTAGTACTTTTTGAAAACATACAAAATGTCATACCAGTAACGGTGCACCAACTCTTAAACGGGGATCAAGCCTTTGATTTGACGACAAATATTGAACTGTTTAGGCATGTACACAGTTATATCAAACAATCGAAACGATTTGACTAATTTGTTTTGGCCACTCGTCCTCTAATATATCACACCTATAGCTGACCGACCTGTATACATTTTCTCGTCTTTTCTCCTTTACTGCACTCACTTAGCACTTAACTGCATCATATCTTCCCATTCTCATGTCATGATGTTTTTTTTTGTTTTTTTATTTTCTTTCTGTTTTCCAGTTTTTGTTTGTATGTATTTTTCCTTGTTTTCTATATACATTAATACAATATTACCAGTTACAACCGGTACAAATAATTTTGTATTTTAAAGGGAAACGTGTGGTTTTAAGATCGAAAAAGCGGTTTTAAACCCACAAGTATCTCTTTCCTTAAAAATGTCTGAGGAGAGAAGTTCAAAATTAGCTATGCTATCTCTTCAATCCTCAATTTTTTCATGTTTATACTATTGTATATGTACTTATTTGATAAATAAATATTGTTTAAACTAAGAATAATTACAAACAAATCAAATTAAAGAATTAACAGAGCGGTATACATGTTAAGAATATATATATATTTTGGAAAACAATAGTTTGGTTGTTTGCTTTATGTGTATATTATCAAACAATTTTCCGACAGACACTGTAAGAATAAATATGCTGGAAAGGTCGGAACTGCTCATTCTTAATTTTGAAATTTTACGTTGTCATAATCAAGGATATACCTCTGTTACCAAATCAGCTTAAGACTTTTAAATTTCCTCAGCGTAAATTTGGTCAGAAAAATCCAGTTAAAAGAAGTTTTCAGTCGACGTGTAGGTCTGGTGCCACCGCCTGATGAGACTCACTGAGGGGTCGAAATAGTTGTATTTTTCCTAAATTGCTGACATTCAAAATGAAAAATAATCGTCTCCAGATGCAATAAAATCCCATCTAGGGGCAGAAGAATTTCATTTTTTTCGGGGGAGGTCCCCCGGACCCCCCTTACGAGAGGGGAGCACCCCTCTCGTACTCTCCCCCTTCACGATTAATGGCCGGACCACTTTTCAAAAGCTGGCGACGGCCCTGTAGTATTATACCAATTCCTAAGAAATCGAATTCTAATGACGTAAATTGTTATAGGGGGGTCACATTGGTCAGTTGTTTTTCTAAGTTATTTACCACAGTTATACATAAACGAATAGAGTCATTTTGTGAAAAATATCATGTTTTATCTGATGCTCAATTTGGATTTCGTAAAAACTGTTCAACTGTGGATGCAATTTTTATTCTTACGTCTATTGTACAAACATATCTAAATCGTAACAAAAGATTATATAATTTTTTTTTATACGTAGCTTTTGTTGACTTATCCAAATGTTTAGATACAATATATCGGAATGCACTTTGGTTGAAACTGTATAAACAGGGCATCCAAGGTAAATTATTGCGTATTATGAAAGATATGTATGTAAAAGTTAAATCCTGTGTTAAATCATGTTCTGATTTTTCTGATTATTTTAATTATGCTGTTACTCTACGCCAAGGTGAAGTTTTATCACCTGTTTTATTTTCATTGTTTGTCATTGATCTGGAGTTATTTTTACAAAATGACAGGGGTTACATTTCAACGATATTGTCCTTATTATTCTTTTATTTGCAGACGATATGGCTCTTTTAGCTAAAAGTCCACTGGAACTACAAAACCATTTAAACATGTTAAATACTTATTGCAACACTTGGGGTCTTAAGGTGAATACATCCAAAACGAAAGTTATGGTTTTTGGAACGATGCTAATTTAGCATCGTTCCAATGGTAACAAGAAAGTATAAGATTACTCTTTTCACGCTTCAACAATTTTCAACATAGACAAAGAGGCGTAGTTCAAGCGTGAAACTCATTAACATCTCATTTAAATGTAATACAACGCTGGCTTGTGTTGTCGTTCTTGAAACTCTTCAGGAAAAGGGAGGTTACTCTCAGGACATATAAATTTTGCAATGGAGACGGGACAACTCAACCCGTAGACAACTCAACCCGTGACAACTGCAATGATTACTTGTTGGAGTAAAAAAGGCCTACGATGTTTTTGACAATGCCTGTTATATGCGTAACATAATTATATCATTCGATAGTAATAAAAAATGATTAAATGATCGTATTATATTAAGCAGTGGCTTGAGTTACGGTACCGTAACTCTAGACCAAGGTTCTAGAGTTACGGAAGTTCCGTAACTGTAGACAACCCTAACAGGGTTGGCTAGAGTTACGGAAGTCAAATAAAATGCGTATGTTTCAACTTTTAAACGTCGAAAAACTTGTTTAAATTCATTATTACTCGAAATAAACAAATATTTACCGACTTGACTTATCCAATTGTTATTACACCCGCCATTTTGGATATGACTAATACACTTACCGGATGTTTAATATACGGCGATATGACGTTGTCGTCTTCGAAGTGTCACATTAAAAGTTTACTTGAGCGATTTTAAGTTATAGAGTTTGATTATAATTTGGAATGAATATGTATAAGTGTGAACGGAATTTTAAACAAATATTTATAGGAAATAGACGATTCTTAGAGTAATTTTAATTGTGAATAAATTGCAAGTGCAAAACGTTAATTTGACTTAAAATTCGTGAACAAAAATGGAAATGTAGCTTGATGCAAAAGAGCTTAGTATTTGGGGGAATACCTTAAATGAATTGTTAGAAAGTCGATGTTTTTGTGAAAAAAATCAGCTTGTCATTCCACACCAAATCTTTAAAATTTCAACGAAAATATTAACGATCTTGTTAAAAAATACCCATTGGTAACCTTTTGGTTAAAGAAAATAGTCCAGAATAATCTTTGGTTTGGTGAGATCGCTGCTGTACATGACCCTAAAATGTTTTGATGAAAATTAATTCTTTGACTGGTTTATTTTGTTTGATAAAGTAAAATAAACCTTGCCATGAGCAAACCACTTGAGAAGTCTAGTGCTATCCTTTTGTTAAATTCTGTTATTTGATACTTAATACATTATTTTATAGATAATATACATAATAATATATTCTTTAATCAAAAAATAAGTTCAGGACATCGTTCCTCCAGCACTCCAGTGCTTTGATTAGAAAAAGGGGTAAATTATTAAAAGATGAATCTTGGACCTATGATGGGGAAACTTTAGATGTAGTAGACAGTTTTAATTATTTAGGTTCCGTTTTTAATTATACTGGTAATTTTAATCTAAATAAAGAACTTTTATGTGGTAAAGCCTTAAAAGCATTACATACTTTTACTCATTATTGTAATAAATTTGACCTAAAGCCTTATATTTTATGCCAAATGTTTGATTCTTTTGTAGGATTCATTTTAAGCTATTCGTCTGAGATTTGGGGGTATTCAAAGTCACATGAGATAGAACGTATTCATTTAAAGTTTTGTAAATCTATTTTGAAGGTTCCTAGAAGTACACCGAATATAGCTGTCTACGGTGAGCTAGGGCGATACCCACTATATATTAAACGTTATGTTAGAATAATAAAACACTGGTTAAAGGTAAAACATTCTGATAATATTATTTTGAAAACTATGTACGATGAAAATTTAAAAGATTGCAATAATGGCATGTCCAATTGGGTATCTGAACAGATGTAAAACACTATTGAATAAATATGGTTTTTGTAATATTTTTAATAATGACACCTTTATAGATATAAAAATGTTTCCATATATATTTAAATCTAGAATAATAGATTTATTTAAACCAGAATGGCTTAATAAGCTAAAACATTGTAATTTGTTAAAAAAAATGTTTTTATTGTAAAACTTTGTTTCATTATGAAGACTACTTGAACGTTTTACCCAGAAAGTATAGATTCTATTTTTGTAGATTAAGACTTGCTGGTCATCAATTTCATATTCATTCCGGACGATATTCTAACAGTAATACTTCTCATAATTTAAGGCTCTGCAGATTTCGTTCAAAGAACGAAATTGAAGACGAATTTCATGTTATATGCATGTGCCCTTTTTATTCTGATATACGTAAAAATATATATAAAACCGTATTTTTACAAAAAACCTTCTATGTTTAAATTTATTGTATTATTAAATTGTCAAAATGTTTCAACGTTAATTAAAGTCTCAATTTTTGTTAAAGAAGCTATTAAAATGAAAACTCAACTACATATTGTGTGATATCATAGGTTTAATTTCCAAATGTTTATTTATATTTTTATTATGTGAGATACTACCTGTTTATATTTATATTGCCTAGTAAAATATGTTCATCTTCTTGTCAAAATTCAAATGTACTGCATGCGTTACTATATTGATTATGTGTGTTATTATATTTTATGTATTTATGAATATGTACTTAGTACTCTTCTAAATAAAATTACTGTTCTGTTCTGTTCTGATTTAGTTTGATGTCCTTAATATCTGATTTCATAATCAGGGGAATATGTTCTAGATCTCTTTCAAATGCATTTAAAACTTGGATAATGTTAAATTCTATCCAACTGTTAGTTTCGAATATATTATAGCTCCGCTGAAATAAATATATGTTAACGATCGTGAGAACAGAAATATTGTAGTGAATATTTAAATAAGTGGTTTTAATGTATGCGACAATTACTGGTATTTACGATAATACCTATATTACATGACGACACCGCCATTTTCGCATATTCTAAATGTGAGTTAC
Source organism: Mactra quadrangularis (assembly GCA_025267735.1). NCBI lineage: Eukaryota > Metazoa > Mollusca > Bivalvia > Venerida > Mactridae > Mactra > Mactra quadrangularis. Next base: position 40,036,058 of record CM046301.1, on the reverse strand, counting down.
AAAAAAAACTTGATAAATTGCATTGTTATTGTAACGAATGGGGAATTACTGTCAATATAAACAAAACTGTTATTATGGTATTTAAAAAAGGTAGTAGAATGGAAAATGTTGAATTATTTTATGATGGTAATATACTACAAGTAGTAAAAACATTTACATACCTAGGTGTAACACTGTCATCTAACGGTCAATTTTATCAAGCACAAAAATCGCTTTCAAATCAAGCAAATCGAGCATTATATTCTCTTAACTCACTTTTTGATATTGTATCATTGAAAGTATCGGAAAAAGTTAAATTGTTTGATACAATGATTATGCCAATTTTAAGCTATGGGGCCGAGGTGTGGGGCTTCCACAAATCACCGGATATTGAAAAGATACATTTGAAATTCCTGAGGCAAATACTCGGCGTTCACAATAAAACAACCTGTTCTGCTGTATATGGGGAATTTGGTCGCTTCCCACTATATATCAAAAGACAAATAAGAATAATTAAATATTGGCACAGAATAAATAAATTAGATACATCTTTGATGTATAAGTTACTGTACATGACTGATAACAACGGTGAATTAGTTAACACTTGGGCAATTAATGTAAAATCACTATTATCTAACCTTGGTTTTTCATTCCTATGGATAAGCTCTAATGTATCAAACTTACAAATTAACAGTGTTATTCAACGAATAATTGACAATTACTTACAATCTTGGTATGGCTGTTTGAATTCATTTTCGCGTTTAGAAACGTACAAAATTTTTAAAACCAGTTTTGAATTTGAGAAATATTTAGATTTTATTGACAATGACAAGTACATATCTGTTTTAGCTAGATTTCGTTGTTCTTCACACAAACTGGCAATAGAGGAAGGGAGATGTCGTAATATTAGTAAAAATCTGCATTTGTGTAAATTGTGTAATAATGATCAAATTGAATCTGAATATCATTTATTATTAATATGCCCAATTTACAATGAACTTAGAAAAAAAATATATACATAAATATTTCTAAAATTATAAAATTAGCATCATTTTTACATTTTGCAACTAAACTAAGAACTACTCTAGTATAGCAAACTATCTTTGCAACTTCGTTACAACTAATGTCTATCTTAATTCATATTGTGTTTTTTTTTTTTGTTCTGTGTATTACTATCGAAAGATTTTAGTTTGTTATATCTATACATACTTGAATTAATCTTGGTATATGTCATCAAACATACATTACCTATCTTACATCCTGTTTAACACCTGTTTATATACATCTGTTCCTTTTTTCTCTTTTTACATGTAGTCAGTAAGTGTTTTGTCATACATTGTATATTAATTGTGCATGCTTTTCTTTTATATTTAATATTGTATATATGTTATTTGTAAAAATACTGCCAAAGTTTTTCTTGGCGATGAACATATTGTTTATGTCAATAAAATATTTTGACTTGACTTGACTATATTATGTTCTGACGTAATACCGATAACATGAATACTGTGATTAATGAAACAAACAATAAAGTATGATAAACAAATGGAAGTGAAAAATTATGGCGGAACCCAAGCATGAAAAAAATCTATGTAAACTTTACAAATGAAGCTGAAAGAAGTTAAAGCATACTTTTTATAAAATTAATTGGAGATAATGTTGTAGTTATCCGCGGTACAAATCGAACCATTCTACATATGTTGCGGTATGAATCAACCCGTAGCATCTTTCGGAACAACCTAGGTGATCTTTTACGAAGATGTAGAAGACCGCCGAGATAGTTCCGAATGCCTTAGCATCTATACCGCGTTGCGAAATCCAACCTCAAGGTAAACAAACCTTGATCACAGTGACCAATTAAAACAAATGTAAATAAATGCGCAACGTCTATAAGATGAATCAGTGAATCGGTTTATAAGGGTCAATGAACTACGGTGATGTCAAAGAAACCTTGTTTATGTCCCATATATAACGTATTGTTTATAAAATGCAAAATGAAAATACTGTAAAAGATTTGATTAAGATTATTGATAAATCACGATGTGCCGGCCTTCATAACAAGCTTTTCTCAGACGTAAATAAAACGATGCATTAATTTTTTTCGTTTCTCAAAACTAATTAATCAAACCATGTTTTTTTTGTATATAATTTACCCATTGTCGTGTCCTACACATGTTGCATATCATGCGAGTTTCACAAATCTGGACAAACAACAAAATAATTATACTTGTACATTTGTCGTATTTCAACTTGGGTTCTTATTGCGTACATTATTTATTTCCTTATTTGTTTTGTGTTTACCTCATTGTTATTTAGGCTTATCAATCATAATACAAACATGCAGAGAAAGAGAGAGAGTGTGTGTTGATAAGATAAATGTTTTGAATATATATACCACTGAAAATTATCTTATTGCATCATAACAGGTAAATCCATAATCTTTCGGAGAGGAAGTCCAACAACTTACAGCCACAGTGATTATGTGAAGAAAAAAAATCATTAACAGTAGACTTGAAAACTGTTTTATAACCATTAAGTTATCAAAATATAACATGCGTTAGCGACACACAAAAACAGTTGAAACCATTCTGCTTTATAAATTTTAGTTTGACCAAGTGCCCATTTCTTGAAAGTGTGGTACTTTTATAAGAGCACACTATATCCATTAACACTTAAGGGTCTATCATTTGTTGAAATTGAAAAAAAGCTATCAACTGGGTGGGGTAACTAAATATATTAAAATATCCATAAATTCCAAATAATTTTGATATATTTTGTTAGAGAAGCATCAAGTGTATAGATATCACAGTGGAAATATAAAAAAACTCAACAAATAAGACATTTAGAAAGAAATGAAAACATTTATCTTAACCTTGAAATAGCTTTCCCAACGTAAGCCCAAGAATATTAGTATTATAAAGTACTTTTTTCATAAATCCAAATGTTGAAATAGGATGTCCATGTAACATATTACAATGTGTTAGGATGAACTACACAAAAAATTATTTTCAAAATGTAAATATCATAATTTATCACAACTCTATCATTACACGTTTTAAATTACTCACAGTTTATATCACAGGAGCCCGATGAATGTTTTCCTTCTTATCGTAATTTCTATATATACGTGTATGTGATAAGAAGGAAAAAGTGCAACATGCTCCTGTGATAAAAATGAAAGTAAAATCATGTCATGATAGTGATGTGATAAATAATCATATTTACATTTAGGAAATACTTTTTGTGTAATTAACCCTAAAACATTGTAAAATGTTGTATGGAAATCCTATATCAATATTTGGATTTATGAAAGAATCACTATAATAATGTATTTGGACCAACGTTCGGAAGGCTATTTCAAGGTTAGGATAATTGTTTTTATTTCTAAATGTCTATTATGTTCAGTGTTTCATATTCCCACTGTTATATCTGTACATTTGATACTTCTCTTACAAAATAAACCAATTTTATCCGGAATTTATGGATATTTTAGTATATTTAGTTCCCCACCCACTTGATGGATTTTTTCCAATTTCATCAACTGATACACCCTTAACAAAACTTATAAGTGTACATATTTTAACTGCGTGTAATTTTTTTTATGAACCAATATATTTATATATTTTTTAACGAAATTTTGTACATCTGCTATTGACTATATATCAGTTATTTTTGCGTTGTAACTTTTTCGAAAGTAATCTAACCGGCGCGTTGAACTGTGAATCGATGAAATGCTCGAGGAAATCGTGACTGGTGCAAATTGAAATTGCATATGGTCGCTGTGGACAGTATTACGACACACGCATCCAAAAAAACATGAGCCGGCTAACAATAGAACAGCAAGGAATAGCAATTGGGTTGTTAAAATGGATGGCGCGCCAGCCGAAAGAGCAAGAGCGACAACGTAATTACTACTTGACAACATCACGCTGATGAGCATACCGCTGACATCTCTCGCTAAACATAAAAGAACACATATTGGATAAATAAAACCGCAATGTACGCCGGCGTGGTGCAGCCCAATCCCTAGCTAAGCTACGCTGAAGGATTGTACGCGAGTGGGCAGGTATACGTCAGAATCACTTGAACCATCAGTATTTAAAATCTACTAGATGGGAGCCCGTGCAAGCACGGGCTTTAGGTAAATATTATTGATGTTGTTGTTTCCTCACCTTACAATTACGGTAAACATACTAAGTGATTGAGTGAGTGCATTGTGACATGGGAATGAGGATTGCCTCGCTCTCGGTCATTTAATACCTTGTTTCATATGACTGCAATGACAACCTAAATAAATTGTCCCTTTAAAGGTGATGTTTCGACACCTTTGGGGATGTATTAAGGGCCCTTTAAAGGTGATGTTTCGACACCTTTGGGGAATTGTCTGGTTAACAGTGGCATTATGTTACACTGTTCAGGACATGTCCGGTTAACAGTAGCATTATGTTATACTGTTCAGGACACCAATTTTCAATGTAAAATAAATAGAAATAAATAAGAAATTAGTGATAAAAAATGTAAACTTAGGTGGAATCATGAACTGTGAAGGATGTATGTCCAAAAATATGAATTATAAAGGCTTTTTATTTATTTGTGTTATTGTATATACATGTATGTGTGTATATGTTTTTATGGTGGAGGGTTTTTACTTACATGTATTTATTATTATTTTCTTTATAACTTTTTTGTACAACGCCATTGAATATGTAACATAGAAATAGGCGTTTAATCAAATGAAAAAGTTTAAGTTTAAGTAATGAAACCGGAAATGTTTATATACGCAATATTTACGTGGACGACCTGTACTTGGAACATCATAATTTACAACAAAAAGGCTAAACTTGTAGAAATTATTGAAATGTAACAGAAAAGATGAAAAAAATATTCGGCTCTCTGAGGGACGAATTTACTTGTGGTGGCAGTGGTTATTGATTTAATAAAGGGAAATAACCGCTGTGGGGAGTTTGGTCTATTTTTAGTTTTATCTAGAACTATTTTTAGACACAAAAAACCCACTTGTTTTGTTGATTTTTGGCAGTTTTTGCAAATATCAAGAGACTTTGTCAAAAAAGAATTGTCAACTTGATATGGCGGTATATAGGTGCTCCAGCGACAAACAAAAGATTTATTCAAAGCTGCGCAGTTTCTTCCACAAAACAGGAAATTCGCAAATTTAATAGTATAGATAAGAGCGGTTCTCAACAGCCATGTAGGCCACATCCTTTATTAGAGAGAGAGAGAGAGTCGCAGACACATTTAGTTGATTAAGTCGGATGTCATTATCATTTTACTACATTCTTTTTTTCACGCAGATCGCAATCCACATTTTGTTACTTTGAATTTTTCACATACTGTGATGTTTTTGTTATTATTTGTTAAATCCTTTTTTATGTAATGAAATAAACATGATTATATTGTCCCGTCTATAAACTTTATTTGTTGAAAATTTGACTTAAATCGGATATACGTTTACTTAGATATGAGCATGTAATTCGTGGCCATTGGTGTAAAATTGAATGTAGAACAATTGACAACATAAAGATACAAGTTTAGTACGTGCGACAACAAGAAGGAAATAAGCATTGAAACTCGGTCAAAGTAATATGATACCATCGCGAGTTGGTAAAGCCCCATCATCAAAAGTAACACTGTTAATGGACTGCAAAGAAAATAGACATTGATCTATTTCAAACACCTCTAATGAACATGATTTAAAAAAAATGTTATTTATTGCATTTTAAAGTGAAAGGAAATCAAAACCGAAAGTATAGAACTTGGTTGTTAATACTTGAAACAATAGTTTTGATCACAGTATGTTCAAGATGAAGTCATATTATAGAAACAACTTACTCTGAATTACATAAATAAGCTCTGAAACTATAGTGGATCAGGTATATTAAACATTTGCATATAAATGAATATAGTGTGATTTTATAAAAGTACCCAACTTTTTTAAGAAATGGACATCTAATCAATGGTTTGAACTGTTCATTGCGTCTCTAATACATTTTGTTATATTTTGATAACTTCGTGGTTGTAAAAGAGTTTTTATGTCTACTGTTCATGAATATATCTTCATATAGTGGCTTTAACATACATACATGTATACATACAGTTTAAACAACTAGTTTCTATTTAATTACTCATAATTATTGTCATCTGCTTTACAACCACTCTGATTAATGATCAAAAGTTTCCTGTCAGAAACTGACCAATTAAAGTATATCTTAGTACATGTTCCATGTAGTTTGTAATTGACTTTTTCCACACAACCTTTGCCATTGGACCAGTTTCAATTGTCTGGCCGAAGGCGTACTCATTAATGTTGTTACACGTGCGATATACAAGCATGCTCACGATTTACTCATATATACGCTTCTATATAAAACATCAACAACAACAAAAACAACATCATATTAATTAACATCAATCATCGCTTTATCTCAAAATTAATAGTGATACATCACGCTAGCAAGTACCTTAATTGTGTAGCTTAATATATTTTTGGTAACATTCACAGCAAACGTTGGACAAACTATTTACTATTGGGTGTAAGCTACCATAAGCTTTCAAATATTTTTGAAAGAGTTTGTTGGAACCGATGAAGTCAATTATGACAATTATTCTGTCTTTTATTTTGTTATTGTTTGGATCTGCACTGGCACAGTATGGATTTAGAGCACAAGGTATAAATCAATTTTCAAAACACGGCGTGTAATTTTCATTTGAAGTTTGGATTCATCCGTTTATAGGGGTACCACATGAATCCACACTATTTCAAAGTAAATATTCTTGGGAAAGCAAAATTAATTATTCAATACGCGTGGCTCAGTGAATAAGAGTGTAGATATTACTTACTTGTTTTATATAGATAGTAAAATTATTTATGAATATATTTGTTCATAGAGGGAATCTAGTTATTTTTTGACAGACTTTTCTTTTGTTAAATCGACGCACCAAGTTAAAAATTCACTTATATATCATTATAGAAAATGAAAAAAGATAAGTGCATCAGTTTAAGTCTAAGTGTGTTACTATGTACTGTACACATGCTTCAGTGATAATTAAATATAGCGTTTTGTATATATTTTATTCTAGGTCCACTTTATTTTGATGTTGAGTTACATGTATTCTCTGGTCGTGACAGTCCTCATTGGCCAATATATCAAAGAAGTCCCCTTTTCAATGATTTAGTTCAACAGTTCGACAGGACAAGGCCAACGAGGTAAGATTCATTTTACACATTTGAATTTGATACAGAAATTTTGAAGATAAAAGAACCAATTAATTTTCTGGATTCTAATAGTTTTCTAATCAATACCTCTTTAAAGTTGTTTTATTTCCAAGTTACACATTTTTTCATCATGATTTTCTCTGTGTGATACTGTAGCAACTGGATATGTACAACATGTGCATTTATACGGTCATGGGGAAATAGTTAGGTCCGGATGAAAGGTCTGGACCTTGGTTTTATTTCAATATATATGTAGGGGCAAACTTATTTGTAAAGTGGCTAGGCTACATCGTCTCCAATACATTTTATTGTATTAATCAAGTATTCATAATACTTCAAAACCATGTTTTTATTCTTGAAAATGACAACTAATTGCAATGACGAAAGGTAATATTTGAAGAAATTATAACAAAATGTATGCATCTTCCGAACACTTGATTATAAACTTTATCTGAATGCCCCAGCATATACGAGCATGTAGTCGGGAAACGAAATAAATAGTAATCCATTTTAGTTTCCCAGAGAGCAGAATGTTAGTACAATAGGATTGAAACCCGTTCTAAAATCATCCACTCGCACACTCGCTTCAAATTACAAGTTATGGTCTGCTGATCTTTGCTTTTATAATATTCACTTCGAAATCATTATGCTTTATATGTGATGTAATTTGTAAAGACCTGTCCAAAACTTGGTCTAAAATAGAAAATACAAAATCTAATTGCTATTGATAATTTTTTGATTAAATGGAAACTACGCATTTATTAAACGACACATAGGTCATCTGGACGTGACCCCTGCGCGACACCAGGAGATCCTATACCGTAGCTGACTACAGGATATCTGTTTACGGAAATTGACGAATGTTTGGTTGGCAAAACGGTGATAACGGTGTTAAATCACGTAAGCCCAACACCACCTACTATCTAGTTTATAGCTTGTTTTACTGCGAAGCATATTAATATGTATACAACTTATTCATAATTCAAAAGTGGACATTCTTGTATATTGTACGAAAACTACCATAATGTAGTATCTATTATAAGTCATATTAGACAATGAAAACATTAGGCTGTAATGTTTGGATGAACATTAACAAGCTATGTACATCATCTTAATGTTGATAACAAGTTGACTTATTAGTTTTGTTTTGTTTACATTTATAACTGACCTGTTTTGACATAGATACCAGTTTGATTGGTTTGGTCTGCAATGTGCCTGACCTGATCGAAGTGCGTTTGGATATTCATTCTGGTTTTTTTACATAATAGTCGCCATGTTGCAAAATCTATATTTATCCAAATTTGGTAGCGTTTTTTGTCTTAAACGAGAATGGACTGTCTATCAGTAAGAAGACATTTTATCCCTAAAAAGCTATCTGCATACATGTGACGCAGCTGTACAAACAGATATGCCAATGCAGTCTACGAAATTAGGATATGAAAGTTGTTGTCCGAACAGATCATTTTTAGAGCAAGCACTATACATGTATCTCATTTGCAGAAATTCGGTTGTCCCGGACAACAGGACACCCACTAATTTCATAGACTGTTAACGATTTCAACACTCCTGGATAAAGAGGCACAGAGTCAAAAAATCTCATACAAGAAGCTCAACACATAGGGCGCCATCTGAGATTCCGAGGCGTTGTAAAAGCGAAAGGGACCTTAGACCGTGCAGCTCTAGTTAAAGCTGAAGATTATGGCCATAATGATTGAATGTTCATAGTAGGGCTGTGGATCGTTGAACAAGTGACGATCCGAACCACGATTCATGTGTAGCGATTCACGAATCAAATCACGAATCACTAGTTAATGAAAAAGCATACAGAATTTATGTACATTGTAATAACAAATATAAGTGAAGAATTACAGAAGCTTTTACTAAATGGAAAACCATGTACTCCAAACATTTCTATTACCAGGTGTTTTATGGGCATTTTCAGTGATAACATTTTTGTTTAAATGTGTATCAAACGAATTTCGAATTAAATTAAAATTTTCATGAGTAGTGCGTTTCAGTGATAATTCAGCTGAAAATGTTCTTTCATTATTTCCAAAAATAGATCGCGATCCGACAATTTCGGATTTGAGGAATATTCGTACTCGATTTTCCGGTCGGGATTGCGAATATCCGAGTACTCGGATACTCGCAGCAGCCCTAGTTTATAGTAGGTTCTTAGACTAATAATCTAACATCGTTCATATTGTAATAAAATAATTATTTACGGCTAATGGTTATTCAGCACTAATGTTCTGTAAAAGTTTTGACATTTCATTTTCAGACTACCAGAACGTTTGGGATATCGTGGATTTGAAATTGAAATGAGAAATATGTTTGGACAGAGAATAACTAGAACAATTGGCGCTGGAACTAACCCAAGACTTGAACTCATGCTGTTAAGAACTAGCCCTAGAGGAATTAGTCGATCTGTTAGACAAGATGTATTGTCAACCATCAATAGACGGGTAAGGAGAACAAGTGATCACCGTGGACACGTAATACACATAAATGTGTGACCTCCATTTATCACGTGTTTTCAGTGAGCACGTGTTTTACCAGTGTTCACATATTTTGTATTTTCAAAACCATATAAAATCACATGTTGAATTTTCTGATTTTCTGACCATAGTGCTGTTTCATGTATGCCATTAATCTATCATTAATCGGGCAACAAATGATATCCCAGAAAGATGAAATTTAGCTCTGTTTGGAACATCGAGTACTCTTACCATTTTGTTTTGTTTTTTTGTTTGGGGCGTCCTTACACTTATACTATTAACTTAAAATAACGAAATAACAGTTTACAAAGATTGTTCCATCAGGAAAGGGGGAGGGGGTGTCAAGACCTTCAGAATTTCCCTTTGTCTGATTTTGCCGCAACCCCAACTATCTGAGTAAAGTTGCTCATATTGCGTCCTTTCATTGTAAGGATTACCGATGATGCGGGAACACGATGGTGAACCCACGTGACTTTACCAGAGCATTTTTATCATGTATGGAAAGTGGGTCGTTCGACGAAGATAGGTTTTTGAGCTTATCATGTAGCATATTTTCCCATGAATACGCGCATAAACAACCCTGATTGCGAGACATATCTAACATAACTACTGCAGTGAGTGTTTTCCCTGCAATCGTTTTCAAATGAATCCTTGCATTAACATTTGATCTCAATTTTGTTTTCCAAATTACGTTAAAAAAACAGCCGAATTTTCCCGGAAATCAATTATTGCTGCAGTTATATTTCGTATACGGGGGGGGGGTTTAATGCGTGTATTTATGGGAAAATATGACACATGATCAAGTTAGAAATAAGCCAAAGTCCTACATTAGTCATGAGACCCACTTTCCATATATGTTAAAGATGCTCTTATGAAGTCACGTTGATTTCCCACTGGTGAAATAAACTGCACTATAACGCTCTACGTCGTTTCCTTATTATTGCATCGTCGGTAATTTTGAATGTGACAAAAATGCGACTTATTGATCATAATTCGTTTTTTACCATGCCACTTGGTATAAAATATCAAATATTAAGAATATAAACCAAAGCCTGTTTTGATTAATGATTTTTAAATTATCATAAATGTTTATTAAGATGCAGGAAATTATATGCGTCAGCAATAAGTTGATTGAATACGACTGTGACGCTCTTAAATCAGCATGAACATCAGTTTTGTCATATTTTGGGCTGGAAGAAATGTGATAAGTTTTTCTTAAGTACGAATTAGATGCTTTTTGCATGCAACTAAGTAATTATCAGAAATTGTGTCAATAATATGGGTTGTTCATGTACAGATGAAAATGGAAGACGCAAACTTGAATTGTCGAACATATATCTTTTTATGCATACTGAATGTATGCATATATTATGATACATATAGGTATCAGAAACTAACCCTAATGATCCTACTTCTTCATTTATAAAGATAAATTTTAATCATTTCATGCAAAAACTGGGAAATATCTTTGTTGCCTGATTTATTCTTGCATAATAACCATTATTTCTCATTCATTCTGGTATCTCTTGTTTTTTATGACGACGTGGCGTAATTTAAGTGGTTAATCCATCATAAAAAATAATCTTTCCAACAATTTCAGAAGGTTGAATAAACTTTAGGATGTCTGTTTTTTACGTTATTTATTGCTATGTCGTTTGTATTTGCTCACAGAAACACCTGATTGCTTTTGGGAAACATGTCTACTTTTCCTAATAAAAAATGCACGCAGAAACTTAATCGTCGATGTCTTGCCCAAAACCGAAATTATTTGATTACGAAAAGTAACGAAGATTGCCGAATATGAACGAAAGAACCATCCACATTTTTCGATATTCATGTCTTGTCCTAGAAAAAAAACAATGTTATTCCGATTGATTGATGAAAATTACCTTGTAATTTAAAATCAAGTTTATTAAAGACTGATTCCGTCCGTGTAATAAGCTTATGATGGATTTACCGCCTTAAATTAAATATCATCACTTTCATTCATTTTGTATGTCATTTTTTGCAAAATTTAATTCAATGAGCGCCATTTTCTTGTAACCTCGTTTTCGAAATAAATCTTTTGATCGGAATACCTTTGTGTTTGTTGTTACTTTACCATTATGCTCGAAAAAGTACGTTGAATTTATACACATTGCAGAGAATGCTATTGCCCAACGTTGTGGTAGAGATGGAAGAATTATCAGAAAGACCGATAAGAGCACCAGTGTGTCGACTACCAAGGTTTAATCCTAGACGATGGAATGTTATGCCAACTATAAGACAAAATAATTGTTACAATTATTCAACAAATAGACAGACCAATACATTTGCACAACCAGGTAAAATATAATCAAAATCACATTAAGTCAGAACTGAATCGAAAATGAAGCACAATTCAAGCTCATTGACCGGTCACTCTATCGACTTTTACCGTACAATTGACCGCCGTATTGGACGGGCGCAGAGCGCGCCTATTACTACGCTATATGGTTGTAAAGCAAAATGGTTCATTTTTATTTGATAAGAAAGCGCTTTCAATCGTTTTTTTTCTATTTTGAAAACATAAAATTAATATGTTCTTGTCATAAAGTTAACGTTTATCAACTAAAAAAACCGCCGTTGTTCTAACTTTATTGTGGTTTTTGTATTACTTTAATTTTACCATTCACAGACATTTATACATGATTTAAATTGTCTTAAATATAAGTTTAAACCATTCAAAAGTTCAAATGCATGATTTTAGCACCCGTTCTGAATAGCTAAGCATAGTTTGTGACTTATAAATTAGTTTCTAGCATACAGTAATAGTTTCAAAACGAACCTAGCATGTTATTTTAAGACCTAGAGATATAGATCTTTAAATACCCAGTTAGATCTAGTTAGAATGTGAAATCACCGTATTATGTTTCCTGGACACAAAAACCCATGAGGGTTCTAAGACCTCTTGCTAGACAGGGGCGGTTCTATCTTGAAATAAATTATCCATGGGCGGATCCAGCGGGGGGTCAGGGGGGTCCGGACCCCCCCCCCCTAGAATTTGGAAAATGTACCGGTCCAACAGTGTATTTCCTGCCTGTAAGTCATTTTTAAGTAGCATGAAGCAATTTTTCTCCGTGCTTAACAAAGATTTAATGGTTATGTAGTTTTTATTATCAATATGTTGCATTTTTTCCACAGAATGTGTATAATTTGGTTGTGGTTCGAGGTTTAGACCCCCCCTAGAAAAGTTCGGACCCCCTAGAAAAGTTTGGACACCCCTAGAAAAAAATCCTGGACCCGCCCCTGTTATCTGTTCTGTTCTATGATTTTTTGACTGAGGGTCCGAAATGACTATTTCAGGTAGTGGGTATGGGTCGTGCCACCTAAGTTCTTTTGCAAATTAAAACAACTGAAAAGCTATAGGGGTCGTCATTGAGTAAAAACAGTTTATATACTCATATGCCGACCGCCTATGGAAGAAGCCATTTCTTGATATTTTCTGACCAAAACTTATTGTACTTTTTATGCGATATACATCCCGATTTTGTCAATGTTCCCTTTGTAAGTTTTGCTTCAAGATACTCGAGGATCATGTATGTAGAAAATACCTCCAACATCCCTCGGTATCCGCCATTGTCAGCCTGGGTCGCTCACTCGTTCACTTGTAACTAAACCCTACAGTTTCTAGCAAAGGAAAATTACAAGTTTCGTATTCAACTCACTTAAAACATATGACCCAGAGACATAATTAAACAATTTACATTTGTATTTAGAAGACAATAATTGTCCTATCTAGAATATGGAACCTCTGGGCCTAACGGTGTCAGACAAATCTATCTTTGAAGGACTCCTTATTTAAAACTGCTGACCCCTTGGAAGAGGTCAGTATTGACCCCGGGTCATAATTTGGGCAATGGTAATAGAGGACCTTAAGATGATGTCATATGCCAAATATTAAACCTATAGGCCTAACATGGTCAGGACAAAAGGTCTTTGAAGGTTACCTTATTCAAAATGTTTGCCCCCTAAATGGGGCCAATGTTGACCTAAAGTCATAATTTTGGTAACATTTGTAGAGGTCCTCAATATTATGTCATATGTCAAATATGGAAACACTAGGCCTTATGGTTTTAAACTTAACGGTTTCTTCATTCCAAACGCTTGACCCCTGGGATTGGCCCAAATTATTGAACACAGGGGCATAATTTGATAAATCTTCATATAGGACATCGATATCATGTCATATAGTAAATATGGAAGTTGCAGGTCTAATGGTTTTAGTTTGTTTTAGAAAAGAAGATTTTTACCTCGTATCTATTTCCTTCCAATATGGCCATATGATAGCCGGTCTCGTTTAATATGTCTATGTACAAGCCCATTAAAAACTAACTTTCCTTGAAATTAGCCTTCCAATCCTTTGACAATCGTTTTGTAAGTTTTCTCGGTATAGAGTTTATTTACGGAGTTCGTGTGTTATGTGTGCTGGTTGACTGTACATATAGATACATTGTTTGGATTTCTTGAGCCAGAAATTTGTGAAGAAAATCCATCAGAAGAACTCGCTCCTTTATTTCAGCAGAAAACTGTACAGTGACCAAAGTCCAACTTTATCATTCAGACTTTTAAAAGTAGCTTAAATTTACTTCATAGCAGAACTGATGTGAAACGGGAAAATCTTATATAAATACATGTTTGAAAATTTTAGGTAGAGCATCCGGACCAAGATTTTCGTCGATGACCCCTAGAAACCTTCTCCAAGCAGCATACAGAGACGGTCTCATACCAATACCTTTCTTTATTCCTAAAAGACATCCTGGTGTGTGTCTTATTGCTTTGGCCATTTGGCCAGAAACAGACTATCATTTCTATAGGCTGGATAGTAATCTCCTGTGGTCCCACAAACCAGGTAAAACAGCAGCAAAGAACACTGACAATAGCGGCAACCTCATTGTTGATCCAAAGTTTGCCGATAGGGGGAGCTATACGATATTTGTCGGTTACCTTGGCAACCATGCAGGCGTTAGAGTTTTATAATGTTTCAAGTAGTGAAGAATTATTTTAAATGTTTTCTCAGTATTATTAGAAAAATAACTCAGGCTTTTCTGATCTGTTTATATAAACATTTGCATAGAACTTAGGGCTGGACCCTTACTCTTGTAACATGCTGGATTAAAACTATTATTCCTGAAGTAGTTTCACGAATTACACTGTTTTAAGTGAACAGTAGACCTTCTTTGTCATTAAAATACTCACCGCATATAAATGCCCATAATTATTTTGAATGAACGAGTCTGTTAAGTAAGGATTTCGCTAACTAGCGCTAACTTATCGAAGTCCTATGCGACAGTTGCTTCAATTAAGCGCTATGTAGCACATGTTTGCTATCTGAATACATTTGAAACACTAATACATTTTTCTGGGGGTCAAAAAAGCTTGGATTTCCTAGGTTGATATAAAACCGTAGTATAGAACTTGGCTGACGTAAAGCGTTTTCAAATTTCATACGCAGCTGGCTGGCTCTACATTTTTTGCAAAAGTAGTACACTGTCTACATAGATGTTAATCTTTAAAGATGTGCACATAGAATACTCAATTTACTTGACACATCTACGGTAATATGTCATATAAAATCTTTACTGTGCAATTATATAATGTTGATATTAAGTGGGTGTTTTATATATAATAAATAAACTTAATTAATACCTTCAGTCTTGTCTTTGTTTTATAAAAGCACCTACTCAAGCGTTATATAGCTGGGGTATGTCGAGGTACATCGCGTGGCTTCAAAAGTCAGTTATTTGTACAGAATAATTCAGAATTAGTCAACAATTACCGAAACACATTACCCATTCTAGTGTGTTTTAACTTTCTAAGGATCGTATGAGCCATGCACTTGGCAGAAGCCCATGCCAGCAACAATAGCTTATTAGATGAGCATATGCTGCTTCCCTTAACAAGTAATAACTTCCCTGACAATCCAAGATTCTATAACTGCCCAAATTAAGATATGATTTTAAAACTGATTAACTTTACCATAATAATCACATTTGGTTCGCTAAAAGACAATCGCCATTGAGGCGTCCAAAGCTTAATCAAATGTTCTATACAAAATGGCGGCATTTGACCTAATTTTGTCAAGATTTTCTTAAAGTAAAGATTGAAATATGTTAAAAAGTAATTATCTGAATATCAAGTGCATAAGAATTTTGTTTGCTGATTGAAAGTTGTGTCTAAAATAGCATCACCGATATTTAGTATTATACATTTACAGCCGAGTCATTTCGCTTTACAACATTGTTTGTACTTTAACTGCAAGTGACTAATTGTCACTATCTGTAAATAAATGGGAAAAAAACAACAACAACATAAATACAGAAATAACACAGGTCAGAGAGTCTTTGTTATCATTTACAAACAGACAAGCAGTTTACACTGTTAGTACCAATCTAAACAATGCACCTGCATACATAATGTAAACAAACGTCATCATTTTGATAAAGAATTAATAACGTAATATCCTGATGCATATCACCTCCGCCGTTTTGAATACAAGAGAATTATGATGGCTCTTTATCACTCACCTGAGTACCATTGATATATATATGAATGAGAGTAAAATATAAATCAAATAGTGGACACCCGGATGTAGAAACATGACGTGATTTATCACGGTATTAGTCTTTCGCAACAACCATCACATCAAATGTAGTCTTTGTATAGGAAGACGACCTGTATTAATACTTGATCCAGAAATCATCAAAATAAACTTCCGATTCAATTTCCAGGATATTTTGAAAAAAGTAGCCACTATAGTGTTAATAATATATTTTTATTTCAAGCTCCTAAGACCTAGTTTTTCATCCAAAATAATCAGTATCCTGGCCAAGTTTGGAGTCAATTGAATAAAAAATGTGACCATCTCAGTGTTCAAAAGTTTTTTTTGATACTTTGGCTGTGCAATCTTGTTTTGGATCCAATGTGACTCATATTCGAATTTGACCTAGAAATAATTAAAACTACCTTTCAGACCAATTTTCAGGATATTTGGTGCAAAACAGTAGCAACAAAAGTGATGACAAGATTTTTATATTTTTTGCTCCTGTGACCTAGTTTTTCATTGGTTATAACCCATGTTCGAACTTATCCGAGCAATTACATACAAAAGCATGACCACAAATTTTAATGATAATTGAGGCAAAAATGTAGGGGTGTAACAATACGGTAAAACCCGTTTTGCAATATATTGCAATACATGATACCCGTATTGCAATATTTTTTAATACATATTGTTATTTGTGCATACATGCATAGCATGAATTAATGCACGTGCATCGTCTTAATTTGATCAACATTGATTGTTACATATTTGTATTTTCAAATAATCTACACGTATTGTGCCAATTAATGTTTGAATAAGTTATAAAAAAGGGTTTTGAATGGACTTTCAAAGATAATAATTTCTAGTTTCCGAACACATTTTAACAATTAGGCCACAACAAATTGATCATATGTTCTATGGATTTTGTCCGAAAATATCATAATGCTGTGCATTAGTTCATGAGTGAACTATCAACATCATGTAAGCCAGTCATTAGTCTATATAAACAAGGACTGGAAGTGATCATGAGCAATTTGAAGAACCACTGTATTTAGTACTACTTGGGTAAATACATCATACATGTAATACTTAACGAAGTTTCTAAGTACCCCGATTTCAGTATTGTAAGGAATTCTTATTTTTCAATATCAATGTCCGGTCGATGATGAAAATGTATTTTGGACCATACTGATCTTTGCTTTCATGCTTTTCATACTACTTTATCGATGCAAAAACCATTTGTCGTGCATGCGTTGATATGGGAAGATTTTCTAATTGTTTTGATTAAACAGAAAATTAACAATTAGAAGTCTTATTCTGCAAGTGACGCACCGTCTGATAAAAATACTTAAGGCAATTTCTCGTTCTTGAAGCGACATTGGAGCCATTTCTTGATATTTCGTTGTGCATATCAACACAGTAGTGATTTTCACTAAAATCTGACCACGTGGGATTTTTGCACGATAAGCACGTGTGCATTTCTACTTTTCAGCACATGCACGACAAAACCAATTTTACATCAATTAAGAAGGATGAAAACCATGCAAGCAAACGACAGTATGGTCCTATATACATTTCCATCAATGATTGGGCATAGATGTTGAAAAATAAAAATTTCACACACAGTCACACACGATACACACAATTTTCCATTAAATGTGTAAATTATGTCTCTGGTCAAACTCGAACAAACCTGAGCATTTTATCATAAAAAATACAACAGTAAGATCGAGGAGCCTATATAAACCCCGTATATAGGGTCTATGGCAAGATCAATCCCATTTATCATGTATTGCTCCTGGATAGATAAGTCTAAACAGTCCAGCTATTTGGAAAATGCTGTCAATGCGTACGACAGCTTGCCCAGGGGCGGATACAGAACAGGGCTGCCTGGGGGGGGGCTGGTAGAGCCAACTTGGGGTGGGTACGGGAGGGGTGTCCCCTCCCTTTGGCGGGGGTACGGGGGGCCTCCCCCGGAAAATTTTGAAAAATGAAGGTCTAAAATCGAGCATTCTGGTGCATTTTTTGGTCATTTTTGCTCCATTCAACTGTCATAACAGCACAGATTAACCCTTAACTGGACAATTCCGCATTTTGAGTTTCTAGACTCTCATCAAATGGCCGTCACGGGCCTTAAAATTGGTATTTTTAATTGGATTTAGTGAAATTCACATTAGGAAAGTCATCCCATAAATGAACTTTTACGCGTGCCTCTCCCATCTTAAGATGAACTAGTAATCTGGTAAGGGGCAGGTAATACAGGCTAACTTTATCCTACTAGTTCAGTAGTGGAAACACTTGCAGCAGAAACGAGATAGAAACATCTTAGCTCTCTTGTTAGAACGTTGTTGCCACTAACATCTCAGACTTATCAAACCAAAATAAATTCAGTTCTTTCAGCGTTTTGATTTTTAATTCACCATTCGCCATATCATATACTTTAGCCCAAATGGGGTACTAACAACGATTTAAATGCAACCTACTTAAGATAAAATTGTCGCAATCTTCATTGTTTAAAGTTACTACTGATAAGCTAAGTTTTTGTCTTTGTCATTCGTGCAGTGATAGAATAATTATAAATGATAATGCAATCTTAAATATACATGTATAAACAAACGCAACTCATTCATTTTATCTCATATTCACCATTAACCATCATACTGAACGTTAAGTTTCAATAAGACATTGACTATAAGGTTTTAGGAATATTTTCATAAAAAGAAAAAATGGATATTACCAAATCAGCTTTTGTTTTGGCTCTTTTTCTCACCTTGCAGACAGGTAAGTTTAAATGAGTTATTATAACATCGGCTATCATTACTTCATAAGTAAAATGCAATTGGATATAAAGGTGGACCATATGTACAAGGTCTTTAGATGGAATGGACTTTATGTTCAAGGTTCTTGGATGAATGGACTCTATGTACAAGGTCTTTAGATGGATGGACCATGGACTTTATGTACAAGGTTCTTGGATGGGTGGACCCTATGTACAAGGTCTTTAGATGGATGGACCATGGACTTTATGTACAAGGATTTTGGATGGATGGACCCTATGTTCAAGGTATTTGGATGGATGGAACATATACACAATTTACAAGGTCTTTGGATGGATGGACTCAATGTACTAGGTTCTAAGATAAATGTACCCTATGTAAAAGGCTTTTGGATGGATGGACCATGGACTCCATGTACAAGGTTTTTTGATGGGTGGACCCTATGTAAAAGGTCTTTGGATGGATGGACCACATACTCTATGTACATAGTTCTTGGATTGATGGACTATGTGTCCTATATACAAGGACTTTGAATGGAAGTAACATGGACCCTATATACAAGGTCTTTGAATTGATGGACTATGGACCATATGATATATACAAGGTCCTCGGATGGATGGACCAATGACTAAATACATACTACCGGTAGGTCTTTAAATGGATTGACCATTGGCCAAACATGTACATGTATATACAAGGTTTTTAGATGGATGGATTATGAACTATTTGCCCTTTATTCAAGATCTTTGGATTGACAAACCATGGGCAATTTATACAAGGCTTTTGGATGGATGGACCCTATATACAAGACCTTGGATGGATGGGTGGACAATGAACCTTATCCAAAGAGGTTTTTGGATGGATTGAACATGGATCCTATATACAGCTAATATTTCTGACACATACGATCTTTGTGATCCCGAGTCCAGAAGCAATCGTACTTCCTGGTTTGAAGTATTGTAAGGATTTTTGATTATGGTTTTAGCTGTTTGTATAAGCACCATTTCACCTGATGAAATAAGTGCACTTTTATCTTCAATCTCGGCTTCAGCATTTTCTTCCATGAAATGAACACTGGTTGAAGAATCACTGAATTTCTTCGGACATAGACTGCGATGATGTTTATTTCTTTCACCACAATAAACACACAGTTTATCTCTTTTACACTGGTGTAAATAATGTCCAGGTTTTAAACAATTGAAACAATTGTCTCTAAGTTTCTGTTTGCGTTCTTTGATAGAGCAATACACAGGGCATTCGTCACTCCAATGTGTTTTTTCACAGAATCTACAAAGCTTAGAATAATCCATATTTCTTGAATAAGACGATGTATTCACTACAAGAGACTCAGTAGATTAAAGGGATTTATTGTTTAGCTTGACATTCTTGTTGGTTGAGTCACTTTTGTGGTAGTCAGAATAATTTTGGTCATCATTCAGTTCTTGGTTCGTTCCTTTATCAGCCTTTTCCTTGGCCTGAACATAATTATTAAGTCTTTCAGGAAGCGTATTTATAGTCCACTTATTGTTAGCTCCATTCAACATTTCGAGTTGTACCAAAACATCTTCGGGTAGCTTTGAACGAATGATAGTTATAAAAACATCTTGGTTGGTATCTTGCTTTAGAACTTCCAGACTTCTCAAGTGTCGTTCAACCAAATCCATGAATATCCTTAAACTAGCCGTGTTATTAGATGGAGCTTGAAGATTTATTAACTTATGATAATGAAGGTCAATGACTTGTTGAGTATTTCCAAAACGATTTTGGATAATTTCAATTGCTAATTCATAATTGTCATTAGAAAGTGATAAACCAGATATAGCACTCATTGCGGATCCGAACAATTTGCTCTTCAAATAATTGAATCTCTCAATGTTAGACAGAGCATGTGGAACTATGTTGACCTTTTAGAAAATGTGGAAATCAGGGGCGACAACACAAATATCTGATTATACACAGTACCATCAGGAGTGACTATCCCTAAGATGGATTTTACTTATAATTGTACCATATTCTGGCCCTAAGCCAATAGATTTATGACTTAGATAAAACAACAATAAGGGACTTTAGTCAGTTATTTCCCCTTGTATACTCTTCAAAATAGGTAGGTCTAATTAGTTGGATTACTCGGATTTTACCCTTACTTTTCAATGTTAATTTGCCAAAATTAATCTTAAATAACTTTTTTGTATATCATTTAATTTGTTTAAAATATAAGCTAATTATTTTGAAGCTAAAGAACTATCTCAATTCCATCACTTCTGTTAATATCTTCATTAATAAGAAAGATATTAGATGAAATATTTTGTTACCCTAACATAGGAATTCAAAGATAAAATCCGAGGATTCCAACTGTGAGGACCTACTTACCAATTGGATTGCTTCAGATTTTATCAGGGAAAGATAACTGACTAAAGTCCCTAATTAAGCGGTAGGGTGCGAGTTACTCTGTTTAGTGTAAATATACTGTATATGTATAATGAGAAGTTGACAACCATTAACAATAGTTTCCTGTTGCTGAATATGTTATATAGGATGTATACACTTAAAAATAAAATATACATGTATGAATATATAACAATGTATAAATATTAAGATGTCACGAAATAATTCATATCCTTGTATTTGTTAATTTATCTATAGTCAGAGACAGTTAAATTTCTAAATTAAAAAAAAACCAAAACAATTAAAATGCTTCCCGATCATAATTGTTTTTGTTAACAAAAAGTTAACAAGACATAGATATTTAAGAATCAAAGTTTTTGTTGCGAAATTAAAAAAGAGTGGAAAATTGAAAGTGCATTTTTGTATAATGGTAATTTTTAAAAGGATTAAATTGTATGTATTTTAATGCATAGTTCAGCACCATTTAATTTCGATAAAACCCGTAACATTTGAAGACACTCTGCGCGAATCCAGTATTTGGCATTATTATCGCGTAAAAATCGAAAGAAAGCGTGCGCTTATAAAGTAATATTAAACGCTGAGCTTTAGTGAATCATCATGAATTAAGGTTTAGTATAATCCCAATTGTCATAGTATAATGTATTGTAAATATTTTTACATAATAAACAATTAACATGTTATCCAGCTTGCATGGCAATCATAAATAATTTAATTAATTACATTTCACATTTTGAAACACGAATACATTTCATTGTTTCACGAGTAAGTTTGAAAGTTGTGCTTTAGTTTTATTGCTACTTGCTTACTACAATTATAATAAAAATCACAATCAGACACAGTTTCCTGTCACATATAAAACCCGCTGGGTAGAGAGTATGCCTTATACAAAGGGAACAGATATACAACTCCACAGGAAATCAGATAATCTTTGGACCCTATATACATGTTAGATGTCCTTGGATTATTTAAAAGTGTACACTCACTATCAATATCAGAAGATTTTTAAGTACATTTTTTAAAAGAAGAGGTTATCAAATTGAAATTTTTAGTTATATTCAATACTCAAATATTAAACTTGCAAGTGAAAACTTATTACGCAGGAACCAGTCAATAAAGTAGGCTAAGAGAGTACAAAATATGCATTTAACACATTTCGCATGTTTCATCCCATTGTAAGTTTGTTTGCAGGTACAAAATTGAAACTTTCTGAATATACAATGACAATTAGTATGCCGACCATACTCAAAGCATTTTACCGAATCTATTGATATTTTCATAGTTTTGCCCAAATAATCGGTATTATTTTTTCACGAAAAAAAGCGCAGCAATTACATACAGTTTATTTGGTACCCTTAATAATTGTATTGTAGTTCTTTTTTATTGACCCGTCGCAACTCGAATGAATGTTTGATTATTCAACTTCTATTTACCATTGATCCATCATATATTAATAAGTGATGATCTTACTATGTATGCGGCGATTTTGAAAAATGGGGAAATGTACTTGTTCGAAAAGAGTTAAAAATACCAGATTCAGTGATCGTGTAATTATATAAATTGTGACAGGCTAATAAACATAACTATACCAAATAAGTATCATTTTATTATAATAAGTGTAATTTAAACAAAGTTTTCAAATATTCAAGATAACTTGCATAAGTACACGCACTCTGAATATACATCGATCGAACTAGGGATATTATATAACAAGTACGTGTTATATAAAATCCCCGATCGAACAAAAACACGAGTCCATTTTTCAGCTCGGACTTATTTTTCAAATTCCTTTTTGGAAGGAATTGTTTTCAAACAATTCCTTTCTATGTCAGCGCTCTGCAAGATTTGAAAAAGAACGAACAACACCCTCAACTCAATAGAAATCAATAAGTCAATGCGACCAAGAAATAGTGCAGCAGAAAAATATGTGTACTATCAAAAGTAGATAAGTTGAAAAAAGTAATTTAAACAAATACTTAAAATTATGATATTTAATGTTTTTTACACATAAATCAAACAACATTCTAACTGTGCACGGAGAGAAGTTTTATTGTATTATTGCGCATTTGTATCTACCACACGCTTGTATATAAGTGCAATTTTAACGACCGGTTTTTCACAGCAGTAGTTTACTTTGAGAGCGTAAAGCGCTGGACATTTATCGAAGTTAAGCAACGAAATGTAGGGTTAATCTTTGGATGGGTGTCCGTAGAGGTTTAATGACAGCGCGAAGCGAATTTCATAAATGTTTTTTGTTTTTTTATATTACTTTATTAGACCACAACAAATGAAGCGTCAAATGTTCGTCTGATTTCTCGCACCTTAAAATCCGAAAATAAAAAAAAATGAAATTAACGCATCATAAATATCGTAAAATCAAAAGTTTTGACACTCGGCCAAGTAAAAAGAACTGAAAATTAGTAATTTGAGTTCTAAATAGCAATATAATTCAGCATAATTTCACTACTACGGTAAAGCAGTAATGAATTCTTGCTAACATACGGCATTAAAAATTACAATGACACAATCCTTTGTTCAGAAATATGATAACTGCACTCTGTCTTAGACCGTAAACTGAACATTTACTCTCTCTACACACCTTATCTTGATGTGTGACGTCATACGTGTCTTTGTAGTGTAAAATATGAAGATTGATCCATAGAGAGCACGTAGGACAGGGAGAAAATTTTACATTCCTACAATTTTGATGTCCCAAAATAACACATCAGGTTTGATTTAATTCTAGTGGTATTATTAGACATTAGCATAATTTACCAAAATCTAATTACATTGTATACACAAAAAGTGAACCGGGCTGGTCCATTATAAGATTAGTGTGGCGCTGTTAATTGGTAATCTGTGCTTCCTAATTATCTAGTATTAATAAAAGTAATACCAAAGAAAAATGAAGTTATCTTTTACGTATGAACTCATGAAGGTGTAAACCTGTTCTACCCAACTTCTAACTAGTTTTAAATTCAATTGAATTTTCATCTGGAGTAATTGTTAACTTGCTTTATATAGCATAGAACTACTTATTACGTGATTACACTTTAGTACATAGATATATCGTTATATGTTATATAAGAAAGTCCATACTTTGTATGCTCTTTTTAACTTACGGTAAATAAATGTCTTAGAAACCGCACAATTTTATTCTTCGCTTTTGCTCGCTTCTCAAAATTCAAAATATGGAAAAAAATTATTTGCTCTTAAGCTCCATTCTTTGGAACAAAATACATAGAACATGTGATCAATTTGTTGTGACCTTAACTCCATGGCAACACATTGTTTGGGTTACATCGTGACCATCAATCACTTATCACTGTTCCTGAAAAGACTCAATCTCTGGATTACTACTAGATGCAATTCAGTGACTGAACACTGCCGTATTAAAATGATTTAGAATCAGTGGTAGGAGGGAGAATGACCATAGAAATTATTCCATGACATAGCTCAACGAAAGTATGTCCTGCCCGTGAATCAAAACACACAACTTCTCGATCAGTAGAATAATGTGCATGTAAAATAAAATATGAAACACATTTGGTTATAAATGATAAAGAAATTATGTAGGATATCGAAATAGTAACTTGAACTCCTAAAATTGTTCAAAAATTCCTTCCAACAGTACTTTCAGTACTTTGATTTATTTCTATGTGGTCGTTCACATAAACAATATTCGATGTTCATATACACAAACATAGTATACAAGACATGTATACATGTTTCATAAAGGGTCATTGTATTGACTAACGGCTGATTCTTATCGTTAATCAAGATCGGGAAATTTCGGACATCTTCGGAGTGAAAAAAAACGAGAAAAATATTCACCATAGTGTAAGAAAACCCCAAAACAGACCAATAAGACAAAGATTTAAAATATAAAATAATATATCAATAGAAAGAATAATGAATTGTCTAAAAGATGTGCTATCGACAAATTTGATATAGTGAATCAGTTTTTGAATAAACAGAAATGAAATAGACATATTGAAGTGTTTTCCTATTTTTTGTTCTTTGTCTATAGTAACCCATACTCATGTATTTCTACCGCAAAACAGACTAAAATGCCATTAATATATTTTTTTCACAAAACATTCATTTTATTCGGGATACAAATATCTACAAAATGTACTATGGACAAATTTGATATTTTTTGTTTTACTTTTTTCAAAAAGCGCTTTAAACTATATTGATCCTTCATAATTCTATAGTAAAAAGTGTACTACGGTTTGAGCGATAGATGGTCAAGAAAGTTCGGTATGATTTGTTACGATGCACTATATTTTCAAATGTATCCCAAAACTCGACCCATTTTAGTTTATCTCCACCAAAGGAACATAATTCTAGTTTTGGTAACTTAACTGAAGAATTAGACACAGACAATTTTTCTCTTTTTTCTTGGCGATCAAAAAACTCACTTTGTTGTTTCATCTGTAATGAGGCGATATTGCGCATTTCTTCCACCATTGCTAATATATCTTGTCGAAACATTGCATGCTCACTCAACTTAGTATGCTTTGAATATTCTAACTTGTCTTTCAATTGTTTCAACTCAAGAAAACATTCCATCGCGCTTGCACACATTTCACTATCATCATAGGCAACACTTTCAATAAATTGGGTTTCTTCGTCTGGAACAGCGGAAGCCAACATATCAGATTGTGACTCAAGTTTATCACTGTATAACTTGAGTTTGTCCAAACAATTACTCATTTTGAGAATTTCATTTTCTGTAATGTATTCTTCTACTCCCATTGAAAGAAATGTACGTGCACTCGATATTTCCTTGTCAAGAATATTTCTATATCTCGTTCTGACACCTTTAATATAAGCTAGATTCGCCATCTTTATGTAAAGATTTCATTTAAATTCAATCCCTAATCTATCTATTCCACTTTATTTACTCTTTTATTCCACTTTATTTACTCCTTTATTTCACTTTATTTACTCCTATATTTCACTTTATTTACTCCTTTATTTCACTTTATTTTCTCCTTTATTCCACTTTATTTACTGCTTAATTTCACTTTATTTACTCCTTTATTATACTTTATTTACTCCTTTATTTCACTTTATTTACTCCTTTATTTCACTTTATTTACTCCTTTATTTCACTTTATTTTCTCCTTTATTCCACTTTTTTTACTGCTTAATTTCACTTTATTTACTCCTTTATTTCGCTTTATTTTCTCCTTTATTCCACTTTATTTACTGCTTAATTTCACTTTAATACATCCCCTTACTTATTTATTCCACTTATTAACTCATTATTTCACTTTATTAAATCCTTTATTATACTTTATTTACTCATTTATTTCACTTTATTTACTCCTTTATTATACTTTATTTACTCCTTTATTTCACTTTATTTACTCCTTTATTTCACTTTATTTACTCCTTTATTTCACTTTGCTAACTCCTTTATTTCACTTTATTAAATCCTTTATTCTACTTTATTTACTCCTTTTATTTAACTTAATTTTACTTTATTTACTCCTTTATTTATACCACTTCACGCTCATTCGTTTATTTCACTTTATTCACTTATTTATTCATTTCACTTTATACCGTCCTTTATTTATTAATTTTCCCTTCCATCTTATTTAGAAACAGTCAATTAGTCGTCGGAAACATTATCATTTTATCAAAAGGTCCAGGGTGCTAGTCCCGGGTTACGGCGCCAAACAATGTGGCGAACTTCTTTAAAATGTAACAATCCAAACAAATCCTCCACATCGGATATTTAACTGAAGACAAACAAACTTTCTAATTTACTTAAATTTAATTCCATACTTGGTAAATATAATGCAAAGTACAACGTACATGTTAACAACACAAAAACTTAATATTTCTGCCTCCTGGCTACAAAAAAAACGGAGTTTATATAGTACTTTGAGCTCCGCCGGTGCACGGATTAAAGTAGACTCCGTCGGAGCCAAGTTAATAGGACACCGCCGGAGCAAATTAAAGGACTCTGCCGGAACAAAATTAATATATATGTTTATGTGGATGAGCCATGGAACCTATATAAAAGACCTTGGATGGATGGACCATGTACTCACTAACTAGCTCTTAGAATAAATGGACCATGGACCCTATGTGCAAATGTCTTGGAATGGTCGGACCATGAACCTTATATGAACCTTGTTTGGAGTGACCATGAACCTTTAACCTTATTTCTAAAGGTCATTGGATCAATAGACTATGAATCCTATTCACAAATTATAAATGTTACCTAAAAGTAATGACACAAAAACCTATACTTATTAGTACCAATAAAAGTACCATGTATTATAAACAACCATTAACAAGGGAAATATGATTCTGTTTCTCATACATACATGTGTGTATTTATAAATTTCAGTGTGTGCAGAAGATCGCAGTTTACATTCTTACGATCTAGGTGAAGATATAGACACTGCAAATGATATAGCTACAGGATTGTAAGTAAATGTTTTACAGTTCTTTTGTTGACTTATGGTATTGTAACAATTACACATTAAGTCTCAGCTACTGTTGTTTCATAAAGGTCTTTTACAATAGACTATACCGGTAATTCAAATATTTGGGGTTTCCCCTACGGTACAAACAAACTTTCACCGTTACAACGAAAACAAGTGTAAAAAGGACAATAGGCTTTAATAGTTCATGCTATTTAGCAATAATGTGTAGAAAACCCCATAAATTTGAATACCGGATTAGGTCTATTCTTTATTTTAGTTTGTAGTGTGTTTCACATATGAGTTAAAACAAATTCAGAGTATGATAACTCGCAACATCACGTAAGCACCTTGCAGTGCATCTCTCAGAATTAGTATCCCACCACTGTTGTCTATATTAAGCATGACGTGCTACTTCATTCCATGTTAGCCAACCAATACCTTTTCACTCCATCATTCATCTCCAGTTTTCCAGAACATTGCCTATCCCCAGTGGTATCCATCTGAGTGCAATGTGGCAACAATGCTGAGGGTTCATAAATAAACAGTTTGTTTCAGGGAGATTGAAAGATTACCACCAGTAGTTTAATGACTATGGTAAAGTATCAGTGGAATTGATGAGAGAGCATCAGCACAAAACTTAATTAAGAAGCTAAAATACAATAACATTTACATCTTTATAAATCTTAACTTAAATAATCAGACAATAACTTGAAGGAAAAATTGAATGAAATTTCTGGAGCTTCTAGACATACTAATTTCAGGCATATCAATTTTCTTACTTTTTCGGCGTAGCTGTCTAAGCTGGATTTTGACCTACATTTCTGTATAATGACGTCTGTCTGGGGATTTCGGAAATCCGCCGTTCTATTGGATGATTTTATAAGCACTGAGAATGACGTACGGGGGAAACAGAGAAAACCCCCTCTTCGATTGGATGGCCCTGACACGCGCGAAAAAATAAAGGCCACACTATTGTAATGCAGTGTTTTACGAAATTTTGCTTCGTTCGTAGATATTTTTTTGGGGTAGACTTCTATTGCTGTCCAAAGTGTTTTTTTATTTTGTAACAATAAAAAGTTACGTGTCAAACACAATATTTTACGGGTAAAATGAATTACGTCTCCAGATGTGAACCGGTTTCTAGTAAAAAGTCTGACATATAACCCAATAATTATTAAATTAGCCTCACTACGTCCAGTTTCCGGGGTTTACACTTTGAGAGTCACAGCTCCACATATACACCAGTTCACAATCTCTCATACAGAGTTGTCGATCCTTACAGTGATCTATAGATCACTGTAAGGATCGACAACTCTGTATGAGAGATTGACCAGTTCATTGTTATTGTTATGATGTCTATAAATAGAAACAAGGAGCTGATAAATACTACAGGTAACCGTTCGCTGGTTGGCAAGAAATGATAGCGAGTAAATACAATGAAAACACAGTAATTTTAAAATTGCAATTACTAAGTCATTTTTCATCAAACAATTTTGCATTTTATATCACTAGAAAGGTCTTGAAATTCATATTTTGAATATCTAAAAATTATTTGTCAAAAAGAATTGTTTTTTGTTGGCGAGTGTTTTAATGATCTGCCCTATGAAACATTTAATATTCATAGCTCGAAGAGTTATGTTTAATCAATTTAATCGTGCGGTTAAAGTGCTACTAGGGTATCAGTATTTTTTGTGAGCCACAAAATAAGAAATCTAGATGAATCGGTCTAGTAAACGCAGTTGTACCCCTTGTATATAAGTATATTAAAGGTATGTTGAAAAAATCAAAGGGAGGTAACTTGACAATTCCCTGTGGTTATCAGTGTACGGCAATTGCATTGGCTGTCATATTGTTTTCGGTAGGCAATCATGTGCCAAGTCTGCGAAACTGGTCTGCAAATGTTGTTGATGAAGTGATGATGCGTGGTCACAACTTGTATGAGCAAATACTAACGGAATCTGGCAATCCATCACCACGTCAAAAAATAGGTTTTAACATTAGTGGTCCTATGTAAATGGCTCTTCTGTGACCTTTGACATTTTCCTTAGGTGAGCACCCAGGGCCCTTTGGGCCCTCTTGTTTTTAAATCGACGCCGTTTGTCTTTTTTAAAGACATTTCTTGTTACTTTACAGAGCAACTTGGGTATACATAGTTATAGGTATAGGAGTGTTGATTGTTCTAGCTATTATTGTATCAATAATTGCATGCTGTGTCTGCTGTGCTAGAAGTGCTTCAAGAACACCAGCACCTGTTCATGTGTTCCATAATCAGCCAGGTCCATTTGTCACAGGTAACAATATATCATGTCCTTAACTCCTCACACTAGTTACATCACACTTAGCTAATTTTACTACAATTAAAAATTAAATATGTAACATAATTTGAATCATATGTTGATAAACTACCATTTAGTTAATGTTTATATTTAAAATTACCCAGTAGACTCAGTTATTTTTATTGGTAAATGTAGATGGATCAATCATAGTTTGCCCCACGGCTCTTGGATGACACTGTACATTGACCAACATACACACATTAAAGTTAAATGAGCAAACATCAGAAATAACCTTTCACAGACTTGCTGATAAATATTCCAATAATAATTAAAGTCTGTACCAAAGACTTTTTTATATGTCGGTCTGTCTGTCAGAATGATAATTACTGGTCCAAATATGTAATTCTGGTGTGATATATCAGACTATAAGCTGTTTAATAGACTACAACCTAAAGGCCTGGTCACACAGTCACAACTAGCACATAAACGCATGAATCACGCATAAATTTTGGTTGTGCGTGCTTGTGTGTCGAGGATTTGAACATTTTCTACGATTTATACGATGAAAAATCACCAATACATTGTGCAAGAATTACGTATCAATCACGCAAAAATCACTGACATAGCACTTATAAACCATGCATAAGCCCAAAAAGGGGCACAGAATTGAATGTGCCCAACGAAAGCTTCGCGAAAAACCACGAATATTCTGCGCATTATCACTGATAAACTGCGTATGATTGGCGTATGATTGGCGCATGATTGGCGCATGAGCTACGCATAATATGCGTCTGAGTCGCGTCCTTTTCGATGCCGTTCCGCGTATATAAACGGATGCGGGCTTTGTCACATTTTTACGCACGATGGACGATGTTCCATGCATAATCTGCGTAAGAACTACGCAAAACTGCGTAAACTCTTACGCGAAGAAAAATTTTGAACTGTTCAAAACCTGAAATCGTGCATAACGCTGATATGGCTCAGTTCCACTCACAACTACGAATGCTCCACGTCAGAAACGCTGATGAAGCGCGAATATCACGGATGTATCACGCAAGACTCGAGTTTTGTGCGCGATTTATGCGTTTTGGACCAACAGACAGAAAACTTTGGCACAGGCTGTAATGGCATTGTGTAGTAATAGTACTAATAGTATTATATAAAATATATTTTGTTTATATTTCAGGGGTTTCTGCTCAACAAACAACCACTCCAGATGGGACACACACCAATTATAATGTTAATGGACAAAACTTTAATATGCAGCCATCAAATGGTTACCATAAATATTGACATATCTGAGCAATATGGACAAAGAAACCTTAATACTACTACATTTACAATCTAACATCTATCATTCTCTTGACCAGAGGATATTTTCTTTTTTTGTATTAAAGCGTGAAAATTGCTCTTAATAGGAACATGATTATACAATGTAGCTCAGTGCATATATACAGACATGAGTGTGTTTGGTTTTTTTTCTTTTTTTTCTTATTCTTAGTGATACGTGTTTTTCACGTTTGTTGTGAATTATATCACGCTATTTATATATCATTATGCTTTTCTCTGTAAATTTCTATGAATTTTGTATTATCATATGCTCTCCAGCTTGGAGGAAATAAAAGTAAAAGTAACAAGACTTAATTTGTGATAACAGAATGGCTTGTTACTATTGTACACAACCTTTAGAGGTTCATAGTGCCAAAGCGCAGACCACAAATATGATTTATTTATAAAAAGTACCTAACACGTTACAAAATTTTCAACTCGATACATGTTCAAACTCATCCGAGCAGTTACCTTGCAAGAATCATCACAAAATTTGATGATAATTGAGGCAAAATGCGTTTATAGTCCATTCAATACAACTTTTGACCTAGACAAAATTGCAGCAAAAAATATTTTTATACTATGCGAAAGACCATCAATACAATAACACACACAAAAAGTTGCACTTAAAATAACGAGGGGAAAGTGATGAAAAATGAATTTAAAATAATGCATTTTCTACTTATATTAAAAAGCGCTGCAACGCTTCCATACTTCTGTCCCGCAGTAAATATAGCTGTTGTGTCACAAAAAGTAATGGATGCCGGTAGTATCATGATTTTTGAGTTGACTTCCCGATGTGAACCTATGTAATCACATTTAATCAATTTCATATATGGCAGTAAACTCATTAAAAATACCGTTTTTGGTGACGACATTGAAAAAAAGAAATATTTTACTACGGTAGCGCGTTAGGACCAAAATGATCATGTTTAGTGTTAAATTTCGTGTCACGATATTTTTGTTGTCTGAGCGCTGAGCACGAAACGTTAAACTCACCAAATTAATGTTATCTCTTAGAATTGTTTTTTTTAAAACGAAATGATAACCAAGTTAAGCTTAATTCACTTGATATATCATTTGTTTTAATAACAACATGAAAATAGCATCACACTATATATTTGAGCTTAAACGATTTCTAACTTTCTTGTGTATGAGTAACATGTAGCAAATTTTCCTCCGCCATTATTTGAAAATTATAGACTGTTGTTGGTTTTGTTGTGCCACCGTACTAACCTGTTTGACCAAAACATTGTCTTCAGGTCTGACGAAGTAATTTAGGAAAGTCGAGAACGGGACTTTGCTAAATTAAAAAAAAGTCCCAAGTTGTGTTTACTTCTCTCTCTTTCATGCATACCTTAATTGGATGCAAAACAACTTTAACATTATTTAACGTTGTAAAATCAGTAAGTTTAAAGCTCTCCAGAACTTACACAGAGTTCAAAGAAGCCGTTTAGATATATATAGACATCACAAAGGAAGTAGTGATCAAAGCTGGCGAGAGATCATATTGCTATATTATTCATCATGAATTGGCCACGTACACTTACAACCTCTCTTTGCACAAGTTTGTTACTAAAATAGTCAATGCAACATCGTGCGTGCAAGTTAAAAGCTTGTCGTAAACATATTAGGCAACATCATGTCACATACGAATAGTATACATACAGACACAAATATGGAAGGACAACAAAGTCTTAAATCCACTTTAATATATCTTCAGGGACAGACTGTAACTTAGTCTTTACAGGCTGAACATTTCCATTAACAGACTCACATCCCTACTCACATGGACGGACGATGGACATTCAAAGATCCTACAAGCTCACCAGAGCTAGTTCATGTGAACTAAAAAAATATAGCGGCTTTTTATTTCTACTCGTACAGAAAAGTACAGCGTCCCTTTTCACCTTGTACAAAGAACAAATATCACCGAGTCAATCCGCATGATAAATGATTGACCAATCAGAGACGAGGATTCGTACGAATTAGATAAAGGGTTGTAAATATTAGTCAGCTGTTGGTACGAGGTTTAAAAACATTGACAACACCTTAAAAATAAATATGACTCCATTATCTTTTGTCAATACCAAACCTTCTGATCTAAACAGGATCTGACTGATTTATAAGGTTGTTGATTTCATACTATAAGGACGGGGATGTTTCGTACCTGGCTCTATCGTATCCTATGTCAATATTACTCAAGTGTTTCCCATGTTGTATTTTATTAAGTACATACCCAAGCTGATTTCTGTGGCTATAAAAGAATGTAGACTTCGTCTAGGATTTAAACTCGCTTTTGCATTGTTAGAACAATTTTGTTTAAGACTTTATCGCCGCTATGGAAATCCTCCTTGTGTTGGCACTGTTTGGAATCATAGGATTATCAGGTAAGTTAATTAGTTATTATTTATTTATTATTCAATTATTTGATGATAGTCATTGCGAATTAATTGTTTATATGTATTGTTTATTTGTATATCACTAGGGGTCCATTCCAATCATGCGCTCGGAGTGCTCGGAGTACTCCTATGTGCAAAGGAACGACAAAAGAGTGCGCTCCGAGTGTGCTCCATCCGCTCCAAAAATATAGGTGGTGCAGAGAGAGTAGTTGTTGTTGTAGTAATGGTGGCATGAGGCGGTTAGTGAAATAACGCTGTATATTTTTTTAAGGTTATGGAGCAATTTTGACAGGGTTAAGCTTTAATGTCAATCAAATCAGTAATATGTTACTTTAATTAAACTTTTTGTAGTATTTTTGTGTATACTTAAACAGTTTACGCTTTAGCATGGCAACAGTCAACGCTCTATGGTACGAAAGGCAAAACATTATTTTGAAAAACGTCAATATCAACACTATAATTTAACATACAAGACCGATACAAAAGAAGCTAGCAAAGGCATTATATCATCAACCGAGGCTTCGTCCTTGCTATCTGTCTCCACTAGTGTAAATAGTTGACAGATGGTCGCCATGTTGGTTTTTCTAATTCCGATCTCTTTCTGGAGCAGACACGTTCCATTCAGCTACTCTACTCCGAGCACTCGGAGTGTATGATTGGAATGGATCCTAGGTGTTTTAATTTGAGACGATACAAAATTAGTTTATTTTATCATACAAATACTTCATTATCAAATATTTAAATACATAAAATGATAGAAACTTGAGTTGAAACTTAAAAAAAATCCAACATCTGCTATTTTAAGGCTATTGCGATACTGTGGCTAACAAATCACTAAATACTTTACCCTGTACATTACCCTTCAAAGTCCATGGACAAAATCCTGTTTTTAGGACATACCGAATCCCGTGTACTCATGAAGAACAGCCATCTTCGAATATTTCAAAATCAGCATTAACAAGTTTATATTACAAGAATAAGTTTTAATTATACAAGTAAATCTTTTATAAATAATTTGCGGTATGGATGTTCGAAATTCTCATTATTTCATTGTACATAAACGTTTGGATGGTGCTGTATTAGAGTGGTTTGTTAAAAACACTTCGGACGAGTTTCCTAAGCATGTCGCTAACTAGCACTTGGCGCCCTGGTACCTTTCATACTTCAAAATAATTACATAAGTAATATCAAATGAAGGGTTCCAGAGGATAAAGCGCTAGCCAAGCATTTGTCTAATTCCCAGTTGTACTTTGACAGGTAAAAGTACGTCAGGCAAAGCGTGATAATGACCGTGATAATGAATTAGGTATTGAATTTTTGTTTTAAAATGAACATTTCTCACTACACAGGTTTAAATCAAAGGATCTATGTACAAGAATTACAGTGGATGCCTTTTTCTAGTTGTTTGGTTACATTTATGCTGAATAAAGTATCCGAAATTCTTACGAGACTAACACGTCCGAATTGTGTTCACTTTGAGACATGTTTTTTTTTTTTGTTAATCGTTCGCTGATTATACGTGCAATCAGTAAAAAAATCGTAGTCGAACGACATATATATAGTACCGAACTCCTATTTAATTTACTATCATCAGCAAATGATCATGAACAATTAAGAAAACGTATACCCAAACTAAAAAATGAGGGGCGGCCACTATTCCGGCTTACCTGACCCGATAACGATAGTGGTAAGGGGCAGGTAATCCAGAATAGCTAACCATATGCTGAGGAAACTCGTCCATAGTGTCTTTCTTTAGTCTGGACCGTGCTGGTCGAATATGATTTTAATGTTTTCCATGGTAACACATTTATGTTATTTATTCACAGTTGCCCTACCAACTACTGAAGTCCCAAAATGTACATGTACAGATGTATATGAACCAGTATGTGGCAGTGATGGTAATACTTATACAAATGATTGTGAAATGAACTGTGTGTAAGTTATCTTTACCTTTTACTAATGGGACCTTCTCGGCCATTCATTAGGAATAACCTCGGACATATTTAGACGCCATTTTGGAAGTAGACTGCGTCGCATGCCCAAACAAAATACTTTAACTGGTGTCGTTTTGATGGTGATAAATGTCTCGCTTAAATAGTCCATAAAGTTGAAATGCACGATTCAATGATATCCACTGATAAATTTATTATCAAATATATAGCATAAAAATTGTATTTAGAAAGCCTTATTATTGTGTTTGTACGACAAGAACTATTTTGCAAAACCGTTACGTGCTTCGCCTCGCGTATAAAGTTAAGACTCAGTATTATTGGTGGCCCCAACGAACCCTTCAAAGATTATTCATTCAATGAATGGCTGAGATGTTTCGAATGACCTTTTGCATTATTTTTGTCAGATTCACGCCATCCATTTACTGATTTTACCTTTATTTCTAGGCTTTTTTTTATTTTTACCCCCAGGCTTGTTCCAGATATTTAAACGGAACGCCCTGGTGTTCCCACATCGTACTATAACGGAAGAAGTAAATCATATGGAATCGTAAAAAAAGAAAGTTCTCATATAAGCTTGAATACCTACTACGTTAAATTGTTAATTCTTTAAATTAATTGTGTAAATAGTTAAGAGGTACTCTGAATGGTTGGTCGCTAGCCGCTGGAGAGAAACCAGGATAAAAAAAGATAGTGATTTCCACTTGACCAGGATACGAATGTTGTAAAAAATGTCTGTTCTAATAGTTTCCATCGTTGGCATTAAATATCCGTCATTTCTGGAAAGTTCTATGTCCCTATATTTTCAACAAAGACAAAGAGGCGTAATACCAGCGTGGCACCTCATTTTAATATAACTAGGCCGGCTTGTGTAGTTCCTCTTTAAATTTGCTCGCAAACGTATATTTTCTAGCAATGCCACATTCACTAGGTGGCGCTGACGACCGTTAACAAACCCGCATTCTATCTCCATCATAGACCCGCCTTCAATACCTTGATTTGATATCTAGATTTGATAAGTTTGTTAGTAGTAAAGATTTGTTCATTTTTCAGTGATGGTGTCACAGCAATAAACTCAGGACCATGCCGACCTCCATGTCTATGTCCAAGAATTTACATGCCTGTATGTGGTACTAACGGAAAGACATACGCTAACCAATGTACTATGCATTGCGAGTAAGTATATGTTTCTGAATGTACAGTGTTTGCAAATCGACCTGAGTCAGTCAATTCGGAACACAAAGCCGTCAGGCTAGCTTAGTTGGTAACACGCAATCCTACTAATCGTGGGTTCGATTCCCGGTCGAGGCATACTTTCGTGGAGCTTTGTTAGGAAATAATTTCTACGGCCATTCTCCCTCCTATCAATGACTCTTAATTATGTAGAACAGTTGTCAGTTACTGACGTAAGTAAGTGCTTAGTATAGTTGGTTAACAGCTAAATCCAGAGATTTAGCCTTTCCAAGAGGAGTGAGTAGGTTGACTGGCCGCCGTTATATGACCTATACAATGTGTTGCTATGGCGTAAAAACAAAACAAGTCGGAACACCATGGAGATCTGATCTAGGAAGAATATATTTGCGTTGAGTATTTCTGAGGAGTTCCGAATGGAGACAGCATTAATGTTTTATATACATGAAAATTACACTACTTATGTACTGGTCCAATGCATGCAGATGATATTTGTATTGCATCGTTTGTTGCATGTTTTATCTCACGTCAATATTTACAGGATATGGCAAAATGAGTACGTCAGCTAACTTAACTATAATTTAAAATGGTGTCGTAAAATATACCCGACAGTAATGCGCGCACAAGAATTGGTCACGTGGTGGCCTGTGAAAAGTGATTGTCATCTGTAAAACACATATTTGCAGAAACTGAAGTCTCTTATTGTATGAAACTCAACAAGTTAATGAAATTCCCAAATGTATCATGAGAGAAATACGTGTAGAATGATGCGTTTTATTTTGCACCGTTTTCAAATAAATTTATTTTTGGCAAGACTTACAAACATTAAATACGAAATTAACGTTACTTTTTGAACAACCTCATTATTGTGGTTTTTTTTATTGTTCTTTATTGTTTATAAGTCCTTTAAGCCTCTGGGTCAATGATAACAACATATTTATAAGTATACAGACAGAGATTGATCATAAAATACATAGTACATAAAAACATGAAGGAGAAGTAACACGAGATTGTGTCTGCTATTTCAGGGGTGTGATATTGGCCTCACAAGGACCATGTGCCAGTAATGGGGCTGCAGCAGATGTTCCATGTATTTGTACATTTCAATATGATCCTGTCTGTGGTGTTGATGGTATTACCTATGGTAACGAGTGTGCCCTGAACTGTGCAGGGTATGTATAGCTTTAATATGGAGCCCTTGACGCGATCTTTTGAATTATTTTATTTTCATAAGTACAAGTATTTCGGTATAAAGTAATATTATTTCGTTTCTTTATAAAGTAATTTTTACAGGCTTTTTTTCGGAAGAAGTTTTTCGTATTAATGAAATAATACAATGTATTAGTAAAAAAATCGAAATAATTTTTCATGAGTACGAAGTTTATTTTTTTAAACATAATAAGTATTTTAAAGAAACAACAAAATATACATGTCATATAATTTCGTTTAAACCAAAGGAAATAACATTTAAACGATTTACTTGTAATAATAAAAAAGTATTTCAAAATGTCTCTTTAAGGGCTCCGCATCTTAACATATTTCTCATCAAAATAATATTACCATATACACAACAAGATATTGTCCGTTTTTCTTAACTGTCAAAGCTTCAATAATTACTCGGTGACTGAATGCATTGTTTTTGTACTGGCAGCCTAATTGTTATTAAAAATATCTTGACAAAAACATATCATACGGCATAAACAGCTTTACTCGATCATAATACACACTTTCGGAAACTCATGGATGTAATCAGAAACAACAATGATTTTAATAAACGCATTCACCATGAAATTATTCATGTTTTGACAGTTGAGAAAAAACACCGAACAGTACTGTTCGTTTTTTCTCAACAGTCAAAACATGAATAATTTCACTGTGACTTCGTGCTCTTTGTCTAACACTCGTGATATTGAGATACTGTGTAATCATTCACCGTGTAATTATTCAAACTTTGACAGTTGAGAAAAAAAATGGACTAAAGTGTTTTAGTGAGTATTCGAACTTGTTTACTCACGATAATCTTAGGTTATATTTATCAATCCGAAAGGAAACCGTTGTCATTGCTGCAGGTTTACAGGGTACGTCTACATTGCTTCTGAACAAAAAAAACCTCTCATGTGCGCATGCGCAGTTGCACTAACGCTTGGGTCTGAATTCCGGGTTTCGGCAGAAATCCGGTAATAATTGGACTATGTATGCGTTAATCATACTTGCTGTCCAGTACAACACTAAATTGTTGAACTTTGAAATTCGTGTAGCTTATACTTAGTTTTATATACGCATCGTATCTTTTTGTTTCATTTATCGTATGTGTGAAATCACTCAATGTAATTTTCATGCTTGATGGTAAAACGGTTGATTGCATGCACCGAATTTATAAATTCAAACTGTTACAAAATGTACAGGCAAGAAACTGCGGCCTTCAAACTGCTCGCAAATTGACATCACCGCACTTCAAATATTTAAAATCTAAAATTTTGCATACCAGTATTTGTAACTAAAAAGGGATTGTAATCATTTCCGTCTGAACACATATCAATTTTAGAACATTATGTGGACAATTTTGTTTCCAATATTTAACTTATTGTTTCAATCATTTTGCAGAATAACTAAGGCACAAAATGGAGAATGTGGCGAGTCTGGAAGGTTCACCCTTATTCCACCGGCGCCCTAGATTTATCTACAACATATTTTTTAGTTGAATAGAAGAAGAATATTTGATTTCTGTGGACATTTCTATATATCACCGATTACCGTTTCATATAATGTATCTCATTGCTTTGTACAACATATACATGTATGTTGTATTTTTTTCCTATTAAAATAGAAATAAACAAGTGATTCATATTCATGTTACTATATAATAGTTTTGTTATTTCATTGCATAGATGGTTAGCATTGATTACAAGACAAAAACAGTAAATATACATAAAAAGTACATGTATATTGTTAAAAAGGGGGTAATGATCTACACAAGTTCATAATGCTAAGGATTCGCTCTTCAAAAATCCATAGTTTATATACATGTACTTTACATGTATATGCATATACATTGTTTTTGACTCGGAATCATGCCTATGTTTAATGTGCATGTTGTTATTAAAGAGTGGTAAGTACAAATATAATGTTGGTAGCACGCAAGTCTACTGATCGAAGGGTCGTGGGTTCGATTCCCGGGCGGGACATACTTTCGTGGAGCTTGGTCATGAAATAATATCTACGGCCATTCTCCCTCCTACCAATGATTTTTAATTATG
Organism: Mactra quadrangularis; assembly: GCA_025267735.1. Classification (NCBI taxonomy): domain Eukaryota; kingdom Metazoa; phylum Mollusca; class Bivalvia; order Venerida; family Mactridae; genus Mactra; species Mactra quadrangularis. The sequence continues at coordinate 39,995,752 of CM046301.1, read as the reverse complement.
TAGGGCAGTTAATTGTCAGTCACTGACGAAAGTATGCGATTAGTGGTTGGTTAACAGCTAAATCCAGAGATTTAGCCTTTCCAGGTGGAGTGAGTAGGTTGACTGACCGCCGTTATATGACCAATACAATGTGTTGATACGGCGTTAAACCCTACAAAAAAAACCCAAATATAATGAACTTGTCCATAATCAAAATGATCCTGAATGTTTTCGGTAAGATCATTGAAAAGATAGAAAGGTGTATATCTGGGTTAACGCACAGGCTGCCGGCATGAAACAGTCCCATCAAAAATATTGCACGCGCGCGCGCACGCACGCCCACCCCCACCCCCACACACATAGTAAAGGTATGAAACTCATCACCTCAAAAACCTTGAAAAAATGACCTGTCAGTTCAACGGGCTCTTGTGTTTTTATTTCAGGATCGATTTTCAAAAACTTGGTCTTATTTATAAAAAAAATGGTTGATCTGTCGATTGCTTATAAAAGCTTATTAATTAAAAGCCAATGAAGAAAGTTATGTGACGTTAAACAGGAAAATTGTTTAGGTCGTAATGGACCGTATCAACCAAAAAAACCCGTTTCCATCCCGAACGTAACTCATAGATGTGTACGTGGAACTCCGAAAAAAATGAACTAAAAACAGAGAAAGTAATATTTAAAGTCACTAGCCTCTCTCACAGTCGTCTAAGGCAAATCATTTGATCACTATTATAAAATTTCCTTGGCTTGTCGTGAGTTTTTTTCGTTGGCCTCCATTTTGAGAAAGAAGTCTAGGCTAAAACCGAACTCACACCGTTTTACGGATGATACAACTCTACCCGAGGTTAACGTAGTAAAATCATTCAAGAAGAACTTTGTTTTAAGCAAGAAATAACGAGAAACGATGAGATTTAGAGTAAATAACCTAATGATACCGAAATCAGCCACTGTATTTTCTACTCAAACGCCTTAACTTATACATAGCTCTCCAAAATTCCTCGGCCAAAATCTGTTTGTTGAGATAATTCAACTCACATATAAACATGAAATATACATCAATCAATTAGACGATCCTATTTCAATCGGTGAAGTCTCTAAGACGATTAATCAGTTAAAAAGAAACAAAAGCCGTGACGTGTTTAATAATGTGGCCAAGTTTTTTATTGACGCTCGGGATTTTATCTCGCCATTTCTTTGTACTATTTTTAACCATATATTCGAAATGGGGGTGTATCCAGACAGCTGGTGCAAAGGGGTCATAGTACCTATTTTTAAGAAAGGGAACCTTTGTTGCCCCTCAAATTATCGTTTTATAACTCTTAGTCTTATGAATGTTATTGCAAAAATATTCCCTCTTATATTAAGAAATAGAATAAATAAATGGTGTTTCACAAATGTTTCACAAGTTAAGGACTGCTAGTTCTTGTGACGCTATGAACGAAAACTATGCTTTTTATCACCCATTTTTGTGAAGCTGAATGAACATGCTTTCATTTGGTATTATTATTTCTACCAGCTCGTGGAAAAATTTCACACTGGACGAGTTTTATTACGAACATTTTTTTCAATTTTCATTCGAATTGTCTACTCTTGGTTTGGATTAAATGTGCAGATAAGATTTATCTTCAATGTCAATATTAGCTGCAAATATGGATAAAGATCAATGATAATTTATATTAAAATAAACAAAAAAACATTGAAAATTACATCATCGTAAATTATTTTTGATACTGGTAAAAATTAGCTAGAGCTCTGAGGGTTGGTTATGTCCACGTTCTTCGTTTTAAAATTTAACTTCGCTATGGTAAGTTACTGCTGGTTTTTGTAATCCAATGACCGGGCGATTAATTGTATTAATAAATTAATATAATTAATAAAACATACATTCAAGTACTTTGTAGCTGTGTTCTTTCATTCTTCATCTTTATTTTGATATATGTTATGTCATTGATTTGTGTAAATACTGTTGGAAAATATTGGCATTAAAGTTAGACCCTATATATATGTTCTATATGGACCTTCGCGTAGAAATTCAGATGAAAAATTGTTCGTAATAAAACTAATCTAGTGTCAAAAATAAACAAGAACTAGTAGCAGTATTATATACCACATGAAAGCTTGTTCATTCAGCTTTTAGATAAGGAGTACTTCATGGCATATGTTTTGGTCAAATCGTTGCAAGAACCAGCAGTAACTTGTGATCGCGTAGGACATTTTTTGTAAAAAAACATAAGTACAAACCCAACAAGGATATTGTATATATTACTTGAAGCACTTCGATCACAAAATGTAGCCGTATTTTCCATTTTATATCGTTTCTTATATAAACATGTAATACCATTGATATTGTTACAAATACGTTGCAAATATTGCCATCAGAGATAGGTCCTATCTGTACATTTGAATCAGAGAATAGAGAATTTAAATGAAAATTGAAGAAAATGTTCGTAATAAAATTCATCCAGCGTTATAACTCATTTTCAATAAGAAGGCGCCAATTGCATTTCCGCTTGTCGTCGCTATGTCGAGAGCTTACACATTGTAATGAAAGTAAAATGTGTAAGTCATTTATCTTACATATACCTAAGGATGTTGGAACAGCATATAATTCTTTTAATTATGCGCGTATGTTTTGGAAAATAAAAATTTAATGTTACGTTTTGTAAGGTTCGCTACTGTCGTCGGTGCAGTTTCATTAATTCAACGATATAAAATCCACAAGGAGTCAGTCTGTACATGTATATAAATATTCCAAACAAATGAGTACACGCATGAGCATACTACGCTTATAGCCTTTATTGTATTATGTCGTCTTAAGTTTTCAACGGTTGTTTTACCTCCAAGCGTAACCGAAGTTCCATTGAAAACGATAGACCAGTTGTATGTTATATAATCGTGTTTTTAAAATATATCGTTACATATAGTAATTTTGTCTTGGAATCGTTTAAGCAATGTTTATCACGCATTCATAATATTCCTAAGCATGAAAAGAGGGCGAAATGCACATTTTAATGTTAAATGATTAAAAACAAGAGCTCCGCTGGGCGGGGCATTATACGCCCATGTGCAGTCCATGCAGTGAACTAATTTTATGTTACTTATTAAATATAGCATAATTTCAATTGTTTGCCATTTTGACTTTATTAACATATTAATTGAACATTTGAAGGCACTGCTCGGTAATTTGATATCTTCCAGTTGAAGGTTTAAATTTGACCCAGGGGCCCCAAAACCAATAGGGAACATCCTTGACACATGGGCTACTCTCACTTGAAATTTGGTGAACCTAGGTGCAGTCCTTGTTGAGTTATTACCCAGACAATGTTTTTCAATATGATGCCCCTGTGACCTTGACCTTTGACCCAGGGGCCCCAAAACCAATAGAGCATATCCTTGACACATGGGCTACTCTCACATAAAATTTGGTGAACCTAGGTACATTGGTGGTTCAGTTATTGTCTGGACAAAGTTTTTCCATATGATGCCTCTGTGACCTTGACCTTTGAACCTGGGCCCCAAAACCTAGAGGGCACATCCTCGACACAAGGGCTACCTTCACGTAAAATTTTGTGAACCTAGGGACAGTCGTAGTTGAGTTATGGTCCGGACAAGGTTTTTCAATATGATGCCCCTGTGACCTTGACCTTTGACCCAAGGGCCCCAAAACCAATAGGGCATATCCTTGACACATAGGCTACACTCACATAAAATTTGGTGAACCTAGGTACATTGGTGGTTCAGTTATTGTCTGGACTAGTTTTTCATTGTTTGCCATTTTGACTTTATTAACATATTGATTGAACATTTGAAGTCACTGCTTGGTAATTGATATCTTCAAGTTGAAGGTTTAAACTTGACCCTGTTTCCCAAAAGCTGATAAGGCACATCCTTGACACATGGGCTACTCTCACACGAAATTTGGTGAACCTAGGTACAGTCATTGTTGAGTTATTACCCGGACAATGTTTTTCAATATGATGCCCCTGTGACAATGACCTTTGACCCGGGGGCCCCAAAACCATTATGGCCTATCCTTGACACATGGGCTACTCTCACATAAAATTTGGTGAAACTAGGAACATTGGTGGTTCAGTTATTGTCCGGACAAAGTTTTTCCATATGATGCCTCTGTGACCTTGACCTTTGAACCTGGGGGCCCCAAATCCTATGGGCACATCCTTGACACATGGGCTACCTTCACATAAAATTTTGTGAACCTAGGTACAGTCATTGTTGAGGTACCGTCTGGACAAGGTTTTTCAATATGATGCCCCTGTGACCTTGACCTTTGCCCCAGGGGCCCCAAAACCAATAGGGAACATCCTTGACACATGGGCTACTCTCACATAAAATTTTGTGAACCTAGGTAGATTGGTTGTTCAGTTATTGTCTGGACAAAAAATTTTCCCATATGATGCCCCTGTGACCTTGACCTTTGACCCAGGGGCCCCAAAACCAATAGGGAACATCCATGACACACGGGCTACTCTTACATAAAATTTTGTGAACCTAGGTACAGTCGTTGTTGAGTTATCGTCCGGACAAGTTTTACCTATTTTAAGTCCCAGTGACCTTGACCTTTGACCCTGGGGTCTCAAAATCAATAGGGAACCTCCTCCAAGGGCTATCCACACATAAAATTTGAGGAACCTAGGTACATCCTTTCTTGAGTTATCATCCGGACAAGCAATTGTCCACGGACGGACAGACGGACAGACGGACAACATCATAACATAATACGAGTCAAGGCTAATATTTTACTATTTCTTATTGAAACTGTAGCATTTGTGTTGTCATAGTCATATGGTAGTGACAGCTTGAATCTGGTACTCAAAAATACTCATAAGTACTTTAGTACTACTCGAGTACTGACAAATACCAGTACTCATTACTCATAGCTGCTGTCAAACTTCGGGCGATGTCGGGTCATGTCGACAAATTACGTAAGCGGTTTTCGTCGGTGTCGTTATCAATCGATAAAGTTCGGATGTACTTTTTTATTGTGTAAATGCCTCATTTTTCAAATATTATTAATATTTTTATTGTATTACCTCACAAGAATATTAATTCTCTCAATTATTTGAGAAAATAGATAGAATTCGTGTAAAAAGTTTAAACCGGAAGTTTAAAAATCCAATTCAAACAATGGACGAAAAGATTCGTCCCCTAACAGATTCGTCCCCGAACAAATTCGTAATCAATAAGTTGTTGATGATTAATGCAATTAGACCGTAAAATACCATTATTTTATCTTTAAATTGTCAATAATGGCGTTTAAAAGTAAAATATATACTGTAAAGATGTGTTTACTTCATATTATGATGGTCACTAGAGTTTTGACATTTTTTCAAAAAGGGGGTTGATGTATTAAAATGGCATTTTGTTTAGTTATCTGTGGTAAAAGTTTTTGTTCTTTGTTTTATTCATTGCCATATGGTTTAAGGTAAATTATTAAATGTGTAACTAGGAGTGCAGAAACTGATTTCATAGTAAAAAAATAAAGATACGGACTTGTAGTTTTTATAGCTGGTGAAAATCGTCACATTTTCTGTTGGGTCTCCCTATTATCAACTTGGTATGTGTGTAAAAATACCAGGGTAAAGTTATTAAAGTTGATGTATTTGCATTCATTAAAGTATTGTGAATTTTATCAAACAAAATTTATGAAAATAATTTGATTATTTAATTCAATTTTACATTTTAAAGACATATACCCCTTCACATTTATAGTGTGATTCTTACTTATAACTCAATTTTCAAAAAAATGTTATAAAAAATTTATTTGACGGTAAAAATTTAAAATATTTTGCCAGTGAATCTAGGTTGTGATCCTGATTATAAAGAAAGTAGCAAAAGTCTTATTCCTTGATATGTGTATTATGGGTATTCTACCTTAAGTTCCGAAATCCAGTACTCGACCCATCCCTGATCACTGTCTACATGGTCTAGAGAACAGTTTAAATCTGACTATATCATATGGCTGTGAATCTCGATATGGGCAGGACATACACTTCCAAAATCAACAATTTTAATGCCCTTCTTTTTTTTACTTGGTTTAACGCCGTATCAACACAATTTAGGTCATTTAACAGTGTCCAGCGCGCCTAACCTAGCTTTCCTGGACCCTTGTCTATAACCAGTACTCACCTACCCTTCCACAAAGCCGGGAACTTTTCCATATTATCTATCAATGGAGGAAAATCGACATTATTGTATAACCTCCTTGGGTGGGTTTAGAACCCGTACCCCCTTCGGGACATGAGATTCCAAATCCCGGCGCGCCACCAACTGCGCAATTGACCAGGGTTTTATTGCCTTTTAAATGGGGAGAAGTTGTATGTTTGAGAAGAGCATACTGAAAGGATCCAGGAAAGCTGATTAGGTAAGCCAGCTCCAGTAAAACAACTGAAAAAATGTTGATAAAAAGCAGAAAATGAGAAGAAAAAAAACACAGTCTCATATTTGTTCAAAAATACATGACATGACTATAGCACTATTATCTTGACAGTTGACACAGCAAAATAGGTCAATGAACACATTAGGTGAAACACTAATTAATAATACAACATACAGAGTCCTAAAAAGTATAGACAAAATCCTGTTTTAGGATAGATAGACCCAGAAAGGTGCATGTTTAAACTAGAGCTGTCATTCATTCTATCGATATCGGTGTATTGTCGATATTTTATTTTCAATCAATAATCAATATGAATTTTGAAATATCAATAATAAAGTCTATGTAGATAATAGGGCTGTCACGATACGCCAGAAGCGTATCGCAATATACTGCAATACGAAGGTGTCGTATCACGATATATTGTGGACTTATAGATTCGTTGTGCCTCCGCTGTATTTAACAGAAACATTGCACATCTAACATGCAGCTACTGATAGAATCTAGCCTCTAAGTATATACGGATTTAGGATTGTGACGCGCCCCAATTTGTTAAATTCTTGTAATTTAAGGTTAGATGAAATGAACAATGAAAAAACTAAGGTGTCACTACTTTATTTCCCCAAAGGAACAATTTTCCAATGAAATAAAAAATATCCCAAAATACCGGTACGTTAAAATCGTACCGAGGTACATATTGCTGCAGTTGCGTATCGCAATATACCGGTATACCAGTTTATTGTGACAGCCCTACAGTCCTACACTAATGCCCGAATAGGAGCATGAATTTCAGCCCTAGCTTATCAGCAGCATTAATCAGTATAACTGTTAAAAAAGTCATAAATCTCCTAAGCCTGTACAGAACATGAGAGAAAACAATTAACTGATAACACTGTTTATTTCATCAATTAGTAGACATCTGCTAAGTTGAATTTCGATGTCGGCCATTTGGAAAACTGACCAAAGCTTTTAACCCTTGCGAAAATGTTCAGACCAGTTCAAGTTCAGTTCTTGAACTGCTCAAGAACATCGCTCAAGAATTGTACCTGAACTGCTCTTAAACTGTTTAAGAACTGTTCAAGTGCGTTTTAAGAAATGTTAAATTGGACAAATTTTAGGAACAAAAAGTTCTTGAGGAGTTCTTAAAATGTGTTCTTGAACTGTTCAAGAACACAGAGAGTAATCCAGAGATTGAGTCTTTTCAGGAACAGCGATAGGTGGATTGATGGCCACAATGTAACCTAAACAATGTGTTGCCATGGAGTTAAGGCCACAACAAATTGATCACATGTTCTATGTATTTTGTTCCAAAGAATGGAACTAAAGAGCAAATAAATTCTTTTTCCATATTTTGAGTTTTGAGAAGCGAGCAAAAGCGAAGAATTAATTTGTGCGGTTTCTAAGACATTTATTTACCATAAGTTAAAAAGAGCATAAAATGTATGGACTTTCTTAAATAACATACAACCATATATCTATAGACTATAGTGTAATCACGTAATAAGTAGTTCTATGCTATATAAAGCAAGTTAACAATTACTCCAGATGAAAATTCGATTGAATTTAAAACTAGTTAGAAGTAGGGTAGAAGAGGTTTTCACCTTCATGAGTTCATACGTAAAATATAACTTCATTTGAATTTGGTGTTACTTTTATTAATACTAGATAACTAGGAAGCACAGATTACCAATTAACAGAACCACACTAATCTTATAATGGACCAGCCCGGTTCACTTTTTGTGTATACAGGGTTCCCACAAAGACAAGAAATCAAAATTCCCTGACTTTTCCCTGACCAAATCCATTTTTCCCTGACCCGTAACAGTGTCAAGTCTTCACAATCTTTGAGCACTAAATGCATTGTTCAATGCTTATATCCTTCCACATATTGAGTACTGTTGCACTATTTTGGGATTATGCAATATGAAATTATCCAATGCCATTCTAAAATTTACAAAAAGAGCTGCGCATATAATCCTTGACCAGCCATTTGATGCACCATCTTAGGAATTATTTAAAGAACTAAAATGGATAAAATTTGAAGACTGTGTTGACTACAAAAAAGCAATTCTTGTCTACTAATCCCTAAAAAACAATGCTCCTGACTGAAACAGTTAATTTGTTTTTGCAGCAACTCTAAATTAAGGTCAAATTCTAATAAACAATTTTATGTCCCAAAACCTAAACTTGAATTCTTCAGAAAATGCTAAACATATTCAGGATCAGTTATATGGAATAAAATGCCTCTTAACATTGGACTCACAAAGTTTAAGATCATTCAAAATCAAATACCTTAAACAGAAATTTAATAAATGTAAACTGGTCTCTGCCCACTGGAAATATTTACTCTTTTTATTTCAGGCTTCTGCGACTTTTTATCATTTTTCTTACCTTTCAAATTGCTAATTTATTATATGTTTATCACTATGTAATTAATGAAAATAACTTGTACATGTTTTTTCCAAAGGACTTAGGTCCACATGGAAGATAGGATTTATTCAAATGTGTAGTCTCATTTAATAAAGTCTTTATTAATATCATTATTTTGTTTATATGTTGGCACCCTCCTTCCCATAGTAGCCAACATCTTTCCCCCCATTCTTTAGTTTAATTTAGTTAAGATACAAATACATACAATTGTCATGAACTACTTGAGTTGTTTTTTATTTAATATGCATACACTTATCCGAAATGAAAAGTATTTCATAACACATGTCATGCTCAAAGATGTTACATTCTTAAACATACATGAGAAAAATGACTAAAACAGGCACACATTTTACTTGAATATAATTATATTTAGTAATCAATGGTAAACTAACATTGAACAAAAACAATAAGACTGGTAATGATCCTACATAAAAACAAAATGCAGTAAGACAAAGGACGCTTCAACCCATTTCAGTTTCTTCCTGAATAACTTAGTTACTGTATCCAAAATCTTCAGATATAACCATATTTCTAGAGAAAGATGTTAACAAGAATAATAAAGATACTCATAATAATAAATATCAACAAAATACCCAAAATAATGGAAGAAACTGCCTTAGCCTTCACTTATTTTGCTTCCTACTGTTCGTCCATAATTCTTCTCTTACAAAATTCCCTGACTTTTCCTCATTTTTCAAATTTCCCTGACTAATTTCAGAATTCCCTGACTTTTCACTGACCTTGAAAAAAAATCATTTCTCCCTGACTTTTCCCTGACCATGGGAACCCTGTATACAATGTAATTAATATATTTTGGTAAATTATGCTAATGTCTAATAATACCACAAGAATTAAATCAAGCCTGATATGTTATTTTGGGACATCAAAATTGCAGAAATGTAAAATTTTCTCCCTGTCCTACCTGCTATCTATGGACCAATCTTCATATTTTTACACTACAAAGACACGTATGACGTCACACATCAAGATAAGGTGTGTAGAGAGAGTAAATGTTCAGTTTACGGTCTAAGACAGAGTGCAGTTATCATATTTCTGAACAAAGAATTGTGTCATTGTAATTATTTCTAATGCCGTATGTTAGCAAGAATACATAGCTGCTTTACCGTAACAGTGAAATTATGCTGATTTATATTGCTATTTAGAACTCAAATTACTAATTTTCAGTTCAATTCTACTTGGCCGAGTGTCAAGTGTCAAAACATTTGACTTTTCCGAAATTTATGATGCGTTAATTTCAAGGTGCGGATGCATTTTGTTTTATTTTCGGATTTTAAGGTGCGGGAATTAGACGAACATAACAATTAATTTGTTGTGGTCTAATAATAAAAAAACATTTATGAAATACGCTTCGCGCTGTCATCAAACCTCAACGGACACCCATCCAAAGATTAACCTTACATTTCGTTGCTTAACTTCAATAAATGTCCAGCGCTTTACGCTCTCAAAGTAAACTCCTGCTGTGAAAACCGCTCGTTAAAATTGTATTTATATACAAGCGCGTGGTAGATACTAATGCGCAATAATACAAAAAAACCTTCTCTCCGTGCACAGTTAGAATGTTGTTTGATATTATTAATTATTAAATATCATAATTTTAAGTATTTGTTTAAATTACTTTTTTTCAACTTATCTGCTTTTGACAGTACACATATTTTTCTGCTGCACTATTTCTTGGTCGCATTGACTCATTGATTTCTATTGAGTTGGAGGTGTTGTTCGTTCTTTTTCAAATTTCGCAGAGTGCTGACATAGAAAGGAATTTTTTGAAAAAAATTCCTTCCAAAAATCAGAATCAAAGAAAGGAACATTATCTGGCTTATCAGCTCTAGACTGTAGTGTGTGGAGATAATTAATTGTTCTTACTGTGAGAAATGTCATCTTAATTTTATGGACAATAAACAGATGGTGATTGTAACGGTATCATCAAATAGGGTGATTTTGGAGAAATCCGTCCTTAAGTGTAGGATTGTAGTAGATAAATAAATAAAAGTGTCAAAATTTTCAAGACAAACCTTCTATAGTGAGCTGAAACAGGTACGCTGTCATAATATGAACAGATAAGGAACAATCAATTAGTGATAGATCTTTTTATTAATTTATTATTAATACAAGTCCTTTTTACCAACTACTTACCAGTTTAATGCAGGATAATAAAGTATATCATGCATAGCAAATATACATCTATTTTGAGTTTATGATAACATAAATGTCGGTATAGTACTGCAGTGAATGCATCAATATATATTGATGTATCAACTATATTCATTTCTCTATATATTGATATCGTCGATATGCTTTAAGCCCAATCAATGACAGCTCTGTTTAAACAAAGCAATAAATTGATGAGCAAGAACTTGTACATAAAATTTCCAGCTAAAACCTCAAACAATGCAATTATTTTTCATTTAAAACCTAACTAGTTTCTATATAGTTTTATACAGATATATTTTTAGTGCATTTAAAAAACAAATTTAACTACATGACAATTAAACACAATGTGATTTAAAAGAAGATTTACATTGCACATACAAAAAACCTGTTTTTTTTAAAAAGACACTAAGTAAATGCATTTTAAAATACAATGTCAATATAAAATTACATAACATGTAGTCATGGACCTACATTTAACAAATTAGTAGGTCCGAAAATTCAAAAAAAATGCCCAGAAACTGATTATTTTATGAACATTGTCATTTTTATCCTCATATATACACTTTATCTACTTCCCTCAATGGATATTGTAATTCACTGTGTTTACTACAGTTATAGCAATTAAAACAGTCAACACTTTCATAAAACCACTTACTAATTCCTAAAAAATCAATTGACTTTTTAATTTCAAAATCTGACAGGGACAGGTAGAAAAATTGGTCAGAAACACCTTCTTTTCACTTTCTTGAAAGTTTACAATATCAAACTATCATTGAATATATTGTCCGATTACAAAATATGAATTACATCCAATAAAGGCAGTACACATATAACATCATTTCATTATCTAGATTGTTTATTGAAGAATAATTTGATAGATCTTACACCATGAATCTGAAAATAAAAAAAAATATAATTACATTAATTTATATAAATAACATAAAATTGTCAAAATTGAGTAGTAGAATAAAACATAGGCACAATATTTAACAGGTCAAAGATAAATGATTTAGGGCTCGACTAATCCACTCGTCCACTGGTAATTAAGAGTAGAAAGTTGATCTTCTGGCAGTGATCGTCCTGCAGGACGAGTGAAAATTCTAGCCGAAAATAATCAAATTTCAAGTTTTAATACATAGTCAAATCGGAATCATATTGACCATTCTGTTACTTTGCACCAATTATGCACCAATGAAACAGTTGCGTCAAGCTATCACAATTACTATAAATACAGAATCACTTAATTGCATTTTCCTCTAGTAAAGTACTGGACGTGTACAAATTGCAGCAGAACGAGAGAAAATTCTAAGCTGCTCGTCCTGCAGGACGACTTGCTTCCAAAACATTTGTCAAGCCCTGTGATTTTTTAGTGCCAGTAAGGCCACTCCTTTTTTATTTTTTGGTTTACAAAAATTTTCTGTAAAAAGGTCCACTGGGTGGTCGAAAAAAAGAGGAGAAAATTCATATCATTTCTTCAACATTGTATTTGGGCATAGCGGAAATATCAATTTGCAGTTCATTCAATATTAACCTTCCAGTTAAAACTTCCAAGATTACTGTATAAAGTTAGAGTCAGCTCTTCTAACATCATGATGGACCAAACCTGTTTACTTAGGTGCTTTTAAGTTAAGTCTCAATGTTATTGGGTAAATAAGAGATGGTCTCAACAACATACAACTGATCAATAAAATAAAGTCATCTAGAAAATAGATTAAAAATTAATGGACCAGTTCTGTTGACTTTTTGGAGTATAAATAAAGTTTTATTATTTGTAAAATAAGGGATTGACTCAACAACAAACAACCACTTAGAGTACTTAAGTCATTATGAATGAGGAGGATTTTAGAGTCAGCACCCCTATAAAATAACATGGACCAAATCTGTTGACTTTTGAGTGCATAAATACTGGCTTGTCATCTGGGCAAATTATGCTATAGACTTAACAAGATACAACTGCAACATGTTACTATACAGAAGTTATCCAGAAGAAAGCAATTGGAATCTGCACACCTCTTAAATAAAAATGGTTTTAACCTTATATGGTGAATATGAAAAGTACAGCTTTATTTTAAATGAGTTTGTTTGAGTATTTTGGGGTATTAACAATGTAATGTGAAATGTTCTACCCTGTCTTACCTGTACACAGCAGGGGAACATAATATGACGTCACGTATCCAGAGCTGTGTAGAGTTGATGCAGACACTAAGTCTGCGTCACTGTTCAATTTAGTCTGCTTTTAAATCAATTTAAGATGTATCATGTGTTAAAGTGGTAAACATGCATTGCATTTAGTGTTTCTACAATCTTCAAAAATCTGAGGGTCATTTTTGACCCACTCTTTTTTTTTGAGTGTCATTTGAAGTTTTCATGGGTCAGTGTTAACTACTATTGACTAATAAACTCATTTATATTAAAAATGAGTTGCGTAATAAAATGTAGGTTGTTTTGCTCCACTTATGATATATGGAGAAGTTTGTTGAAGGATGAACAAGGGTTCAGCAAAACCTGGTTAGGTGAGCTTGCAACCATAAAATGACAAACAATAAATTGAACAAAAATCAAGTATTTACAAATAGTTAACAGGGTTTTATCCACCACATGATGACATAAACAAATATTGATGTAAATTTCCGATTTAAAAAAAAAAAAAAGACACAAAGTCAAATTGTCGATTTTCGAGTGTAAATTGCCAAAAAATTTACATTTTACATTTACAAATATGTTGTTCAATGGATTAAAAAAATCCACTAAAAATCACCGACATTTCACAAAAATCGCCGATAAGTCATCAATTAAAACTGTCTAAAAGTAATAATTTAAAAGAAACAATTCAAAGACAGTGCTTTTTTGAATAATAGGTGAATGTATTATAGTAAACAATAGAACAAGCTTACAAGCTATCTGCATTTGCCAATATTTTTTTTTAATCGGCCATTTCCTTTTGATCATAATTATATACCAGACAAATTAAGAACTAGGAAATTCTTGTTTTAAGCATAATTAAAATATAATTATTTATACACAATTTTATGTACACAATTAAATCGATTTTAACGCTATGATCACACACTGAGACATTAATAAAACATCAATAAGTGTGAAAAGATTCCGACACGACTGCATCTTAATAATGTCGAACATGTGTAAATTTGTAACCAAACAAAGGATTTAAGTGAATTCAATTGCTGGTAAATGATGAAATATATAAGTTACAGACGTTTTGTGACAAATGGTAATGTAATAAGACAAGATCACTATTTTAAATATTACAAAAGATTCCTCGTAACCAAATGCCTGCGTCATATACAATGATTAGTGATCTACTTGTCACCGAAAAAATGACTGTCGTAATTTCGTCAAAGTTATTTTTGACAGCTTATATTTGTGTACTGTTGTTAAATTAAATTGACAAAGTTATGATAGAATAATACAAAATTTAAGTTATCGATAAATTTGATCAAAGAAACAATTTTGTCTATTGCTTAAGCTGTGTATCGGTAAGAAAAATAAAACAATTTTTGGGATGCGATTTTTTGCACAGTTATCTTTATCTCTGATTAAACATGAATGAAAAAGATAATAATTTACTGTATTAATTTTGTTGCGTCACAAATGACGCACTTCACACATTTTAACGGGTTATCAAATTGAATGAAAAAAGCGTCTAAGACGCAATAATGCACAGTTGCGGAAACGCAACATTTATTATATTTACGTATTCATTTTGTTAGTGAATATAAACTAGATATATTATAGGATTAAGCAAACAAAGGAACAAAGGATCATGTCATTATCATTACTTACGAGGTTTGTTGCCATGAAAATATGACTGTTACAGTAATAGTGACATTTAGACATCAAATTATCGAATTACTTCATAAAACTTCTTGGTCAAGTGCCTAAAAATTGACTTTTAAAAAATGTTTGTTTCGATGATTGTTTGCCAGTGGCATTTTATTATTTTGTTTACTCTCAAAATAGAGATTTGATGAGGTATGTTTTTTTCATTTTTGTCGATTTTTTTGATCGTCGGAACTACAAAAAATAAAACAAGAGCACCTTTATGCCTGAAAGTGTTTTTTTTTAGTTAAGATGGAGCATTTGTAAAACTGACCCTGACCTTTGACCTTGTGACCCCAAAATCAATAGGAGTCTTCTACCCGATATGGACAATCATCCTATGAAGTTTGAATATTGTGGACCAAATAGATCTCAAGTTATGCTCTGGAAACTGTTTTCAGTTTTAAGGAACTTAAGTAATGCTCCGGAAACTGATTTCAGTTTTAAGGTAATAGTGACCTTGACCTTTTACCTTGTGACACCAAAATCAATAGGGGTCTTCTACCCGATATGGACAATCATCCTATGAAGTTTGAATATTGTGGACCAAATGGATCTTAAGTTATGCTCCGGAAACTGTATTCAGTTTTAAGGAACTTAAGTTATGCTCCGGAAACTGATTTCAGTTTTAAGGTAATAGTGACCTTGACCTTTGACCTTGTGACACCAAAATCAATAGGAGTCTTCTACCCGATATGGACAATCATCGCATGAAGTCGTGCATGAATATTGTGGGCCAAATGGAACTTAAGTTATGCACCGGAAACCAAATTGCTAACAGACGAACGGACAGACGGACGCCAGGGGGTAACATAATATGCCCGGAATTCTTTCGGGCATATAAAAAGTCGAGTTTCTCGATTTTATCAGCCGGATTTTTCAACGAAAAAATTCGGCTAATAGTTTGGCGAACACGGGCGGGCGGGAGGGAGGGCGGGCGTCCGTGTCGTTAACAATTGCGTTAAAGTTTTTAATGTACCATGTATTTCTGCCATTTAAAGTCAGATCTCTACGAAACTTTATACAATGATAACATACCATGTGATGAACAGAATTAGACAGTAACCGCAACTCTACCTTGCTTAATTATGGATTATTGCCCTTTGTTATTTCGGGTGTCTGGTGTCGTTAACAATTGCGTTAAAGTTTTTAATTTAGCATATATTTCTGCCATTTATTGTCAGATTTTTATGAAACTTCATACAATGATAACATACCATGTGATGAACAGATTAAGACAGTAACCACAACTCTACCTGGCTTAAAAAATGGATTATTTCCCTTTGTTTTTTTTTGCGTTAAAGTTTTCAAATTGTTGGATATCTCTGCCATTTATGGTTAGATGTTTATGAAATTTCATACAATGATTACATACCATCTGTTGCAAAGAATTAGACAGTAACCACAACTCTACCTGGCTTAATTATGGATTATTTCCCTTTGTAATTTTTGCTTTCATTTTCAAATTGTTTGATATCTCTGCCATTTCTGGTTAGATGTTTACAAAATTGCATACAATGATTAAATACCATCTGTTGAAAAGAATTAGACAGTAATGGCAACTCTACCTGACTTAATAATGGATTATTTCCCTTTGTTTTTTTGCGTTAAATTTTTCAAATTGTTGGATATCTCTGCCATTTATGGTTAGATGTTTATGAAATTTCATACAATGATTACATACCATCTGTTGAAAAGAATTAGACAGTAACAGCAACTCCACCTGGCTTAATAATGGATTATTTCCCTTTGTTTTTTGTGTTAAACATTTCAAATTGTTGGATATCTCTGTTATTTATGGTTTGATGTTTACGAAGTTTCATACAATGATTACATATCATCTGTTGAAAAGAATTAGACAGTAACCGCAACTCTACCTGACTTGATAATGGATTATTTCCCTTTGTTATTTTTGTGTTAAAGTTTTCAATTGTTGGGTATCTCTGCCATTTATGGTTAGATTATTATGAAATTTCATACAATGATTACATACCAACTGTTGAAAAGAATTAGACAGTAATGGCAACTCTACCTGACTTAATAATGGATTATTTCCCTTTGTTTTTTGCGTTCAATTTTTCAAATTGTTGGATATCTCTGCCATTTATGGTTAGATGTTTATGAAATTTCATACAATGATTACATACCATCTGTTGAAAAGAATTAGACTGTAACAGCAACTCCACCCGACTTAATAATGGATTATTTCCCTTTGTTTTTTGAGTTAAAGTTTTCAATTGTTGGGTATCTCTGCAATTTATGGTTAGATTATTATGAAATTTCATACAATGATTACATACCATCTGTTGAAAGAATTAGACAGTAATGGGAACTCTACTTGGCTTAATATGGATTATTTACCTTTGTATTTCTTATGTTAAAGTTTTCAGTATGTTGGATCTCTCCAATAGCAAGTATTCTGGCATTTTCCAGTCATATTTTCCCACCATTTTGTTTCAAAAATTTCACCATTTGCCATACAAGGTATTTTTTTAAACAGAATTCTCTCGCCAATTTCATATCATTAGCTTTGCATTATTTTCATCCATAGATTTCATGTCTTATGCCATCTTAGTCAAATACCAACAAAATACTCAGAAAAGATACAATAGGACATATAAATAGTTAATGAAACTCTTTATTCCTTTAAGATTAATTATTGCCCTTTGTATTCCTTCTAATAAGCAATATATCAAATGACTTTCTTTTGTTACAACGTAAACTTGTTCTCAATGTTCCCATATGCAGAAAAATCCGGCTTTAATGTGGCTCCCACATTATCTTTCTTGTTTTTTTTTCATTTTCACGAAATTTACGATCGCCCGTTTTGTAAACCAATATATATAAAAGTAGTGTCCTAATTTAATAAGCCCATCAAACTGAGTGCATATGTTTTATTCTACAACAAATATCAGCTATTTATTCTAGCCCAACTGATCTTTTAGAAGTCAAACCTATTGACATATAATAAACCTAGGTTTATCCATCAATTTAGCTTAATTTGTCCGTCACATGACTACGTATCACAGACTACTTAGCAAGCCTTGCCAAAAAAACCTTTCTTTAACTCGCCAGATAAACTATGTACAGATTGACACAAACATAATAATCTTTATATACCATTACAAATTTGTATTGGTACATAAATTGGTATTTTAATTATATGGTGAATAAAATTTCCATAAAAAATACAATCAGATCTTATGGAAACGTGTGCTTATTGAATATTTTCAAACTGACTAAAAATTGAGTCAGGAATCCTGATAGATCCCTAATTATGTCTTACATAGATTTCTCCAAATTTTTTGGGATCCTTGGAATCATAAATTACATGTAACATTTTCGTTGAAACTTGTAGGGGTGACTATTGCGGCCAAAAACACTATCGCGATAGTATTGCGATAATGAAAGTACTATTGCAATAGTATTGCAATAGTAAAAAAACTATTGCGATACTATCACGATAGTTTTTTAATATATAAACAACGGTAAACAGTCTCAAGTCCTTTACAATAAACAATGGGTTTGAATTTGAAATATCTCTCGCACTTTGACAATGAGCTGGTTCTCTATTATAGGGTATATCATTGGTTTAGTTTTTGGTCCAGATTTATTCACATTAGTGAAGATAGGGATTTTGAAAGGGAAACTGCATGGTGCTTCCTCGTCAAATAATCCTTTCAATTGGAGGTATCCACTGTACTGTAGTACTATTTGGCAGTATCTGAAAGCTATTTTAGATTTGAAAACTTCATCTATTACTAAACAAAGCCAAACTGCTGCGATACTGCCGATTTTGACTTTTTGTTTTCTTTAATTCAAGGGTGTCGAATAGCATCCATTAATGATTATCATTATCAATTTATCATCTATTCATATCATGATAATTTGTGACGTAATAAGTCAAGATAACTACTTGAAACAAATATGATATATACCGAAATACGCATGGCATATAGTAACTGAATTTCACAATCAACTTATCACAGAAAATGAATATAACTTCCACGGAGTAATGCAGAGGTAAAAACGTTTTTAACAAATTAAAATTGAATTTTTTACTAGTCCATAAAAATAACTTGTCCATACATTAAAATGTATGACTGGGACAGTTGATTTCGCCACCCCTGCAATTTCAAAATCGCCGCTCCATGCAGGCATGCTTTTACTTTCATTACGGCGAGTATTTGATCAAATAAGATGATTACTGGTATCCCTTTAACAGAGGAACAGATAAGGTTTGGGGTGTATTGGGTATTTACACCCAGTTTTCCAGACAATTGAGTAATGCCATTTCCAATAGAGTGCGTAATTTTTTTTTACTCCAAGATATTTTACTGGATTGGGATTGAGTATTTGCCATTCATATGACGATAAATTGAGTACTAATAAAAAACACATGGAACTAGGCATGCACAAATATACTTATAAATATCTATTGAAGATATTGTAACTAGGACAGCAACCACCAGTGGTTTTTTTTTACAATTTTGGGAATATGTCCCATACCCCTAGAATTGGAAATTTTATCGGCATTTTGGTTTAAATTGGGAAAATATAATGTCAAGCCAATCGGTAACAATAGCATTCAAAACAATGACTTCAGTTTTTATTCTCCATTCAATTTGATTGTCAGAACTTTACAAGGCAAAATCTTTCAGACTCTTACTATTAGATGCATGTTATTTAAGCAATTAACAACAGCCTCAAGCTGGTTATAGTGTAATGACTTATAATGACAACATGTCTTCTTTAGAGGATCCAAAAGAGTCTGTCGAATCCTATTGCATGAAACAGTTCACATGGAATTCATAATGCTGAAAACCCTTTCAACGGTGGCTGTTTTGTTTGGAAGAATTTTGCTTTGACCAATCAGACAGAACATTGCAGGAAAATGTTTCAAAGATTTCGCCAGAATTTAGTTCACAGGAGTGGAGAAATCTACAAAATAATGACTTAATTTAACAATAACTTTTCTGTATCAAATAACAACTTGTCAGTTATTTGGTTATTTGAAATGCTGATTAATCAACAAACTGTTTTATTCAACTAACTTTTTGTTTTAATCTAACTCTTTGTCATCGATTACCATAATTACATAATGATGATGATAAACACAGTATAGTTATGATAGCATCTTCAGTAATTTATTGGAATTTAAAAAACATATAATTATGCTTCATTTTTAAAATTACACCGAAACAAATGTTGGCAAGTAAAAAAAATGTCTGGCATTTTGACATTTGTTTTATCAACGAATACCAGAAAACGGGAACTTAAGTTCGAATTTGTCGGTTCCTGGGGCACTGTTTGCTAACTTAAGAAAAACAAATGAAAAATAATAAGCTTATTACATTAATTATGAAGATTTAAGAATGTTTTCCTTAATTTGCGATAGCGTGGGTCGCGAAAATATATGACAATAAGTCATCATGATTGAAGGGATTTTATTTTTACGAAATACAATACTAAATTATATATTATAAAATATTTTTGTTGTAAAATAATACAAAACACTATTTATAAAATTTAATTGCACAAGACGGTGTTATTGACAATTATCGTCAGTAATTTTAACAAAGAAAAAATGACTTCCTGGGATCGCCGATATCGTTTTTATAAAGTTTTATATATAATACAGTTTAACAAATTAGGTCACGCTAGTTTAAGAATACATTTTTCATGACGATTAATTTATATTAGACTCCATGATTACATAATGAGACATTGCAATTATGTCATTAGTATGCTATCAAACATCGACAAAGTAAGTGTGAAAAAATGCCGACACATATCTTAAATTATTTACCTCAATTTCTGCTCAAACTGCAAACACATATTTGTCCTCAAACAAAGGATTAATTAATATTAATTTAATTGCTGCAAACAGTTAAAATATACATTTGCGCTATTTCCAATGTACTCTGACGTGTATAGGTAAAGGTATATACAGATGTTATCGAGCGTGTAATCATAAGTCGGCGACTTTATTATCGATTTTGTTACATCCTTGTGCATTCATATGTCGGCGAGTTAAACTCCCAGCGTGTGAACGACAATTTGGTTTTAATGAGATGTAATTGGCATGTAATTGTCGCGTGAAGTTTCATTTTTTGCATCTCTTATCTGACCAGTTTCGATTTTTTATTTACGTTCGATACGAGGCGATTTCGAGACTTTATGAGTAAAGGAGTTTTTAATTGGGTTATGATACGCAAATTTTTTATTCTTATAGGGTTTTTGACATTTTTAATTGCGTATTTACGCAGATACGCAGCTTATCTGTTCCTCTGCCGGCCTCTAAATAGATTTAGTATGATCCGTATCAGTGTGGAGTTCTCTCATTAAAAAAGATGAAAGTAAAGCGTTTATGGGGCTCAACTCTCGTTTTCAAGAAAACTATCGAAAAAGTCGATAGTCAGAAAAACTATCGCGATATTTATCGACTTGAAAAAGTTCTATCGACCTATTGCTATTGCAAGGTAAACTATCGCGATACAGCGATAAGTCGACCTATTGTTACACCCCTAGAAACTTGTGTTTATATACTTCTCCTTTATTTTCTAGGATCCTAAGAATCCGGGTACACAGTGTGGAACCCTGTGTATATATAAAATAAACAAGAAATGTAATTTAGAAAACGCATTAAAGTCGGATTTAAAACCTTGAACACAAAAATTACAAAGGGAAATTATCCATAATAAAGCCAGGTAGAGTTGTGGTTATTTTCTAATTCTGTGCATCACATGGTATGTTAGATCATTGTATGAAGTTTCATAATCTGACAATAAATGGCAGAAATATATATTATAGAAAAACTTTAACACAATTGTTAACAACAATGGATGCCTGCCCGACCGCCCACCCACCTGCCTGAGTTTCGCCAATTGTAAGCCAAATCTTTTCATTGAAAAATCGGGCTAAAAAAAATACATGTCTCTTACCTTAGATTTATGTGTAGATGTTGTATTATCATCAACAATCTTAGGTGATTTGACCACACTAGATATATTGTGTGTCATGTTCTCATCTGACCTACATTTCTCACTGACCGGACTAAGTCTTACTTTTCTTTCATTTCTCATCTGTGTAAGCCAATCTAATGTTTTAGATTTACTAGGTGTATGTAATACTTTTCTTAAAGGTCCATCAACAACTGTGTTAGGTAAATTAGCAGTGGGTGATTGATAAACAGTATTAGATAATTGTTGTAACATCCCTTGTGTTGGTGATGAGAATATGTTCTTGTTTTTATCACATTTATCCGGGCTTTTATTCATTTCAGAGTTTATTTCTTTCAGTGGACTTGCCTTTCTCTCACTAGACTCTCTAACATCACAGGTAGATTTTTCAACACTAAGGATATTTTCATCAGCAGGAGATATTCCATTCATAAATGTCTTGTCTTCATTATGTCTACATCTCTTTGTTTTAGTCGGGGAATCATCAACTAATTTTCTCTTACAAGATTTTCTTACCCCAATAGTATGTCCATCAGTGTTTTTAGGATTAAAAGAGTCAGTTTTTATCTTTTTGGCAGGACTGGGTCCTGTCTCACTATTATTTATTACAGCAGCAATGGTTCCCATCTCATTTATATTTGTTAAAGCAGAACTGGTTCTAGGCTCACTACAACTTGTAACAGAGGAACCAGTCTGTTGAGAAATATCAATTTTGACTGGTTTACTGCCTTTTATGGAATCAGGTACAACTAACGCAGGGACTTTAACGTCTGCTTTGTCTAATGGTTGATTTTCAACTTTAACTTTAGGTACTAAACTAACAACAATACTATTCAAACTTGCCGAGTCACTAGCACTACGTTTTAACCACATTTTTATGGAAGGTGAAGCAGATGATTTAATACTTGTTTTGGTTTGTTTAGGAGATTGCACAGTAACTGGACCAAATGATGACACTGTAGCAGATCTTTTAACAGCTGTAGGGGTTGAAGGTGTAGACAAAGGAGTATGTTTCTCTTCCATACTTGTACCTGCAAGTTATACAAAACAATGATACAAGTTTTAGATACAAAATAAATGTGTCTAGGTCGTAATCACATGGCTCATCATTCAATGTCAACCAATTACCTCTGACGACCTATATATGGGTTCCAGCAACTTGTTACTGATAGTTAAGATTTGGTTCTACCAAGTGAAATACATAACATGTTGTCTAACTGCACAACCTACATTAAAAATCAATGTTGAGCCCTGAGTCAATCTGATAAAAGCCCAATCTAAAATTCTTGACTTGTGTACATGCTTATTTTATATAATATACTTTACTTTCATTTTATTAAAATTCTGCATACTACATTTTAAATGCAATGTTTAGGGTAAGACAATAATCTATAAATCTTCATAAAATTTCCACGCTTTTGCAAAGAGGCGACCACTTTCCCATCTATGGGGAAAATAGAAATTAAATTACTTTTTTATGTAATGGTGTATCCTGTCACAACAAGGAATTGAACCTAGGAAAGTCAGAATTAACATCCTGTACTCTACTACAGTGCTATATCTGGAGCTTAGTAGTAATGTAACCATGGCAACATATAAATCTTAACAACACTAAATAATATCATATTTAAGTATGATGTATAAGTGAAATATTTTACCAATATCAGGATGAGTTCTTTCAGCATTACCAACAATATCCATTGATAGATCTGATTTATGATATTGTTTTCTATATGGTACTGTAGGATCGTATCTCCATACTCTTATACTACAATCATCTGATGTTGTAACAACCTAAAAAGTACATGTGATATCAATATCAATATAACATAATATCAATATTATAATATTTGATATAATTTATAATATAATTATAACATCAATACAATATCAATATATTTATAATTAAAAACAACCCGGGTCGATAGCGCAGTTGGTAGCGCGCCGGGATTTGGATACTCGTGCCCGAGGGGGTGCGGGTTCGAATCCCACCCGGGGAGGTTATACCCTTCCATGAAAATTTGACAATAATGTCGATTTTCCTCCATTGATTAGATAATATGGAGAAGTTTCCGGCCTTGTGGAAGGGTAGGTGAGTACTGGTTACAGACAATGGTCCAGGAAAGCTAGGTTAGGTGCGCTGGACGCCGTGAAATGACCTAAATTGTGTTGATACGGCGTTAACTCCAATAAATAAATAAATATAATTAAAAACAATTCAGGTGGAACCAGTGGTTTAAAAAAAAATTTGAAACCATACATAAAATTGGTAACATTGGAAACTTGAAGATATATCCAGTTCTACTCTGTGTCTTTTAGCAGTGTATGTGTAACCATGATGTCGTAAAGTTGCCAAGGTGTGTTTTGACATCATGTCATGGAAAGCTTAAAATTACTTCTTTTGACAATGAAACACTCGATAGTCAACAAAAATAACAATACTTAAAATCGTCCAATCCTGAATTTCACAATGCTCATTTTGGGGTGTACTTTGTTATCGCCTTTTGATGTTTTTGAAAAAATTTAGAAATTTCAGACATATCTGTTATTTAAAAAAAATTGGCCAGTCAAAAAATGTTTAATTTTTAATATAGGATATCCTGGTACTCAAACATACATTTTTTTTTGGAAATTTCACTTCAAAAAGAGTGGAACAAAGTTTTCAAGATTTGAGCATCAACTAATGAGGCAACTTAAACTTTCAGTCAGAAAAAATAATTAAGTTTTTAATATACCTTAAATAAATCAGTTTTACACCATGCTACAGCTGATATTTCACTACGATGTCCTTTTAATACAACTGGACTTAAATGTGGTTTGGAGACCTGGAACATGAATACATAAAAAAATGATTATACATTGTATGAAAAGTTAATTTATAGGTCACATCCTTAACTGGAGGGCTTTCCAAAGCAAAGATTTTGAGAACCTAGGTACAGCCATGGTCGAGTTATCACAGGCACAGTTTTCCCATATGAACTTCCAGTGACCTTGACCCTGGGGCCTCAGAACCAAAAGTTCACACCCCTGACCCAAAGAGTTTGATACATAAAATTTGGTGAACCTAGATAAAGTGGTTGAGTTATTTTCTGGACAAGGTTTTTCCTTATGATGTCCTTGGGACCTTGACCTTTAACCCAGTGGCCTCAAAATCAAAGGGGCATATGCTAGACATTAAGGCTACCCTTACATAAAATTTGGTGAACCTAGGTCCAGTTATTATTTAGTTATTGTCCAGACAATGTTTTAATATAAATTTAGTCCCAGTGACTATGACCTTTGACCCTAGGGTCTCAAATTCAAAAGGGAACATCCTCTACCAAAGGGCTATCAGCACATTAAATATGGTGAACCTAGGAAAAGTGGTTGTTGAGTTATCCTCCGGACAATGTTTTTCCATATGATGTCCCCATGACTTTGACATTGGACCCTGGGGCCCCAAAAGCAATAGGGCACATCCTTGACACATGGGCTACTCTCACATAAAATTTGGTAAACCTAGGTACAGTGGTTGTTGAGTTAGTTTTTCCATATAATGCCCCTGTGACCTTGACCTTTGACCCCAAAACAAAAAGGGCACATCCTTGACACATGGGCTATTAACACATAAAACTATGGTGAAACTAGGTACAGTCGTTGTCGAGTTATCGTTCGGACAAGTTTTTTCCCCATATGATGTCCCTGTGATCTTGACCTTTGACCCTGGGGCCCTAAAACCAATAGGGCACATCCTTGACACATGGGCTACTCTAACATGAAATTTGGTGAATCAAGGTACAGTGGTTGTTGAGTTATCATTCTGACAAGGTTTTTCCGTATGATGCCCCTGTGACCTTGACTTTGACCATGTGGCCCCAAAACCGTTAGCGCATATCCTTGACACATGAGCTACTCTCACATCAAATTCGGTGAACCTAGGTACTGTGGTTATTGAGTTATTGCCTGGTCAAGGTTTTTCCATATGATGCCCCTGTGACCTTGACCTTTGACCCCAAAAACCAATAGGGCACATCCTTGACACATGGGCTACTGTCACATAAAATTTGGTGAACCTAGGTACAGTCATTGTTGACTTATTGTCTGGACAAGGTTTTCCCATATGATGACCCTGTGACCTTGACCTTTGACCAAGGGGCCCCAAAACCAATAGGGCACTTCCTTGACACATGGGCTATTCTCACATAAAATTTGGTGAACGTAGGTGCACTCTATGTTGAGTTATCATCCGGACAAGGTTTTCATATTTTAATACCCAGTGACCTTGACCTTTGACCTAGTGACCTCAAAATGAATAAGGGTCATCTTCTGAGTATGATCAATCTTCCTACCAAGTACCATGACTGTCACTCAGAAACTTTTCAAGATATTGAGCGGACATGATTTTCATATTTTAAGTCCCAGTGACCTTGACCTTTGACCTAGTGACCTCAAAATGTATAGGGTCATCTACTGAGTATGACCAATCTTCCTACCAAGTACCATAACTGTCACTCAGAAACTTTTCAAGATATTGAGCGGACATGATGTGGCTAACAGACAGACGGACGGAGGGAGGGTATACCATAATACGTCTGTTTTTTTTTTCAAAACGGGCGTATAAAAATGGCACAGGATAGCCAAAAACTGAGAGAATGCATCTTCTGGCTTCAGTCATTTTTTTTTTTCATCTTTTTTGCCAGAGTCATTCCACTAGTTTTTAGTCCAGTTAAGTTGATTTTTCCAGTAAGACATGAAACAGGATCACTGTGTAGCATTCCATCATACATAAGTTAAGTAAGTGTAAAATCAATTATGTGAGCAGCTTGTCAGCCAGCTTCCTGGTAAAGTTACAATATTACCTCCATCTCAACACAATAATGAAAACATAGATGATGATGGTACATCCCCTTCTGGCATACAACCAAGCATTGTAGATATTCATCAGAATTAGATCAATTTGTTTTTCATTGATCAAGCTTGAAAAACATAATTTTAAAGAGGGGCATAGCCACAAGTGATAATGTAAAGTTCTGAGCTTACATCTTAAAATAAAATGATATTATTCCAAAGCTGACAAATATTCAGTTTCTTTCATACATGTCCTGTTCAAGATAATTTCATAAATATAATGTGACAGCATTTCTCCTTTGAGATGACATCATCTTTCTTATCAAATGACATCATTTTGAAGTTACATTAATTTTTCACTACAACGAAAATATACAATTTTATATTTTCATCAATTAACGTCACATTTCACCATTTAGCATAAAAGACAGAATGATCTTACCTTCCAAATATAAGCAAACTCATCCGATGACCCGCTTAGTAAATATTCATTATCTGGACTTAATACAGATTTAAGATAAAATGATACGTTTCTGTGACCTTTGTATGTACACACTGGAAAAAAATTATAGTATACATAATACTGTTGTATGCTCTTTTTTATACATCAGGGGTCATTTACAGGCATATTCCCCATTTGAAATTTCAATGAAATCAAGCAGTTTTTCTTCAATTTGGCGTTTACCTTTGACTTTTCTTTCCCTTGCCTGCAAGGGGCAGCCACATTGCTTATTTCTTTGAGAAAGAAATGCACATAAGGTTGCTTCTCATCACAAATAAGTTAGTATAGCAATCTGCAAGGGATATTTAATTCTATGGTGTGTATATGGGTGTCATGGCTAGAGGTTACTATGTTCCACTAGTAATCATAGGATATCCAACTTCGAATTGTATGAACTTGTTTTACAATTAAGCTTAAAATAAATTAGTATAAACTAGACTAAGCTGTCAAGAAACTAAAGTTAAAAGATTTTGCACAGATAACGGTATATAAACACTAGTGAAAGAACAACCAGAGTGAATAGCTGTAAATTTGGTGACTGGTCAAAGCATGAAACCAAGAAATAAACATGTAAAAACATGTATACATGACTCCACATTAATTTTGAAAGAACGAGGACTGTTCAATAATTACGCCAAAAAGTGTCGCTATTTCCTTTCTTTCCAAGTTAGCTGAATAAAACTTATACAGTAATAGAGACAAACATATTTTGAAAATATACAGCAAATATGGCCGTTCTGGCATGAATCCTATGTTAAAAAACGGTCGTTATGGTAACCACATGTAGCAATTACCGGCCCACTTTTGTTCATTTTTACAAATAGTCACTGGTTAATAATGACGTCGTATTTTAATGTTTACCGTGTGATTTTCACTAAACTTTGCATAATTTACGAACAATATGTTGGCATTACGCACATGACCTCATGTTAGTGTGTGACATCATTTAGGCGTTAAGGGGCCATATTGTTTAGTGCATATGCGTTAAAAATGGCATTGAAACAATGATCTTCAATAAAATTTTGAACGGGTTTTCAAAAAAAGAAACAATATAAAGATTACAAAAAGCATATGGTGATCAGGCGATGAAGAAAACGGCAATGTACAAGTGGTACATGTATGCCCGATTTCTAGGCGGCCAACAAAGCATCCATAACGACAAACGCAGTGGCCGTCCCAAGGTTGTAACGTCAAATCACGTCGCTGTGATAAAGGAGCTGCTTGACAATGATTGTCTGATAAGAATTCGCGAAAAATACACGAAAGATCAGATTGTAGCACTGGCACAATGCATCGCATTATTCACGATAACTCAATATAAGACGCCTGTGTGCCAGGTGGACTCTTAAAATGTTGACGGACGAACAAAAAGTGGAAAGAGTGCGGTGTTGCAATCAATTTCTCAGACGCTTTCATAGGGAAGGTAAACGTTTCTTGCAACAGATAGTGACTGTTGATGAGACATGGATCAGCCTGTACAGACCTGAAACGAAATCACAGTCTTCTATGTGGAAAACTCCAGGATCGCCTTCACCTAAGAAGTTTAAAATCAGCCCATCTGCAAGGAAACAGATGTTCATCATCTTCTTTGATGTCGACGGTGTGATACTGAGCCACAAGGTACCCCTGGGTCAGACTGTGGCGGCAAAGTATTATTCTAAGGTGAATAAATTTATTAAATCTATCATAAGATATTCATTATTACCTAATAATTATTTATATTTGTGTAAGTAATTATGAAAATAAATTATAACAACAATTTACTTATCATTGTATTTCTTTATGCTTTCAGATTCTTAAACTCGATTTTATGAGGGCAATGAGAAAGAAGCGAGCCACGAAAATCACCGACACGATATTTCATCACAACAACACTGTCTCATCGTGCGGCCAAAACACAGTACACAATCAGGAAACTCAGCTTCGAAGTCCTTGAGCATCCCGCTTAAAGCCCTGACCTCGCACCGTGCGATTTCTTTTTGTTCCCAACACTGAAGAACATCCTGCGGGGAGAACACTTCGATGATGTGGCCGAGTTGTCCTACGCAGTGCAAGGTGCAATTTCAGAGATAAATGATGGCTCCTACTTTAATAGTTTCATGTCATGGATCAACCGTTGTAAAATGTGGGTTTCCTTTCACGGAGAGTATTTTGAGAAGGACTGGGTGGGTGTTTTGGGTGACTCTCATACATGCATTGAGCGTGACGTCGTTAATACGTTGGGCCGGTTTCACTGCGATTACTTTAGAAATACTTGAAATTGCACTATTACTTTTTATACGATTTTATTGAAATTTTGTGTACATGTTTATTATATGTTTATTTACAAAATGTAAAGAGAACGTCAATTTCCCATGAATATTAAAAATATGGCAGCACTTTTCCGCATATTTATTGAACAGCCCTCGTAGGTTGCCCAGTTGGACTACGAGGGTTGATCGTCATGCATTTAGTTTGAGCTGTACTGTTATGAACGTGGTATCAAAATGTTCACTAATTCAACTCTGATTAGATACATTTATATTTTTTCTAAAACGTTTGGGTTTAAAAGTTATAAGCTTTAAATGAACACCATCCCAGCTATGTCGATGCGCGCTAAAATTGAGTTAGTTTCATACTCATGAAGGCAAGCTCCCTACCAGTGCCTATGTGTTTTACTGCTAAAAAAATGTCAATTTCTGAAGAAAAAAAAATGCCACAACAAGCTTATGCATTTCATTACAAGTTGGCAAAAATCTCCTATAGAGACCATGCAGATGATAAATGACACATAGGGTAACAAAACAGTAAATAGAAGACTTGTGTATAGATGGTATCGTCATTTTAGTGATGGAGATGACTCCCTAAAAGATCATTAGAGCCAAAAGACCTGTTAGCACAAGAGCCGAGAAGAATTTCTCACTCGTTTCTGACGCTTTTCAGAGAGATCGGCATTTTACAATTTGCGCATTATGTGATGACTTAGATATGAGTTACAGAACGGTTCAAAGAATCTTGAAAGACGAACTTAAAATGGAGCGTGTAGGTGCACGGTGGGTTCCACAATTGCTAAAAGATAAATACCTGGTTACAGGAGTCTCAACATTAGGGATGGTAATTTGAAAAAGAGTGAGAATTAAACGTCCTGTTGAATGTAATAGACAGTGACAACGTGTGCGGCGATCGTAGCAACATTGGTTACTGCAAATGAGCATATTTTGATAATTATACATTATATTTTAATGATATTTTCAGGAACTTTTGCAAATAGATTCAGGTATCAATATACTAAATTTTGTTCTTTTCTGAGATATATTTACAATTTTACTTCTGGATCAACCCTCGTATATATTTACATTCCCAAACAAAATAATCAATAGCAGTTACAAGTTGCCCCATCCCAAATATAGGTTTCATGGGGCAATCAGACAACCATTAATGTCAAACCCATTAGCATACATTAGTATTACTTACCAGGCTCTTGTTTATACGATATGAAGTCATAACAATATATAACATCATCTGTACAGTTAGCATATAATTTCGTATAATATGAATCAAATACCAAACTTGAAAATCCTACAAATAGACAAAAAAAAATTCTATTTTTTTATCATCAAAATGAAAAATAAACCATGGTTTTCTTTTGCTTTGCAAAAAGAAAAACATCATGGTAAACAATGAAGTAGTTACTAGAGATTCACACAGCAATGATATTTTACTTTACAATGAAGTTTCCCATTTTTTGCAAATTCCACAGGATGGTATGGCTCACTCACCTCTTCCTTGGCTAAATTGGTCATAGAACAATTTTTCTTAAATCTTTATAAAATTCTATCAACATAATGAACCAATGCAACCAATAATTCAGATTCTATCATATGACATAAACAGACCAAGTCAAATTGTAAATACAGAGCTCAAATACTTAAAAAAATTACAGACTACAATGACTCTGGATGTATACTGTGCAAATCACAAGCAGTTCCAAGATAGCACACTCATTTTTCTGGTGATTTGTTCATGGCAAATACAAGATAGCTTTAAACACATGGCTTAGTTTTCGAAAGGGACTTAACTCAGATTAATGATAATCACATATGTCATAAGCCTTATTGTAGATGTGGCACCAACAAATTTGCACTGAAAGTAGTATTGTACTGAAGATATTTCATGCAATTATAAGCGTGGGAATATTTTTCATTCTCTCAGTCTATTGCACACATCTATTTTTAGAAACCATGCAATAGGCAAGCGATTAAAATGTGTTACAAGGTAAAAAGAATCACCCTTTAGCAAGCTGTACTCGTTATATTGTCCACGAACGCTAATCAGATTTTAATTGCTTGACTGTCATGAATATGTTCATTTGATTCAATGCTTTTAAAATATTATGTTATTCAAAATTTTCCTATATTAAAGCCATATGTCTTTTAGAAATCGGAGATTTGGATTATACAAAAAAATGATAGTTTACTTAATTATCTTGTTGAATGTAGGGGTAATTATTTTGTTACCCGGTTTTGATATGTACCGCGTTCATTTTTTCGGAAGGAAAAAAATATTGACATGCTATTTTTTTCATTTGTCCAAAAAATAGTACTTAGATATTTTTGCATCATGAAATGGACTGAGTGCATGCAGTAATAAATTTGCTTTGTCCATGTTTCATTACAGTTGATTTTTTAGTAATGTCCGACTTTGAGAGCAGACCAATCATAATGCGTCATTTCATATGATTCTAAACAAACATGGATGCTGCCTTGGCCCATCGGTTACAATCAAAATTTAACCATTTTAGACAAGTGCTATTCCTTGAAAACGTTTAAAATTGCACAAAAGGAATGAAATCATCGAATTTTAGTTGTAATTTGCTGTCTTTTCTTTGAAATCACATGATATACTCGTTTTGTTGCTTAAGTGCGTCAAAACTAATGACACCAGGATATCAAAATTATACTTTTGCCTGATTGTTTACAATAACAATTCAACTGTTTGCTATAAATAAAGTGAGAAGCGAGTATATTTGCTACGGATATTGCCATTTGATTCAGTCCCGACATTCAATTTCACTTGTTTGGAAGATTCTGTGGAAGAGTCGGAATTTGATTCTGGCACAGTTCCGACAGCCTAATCGAGCACGACCATGAATAATCATACCATACCCAATTCGAATAGATTAATGAGTACTGAAGATATTTCTATTTGAAAAAAGCTTGTATGTGCATTAACAGTTAATAAAGGGGCATAACTTCAAAAATAATTAATCCAGGGTTATGAAGTCAAGATAAAAAACCTACCATGAGTTCTTTTAGATGGTCCAGCATAAGGAAAACTATACACAGAAGTATTACAGTCTGGTTTGATCTTCCTCATGTCCCATACTTTAACGCATCTATAATATAAACATAAATAAAATTATCTATACTCTACAATACAAATATATAAGTCAAGAAAAGAACTATTTATAAGGCCTAAACTTAAATATACTTTGTTTGCCCTTTACCAACCCTGATTTTTGGGTTGGGTCAGTAGGTAGGATTTTTTTTCAAGAATTATCCCTCAAATAGGTAGATCCGGCAAAACAACTTGTTTGTTCATGTATATTATTTAAAAATTGTACTTATCTAATGCCCTAAATAATAGATTGTTTCAAGGTGTGTCGGTTTTTCTTTGATCTTTGTACAACTTCTAAATTGTACTGTCAGCGCGTCGATTTGATGACTTTGCTTAAACTGTAAGGGACCGTGATCAAAGACGTTTCTGACATATCAACGTACTTATCTTTAAGGAAGACAGTGTCTCATATCTATTTTTTACTCAAGCAAAGTTCGTTAACGAGTACAATTACCATACCCCATTTTAATCTTATAATGCCCCATTTTAAAATTTAAATTTTTAAACGTCCCTGTTGGGAAGATATTTTGAGTACGTTCAATGTGTTGCAATT
Source organism: Mactra quadrangularis (assembly GCA_025267735.1). Classification (NCBI taxonomy): domain Eukaryota; kingdom Metazoa; phylum Mollusca; class Bivalvia; order Venerida; family Mactridae; genus Mactra; species Mactra quadrangularis. The sequence continues at coordinate 39,962,714 of CM046301.1, read as the reverse complement.
TAAACCATGTTGGGTTTTTAACTATGGATTAGTAATAGAGTTAAATTTAAGTTTTGCATATCAGATTTTTTCTTCTTTTTTCTTTCAAAAAAAGGGGGGATTATTAGAGCGGGGGTGTTTAATAGAAACAATACGGTAGTTCAATATGGCTGTCGATTTCTTGGAAATTCTCACGCTTTATTGAAACAGATTTTGAATTGATTGCTTCAAGGTTCGGAGGGAAGATGACACAAAATGATAATATATATACAGTTTAAAAGGATAAAAGGAAGCTTTTATTGTTTTGTTGTTTTTGTTCAAATTGTAAATACCGCCATTTTACCAAACTCTATCCCATATTGCAATATGCAGCGGGGGCAATACCTTCCAGGGTATGAATTAAATTTTAACATACTGGTATTTAGTGATATTTTTTATTTTCATTGAAAAATTCTTCCCTTCACCAAATGAAAGTAGCGAAATGTCGGTTTTTCATGGTTCATTTCATTAAAGCTTAAGTTCGAAGAATTTTACCGATCTGGGCGCATTTGGAATGTTCCCATAACTTTAAAAATGCCCAGTTTTTCTCCAGGCACTTTCCCTACAAAATGCTATAACATACTTCAATACTGAACAGTTGAAAAAGTTCTTTAATACAGAAGTATTATACAACCTGTCTTTTGTTTGCAATCCAATACATTGTGGTACGTATGGCGATACAGTTCTAGTGCATCACAATATACCCCAATACACTTCTGGCCCACTACAGCCCTAATCAGTATTAATTTTTTGTCAAAATTTTGGCCTTTTGAAATGATTCTAATCAATACATGAATACCTATTTGTCAAATTAAATATCAGATTTTTACACAAAAGCATAGTATTTATAAATTGAATGAATAAAAATACATACCCATCCATAGCACCTGATGTGGTCAGTAAATTATCATTTTGAAATAATACACATGTCACTGATTGTTGACAATCCTGTTATTAAAATAAAATACATAACATATTCTGATAGAAGTTCAGTCTCTACATTAAACTTTTTTGTGCATTTGAGCACTAGCATGAATCATCAGACGAACTATGCACGATTTGATATTCTTAAAATAAATTCCTGTCTTGAAATCATTTTTGTTTAAAGATAAGCCTTGCCATGAACAAAACACCATAAAAAAAGTTGAGCGCATTGTCCTTGGACTGCTCTTGTTTGGCATTTCTATAGCATCATAGTGATTTCTCTGATGTAGATATTATTAGTTACACAGTCAGTTACTGACCGGATACGGTGTGATACCGGGTCAGTAAATTAATATTGGGTGAGAGCGTAGCTCGAGCCCAATATTTATTCACTGACCCGGTATCACACTGTATCCGGTCAGTAACTGACTGTGTAACAAATTTATCTTACCGAGTACCCCCATCTGAATATTTTGGAGTAGAAAAATAAGGTTTCGTCAGCGCTATCATTTATACATTTTGTTACTGACTGGATATTAGAATCTACTGACCTAATATGGGATAATACATGGTCAGCACGTGACCGATCTCGGCCAATGAAAAACGAGTATTCTGTACGAGGTAAGATAAATTGCTTTAATAGTTTAAATTTTTTAACAAACATCAGAATTTATCCTTTGACAAAATAGTTTTCCCCAAACTAAATTTGTGTTGCTATTTGTGTAGCATTTACTGCCTATCCTAGCTCCTCGAACACCAGCAGCAGTATAATCTTGAAATCTTACTTTTACTATAAACATAATATATCATGCACAGGGACCAGGAAATTCGCTGAAGTCAATTGGTCCAAGGCCGTCCGAGTACCGGATACAAGTTTTAACGTGTACCGTACGGACCAGACCCTTAAATGTACTTTATTCACGAATCACAACCATATTAGTACTTATTTTTACCCCCCTTTATTAAGAAGGCATACGATACATTTGCATTTTTGGTTAAAATTTTTCATAACTTATCTTCTATCTAGCATGAAAACGTGGTTACCGAAATTACTCCCCACAATCGTCGGTCGGTTCAACAATCAGAACTTGAAAAATATCTGTTTCATCCAGTTCTAATGTGGTTGGAAAACTCCGTCATATGGAAAAATTATTTTAACTGCGCATGCGCAAAAATACTGGTCCTATGTAGATATATCGCATTTTTAAGCATCGTTTGTAAATTAAGAAGGAAAACGTAAAATAATGATAAGCTTTCTAATTACAAATGTAGATTAAAACGTTTCTCATACAAAGTGACGATCTAGCGTGGGTCGCGAAAATGTATGACATCTCATCACAATGGTTCAAGCGGTTCCGTTTAACACAAAAGAATATCAAAGACAGGAATTTATTTTTGGAAGGAAATAAATCAGTCAGACAATAATTACCAATTCATATTTGTAAAATATAAAATGGACATAACTCCTAAAACATTCATCCATAGTAACGTCCCTTCAAAGTTAAGTAGACATAGTATCAATGAATAAGCATACCTACTTTCATTTAATTATCTTTACAAGAAACTACTAATGATTCAATTTAAACAAACTTCAACATTAGAGTTAATTAATGGGGAATAACTAAAAGATAATCAAGAGTTATGTCCCTTTGTAGTTGTGTAGATGTAGTACTGATGAATAAGCATACTAACTATCATTTAAATATCTTGATGAGTATTGAAAATATTTTAGTTTAAAGTACTTTAACCCTAATTTAAAAGTTGAAACGGGGCACAACTCCAAAAATAATTCATCAAGAGTTACATCCCTTTGTAGTCGAGTAGATGTAGTACTGATGAAAAAGCATACTAACTTTCTATCGAACAAAATATATTCAGTTTGAGCAATCTTTAATCTTAAATATTAAAGTATAAAAGGAAATAACTCGGAAAGTAATTCATCCAAAGTTATGTCCCTTTAGAGTCAGATAGATGAAGAACTGATGAAAAAGCATTTCAACTTTCATTCAAATATATTTGAAAGTACTAAAAATATCCCATTAGAACAAATTTTAACCTTAAATGTTCATATATAAAGGGGCTTAACTCCAAAAATAGTTCATCCACAGTTACCTCAATTTACAGAAGTGTAGATAGAAAAAAACACTGTTAGTTGAGCACAATGATTATACAATAATTATGAACTTACATTAGACTGAGCAGGCCCTCCTGTACGAGATCTTTTCTTCCTATTTGTTGATGATACATTTATACAATGTGCATTTTTTATAACATTGACACAACTAACTTTACCATCTATACAAATAAATAACATGAAAAATTAAAAACGTCTTGCTAATTAACATTTGTGGAACAAGATGAATCAATAAAAATAATTAAATACCCATTAAATTTCATTAAACTATTTTTGCACTTCAGAAGTACTTAAGAAAATTTCATATTCAGTAGTACATAATTGTAATGCATGGGTGGAAGTTTTCAAAAATTCTGAACTTCTTGAATTTTATTTTAGTTTTATACATTGGAATAGACGCCTATCTCAAGTCATAAAGTCCTTAAGGTCAGGACCAATCCAGAAAACTTTTATTCATGATTATATTAAACTACATACAGAATTCAAATTTTGGGGTTTTTTACCTTTAGTACAAACAAACATGTACCATTACAATAAAAAGTATGGGTTCAGAGAATAATATTATTATATCTGTACTAATTTTGTTTTTATCCATATTCATCCTAAGAAATAGCCTACTGTCTTATTATTCAGGATGAAGAAGAATTAAGATTAAATTAACAGAATACTAATAAGAAAATGTTTAGTAAGATTTATACAATACTGTAGTACCTTTAATATTACATCTAGAGTCCCAGATTCTGACATGTCCATCTCGACTTCCTGATGCAAATACAGCTGTAAATGGAAAACAAGAAATGTAATGTGGAAACCACATTAAAGCTGGATTTAAAAACTTAGCAAAAATTACAAAGGGAAATAATAAAGACAGGTAGAGTTATGGTTACTTTCTAATTCTGTTCATCACATGGTATGTTATCAATGCATGAAGTTTCATAAAGATCTGACAATAAATGGCAGAGATATATGCTAAATTGAAAAATTTAAGGCAATTGTTAACGACACCGGATGTTGTTATTGTAAACTTATTTGTCAACTTATGAGTACAGAAACAAGTCACACTTACCATCGTCATAGGGTCTATATTTAACAGATCTTACAGAACTTGTATGACCTTTAAATGTTAACAGTTTTTGTTCCTCACAGACATCCCATAATGCAATAGTCTGATCACCAGATGCTGTCAGTAACTTCTTATCATTACATGTCCATTCTACATCAAATACAGCATTATTATGTGAACACCAATCTGAAATCATTCATTAGACAATAATGAAGCTGCGATAGGTAGGGGTGTTACAATACATTAAAAACCGTATAGCAATATATTGCACAATTATATGCAAATGCTAGGACATTAATCAGTCAAAAAAATTAGTATTTTTAATGACAACTAATACTTCATATGTGCTCGAAAAACATCTGAATAGGCAAGAACAGAATTTCACTGAACAAAAAGCAAGAAGCTTCAACAACATTTTTATATTAAAGATCATATCTTTTCTAGAGCTGGCACTGTATATCTTGTGATTGTATGTCACATTTCAGAATTCATAGTTTGAGTCAAAGTTCAGATATTATAGATCATGGTATAAAACAATGCCACAACAATAAGTCAAAATTAAATTCCAAGTATGCCTGGATAACATTATAGTTTCAATATACAGTAAAAACGTCAAACAGCTCAGGGCATTTTTGTGAAATCTGGATGAAATAGTCATTTGCTTATTAGTTTAAGTGTACTGTGATTCTAACCAGTACCCAAACAGTGGTCAGGGCCAAAACACCAATTTTAGGGAAGGGGCCTCAGCCCTTTTTGTGGGGAAAATAGCAATGTTTTCACTTTATTGGGGAAAATGGACCAACTTCATTGCCAGTAAAATAGGAATAGATGTATTAAATCGTAGGTGTTACAAAATCAATTAGACATTAAATCATGTAAATTATACGGTAAAAGAAACAACATAGACTGCGTTGTGAAGAAATCTGAATATTTTTCCCTTTCTATTTCACAAATAATGGTTCAACATTCCTTGGGAATTTTTAATGGGACTTTATGGGGAGTTTGAAGGATCAAACTGGGGGAAAAAGTGTTTGTTTTGTTTGAGGAAGCAGCCTGTATTCGGCTTCTGCATAGAAGAGTGTTTTGGCCCAGGTGGTTCATATGGAACCATGAGATGGAGGGAACCTGGCAGCCCTAAACTTTCCTACCTGTAATGATAGCTGCTTCTCCATTTAGATTAGTGTTATATAATACAATACTTCCATTTTCATCAACGACAGCTAATATATGACTGTTAGCATTATCTAGAAAATATACACAATATAGCAGTGATATTAAGATCACAATTATATAACTATAGTAAACTTTGAATAAAACTCAACACCTCAGCACAGTGATTAAAGGGATATACAGGCAAATGACTGTGCCAAAAGTATAGAACCAAGTTTAGTCTTTAAAACAGTATTAAGAAGGTAAGAAATCACTTACTAATAACATTTGTCACTTTTAACATTCAACTGAAATTACTGAATGAATTAAAACATGTGGCATACACAGTTGAAAACGAATGTAGGACACTGAGGAAATCTTTGGCGGTTAGGACATATTTTTTAATTTTAATAGAATTATACTAATGTTGCACAATAACAAGCTCTAGTATCTTCACATCAGTAAATGCATATTTTAACACTAATCTATTTTAGCTAACCTGACCCATGTGGGTCTAGTTAGGAAACACCCCAAATATTACAAGAAAATAAAGAAACATTTTGCGAAGTAATATAACAATGTGTCTGTTGCATTCACAGTTATAAAAAATATAATTCAAAATCAGGAGATATTAAGTTGTATTTTTGCCTGTATATTCCTTTAAAAATTACACTTGTATATCCCTTTAAAAGTTACACTAAGTAATTACTAATTTATTCTCAGATATTGAGATCTATACTTAACAATTTTGATATGTATTAATCTGCATCAAACAATCTTCATGGTCACCATATTGTATAAGACACATATAGATGACAAAATATCCAAGACACATAACCATTTTTACATTAAGTGCCTTTTAAAAGAGAAATATTTTTCTAGTTTTAAACACCTACAGTTTGTATAGTGAGTTTACAATTCAAATGCACAAGAAAAAACATCCTCTACAAACCTTTGCCATAACTGCAAGCTAATGGTGGTACAGGATTCTGAAACAAATAGTGACAATATGATATAACAAGTAAATCTGTGAGCTAATGCTCACTAGTGATACCCCCGCAAAAATCTAAAAATATGCGACAAACAGGAAGTAGATGAGCAAGGAGCATGAAATCGCTTTACACCACATGGGACTATGGGATGAAGCAATATGCAAAGTATTAGGCTGCTGCATGTTATAGTTGCTGAGAAAACTGCGACGGAAACTTTGTAACGGACGGACGCACGGACAAGGGTAAAACAGTATACCTCCCTCTTCTTCGAAGCGGGGGTATAATACTAACAAACAGTGGCCACGAAACTTGACAGTTTATTACTAGACAGTAGGCCCTGTGAAGATAAAAATTTTACAGTACAAAACCAAGTCTTACAGGACAGTAGATATTTTGATGAATAGAAAACTATGTGAATGAGATCAAATTTTTGGCTAGACATTTGATCCTGTAAACCTGCAGGTCTAGATGGACCTTCAATTTTCATAGTATTTGTCTGTCCATCCACCACGTTTTGCAGAGACTGGTAACAAACATGGTAGACCTTAGTCAACCCCAAGTTACTTTCATACAGAATAATAAATGTTGATGTTTGAAGATATATTTAAACGAAATTTTGCATCAGTACCTTTCAAATTAACTTAAGCCTATTAAAGGTTAGGAAAAATGTGTTTCTAGATGATTTTGAGGTAAACTACGCTCACAGACTGTTTCACAAAATTATGAATTTTTCTGCCAATCCGCCATTTCCAGCCCTATTTTACATCCCCTAAAGTCATATTTTTAGTCATAATTGCAACAAATTTTCATCAAAAATTTAAGAAATATTCACTAGTTGCTTGGAAGACATGTACAAAAAAATAAACAAGTAAATCTGTGAGCTAATGCTCACTAGTGATACCCCCGAAAAAATCTAAAAATATGCGACAAACAGGAAGAAGATGAGCAAGGAGCATGAAATCACTTTACACCACATGGGACTATGGGATGAAGCAATCTGCAAAGTATTAGGCTGCTGCATGTTGTAGTTGCTGAGAAAACTGCGACAGAAATTTTGTAACGGACGGACGGACGCACGAACGCACACACACACGCACGCACGGACAAGGGTAAAACAGTATACCCCCCTCTTCTTCGAAGCGGGGGTATAATAAAGTTTTTAAACTCTGGAATAGTTTGTACAGCCTGCTTCAGCCAGTTATAGACAGTGACGACCATGAATATTCAAAAAAGCCCTTTGTTGCAAAATCCCTGTAATAAGTAAAGTAAATATGTAAAAATATACCCCATCATCATCACAGGAAACAGGATATGCATCTAAATTGTGACATCTTAAGTTTTCAACAAGTCCAAGAGTAAGAGGTAGTTTTGTGCAATCTGAAAATATTCATTTTAAGATACATTGTAGTAGACAAAAAATACGTTGTAATTAACATTTGACAGTATAATCAATATCATCAATATATTATATTGAATGCTGACCACAGAAATATGGTGTCATTATCACAACTAACCCAAAAAAAGAAACAAGAGCATCGCTAGGCGGAGCATTATATGCCTGAAAGTGTTGTTTTTTTTTAGTTAAGATGAAGCATTTGTAAGACATGAGAATATTTCAACTAAAGTTATGCTCCAGAAACTGATTTCAGTTTTAAAGTAATAGTGACCTTGACCTTTGATCTTGTGACCCCAAAATCAATAGGGGTCTTCAAACCAATATGGACAATCATCGTATGAAGTTTGAATATTGTGGACCAAATGGAACTTAAGTTATGCTCCGGAAACTGAAACAGTTTTCAGTTTTAAGGTAATAGTGACCTTGACCTTTGACCTTGTGACCCCAAAATCAGCCGCAACAGTACTATCGGTGCTTTGATTTGGTGACTAATTAATAGTTGTTTGCAGTTTTGTACGGAAATTGATAAAACCAATTTTAGATGTGTGTCAGCATAAATCTGACTTTATGGTATTTGATTGCAATGACATAATCATAAAGTGTCTAGTTAGCATGAGCATACTTTTAAGTTAATTAAGATATCAAAATAAAAATAGATGTGCTAATTCATTGATGGTACGTCTACTTAACTTTGAGATGTTACTATGGACTTAAATGTCATAGCAGTTCTGCCTCTTTTATATTAATTTGAAGAAATTTCAACATTACAATACGGGGGCATAATTCCAAAAATAAATAATGAAGAGTTATGTCCTTCAACAGTTATGAACAATGAATAGGCATACCATCTTTCATAAAAATAACTTTTATGGGTATTCATTTTTTTCACTTCAAAGTTCTCAACCATAACTAAAAAGCTAAAAAGGGGCACAACTCCTAAATTAGCACTTCATAGTTATTCCCTTTTGTAGTCGTGTAAATGTAGTGCTAATAAATAAGCATATTAACTTTCAATCAAATATCTTTACCAGTACTGAAAAGATTTAGTTAAAATAAACTTTAACCTTAAATGTTATAAGAATAAAGGGACATAATTTCAAAAGTAATTTATCCAGAGTTATGTCCCTTAAAAATCTGAAAGATAAAGAACTGAGAAATAAGCATCAAATATATTTATAACTACTAAACAGCATGTTCAATCACGTAAAAATCCGCGTATTTCACGCCAAAAAAGTAAAATTCATGCGAATATTCAGACCCTAAGGGTACGAATACGCGGACCGAAATATATCAGAATGTAACGAACGGTTACTCTGTTAAGCTTATTGCGTGTTTACTTGCATTTAGCCTTTACCAAAATGACGTCAGCAACGCTGAGCGGATGGTTTTGTTTTCGTTGATAATAAAGAATCTTGGTGTCGATAGTCTACTGCTCTAAAGCGTTGACGAAGCGATGATTTGTACCAATAATTATGTCAAAACAAAGGACTTTAACTGATTGTATTGCCGAATTAAAAAGGCGTTAATTTAAACTTTAATGATACGATCAGATTTGGGTACTAACGATGAAGAAACACTGAAACTAAATGATTTGTTGTCGACAAGTATTGCACACGAATGTGATCGAGCACCATATTCACTTATAAAAAAAATGAAGGCGGCTAGATTACACGATTTTCACTCGCCATTCGATGAAGTTGTGTTTCTCTGGACTGTTTATCATAAATTAATGTAGGGTAAAGTTAAAGATGACCTGGATTTGACGAAACTATGTTTGTTTTAGGACGAATCGTCTAAAGACTGGGAACAGAATAGGCTAGAAATCGTCTTGCACTTATGTCAAAATAAAACTATTTAAACTGGTGTACCCACTTTTATTTCCTCAAACCCACATCTTTCAACATTGGTGGGTACAATACCCACTCTAAAAAAAGTCACTGAACATGCTGCTAAATATATCCCATTTGAACAAATTCTGATCTTTAATGTTAGAATATGAGTCAAAAAACAATTCATTCACAGTTACGTTTCTGAGGAGCCGTCCAGATAAAGTACCGACATATAAATTTACAAACTTTACGTCATTTATATTTGAGCTTAAAAACTTTAACCTCCAAACCATGGTCAACGCCGATGCAAAAGTGATAGCACATCTTGCAAATTACTAAATTCACATGATTTTTCCACAAGAATTAACAACAAACATTGAATTCATTTGAAATTTACTTGAAAAGACCCTTTACCTCTGAATTAACAAAGTGGTCTGTATAAACAGACGCCGTCTTGTTTTCAGGGGTTTCGATAAAAATCTGACCATTGCAATCGCCAATATCAATTTTCAAAACTGGCCATTTGTGCCATTAAATTAATTAAAAAATAGTTTGCGCGCATGCAACTAGTAACTATGATTATGTCATTGTTATGAAATACCATGTTTCAAAAATGCTGACACACATCTAAAATTGGTTTATTAATTTACCCTTCAAAACTGCAAACAGGCGTAAATAATTTTAAATGCTGCAAAAAATAAAATTAATAGACTCAACAGGAGCTGAGATTACTGACTGTTTAGAATTTATATAATAAAGAACAATGCTAGGATGGCACATAGAAACTGAATTTGAGCTATGAAACGATACATGTACACGACCAGTATTTACTCGATTAAATATTTTCGGAGGGCAGAGATTTACTCTGAACACACTGGATGTTTACTTTAGCATACAGCGAAAATTAGTTACTCCGTTGCACATATTGATCATAGAGAAATTAGGACATCATTTTGTTAACCCGTAATAATGCATTATATATATATAGATACATGTATAATGGTTTTACACAACACCCCAATATTACAACTCCGATATTGTAATGTTAACCGTTTACAATTAATTGATTTATAAAATTTAAACGCTTTGCCTCAATTTAATGCACCTTTGAATCGACAAGCTACGTCATAGACAAGAAGGTATAAAAGGCAGAGTATATGGGGGAGAGAGAATGTGGGTTATTGAATAATCAAGAGCGCCATCTAGCGGAAATTCGCTTAGCAAGACAATATATTTTTGTGAACAATTCAAAGGACACACAACACAAGCCGGCGTAGTATTGCATTACAATGAGATGTTAATGAGTGTCTCGCTTAAGCTACGCCTCTTTGTCTATGTTGAAAATTGCTGAAGCGTGAAAAGAGTTATCTTATACTTTCTTGTTACGATTGGAACGATGTTTAGACATCATTCCAAAAATCACTGGTTGTTCACTTGTTGCTATTCTGGACTATCAAACGAACATCGCGAAAACTAGTTAAAGTGTGAAATCGGAATCCAAGTTGACATAGCTTTTCATACGTACTATTTTTCGTGGACTTGAATCCAAACCTTGTTTCATTTATATATCTGAAGAACATTTCCAGGATAAACTACACGTTATTAAAACCACTACAAATATTATTGAGCTATACGTTCTTTCCCGCAAAATTAGTGGTTTCCGGTTTCGTTTTCAGCGATGCTAAAACCTCGCTTGTACGGTAAAATCTATCAAAGGGTTAGATCTGTCATTCCGACATTTTTGTGACTTTTCATACCCCCGCTTCGAAGAAGAGGGGGTATACTGTTTTACCCTTGCGTGCGTGCGTCCGTCCGTCCGTTACAAAATTTCCGTCGCAGTTTTCTCAGCAACTATATCATGCAGCAGCCTAATACTTTGCATATTGCTTCATCCCATAGTCCCATATGGTGTAAAGCGATTTCATGCTCCTTGCTCATCTACTTCCTGTTTGTCGCATATTTTTAGATTTTGGCGGGGGTATCACTAGTGAGCATTAGCTCACAGATTTACTTGTTTTGTTTAAAATTAGAGGTTTAAATAACACTTATTCTGTTATAATATCAAATGTCAGCAATAATTTATATTTTATAATTGGTCTAAACAGCTTTAGGTATGCTGCACCAGTCCTGTGGAACTCAGATCGAGGAGCTCAGAAAAACATTAAGTTTTACCCAATATAAAGCTCTTATCTCCAACTGGAATGGTAAAGCTTGCAGATGCTCATTATGTAGTGGCACCTAAAAATTAGATATTACAGAACTGGTGCAGCATCATAAACCACCTTGACTCATATATCTTGCAGCTGTTATTTTAATTTTAATTTATTTTATGTTAATTGCTTTTCTGCTTGCTGTTAGCTATTGCGTTTCATTTTACACACTTTTAGACTATGTTTTGCTTACTTTGCTTGATGCTGTTTTTTTATTGTGAAGAACCTGCTGAATCAGTTTATTTTAAATAAGTTTCTAGTTTTATTTTTATTTTAATACCTGCTTTTTATGCCTCACTTTCAAATTTGGCTTTCAAACATATGTTTTAGGCAGTTATAGACCCTAAGCTAGGTCCAGATCAGCAGATTCCATTAAAATGTATTTTTATGCATTACATGTATGTGTGTTGCGCTTGATGCTATGTATTGTTTTTACTTTTGATGCTTTGTATTGTAAAGTATTTTGTTGCATTGCTTTTATTTTAATGTCATGTCTTTCAAATTACCTTACTGTTATAATTGTAAACAAATGTAATGACATATTCTATTTTAGCTGTTTTACACATGTTTTTTATATACATGTGTTATTCTCAGTCGGTTCACAAGCCTATATGGATTATGTTGTCTTTTACTATGTCTTGCCGACTTAAAATAAAATTTATCTTATCTTATCTTACGTTTTACGTACAACTTGAAACAGGACAAAATCCCCGCAGCGGTTATCTCCCTTTATCAAATAAAGTAGTTACGCGTGACGTAACCGCTGTGAGGAGTTTGGGAATTATTACCTAATAATGCAGGGCCGGCTCCAGAAGGGCTGTATGTTGGGGGCACGATTGGGGTGGGTTCGGGAGGGGTAACCCCTCAATTCAATAAATAGAAGGTGAAGATATCACCTCTATACTAAGACGCACAACGCTCCCAAAATTCGGCGTTTGGTACGCAATAGAATATAGTGCGGCGCATGAAGACAAAATCGTTGGATTTTTGCGGGTTTTTTTACAAAATCATTGTTAAAATGTAAAATAAATGATCACTCTTAGCTACAGGAATATAAATCCATAGATACACAGTACTTTTAAACCTCTAAAGGTATAGGTGGGGGTGCATAGTTAAACCGTGTTACCTAGTTTCGATTTCAAACCTATGTGTAATCAAAGCACTGAAAGTACTGGGGTATTCATTGTGTTTAGATTTATTCAATTTTTGTTGGGTTTTATGCTGTAGAAACACCTTATAAAGGTTATATCACAGCGGTCAGTCCACCTACTCACTGTTCCTGAAGAGGCTTTATCTCTGGATTTAGCTGTTGACTATGACTACTGCTGTAATTAGTCAAAGCTATAACTGTTACAATATGACTATCACATTGTTTAATTAGCCTGTGTGTCAAAAAAATCTCTAATATAGGAGAGATTTAAAACTATGTCATTGTTATCTGTTATGTGTGCTACGTAGTACACATTTTTGAGTAAAGTTGGACTAACACCCTGCTGCTATTCTATGATTTATATAGTAACTGAACAGAAAATAATGTATTTAAACCCCATTTCTGCTTATCATAAATGTCTTAGAAATTAATTTTACCTGCACTGATTGTGTTTAATGACGAAGGTTAAAATTTACAGATATAATTAAGAATTAATTGTTTGATAAATTATATTTCTTTTTTTCATTCGGTTACCTGATTTAACAACGAGGTTAATGTAGTCAAGTGAATGGGATTATTTTTTGGAAAATAGTTGAAAGTGTTTTATATGCACAAATTATCTATATCTTGTAAGAAAATAAACAAATGTTAAGATTCAAAGTGTTATACTAAGATTTAATACCCGAGTTCATTATTACACACAAACTAGTTATTTTGAAGAAAAAGTGATATATGTTCCAAACATTAATTATGTTGATGACTTTAACAAGTACAAATAATATATTCAATACATTAATTGATAGTATAATAATTATCATTCATATTATTAATATATTTAAGTTAAATGCAGTTATTGTATTTTTAAATGAGTATGTTTTATTAACATTTTTTATTCAGGAATTTTTCCTTAATCTCTCCAGATCTTGTCAGATTACACTTTGGTGAAATGAAACTTTTCCATCATAAGCCTTTATTCTTTATTGAATAGAAGTAGGATAAAAATAATCAAGATAGCCTCAATTTATTAAGGCTAATGAGGATAATGAGTTAAAATCAATAATCTAGGTCCCTTAAGGGTCTTTTGTTTTCAGTAATCAATATTTTGAGTCCCTGAAGGGTCTGTTCAATAATTAATATCATACAGTTTCATATGAGGCTAAGTTATGATCAATATTTTTAGGTATGGTTCAATAGTTTCATAAAATTCTGATTCAAAGATTTAAGTTGAAAATCAAGTGATTGATTTTTTCTTACGTCGACGTCAGTTTGAAATGTTATAATTTACAATGTCTAACAGCGTAATCATTATGGTAAAGCATTGTTTTGGAATACATCTACTGATGTTATGATGACACTAAGACACACATATCATGGTACTGGACTAATATTATAAATTTTGAAATATATATTTTGTATTTCAATAATTCAAATAAAGATACATGATTGTGTTATTGTATAAGTCTAATACATGTACAGCTTAAAGAAACTATAATAAAACGTAAACACAACACTAGTCGTTTTAAAATATTCATAAGATTATATATCTCAATATGTCAATGTTACCTCATAATACGTAAATATGTATAATATAAAATATAGAAATATAATAAAAAATAAAATATAAAAATAAAAATTTATGCTTTTGCTAGGTTTCGAACCAGCGACCTCTTGAACTTTTCATTTCGATGAATATTTCCGTTCCTTCCCTTTAGCCGACTGAGCTATTCGGGTCCTAAAGGATAGAGCATGTAACAATAGTTAAATACAGTAAAAAGGACATTAAATATGGGGAAGATAATTTTGGAAGATGAATCCTAAATTTTGTGAGTTGTTATCAAATACAAATAAACTGCACTATCAAATTAAAAAAGCAATTAAATTCTGATTTGTAATTAAACGTATTAATGATAGTTATGAAATTTCAAGTAAAATAATCCCATGTACGATTTATTTGACATACTAATAAATTATGTACAGCGGTATGATTTAACTAAAAACCTTGTAATTAATATATTGTATATAGATCTATAGACGTTCTTGTAACAAACAGACAAGCTGCGTCTGTTCACTTTGTCAAGCGTTTGCCTTTTCTGGCGAAGCATTTTACTGGCTCTGGTCGTTCCCAAATACCAAGTCATTCCTTTTTCTTAGAGAAGGGAAATATGGCATGGTTACCAGAGCTGTTGATGTTTTGCTAGGACTTGGTCAAACGCTTTGTTTCTGCGTTCGTCATCGTGAGATGACGAAACAACCTGCATGAGTCGTGCATGTGGTCGCACGATCATGGCGCTCTATCCTGTCTCGCCTCCCTATATTTAATTAAATAACTATATTGAAAATGATTTAATATTTCTTTCATCTTGAGAGAAATTTGAAAAAAATATTAATGAATACATGTACACTTTAAAATGGATTAAGTGATAAATTTGCTATGTCCATTTCATACATTTCTGTACTTACTACCCCTTCGTTAAATTCATATTGTTTTAAATCCAACCTCCTATAATCGAAGACAGGAAGAGTGCCATGGTCAAAATGCAGTACATGTTTTATGATAAACTAAACTATATTTAAAAAAACATAAAATGAATTTCTACGCACCCGGGTCACGTCAGTTTAATGCATTGCCTCTCATATTCAAAAATATGCAAACAATATGAAACCATTAAAATAGTTTTGTCGGAAAAATATTGGCATTTTGAGAGAGGTCGATCGAGGAATGTATAACTTTACCACCGGACTTACCTCGGCGATCTTCTATGCAGATAAATCTCGGATATCATGATAGTTACGTATTAAGAGGTAACATTGACATATTGAGATATATGCTGAGAGGAAAAAGTTTAGTCAGTAAGAATGTTTCATTTAATATTTTATAATAAACCCCATTCTATTGACAAAAAATTGATTTGTAACAAAATTTAATCAATCGACAGGATATTGAACATTTTTACAAAAAAGTTTGATGAGATTATTGAGAATTCCAGTCATGATAACAGCATAAGGGTCAGAATAAAAAATCACAAACTAATCAGTATCTGGTATGTCCACCTCTAGCTTGAATGACGTCAATAGCGTACGTGATTTGGGGCGTGCATTGCACGAGGAATGGGCACAGACACCTGCTCACTTCACCCGGCGACTCATAATTTCATTGAGACGACGTTGTTTGGCTGTCATTCAATCTAGAGGTGGACATACCAGATACTGATTAGTTTGTGATTTTTTATTCTGACCCTTATGCTGTTATCATGACTGGAATTCTCAATAATCTCATCAAACTTTTTTGTAAAAATGTTCAATATTCTGTATTAGTCCAGTACCATGATATGTGTGTCTTAGTGTCATCATTACATCAGATGTATTCCAAAACAATGCTTTACCATAATGATTACGCTGTTAGACTTTGTAAATTATAACATTTCAAACTGACGTCGACGTAAGAAAAAATCAATCACCTGATTTTCAACTTAAAATTTCGACAATTAGTTCACGATCGACCCCCTGATTTTTTTTCATATAAACATTGATATAGTCCAACAGAATTAACCTGAGCTTGACCTTTATGCAAGAAATAATACCTAGATTATTGATTTTAGCTTATTTTCCTCATTATAATCAAGATAGCCTCAATTTATTGAGGCTATCTTGATTATTTTATTCTACTTATATATATACATATATTATATATTACAAAAATTAAGCAAATGTGACTTCACATGCCAATTAATTTTATTTTCTTTACTAATTCAAACATATTTAGCCATACGGTTCATTGGTCATAACTTGTCTATTAAAGATAATGTTGTTTTAGATTTTATATACAATACCCACCAAAAGTGCGGAGACATTTTCACTTTGTCCAAAATTTTGAAAACTGCTTACTTAAAAAAGTTTATCACTTTACTTATAACTGAGTCTACAAAAATACCAAACAAAATACATTATAGAAAATGATTACAATAAATAGGCTTAAGCTAGGGTGTCAGATGCTGAATATTATTCATGTGCCGCATTATTGAAATTTGTTTTCATTTTATCACAACCATATTTAAATATAAAAAACTAGTAATTCTACAAAAAAAATCATCAAAATTAATGAGTTGTAGTTTTTTTGTGGGTACTGTATTAATATATCATTGGAAATATATATTATAACAGGTACCAAAGATGGTGGCAGGAAATTTTTTTTTTATATCAAAGAATTTTTCTGAAAAGTGGGACGCAAACTTGTGTGTTACTTGTTCCACATAAAATATCCACGCATATATGCATAAAATATACTAAATGTACCCTTTATTTGGTACAGTAAATTGTCTCTATGATTTATGTATGGTAAAAAAATATGAAAGATCTCGTGTATCAACAGAAATAATTGTTTCCCCCACCTGCTTTTTCAATGATGTGCTGTTTGACATCATCTTGGATTTTATAGCGAGCGCTCGACATTCTGTACACAAACGGTCTGACTGACCGATATCTTCACCTATTCATGGAATGAGCGCAGTCGTTCAATAGCCTAACAATTCGCGAGGCGGGCGCTCGCTCGAGCGCTCGCATTGTTGAACACACCTCGGGTTTAATTGCATACGACCCGAACAGTTACAGTCCGGAAATAATTATCTTTAAAACAAACCCAATACGCGGGAATCAGCACTTATAGTAATGTATACAGTACAAGTATTAGCATTCCAAAAATGCTTGAATCGTCGATTAGCCATGTATGACATCTCCTTTAGTAAAGCATTCAAGCAATATATGTGTCAGAGTTTAACAATTTCGTCATGTTCCGACCGAGCACATACAAACTCATTTTTATGGTATACTTTATAATTCACCTGTCCATTTGGCAAGAAATTATATTTATTGATAACCAATCCAGATTATTCGATTCAAGAACATGTTCTGTCCCATATTTCGACGGCTAATCGAACGAAGATTATATTTCTTTACAAGAAAATATTGAGGCAAAGCATCAAATGTCCCCAAACAATTAATAGCACGAAAGTACTGCTTACGTCTGTGATCTCTATAAGTGAGGCATAAAAATTCTTTAAAAAATGTTTATTAACCGTTAATTAAACCAACCATGTTTGATAATTTAATATATAAATGTACAATATATAAAACGATCATTATCAGTGATGGTCTGATAATTCTTCTCTGTTTATGGTGTCAGCCACAGTGTCTTCGTCAGTGGTTTAGACTGTGACTTTCTATAAATAGACCGCGAAGGCCGTCGAGTGTACATCTATCTAATAGTACTGCCACACACCTCTCACGAGTATTATGGGCAGTCTTATCTCTGTTACAAGTTAATCGCTTCAAGTATATTCTGTAACGTCATATTGAGCGTCTGGTCATTTTCTCGCGCAAAAATACATAAAGTACCAGTTTCAGTATGAACTATTTTATTGTAGCGGAATTATCCGGATATGGATGCTGTTAGGTCTCGTTGATTAAATATAGGACTCCGATCGGAATACCACTATTAATCTATTGGTAACAGAGTATTCATTGTTAACACAATGAATACAAAAATGAGTTAGGGACAAAACGGACCATGAGACGAAACGGACCATGACAAAACGGACCAATGTCGGGACAGAACGGACCATATTTGTTGGACAAAACGGACCATAGTCGGGACAAAAACGGACCATTGTCGGGACAAAACGGACCATAAGAAATTAGTATGACATTTAATAAGAAAAAATAAACATTATTATTATAATATATTATGTGTGTGATTAATAACAGCATTTATCTTATATAAATCAATTTTATTGTTGACTTTTTATCAACTTAATGACTGATATGAAAGAAAACAAATATTGTGCTAATTATGCGCACACCTGGTTGGTTTGTGACCAAACTTTAATGGGCCATTTGATGACAATTAAGCCATCCAAACTTTAATATAAACGAATATGAACAATCATGATTGTTTTAAACGCACCGGTATTTAATTAGCTAATAAGCAGTCATCAATGACATTTTATCTTCTGAGTGAACGAAGTTTTTTCTACTCCAGTTTTTTATCGTTTTATGTTTCAGGCTCGATTCTGTGGATATATTGCATTTGATGATAAATGCACACGATGTTTTTTTTATTATCACATTTGATTACACGTTTGATAAGTATTTCTAAAAATGATGTATTATCTTATACTTTACGTAATATGAACAATCATGATTGTTTTAAACGCACCGGTATTTAATTAGCTAATAAGCAGTCATCAATGACATTTTATCTTCTGAGTGAACGAAGTTTTTTCTACTCCAGTTTTTTTATCGTTTTATGTTTCAGGCTCGATTCTGTGGATATATTGCATTTGATGATAAATGCACACGATGTTTTTTTATTATCACATTTGATTACACGTTTGATAAGTATTTCTAAAAATGATGTATTATCTTATACTTTACGTTGTTTTAAGGCTCGATTCCCGTGGATTAATTAATAAATTCATTCTAATTTTCTTTGACTTTGTTAATATTTTATAAAGAAAATATGATTTTATTTATACCTTATATACCTTTTTATCGTTTTTTTTTCAGGCATGGTTTGATTTCCGTCGATATATTACAACGATTTATTAATTGATACATACAATGTTCTTTTTATAATGACTTGATTAATGTTTATTATATGTATTATTAATACTTTGATCTAATGCTGTTTCGTTTATCTCAGGTCTGGTAAGATTCCCGTCGAAAATATTGGAATAAATTATTTATTCATATAATGTAATCTCTTTATAATCAATTGTTGCACGATATGCTATCACATTAATAATGGTATAAAACATTCTTAGAAGTTTCACATTCATTTTCTATAAGTGTTTCTTTAAGACTTAAGTATTAACAGTTCAACAGGACCTATTTTATTTATTTTAGTTTGGTGTTATTAAAGATATGAAGTTTTCCATGAAATAAACAAACAAAAATAACACAATTACTCAAGAGTTTATCATTAAAAGTTTATTATTGAAATTGTTTGCGTGGGTGAAATAAAGATATGTTGTGTTCTGTTCTGAAAAAAATTTTTTATTACTTACTACTTCAACTATTATTTCATTAAATCAATATTTTTATTGTCTAGTAATATAATTTATTTATTAAAATGGTCCGTTTTGTCCCGTCTATGGTCCGTTTTGTCCAACAAATATGGTCCGTTTTGTCCCGACATTGGTCCGTGTATATATAAGCCATTATAATTACTGTTGAAACACAATTTAATGATACAAAGACATAAAAGAGATATGATGTAATTAATCACACACATAATAATTTGTAATAATAATGTTTACAGTAAAACTTGGTTATAACATACTCGGTTATAACATACACTCGGTTACAACATACCATTTTTCCTGGCCCGTTTTTCATCCTTATATATTCTATATAAAAATCAGCTCGGTTATAACATACTCGGATATAGCATACACTCGGTTATAACATACCAATTTTTTGGTCCCAACATACTTTTACATTCTTTATAACATACTTTTGGCGCGAATTTGTGTCAGTATTTAGCAGCCATGGTTAAATGAATTTTGAAATCAACAGCGTGTCGCAAACAATGTATTATATATACTACAATCAACGGAACGTGTGAAAAACACACCCAGTTGAGTCTTCAAACAGACAAAATCAATTAACCAAGTGTCATCACGTGATATATTTCTTCCGATATACATGTACATATAATTGTTGACACTTGTAATGTCAATGAAGACCAATAAATAATAAGCTACTTAAACATTTAATCCGTTTTTACTCAATTTAACTAATGAGGCGTTGAGAAGTTTGTCTACAGTTTGGTGTTAAGCAATTATAATCAATTCCAATACATGCCCTAAAAATATAGGAAGATGAAATAATTTTGTGAGCAAAACTCGTCAATTAATAGATTGTTCACGAAAATACCGGAAAATAGACGGAATACGGCTTTTTAAACGTCCCCACTAACAAAATGTCGGCCGCGTCGGAGAGTTTCGTAACCACATTTTTGTCTAATCTGTCATCAAAATTTAAGGACTTGTTGCAGTTTAAAGCTTTTTTAAGATGCTTGTTTTAATTTCAAAAAGTAGTGATATACCCAATGTTAATATGTTATTAAATATAGGAATGTCATTTAACACTATTCTGTTGATATATAGGTGTAACAAGAAAACGGAAATTCACAACAAAATGATAGTGTAAAAACCGTATTCTAGTATGCTATAAAAGGGTATGTTATATAGTTCGTATATAACATACCTTTTTTCTATGGCCCAGCGAGTATGTTATATCCGAGTTTTACTGTATATATTTTTCTTATTAAATGTCATACTAATTTCTTATGGTCCGTTTTGTCCCGACTATGGTCCGTCTTGAACGACAAATATGGTCTGTTCTGTCCCAAAATTGGTCCGTTTTGTCTCATGGTCCGTTTTGTCCCGGCACCCCTTTCAATATGGCTGCCAATTGAGCGTTGGTTAAAAGTAATGCGTCTGGTCTACCTTTACTATGTCTATGACTGGGACATACATCGGGGCACGACTGGATCGTTGAAAACATTTTATTACATAACATGATGTAAAAATCTCTACAGAGACGCATTACTAATCAGCGGATATTCCTACGCTAAAGATGTAGTTCAGATTTTTAGTGTATGTCAGGAATTATTGCTCCAATCGTAGCAAACGATCTTCTTGAATTGCTTGCTATACTTATATACTGAGGGAGTCATTCTGGATTCGGTAAATTTCGAAATAGGCAAGGGTCTGAAATACGATTAATATATTTGTTTAGGACTGAAGTTCAGAACAAAAAAAAATGGTTTATATACATGGCTTGACAATCAAACAACCATAAAAGAGCCTGTATGACTAGCTTCTTATCTTTTAAAAGTCCATTTAAAAATACCGCAGACAAGAAAATATCTCTGAGCATCAAATTTTATTTTGAGTTCGTTTTGAGAATCTCTTGCTAGCCAGCTCAATACAGAATTGGCCGTCAACAAAAATATAAGTTATAAAGGCTTTCAAATATAATAACAAGACAATGTATGTTTTAAAAATAATATATTGTATGTGAAATAGTTATATCTGATAAACATCATTATATATATATAATGATACATGTATGTACACAATTTACATAAATTATTAAAATATGTCAATATATAAACAGGCAATGTATAACCTAAGTTTGGTATCATTATTGTACATGTATGTCTAAAAGTGGAGTAGGTCAATAAATGCCAAGCAAGAAGTACTGCTGGATAGTAATTATTGGATAAACAGTTTGGGAATAGTATTAACTCAATCAGGACTTATGAATGACTTTTTAAAAATGGTCACCACCTTGGCTTTCTACATTCAGAGTGATCCACATTAATCCAATATTTGTACAGTAAAGTTCAGCTATTAGGCCACATTAAGTGATCCAATACTTGTACAGTAAAGTTCAGCTATTAGGATAATCACAAACAATGGTCATATTAAGTGATCCAATATTTGTACAGTAAAGTTCAGCTATTAGGCCACATTAAGTGATTCAATATTTGTACAGTAAAGTTCAGCTATTAGGCCACATTAAGTGATTCAATATTTGTACAGTAAAGTTCAGCTATTAGGCCACATTAAGTGATCCAATATTTGTACAGTAAAGTTCAGCTATTAGGATAATCACAAACAATGGCCATATTAAGTGATCAAATATTTGTACAGTAAAGTTCAGCTATTAGGATAATCACAAACAATGGCCATATTAAGTGATCCAATATTTGTATAGTAAAGTTCAGCTATTAGGATAATCACAAACAATGGCCGTATTAAGTGATCCAATATTTGTACAGTAAAGTTCAGCTATTAGGCCACATTAAGTGATCCAATATTTGTACAGTAAAGTTCAGCTATTAGGATAATCACAAACAATGGCCGTATTAAGTGATCCAATATTTGTACAGTAAAGTTCAGCTATTAGGATAATCACAAACAATGGCCACATTAAGTGATCCAGTATTTGTACAGTAAAGTTCAGCTATTAGGATAATCACAAACAATGGCCATATTAAGTGATCCAGTATTTGTACTGTAAAGTTCAGCTATTAGGATAATCACAAACAATGGCCATATTAAGTGATCAAATATTTGTACAGTAAAGTTCAGCTATTAGGATAATCACAAACAATGGCCTTAATGTCACAATAGTCTCAATTTAAGGATTCTTTTTGTCTTAAGTAAAGCAATTACGGCATAAATATCTAAAAATATGCATGATTTTGCATTAACCAAGGTGGTTTTTGTAGTGAAACTCTACTGTACAACTGGAATGAGATTTTATCATACACACAATAAATACTTATGCAAAACATCAATTTCATCCTGATAATAATTATGCCACATTTGCATAATTCTAAACAACAAATACAATGTCATAGTATGAGTATTTTTCTAAATAATTTCTTAAATTCAACAATAATTAACTCTTATTGGACTTAAAAAAGAGTAAGTAATGACTGTCATTATGCATGATTTAAACATTCAATGTGTTCAACACTGGCGAGAAATAATAGCTGCCAAGAAAATGACAATACAATATCAATTAAACAATAATAAAACATCTAATAACTAGCAGTGAAAAAACACATAGTGTAGACTATTGATAGATAAAATTTACAAAATACTTGCAAAATGATAGCTTTACACATATATGATGACAAATACACTCATAACCATAACAAAATACTCATTTTATAATAATAATAATGATAATGATGACTTAATTTATTGTGGATAACATATTAGGTATATATTGTGCATAAAGTTTGACCCCAATCTGACCTTTATGCAATCTTGAATATTCATTACATTGAATACGAATGAAGTATTAATGCTTGATAACGATCAGAGTATATCATCAAAGCTCGAATGTAATCATTACACAGGGATTAATTTTTACAATATATTAAAGCGTATGTGCCGAAGTGTAGGATATGCATGGCATTGATTTTCGTAGGGATATGTGTAGATAGTTATTAGATGCAAATATGAAAGGTCAGATCAGGGTCAAACTTTATGCACAAGACCAATTTACAATACGGTCCACACAGATATTTACAATATACATACCGGTACATATAACAACAAGGTAGTATTTTTATTTATGATGACAAAATACACACATGATGACAAAACACACACACATCATATTGATGACAAAATGCTCAAATAATGATAGCTTGGAAAGAGAACAAACTCAATAAGAAATTTACAGTATGTTAATTAATGCATAATAGTAAATTGATATTATAGAAAAGGACCAGCCCTTATGTTATGACAATAAGAAGGTATATACATTATCTTTTTTTTTTTGACAGCATAGTATATAGATGATTAAAATGATGATGTTGTGGCCGATGATGATGACAATAGTGATGATGTTGCTGATGATGATGACTATGATGATGATGATGATATTGCCGATGATGACAACAATAATGGTGATGCTGCTACACTGCTGTATCTGTAAACACTGTTTGTTCTCTACTTATGCTGTAGCTAGGAGCATCCATACTACCACTATCATACTGTAGTAGAAACAACATATATTTTACAACTAATATTTGTCATATATGAAGCAAATCTATCAAAGTTTGTCCTAAACAAGTCAAAGTAGAACAAATATAATCAAGACTTGATTAAATAAGGCAACACAGACAAAGCTCCATCTTCCCAGTGAGTCTCTTTGATGAGAGAGTCAAAGTGAGAGGTAGAGCTCAGAAAAAAAATTGGAAAATCAAATATACAGTCAATTTGCATTAACTCAATTACTCTTAGGTCATCTATTCATTATTTTGATTTAAAATCAAAAAGTCTTGATTTCTTTCCTTCTTCATCTATAATTTTGACAATATTTACAATAATTTTGAGACCAAGATGGGTTTTTACACTCTATAATCATGTGTATAATGTTACCTTGACTAGACTAAGATATTACTGGCAATCCCGCAAAGTGCATAAAACAACATACTCCAAACAATTAGCAACCAAACTGAGAAACAGAGTCATGAGTTAAAAACATCAATGGCAACAACAGGGCAACTCATACAACTGTTAAATATTGAAAAATAAAGAACCAAGGTCAGACAACAGACAGTGGGCTCGACTAATCCAGGTGTTTGACTGTACACTTAGGTAAAAAAGTTTCTTTACACATCTTAAATTATAATGTTTTTGAGTATATTAAACATACCTAACATGTTGTTATAAGTCTCAAAACTAATATGCAGTTTAACATAAACTGTCAATCAAGTTAACAAAATATAAAACCAACTGCTTTTGCAATATTTGTTCAATAAAAATAGAACAAAAAGAACAAAAATTGTTTGTTTGTTGGGTTTAACGCCATAGCAACACATTGTATAGGTCATATAACGGCGGTCAGTCAACCTACTCACTTTTCCTAAAAAGGCTAAATCCCTGGATTTAGCTGTTAACCAACTACTTAGCGCATACTTTCGTCAGTGACAGACAACTGCCCTACATAATTAAAAATTATTGGAAGGAGGGAGAATGGCGGTAGAAATAATTTCATGAGTTTCAAAAGTATGCCCCACCCAGGAATCGAACCCACAACCCCTCCATCAGTAGACTTGTGTGCTACCAAATGAGCTAGCGGGGTGGCTTAAGAACAAAAATAGGGGCATACATGTGTAAAGACACTTTTGGATCCCAGTATATACATGTACTTACACTGCTGACTAATCCACTGTCTAGGTTTCTATCCCAGAAAGGATAATCATCATCGTCTTCTTCAATTATATCATCATCATCAAAGAACGAATCAGAAGTCTTCTCTGTACTATCTCCTGGTTTACGATGATGATGTGTTTGTATATAGGCAGGGTTGGTAACTCCGTCTGTTATTGATCCAGAGTAATAACCTGATTTATCTGCTAAACCCTGATCCTGAATATCACCAAGTAAGTTATAGTATAGTTATAGTATACAGTATTGTATATATTTATGGTGAAGGGCTTTCACTTATTTATTCATTATAATTAATCTTTTTGTACAATGTCATTGAACATGTCATATAGAAATAGGCATTTAATCAAATGAAAAAGTTTAAGTACAGCCAGTACAACCTCTCTTGAACAACACCCACTGAGAGAGACTTAAGTATATTGTTGATTAGAAGTCATTGCTCTATGGAGGTTAAACTCAAGCAAAATTACACCAAAGGGAAATATCAAAAGATGTTGTTGTGCAGAGAATTTGTTCTAGTAAAGGGCTGCTCAGCAGAGGTTATATTGTGATTGCATTTGGGCTTTATTGTGATCTTCTATATGGACATAAACATCTAACCTGGTACTGGTAGTATATAAAGGTCAATCATAATTATAAACCTTAAATAATAGAATTGCCCACTTAATAGGCAACATTATGCACATACAGTTTAAGTTTTAAGCTGATGCACATTTAAAGACTTTATTGATATCCCTGGTCATCTGGCTACTAGAATTCATCGACCATATGCAGAGCTCAAATTTAACAAAAAGTTGGACTCGCAAATTCTTGCAAGTTGATTTTATTTCAACTCGCAAAATGAAAACAATCACTTGCATTTTGTCTCCAAATTTTTATAGCATACAATATTCAGTGTATACATAAAAACATTATCCCCCAAAAAATGATGCCATTGTTTTATGTATGGATGAATAAAGTATTATGTTGTTTTTATACTGCTTATATTAATACAAGAAATATTTAATTGATACTGTTGATTTATCTGGTCGTTTCAATGCTGATTTCACTCTCATTAGTTTATATGTACTTTTGGCAGTGATTTCAACTTGATTTCAAAATTTGCAAGTTAAAATTGAAGTCACTCACAATTTTCAAAACCCACTCGCATTTTGTGAGTATGTAAGTTTTAATTCGCGCCCTGACCATATGGGATCAGTAGAAGTCAAGGTAGTGAACTACATGTAAGAATTATAAATCCTTAGGACTTGTATCTGAAGAAACTGAAGATTCAAATTATGTTAAAACCACTCAACTATGCTACTTTACATATAAAATCCTTGGTCCTACTAACAAAACTATCAATGTGAATGTAGCTTTAAATTAAGGCCACATTTTATTTCTTCATTCTATATAAATACAATTACATAAAAATATAATAAAGTTACCATGGCAATAAGATTTCCACCATTAGGATCCATCACAAAAGTAAATGGTTGTTTTTGTTGTCTAGCTTGAAGAGGTAACCTCTCTCTAATATAAGGATTAGATTTTCCACAGTTTCTTATACAACAAGCCAACAGTATTAACAGAATTATAATTCCTATCACAGCCATTAATGCGATAAACCATACTTCTTTATAAAAATATAAATCTGATGATATTCTATCTGTAGATACTGCTACAGGTGGTGTGGTACCTTAAAATAATAATAATAACAATAACAATAATAACAATAACAATAACAATAATAATAACAATAATAATAATAATAATAATAATAATAATAATAATAATAATAATAATAATAATAATAATAATAATAATAATAATAATAATAACAATAACAATAATAATAATAATAATAATAATAATAACAATAATAATAACAATAACAATAATAACAATAATAATAACAATAATAATAACAATAACAATAATAATAATAATAACAATAATAATAACAATAACAATAACAATAATAACAATAATAATAACAATAATAATAACAATAACAATAATAATAATAACAATAATAATAACAATAATAACAACAATAATAATAATAATAACAATAATAATAACAATAATAATAACAATAACAATAATAATAACAATAATAATAATAATAACAATAATAATAACAATTATTTTCATTCAAAAATACATTGAATTTATTTCGTAACTTTGTTTTGGTTATCGCCGGAAGATGCGTAAACGTCAGGCCACGCCCCCCGGCGGCAATTACATAAAAGAAGCGCTCACTCAACATGCGGCTCACTTTTTACTGCGCTATTGCCGTGACAAGAGAAAACCACCCCACCCACCCTCGGGACTATTCAAAGTTGAATTTTAAAAATACTTAATTTATTAAAATTCTATTTATTTTTTTAATATACCTGAGCATTGATCTGTTATATTATGGTGATGTAATATTATGTTGTATCAAGATACTGCCAAGTTGTCGTATATATTTTCAGAAAGTATGTAAAGAAATTTGAGAGAGCATCACTAGTGAGCACACTACTACGTTAAATAGCTACTTAAGAAAAAGTAAACATACAGGTCAGAGTGACAACCTAGATATGGTCAGCGTAGGCGAAAACAAGGAAGAAATGCCAAACAACAAATCAGATGGTTAAACCTTTATTACAAACAAGGAAAGTGATACATGAACAATAGACGTAATGAGGAAACAATGGATTTCATAACCAGTCATACATATACCACAGGACAGCATTAAAAAGGTATAAAGACATAGTGCCATTAACTTGATGTTCAAAGGTTTATTAAACATTCAGTTTGGGATCTATTCAGTGTGCTTACCAGAAAAAGAAAACAATTACTTTTGTGCCATATCTAAATGATCATGGTTACAGTCGAGACGGTTTGGCCCAATGAGAGGCATGTAAACATATTATAAAAATTGAAATAAACTTGCTCAGGGGGCTGGTGATAGAAATAATCAAGGCAATTATTAAGAACCAATATTATAGCGTATCCCCCATAACTCTTTGGACCATATATATATACCATATACTTAGTATATGGGCAATGCATACTGAAAATAATTTATTAGTGTTAGGGGTAGGTTGCTGAACTTGTCGGTAGCACTTATGTTGGACCCGGTATTCAGCGATTGACCCCTAAGTAACATTAAAGGATAGACCAAGTGGAATAATTTATAATACAAAAGGCCCTTGAAACTGTCACCAGTACCTTGAGTAAAATATGTTATTGTACTATATAGTCGTGTATTCAAATCAATTTAATGGTTGATTTTATATATTTAGTGTGTGTGGTCTACTAGAATTCATTTATCCATCTAAGGGGCTGGCTGGAGTTCTCGTCAGTAGCACTATACGTGGACCTGGCGGTCATCAGCTCACCCTTTTAATGGTATACTATATCTTTTGATTGACCCTGCTAACTGGCCAGTCCGGACTAAATACAAACAACGATAGGCCAGGTTTAGCTCCAAGTTGAAGCCCAAGATCAAAATTAAAGTACAAAGGAAAAGTAACAATATCCATGGTCCATGGCTAACTGTTAGGTTCATGACTGGTACATTTTAATTGATTTTGTCCATGGCTGGATGTTTGACCATGGCTGGTTCATGTTAACTGAATTCGTCCATGGCTGGATATTTGACCATGGCTGGTACTTATTAACTGATTTCGTCCATGGCTGGAGATTTTACCATGGCTGGTACACATTAACTGATTTCATCCATAGCTGGATATTTTGACCTAGGCTGGTACACTTCGATTGATTTTGTCCATGGCTGGATATTTGACCAAGGCCGACCAGTATATTTTAATAATTTATTCCATGGCTGGATATTAGACCAAGGCTGGTATATTTTAATGAATTATGTCTAAACCTGGATATTAGACTATAGCTGGTAGATTTTGTTTTAGTTTTAAGTCCGAATATTGGGCCAGGGCTGGCAATATAGTTTAGTGTTAGTCGAATATTTGGCCATTGCGGGCCTGCAAAAATTTCCATGAACATACACTGTAGCCATGGCTGGCAAAATTTGTTACAATTATGGATATATATGACTAAAGTATTGTATTTTGACCATGACAGGTAGCATATGAGATCATGCTAGAGGTAAACCAAAATGGACCATGGATGTTAACATCGTAAATTTGCCAATAACTGGGGCACTCATACCAATAAATAGTTATATAATTGTATACAATGAATACAATATGTATAACATATTTTGACCATGCTAGGTCTTTAGTCAAATATTTGGATGTACTGATACTGCATTTATTTCACCCCACCTTGGTCAGTAGTTACGTAAATGCTTGCCGGGTTAAGGCCCCAGATCGCCACACACTATTTATATCAATTTATTTAGATTTCTGCATGCCTGTCCTGGGAATTAGTTGTTGTTAAGCTAACGTTGGGCCAAGCTACCTCGGCCTTTATTTGCCACTATTTTGTCATATATTTTGCCACTATTTTGTCATATATCAATAAGGTATTGATGCTCTCTCAATCTCACAGCTACTATGTATTATGTTAAAGTAATAGTCATGCGTATGTATGTAAACTAATTATTAGTTTTCTGTATTGAATAATATTAAGGGCATTGCTACGCCCATCAATTAAATCTATGTAACTACAATTACTAGTTGTTTAACTTTATATTCCCATTATATGGCTAATAAGAATTGGGTAGTGGTTACCCAAAGTTTATCGAAATAATAATAATAAAGACTTTATTTAACAAAGCTACACATTTGGATAAATCCAATCTTCCATCATGTGGACCTCTGGTAAGACATGTACAAGTTATTTACATAATTACATAGTGAAAACATATACTTTGTAATGAATTAACAAATAAAAAGAGAAAGATAAGTAAAATGATACTAAGTCACACAAGCCCGAAATAAAAAGAGTGAATATTTCAAGTGGACAAAGACCAACTTACATTTATTGAAATTTCCATTTACGGTATTGATTTTTGAATGATGATAGACTTTCTGCAAGTCTAATGTTAAGAGGAATTTCATTCCATATAAATGGTCCTGAATATGTTAAGGATTTTCTGAAGAATTCAAGTTTAGGTTTTGGGACATATAGTTGTTTGTTAGAAACAGAGACGAGTAAAAATTCACAAAAATCATCAAGTATCATCAAGAATATGCAAATAATTTTTATTTTCAATGGCTTTTTGTAATTTTTTATAACAAAGTCATGGCATATTGAGCCTACTAAAAACATGCATATTTCATGCATTACATTCATGGTGTTAGTTTCGCTGTACCATTTCAGCATGTGATGTCACTTTTCAATCTTCAAAATTTACAAAGAGTTGGCATTGGTTCCTCACAGCAAGCATAGGCAGATCCAGCCAGGGGGGGGGGGGGGTCCCGACCCCCCTCTAGAATTTCCAAATATAACTGTTCAATAGAGAATTTCTTGACTGTAAGTCATTTTAAGTAGCAAGAAGCAAATTTTCTCTGTGCTTAACATAGATTTAACGGTTATTTAGTTTGTATTTTAAATATGTTACATCATTTGGCAACCAAAATAGTACAGATTTAAAATTACCTTAGAATACGGATGAATTTGCCAAAAAAGTTAAATTCTGTGCGTAAGAGTGTAATTTTTGTTCCAAATGCGTGAGTCTCACGCTGAATGTGTGTCACTTGACAGGTATGCTAAGGGCCAATCACTATTGGGTTATTGAAATTATGTTGGGCATAATTAATAACCCAGTAAAATAAATTATCTAAGCTGGGATCAAATCCACAACCTTCCCATCAAAGCTCTCTTTGAAGGCAAAGTAGTATAAGTGTTGTATTATAATTTATACTTCTGGTTTTATTTTTAAATATCTGTGTTAACTACTAAGCGCATACTTTCGTAAATCGAACCCACAACCCCTCGATCAGTAGACTTGCGTGCTACCAACTGAGCTAGCTGGGCGGTGGGTATATCCTTTCACACCCATGAATCAAACTAAGAACTTAAGGATTCAAAACCCACTATTCTACCACTAGGGCACAGCCTTAGCCATGACTATTATACATTTGCCTTACCAATATTGTTAGCAGACCTAGGATCAAATACAATAACTGGAGTCTCTACTTCACCATTGTCAGTTATACAGCGTATTCTAAATATTAAATCTGAAAATAAACAATACACAAGAAATGTAATGAGGAAACCACATTAAAGCCGGATTTAAAAACTTAAATGCAAAAATTACGAAGGGAAATAATCCATAATAAAGGCAGGTAGAGTTGCGGTTACTTTCTAATTCTGTTCATCACATGGTATGTTATCATTGTATGAAGTTTTATAAAGATCTTATGATAAATGGCAGAAATATATGGTAAAGAAAAACTTTAACACAATTGTTAACGACACCGGACACTCGCTCATGTTTAGCCAATCTATTAGCCAAATTTTTCGTTGAAAAATCTGGCTAAAAATGTATGTCACAATTTTGACATGAAGACAATTCTACAATACTGGAACATGTAAAATCATTGCTCAGCTCCTGATTAAAATTGACTTATAAAATTCTAATTCATGAAATAAACTATTACTAGTTTTGACCGTGCCAACCATTTTGGCAATTTGATGTATTTGAATATTTATAAAAAATTCATTGCAACATGGCGAGAGTATACCCTGGGTTACAACAACAAATGTATGGGTTTTGTACTTGAGCCCTGAGCCCAAATCCTGGTTATCATGGAAACACTGGGGCAACAAATGCAGTTTTGTCCAATAAAAAGAAATACAGTTCAATCTCTCTGGAACAACACACATTGGAAGAGACTGTGTTGCTGTACAGAGGTTGCTGCTCTGCAGATGTTAAATTTAATTCAAATTATGCCCAAGGGAAATACCAAACGATGTTGTTCTGCAGAGGATTTGTTCTGTAGAGGGCCAACTCTTTAAAGGTTATACTGTAAAACACATATTAAAAGAGTAAAGAGCTAGTACTACTAACTAGATTCTGGTAAAGGTCTTTGTAGACTATGTATACTAGATACACCACTATAGACTGTGTTTCCATCTTCCATTAATATTAGATATTCTGATAAATGACCATTCAATACAAATGATGCAGACCAGTCTACAACTGCAAGTGAATTATTCTTCAGTAGAACAGGATATTTCAAGTACACTGGAGCTGAAAAAGTAAGGGAAGTTATATTTATAGTGGAATCTACTTAAAATTATAAAGTTAAAATTTGGTTCAAAGGTTTCATTCACATATCTATTGCACTTTGCCTTTGCATAATATTCCATGCTCATCAAAATTACTTGCATTGACTCCAGACATGGTACACTTCAAGCAAAAGCTTGACAAACTTCAATTCTAAGCAGCTACTCAGTCTAGATTGTTATAGGGTGCAATGAAAGTCTGAGCTATGGTGGTGATGTGAATTTCTGTTAAGCTCCACACTGGCCTAAGTTCATGAAGCAGTCTGAAAACTCTCATTTTCTGCCTTACAGATGACTTTTCTATCTTTTTCATTTCTCTATCAGTATCTTTTCCATCTATTTTTTCCTTGCTACTACCCAAGACGTAATGTCAAAGCAACAACAGTCTCATATTATGTAGATGTAGACCTTGTTTTCTTTTTTTTTAATGTCGTATTCAACACATATTAAGGTCATATACATGTATATCACAATCAGCTCTTCCTACAATAGGTTTCCTGGACACTTTTCTATCTCCAGTACTAACTTACCCTACCACAAGGCTGACAACTCATGTATAGGGTATGACCTACAGTGATCGGGCTGGAACCCGCGATCTCCTGATTCGAAGTCAGACATGCTAACCACTACGCCACGGCCGCGACTTTTATGTAGACCTTTTAAGTAGGTGACACTCTCAGTATCTCTTTACATCTTGGTGGAGTGAAACAATCACAATTAATGTTTTGCATATAAAAATAAGCAGTAACACTGATGGAATTCTACCAGAATTCCAAGTAGTTTGATCTTAGACTAGATAACTCTTTCTATATAATGATCTTTTAAACTTTAAAGAAGACTAGATGGGAGCCCGTGCAAGCACGTGCTTTAGGTAAATATTATTGTGTAATGAAACCGGCAATGTTTGTATACGCAATATTTACGTGGACGACCTGTACTTTGAACATCATAATTTACAACAAAAAGGCTAAACTTGTAAAAAATATTGAAATGTAACAGAAAAGATGAAAAAAATATTCGGCCCTCTGAGGGACGAATTTACTTGTGGTGGCAGTGGTTATTGATTTAATAAAGGGAAATAACCCAAATATCAAGAGGCTTTGTCAAAAAAGAATTGTCAACTTGATATGCCGGTATATAGGTGCTCCAGCGACAACTAAAGATTTATTCAAAGCTGCGCAGTTTCTTCCACAAAACAGGAAATTCGCAAATTTAATAGTATAGATTTATCAAAAACCACTTGTTTTTTAACTACTATGCACACTTTATTGATCCTAATTCTTAGTTTTATATTAGTATTCATTTAATTATTTTATATTTTATCATCTCTTAACCATTTTCTATTTTTATTTTATTATTTCCTAATTATGCATATGATTGTGATGTGCTTTTGAACATATATTAAATATGAAAAGAGCGCTATACAAATTTGGTATAATAATAAAATAATAATAATCTCAATATGCAAATTAATTTTATATGTTTAAAATATCATATCATCACAAAAGGGTAATTATCTAAAATATATTAAAAAAACCATTTACAAGTATATGTAATGGATTAAAATTAACAGGACTGAGCTCAGTTTGAAGGTTATTTGCCCTCTGCACTTGAATAAAACAGTGTTGTAAGTCTTACAGCATTATGATGAAGCATACGCAGTAACTTTTCATTCATTTTAGAAAATTGAGCATATTCAACATGGCAAAAAACATTACATGATACAATGTAAGGCCAGTATTGTTTTATTTGTCATACTTTGTCATAGCCTCCTGTGCAATTTTTCCAACAAAAAAAAGAAAGAAATTCTCCAAAATTAGGAAAAAATGGCGTGTACCACAGAAGATATAAACAGTCCTTTAGGGACCGATATTGAATAGTTTCATAAATAATTGTAACCTTGTGAGTTTTTTTCTGATTTTAATTTTCCAATTTTTTAATTTTATTTCAAATCAAAATGAAAGTAGGCTGCTCCCCAATGCAGTTTTCCAGATGGCAATCCACAAAGATGCTTTAGAATCTTCCTTTTTGACTTAATAAACATATCATTGACAATATTGAAATATGCACTTTTGTTAATGTTACCTTTTAATTCAATTTCAACTTAATTAAACATTTTAAAGGTATGATTACTTATTGACAGGTCTTAATCTATGGATTACATGCATGTTATTATATATAATATATATATATACATGTATATATATTTATGCATGTTATTAGAAATGGAAAAAGTGCCAATGATTTAGTGTAATAAAATTGATGTCAGACATACATGTATTTACGTTTTTATTTGAGTTTTTTTACCTCCTCCTGACAACATTTTTGTCCCCAGACTTTGAGTATCAACAAATTAAAAAACTCTCTCCTAAGAGGAACTTAACTGAATATTAACAAAGTAGAAGTAAATTAAATGAAGCATACCATCAGGTTTAGTTTCCACTCTAACCCACACAGGAAAATCTAACTGTCCAGCATCATTAACAGACACTATTTGATATTCATAAGCTGTATATGGTTGTAGGCCAGTAATAACTTTCTCTATAAATAGACCTGTATATACAATAGATGGATCTCCTATAGTACAATCTTGTCTAAATGGTTGATTGGTAGGTGGACATGCTTTTCTTTGATGTAGAATGAACCTGTAAATATACAGAAATATTTCTGTACTAAAGAGCTGGTTGATATATATGTATGTCAACATTCTTTTAACCCTGATCATTAAATCCAGTTCCTGTTAGAAGAAGTATTCTCTGGTACCCTTAAACTTTGGATAGAAACGAGTCCATAACAACCAGTCTGTGCTATCATAAATTTTGAATAGCTACCAGGCAGTGCTATCATAAACTTTAGATAGCTACCAGGCAGTCCAATCATAAACTTTGGATAGCTACCAGGAAGTGCTATCATAAACTTTGGATAGCTACCAGGCAGTGCTATCATAAACTTTAGATAGCTACCAGGCAGTGCTATCATAAACTTTAGATAGCTACCAGGCAGTGCTATCATAAACTTTAGATAGCTACCAGGCAGTGCTATCATAAACTTTAGACAGCTAGCTACCAGGCAGTGCAATCATAAACTTTGGATAGCTACCAGGAAGTGCTATCATAAACTTTGGATAGCTACCAGCCCATGACCCCTCGATCAGTAGACTTGCATGCTACCAACTGAGCTAGCCAGGCGGCTAGCAGAATCTTATTTCACAAATGTGGTGTATAATATACTTAATGTGACATAGCATGGTTAAGAATTCTTTGTCGATAATAAATAAGCTGACATTGCAAAATATTCACTCACACTGACAGTCTTCACATTACATTTTCTCTGGCATAAGCCTAGTAATTATCTTACATAAAAGTGCAAACCTATCAAGTTAAACCCAATTATTTAAATTTAGTAATTTCACTAGCCTTAATCAATTTCACTAATCCTTTGCTTTGGGCTAGTAGGTTAAATGGATTAGTGGTCAAAATTTTCAGTTATAATTTTCCTGGTTCTGCATTATATTTTTATAAAATTTTGTGATTGAAACAGACAAACTGATATATTACTTGGCAAAATATTTCTATATTTTCTCTTTATTTTTGTGGTGTTTCCTAACTAGATCCACATGGGTCAGGTTAGCTAAAAATAGATTAGTGTTAAAATATGCATTTACTGATGAAAAGATACTAGAGCTTGTTATTGTGCAACATTAGTATAATTCTATTACAAAGATATCCTAACCGCCTGAGAATGTTGAAAAGACGAGAAGCGACCAATGAAAATGTTTAATTTCAGCAAGTACGACATATAATAAATTTATAAATAGCTTGGTGATTCCCTCAGTATCCTACTTTCGTTTTCAACAATGTGTATGCCACATTTTTTAATTCGTTCAGTTGACTGTCATAAGTGACAAATGTTATTAGTAAGTGATTTCTTACATTCTTAATACTGTTTTAAAGACTAAACTTGGTTCTATACTTTTGGCACAGTCATTTGCCTGTATATCCCTTTAAGGTGAGACTGCACTAAGTGAGAAAACGTAAAAAATACCTTCGTATAATTCCATTAGGTTGTGAAGGATGTTGCCATGATAATTTTACAGCAGTACTATTAACATCTAGAACATTCACTGGTTCCTGTCCTATAGGTAGAGCTGAACCAGTCTGTATAATGAGAGGTGGACTGGTTGTACAACCACCGGCAGTACAAGCCTGGACTGTGATACCATAATAAAAGAATGGTTTTAGAGGAACAGTCTTACCAACTGTTTGTTCAAGACTCTTCCCTGTGCTTGACTGAAACAAATAAGAAATAACAATGTCATTCTCAAATTAAATTGGCAAAAGCAATGGCTATTCTTTTTTTATACTGGGTTTAACATTGTGTAATCACAAGTTAGGTTATTTTACAGTGGCCAGCCCACCTAACCTAGCTTTCCTGGACCCTTGTCTATAACCAGAACTAAACTCTTCTTTCACAAGGCTGGCAACTTCTCCATATACTTTTTTAGAGATGAAATTGACATTATTGTCAAATCATCATGAAGGTTATAACCAATCCTGGGTAGGATTTGAACCTGTACCCCCTTCTGGACACTATATTATCATTGAGTGCTACCAACTGCACTACAGAC
This sequence comes from Mactra quadrangularis, assembly GCA_025267735.1. Classification (NCBI taxonomy): domain Eukaryota; kingdom Metazoa; phylum Mollusca; class Bivalvia; order Venerida; family Mactridae; genus Mactra; species Mactra quadrangularis. The sequence goes on along the minus strand of CM046301.1, from coordinate 39,925,276 downwards.
CCACATCTTGATATAAAGGGTGAGGCCTGTCTGTCTTATTTGGTATAGTGCGTACAAGTTGATCCCGACCTTACCTTTCACATTTGCATCTAGTTATCATCTACACATATCCCGGCAAAAATCAATGCCATGCCTACTCAGTACTTCGGCTTGTTACGTATTTAAGATAAAACAAAACATGAATAGAGTATACACAGCCCGAATGTATAACAACTCACGATTAAAATTAATTCAAACGGGAAGCTCGTGTTCTTACCTTCAGATTACAATTAATAATAAAATGGATAGGGGATGGCGGTTGTGGGGCTAAAACCCACACCATTTAAATTGGTAGCTAGCCTCATCGTATAATCATCTGGTCCGGTCTATGTGTTATAAACACTCATTCATTGTATGCTTTAAAAGTACTTTGAAAGTAATCCCTGTGTTAAAATTACATTCGAGCCTCGGCGATATAATCCGATTGCTATCGAGATTTAATATTACATTCGTATTCAATGTAATGAATATTCTTGCATAAAGGTCAGGTCGGGGTCAACTTGTACGCACTATACAACTACTAGGACTACTCTTGATATAGACTTAAGACATTGTTACAATAAAATACATACCACAGTTCCATTTACTAGAACATTATAATATCTAACTACACCATTAGGAACATCAGGTGGTGTGATTAGAACAGTCACTGTAGTTGATGTTGTACCCTGTAATATAGTAAACAATGGGTGTAAATTGGATATAACAAAAGAAGGTATGGTCAACAAATTATCATAGAAGACATTAAAGTGGCTACAATAAACACTAAGTTTGCATTGATAGAATAAAGAAAACAAAGTATAACCATCATTAACTGACAATTTCAAAATCTGCATTTATTAGTTTATCAACATTCAAGCTATTTTTAATTATACTTGTGGACCACAAGTTGTTGTATAATGTAAGCTTATCAATTTTCTCAAAATTTAATTTTTAAAAGAACTTGTTGAGGACACTATAAATGTAAAAAAAAAGAATGCAAGCAACTAGTAACATATAAATTTTAATCCTATTGATATACCTGTTGTTCATGTTTTAAGGTTGGTGTTGTTTTTTTAAAGTCAGCATTGATTAATAACGGCAGTTAGTCTTCATACCACCAAATATTGACCCTGCCAATTTAAAAAGATCTAAAAATGCCAATATTAGCACCCACCAATATAAAGATGTATACAGTACCTGTAGTGCTGGAGCAGGGACAGTGTCTGGAGGTGATTCCTTGGTCTCTACAGATTTCCATAGACTATTAACTTTACCAACATTATTTACTCCTGTTATCATATATTCGTACTTAGAGAATGGTTTAAGACTTGGATCTCTATCTGTGTAAGTTTGAGCACTTCCGTTATATACCATCTTTGTTATACCATATGATATACCTGATTAAATAAAATAATATAAACATTCAGGGGTGGATCCAGGAATTTTTCTAGGGGGAGGGGGGGGGGTGAATCCGAACTTTTTCTGAGGGGGGGGGGGGTCCAAACTTGCTCTTGGAGGGTCCAAACTTTAGAACCAAAACCACATTGTACACTTTTTGCAGAATAATGCTATATATTGATAATAAAAACTACATAACCATTAAATCTTTGTTAAACACCAAGAAAATTTGCTTTATGCTACTTAAAATTGACTTACAGTCAAGAAATACACATATGGACAGGTACATTTTGGAAATTCAATGGGGGGGGGGGGTTCCAGACCCCCCTGACCCCCCCCACTTCATCCGCCTATGAACATACTTAATATAGACTGAAAGACATGCAACTTGACTAATTTGCTTCCTTTAGGATTTGTCCTCTAAAAAAGCTACTTGAATCCCACTCCCAATTACCATGGCAATGTTTGAGCAAAGAAAAAGAGATAATGATCACTCTTTTCAATGCCTTATTGCATTTAGGTATGCAGCTTTATTTTACTAAAATGAGGCCTAAATGCTTGTACTTTACAAAGGCTGATGCCAGTATGCACATTTTTTTTTGCATGAAATGATCCCAAATTATTTATCTGTGATCCCTCCAAGGTCTATCTTAATGAGGCAGCCCACTATAAGTATATGTACTAAACAAGTATAATATTAAGGCTTCTTAAAGAAAAACTTTAAAACCGTTCTTTTTCAACTAATTCTTGCACCAGCCAAATATAGAAAGTAATCTCATAGAGCATAAAATAAATATTACTTTTCTATATCCAAACATACCAACATGAGATTGAGAATGGTATTTAATTTCTATGAATCCTCTGCACTCAGTATTTTTGCAAATTACCTAGTTTACTGCTAAGATAAGATAAGATAAGATAAGATAAATTTTATTTTAAGTCGGCAAGTATAAATAACAATAAACATAAGCTTAATCAAGCTTTTACAACCGACTGTAACATATTAATATACACAAAAACTCAATTTTTGTGCAGAAGACTTATTTTTTTTATAATCATAATTCATAGGTCAGATTAGGAACTTTCTGGTAGAAAAAAGTAGTGTTTATTTCATTCCCTATTTGATGTTCAAATATTTGAATAAATTTGTGAAACACAAGCATCTGTTTACCTTTTTAGTCAGTGTTGTGAATCATGCAACTATAGACCCTAAAAAAACTAGCTAACCAGCTCAACAATAAGATCAACTTACCTGTAGGTAATTCTATCACCAATCTACGATACAACTCATATCCTTGTATCAATCCATTAGGCTTCTGTGGAGGTTCCCATTCTATCAATACCCCAGCATGAGCACCATCTTGGTTAGCAAGAGCTAACAGACTCACTGCACCTTGTTCCTCTGGTCTTGATGGAAGAGTTCTTCCAACAGCTCCAGTACTCAGACTACAGCCACGTTCAGTACATGCTTGTACACGAAATGTGTATTCAGTCCAGAATTGAAGACCAGGTACAATATAGTTCATCTGTGTTGGTCCACCAGAGTAAGCCAAATCTCCATCTTTGTACACTGTGTAATTCTTTATCAAACCATTTGGACTTGAAGGAACTTCCCAGCTTACTTGAATTGAAGTTGCAGAAACAGCCATGAGCTTTGGAGGATCTAATCCACTTGGTGAAGAGGCCCATGTTCTAGCTAAAGAAACTGGACTCTCAACATGACCTTTACGGTTTCTAGCAACAACTACATATGAGTACTCTGATCCCGGGCTCAAGTTGTAATCTGTGTAAGTGGTACGCAGGGAACCAGACACACTAATACTCTCAGTGTAAATCAGTCTTTCATCACGTCGAACATCATAGGATGTTATAACACCATTAGGGTTCTCCGGTTCCTTCCATGAAATTTCAATTGATGAAGAACTCATAACCCTTAAAATAGGAGGGGCCATATTTTTAGGTATATCATCCTCAGGTCTTCCCGTCACTTGGCCACTGTCAGTGCACCCACCATGTGTACATGCTGTTAATTTGAATGTATAATCAGTAAATGGAACTAAATTTGTTGCAATATGCTGAAATGACATTCCTTCGTAAATGACCACATCATCCATGTGTAGTTGATAAGCACTTATCTCCCCTGTGGTAATCTGCGGTCTTTTCCATGTCACACGTATAGCAGATGAATTCAATTGGAACAAAGAGGGTGGGGTAACATCAAGAGGTGCTGACTCTCTGGTTCTCATCATTGTTGGTTCACTAGTTGTGCATCCTCCACCAGAGCAAGCAGTTATAGAATACTTGTAATAAGTAAAAGCAGTTAACCCATCATCAATATATTTCTTCTCGTCTGTGGCAGTAAAACTCAAAGGTACTGTTTCATTTCTATGAAGTTGATAGCTCTGTATGATACCATTTGGCTCATATGGCATCTGCCAAGTTATCTGTAAAGCATCAATCTGATCTGGAACATATGTGACATGAGGGGGCTGAACCCCTTCTGGTGGGGCTTGACTAGTAAATACTGACTGCCAAGTACTTGATGTAGAACCTTTAGAGTTGGTGGCCCTTATACTGTATTGGTATTCAGTAAACGGCTGCAGGTTGGTATCTGTAAAGGAGAAAGTGTCCATATCAGTGACCGTGATCCTATGAATGACAACAGGTGAACTTAATGACCTTTTCTGTATTCTATGGTTGGTTTTTCTCAATACTTCATACAAATGTATCTTTCCATTGGCTTTAGATGGTGGTGACCATGTTAATGTTACAGAATGATGAGCAACTTCTTCTGTAGTAGGTGGAGCTTGACCTTCTGGCATTGTTTCTGAAGTGTAAAAAGACTGAGTAAAACTTTTAGTACACCCAGCAGACGTACATGCCTCAAGCTGAACAGAATATTTCTTGAATGGTTCCAGTCGTCTTAATTCAAACTCTCTATTCAGGCCTTGAAACACAGCCACAGATGATCCTTCTTCATAAATCCTGTATGTGATAATATATCCATTAGGGCTAACTGGGGTTCCCCAGCGTAAGATGACAGCAACTCCTGATATTAATCGCTCTATATCAAACAACCCAAGCCCAGAAGGTGATGACTCACTTGTTTTGAATGTAGACCATTGGCTTGACACATTTCCAGCTGAATTAAATGCAACAATCATTAACTGATATTCAGAGAATGGTTTGAGTCCACTAATGCTGGTCTGAATAGTTGATCCATTCACTGTTATTGATTTAGTGCTGTCAGGGACAGTAGGATCACTTATGGTCATTTTATACATAATTCTATACATGTGAATTATTCCATTCTTTTTAACAGGGTGAACCCACTTGACATCAACAGAAAATGCTCCTCTAACAGTGACCAAGGGTTGAGGCAGACCTTCAGGAGGTGCAGCATAGGTTCGAACGAGAGTCCAAGGACTTGAGACATCACCTTCTGAATTCCCTGCCACTACTTTGTATTCATATTCTGTAAAAGCATTCAGCTCTGCTCCAGCATGACGTATATGGAATGACTCATTACTAACTCTGTTAATCAGAAGCTGCACAGTCTGGCCAGCCTTTCTGTAGTAAACTAAATATTGTGTGATAATCCCATTAGGAAATTCAGGTGGAAGCCAACTGATATCAATTATGTTGGGACCAGATGCTGTAACTGTTGGAGCCCCTTGAGCAGAAGGGGCTGACTCGAAAGTTTTCACAACAACTGCAGGGCCAGTACCACATCCATTAGGCACACCTTGTAAACAAGCTTGAACTCTGACTTCATACTCAGTAAAAGGCATTAACCTAGTTATATTGACTGCTGTATTTAAGCCAACACCTCTATCAACAGCAAACTGTCTCCCAGCATTCAATAGTACTCTGTACTGATCAATAACGCCATCTTCAGGAGGTATTGGAGACCACTCAACATAGATCTGTGTAGCACTTAGCACTGTAACATTATCAGGCTCAGGTATATTTGAAGGAGTATTATCAGGCATTGTAACAGAGGTGGCGCCACTGCTTGTATTTCCTGCTTTGGTTCCCACAGTAATGAAGTACATATAGGTACGACCCGGTACCAGGCTGTAATCAGTTGAATGGAAATTTTCACCAAGAAATACACGTATATCATTATTTCTTTCAGTCCGAAGTAATGCATACATGATGACTTCACCATTTGGCTGTGTTGGTGGTACCCAATATATGTCAACTGAGGTAGCACTTCTAACAATAACTTTTGGTGGAAATACGCCTGTAATGGAAGAACTCAATATAATGGAAGTTATATCATTAATATATCAGAAACATCATATTATTTGAATACAGAATGTATTAATAAACATGAAAATAACTAATCCCACTATACAATCTCTTTTGTACAATATAATATCTTGATAACCTCTGGCAGGGGCGGCTCCTGGATTCTTTTCTAGTGGCGGGTCCAAACTTTCAGAATAATGTAACATACTGATAATGAAACAACACCTATCCATTAGATATATGTTAATAACAAAGGACAGCAAAGTGAGCCCGAAAAAATTGACTTCGTGCTACTTAAAAATGGCTTACAGTTAAAAAAATACACTCATGGACAGGTACATTTTGGAAATTTCTTGGGGGTGGTTCCGGACCAACCTGACCCCCCATGCTAGATCCATCTATGTCTGGGTAAAAGAATGATATTTGCCCTGTAAGTACACAAAGGCTTAAAATAAGCACACTATTGTATACATTCTGAATTATATAAATTTGATGGCTTACTTACTGTAGCATCAACTTGTGAAACTGACTTTAAATGAGTCAATCAAAATTTAATGAACTAAAGGAAAACAACAAGAAAAGTTAGTATACCTCCAGGTGCAGCTTCTGGCATCACTGTTGTAACCATAGTACTGTTAGTACAAGCTACTTCTGTACATGTTGATACTGAGGCATTATATCTTGTATAGGGTAACAAATCTGTAAGAAAAGTAAAGTTCCATTACCAAGACCATCAAAATCAATTGTCTCAATAGCAGAATGGTCTAAATATAGGTACCTTTTTCTTCTTGTATTAAGCTTTGTTTGTTTTTGTTGGGTTTAATGCCGTAGCAACACATTGCATAGCTCATAAAGCGGCGGTCAGTCAACCTACTCACTCCTCCTGGAAAGGCTTAATCTTTGGATTTAGCTGTAAACCAACTACTAAATTAGTGCGCATACTTTCGTCAGTGATTGACAACTGCCCTACATAATTAAAAATCATTAATAGGAGGGAGAATGGCCGTAGAAATAATTTCATGACCAAGCTCCATGAAAGTATGCCTTGCCCGGGAATCGAATCCACGACCCCTTGATCAGTTTTCTTCTTGTAATTAGCATTTGGAATTTAAATATCATCAAAAAAGACACAATCTGCCATAACCAAGGTGGCTGAATTTGACTCTTATTATAAAAGACAAGTAACTTGACAATAATAACATGTTTAAACCAAAAAGATATTTCATAACTTAACTTTTACTATTTTAATCAACTATTTTTGGCTCAAGTAAGGCCTACATCAGTATTTTAAAGTACAGTTCATTAATTGGTAATATACAAGTTTTACAACTTATATCAATCACATAAGTCCACTTCCAGGTCAATCAATAGAAAGCAGGGTTTCTTGCTCAAAGAAACAATGGAGATGAGATTCAAGTCAATCAGAGCAGGCTATGCAATTACCATTTACATTTGTATTTTCTTATACATTCCTCATTTTCACTGAGCAGTTCCATTTAGCAATTTAAAAAAGAAAAGTTTCAACACCATCAAATACTTCTAAAAGAACTTGACGATCAGTCTGACACATTGGTCACATTCACTTTTACCACAATAAAAAACTTTCGAAGTCAGAATAATTAAAATATATCAGTAGAGACTGTATATGCTTTATTGTTAAATTGCAGATTTAATCATCAATCTAAATCCACTCTAAACTCAGATCAAAATATGACAAATAATGTAACAGCCAATAGGGTCATTCCATCTCAAATCAACCAATTTTTGGAAATTTTCCCAGGTCACCCTCTCAGATCTGCTTAAAACTTTCAACATGAATTTGTACATCCATCCAATTCATGGACAAAAATGAAATATTTAGTCAGTATTTTCAGTACTTTGGAAAAAAATGGCTTTTTAAGTAAAGGGGGGTAATTTTGCAATTTCTGAATTTCGTCCTGAGGCCATGTTTAGACACTTATATCTCTTCAAGTATTATTTCTATACTTCCCAAAGTGTAATATATTATGTACTTTTACCTGTAGAATACAAAAATGGTACTTAATTTAAGATTTTTCGATTTTTGAAGGTCTATAGACAAAAAAGTAACAATTTTACACTTGATTAAGCACCATTTTTGTATTCTACAGGTAAAAGTACATAAAATATTTCACTTTCAGAAGCACAGAAACAATACTCGAAGAGATATAAGTGTCTAAACATGGCCTCAGGACGAAATTGCAAAATTACCCCCTTTACTTAAAAAGCCATTTTTTTCCAAAATACTGAAGATACTGTCTAAATATTTCATTTTTGTCCAGGAAATGGATGTACAAATACATGTTGAAAGTTTCAAGCAGATCTGAGAGGGTGACCTGGGAAGCATTGGTTGATTTGAGATGGAATGACCCAATATCTAAAATTTGCTGGAGCACTCACCCAATTGAATATGTTATTTAGTAAAGGTCAAAATAAACTAGCCTTACCAGACGCGTATCTAGGCCGTTTTTGAGATAACCCACAAATGCTAGGGGTCCGGGGACATGCCCCTTATCTGGTAAATTACGCTAATTATTGTTTGTTCAAGAAGTTTTTAAAATGTGCTTACAGAGACATAGTGATTAATTTGTGTATTGCTTTATATGACTTCTTTTTTTATGACATTTTCATGGAGTAAAGTTATCACAGTTGAGTCAAATAATGTCTTACCTGGGTTGGGCATCCAATTTCTCAGGGTTTTTATGGATTTTCAATTTCTGGAATCGAGGTTACACATGTGCTTAAAGTGCATAATGGCTGATATGCGACTGAGCCTACTATATAAAATAAGCAATTTTACAAGCCCAATTTAAAAGTTTGGCCAAAGTGTCAGTAGGTTAAGAGAATGGCTAATATAACTGCTAAATCAAAGAACCAGATGTTAACAAGAAACAAAAAGTCTTACCACCAATCATCATAGATAACTCCTTAGTAATATAAACTTCATCATGATTACCACCAACAAAATGTAATTTATATTCTTTTATAATTCCGTTTGGTATATCAGGAATCATCCAACTAACTTGTATAGTCGTAGAGTTCCTTACTAACAACACAGGAGCTTTTATACCCTCAGGTGCTGCTTGGGCTGTAGCTACAGTGATCTGTGAAACAAAATATAACAAATGGAGACAAAGTATACAAATAGAACCCAAAGTGGAAAAAACACCACAAACAGCACCCATTCTATCTTTTCTAATAACAATCCAAGCTATCTTTCTAATAAAAATCCATGCTATTTTTTTCTAATAAAAATCCATCCTATCTTTCCTGACACACAGTCATGCTATCTTTTTCCCAAACAAATAGTAGGCAAGTGTTTATATCTAGATTTATTACAAAACAATCTGTATTATATTGATTATATTTGTTCATTGATTATTGATGGTTTATTAGTTCTAATGATATTTGTCTTTAGGGCATGTGCATTCACATTTTAGTTAGATATTGGTTGTTCATATACTTTTACCCAATAGATAATATGAATAATTAACAACACGTAAGTGCCTAACATAGAAATCATATATCCAAACATTGGTGCCTACAATTTTACGCCAGTATTTGGGTCTTCTTTTAATAGGCATATAGTTGTAGAGCATAAGATTTCAAATCCAAATACCAAAGGTTCAAAGGTGAAAGCAGGTTAAACACTTCCATGAAAATTCTATATCAAGTATGAATATTCTTCATGTGTTAGCTAATTGTAGAAGGGTAAGCAAGTAGTTGAAAAAGTATTCAAGAAAGCTGGCCAGTTCAGTTCACAGGTGTCCGTCGCGTCGGAAATCCAAAAATTTGTTTATTAAAAAATATAAGGTATCCAACTCGATGAAATCCTTCAGAATTTTACTCGGAAGAGATGTGACAGGTCTGCTTTTCAAGACTAAACACTCACTCCCGAACGATTAAGCGCTAAATACTTATAAGGACGTGTTAGACAAACAAAAAATGTAGTACTAGCGTTAATATTAAACTTCTGGCCAAGATCCGCAAGACTGTATTTCGATCAGTTTACTCGAATCGCTATTGTTTATCTGCCGGCTCAACCATTTTGCGAATGGTGATGCGCGCGCATCACGTTTGTTACGAGTCATTTCATTGGACGGTATTTTTATTCTGTCCAATTAAATGACTCGTAACCAAATTAAGGTCAAATGTGATGCGCGCGCATCCTCATTCAATAAAATGGTCGACTCGGGAGATTAACAAAACCGATCCAAGTAAAATGATCGGTACAATCTTATCAAGGGAGCGAGAAACTTGATATTGATGATGGAAGTCAATTTTTAAGTTATCTAACACGTCCGTATTCGATTTAAGCGCTGAGCCATTGGAAAAGAGGTGTTTAGTCTGGGAAAGCTGACCTGTCACATCTCTTCCGAGTAAAATTCAGAACGATTTCATCGAGTTGGATACCTTATATTTTTTTACAAAACAAAATTTTGGCTTTTGGTTGGAACTTTTGTATTTGATGTTTTTATGATAATTAGAGCATGTTTAAGTACAAATTAACAATTATTTGGAGTTTTGTAATGCGATGGGCACCTGTGGTTCAGTTGGCAACTTTATATATCCAAACAAAAATCAATTGATAAACATCATATAAAAACTAGAGCTATCACAGAAGTGATGAATACCCCCACCTGCCACCATGTCGAAGGGAAAGGCCACAACAATTCTTGACTATTGGCCTCATTTATTGGCCACCCCTTTTACATGTAAGGTTAGGACATGGTTCTTGCATCCGACACACCATCTCATGAAGGATAACATTTATTTTTAAAATCCATCAATCCATGGTGGAGTTATTTCTTGGACAACATTTTGGAGGTGTGGGGCTGTGGGCTATGTACTGGTATAATAAACATTAAATGGGTTTGGTCAGAGTTATGCTTGGCAAAAAACATCAGTAAAAGGTAGAATGATAATAACTTACAGAAGGACTGTCAATACATCCAGCAACAGTACAAGCTGTTAGAACGTAAACATAAGATCTATATGGTAATATAGTAGTATCATCTGTATAACGATGATCTAATCCACGATATAGTTCTATACCATCACGTACCAATATATAACGTAATATTTCACCTATAAATAGAAAATATTGTAAATGCATTTAAATTAACACACAGAATGAAAAGGGTAAAATAAGACAACAGCTTCACTAATCTTTAATAAATGTGGGCAAAAATCACAGTATGGTGATTATGATAGCATACTTTTAGTACTGAAAATTTGGAGCACATTTTGCTTTATTTGTGGAAATAAGACCATCTGAAGTGCAAATTTGAAACTAAAAAAGAGCAATAATTGAATTTTGTTTTTCACACATTTTGCCACATTCCAGCATTGCTTTAGTTAATCTAATCAGGATTTAGGCTTAAATGGCTTAAATTTCTTGCCAACATAGGGAACACTAAGGTTAAGTAGCATCTCTGTTACAATATGGGTATATTGTATATGCCTAATTTCAATACAGTGACAAAAAGGTCAATTGTTGGGCAAAGCAAAACTGGTAAAGGGGTCTTCCTCAGGTAAAAGCAAATACTTCAGCTGGGACCCCTATTTTGATAGATTCTGCATCCATTGGGTTCTTGAAATTAAAGACAGGAGTAAAAGTCTGAGCCATATATTTCTGTAATAAGCAAGTGTTAAAGAACTAACCATTAGGTTGCTCTGGTGATTTCCAGTTTAAGAAAATCATATATAATTGTTTAGCATCAAGAGTAGCATTTGGTGCATGTAGACCTTCAGGTTTAGCCTGTAATGTTTTTATTCTTGTATATTCACTTTGTGTTGTACCAGCACTGTTTATAACAGACACTGAATATTCATATAGTGAATATGCCTCTAGGTCAGTATCTAAAACAAAACAAGAAACAAAAAGTTTTATGTTTAGTATAGGTCGTTTGCGTTAAAGCTGGACCCCTAAAATCATGAAATATCTCAATAACTATCGAATGGAATTAACTCAAATTTTGTATGTGGTCATAACTAGCGTTTTCCTTCTCAAATCCAAAAATTCAGAATTTTTCTTTAATTACATAACATGCTTCCCATAGACATGCAATGCAAATTTTGAAGCCAAAAAGCGACTTTTGTTAAATGGGTATGTTCCATAATCAAAACAGCCACATGACAGTGGATACAAAATAATAGCTAAATATGAGGCCCGGTTAGAAATTTTATTTGATAACAAAGTATAACAGTATATACAAACTTAAATATCATCATCACTGTCGTCTGTATCGTCAAAATCTATACGTACAAATGTATTCTACACGTACGATTTTAAAGACGGGCCTCTGCTTTACAATTCAGTAGACCGTCGAGTGTTTATTTAAGCGACAAATTTACATCAAACGCACGGGACTTTGTATAAATACACTGGAAGTATGACAATGTTATAATCAGAACAGCTTATTTTACCTCCCGCCGGATTTTTGATAAAAAAATCCAGATATTTTGCATTATACCTTATGGAAAACTGTTTTATTTATCTATTAAAAATTCTGAAAATTTAAATCCTAGAAGGAAAAATTGAAATAAGATTGTATTAAATTTTTTAGCAAAATCGCTGTTATAGTTTAAAAGATATTTACGGCAAATAGGGGTCCAGCATTAACGCAAACGACCTATACATCTACGTACAATTTAGTTTTAATGTTTATTTTTGAAGTCCCTAGATAGGGGACAATCAAACCTTAACCAACTAGTCTATCATAAATCCATTACCATCCTTATTGAATGAGAGTTCACAAGATATTTTTTGTTAAATAATTCATCTTTCAAAGCCTCAAAACCATTCACATGTCAAAAAAGTAATGCATTTATGGCTGATCATTATGCTAAAATCAGTTGATCCTCAGAAGACTGTCAGTTGAGTTAAAGTTAAAAAAGTTAAAGTGCGGTTTAAAGTCTGCCTCAATATAAATGTTCAGCCGACTTCACAATCTTGTACAATAACTCCTGATAATTGAAATCACCCCCAGGCAGGCGATCCCTCACAGTACCCATTTACACCTGGGTGGAGTGGAACAATTGTAGGTTAATTTCTTGCTCAAGGAAATTAGCAGTGCCCCCAGTGGGGATCGAACCCAGGACCTCTCGATCCCTAAGCGCGCGTCCTACCACTGGACCACTGCTCCTACATATTTCACTGCCCTCCAAAAGTTACTTCACACATTTACAAGTTATATTGATCTAAATAGAAATAAAAAAGTTGTAAAAGCAGTTTATTGTTACATGATTTTCAATTTTGCTTTTCTAATCAGTACATTTGTCTAATGGATATGAAATAACAAAAATATCTAAAACTTGATATTGGTACATTGAGATATTTCGACCATATTTTCGGAGGCTGGTAGATAATTTTAGCTGCAACTCAAAAATGTACCTATAGCAATTCCATTTCTATTTCCATTTCTATAGCACGAATAATAAATGAAATGAACAATAATATAATAATTCTTCAAATTTGAACCTAGAAACTGTAGTAATTTAATCATTTGTACTGTGAAGAAATTTTTGTAAGGCAGTGTACACACTTTGGCACAGAACATTAAATACCAGTATGGAGAAGTGCAATACTGTTTGGGGTCTAAAGGTACTGAGTACAAACAGTTTGAGGACAAATATTCTTGAGCAATATATTACAAGGTGTAAATGAGTATTATAGAAGAAAAACATAAGTAATAATGTAACCTTTAAGGTTTTGAAATTGAGAGAAATTATACAATTAACTCTTAAGAAATGATAAAATAATACTCATATTGAATATTACATGAGAGGCACACAGTGGTTATATGATCAATGCAGATCACTATGATAGACAAAACTAGACATGACGTGCATTGTTTCTATGTTCAGAGCAGTTGAATTCCAAGTATTTCCCATTTGTAAATGAAAAGTCTGACTTGGGAATACCACACAATAGTGTAACTTAAAATAATGCTATAAAAAGAGTAAAGTAAAACTAAGTGTAAAATGTCTAAAGAGTCAAACATATGAAGTACAAGTAAACCATACCTAGAAAGTCTAGATCCATTCCTGTATAAATTTTTTCTTGACTAACCACACAGTCATCTGAAGGATTGGGCGGGACAGGTTTTGGAGTATTGTCTATATATCCGCTCACTGATCCACACATATAAGTATATGGATCAAAATCACATGTATCACAGAATGCTGTATCCTTCTTACTACGTGGACAAACTGTTCCTGAACCACAACCTAGACAAAATATAATTCTATAAAACAACCATTCACAAACACCTAACTAGCAAACAAGATGCTCAGTTTAAACCAATGGTTGATCTTGGCTACCAATTTGAATAGTAATATAAACAATTTCACAGGTATATGTCTCTTACTCGTATATTAAGTGACATTAATTTCAATAAATAATGATGATTTTATAGGTCATGCATCCATATAAACAAAGCACAAAGAAATTTGCAAAAAAATACATGTTTGTGAATGAATACAAATAGTTGATCATAATATTCTTATTAATCTGATTTTAGAACCAGAATTGTAATGACATTTCACAATTTTTTCAAAGAGTTTTGGAAGGCATTATAGATCTATAAATTGGAGAGATGCATAATATAGTATGTTTCATTTGCGATATATAAAGTGAAGTTAATTAAATAGTCAGGAAAAAACTTGAATAATTGAATAAAGCGTATCGGGTATAATGCGGTATAATGTCTTTCCCATTAGCAAATATCATTTGTGGATAGACTGCACAACAAATATTTGCTGTTAAAAATAAGTTACAGAGACCTAGATCTTTGACCACAAACTAGGTCATACACAACCATTTTATCAATATGACTTTGACCTCATGACAAAGTGCATACAAATGGAAAGTTTAAAAGCTTTAGGTAGTGATTTCTATTCTATTACCAAATGTTATTTGGGGACAGACTGCATTTTGGGGACAGATCTTGTTACCAACCAACCAACCAACCAATGTACCAATGATCCAACCTACCAACCAACAACCAAGAAGGTTCCATCATAGTTTAGGGAGGTTGAAAACATACAATGAGGGTACACAAACACACATTGAATAAAGTCCTACTGAAATAACAAAACAATTTTCTTACCAGATAGTTGATGCGATTGGTCAGCACAATATTGGGATACTGGATTATAACCAATAAAATTACAACAACTTAAACCATTAGATATAGCTTCTAGACCACAACATTTCTCATTGGCTGCATTCTTCTCTTCTGGGTTTATGTAATGATGAACCTAAATGAAAAAGTCATTGAAAAAAGTTAAAGTGCAGTTTAAAGTCTGCTTCCATATATATGTTCAGCCAAATTAACAATTTTGCTTGATAACCCCTGATCATTGAAATCACAATCAGGCAGATGATCCTTCCACATGTGGGTAACAATGGTGGGTAAATTTCTTGCTCAAGGAACCATGCAGTGCCCCAAGTGGGGTTCAAACCCAGAACCTCTCAATCCCTAAGTGCACATCCTACCACTGGTCCTACATGTGATACACAAAATATCGGTAGATTGTTATATGTATATTTCCACTCACACAAATTAAATTCTATTCTGCTATCAAATAATGATTAAATTAAAATAGACAATCTTAAATTGCAATGGTATATCTTTCATTTACAGTTACATGAAGAAAACAACAAATGGGTGAAAAAATCCATAACATAAGAGTTATCAGAAATATGGTTTTTGCAAGCTAAAAGTCATAGCTAATAGCTCTAATTACACATCTTATTGCAATTGATAACAAGAGCTCTGCTGGGCAGGGCATTATACGCCTGTGTGCAGTCCATGCTGTGTTCTATCTCATATGAAGTCCCTGTGACCTTGACCAATGACCCCGGGATCTCAGAATAGGTCCCATCCTTAACTGGAGGGCTATCCAAAGCAAAGATTTTGAGAACCTAGGTACAGCCATGGTTGAGTTATCACGGGCACAAAGTTTTCGCATGCAAACTTCCAGTGACCTTGACCATGGGGCCTCAGAACCAAAAGTTCTCACCCTTGACCCAAAGAGTATTGATACATAAAATTTGGTGATCTTAGATAAAGTTAGTTGTTGGACAAGGTTTTTCCTCATGATTTCCTTGTGACTTTGACCTTTGACCCAGAGGCCTAAAACCAAAGGGGCATATGCTAGACATTTAGGCTACCCTTAAATAAAATTGGGTGAACGTAGGTACAATCATTATTGAGTTATTGTCCGGAAAATGTTTCCATATAAATTAAGTCCCAGTGACTTTGACTTTTGACCCTGGGGTCTTAAAATCAAAAAGGAACATCCTCTACCAAAGAGCTATCAACACATTACTCCTTGACAAATGGGCTGATCTACATAAAATTTGGTTAACCTAGGTACAATCATTGTTTAGTTATTGTCCGCACAAGGTTTTCATATGATGCCCCTGTGACCTTGACCTTTGACCCAGGGGCCTCAAAACCAATAGGGAACATCCTTGACACATGGGCTACCCTCACATAAAATTTGGTGAACTAATTTCATGTTACTTATTAAATATAGCATTATTTCCATTGTTTGCCATTTGGACTTTATTAACATATTGATTGAACATTTGAAGTCACAGCTTGGTTATTTGATATCGTCTGGTTGATGGTTTAAACTTGACACAGAGGCCCCAAAACCAATAGGGAACATCCTTGACACGTGGGCTACTCTCACTTGAAATTTGGTAAACCTAGGTGCAGTCATTGTTAAGTTATTACTGGGACAATGTTTTTCAATATCATGCCCCTGTGACCTTGACCTTTGACCCAGGGGCCCCAAAACAAATAGGGCATATCCTTGACACATGGGCTACTCTCACATAAAATTTAGTGAACCTAGGTACATTAGTGGTTCAGTTATTGTCAGGACAAAGTTTTTCCATATGATGCCTCTGTGACCTTGACCTTTGAACCTGGGGCCCAAAAACCCGTAGAGCACATCCTTGACACAAGAGCTACCTTCACATAAAATTTTGTGAACCTAGGTACAGTCGTTGTTGAGTTATCGTCCAGACAAGGTTTTTCAATATGATGCCCCTGTGACCTTGACCTTTGACCCAGGGGCCCAAAACCTACAGGAAACATCCTCAGCACATGGGCTACTCTCACATAAAATTTGGTGAACCTAGGTAGATCGGTTCTTCAGTTATTGTCTGGACAAGTTTTTTTCCCATATGTGCCACTGAGACCTTGTCCTTTGAACCAGGGGCTCCAAAACCAATAGGGAACATCTTTGACACATGGGCTACTCTTACATAAAATTTTGTGAACCTAGGTACAGTCGTTGCCGAGTTAACGTCCAGACAAGGTTTTTCAATATGATGCCCCTGTGACCTTGACCTTTGACCCAGGGGCCCCAAAACCTACAGGGAACATCCTCAACACATGGGCTACTCTCACATAAAATTTGGTGAACCTAGGTAGATCGGTTGTTCAGTTATTGTCCGGACAAGTTTTTTTCCCCATATGATGCCACTGAGACCTTGACCTTTGACCCAGGGGCTCCAAAACCAATAGGGAACATCTTTGACACATGGGCTACTCTTATATAAAATTTTGTGAACCTAAGTACAGTCGTTGTTGAGTTAACGTCCGGACAAGTTTTACCTATTTTAAGTCCCAGTGACCTTGACCTTTGACCCTGGGGTCTCAAAATCAATAGGGAACCTCCTCCACCCAAGGGCTATCCACACATAAAATTTGAGGAACCTAGGTACATCCTTTCTTGAGTTATCATCCGGACAAGCAATTGTCCACGGACAGACAGACGGACAACATCATAACATGATACGTCTGTTTTTTCAAAACAGGCATATAAAAAAGTTACCAAAATAAACTTGTTCCAACTTACTTTAACATGACCAGTATCACTAGTACAACATAATGATACATTATTCCTAACATATTGTTGTCCACAACATGTCATATCTACATGTGGTGTATAAGCATGTCCTATAATATCTCCTCCACAACATATCATAGTATCTGATACCATCTCTCCACCACAACATTGTCTCTTATATCTCTCATGTAATTTACCTAAAATATAATCAAATAATTATACAATTATATCTAGAGCTATCACGATACACCACAAGCGTATGGCAATATATTGCAATACACTGGCATTGTATTGTGATACGTATCACAGTGTATTGTGGGCTTTTAGATTTGTTATGCCTCTGCTGTATTTAACAGAAACATTGCAAATCTTATATATATGCAGCTACTGATAGAATATAGCCTCTTTAAGTATTTACGGTCATTTAGGACTGAGACGCGCCCCAGTCGGTTAAATTCTTGTAACTTAAGGTTAAATTGAATGAACAATGGAAAAACTGACCTCTGCTAGCTACTTTTATTTCAAGAAGGGAATTTTTCAATGAAGTAAAAAATATTGCCAAATACCAGTACATTAAATCGTATGGCGGTAATTATTGCTGCAAGTGCGTATTGCAATATACCGGTCTATCGTGACAGCCTTAATCATATCAATGTACATATTTATAAATTTAGTACCCTCATAAAGAGTGCCCTCATATCCCACCTTAACAAACAAGTAAATCTGTGAGCTAATGCTCACTAGTGATACCCCCGCCAAAATCTAAAAATATGCGAAAAACAGGAAGTAGATGAGTAAGGAGCATGAAATCGCTTTACACCACATGGGACTATAGGATGAAGCAATATGCAAAGTTTCAGGCTGCTGCATGGTATAGTTGCTGAGAAAACTGTGACGGAAATTTTGTAACGGACGGACGGACGGACGGACGCACACACGCACGCACGCACGCACGGACAAGGGTAAAACAGTATACCCCCCTCTTCTTCGAAGCGGGGGTATAAATATCAAAATTCATGAGCTTGATACAAATCATTTTTGAATAATCATACATACTATCATTTATGCTCAGAATCACCTTAGAGAAAACTTGTTTTCAAGTAAGAAATTTCTATTTGAACATCACGTCTCTGATAACAGAAATATAGTGGAATAGGATCATACAGAAATCAGAAAAAAACATGCATTTTGCATTAGGAGTTTGAAGCCAAAGGAGTCACAGAGCACCATATGAGCAGACATGGGATTATTTTGGGATTAAATTGACCAAACACATTAAGTTGAAAAAAAAACTGAACTATTTAGGGGGCATCACTTTAACAAGCAAAGGATTAGTGTATGTATTGTAATGTTTTACCTCCACAACAAACTTGTAAACCATCACTATGGTAACTTACCTCCACAACAAACTTTTGAACCATCACTGGTAACTTACCTCCACAACAAACTTGTAAACCATCACTATGGTAACTTACCTCCACAACAAACTTGTAAACCATCACTATGGTAACTTACCTCCATAACAAACTTGTGAACCATCACTATGGTAACTTACCTCCACAACAAACTTTTGAACCATCACTGGTAACTTACCTCCATAACAAACTTGTGAACCATCACTATGATAACTTACCTCCACAACAAACTTTTGAACCATCACTGGTAACTTACCTCCACAACAAACTTGTAAACCATCACTATGGTAACTTACCTCCACAACAAACTTTTGAACCATCACTATGGTAACTTACCTCCATAACAAACTTGTGAACCATCACTATGGTAACTTACCTCCACAACAAACTTTTGAACCATCACTATGGTAACTTACCTCCATAACAAACTTGTGAACCATCACTATGATAACTTACCTCCATAACAAACTTTTGAACCATCACTATGGTAACTTACCTCCATAACAAACTTGTGAACCATCACTATGGTAACTTACCTCCACAACAAACTTGTGAACCATCACTATGGTAACTTACCTCCACAACAAACTTGTGAACCATCACTATGGTAACTTACCTCCACAACAAACTTGTGAACCATCACAATGGCAACTTACCTCCACAACAAACTTGTGAACCATCACTATGGTAACTTACCTCCACAACAAACTTTTGAACCATCACTGTTAACTTACCTCTACAACAAACTTGTGAACCATCACTTTGGTAACTTACCTCCACAACAAACTTGTGAACCATCACCATGGTAACTTACCTCCACAACAAACTTGTGAACCATCACTATGGTAACTTACCTCCACAACAAATTTGTGAACCATCACCATGGTAACTTACCTCCACAACAAACTTGTGAACCATCACTATGGTAACTTACCTCCACAACAAACCTGTGAACCATCACTATGGTAACTTACCTCCACAACAAACTTGTGAACCATCACTATGGTAACTTACCTCCACAACAAACTTGTGAACCATCACTATGGTAAGGTACTGTACCACAACACTGATCTCCTGATCCTATAGCAACACGATCTTCAGCATCATCAGGACAACATACTGATCCTGGTAATACTAACTCATACCTAGAAATACAAGCATACAAACATATTAACAAGATTGTTGGGACTATCTGATAACCTTTAGCGATCACAAGCTAAAATTTTGGCCACATTTCCAACCGGTCTTTCTTTTTTGGTTGAGTTTAATGCTGTAGCAACACATAGTAAAGGTCATATCACAGCTGTAGTGTCAACTACCTCACTGACCCTGGAAAGTCTAAATCTCTGGATTTAGCTGTAAACCAGTTATTAGGGGCATACTTTCATCAATGACTTACATCTGACCTTCATGATTTAGAATCATTGGTAGAAGTATGCCCCCTAGGAATCAAATCCCCTACCCTGTGATCATCAGACTTTTGTGCTACTGACAGACCTAGCCAGACTTGCAATTATTATGATCCACATTTAATGCACTGAGCTGTTTACTATTTGGACAAAATAGTATCAATTATTATAAATCTATTTTAGCTTGATCATGAAACACGTTTTAGAGAAGATGTCATTAATTGATTAGCATCATTGTTTGAAGAATTTATGCTTCATGCCATAGCAGTCTGCCACAAACAGCACAGTAAATACAGTAAAGTTCTGCCATTAGGGCCAGCTTGTGGAACAATATAATTTGGCCTTAATAGTGAGTCGGCCTTAAGAGTGAAACATGGATTGTGACAGGTTAACCGGCATGTTATTTAAAGTGGGTAATTTATTTTCATTGGCTCCATAATTATGTAGTTGTTCTGTATAATATTTACATGTAAGCCAAATCAATGGTACTTCAGCATGTTTGACAACTTTCATAAACTCATCTTAAAGGTCAAAATCAGATCATCTTGGGCATTATATGTAAGACAACTCAATGTTGCACCAGCATTTGCTGCCATTCCATAAATGTAATGTACATACCTGTCAACACAACATTGATAATTTTCTTTAAAAGTATGAAATACCCCACCACAGCAGACGTCATTAATTCCTGTCATTTTAGAATAATGTTGTCCACAACATTCATAATCTTCTTGAGTGTCATGTAATACACCATCACAACATATCTATAAGTTAAAGTTAAAAGTTAAAATGTGGTTTGAAGTCTGCTACTATATACACATGCTCAGCTGACTTCACAATTTGTATGATAACCCCTAATCAATAAAATCACCTTCAGACAGGTGATCCCTTACAGTCCCCAATTACATCTGGAAGAAGTGGAACAACTGTAGGTAAATTTCTAACTGAAGGGAATTTGTGACCCTGGTGGGGTTCAAACCCAGGACCTCTTGATCCCTAATCTCATGTCCTACCAGTGGATCACTCACCACTGCATATATAGTTGAACAATAAACAGCTATCATCAACAAGACCAACAAGTGCATTCATTCATTCATCACTTTAAACTTTTAAGAGCACTATATGTATTTATTATTGGCTGAATGTAAAGATGTTCATTGGAGCGTTTAGCACGTTTTTCACGTGCCACATTGTGTAGGTTTGAACGTATTGAGTTTTGAAAACTCATTCGAGCTTCGGACAGGACAAAGGAAACATCGTTAAATACTTTTATCGTACATCGAATTTTAATTTGAGTATGGCTTCGTCTTAAACGCTTTGACTGATGTTAGTGCGAATCAAGAATGTGTGGCTTTAATCTAAAGAAACATGGACATGGGGGATAATATCTTTCCAATCAAAGAGACGAGATATTGTTAACCTGGATTTTGGACATTTGGTTGTGATTTGGGGGAGACGTAGCACGTGGTCAAGGTAAGCCCTCGGGGGATAATACAGATATTGTTGATACGTTTTGACTATTGAATATTTGTTTTGATTCTCAACTCAATGATTTAATGTGAGAATTCTCTTCGTTATGTTTCTGATAAATTTAAAAAAAAAAAAATAAAAATAAAAATGATTTTTTTAATGAAAATACTGACGTTTAGATGATATAAATAAGTTTTCTAGTGTTCGCTTCATTAACAACATTGCTACAGCTCTGAAACACAAACTTAACTACAGAAATAGACTTATTAAGGTTGACTTCTCCTCTCCCGGGGACTGGGCTACAGAGAGGGACTATGAAAAGCCTTCACTCGGCAGAGACAGTGAAGATGAGAAGAAAGTAAAAGCCATCGAAAGCAATGCTTTGAAAGAGTGTTAATTATTCACAGATTCCATTATCTCCTGTTTCACCTCATGATTTTGTTTCTATTTCATGCCCTAAACTATTCACTACGGATGCTACATGTATGTCCTTGGCAGACAGACATTTCTTGGGAGAAGTTCCTCAACAGTGGCTTATGGAGAAGCCATGTTAACAGAAACCTATCATACAACAGGTCATCGAGATAAGCATCAGCTGAACATATGTTTTTAATGTGGACGTCGTGGACATTTCAGACGAGAATGTCTCTGGTCCAATACGATCCAAAATGGTATCAACACCAGTATAATCAATATTTGAGTCACAGGAAAGGAACCAACCGACAGCGAAAATCAATGATGAGTATATTTTTTATATCTAGATTTAATCAAAATTTTGATTTTCTTTACTACCAGGAACAATCAAACATTTTCAAAAGTGTTATTTCTGGTGACTTTGTTAATGGCAGGTTAAAACGTAATATAGACTATTGGTAAAAGATAGGTGTTAATCTATATTTTTCAATAGTAATGTTTCAGTTATTAAACTTTAAGTCATGAATAAAGAATAACTATTTAGATTATAAAAGTAACTAGTATTAGCAAAATATTGCTCTCCACAAACGTTGCAATTATATGTGATAGTTAACTTTATGTAACCGTCTGTAGCTTTAACAAGCAAAGAAGTGTGCTTCACACTGGTTGAGATTATATGAGATACTAATATAAGAAGAGTGCTTCACACTTGTTGAGATTATATGAGATAAATTTATGGAATTTTTGTGACTGTCTGTATCTTGTACAGGCAAAGAAGTGTGCTTCACACTTGTTGAGATTATATGAGATAAATTTATGGAATTTTTGTGACTGTCTGTATCTTGTACAGGCAAAGAAGTGTGCTTCACACTTGTTGAGATTATATGAGATAAATTTATGGAATTTTTGTGACTGTCTGTATCTTGTACAGGCAAAGAAGTGTGCTTCACACTTGTTGAGATAATGAAAGAAAAATGTGGCTGTCTGTATCTTGTACAGGCAAAGAAGTGAGCTTCACACTTGTTGAGATTAAAAAAAAAAAATGTGGCTGTCTGTATCTTGTACAGGCAAAGAAAAGTGCTTCACACTTGTTGTGATAATGAAAAAAAAAATGTGGCTGTCTGTATCTTGTACAGGCAAAGAAGTGTGCTTCACACTTGTTGAGATAATGAAAAAATAAAATAAAAAAGGTGGCTGTCTGAATCTTGTACGGGCAAAGAAGTGTGCTTCACACTTGTTGAGATAATGAAAAAAAAAATGTGGCTGTCTGTATCTTGTACAGGCAAAGAAGTGTGCTTCACACTTGTTGTGATAATGAAAAAAAAAATGTGGCTGTCTGTATCTTGTACAGGCAAAGAAGTGTGCTTCACACTTGTTGAAATTATATTGAGATGAATTTATTGATATTTTTGTGACTGTCTGTATCTTGTACAAGTAAAGAAGTGTGCTTCACACTTGTTGAGATTATATGAGATGAATTTATTGATATTTGTGTGACTGTCTGTATCTTGTACAGACAAAGAAGTGTGCTTCACACTTGTTGAAATTATATGAGATGAATTCATTGATATTTTTGTGACTGACTGTATTTTGTACATGCAAAGAAGTGTGCTTCAATCGTATTGAGATTATATGAGATACTATTTTTTGTGACTGTTTGAATCTTGTGCAGGCAAATAAGTGTGCTTCACACTTGTTGAGATTATATGAAATTCATTTATTTATACATGTATGTTTGAAACTGTATGCATCTTATACAGGCAAAGAAGTGTGCTTCACAATTGTTGTTTCATATGATATATTAATATTTTTTATGTCTGATTCTATCTTGTACAGGCAAATACGAAAGTATGTAAGTGTGCTTCACTCGTTGAGATTTTATGCGATAATAATATTTTTGAGACTGTCTTTATCTTGTTCAGGCATAGAAGTGTGCTTCATACTTGTTGAGATTATATGAGATTCTTGTAATGATATTTTTGAAAACGTCTGTATCTTGTACAAGCAAAGAAACGTGCTTCACACTTGATATAAAATGAGATACTAATATTTTTGTGACTGTCTTTTTTATGTTCAGGCAAAGAAGTGTGCTTCACACTTGTTGAGATTATATGAAAATAAAGGTATTGATAGTTTTGTGACTGTATCCAGTTCAAGCAAAGAAGTGTGCTTTACACTTGTTTAGGTTATGAGATACTAATAAAGAAGTGCTTCGCACTTTTTGAGATTATGGGAGACAAAAAATCTGTGTGTATCTTGTACAGGCAACGAAATATGTTTCACATTTTTTAGATAATTTGAGATATTGATATTTTTTGTGACTGTTTGTATCTTGTTCAGAACAAGGAATTTACACTTGTAGATATTATATTGGAATCTAAAATGTTTTTGTTGCAGTTTTTTGTCTGGTATCGGCAAAGAAGTGTACTTCACACTTGTTGAGGATAATTGTCGACAATTTTTAGATTTTGAAATTGAACTCTTTATCTACTAATCAGATTTTGCATTTTAATGTTGAACATTTATGAAATACGGAAACTAAATATGGTTTCAAAATAAGTTTGAATGACGCTATGTTCTTGGCAATTTGTTTTCTAAGTTTCGCTTGAATTTTAAGATACATTTAAGTAGTTAGAATTAAAGACGAGACCTCTATTTGTTCTCAGGATTAACATATAAAGTTTTTCACTGCCTCTAACAGAATTGACGGGGGGTCCTAATCGCCAAAAGCCTTATCACCGTATTTCGTCGTTAATCCTACTGTATTGTATTGTTTAAAATATCGTAAGAATTTTGATTATTTAGGCTGCCTAGATGTCTTCTTCTTCTTCTTCCAAATATAGGGTAGGAATCCTACTGGATTGTCTAGTACCCTGCGACTAAAAACTGTGTTGCCCGACAAAACAACTGATTAAAATTGATTAAAATGTGCTTAAGCATTTGTTTTATACTAAGAATGAATTTCTTGAATAAAATTGTTAAATATCTTCTCCCTAAACTGTGATTTAGATGTAAGTAATATCACACGTGAGTTCATTTTGTACAAAAAGGTTCGTTATCATCAAATCATAGAATATTTGGGACGGTCTAAACCATTGACGCTTAAATGACACACGAAGGAGGATTATCAGACCATGCCTTGATAATAATACATTATATATTTTAGTGCATAGTTTATATGATATTGTTAAGTAGCTTTAATTGAATAGCAACCAAAAAAGTAATATTTTTAAACAGTTTATAAAAAGAAATTAATACTGAAAATGAAATATTTTTGTTAACTTTGCCTCTCAAACAGAGACGTTTTACACGTTTTGAATTATATTTCAATTTATGACACAAAGCTATAGAATTATTGGGTTCTTCACTGCCGCATATATCATTATTTTTCCTTAAGATGTATATACACATAATGCAACCACTATTCGGCTGTATGTGACGCTTTGTATCAATCTTTCTTGAGTTCTTGGATCATTTATTGTCAGGAACGCTTGTCTCAAATGTGCTCTTTGTTGCTTTCCATCAATTGTTTCTTGCATATTACCAGACTATTGAAAAGTGAGGGTGGACTAATACTTGAATATATACCCGTTCTTTTTGGGTCGAGGATATAAAACGTACCTGTCCGGGCATACCTATTTATGAGTTTGTTATTTTCTTGAAATGATAATAGAAAATAAATAATTTATGTTTGGCCTGAAAGGCTTTGAAGAGAAAACATAAATGTATTTATTATTGGCTGAATGTAAAGATGTTCATTGGAGCGTTTAGCACGTTTTTCACGTGCCACATTGTGTAGGTTTGAACGTATTGAGTTTTGAAAACTCATTCGAGCTTCGGACAGGACAAAGGAAACATCGTTAAATACTTTTATCGTACTACCCACCCTCCCACCCTCTTCCTTTTTAGTTGTATCTGAAATGTCTTTGAAATTAAGTAATCGTGTTTTATATCTTTTGCAGATTTGACTTCTTGTATAGTCACGTGAAAATGGATGAGTTATATACTTATGATTTTGATTTTGTGAGAGGGATCCACCCTCTCTCTCTCTCTTTCAGTATCATATATTTAGAAATGAAATTATCATGTTTTTTATCTTTTGCAGATATGACTTTTTGTACAGTCATTTTAATGCTTAAGTGAAATTGGTATGATTGTGCTTTCATGAAAGGGAATAGTGGTTCTGGACACTTTTTTACGGAGAAATTGATCTCCACACTAAATGTAATAGGACATTGATGCCGATGTTATAGCGGCAATAGTTTTTTCAGGAGCCATTGTTCAAGAGCGAAAGTGTTATTTGAATTAAATGTATCAGAATTGAATGAAATAAAACGTACCTGTCCGGGCATACCTATTTATGAGTTTGTTATTTTCTTGAAATGATAATAGAAAATAAATAATTTATGTTTGGCCTGAAAGGCTTTGAAGAGAAAACATAACATTATTTATTATGCTATATAGTATTATAGGCAAACTTATTAGCTTACAAATCAGTAATTTTAACTAGCCCAAAACAATTTTCACTAGTACAAAGCTTCGGACTAGCGGATTAAAGCCTTACTGGGTCCTTGGTCCAACTGTTAGGCATAAACAGCAAATTTGCAAATTTTATCATAATACTTATGTAGCTGTGAAATTAGCTATACTATTGAACATTTTTAAACAATAATACATATTTTGAATAAATTAAACTGTAACAAACCTTAGCACCAGAGTAACATGTAGATCCACATAGATTTTGTAATATTCCACATTGTACATAGGTACATTTCATTAATTCTGGACTCAATGTTACTACAGGTCTGTAATATCAAACACATAACAATCATCATACAATCATAGAAACATTGACAAGTACTTTGTTTGTTGGTTTGTTTGTTTAACGCAGTAGCAACACATTGTATAGGTCATATAACGGCCGTCTGTCAACCTACTCACTCCTCCTGGAAAGGCTAATCTCTGGATTTAGCTGTTAAACAACTACTAAGTGCATACTTTCGTCAGTGACTGACAACTGCCCTACATAATCAACAAGAGCAGTCTACGGACAGCACGCTCGACTATTTGGGGTATTCGTGCAAATAACGGCAATTATGGTTTGCAAACCAAGATAAAATGTTGCACCAAAAAACTTTACCAAGAAATTTCTAAGAATAAAAGGGCCATAATCCAGTCAAAATTCATGATAGAGTTATGCAGCTTGGTAGTTGACCTACAATAGTAATCCCGTAGACATGTGTAAAGTTTCAAGTGAATCCCTTCAGTAGTTTCAAAGATATTATGTTGCACCAAAAAACTTAACCAAGAAATTTCTAAGTATAAAAGGGCCATAATCAAGTCAAAAGTCAATTTAGAGTTATGCAGCTTGGTAGTTGACCTCCAATAGTAATCCCATAGACATGTGTAAAGTTTCAAGTGAATCCCTTCAGTAGTTTCAAAGATAAAATGTTGCACCTAAAAAAATTAACCAAGAAATTTTATAAGTATAAAAGGGCCATAATCCAGTCAAAAGTCATTATAGAGTTATGCAACTTAGTATTTGAAGTCAATTAGTAACCCCGTAGACATGTGTGAAGTTTCAAGTAATTCCTTCAGTAGTTGCAAAGATAAAATGTATTTGAACTCCAATGGTAACCCCATAAACAAAAATAAAGTTTTAAGTGAATCTCTCCAGGACTTGCAAAGATATAAAAGAAAAAAAATGTTGCACCTAAAAATTTAACCAAGAAGTGATATGCCGACGCCACCGCCGACGCACAGCTGAGTAGGATAGCCCCACTATTCTACGAATAGTCGAGCTAAAAATCATTGGTAGGAGGGAGAATGGCCGTAGAAATAATTTCATGAATAAGCTTTACAAAAGTATGCCCCGCCCGGAAAATTGAACCCACGACCCCTCGATCAGTAGACTTGCATGCAACCAGCTGTGCTACCTGGGCGGCTCTCAGACAATAACAGCAAACACATATCCTCCAGAAATACATGCACAGTACAACCTGTCTTTAACAACACCCACAGGGAGAGACTAAGTATCATACTATGTTGCTGTTCAGAGGTTGTTACTCTCCAAAGGTTAAATTCAATTAAAGTTAAGCATAAGAGAAATATCAAAAGCTGTTGTTGTGCAGAGGATTTGTTCTGTAGAGGGTAACTCTGCAGAGGTATAATGTACATGCAGATTAAAAAAATAAAAAAATGATTGATGAACAAAGCATGCCCAAAATAAATGCACATATGGAATCAAAATATGTCGGAGGAGTCCATGAGAAGATAATCTTTATGAATTTTGAAAATTGAGAAGGCATATATTTGAGTATAAGCTTTGTTTGAAGTGGGACGGTATCTTGATCGGAGAAAAAACGAAAAAACTATTACGTTCATCAATTATGATATAAGTTAGCAGGCAGATACCTACATGCTTCTTGTTTCTTTTTCTGGTAACCTTAGCGACGCTGTAGTTTAATTCACGATGTCATGGATGTTACAATGGTTAGCGCTATAAACAGGCATGCATGTACATTAAACCCACATATTTATTTAAATTATTGAATGTCCGAGGCCAATGATATTTATACCAAAATGTTTCTGAAATGTTGTTGCAATTACAATTATTTTGTTCCAATCATCTAAATATCACGTCAGTCGTTAAGATTGTACATTTCATCACTTATTATTTATTTATTTATATTTCAGGGGAGGTTAAACCCTTCCATGAAAATTTGACAATAATGTCGATTTTCCTCCATTGATTAGATAATATGGAGAAGTTTCCGGCCTTGTGGAAGGGTAGGTGAGTACTGGTTATAGACAATGGTCCAGGAAAGCTAGGTTAGGTGCCGTAAAATGACCTAAATTGTGTTGACACTGCGTTAACTCCAATAAAATAAATAAATAAATATTTATATTTCATGACATTGACATGGTACATGTATGGTGAGCAAAACGATGGTATAATATAAAGATAAATAAAAATTTATGCATAAAATATTACTTAATAAATATAAAAACAGTCTATAAAATTGCCTGTACAGTATGATGAGAATGGTTAAAACAGGTGTATACAGGCAAATTTTAATTCAGAAATATAAGAAGTATCATTGCACTTGTATTGATTGCATTGTTTAAGACCATATCAAATACATTGAAATATAGGGATGGCACAAAAAAAGGAATTTAATCCTTATTTCCATTGTGGTCCCTCTAATTAATTAAGTTGATGAATATTCTAGAATTCATCCTTTTTTTGTCCTTATATCATCCTTATATAAAACACTCACATTTCAGAACATTGCTGAATAGTTCTTCTCCACAAGTCATATCTTAGAATAATACCATTAGGTTGTAATGGTTCATGCCACATAACATTTATCTCATAGGGACTAAGGGGGACAACTCTTGGTGAAGCCAAGGTTTGTGCCAGGGCTTCTAATGTGGACCCTAGTACCACATCACTCTTCACACAGTCAAATACGGTACATACTTCAATCTGTAAAAGATTATTATATACATAAATTATACAAAACATGAGTGATTTGAGAAGGTTACATTTTCATTACTTTTATAAAGAACTGTACCAATTTTAATGTCTATTAAGTAAATTTGTAGAACAATTGAATACATCTAAGTCAATTTTACAGTAGAAATTTCAAAAGTCATTCATCAAGGTATTGATTATTTAGATTATTTTCTTCCAGTAACTGGTGTCGGAGAAATTGTCCAGTGGTAGGACACCCACTTAAGGATCCAGAGGTTGTGGATTTGAACACCACAAGAGGCACTGCTAATTTACTTAAGCAAGAAATTCCAGCAGCTGTTCCTCTGCACCTTAAGGTGTAAATGGGCACTGTGAGTTATCACCTGTCATCAAGTGTTGAGGTTCACACATGAAGGTGAAAGAACTTTTCAAAGACTATGCCATCCTAGTAATCATCATGGTTTTTGTTGCAACAACTTTTGTTTACAACTTACATTATGTAAACTCTCAAAAAGTTGTTGAAAAAAGTAAAGTCAATGTCAAGGCTGACTATTACGAAGGGGAAATGAATGTCAATACAGATGTTTTCAAAATGGAAGGGGTAAGCAGTCAATGGTGTATTTTTTATTTTATTTTTTATTTTGTTGTGTTTAACGCCATAGCTACATATTATATAGGTCATATAAAGGCAGTCAGTCAACCTACTCACTCCTCCTGGAAAGGCTAAATCTCTGGATTTAGCTGTAAACAAACTATAAGTGCATACTTTCGTCAGTGACTGACAACTGTCCTACATAATTAAAAATCATTGGTAGGAGGGGTAATGGCCGTAGAAATAATTTCATGACCAAGCTCCAAAAAAGTATGCCCGTTCGGGAATCGAACACACGACCCCTCGATCAGTAGACTCGCGTGCTACCAACAGAGCATGGCAGGAGTCATTGGTGTAATTCTTTTATTTGACGACATATCAAAGTAGGAGTATGCTTCAGAGAGAGTTTGGTACAGATGAAGTACAAAGCCTTACTTGTATTTTATATACAGTATATGGTTGTAGTCCAGTCAAGACATAAGAACCAGGTAATTTAAGTCCAGTTGGTATAGTCTCATCATCAATAACAACATTATATCCTGTTATTTCACCATTAGGTTCTACAGGAGCCAGCCAGGATACACGTATAGCTTCTTCACTTACTATACTTAATACAGGGGTCTCTACACCTTCTGGAGCTGTTAATAAAATAGAAGTAGTTTTTTTCCATTAATACTAATGGTTAGGGTTGAAAACCATAAAAAACAAGTAAATCTGTGAGCTAATGCTCACTAGTGATACCCCCAGAAAAATCTAAAAATATGCGACAAACAGGAAGTAGATGAGCAAGGAGCATGAAATCGCTTTACACCACATGGGACTATGGGATGAAGCAATATGCAAAGTATTAGGCTGCTGCATGTTATAGTTGCTGAGACGGAAATTTTGTAACAGATGGGCAGACGAACGAACGGATGGACGGACGGACAAGGGTAAAACAGTATACCCCCCTCTTCTTCGAAGCGGGGTATAAAAACAGTATACCCCCCTCTTCTTCGAAGCGGGGTATAATAATGGTTCCAGTAAAAATAAAACCATACATCTAATTTCCAGACAAACATATAGAATTGTATATTTAAGATTAAATTCAGCATACAAATCTTCAGGTTAAGGTACTGATAAAGAATACTCATAGCATTCAGACAAAATATATTGCACAAGACAATAGAGTTTATCATATTGTATCACAACTGGGGTGCGAAAAATGCAGCTTAGCTAAAGTGTTCCCAATGAAATTTTCTTTTAAAGTTGCTATTTCTACTCAAACATTGGTAACCATTGACAAATTGGGCAAAGCAAAATGGACATGAAACCAAGCATTGTTTGCATGTTTTCAAAGTGCATTGCAGTGAGTTGTTTTTCAGTGCCTAAAAGCATGTTATATCTTAATCATTGTGCACTTTTTTCCAATATACAATTACATTTTCTCTAGCAATTAGAACACTACTTCCCTCTTCAAACCCCAGACACATCAGGGGGCAGTTTCCAAATGAAAATCAGGAAATTCTGTTGAAATGATCAATCTACATCAAATAACAAATACAAAAAACCCACTGGTCAAAGTTACATTCGGCAAAGACTCCTGACCATAAGCAGGAAGATTAAGCTGAACTTCTTTCACTACTAAATGAAACAAGTAAAAAATTTATGCATAATGCAGCAATGTGATTGTCACGGCAAACAAAAAAACCAAAACAGTTAAGCATAACTGTCTTAAGGTAACTCAAAATAGCATTGTGTTGAATTGTCATGTTAACTGTTTTTCTGTTTTTTTCAGGTTTTTTAGTATTATAATGTAACTTGTTATAAAACGTCTTCCTGTTCATATGTAAAGGAAACTAAGAATTTTGCTCACGACAATGATACATGAATTCTGAATTAAGTTTGATGTTCTGGTAAACACTTACCTACGGACCAAATTAAATTATTGTACAACCTGGCATGGTGATGGTTTATTGTTTAATTTTTAGAGTAACGCATACTGAAAACCAAGTCAAATGTCAGAGAAAAAATGTTTTATTGCACCAGAAATTGAAATTATACAAATAACTTCACCGTTTGGGCTCTACAGGGGTTCGAACCCACACTAAAGCATTAAAAAGTACATATAATAAATTATTATATGACTAATTTGATGTCAAGCCCTTGCTTTCAGCCCCATAATAGACTTGTATTAAAGGGCTCATTCGAATGGTATTAACATAAAATATGTCTGTATACCCTGACCTCCAGGGTCACACTTCACCGTTTGGGCTCTACGGGCTTCGAACCCTCTTAGAAAACGTCTATATAGTAAGTATATCCATTATTATGGCTTCTTTGAGGTCACATCCCTACTTTCAGCCTCAAGATGGACTTGTATGATGTTGCTCGTTCGGTTGATATTAGCATAAAATACGTCTGTATACCCGGACTTCCAGAGTTACACTTCATCGTTAGGGCTGAACAGGGGTTCGAACCAACTTTGAAACGTTTTAAGTACATATATTTTATAGCTTATTTGAGGTCACACCCCTCCTTTCAGCCCCAAGATGGGCTTGTTTGATGTTGCTCATTCATTTGGTATTAGCATAATATACGTCTGTATACCCGGACTTCCAGAGTTACACTTCATCGTTAGGGTTCTACATTGGTTTGAACCTAACTGCATATTTTCGCATATTACCAATTCTATGTTTTTATACAAATTTAACATTATTTCAGCAATATCTATGTACATTTTTAATTTTTTTGCCGCGTGTTATGTTAATGTTTGCTTGAAAATTTAAAGATGTGTAGCCTGCCTTAACGTCCGCTGTACTTATGTCCGCCAGCTTGATTTCAGTATACTTTAAATTACCTTTACTTGTTACGGAAGCCTTTTGTTGGCTGATACTCATAAGGATTTAACACTTATCTCAATGCCGAAAAGATGCGCCTAAATACAAGAGGTAAGCTATTTCGAATAGAAATCATAATTTTATAAGAAGAAAAAATAACATGCCAGCAAATATAGAACATTAGAAATGTAAGGTTCAAAAGACATGTGAAAAGATTTACTCGGACACGAGAAAACATAATCCCTTCGAACAAATTAAGAACTGGCGAGCTTTTCAAGTGTGTCGAAAGGATTTTCGGAAATGTGTTAATATAAAATGCTGATATTTAATAATATGTTGATTAAAATATTGTGAATTTGGTTTTGAAAAAAAGGTTTTTCTATGTAACTTTTAACGGAAATGGAATGGGCTGTACAATGATTGCATTCAAAAACCAATTAAATGTCGGCAGTAGAAATCGAAAGGATTTTGTAACGTGACTTTTGCCCATTGCTACCAAAAACTACCCACCACAATATCAAGGCGTTGAGACGCCGTGAAATAAACAACACAAAAAGCATGATCAAACAAACCAACCTCCATCTAAAGTTGTTACATATACAGGATCACTAGTGATGTAAGCCCCACCATTGATAGTGATAGTTACTGTAGTAAAGAATTGTGTATTAGGATTTAATTCTTTGAATGATGTAGATTGTTGATCAGGTGCTACCTCCTTGGTATAATTCTTTGTTTTACTGTATAGATTTACTGTATATGTGTCAACACTTCCTTGTAAATCTATCTCATCTGAAAGAACAAAACATGCAGGTAATATTCATATCCTATAGGGTTAAAAACACAGGGATATGTCATGTGACCTTCCTTAAGTATCCAAACTCGTTCCAGTTATTTTTTTGTACAATATAACCTCTCGTCAGCAACACACATGGGTGGGGCTAAAGTGTGTTGCTTTGCAGAGGTTCAATTCAATTAAAATTATGCCTAAGGGAAATATCAAAAGATGTTGTTGTGCAGAGGATTTGTTCAGTAGTGGGCTGCTCTGCAGAGGTTATACTGTACCCTGTATAATACATTTGATAAATAAATCATATTCATGATTTGAACTTTGAAACTATGAAACTTTGTAGTCTAAAAAGTTATATTAAATCTATTTGATGGTATGGTAAAAGTCACATCAGAGTACCAGAATTTTGTGTGTCACGTAATAAGAAATCTAAATTAATTGATCTACTAAACATGGTTGTATCTGTTATATATAAGGTATGTTTAAAAAATTGAAGGAAGGTCACATGATATATCCCTGTGGCTTAAACCCCAGTGGCTTTTATGTTTGTTACCCTCTGTTCCAAGGTGGAAACCCATTAGGTTCTTGTTTCATAGTTTGTTAATTTGTGGTATTTCTTTCATTCCAGTTTTTAAAAATCTACAATAATTATCTCCCTCTTTACATTCTGTCTGTGTAGTAGGTATGTGTAGTGTTACTGTTGCTGTTTCTGATATATTAGCTTACATATTCTTACAGCTTTTGAAGGTTTTGATTGTTTGTTTGTTGGTTTTAACGCTGTAGCAACACATTGTATAGATCATATAACGGAGACTTACCAGTAAGGTATGATACTCCTTTAGGATTTTCCTAAACCAACAGCAAAATATTTCACATCTTGGCCTATAACCCTCAGCAGACATTCTTCCAATGATAAGAACAGCTTTTTTCCATGATAAACACACACTCAAGATTCATTGTTACAAAATAATGTTTACTTACTTGGAGTAACCCATGACACACCAACAACTCGATGACTGACAGCTGTAGCCATAACTTGAGCAGCTCTACGTGGAAACCCTCCAAATGTTTTAACTTCTGGCGTCGGTTCACTGGTCACCTGACCTACATCATTAAACACTGTAATTCTGTACTTGTAGGTTGTATACATTGGTAGACCTCTATCTTCGAAGAACATCCCTGTACCAATGTAAATCCTGGTCCATACAGCTGTGCTGGTATCTACTGTAGCTGTGATTGGAGGAAATATGTGTCATGTGACTTATAATGACCAATCATAGACAAGGAAACATTTGAATTGTTATTTCAAAAAGAAGAAAAATATTTCAAGAACAAAAAACACATACTTGGTAAACCATATAATGGTTTCAATGTTTCAAAGTAAAATTCAGTCAAAGTTGTAACACTTTATTATAACATGATGCATGATAAGAAATTGTTTCAACTACTCAAAACATTTACATATTTAAAATGTCACATTATACTTAGCGTAAAATAAATGTATGATTGTTAGTACATAATTGTTCACTATCAGAAGTAAAATTTTTTTTTCCAAATTTGCAACTCGAAATCAGCCACAATTTGACACTGTTTAAAATGAATTACTTTATTGGAGTACAGTAACCAATAGACACTATTTCACAAAGTAAAGCCTTTGACTTAACCAAACCTAAAGATGGGAACTAGTAAAAACTGATTTGGCTAGGGTATGACTGCAAAATAAGTAATAAAACAGGAGTAATCCAAGGACAGTGCGCTTGACTATTTAGGGTATTTGTGTAAACAACAGCAACAATCATCAAAACTAATGCTTAGGTTACAGAACCGTTACACAACTTGGTTTTTGACCTCCAATGGTAACCCAGTAGACATGTGTGAAGTTTCAAGTGAATCCCTTCAGAAGTTTATGAGATAAAATCTTGAACAAAAAAAATAACCAAGAAATTTCTAATTATATAAGGGCCATAACCCAGTCAAAAGTCATGCTAGAGTTCTGCAACTTAGTATTTGACCTCAAATGGTAACCCTATGGACATGTGTGAAGTTTCAAGGGAATCCCTTTGGTAGTTGCTAAGATATAAAAATGTTGCACCTAAAACTTATCCAAGAAGTGTTACTCCAAATTCAACACATAGCCGAGTCGGATAGCCCCACTATTCTCCAAATAGTCGAAGCTAAATATATGTTTTACTGTCTTAATAGTAAACTAGCTCACTTACGTTCAAGGGGTTGTCTTATAAGTATCCTAGATAATTCAAATCTGATATTTGGACCATTTGGTCTCTCAGGTCCTTGCCATGTTATAGCCATCATAGTTTGTGATACAGGCGTAGCATCTGGGGGGAGTTGACCTTCAGGTATCATAGCATAGGTACGAACATTAACTGCATAACTCTGTGTACAGCCTCCACCTAAATATAGACATAACAATCATAATTACAGAACATTGGCCACTTACCTAGGCATATACATGTAGCTACATGTAGCAAACACTTTATCCCCTGGTAGGCCTACCATTGATTTGATATGAAATACTTATTACTTTATGGTGTAGGAATGATACGAGTAGACATAGACACATTTTGCAATATGACAGGCTTAGAGCAAAACAGTTGTAACTCACTCTTATTTCAACTTGAGTAACAACTGTTTTGCGCTAAGCCCTTTGTCTTCACAGGTGATGTGAAGTACTTACGATAATATTGCCTGGTCCAAAAGATTTCAGGCAAGAGGGATGATTAAACATTATGATATTTTTAGCACTGCATTTATTCTAACCAACTTTTTGGGGATCAGTACTTAAAGGTACCTTTCTGTAGTTTTAACTTAAACATAGTCCTTAACACCTAACAGAAAACATGAGAACTCAGAAATAAAAAAAAATATAAATACAAAGCAGGGATGTTAAATTAAACCTTGTCTTCAGTTAGTTAATAGCTTTATAAAATGCTAAATTGTAACGATATTCAAAATTGTAAATCGATATCAGATTGTCTGTCAAGAATCGGTGATACATCAATATCATGATTTCCAATGACGGCCCTAGTAGACTATGGTCTAGCAATCTGACACTATTTGTACATCCAAGGGTTTGCATTCAGGGCTTGTGGCCTCCATTAGTTTGAATAAAATTTGTCTTTTCTAGACAAAACAGTAAGACCTGTTTACTTACTAGTACAAGCTGTAACTGAAACAGCATATTCTGTGTAAGGTACCAGACCTTCAAACACAGCATGTCGTACTGATACATTACGTATTTCTTGTCTTGGGATAGGTAACTGAACAGTATAGAATTCTATAACACCATTAGGTTGTATAGGTGGCTCCCATATCACATCCATTAATGTTGGACCTAAGATTTGAACTGTAGGAGACTTCACACCAGCAGGTCCTGGAAGAATGAAAACAAATTGTTAGCGATAGAATTCATAAAATTAAGTAAAAGATTACATTTTCAAACTCAAATTTTCCCTTCAATTTACATGGACTCAAACCTATTACAATCTGTATCAGGCCTCAATGTTAACTTTTGAAGTAGGTTGCCCAGTATGATGACCAACTAATAATGTTACTTGTCTTTACCAAATGTTTAATTGTATAAACAAAATGGACATTTGATATAATTTGAGGCTTATAGATAAATTCTAGTTGCCCAATCAGACAACTTGTGAAGAAAACGTTTTGTCTGATTCCAAAGTTAGATTCTCACAAGCAATCAGAGGATTGTTGATAAGCGCTGCATATAACAATTTATACTAATCTGATTTAGCTCAATTGTGAAACAAGTTTTAACAACTTAGATTTATCACTTTCAAGTCTGCTTTCTGGTCCCTCAGCATTATGCTAGTAGAATTAAGTTTCTTGCTCAAGAAAAACAACGGGGTAGGTTTTAGATGGGATTCAAACTAACATTAAGCTAGCTATTCAATGCTTACCAGTCCGATGTCCTAACCCCTCAGCCACCCCTGCTCTTTTGCAAATAACAATTATTGAGACTATTACAGTTCTTGGAAGACGAATAACTTAACAACTCTTCAACAAAGGAGGATCCATACTGAGAAACTAGAAATTGAAAATATAAAAAACCTACTAGATGACATAGTTCTAACTTTAGTCCAATCACTAACTCCATTCCCTGCACCATTACTGACAGTTATTCTATATTCATATTCCTGATAGGGTGTTAGTGAGCTATCTTCATCTACGTATCTCATCTCAGCATCTGGTCCAACAGATATTAATACTTCCTTCTCAAATTTACCAGCCAGACGACGTTCCAGGATGTACAATGTTATTTCACCATTCGGATATCCCGGTGGCTCCCATGTTATAACAATAGAGGCTGGAGTAAGAGATTGAGCAAATGGTGGTTTGACATCCTCTGGAACTGTAATATATATAATTGTAGCACTTAACTTCTTACAAAAACAAATATAAATTATAGTTTGTGAATTTCGTGCGAAAGCTAATTAAATTTCACGAAACTCATGTAAATAGTTTTGTAGAATTATACATGAATATTATACTGACGAGAAAAAGAAACACGTCAATTAAGTCTTTAAATATACAGAAACGTTTGCTGATAGATCACGTTCAGATGGAACGGGTGTAATGTGGGTAGACAAGACAACTACAAAATGTATGTGTTTAAACATCAACGCCATTCGCGTAAAAGAAGTTCACGGCAGTACCTACGTCACATATAGTGTAAGCGTAACCGTGTAGGCCAAATAAGTCGACACACAATGAGGAAAACTACTTGTTTGGCGTAAACCGTACTTCGGACTAGTTCTAAAGCTATGCCACCGTCACTGACGTCTATCTCTACCCTCGTATCATCGCGACCATGGTATTGGGAGCTCAGTGATGAGTTGTTTTTCGACTTATGTAACATCCTCAGACGTATTAGTGTCTTAAAACGAGTTTCAGTCACAACTCGTTGTTTGCTAAGGTAATTTTCGTGGACACATCACATTGACCAGCTATTATGCTATGTGAGTGTCAATATATTCTGACAATGTCAATACCCTTTCTATCGGCATAAAAACGACAGACCTCATGTTGCACAAGTCACTAAGGACTTCTTACAGGCAAACAAGATTAATGTTTTCTCTTGTTATTCTGATCATGAAAATTATATATATAGTTGAAATGAGATGTTTCTTTTTAGCATCAGTTTAGACATTTGCGATCTCAAACTGGCTTCTCAAGTAAATTACTGGAAAACGATATGATATATCTAACATAGTCGTATAAGTTTTATCAAACACTTTTCAAGCAATTTGATTGGCTGAGAAGGTATCTCCGTAGTCTAATTTGCATGTTAAAAAGTACTTTTATAAGAAACTGATATTTTGAAGAACTTGACCCCTACAAGGGAACCCGCTTGAGAGAGTTATTATAATCCCAAGGCGGTAATATTCTATAGTCTCTTAGATAGTATTACTTGTTTTTAGATTGATGATAAAGATTTTGTCTTCGTTTGGTGGCTTTAAATAGACTATATCAAGAATTCCAACAGTTAGGCTTTTCCCTGCGGCACAAACAAACTTTCACTGTTACAATGAAAATATATGTACAAATAACAATTGGATTTAATTAGAATTTTGGGCTGTTAATGTGTAACATACATACTTTGTTTGTACTGTCTAAGCAAGGATGAAAAAACCCACAAATTTGAGTTTTGAATTAGGTCTATTTCATAAAAAATATGCATCAAAAGTGCATTCATAAATCAGGGCAAAACCATTCTAACTACATGTAAATAAAGAAATGTAGACTGTTTTTAAACTGACCTATCGCCATGGTAATTTTCGCCACTCCTGAGCGGCATTCTATACAACAATCAAGATTTGAGCATTTTTGTGTCGACCCCGGTTCCCTTAAGCATTTCAAAACAATACATTTGAGGTCACATGATGAAAAAATGAATGTTGAGCAGTCAAAATAGGGGTGTGTGTAAAACAAAAATACTATGGACTTGTTGACGCCATGTTTGGTGGGGTATCAGTTTAAAATGCTGACCCATATTGCTTGAATGTTTTTACTCTAAGGAGAATACACGGCTAAACAGCAATTTCAAGCATGTTTGGAAATGCTAATACTTGTAGACAGCCTACAATCAACATGTTGTTAACAATAATAAAGGAATGACTTACAATCTTGTAAAGTTCTAGCAGGAAATGCTTGTGGACTTCTAGTACACCCACCACCAGTACAAACCTCTATAACAAACTGATAGTATGTGAATGGTTTAAGTCTGTCTGCACGTAGCTGTGTCACATTTGATAATGTCTGAAAATACAATGATTATTTATCTATTTACAGTAAAACTCGGATATAACATACTCGCTGGGCCATGGAAAAAAAGATATGTTATAACCGAGGTATGTTATATCCATATAGCATACTAAGTAATAAGTATGTTATATACGAACTATATAACATACTCTTTTATAGTATACTAGAATACGGTTTTTATACTATCATTTTGTAGTGAATATTCTGTTTTCTTGTTACAATTATATATGTATGTAAATTATTTAATTTAATATCAATATGTTAAATTATCAATAAAAAGAATAAAGATATTACCAAAATCGTTATGTAGTTTTTTTATATTTTTCTTCTGAAAATGCAGAAACAATAAAGTCTGCTTACATACCTTACAAACTACATTAAACTGTCAGTGATGGCAAATGTCCGGATTGGCCCCTTACAGCAGGTGACTGTTTAAACCAGTTTTAATTAAACTGCCTCAAACAGTTCATTCTGACATACTAGAATTTGTCATTTTCGTAGAATTTTGATTTGTCAACAGACCGGTGTTAAATGACATTCCTTTATTTAATTACAGATTAACATTGGGTATATCACTACATTTTGTGGTTAAAACATCTTAAATAAAGCTTTAAAATGCAACTAGCCCTTAAATTTTGATGACAGATTCGATAAAAATGTGGTTACGAAACTCTCCGACACGGCCGACGTTTTGTTTATGGAGACGCTTAAAAGCCGTATTCCGTCTATTTTCTGGTATTTTCGTGAACAAATAAATTAATTGATGAGTTTTGCTCACAAACTTATTTCATCTTCGTATATTTTTTAAACAAAAATATCTTAAGTGCATGCATTGAAGTTAATTATAATTGCTTAACACCAAACTGTAGACAAACTTCATAACGCCTAATTAAATAATTGAGTAAAAACGGATTAAGTGTTTAAGTAGCTTATTTTTTATTGGTCTTCATTGAAGGTACAAGTGTCAACAATTATATGTATATCGGAAGTAATATATCATGTGATGACACTTTGTTAATTGATTTTATTAGTTTGAAGACTCAACTGGGAGGGTTTTTCACATGTTCCGTTGATAATAGTAAACATTGTTTGTGACATGCTGTTTACTTTAAAATTCATTTAACCGTGGCTGCTAAATACTGACGCAAATTTGCGCCAAAAGTATGTTATAAAGAATGTAAAAGTACGTTGGGACCAAAAAATTGGCATATTATAACCGAGTGTACGCTATATCCGAGTATGTTATAACCAAGCTGATTTTATATATAGTATATAAGGACGAAAAACGGGCCAAGAAAAATGGTATGTTGTAACTGAGTGTATGTTATAACCGAGTATGTAATAACCAAGTTTTACTGTATATTGTTCTTTCTACATAGTTTATCAACAATGTGGTGCTGTTTTTTATGGTGGTAAGTAAACCAGTTTCTTAATTGGCCCATACTTCCTTCAGTGACTGACAACTGCCCTACATGATTCAGAATCAGTGGAAGGAAGGAGAATGGCCGTAGAAATGATCTTATAATTAAACTCCACTAAAGTATGCTCCCTTTTGGGAAACAAATCCCTCAATCAGTAGATTTGTGCACTACCAATTGAGCTAGCTTACCAGCTAGAAAGTTAAAACTGAACTGCTTTTCAGGACTTTTGTTGAACAAAGACTTACACTTTTACAAGGACCAGACAACTTTCTGGAGATGGAGATAATGAACACTCCAAATAAATATTTTAATGAATAGTTTGTTAAGTGTAGTTATAGTTCACGATACCTACCTGTTCACATTATGGGGAAAAGGCTATGTAAGCGGCTGGATAGCTCAGTCAAGAGAGCACTCGCCCTGTTCTAGTATCCTTCCACAAGGCCAGAAACTTCTCTATATTATCTAATTGATGGAGGAATATTGACATTATTGTCAAATTTCAAGGAAGGGTATAACCTACCCAGGTGGGATTCGAACCTATACCCCCTTCTGGAAACGAGACTCCAAATCCGGCCACGCTACCAACTGTGCTATAGAGCATTAAATGGTCAAGTAAGTTGCCATAGCCATATAACCTGGCTTAAACAATGACAAGCAATAATTATCCCATCAAATCATGAATCTTAAATATTGTTACTTACAGTTTCTCTGTAATTTCCATTCTGGTAAACTTTATATTCAGATAATACACCATTAGGGGTAAGTGGAGGGTCCCAGACAATATCTAAATATCTAGGACCAGTGCCAACAATTCTTGGAGCATTCACTCCAGTTGGACCTGTAAAATAAATGCATCATCATAAAAACATTTTGTAGGAAGTACATGTAAGTAATAATATTTTTTTCCTAGTTTGTTTAGTGGGATTTTCCACTACATTTTGTATTTATAAACATTTTTTCAGTTAATTCTTTATGCAAAGGTATATTTGCTAGCTCCATTGAACATTCCAAATGAATAGTGGAATAGTGCGTTCACATAGTTTCATAACTAAATTGAAATAATAATAATAATGATAAAGACTTTATTCATAGAGGCAACACAGTTAGGCAAAGCCCAACTTTCTTGTGAGCCTCTAAACAACATTTTTACATAATAAATACAACAAGAGCATTGCTAGGCAGAGCATTATATGCCTGAAAGTGTTGTTTTTTTTAGTTAAGATGAAGCATTTGTAAGACATGAGAATATTTCATATGAATATCATATTATAAATAATTGTGGAAAACAAAGTAGAGAAAAAAGATACCATTGAGAATGTTCTTTTTATTCGTGATAAGTATAACTTAAGTTATGCTCTGGAAACTGAAACTGTTTTCAGTTTTAAGGTAATAGTGACCTTGACCTTTGACCTTGTGACCCCAAAATCAATAGGGGTCTTCTACCCGATATGCACAATCATCGTATGAAGTTTGAATATTGTGGACCAAATGGAACTAAAGTTATGCTCCAGAAACTGTTTTCAGTTTTAAGGTAATAGTGACCTTGACCTTTGACCATGTGACCCCAAAATCAATAGGGGTCTTCTACTTGATATGGACAATCATCCTATGAAGTTTGAATATTGTGGGCCAAATGGAACTTAAGTTATGCTCCGGAAACCAAATTGCTAACAGACGGACGGACGTACGGACAAAGGACGGACGGACACCAGGGGGTATAACATAATATGCCCGAAAGAATAAAAAGCAAGGTAAAACATTTGAAAAGTGATTAAACATATATATAACAAAATTAATATACAATAAAAGAAGTAGACATTAGCACTTTTCTGCCTTTAGGCTCTGTGCAGAAAATAGTTAGTTTTCAGATGTCTGTAAGGAATTAAAACATTTTTGTGCTTGCCATAGCAGTTTCATAGAGACAGAACTATTTGGCCCATTCTGTACCTATGGTCATAAGGATTGGTTGAGTCTAAAATTATGGTTGATATCACAGGTTTAGCCCATAATGGTAGTAACTCGATATAAGAAAAAAGCGAGTTTCGTCCGTTTTGCACTAACTGCCATATACTTGTTTGGGATGAGAGTCCTAAACAAATCAAAGTATTGAAATATACAAAGACTCATGCACATTGAAACCTAACAAATCTATACTAATGATAACTCCTTACATATTAGATTCAAGTACAAATCGAGCAGGGCAAATAATGCGGGCGAAGTGTTTATTCTACCCTGTATTAATGGCAAGTACTACTGCTTTGTGTTTTTACGAGATTTGACTCTGCCCCTTTCACATGCTTATCAACACCTGTCAATGATCATTGAAACAAATACGCGTCAGTTGATTGACGGAGCTACTTTTATAGCCTAGAAAATAACTGCGTAGTAAATCAGAGACACATGTAACACTCCACAGTTAAACTGGTCAGGCATTTTTAGTGTCGATAAATTTTGTTTTGTGGTATAACTTAAGCCTTTTGGCAAAATCGCCGAAAGTCTAATAAAAATGAAGTAAATATTATCTTACGATCTTGTCTTGTTGTGGCTGTTACCCATGAAGATCTAGTAACATCAACAGAATTCTCAGCTACCAGTCTAAACTCATACTCTTTATAGGCAACAAGATTTTCTTGTGTAAAAGTATAGGAAGTAGTTGGTCCAAATACACTGGAAAATACATGATACAAAATATTGTTATGTATTATATTCTGTTTATTGTAACTGTTAATACAATAAATCAATTATTGACTCCCTATTAATACTTTCAATGTTGAAACTGCATTCGCTTTAAATATAATAACATTTTATCATTTTTATGTATGGTTGTAATTCTAGGAGGCATCATCCAGTAAGAATAAAAGAATCTGATAAAAGTATCAAAGGTATGAGTACGAGGGATGATCCAGATATAACCGGACTGGTAACCTAGGGACAACAATATTTACCGCACATATATAAATTATACACCAAAAGAAAGAGCAGACACTCTCCATTCAACAAAAGAAATATAACACATAAATCTTTATCCAGTCCGTAGCATGCTATTATTTAATAACAATGGGAATGCTGAGGCGGTGCAGCTTAGATTACATGACATAAGACGG
Source organism: Mactra quadrangularis (assembly GCA_025267735.1). NCBI lineage: Eukaryota > Metazoa > Mollusca > Bivalvia > Venerida > Mactridae > Mactra > Mactra quadrangularis. The sequence continues at coordinate 39,880,503 of CM046301.1, read as the reverse complement.
TTAGATTATGCTTTGCCATGAACTAACGAAATAAATAAAAATATTAAAATTTCGCCAAAACGTAACGTTTCACAGTAGCAAGGTTGTGTCAAATTTTGACGTCATTTAGATACAAAATGTAATAGAATACGAAAATATCAAGTTAAAAGCACCCATGGCAACAACGTTCAACATAAAAAAATGTCATCATCTAATAAGAATCTCAGACAGAAATGTTTTAATATGATTTGACATATTCTGAGCTGGCTTAATATTGGGGTTCGGTCTTGTTAAAAGAAGGATAACAAACGCAATAATGTCAAGGGTGTCGGACGTTCTAGAGAAAGACGGAAGAGAGACAGTGTACAGAGGTGTTTTATTTGAGTTATGGGACAATTTGGAGATCTCTTACACAAAAAATACACACGTCAAATATGAGTAGTCTCATATACTAAGTCATTTTGAAGTAACATTAATAGACATTAATAGACAAAATACATCTAACGAAAAAACAGTTTAACGTTAGGGTATAAACTATACCTTCTTGTTGCAATTTATGACGTTGATAACGTTGGCGAATAAAATTTGGCTTGCGCTGCAAGGGCTTACCTTAAGTTGTATTTTTGTGTATTGTGTTGGTAATATACCTGATAGAAATATAATTTTATAGCCTTTTATAGCTAAATAAATGCCCTTTCTAGTGATATATATTTAAAGTATGTGCAGTAAAATTTGTTGACGCTGCATCAGCAGTCTGGTTATTTCTGGATCATCCCTCGTATTAATCTATTACTGATGCAGTCAGAAGCATTAATCAGAATAAGTAAATCTTTATAGATCTTACATTCATCAGATATGGATGTTAGAAACCACAATGATTTGTTATAGCGTGGTTACGATGTTTGACTGGTAATCATGGGATTGCAAGCCCCCCCACTGGTTCGAATCCCATCCAAAACCTATCACATTGTTTCCTTGATCAAGAAACTTTATACTGATAGCTCAGAACTTGGGAACTAGTAAGTGGACTTGAAAGTGATTAATCTAAGTTGCAATAACTTGTTTTACAATCGCGCTAAAATAAATTGATATAAGCATTGGATTTCCCTTAGCCAAATCTTGAGTAATCATAGTATACTGAGTATGTTGTGGACTCTGTATCAAGCCTGTACCAATTTATAGCTGATTCATGTGTTGAATCAACCAAAAGTGTCTTACTTATACGAAAAACCCGTTCTTTTCCGTCGTTACAGAGATCTAACAGTATGGCAGCCGTTTAATCGTACATCAGTATGACTGCTATCTAGTGATCGTGAGAAATTCAACAATTTGACAAAAATCTTATGTTTTCAAAAAATTGGCTATGTTTAGTAAGACACCAACAAATCAGACCGAGGTATGATTTTCGTAGGTCGAAATTGAGAGTACGATGTTAAGTAAGACGCCCCCAGGCCTCAGAGCCTCAACTCATGACCTTCTAAGAGTGATAGGTTATCAGAACAGTGATTTGATGACAAAGACTTTATTGACAATACTAATGTGTAAAACCAAATTCATATAATGTTATGTATTACTAAGTAGGCAAAAAACCAACTGAGCTATCCACGGTCGGGAGAGCCCTGTAAGCGAGGGGTCCATTGTTTGAGTCCCGATCAGGCTGCATATTTTTCCTACCCTGTGACATTAGCATTTTTGTATTTATAAATTTAGTACTTCACATAACTTCAACACATATGGTGATTAAAGCATGTTACATAAACACCTAGAAACAAAACATTGACAATACTGTGTTGTTCTTGTCTAACCAGTTTGCATTAATATGCATATCAGCAGTGTGTTCAGTCAGAACAACTAAACCCAAAGACAACTCAACTCGAGAAAACTCAATACCTCACTAACAGTATAGGTTGTCCCAACTTTGGGTTGAGTTATCCATGGGTTGAGTTGTCCCGAACCTGTAAGGTTTGCTAACAGTCGTTACTGAACACGTTGCAGGGCCTATCACAACAAGATCCATGATTGAATTGTTACGAGCCTCTGCAAGAACCATAGTTGGTATTGTTTAACTTATCAGGGCCTCAAACAGCAAATATCCCTAAAACTTACAACGCTAATGTTACAATGGGATTCAATATCCATGTGATAATTTGCTTGACAGGAAATGAATGAAAGCACCATTCCGTGTAGCAATGATTGAAATAAAGCTTTGGTAACTTGCTGGTGAACATAGTTCTAAGTGTACAGACAAAGAGTGTAGTGGATATATCTAATATACCTGTATAATGGATCAATTATAACTGGAATACTAAAACATAAGTTTCATTTTTATCAATTTAAAAGAATCTAATAAGTAGTTAAGTACAGTAAAACTTGTGCTAACAGGCACTCTAGTGAAAAGCAGGCATCTGTCGACAGCAGCCATTTCCTCTTGGCCGAGATTTGCTTTAAAACAGGCCAGGAATAACAGCTAACTGTCAACAGTCTCAAACCATTTGGTGGAGGGTTAAAATCTGTCAACAATGGGCAAAGGCTGCCATTTGTTCACAAGTTTGACTGTAAAGAGATAGATATGTAATATAACATTCAAATGTATTCAATTGTGCATGTAATAGGGTATATTTATATTAATTACAACATTAAGGTACTGCTGGAATAATAGGATAAATACAATGTACATGCATTCCAATTATAAAACGATTCTTATACAAAGTAATATAACTGCTACAGTAAAATATGAGCATGACATGATCTTAAAAAGTTAAAAGTTTAAGTTTAAAGTCTGCTTCCATATACATGTTCAGTCAACTTTACAATCTTGTGCGGTAACTTCTGGTCATTGAAATCACCTTCAGGTAGGTAATCCCTCACAGCACCCATTTTACACACCTGTATGGAGTGGAACAATTGTGGGTAAATTTCTTGCTCAAGGAAATTAGCAGTGTCTCTATTGGGGATCGAACCCTAGACCTCTTGATCCCTAAGCGCGCGTCCTACCACTGGACCACTGCTCCTACTAAATCTTGATAACATTTAGAATGTAAATCTCTGTAGACTGGGTCTGTAGTCTAGTTTTTGTGCACTCGCATTTCAAAACTAGTTTCCTGAAGAGGGTACAGGTTCGAATACCAACCTGAGCGTTGATACCCTTCAATGGATATTTGACAATAATGTCAGTTTTCCTCGATTATCAAGGTATATGGAGAAGTTTACAGCTTTATGAAAGGGGAGGTGAGTACTGGTTGTAGACAGTGGTCAAGGAAAGCTTGAAAATGTGCGCTGGCTGCCATAAAATGACCATTAATGTGTTGACACAGCATTAAACCAAAAAAAGAAATTTAAATCTCTGTAATAAAAGTTTGAGCTAATGACTAAATATCTACATGTCATGCCATGCTAGAAGAATAAAATGGACTGTAGCACATCAAAATAACAAGGCATACAAATGTCACAATATACCAAAATACAACTGTCAAGCACATCTAAGGCCATGACTATACTATTCAAAGATATGTATAGTTTGCATGTTTTTGTTGATTTCAGTTAAAAAGAACACTAAACAAGAGTGTCATATCATGACTAAACATAGAGGTCAACATTATCCAAACTGTCCTGGGATTTCTATGCATTCAAACCAAGTTTGTCCAAGATAGGTAATGATACGCCAGAAGCGTATTGCGATATATTGCTTTTAGCTAGCACTGTATTGCGATATGTACCACGATATATTAAGGGTTTATTAATTTGTTGTGTCTCAACTGTATTCATTATTGCTAATCTTGTTGCAACTACCTGTATCTAGTTTCACTAGATCTACACGGTCATTTAGGACTGTGATATGTGTTTTGCATACAAGAAAGATGCTTAGTTGGAAGAAACGATCACCCTCTTAGCTGCAGAATATCCTATAAATCAAGCTCCTGGACACCATGCTTGTTTTACAACTTCATGCCCCAAAGTAATAGATTTAAAAACATATTTTGCAAGTTCTGTAAAACCAATCGAAAGCACCCTAGTCAGTTAAATTCTTGTAACTTACGTTAAGATTAAATGAATGATGGAGAAACTGATATTTAGCTTCTTTAATTTTGCGAAAGAGAATTTTTCCAATAGAATTTTTAAAAAATCGCTGAATACTGGTTAAATTTGTACCGCGGTATGTATTGCCGCAGCTGCATATTGCAATATACCGGTATACTGTGACAGTCCTAGTAAAAACTGCTTGACTTTGAAACTTACATATGATCTAACATCTATACTTCTAGTCAGTCAGATGCTTGCTATTGATGTTCACATAATGTTGTAATTTTATACTTAACGGTTTTTCATTTTTGATCAAACAAAACTTACCAAAGATGTACTGGAGTGTACAACATACCAAGGTCTGAACAAAACACTATTGTAACATTTTTTTAAAGTAAGTGAGTTACAATAGTGTTGTGTTTAGCCCTTGATGCAGACTTTGATCATACAAACAAAGTGAAACTCACACTTGTACAATGTACCAAAGATAAGAAAACAAGAGCACCGCTAGGCGGAGCATTATATGCCCGAAAGTGTTTTTTTTTTTAGTTAAGATGAAGCATTTGTAAGACATGAGAATATTTCATATGAATATCATATTATAAATAATTGTGGAAAACAAAGTAGAGAAAAAAGATACCATTGAGAATGCTTTTTTGTTCGTGATCAGTATAACTTTGTCACTCATGCTCCGGAAACTGTTTTCAGTTTTATAAGGTAATAGTGACCTTGACCTTTGACCTTGTGACCCCAAAATCAATAGGGGTCTTTTACCCAATATGGACAATCATCGTATGAAGTTTGAATATTGTGGACCAAATTGAACTAAAGTTATGCTCCGGAAACTGTTTTCAGTTTTAAGGTAATAGTGACCTTGACCTTTGACCTTGTGACCCCAAAATCAATAGGGGTCTTATACCAGATATGGACAATCATCGTATGAAGTTTGAATATTGTGGACCGAATGGGACTTTAGTTATGCTCCGGAAACCAAATTACTAACAGACGGACTGATGGACGTACGCCAGGGGTTATAACATAATATGCCATTTCTTTCTGGCATATAAAAATAATATAAAAATACCACTTATAAACTAGATTCTATTTAACTTACTCTTCAATTACTGCACCAGGAGTCTTCTTTCTGAATTGTAAAGTATACAATGATTTATCTTCTGCATTCTCTCTTCCTACAGGTGTCCATGTAGCAGTTATTGTAGTAGGGGTCTGGGATAACAAATCTGGGGGTCTAACACCATCTGGGGCTGAAAATGATATGAATTTTATACATTTGTTTTTTTTTTGTTTTTTTACTGGGTTTAATGCTGTGTCAACACAAGTTTAGGTCATTTTACGTCCAGCTCACCTAACCTAGCTTTCCTGGACCCTAGTCTGTAACAAGTACTAACCTACCCTTTCACAAGGCTGGAAACTTCTCCATATATCTTACAAATGGAGGAAATTGACATTATTGTCAAATTATCATGGAAAGGTATAACCTCCCCTGGTGGGATATAAACCCTTACCCCCTTTGGGACATGAGATTCCCAATCTCAGTGACCTACCAACTGCGCCACCGACCCATGTCCTTTATACATTTGTAGTTTGACAAATTTAACTCAAATACTCCACCATTATTATTAATAATTTCACAGTTATAGAACTATGCTATTTTATTCATCATGATTAAGACATAAGTTTGGTAGAATTTTATATACATATGCTGGGTATATTTTGTCAGATGTTGTGATTACCATTCTTAAATTGCACTTTGGTTTTAACACATTCTACCAAGTCATTGAATTGACATTTATTGTACCATTTCCATAGCAACTGTCATTTATTTTTATCATGGAAATGTGCAGCAAGTACAGCACTTCCAATGATTTGGCCAATATTTTTCTGTTGCAAATTTTAATTTGCTAGCCTGTGAATGCCTATGAATAACATAATTATGGAAATTCAAAATCCACTCGCATTTTGCAAGTATGCTAGCTTAACTATGAGCCCTGTAAATAACCATATAAGTAAAAACACTTACATCCAGGAGGCATATCAGCATTCATAGAAGTACTAACAATATAACCAACAGAATTAGAACCATTAACTTGTACTACATATGTAGACATAGGTATTAATGATGATATAGCTATCCATTCATCATAATATTGAGATCTATGTAAACTACGTCTGTCATGTACTGTACTGTAATCCCAGGCATCTGAAATTTTACATACATAGAAAAATACATAAAATAATCCTTTCTTAAGTGTATGAAGTAAATATAAAAGATAGATTGAAAAATAACATTTTATTTTAAATGCCATAAACAAAATAAACAAGAAATATACAAGCCGAAATTTAGCATATTTGGACAGTAAGACAGCAAAAAGGTGAATACCGCCACCAGATAGCTTGCTGTCCTGATATGCTTGTATGTATCTTGTATATTTTGTTTACAACATTTAAGATTAAATGCGCATTTTCAATCAGCTTCAGTTTCTGTTGTTTTTTTTGCCTCAATAATTCTTCAAACAGATATAGAGCAAACTACTAAAACATTTTGAATGAAAAAACTCAGATTTTAGTGAAGAACTCTGAAGATTTTGTATGGTAATTGAATGGAAACTGAGTTTTTTCGATTGGAAACATTGATAACATTCAGTGAAAATGTAGAACTGTGGTTTGAACTCTTTACCTGTATCTGTGTAGAACAATCCCTCAAAATACACATCAAAGAACATATTCCCATTAGGGTTTTCAGGAATGTTCCATTTTACACTAACAGTTCTTGGATCATCCACTCTTATATCCATGTTAATAAAACCTTCAGGAAGTGACTCTTGAGTATAGGCTTTAGTTTGCTTGCTAGAACTACAACCACTTTTAGTACAAGCTACAACCCTAAACACATGTTTACTGTAAGGTAACAGTCCACCTACATCATATACCATACTCATACCAGAATAAACTGGTCTCTCATTGTGATATAACTGGTACTGTGTTATATGACCTGGAATTAAAAATTAAAACCCTTATAATGCTGTATGACATGGGGTTTTATGGGAATATTTAAACATGGAATTATAAAACAAACAGCAGCGATACAAAGGAAATTTCCCTTACATGTAATGAACAAAAGAATACTAAAACAAATTGGATATACTTAAATTACACAGACTGTATTGTCAGAATAAAGCAGACTATTTTGATGTTGTAGTAACTATCCCTTTATTTGCCCATGTGCGGACAAATGCAATCATCTCCAGCGGATTATAATGACAATTTGTTACATTCAATAACTAAACATTGGGGAAACCTATGTAATAAAATGTCTAACAAGGAAACCACTTTGGACTTGATAATCATTGGATAGCTAGTTTTACCTGGGTTCTACTAGCATCCAATCAAAGCACTGAAAGTACTGGGGTATTCATTGTGTTTAGATTTATTCAATTTTTGTTGGGTTTTATGCTGTAGCAACACCTTATAAAGGTTATATCACAGCGGTCAGTCCACCTACTCACTGTTCCTGGAGAGGCTTTATCTCTGGATTTAGCTGTTAACAAACTACTAGGTGCATACTTCGTCAGTGACTGATGACTGTCCTACATGATTTAGAATCAGGGGAAGGAGGCAGAATGGCCGTAGAAATTATTAATGGTGTCGATTACATGTTTTTTTTTCATACTCTCTTCACAATAAAATCTACTTGAGTCATTTACAATATTGAACGATTGAATTTACGTATAACTATGATTACTGTTGTAATTAGTCAAAGCTATTAACTGTTACAATGTGACTTTTATTCAAGAATTTTTCCTTAATCTCTCCAGTTCTTGTCAGATTACGCATTGGTGAAATGAAACTTTTCCATCATAAGCCTTTATTCTTTATTGAATAGATTTTATAGATTTTATAATCCCTTAGCTCTCACAGTACTTCAAACTGTACCTTCACAGAGAAAAAAATCTACATTAATTTTTATTTTCTTGAAAGGGTTTGATACTCCAGTATTCAAGTCAGGGTGCTACTTAATATATCATAGTCTACACTAATAGTGTGACTTTACCAATGATAATTCACACTATTTTATTGCACAAGATTTTCAAAAGACCCCCCCCCAAAAAAAAAAAAACACTTCAAAACAGAGGATTTTCCAAATTTACTGACTTGTAAGTATTTAAACCCGATATAGTCATGGATGAATTTTATTGCAAGTATTTTATCCATTGTGATACTCATTGACAAAATGTATATTGATGATTTTATCCTTGTTAAATTTTTTTCACTTAAGGACTTGCATCCAATGCGCCGTAAAATTCAGGTTTAATTGCACATGACCCGAACAGTTACAGACCGGAAATAATTATCTTTAAAACAAACCCAATACGCGGGAATCAGCACTTAAAATAATGTATACAGTACAAGTATTAGCATTTCCAAAAATGCTTGAAATCGTCGGTTAGCCATGTATGACATCTCCTTTAGTAAAGCATTCTTGAAAGCAATATATGTGTCAGAGTTTAACAATTTCGTCATGTTCCGACCGAGCACGTACAAACTCATTTTCAGTATGGTATACTTTATAATTCACCTGTTCATTTGGCAAGAAATTATATTTATTGATAACCAATCCAGATTATTCGATTCAAAAACATGTTCTGTCCCATATTCCGACGGCTAATCGAACGTAGATTATATTTCTTTACAAGAAAATATTGACACAAAACATCAAAGGTCCCCAAACAATTAATAGCACGAAATGCTGCTTACGCCTGTGATCTCTATAAGTGAGGGATTAAAATTCTTTAAAAAATGTTAATTAACCGTTAATTAAACCATTCATGTTTGATAATTTGATAAATAAATGTACAATATATAAAAGGATCATTATCAGTGATGGTCTGATAATCCTTCTCTGATTATGGTGCCAGTCACAGTGTCTTCGTCAGTGGTTTAGACTGTGACTTTCTATAAATAGACCGCGAAGGCCGTCGAGTGTACATCTATCTAATAGTACTGCCACACACCTCTCACGAGTATTATGGGCAGTCTTATCTCTGTTACAAGTTATTCGCTTCAAGTATATTCTGTGACGTCATATTGAGCGTCTGGTCAATTCCTGGCGCAGAAATACATAAAGTACCAGTTTCAGTAAGATGATGCAAATCATGAACTACTTTGTCTCGGAATATTCTGGCTTGGGTGCTGTTAGGTATAGGCGATTAAAATTGGACTCCGATCGGAATACTACTATTAATCTTTTCATAACAGAGTATTCATTGTTAACACAATGAATACAAAAACAACAAGTTCTTATTTGACTACGTTTACATGGACATTTTGTGTATTAGTAGTGTAAGCTTCGGCTTTCAGCTGAAATGCTCCCAGCACCCACAGTGTTAATTACAACTTGTAGTTGATAACAAATGGTGTTTAAAGTTATATAGCCAAGTTGTTATATTATATTGAAAGCTGCCTATCTAGCTCAGTTGGTAGCATACAACACTATCAATTGAGAGGTCATACTAGATACAATTCCTTGGCATAGCATACTTTTATGAAGCTTGATCATATATTAATGACCAAGAAGACGACCAATTAAAGGTAAGTTAACATGTACATTGTTAAGCAAAGGAAGACAAAGAATACAATACAAACCATTAGGTAATCCAGGTATCTCCCATTCAACATGTAACTGTGATGAACTAGGTGATGTTACTATAGGTGGTGCCACCATACCTGGAGCACTTTCAGGTGTTGTTATATCTGACGCATTACTTGCTGTACACCCACCTCCAGTACATGCCTACAGAAAACCATTATTTAAAGTGCAACAATATTAAACTGAGCTTGAACTACCTAATTATAATAATTACACACTTCACTTACATTAAATCATGATTTTTTGTATGTGTGTATACAGTTATACACGTGTTTATAACAACCTATGTGACTATAAATCAATTTAGTGAAAGTGGCATGTTATTGTACTTTTAATTTTGGACACATAAGTTTTTAGGGAAACAAGTAAGTCCCCAATATCATGGCACAGTTTCAAAGTATTTATTCTGATGAAAACAAAATTAAATGTCCAGTATGTGTATTTTGCCAAAAGCTTCCGATAAAGTGTGATTTACAAAAGAAGATTTAATCAAAGAGCAAAATACAAGGTATAAATCATTTTTGAAAACATGGCATGTTATTGTATTTTTTATTTCGGACTCATTAGTTTATGGGGAAAACACATAAATCCCCAATATTGTGGAGCAGTTTCAAAGTATTTATTTCTATGAAAACAAAATTAACTGCTCAGTTTGTGTGGCTCAGTAGATAAGAGTGTTGATATTTAGGGCTGTCGCGATACGCCAGAAGCGTACTGCGATATATTTCAATATGCAAGTTCTGTATCGCGGTACGTACCGCGATATATTGCTTTGCTAACCAAAGAGGTGCCGGCATAATCCCACTGCCTTAAACAACTTATTAAACTGGTCAGTTCGTTAGTATGGATTTTGAAAAGAAAGTGCATGTAGCAGACTTGGTAAAAGCTGCACATTTTTATAGTTATGGGAACAGATTATTCCATGAAAAATAAATTTAAGATTTAACTTCATGAAAGAAAAATAGGGATTGAGTATTATTTTGCCTATAACATATAATAAACACTGCAAGTCATGTAAAGTAAATAAAGTTTTAATCAACGTAATACTATGTTTTTACATGTACATTACAGTCAAGAGATTACTATGACAAGCATATTTTGTGAATGCTAAGAGTCAAATTTTAGTGTCATTTCTTGTGACAAGCATGGCGAACTTACAAGAGCATAGTTATGAAACAGTAAAATTGAGTTTCTTTTACATTTATTGAGTGCATATCATTTAGGAATAATATATTTTTAATGATAAACATTTTGGCATGATATAGTCTAGCCTCTTTCTGTTGGGTCAATAAGGACTACAATAATGATTTGCATCATGTGAAGAAACAGTAAAATTGAGTTCTGCACAATTCCAGTACAAACAAACGCGCTCTGATCGCTTAAATACTTTAAACTTAATTTTCAATTAAATGAACCATTGAAAACAGACGATTCGCTATATTTTCCAATAAGATAAAAAATATCGCCAAATACCGGTATGCTTAATTTGTACCGCGATACATATCGTTGCAGCAGCATATTGCAATATACCGGTATATTGAGGCAGCCCTATTGATATTACTCACTTGTTTTTATATAAACAATAATGGAATATTTCTGAATATTCATTCATCTCAGTTTTTGACAATAGACGTTTCTTTTGTTAGACAGACCCACAAAATTAAAAATTTCCTTATACAATATTATATCTATTGTAGTCAATATTACATTCACAGTTTACATTAGTAATGGATAGCTATTGGTGAACTTATACATTACAAATTCTTCTTCTTCCAACCAGTCAATGTACCAAACTCTCTCTGAGGCATACTTGTACATTCATAGTAAAATGATGCGCAACGTGAGAAAAGGGCCCTTATGGTCAAATTTTTCGAAATTGAGATTTTTACAGAAATGGAAAGTGTAGGCTTCGTTGTTTCCAAATATGTATAATTTATTAAAATATCTTAATTAATGACGTTGCTATGGCGATTTGAAATTCGATACTCGGTCCAAGAAAAAAGCGACGTCACATTTAACGTCGCGTTTTTTTGTTGGACATTTGGCAACTTAATACCATAGTAAATTAACTGCAAAAAGCATTTAGAAAAAGTTTTATCAAGAAGGTATTTTTGTAAAATTCAACATTCCTTACATTTATACTTAAAAAAATCTCGAATTTAAAATGATTTTCAGATTACAATAGGCTTAAAGAAAGTCTTCATGTATGAGTCCAAATAACTATTCTATACTGAGAGTTTACTGATAACCATATATTTGTGGTCCCAACAAATAACTTCAATCTCATTAGCATTATTAAGTCTGATTGTTAAACAAAAAATGCATTGATACAAACAGCGTTGTTTTATCAATGATACAACAAAAATATGTTTCAATGTCAATTATGTGACGTTTAACACATATCAAGTCCAAATCCAGGTGAAAGATGGATAAAAATATTTAGTTTAACATGAAATGGGAAATTAAAGTAATACGAAACCAGCTAACCTTTTCTTTGAAAGATCTATGAATGCCGACATAACAATGTTTTTGGAATGCAATATTATCAAAGAAATATGAAGTACTGAAGTTCGGAGATGATAGTCGGTAATCCTTTGATATTTTAATTGGCCCAAGAAATGCATGAACAGTTATAGTTGTGGTAGAGTTAACGAAACTGAGCATAGATATGGAAATCCGGCTCTGAATCAAAGAAGTTTTATGTTATTTTAACTTTTGACTAAAGTTGTTGGGATCAACGATGACCTGTGTATAAGTTGCATGCTAGCTCTATCATTAACGAGGGTTAATGTCATTTTGTGACAAAATCAGATTGCATGGTAACGCTAATGGGTAAAACAGAAAACAACAGGAATTTTGCTTCTAAGACATCAGCCTACACTCATGTGTGGATCTGGTTTAAACATGTGGTAAGATAAAACATCGCCGTAGTTCAAAATGTACACACACATTACACTTAATATAATGATATTGCCACCATTTTGTTTTCAATAAACTTAAGTAATTATTCTTAACGAAATAAAAAAGTATTTACAGTTTCGTATGACGAAAATGGTGTGTACTAACGAACTTGCGGTTAATTATAATTGTATTTAAGAAAGAACGATCTTTATCTTAAACCAATTTGGATTTTATTACAATGATGTAAAGGTAGATGGAAACATCATGTTTCGAATACTTTTATTTCATACGGCGATACGCCCTTAGAAAACTTATGCAGACAGTCTTATTAGCAACGGGTTCACATTGACTCACAAGTGTTATCTTGCTCGACAATTGTAATGGATTTCTAAAATCCAACTGATAGATGTGGTAATTAGACAGAGCTACAATTTGCTAACAGTAGATCTTAATTTTTTTTCGATCAATGATTTCAATCAAGCTTTATTTAGAGCTAGTCAAATTATGAAAAGAATAATGAATGCCGATATATAGCCAGACCAAATTTAGCCTACTCCTCACATTCCAATTACCAGACGTTTTTTGGACATTTTCAGTGATACCTTTTTGTTTAAACTTGTTTTAAACTGAATTTTTGACATCATATAATTCGGTCCATGCTCAGTACATTTATATACCAAGAAAAACTTATTTCAAAATTCAAAATTGGGTCTAAATCTCGTGAGGAAATCGTCCGTAAAATACAGACAAGCGACATATGAACTGGACGTTTGAGTCGGCTGAAATTGGAATCAAATTCCTTCTTAACTAAACACAATACGCTTACAATTATTTAGCAACTCGATGAAGTAACAATATATAGCATACTGTGCAAAACTTGAGTTAAAAACAACCATCACTTACTTCAAAATCTAACATTTTCGCCTCTTGTATATATGAAAATTGTGACAGCTGGGGCTGCTGTTCAAAGTAAGCCTACTGACTGGTAAACACTAATTTGGTAATAAATTCCATATTTCAATTTAAACGACCATTTTAAATATAACAACAGCAAAACAAGAGCAATATCATTAATACATGTTTGCATTCGATGCACATGTGTCTAAGAAATAACAGATCTAAACTAAAAGTCTATAAGTCCCAATGCCATTTTAGTTCAGAAAGAGACAACATTATTCTAATTTTGCATTGCGTATTCACAAAATTTCCAGATCAAGCTAAGATTTTAAGATGAACTGAATCAAAACTCGGAATAAAAAGTACAAGTCTGCATTTAACATTTTAGCGTGTGCTGTATTCAGGGGTGTGCATGTATATCCGTAGTTACGAGTAAACAATTCGATGGCGACGCGTGTAGAGGCTCTATACATTGTCAATTTGAATCAATGGTACCGAAATAATGCGTGTAATTCTCCCTAAAAATCTAATTGTAGCTTATCTATTTAGCAATCCAATTTTAAAGCACAAATAAAACAGACTATTCTAAATATCAAGTAACAATTTAGCCTAGTTTTAAAAGAGTCAACACCACACGGGGGCTCGGCACGTTGACGAAAGTTGAAAGAAAAAACAACTCATGACGGTCAACAAACCTTCGTTTTTACGCTATTTGTTATCGATTTCTTGAAACATAGATTATAAGACATTCATATTTTGCAGAACATGGATTAATTCCTTTTAAAAAATGCAATAGATCCAGTTAAATCGTGAGTATAAACAATGCAATAGTCACTGACGTGACACATGTACGCTAAAATTGACCTCGATTACGTTTGTGACGTTTACCGCAAACGACGTCAAAGAGCTTAAGGGCCCTAACATCGCGTTGCGCATCAAATATACAATAAATATATAGTAACTGATATGAAACATTTAAATTTTCATAGATCATAATTTTTCAATTCTGCCAAATTATGCCACATACACCTAGCTAACTAATTTTATCTGCCATTCCGATGACCATATTGGATTTTTGGAATCGCACAAGGATTACAATGTTTCAACTAAAAGATAGCAGATGTTTAAAGCATTTTTGTCATTCGACTCAAGAACAAGTTTTGCTAAGATCCATTTCACATGTATTTATTTGTATTTATGCTCAAAGACAACAATGCAGCATCAATTGGATTTGGAGTCAGTATGACGCTGTACAGTACAACCTCTCTTGAACAACACCCTGTGGTAGTAACTAAAGTGTGTTTTTGTTCAGAGGTTGTTGCACTACAGAAGTTAAATTCAATTAAAAATAAGGAAAACATCAAAAGCTGTTGTTGTGCAGAGGATGTATTCTGTAGAGGGCTGCTCTGCAGATATTATACTTATTCAATATATGTCATTTTCTTCATCCTTTCATGTTAAGTCATTCTTGGTGTTGGCGGGACCTATAAGCATAAGACTTCAAGAAAAAGTGGAACCTACCACAACAGAAATATAATAAGTTGTTCCAGCAGCCAGATCATTTATAACATAATCTAAGAAGAAATCAGAACTATTATATACCACAGTACCAAGTTCATCTTCTTCTGTAGATAAATATAATAAATATCTCTCTAATACACCATTTAATTCATCTGGTGTCTCCCATTCAACATTTATACTGAATGTACCTGGAATGATGAGAAAACATGCAAGAGTACAAATTAGAAAAAATAATACTTAATGATGACTTCAAAATTAAATCAAGATTTAGTGTCACCCAGCCCAGTTAGCTCTGTATGATTACGTGATTACAAATTAAGGGGTCAAGGGTTCAATTTCTGGGTGGTTCTTATATCCTTATGTGGAGTTTGGTTATGAAATATTTTCTTAAGCTGCTCTCTCAGTAATCTCTGCATCAAGAAAGGGAAGTGTTGGCAACTGGTAAGGATTTCTTCATAGCTCAAGGTTAAAAAGATCTGCACGCTTTGTTTGTAATGATTATAATCGTCACAGTAGTGTTACAGACATGATGAAAAGACTTGAATGGAAACCTTTAAAGGACCGACGACGAGACCAACGCCTGGCTTTCTTTCACAAGATTGTGTATGACCTGGTGGCCGTCCCCGCTAACAACACCTTGGAATTTAACCAAAGACAACAAAGGAACTTAAACTCTAAAACTGTAAAACAAGTAACTTGTAATACTGACTTATATATATTCTCTTTTGAGCCTCAAACTATCCGTGACTGGAATAAACTACCAGACTTTATCGTAAAGTGTCAAAACAATGAACATTTCAAAAGTGCTCTTTCTGAATATACATCGCGCCAATAACATCTATTACATCAAGTCGCACACCCCCCCCTCGATGATTTTGCTCATATAGTGAGACAGCTTCGAGTAAACATACAGATACAGATCTAGGTCTTCTCTCTGTACAAAGGAAGTGAGAAGAAATAGGCCTACTAACCCCTATTATAACATATATTCAGTATGTTTAATACCATTGTTACTCTATTATTGTTATTATGTTAATTGTTATTATTGTTATTATGTATGTACATTGTAAATGTCTGTGTGGACCATATTGAAAATTGGTTTACACCAAATATGTTATCCACAATAAATAAAGTCGTTATTATTATTATTATTATTATATTTTTTCTCACGCTTAAAGGATATTTAAAATGCTTTAACAGCAATACAATTGTAGGAAGGCTAAAGGCAAATGACATATTAATAACAGCTCACCCCTTCGTGATGTAGTAAGCTAAAGTTATACCTTCCTAACTATACACTTACCTAGAGCTGTTATAACAGGTGCCTTAACAAATGTAGGTCTCAACTGTGCTGTACTCAATGTAGCAGATGGTCCTGATGTACAACCAACCTGTGTACATGCTCTCAAGTAAAATACATAAGATGTGTATTCCTACAAAATAAATGAACCATGAAGTTATGCCTAGACTTAGTGATTATGAAACAAATCTATAGCTACAAATAACCAATTTTCTATATATCACTAATAATATGGCTGATAATTGTGACTAAAACGCTGCTGTAATTAGTGAGAATGATTGTGTCACCTTTCTTATTCAATTATTCTATAAAAAGGACAGGATGATAATTTGAACAACAAAAAACATGTTTTACTTTTGCCTTAATATTTTAGTTCATCTGCCACTATTTGATATAGTAAGTATGTGGTAAAAATGACAGAAGCACAAATGTCAAATACCAAAAATTATAGCACAATATTGATCATGCCTAAGTGTAAATGTGAAGTGGGTTTTCCCAAGACAATTTATAAAAGGAGGATTCAGAACAAAACCATTTGGAAGGACCCTGAAAAGAAAACTGTTTAGAAAGACACTGAACTGACCATAATGGCCAGGGACATGCTATTAGCTAAGAGATGGCCGGTAATACAGGTTTGGACTATTGGTAAATTAAGGAGCACAATGAAGACTTCAATGACCAAAAGATTAAAACACTAGTCACTGCAACACATGGCAGGCTGACAAATCCTGTAAAAATCAAAGCGCTGAAGGCACTGAATTTGTTCGGGTTTAAAAAGTAAAATGAGATTTCCGCTCCAACAACGTTTGTACACAAAGCACAGTTCAGTGATATTAGTTTGATAGGTACAACAGCATTGTTCTGGTTCAAAACACTTCAAACAATCAACCTATAAATACGGCAGGTTAACTGGACAGGCGAACACACTTTTGATTTGTTTTCGCACAATCACAACAAGTCAAGGAGGTCATTCTTAGAACAATGCAACAATTACTGCTCTAAAGATATCATTTATGCACATTTATTCTACTGCTTCTGTATGTAAAATAAATAAAATCTACAATTCAGACCTCATTCAAAGCCATCAATGACGATCTTTAAACTTTTCCTATAGAACCATTCTATTACATAAGACGATGTAACATCTCTACTGGTACAAACAAGGTGTCTTGACTGAATAGTTGATACCATTCTATTACATTATACCATGTAAAGATCTCTACTTAGATGCTTAACTCATAAGCTAATATACATACCCTTCAGTATAGACCGATTAACAAGTGTATTTCAGGAATTATTGCGCCTTTCATAGCAGCCGATCATTTTGGATTGCTCTATACTTATATACCGAGGGATTACTTCTGGATTCGGTAAATTTTCAAGGTCCATCTAGATATTTGATATTAGATATGCAGGTTTACAGGAGTGACTGTTCAGTAAATAAATTTGATCTCACCCACAGTTTTCAATTCATCAAAATATGTATAATGCCTCAGGTCCAGTAAGACTTGGTTTGGTCCAGTAAAATTTTAATCTTCACAGGACCTATTTTCAAGTAATAAACTGTTGAGGTTTGCAATGACTGAAACATTAATATTTCTTTATGTTACACATAAAAATACATACTCTTAATTCATTAGTCACATTATAAGAGCTCCCTCCACCCGTATACACTAGGGCACCATCCATGAACAAGAAGTACCCTGTTAATACACCATTAGGGGCCTTAGGTGGATCCCATGTTACATATATATTGGTAGGTCCAGAGGTTCCCCTTGGTGCTGGAACATCCTCAGGTACTGAAAGACATTGAGAAAATTTGATTAGGTAGGAGCCATTTAATTTCTTAACATCTTCTTTAATTATCTGTACATAGTAAGTTTTTCCCATATTAACATATCAGAAGTGGTTACCCAATTTAACAAAAAAATGTAACTGTGGTTGTCCCTGGTAAGATGCAAGCTTATGGGTCATAAGTAGGGCTGTGGATCGTTGAGCAAGCAGCGATCTGATCCGAACCAAGATTCATGTGTAGCGATTCACGAATCTAACCACAAATCATTTTTAAATGGCGAAACATACAGAAACCATGTTATGACAAAAATAAGTGAAGAATTACAACAGCTTTTATTATATGGAAACCATGTCTTCCAAACATTTCTTTTACCAGACGTTTTACGGGCATTTTCAATGAAAACATTTTTGTTTAAATGTGTATCAATCGAAATTGTGACACAAGATAATTCGGTCCCTACATAAATTAAAGTTACGGATCGTTTTCAGTGGTAATTAAAGTAAAATTGTTCTTTCATTTCTTTCCAAATTAGATCGCGATCTGACGATTTCAGAAGTGACGAATATTCATACACGATTTTCTGGTTGAGATCGCAAATATCCGAGTACTTGGATACTTGCAGCAGCTCTAGTCATAAGATCCTAGGTTTCAATACCAAGGATTTGGCAATGCTGCTTTTTCTTGAGCAAAAACTTGCTGTAATTTGTGATTGTTTCAGACCTACCAAAGTTTACATGGGTCATATGAGGGTTAACCAGCTTAACGGTGATTTCCTTGTTATTGTACAAGATAGTAAAGTTTGCTGATATATATATGCTAATATCAGCTTTAACTTATAACAATTCAATTGATAGGATAAAAATTTTAAGAGCATAAAGCTGTTACTGACAGAATAAACGATATATATTTTAATATGAAAAATTTACAGCCTATAAACACTGAGTTGAGAAATTACAAACACTATATGTCTGTGATTTAACACACATGCGATCATGTTCTAAAAATAAGACATTTTTTAACATAAACTTAACTACATTTAAGTAGAATGGCATAAAATTTCAACATGGAATAGTAGTAAAGTCAGGATGCATGGTTTGTATCATTCGGAACAATCTCGGCGATAACTGCGCAACACACATGTAGCCATCTTTAATCGCATCCCGCAACTTCATTCATCTCCGTAGGGATTACTTTTTTTGTAGGCTTACAACCGCACTACAATGCTGTAATTTTCTACATATTTATCAACCTAATATATCTGAGGGTTGATCGTCAGATTACGGAATCACACAAGTGGTTTTCTGAATGGGTTTGTATTAAATAAGGCTTGTCTAAATAGTGTAGTAATGATTCTTATTACTACATGACTTTTTGTACATAAAACATATCTATACTATTAAATTTGCGAGTTTCCTGTTTTGTGGAAGAAACTGCGCAGCTTTGAATAAATCTTTTGTTTGTCGCTGGAGCACATATATACCGGCATATCAAGTTGACAATTCTTTTTTGACAAAGCCTCTTGATATTTGCAAAAACTGCCAAAAATCAACAAAAAAATGGGTTTTTTTGTGTCTAAAAATAGATAAAACTAAAAATAGACACGTCAAACCAAACTCCCCGTAGCGGTTATCTCCCTTTATCAAATCAATAATTAAGTAGCAAAGCGTGACTTAAGCACTGTGAAGAGTTTGCTAAAGCCTGTGCTTGCATGGGCTCCCATCTAGTTTATATATATATTTATATATATATTTATATATTTACATATTAGACAAGGCTTGAAAATGAATTCAAGAATACATGTACATGTATATATTTACCTTCCTCTTTTGTCAGTATAATTAAGCCGTCGGGACTTTCACTGCATCCACCAGAAGTACATGCCACCATTTTTACACTATATTTTGTATATGGTATAGTCCCTGTCATATTACCTAGGGAAATAAAGTTAACATGATTTTTTAAATTTATTTTCCTTTAATAACTGATGATAAAATAGGAGGAATCGAGAGTGATCAATTCAGTCTTTACCAGAATTACTTTTGTCAGCACTAGACATTCAGTCAAGCAGAATGGAATTTTTTACTTGACCAAATGGTGTTATATCGAAATATGCTGTTCATATTAATGATTTAGCATATATCAAATAAAAAAAAAGTAAGGTAAAGCTTGCCATGAGCTAAACACTCAAAAAGTCTAGCGCGCTGTACTTTGACTGCTCTGTTTAAATTCTATTAATTGATACATAATAAAGTATTTTATGGATAATATTACGGTACAATTTCGATATTTGACATGATCATAATTCTTATTTAAAAAATAAGTTCAGGTCTTCGTTCCTACAGCACTCCAGTTCTTTGATTTATGTATGTGATTATGAAAGTTGTTGTCCTGAACAGTATAACATGATGCTACTGATAACTGAACTTGTCCTGAACAGTGTAACATAACACCACTGTTAACAAGACATTTCCCTAAAGGTATCGAAACATCACCTTTAAAGGGCCCTTAATACATCTCCAAAGGTGTCCAAAAATTTACAAGCCACCAAACTAGCTCAGTTGGTAGCACGCAAGTCTATTGATCAATGTGTTGCTATGGCATAAAACACAACAAAAAATAAATAAATTAATTTACAAAAGCCTCTTACCTTCTCTTTTGGAAGTATTTGTAAAGACAGCTTCGACAGGAGGTATTGTTTCATTATTTAAATTATATGCTTGTAGAATGAACTCTGAAAGCAGACCAGATGTACTAACTGGTGCCAACCATTTAAACTTAACAAAGGTGCCATTGTAATGATAGACTTCATAAGGGGCACTCACTCCAACTGGGGCTAAAATAAATACGAAATATATTTAAAAAATATGAAAACATTAAACAGTCTATGAAATTAGTGGATGTCCGGTTGCCTGGGACAACATTTATTTACTTCGGGCAACCTATAATTTCCAATGGGCAAGCAAAAAACTACTAACTAGTGTCACGGCAGGGTTTTACTTTGAACATTTTTTTAGGGGGTCACAATTTCCCCCTAGGTTTATGATTTGGGGGTCATTGGCAAATTTTGCGGGTCATACACCAAAATCTGTAATCACTTAATTTTACTAATAATATTGCCATTTTAAATGGGTTGCCTTGAAGTTTTGACACATGGGTGGGGTGTTTTATCTTACCATCTTCAACATACAACCAAGCGTGTTTACTAAGCCAGCTTATACAAAAAAAGGGTTTTTTTTGTATTTATTAATATGAATCATAGTAAAGTTAAACAGGGTATAATGCTAGTTGGTTTATCATAATTTAATTATGTGATTCTGGATATTCTGGGATTAATCAAAACACGACTTCTCCCCCACTTTAACAAAGACGATTTTTTTCCGAAAAAAATCTTTAATAAATGTCAAAAGAACAATAGTGTTACTGTTTATCTCTATAAAAGCTTATTATGCATGATTTAATATTGTTTCATATGTAACGAAATCGCTTAAACCAAACGAAGTAGTGCCGCCCGGCTAGCTCAGTTGGTAGCACGCAAGTCTACTGATCGAGGGGTCGTGGGTTCGATTCCCGGGCGGGTCATACTTTCGTGGAGCTTGGTCATGAAATTATTTCTCCCTACTACCAATGATTTTTAATTATGTAGGGCAGTTGTCAGTCACTAACGAAAGTATGTGCTTAGTAGTTGGTTAACAGCTAAATCCAGAGATTTAGCCTTTCCAGGAGGAGTGAGTAGGTTGGGTTCGAGTCCCGATCAGGCTGCATATTTTTTTTACCCTGCGACACTAGATAAAGCACTTGCTACTAAAATGACCTGTTCAAACAACCACATATTCTAATTTCGTAGACTGTTAAACATCAGATAAAGGAGTCGCCAAGTTATGTTTTACACGCTTGATTACTTTCGCATATGTATATACCATAAGTCTGGTACCTATGCATGTCAAATTACTTGGTCAGTTGAAAAACGCTTGTTATAAAATAAATGCTCCTTAAATGGCTTGGAATTCTGAATTTCGAGATGATTTCCAGTTTGTGGAGAAGTATGTCAGGATAATTACTTGTTCACATTATGGGGAGAAGGATATGTAAGTGACCAGATAGCTCAGTCAGGAGAGCACTTGCCCTGGGAGTGAGGGGTCCTGGGTTCGAGTCCCGATCAGGCTGCATATTTTTTTTACCCTGTGACACTAGATAAAGCACTTGCTACTAAAATGACCTGTTCAAACAACCACATATTCTAATTTCGTAGACTGTTAAACATCAGATTAGCCTGTTCATACTAAAACAAACAATAGACAGAAATCATCGTCACAAAACCAAGTTTTCCTATAATGTAATGAGGATATTTCTAAATTTATCAATTTCTTTGGTTAATCATATCGACTATAATTCAAAATGCCTTGTGTAACTTATAATATAATATTGCAGCAGGAATACAAATAGGTTCATAACTATTTTAATATTTTTCTTTCTCACAACTAGACCTATCACTCAATGTGATTAAATACCCCCCAGTGGTTGTTTGTGAAGAAATTGGTGGCTGAAAAATGAGCAGACAAGATTTTTCATCAAAGGACCATAATAAGCCATACCATCAATGAACTGTAACCAAAAAATGAATATGCACATGTCTGCCTGATATCTCCTGTATGTGTTAAGTTTGAATCAAATCTGTAAAATAGGTGCTGAGAAATTAAGCTGACAAGAAAAAGCTACAGACCAACCAACCAACTGACCCACCAACTGACCGACAAGGTTACTTCTATAACCCCCAACCAATTTTTTTTAGGGGGGGAGGGGGTTAAAAGCTTAAAGAAACAATAAATCTACAAGATAACTTACATCCTTCCTTAGTTCTACCATAACCCCAAGGACTTTTACCAGCCCCTGCATCATTTGTAGCTAATACTCTATATAAATAATCTGTTATAAAAAACAACAAGAGCATTAAACATAAATATAGGAAATAATGTCAGAGTAAAGATGGATAAAAAGTACAATTTATGATCTTTTTCCATTCTCCCTGTTTTTTTTTTGCCTTCTCTGAGAATAAATAGTTAAATATGCTGTGCCAGGAAACATGCATACAACTGATGCACCCCAACGCTTTCTTCTGTCTCCTTGCCTTTTGTCCATTTCTTGATCAATAATTTGTAATCCAAAATAATAAACATCTTCATCCATATAAGGATGTATGAACCCCTGATCACACTTACCTAATGAACTTGCCCCCTTCAACATTGTAACATCAATGCACTTTCCAACATGAAATTTTTTTGTAGAGTTTTAAACATCGTAGGGTCAAATTGTATAGGTCATATTACAGCGGTCAGTCAACCAACTCACCGTTCCTGGTAAGGCTTTATCTCTGGATTTTGCTGTTAACCAGTTACTTGGTACGTACCTGTCAGTGACTGACAACTGCCCATGATTAAAACTCAGAAGTATGAGCGAGAATGGCCGTAGAAATCATTTCAAGATCAAACTTCACACAAGTATGCCAAGACCAGGAATCAAACACACAACCACTTGTTCAGAAAACTTGCATGCTACCAGCTGAGATGGCCTGGGAGCTTTTAATATGAATACACTAACCAGTATAAAAATGTAATTCAACATCATATAAGATCATCTTTTAAATTATCAGAATGCATGAACACTCTGGCCCCTCCCACCCAGTAAACCCACCGCATCACTATAGTAACATGAATACACTTACCAGTATAAGAATGTAGTCCAACATCATATACAGTCATATCTGTACCATTATATACTTCAGTGATTAGATCATCCTTGCAATGATCAGGATGTTCATAATAAGGGGCACATCCATCCATGTTCATATTGACAACTTCTATAACATTCTCTAAGAATTCTAAATCATTAAATAATCCACCAATACGACCAAACCTTATATCTTTAAGACAACCGCCAAATGCTGCAAATGATGTTTTAATAAATAAGAATTAAAATCTCCAAATAAGTAAGAGAATATTTTACATTGAGCAATTTCAGTGTGGGAATCCCATTAACTTTATGGTTCCTAACACAGCAAAATTGACAACCACATCAACGAGTTAAGATGAAAGAGACAAGGTAAATGTTATTTATGCGTAACAGACTTTTATCAGACCTTGTGCAGTCTAAGCAGCACCCCAACCCCACAATGGTTCTAGTTTTCTAGATTACCTCAAGGTTTTGAACGAGTCGAGATTTTTGGAAGAACTTCGAAGTAAACTAGAAAACAAGAACCGCTGTGGGGTTGGGAGAACTACCGCTAGAAAGAGAATTTTGTGCTGCTGATAGACTGCACTTGGTGTGATAACAATCGGTTACATATAAATGTCATTACCTTGTCTTTTTCATCTAAACTTGTCGTCATAGAAACCATAAATGTCACATGATTCTCCACACTGAATTTGAAAGCCATAAATTAGGTGCGTGTCACTGGATAAATTTTCAACCTAATTTGAGCTATCCAGGTAACAAACATTCTGAAACTTGGCTGAAGGCCTAGTGAAAACTGTTCAACTAAGAGTGGACATAACATTGGCTATCCACCTGTCTAGCATTACTGTTACAGAAGAGAAAAGAACATTTGCCCACATCATGAAACATAGTACATGAGAAATATACTATTACAAAAAAGAAACAGGTGGACATTTATAGTTTGGTTGAATATTATCATTGTGAATAAGTTAAACATTTCACATGTGGTACCTGCAATCTTTAGCAGATGTTTTTTATTTTTTATTTGTATGAATGTTTTGTGAATTTAGCTACATTTTTTCAACGTTGACGCGTCTGAAATGTAATATTGCAAAAACTAAAAGTAACATTTGTAAATATTCATTACTAAACGAAAATGTTTGTCATTTGTCATGTTTTGCAATGTTCTGTCACCTTTTTAACTTAATCTTTTTAATACTACATGTGAACACCTCTACTGCGTCTGATATTAGATATTTGCAATTTATTACATATGCAATAATGGCCACAGATAATACAGTAATTTGTGTGCTCATTGATTTAAGGCCATGTCATACTGGAATTATGTTAAGCATCTGTGATGCATAGGTTTTAGAGTCCTCAATCCAAAAAAAATTTTGGTGAAATTTTCTTAAATAATTCTGTTGTTCCGAGATTTAATAACTGATTTTTCTAAGGAAATACTGATAGTTCCTTGTTTTTGTGTACTTGATTAATAAAAATGTGCATACATGTGTATGTTGTATAAACTTTTTTATAGAATTTCTTTAATCTCATATTAATGTCATAAACATTCATGCACTACCAAGTACTTATTTGTGTGAATACTAGCTAGAAAGGACATATGTTTTCGATTTCGGTTCGTGTGTTTTTGTGAATAGGTACCTAGGTTTGTCAAACTTGAACTGACGCTTAACAAAATGTTATATCACAATGATAATGAGTTACAGTTACTCAAACAAAATAAATCTCACCTGCAATGGGTAAATCCAATTTATTATTTTCAATGAAAGTTTGAGCCTCTGAACCCAATGGTATTCCACCTACATAGAATTCTGATGATGTTAAAACTTGTAAGTCTATGTTGGCATCACCAGACTCTTCCTCACCAATGTCTGTGACAGAGATAGAAGCCTTTTGTCCATGTTTGTTGAGTTCTATTATATACCATTTACTGTCACAGAAGTTTACACCTGGTTTATTAAATGTAACTGAACCAACCAGTAGACCATTGGCAAAAACAAAATGGAGAGCTCCATTAATTAAAGCACAGTAGAAATAGATTCCAGTACCACCATAAGCAAAGAATATAATCCCAGTATGCATCTGTGTACGAAAACCAAATTTTATAGTTTTGATATTTTCAAGTTGTAAAGTTGATGAAGGAAACCTGGCATATCCTGAAAAAAAAATGTAATAGCTAGTTATTTACATTGCCCTCCAAAAGTTCCTTCACACTTTCACAATTTACATTGTACAAACTAGAATTTCAAAAAGTTGTACAAGCATTTTATTGCTAAATGACTTTAAAGTTTGTTTTTTGAAATCAGTACATTTTTCCTATGAATATGGAATGACAAAAATACCTCAAAAATGATATTCGCTTATTAAGATACATTGACCATAGTTTTGGAGTCTGATAGATACTTTTCGCTGCAACTCAAAAAATAATCAATAGAAAATCCATTTTCTTTGCAAGAATAATGAATAAAATAAATAATGATATAATCATTCTTCAAACTTGAACTTAGAAATTGTAGCAATTTAAATTATTGTACTGTGAAGAAACTTTTGGAGGGCAGGGTATAAAAAAGTCAATAAAATTTATTAGATTTATTAGTCGAGATTTGGTGATGAAGCCCTTTCACTGAATTTACAGATATTACACATGGTCATCAAGCTATTAGAATCGGTCTATCAATATCCTGGGCAGGTCTTGAACTCTGGGCGATCTACCTCAGATTTAAATTTATTTACTGCGTAAAATTACTTTCTTCAAAATCAATAAAACTTTTATGGTGTTTATTTTCAAATTAAGGGGATTCAGATGGCATGGCATATTTAAAAGGGGAAATTGTAAACAAAATTTCATTATTTATTTATATGCTATAAAAATGCTAAAATGCACTCAACAGTACAACATTAAAAAAAACACAGACGCTTTTGCAAGAACAAAGAGGAAACACATGCTTTTTGGGAGGGAATGGAGCCAAAAAGCAGTCAAAAATGACCAGTAAAAAAGAGCACTGCTTGATATAAAAAGAAAGTAAAGCATACCTTGTCCCATGAAATGATATCCTTTATCAAGATTGATAGGACATCCCTCCCAGTTAAGAAAAGCAAGTTCATTATGTATAGCATCATTCCAACTTAATGACTTCCATATTTCCATTGGATATTTCTGCTGCATGATCTGAATATCTCTAATACAACCTTGAAATGAATGCTCTATCACCTGTAATATTTAAATATAAAAAAACACTTTAGTAGATTTCAGGGCTCGAATTTAAGCTCACATACTCACAAAATGCTAGTGGAATTTGAAAATTGTGAGTAACTTCATTTTTAACTCGCAATTTTTCGTGAGTTGAAATAGCCAAAATACTTCTAATGAGGCTCAAACCAACATTAAATTGACTAGATAGTATCAGTTAAAGATTCAGAGTAAAACATGTTTGATATTTTTTGTTTATCCAACAGTAACACCTTTGATCTATCTATGGTCAATAATACTTGTTTTTATATTGCATATATGATAAGTTACTATGTATGCTATTAAACTTTGAAGAAAAAAATGCGAGTGATGTTTTTCAATTTGCAAGTTATAAAATCATCTAGCAACATTTGCAAGTCCAATTTTTTGTTAAACTCGAGCCCTGGTTAATATACTAATCTCGACAGACTGACCTGTCCATAAACAAGCATATAACCTTGAGGTCATGTAGTTTTCAAAATCAATGTAATACTATGTACTAATTTGCAGCAGACATGAAAACTGTCTTGAAATTGTAAAGTCATATAAAGATATCATGCAGTCCATGGGCAAAGCAAATGTCAGCTGAACGTGACCCCGAATATGAAGTAGTCAGATCTAAAATAAGCGAGTGCACAAGTGTGCAAGTGGACAATTTTAGATCATGTTTGAATCAGATTGGCACATTCTGATGTCTCTCAATTCCTCCCAATCACTTTCACAATATGCCCAAAACTTGAAAAATAAAAGATAAAGTGAATTTCATTGAAGATTTCCAATCCAAATGAAAAGACTGGTGTGATGCAATATATTTCAATATCACCAGCAGTATTTAAAGTTTTTATAGTTTTCTATTGTAAGTGCCTGATCAAATTATCATAAGACTGTTCAAGATATGAAATTCTGACAACACATAGAATACAAAAATGTTAAACATGCATCTGATGAGAATGCCTAGACAACAAAATGTTTGTTTTGTTGGGTTTAATGGCACATTAACCAAAGAAGGTTACACCATGGTTACACTATTAAGTCTAAATTGTCAAGTCTTAATACTTACCAGTGATTAGGACAATCAAGAGCACCGCTAAGCCGAGCATTATATGCCCGAAAGTGTTGTTTTTTTAGTTAAGTGCTCCGGAAACTGTTTTCAGTTTTAAGGTGATAGTGACCTTGACCTTTGACCTTGTGACCCCAAAATCAATAGGGGTCTTCTACCTCATATGGACAATCATCATATGAAGTTTGAATATTGTGGGCCAAATGGAACTTAAGTTATGCTCCGGAAACCAAATTGCTAACAGACGGACGGACACCAGGGGGTATAACATAATATGCCCGAAATTCTTTTGGGCATATAAAAAGGATAATTTACATTTTTACATTAGAGATACAATCAAGAATTAATATTGTATATGTGAAAATACATAATTATTTATCATTTTAAAGATATTTAACACTGAAAATCAATTATCTGTTAAAACATGTATGAACAATGATGAAACAAGTAAATCTGTGAGCTAATGCTCACTAGTGATACCCCCGCAAAAATCTAAAAATATGCCACAAACAGGAAGTAGATGAGCAAGGAGCATGAAATCACTTTACACCACATGGGACTATGGGATGAAGCAATATGCAAAGTATTAGACTGCTGCATGTTATAGTTGCTGAGAAAACTGCGACGGAAATTTTGTAACGGACGGACAAGGGTAAAACAGTATACCCCCCTCTTCTTCGAAGCGGGGGTATAAAAATACTAAATGATTATTAATGAACAAATGATGTACAATGCTAACACTAGAACCAAAAATGTCATGGCAACTTTACACCCATTAAAATTAACTAGGAATAAACTTCATGCCAATATAATTTCCACTAGAATGCATACTTGAGGCACTGGATTTCTGGATTTTTTGTGGTAGTTTTAAAAAGTTGCCCATATCTTTAACTGCAAGCCGCGGCCGCGTTTAAGGAAACACAATCAGGTACAATGTATGATTAAGGTACATGGAATAAAACATTATTTCAAGTCAAAATATTGTAACATAGTGGCCTCATACATGCACTCTGATTTATAATTTTGATTTGATGATTTGTAATATTGATTTAAATGATTATCTTCAAATTTATTCGACATGGAAATGTTGGAATGTTGCGACAAGTATAAGTTTCAAAATTAACCGAGTTAGAACACACATACATGTTTATTTATATTTGGCGCTGAAGCAAATCAATAACCTCTTGATCTCACAGATGTTAGTGAGATGTTTATTAAATAGTAATTTAGATGTTGTTACTATTTGGACATATACTGACAACCTTGTAGCAATATTTAAGTACATTATATCAAAATTAGTCAGTTGGTACAAACAATATAGCTATGATTTGGCAAGGCCAAACAATATCTTGGCATGAGTTCCGTGAGAACTGCGTCAAAGTATAGTTTGTTAAAACTGTATAGATTGGTCCTACTAAGTTATTAAAATTAATTTTATTGGCTTAATTAAGCTACATCCTACTTGTCAAAACAATTAAACATTTTGCATAAAAATAGAACTCATAACTTGTGAGATGTGTTGTGCTTGAATGAGCGCTTAAGTATGCTTGATAATTGTTAACGTTGTTAGGAGTTGTTAAAATTAAATAATGAAAAATATTAATTAAATTTAAATTGAATTGTATAACTTTGGAAAGTTTTAACATTGTGAAATTAAAATACCACTATACGATCATGAACACTGTGTTGTTATTATTACTCAAATATAACGTCTTATGTTACAAATTATAAATTAACACATGCTAACATAGGGTTATGTTACAATATTTCAAGAACAGAGCACATAATTGGATTTATCCAATTGTGTAGCCTCGTTAAATAAAGTCTTTATAATTATTATTATCATTATCATCATCATCATTGACATCATCATCATCACCATCACCATCATTATTATTATCATTATTATCATTGTAATTATTATTATTATTATAATCTACAGTTAGCTATTGTCAGTCTACCTTATATCAGAATAAATTACATTTCCTATCATATGAATTAAGGTAAGATGGTGCATCATGGTTTATGCTTGTATACAAAAAAGGGGCCATGAGGAAGTACTTGAAATGGGGCAGTTTTGCGATGGGTTTATATTTGTACGGTTTCTGCAACATGAGGTTAAATGTTACTTAAAAGACAATGTTATGACAAAAAAAACTTCAATTAATGTATAATACAAAATTACAGAAGGTAGAAACAAGAATAGATTACATGTAGTACAATGGTATGAAGGTTTACAGGGTAAAGGAAAACAGAATACATTTCTTTCACATACAAATCATTCTCGTACCCAGAGTCTAGAAGGATTCTCAATAGATCGAGAATCTTGATAACCTCGGGGTATGAGAATGCATATAAATATATACAAGACAGGTTGATGGATCAAAGCAAAACTAGTTAATATCCTTCTTTGTTTACATGTAGTCAAACTAGTTTTGCACAAACCCATTGACAAAGAATAAATAACATAAACATACAACAAAAAGAGGGTCCAGAGAACCCTGGACCTCACACATAAAAGTGAGGTATTACAAGCATTTGACACATTTTTTGAACATTTTCATAATTGCAGTGGGTGTTGTTCAAAAGGGGTTGTAATGTAGTAGGAAAACTTTGTGACCCCTGGGGCAGGGCTAATTTTACCCCAAAGGTATACTTATATAATACATTAAAGGTACCTTAAGATGATGCCACATGCCAAATATGGAAGCTTTAGGGCACGCTATTTTAAAGAAATATTAACATTTTCTAATGTAACTCTATGTAAAACTTGTACCCCCAGAGGCAGAGTCAATTTTGAGATTTTTGAGACCTTGAGGTGATAGCACATGTCATGTATGGAAGCATGCAAAATGTCTTAACCAACCAATATCTATGTATAGATATGTGTTGGCAGCGAAGTAACGCTTCTTGGTATACATTTAGGTGCTTCTTTACTATATCTTTCTTATATTTGCAACCACTTAAAAGATTCATTTCAAACTTCATACATGTTTATAGGTCAACTATTGGAGGTCAAATACTCTTCCATGGGTAATACGGCCGCGGGTACCAGGGGACAAATTTTCTACCCGTCCCAGCCCTTCCAATGACCTATATAGTACCGAACTCCTACTAAAGTAACTATCGCCAGCAAATGATCATGCAACATTAAGAAAACGTAATACCTGAAAAATAACTGAGGAAGGCACCATTATTAGGGTTCGCCTGACCTGATAACGAAAGTGGTAAGGGGTAGGTAATCCAGACTATTACTGGATTTGATGGTTTAAAATGATAAAACTTTCAGTAGGCTGTCTACTACATTTATGTCTACTGGATAGGGTATCACATAAAATATTAAGTAGGAAAAACATACAAGATATTGGAAAAGACTGGGTCATAATTGTAATAGGGGTATGGTAGGATAAGACACAAAGATACATAAAGGGTACACAAAGAGGACAAAATTTGATGTATGGGTTTTTAGGAGTACAGGGGCAAGCAGGCATGAACACTAATATTGTCTATGTAATACTACCGTTAAACGAGGGTCAGCTTGATATCGATGGACAACAAACCCTCGAGGTAAGCCGCCCACATATACCCCAGTATTTGGGCCAACTACAATCCCTGTAGCACAGGTGCTGGTCTTAGATCCTAAAATAATATAAAGTATGTAATTTATAGCAATAATTTATAAATCATAAAAATCTAGTTAATCTGTTACACTTACTTTGAGCCTTGGATCGTTACTCTTTCTTCTTATTTCAAAATCAGCCGGTAAACCACCAATATATACACCAGTACTTGGTCCTATGATAGTTCCCTGAGCACAAGAACTTGTCCGTGTACCTTAAAGCAATCTTATACATTTATAGCACAGGTACATAATATTTCATAGGTGAAAGTTGAAAAAAACTTGAAATTTCTGATTTTTGTGATTTCATGGGCTTTTACCATACTTCTACAAATCCATGCTTTTACACCAAAAAGGAAGCCTAGCTCGGATCCAATAAAATCTGATATTTTAAGACTAGGCCTGAACTCTTTTATTCAAAAATATTAAACATCATACTCTCATCAATCAAAGTATTGACTTAAAGGAAAATAGTGTTTTCCTTACTTAATTCTAGGAATGTAAATAATTGTCATCAATACAAATGTATATGTGACAAAAAATTAATGAATAAAAGTACACCTAACACTGAAGCTGACCATACAGTGCCCTCCTTAAGTCCTAGGACAAAACCCTGGTTTTAGAATTGATCTAATTATATTTTACCTTATAAAAAGAAAGAAACATCTGAACAAATTCAACAAGAGCTCCGCTGGCGGGGCATTATACGCCCGTGTGCAGTCCATGCTGTGTTCTATCTCATATGAAGTCCCTGTGACCTTGACCAATGACCCCGGGATCTCAGAATTGGTCCCATCCTTAACTGGAGGGCTATCCAAAGCAAAGATTGAGAGAACCTAGGTACAGCCATGGTTGAGTTATCACCTGCACAAAGTTTTCCCATACAAACTTCCAGTGACCTTGACCCTGGGGCCTCAGAACCAAGTTTTCACCCTTGACCCAAAGAGTATTGATACATAAAATTAGGTAATCTTAGATAAAGTTGGTTGCTGGACAAGGTTTTTCCTCATGATTTCCTTGTGACTTTGACCTTTGACCCAGGGGCCTAAAACCAAAGGGGCATATGCTAGACATTTAGGCTAACCTTAAATGAAATTTGGTGAACCTAGGTACAATCATTATTGAGTTATTGTCCTGAAAATGCTTCAATATAAATTAAGTCCCAGTGACTTTGACTTTTGACCCTGGGGTCTCCAAATCAAAAGGGAACATCCTCTACCAAAGAGCTATCAATACATTACTCCTTGACAAATGGGCTGATCCACATAAAATTTGGTTAACCTAGGTACAATCATTGTTTAGTTATTGTTTGGACAAGGTCTTTCCATATGATGCCCCTGTGACCATGACCTTTGACCCAGGGGCCTCAAAACCAATAGGGAACATCCTTGACACATGGGCTACCCTCACATAAAATTTGGTGAACTAATTTCATGTTACTTATTAAATATAGCATTATTTCCATTGTTTGCCATTTTGACTTAATTAACATATTGATTGAACAATTGAAGTCTCTGCTTGGTAATTTGATATCTACTGGTTGAAGGTTTGAATTTGACCCTGTTACCCTAAAACTGAAAAGGCACATCCCTTGTCCCTTAACACAAGGGCTACTCTCACATGAAGTTTGGTGAACCTAGGTACAGTCATTGTTGAGTTATTACCCTGACAATGTTTTTCAATATGATGCCCCTGTGACCTTGACCTTTGACACAGGGGCCCCAAAACCAATAGGGCACATCCTTGACACTTGGGCTACTCTAACATAAAATTTGGTGAATCTAGGTACATTGGTGGTTCAGTTATTATCTGGACAAAATTTTTCCATATGATGCCTCTGTGGCCTTGACATTTGAACCTGGGGCCCTAAAACCTATAGGGCACATCCTCGACACAAGGGCCACTTTCGAATAAAATTTTGTGAACCTAGGTACAGTCATTGTTGAGTTATTACCCGGACAATGTTTTTCAATATGATGCTCCTGTGCCCTTAACCTTTGACCCAGGGGCCCCAAAAACCAATAGGGCATAATCTTGACACATGGGCTACTCTCACATAAAATTTGGTGAACCTAGGTACATTGGTGGTTCAGTTATTGTCGGGAAAAGTTTTTCATGGTTTGCCATTTTAACTTTATTAACATATTTATTGAACATTTGAAGTCACTGCTTAGTAATTTGATATCTTCTGGTTGTAGGTTTAAATTTGACCCAGTTTCCCAAAACTGATATGGCACATCCTTGACACATGGGCTACTCTCACATGAAATTTGGTGAAACTAGGTTCAGTCATTGTTGAGTTATTACCTGGACAATATTTTTCCATATGATGCCCCTGTGACCTTGACCTTTGACCCAGGGGCCCCAAAACCAATAAGGCATATCCTTGACACATTGGCTACTCTCACATAAAATTTGGTGAACCTTGGTACATTGGCGGTTCAGTTATTGTCCGGACAAAGTTTTTCCATATGATGCCTCTGTGACCTTGACCTTTGAACCTTGGGACCCAAAAACCTATAGGACACATCCTTGACACATGGGCTACCTTCACATATAATTTTGTGAATCTAGGTACAGTCATTGTTGAGTTATTGTCCGGACAAGGTTTTTCAATATGATGCCCCTGTGATCTTGACCTTTGACCCAGGGGCCCCAAAACCAATAGGGAACATTCTTGACACATGGGCTACTCTCACATAAAATTTGGTGAACCTAGGTAGATTGGTTGTTCAGTTATTGTCAGGACAAGTTTGTTTCCCATATGATGCCCCTGTGACCTTGACCTTTGACCCAGGGGCCCCAAAACCAATAGGAAACATCCTTGACACACGGGCTACTCTTACATAAAATTTTGTGAACCTAAGTACAGTAGTTGTTGAGTTATCGTCCGGACAAATTTTACCTATTTTAAGTCCCAGTGACCTTGACCTTTGACCCTGGGGTCTCAAAATCAATAGGGAACCTCCTTAACCCAAGGGCTATCCACACATAAAATTTGAGGAACCTAGGTACATCCTTTCTTGAGTTATCATCCGGACAAGCAATTGTCCACGGACGAATGGACGGACAGATGGACAACATCATAACATAATACGTCCGTTTTTTCAAAACAGGCATATAAAAACTTACAGTTATAAGTTAATTAACATATAATTCAAGCTATGTTACATGAAATTGCCTAAATCAAAGTAAAATTACTTGCAGACTGAAAATCGATTTTTTCAAAATTACATTGGTTCAAGAGATAAAGGTGAGCATCAAATTGATTGATCAAAATAACAAGAACTTGTTTCACATTGAAGCTTAATAACAAATGTGCACAGAAAACCAAGTCACACATCTAATGAAAATTGAACAAATTTTTATTTCAATACCTACCTTGTGCTTTAAACATATAAATAAAGCTAGATGGTTGTTAAATAAACAAAGTTCTACATAGTTGTTTAATGATCAAAGTTCTACATAGTTGTTTTATGATAAAATATCTACATAGTTGTTTTATGATAAAATATCTACATAGTTGTTTAATGAACAAAGTTCTACAAAGTTGTTAAATGAACAAAGTTCTACATAGTTGTTTAATGAACAAAGTTCTACATAGTTGTTTAATGATCAAAGTTCTACATAGTTGTTTAATGATCAAAGTTCTACATAGTTGTTTAATGAACAAAGTTCTACATAGTTGTTTAATGATCAAAGTTCTACATAGTTGTTTTATGAACAAAGTTCTACATAGTTGTTTTATGAACAAAGTTCTACATAGTTGTTTAATGAACAAAGTTCTACATAGTTGTTTAATGATCAAAGTTCTACATAGTTGTTTTATGAACAAAGTTCTACATAGTTGTTTTATGAACAAAGTTCTACATAGTTGTTTAATGAACAAAGTTCTACATAGTTGTTTTATGATAAAATATCTACATAGTTGTTTAATGAACAAAGTTCTACAAAGTTGTTAAATGAACAAAGTTCTACATAGTTGTTTAATGAACAAAGTTCTACATAGTTGTTTAATGATCAAAGTTCTACATAGTTGTTTAATGAACAAAGTTCTACATAGTTGTTTAATGATCAAAGTTCTACATAGTTGTTTAATGAACAAAGTTCTACATAGTTGTTTAATGATCAAAGTTCTACATAGTTGTTTTATGATAAAATATCTACATAGTTGTTTAATGATCAAAGTTCTACAAAGTTGTTTAATGAACAAAGTTCTACATAGTTGTTTAATGAACCCAAGTTCTACAAAGTTGTTTAATGAACAAAGTTCTACATAGTTGTTTAATGAACAAAGTTCTACATAGTTGTTTAATGATCAAAGTTCTACATAGTTGTTTAATGAACAAAGTTCTACATAGTTGTTTAATGATCAAAATTCTACATAGTTGTTAAATGAACAAAATCCTACATAGTTGTTTTATGAACAAAGTTCTACATAGTTGTTTTATGATAAAATATCTACATAGTTGTTTAATGAACAAAGTTCTACAAAGTTGTTTTATGAACAAAGTTCTACATAGTTGTTTAATGAACAAAGTTCTACAAAGTTGTTTTATGATCAAAGTTCTACATAGTTGTTTTATGATAAAATATCTACATAGTTGTTTTATGATAAAATATCTACATAGTTGTTTTATGATAAAATATCTACATAGTTGTTTAATGAACAAAGTTCTACAAAGTTGTTTAATGATAAAATATCTACATAGTTGTTTAATGAACAAAGTTCTACATAGTTGTTTAATGATCAAAGTTCTACATAGTTGTTTTATGATAAAATATCTACATAGTTGTTTTATGATAAAATATCTACATAGTTGTTTAATGAACAAAGTTCTACAAAGTTGTTTAATGATAAAATATCTACATAGTTGTTTAATGAACAAAGTTCTACATAGTTGTTTTATGATAAAATATCTACATAGTTGTTTAATGAACAAAGTTCTACATAGTTGTTTAATGAACAAGGTTCTACATAGTTGTTTTATGATAAAATATCTACATAGTTGTTTAATGAACAAAGTTCTACATAGTTGTTTAATGAACAAAGTTCTACATAGTTGTTTAATGAACAAAGTTCTACATAGTTGTTTAATGAACAAGGTTCTACATAGTTGTTTTATGATAAAATATCTACATAGTTGTTTTATGAACAAAGTTCTACATAGTTGTTTTATGATAAAATATCTACATAGTTGTTTAATGAACAAAGTTCTACATAGTTGTTTAATGAACAAGGTTCTACATAGTTGTTTAATGAACAAAGTTCTACATAGTTGTTTAATGAACAAAGTTCTACATAGTTGTTTAATGAACAAAGTTCTACATAGTTGTTTAATGAACAAAGTTCCACATAGTTGTTTAATGAACAAAGTTCTACATAGTTGTTTAATGATAAAATATCTACATAGTTGTTTAATGAACAAAGTTCTACAAAGTTGTTTTATGATAAAATATCTACATAGTTGTTTAATGAACAAAGTTCTACATAGTTGTTTTATGATAAATATCTACATAGTTGTTTTATGAACAAAGTTCTACATTACATGTATTTGTTTCATGAACTGAAGTTCTACATTCAAAGTGCATGGTGAATTATATCAAAATATCAAGCCTCAGTTTATTTAACATGGCAAGCATTTTTACACTTTATATTATAAAGTAATACAGAAAACTATTTTCCTAATTATATCTGATTTTGACTTTTAAATTTTATAATGTCAAACAGAAACTTAATAGATAAAATAATACTTTAAACAAGCTAAACGGTAGTTTACTATCCCTTTTAGAGACTTAGTTTCAATTTGAATTGAACAATTTTGAACAATGTCACAGCACTGAATATGTATATATCAAAAGGGCAGGTACAATTGACAACCACTAAAGACACTATATTAACATAAGGATGAGACACAAAATCATTCTACATCCTACTTTATTTACATAAGGTTAGACTATTATTGTGCTGACCCATTGATATGTGTATCTTGTGTTTTTGATGGTTTTGAACTCATCTGGCTGCCTTTAAGATATACAGTCATTCCTGTCTAAATAGTTCCTAGCATTATGTACTACCCTGCCTATAGCAGCCAAGCAAAAAGTCATGTTTAATTGTACTCTCAAATATCAGTAAAGCACCGGGTCCCATCTTTCTACAGCATTCATTCTGCTCTTCACATGTCTGGCGACTTAATAAATAGCTAATTGCTAATCAAGCTGATAAAACTTGATTTTTATTAGATAATAATAGTTGAAACTTGATCTCACCTGTCCATACATTATCAATAGATATATAGGCTACATTTTCATCTCTCCAAGCAATCATTTGATGCCATACATTATCATTGTATCTTAGACCTTCATCATTTGTTGGTGTAACAAATGAAGCACACCCTGATAAAACAATTACATACATTGATAGTTTGTGAAAAACTGACCTGAGACAGAAATACTATTTAAATATCATTCTTAAATAGATCGATAACACAGAACAAAGAACAGAACAGAGGCCTGTTTAATTACCCCGAACATTCTGTAATGTTCTGTAACGTAAGGGTCGGGACAACTCAACCCAAAGACAACTTAACCTGAGACAAATCAATTACCTACTAACGAGTTGACATGTTTTCAATGGGTTGAGTTGTCTTCGAGTTGAGTTTTCCCATATGTAATGTTAGCTAACAGTCATTACTGAACACGCTGCAGATAATTTATTTCAGTAATGTACACAATAGTATCTAGTTACAAATGAATGAATATAGACAATGTAAAAGTCACGCAACACACCATTCGGAACTACCTCGGCGATCATCTACGAAGATACACCTCGGATATCAATCGTAGTAGAAATACAACAAAGTTATGAGGTCAGGCAATTAACCTCATAGGTTAAGTAGCGCCGATGTAAACAACCAACATGGCAGATCATTTTGCAAAAAGTATCGAGTACATAAAAATGTTTGAAGATCAACTTTGATTTGAGTGAATATCAGATACAGGCATTGAAGAGCTTTAACTGCCCATAATCGTCCGTCATTTTTGGTGTGTGTCAGCGTTCCAAATGTCGGGAAACGAGGCTAGATTCTATGATGGAACTACTTTCGCTACTCGTGATATACGAGGTGTATTTGCGTGGAAAATCGCTGAGGTAGTTCCGAATGGCAACACACAACACCTAAAACACACACACAAACATTCATACATTCTCACTCACCCACCCATTCATACATTCAAATTAAACTGGTAAAAATATTGCAGTTAGGAAAGCATGTAATATATTAATCTGGCTAAGGTCAATTTGCACAAACTGTACATGTGAATAAAATACAAATTTATATCAAACTTTAGAAGCAGTACATAAAAACTTACAATTTTCATCACAGTACAATTCACCTCTATGAAAAAAAACTTCAAACAATACAAAACTAGTCACAGTAAAATCTATTGTATCACTGCACAATTTGTACAAGAAATGTCACATATTGAGGACATTTCAGGGCCACTGGTTGCCTTCAGGTTTGATAAATTCATACCTAAAACTACCAAATTACCCATATGATTATAACTAAAACCAAACCACTAAATTTGCAGACTCATATGAACAAGTAAATCTGTGAGCTAATGCTCACTAGTGATACCCCTGCCAAAATCTAAAAATATGCGACAAACAGGAAGTAGATGAGCAAGGAGCATGAAATCGCTTTACACCACATGGGACTATGGGATGAAGCAATATGCAAAGTATTAGGCTGCTGCATGTTATAGTTGCTGAGAAAACTGTGACGGAAATTTTGTAACGGACGGACGGACGCACACACGCACGCACGGACAAGGGTAAAACAGTATACCCCCCTCTTCTTCGAAGCGGGGGTATAATTATCAATTTGAAGATAAAACCAACAAAAACACAGAAACAAGATGGCCCTATCAGTAAATTGACCTAAAAATTAGGAAGATAAAAAAATGATTCTGATAAACTTTGGTTTTGTACATGTCTGATATAGACTTTCTTTGAAAAATAAATTTATAACAATAATATTGAAGCAAAAAAGCAGCACAGCATTTCTATAAAGATATATAACATCACACAGCACATCTAATATTCAAAATGTCACATCTAAAAATTTCACAGTCAAACGCTCAAACCTTTATCTTAATACCTTTATAACCATCAACCGTTAAAACAGCATCTAGATTATTGAGTCTGGCTGTGAGATAATGCCATTCATTATCAAAGAATGTAGGAAATCTGTCTGTGCTTGGATCAACTTCTAGTGTGATCCAGGTTTCACAATCTGCAGGCAACAGTATTACATGTATACCATTTACATGGATAAATGTGCACAGGTTAAAAAAATCAGCAGCTCTTACAAAAGAAAAGACATGTTTTAAGGTCCCAAAATTTTCTGAATTTTAGGACATGTTTAAAATGATTCCAGAACTCACATGGACTCTTAGTACGAAGATTAACTAATTCTGACGACTTTTTGAGCTTATATTCATACTTTTTGCGTTTAACTTATCGCTTGTATGTTTTTTTTTGGCTACATAGTACATGTATACTAGCAATTTTCAAAATCCACTCGCATTTTGCGAGTATGCGAGCTTAAATTCGAGCCCTGGCTAAGTATTTGTAAGGTAAAGACCTATCTAAATTTTATCACTTCTGTAAATATCTTTATTAGATGAAATATTTTGTTATCCTTACATAGGAATTCAATGATAAAATCTGAGGATTCCAACTGTAAGGACCTACTTACCAATTGGATTGCTTCATATTTTATCAGGGAAAGATAACTGACTAAAGTCCCTAATTGTTCTGTGTACACTAGAGCTGCAACGATTCGATTCGATACATCGAAACTCGACTGCGAGGGCGGCAATTCGATTTCGATTCGGGACCCACAAATTTCGATTCGATACTGACCTTTAAACATAAGTTATAAGCATAAAAGCAAAAGGGCACCTAAAAGACACTAACTCCCCGCAACGGTTATTTCCCTTTATTAAATCAAGTAGCAAGGCGTTATCTGCAGTATATTAAGAGTTGCATATTCTGATACAATTTATGTTTCATGTTGTATATATAGATACGTTTTAGTTGATATTACATTAACGATACATTTTCGGGATCTTTATATTCGTACCCAGTCCATTTCGTACTTAAAGAAGCAATCTTAATTTAGCAGATTTTCGGGTTTCATGTGAATTTAATTTGAGTAACACTTTTATTTTATCAATAATAAATAGTTTTAATCTCAAATAAATGTATAAATGCATATTTGGAGTAAATTATTCTAATATACGAATCGAATCGAAAAAAATCGAATCGAAAGAAAAAATATCGAATCGCATCGAATCGACTTTCCGGTGAATCGTTGCAGCTCTAGTGTACACACATAGTGTTTCAATTGTGTTACACAAAGGAACATCTGGTACAAACAAAGTTTTTTCAGCTGGAAAAACCCCATCAGCTTGAGTTCTGAATCACGTTTCTGATGATGCTGAATCTCAACTAACGTGGAATATTCTGAGAAATCCTATCTTCAAGCATTAAACAATCCTTCAGTCAAAACATTTTGATTATAACAAAGAGTAACTTACCTTGTGGATCAAACAAGAACCATGGTCTACCAGATTTAAATTGTAAAGCAACAAATTCTCCCTGTTGACCTTCCGACGCAGCAAACAGTAACAAACCTTCACGTTTTCTTGTTCTAAACCAAAATCTTATCCCTGGAAAAAAGGCAAGAAACATGTGAGTAAAAAAGTAATTGTACTTAATAGTCTAAGTTTCATGCTGATGGACATTAACCCTAAACTGGTCAATCCTGCATTTTTACTTGTCTGGACCCCCCCCCCTTCAAAATGGCCTCCACAGCTTTGAAATTGGTGTTATTTAACTGGATTTAGTAATTTCACTTTAGGTAAGTTGCCAGAAAAAAATTTCAGGGTCATTTAGTGCAGAGAAATGGTGCAAAATGCTGATAAGAAAACATGAAATACACCTGGCACTTTAGACCTCAATTTTGGAAAATATTACCCAATTTACCTTTTTGAAATGCAAAGTTGGGTTAGGTAGTACATGTATAAGCAAAAATTGCATTTTTGCCCTCTTTGCTCTGCCCCAGCATTGCCATGGTAACTGGGAACTTGGTTGTTCTGAAAGACGGTCAGCCAGGGAACAACTTGGCCAAGTTGCATATCTGTATGTTAATTAGTAATGAAATTAGAGCATCTTGAAATAGCCCTAGCGCATAATGGTGAAAACATGGCTACTTTTCACACATGTTGCAACCAGCAAGGTTTAATCAACTTTACAACTATAACCCCATGGTCTTCAGGCTACTGATATCTATTAACCAATGACTGTGGAAAGGTCTTTATACCATTGATATAAATTTTGCTAATCTTTTACCCTTATTCAAGTATTGTCGAAATATGAACATACCACTAACATATGAAAAATTCATGCAACAGTTAGGTAACTGTTATTGAAAAGTATTTAATTGTAACATGGGATTTCATAGGAAGAAGATTGGTCTCCCTTGCCTCATGCACATTCATGAAAATGAGATTTTGCCAGTCGAATTGCCCACTGTATGTATGGAGTGTTATGGAAGAAAATACTGTGGTAGTCGATGATGCCAATAGTCCAGCTAAAAAATGGTGTAAAACTCAAAAACTCCCAAGCTCACTTACCAGTAAAGTCAACATTAGGTGGTATAGTCTCAGGAGGGAAGAGATAGTAACCTCCACCAGGGAATCTTGTACCAGATATAACTTGTGGTGGATAACTTAATGCTGGTATAGTTTTCTGTATAGTATAGTATGGTGCTGGTCCATTAGGAAATAACGGTTCTGTCCATAATATAGACATAGCTGATGAATTTAAACCATCAACTAATGGCTTCTCTAGACCTTGAGGTACTGAATTGAGATAAAACATATAATTATATAGGCAATCTTGAATGAATCTTGAACTGCTGTTTACATGCTGAAGTATGTCAAGTAAAGTAAAAGTACTTTACTTTTACTTTACTTTACTTTTAAAGTTCTGGAACTGTATCTAACTTCGGTAAACTTCGACACTCGGTATAATCCGGTTTTACCCGAATAGATGTCGTCGTCAAGTTTCGTAATTGCTATTTTTAGTAATTTTCACCTCGTGATCCCGTTTTTCCATGACATCATAGTGTTATACATTTTCCTAAAATGGCGAAACAAGAACCTAGACAGCGTGATCGTCGAGGTCGTTAATGTAAAAATACTGGTTTATCGACAAAACAATGTTACGTCGTATAGGATCATAACTATTGGGTTAATTCTTCGCAGGTGTAAAATGCACCGTCTCATCTTGTATTTGCAATTTAAATTCGCCATCACAACCGCTAGAAGATATCACCTCAATACTATGACGCACAACACATCACCATATTCAGCAATTTGGTATGCAGTAGAATATAATGAAGCATATGAAGACAATATCATAGGCGGATCCAGGATTTCTAGTTACAGGGGGCGGAAAATTCAAGTTACGGAGGGGTGGGGTGGAAAATAAACAAGCAGACTGGGGGTCTGGGGGCGTATTCAAGGACCCACTATGGGTCCTGGACAAAGCCTTGACCAAGGGTCCAGGGTTGCTGATACCCCAAACGAGAATTTCTAAGGGATTCAGGCACATTTACAGAACCAGCCTAAACTATCCTTTCCCAGGGTATATAATAAAAGGATCTAGATATATATCATATTTTACAGCCGTTGGATCATGTTTTACAGCCGTTGGATCATGTTACAATCTTACAAATACTTAGAAGGAATTGTTCTTGAATTATTGTATGTTATATCATTGTATTAGTGTAGTTCCAGTCTTGTAATTAATTGCACGCAAAGCATGCAAAAAATTTTGACATTTATATTTTCCTATAAATATTGTTTTTTATGCTAGAAAAAAACTTTTGCTTTGGCAATTTTAGGGTGCGTACGCCGAGTCTGCCCCCCTTGTATCCGCCTATGAATATTGTTATACTTTTCTGTTTTCAATAT
This sequence comes from Mactra quadrangularis, assembly GCA_025267735.1. NCBI lineage: Eukaryota > Metazoa > Mollusca > Bivalvia > Venerida > Mactridae > Mactra > Mactra quadrangularis. The sequence goes on along the minus strand of CM046301.1, from coordinate 39,836,733 downwards.
AATCATTATCTATTTATAATCTAAATGATACAATAATCAGCATTATTTGAAAGCTAAGGCTTAAAATATGCCAACATTACTAAGTCTGGTGTCAAAATGTGTATGCAAAACTACTGCAGAAAACACCGCAGGATAAGGTTTAATGCCTGCTCTACTTCCTCTGATATTTTTCTGGCTGGTCAGAATGGACTTTTAAATGTGTTTACAAGTCAAAACTGTGATAGTCAACCAAGAGTCTCTAATACAAAAAAATGCTTGACTCAGTTATTCCTAACTAGTCAGAATGTTTTACGAAAAACATGTTAAGTTGTAAGATTCTAATATTTCCCTCGAACCAGCTAAAATCAGTAAAGAGAAGGTTTTCATATGATAATGCAGAAATCTACATTCCTACTTTTATCTCCAGTACCAATTTAGATGATATACATGTATTTGTATAAAATAGTATTATCTGTAATTTACCATTTTGATGTAATTTTCCACTATCTTTTTCTCCACGGTCTTTTTGAAATCAAGGGTCACGTTATAAAAATGCACATAACTTAAGTTACGAACGGTAAACTTCCCTGAAAATTCACCATTCAATGTCTTTAATAGTATAGATTCAAGAAACAATATCATAATAAGGATTGTGGAAGGTCACCATTACAGTTCCAGAACCTTAAGTACATAAACAGTATGTAAAAAATTCGCATTTGCATTAAGTGCATAATAATTTGAAAAGAATTGTCCATAAACTAATAAGGAATCTTAAATAAGAGAATTGTCATCTAATGCAATTGATAGTGAAATACCAGCAGGCTATTTCAAATAAAGAGGTTTTAAGTATTTTGTTGAATACACTAAGAAAGCACTCAGTTTCAAGATAAGTATAAACTGTCATTATTAAATAGAATATTAACAGACATCCATGTCTCTGTTACAATTTTTGTCATTTCATTCATATTAAATTCAGTCTTAAAATTTAGCCCATGGACTGAGTCCACTAACAATGCCCTCAGTCCAGTGACTTAGAATATGAGTGGTCAAACAGTCCACTAAATTTTCACAGGCACCATTTTCCACTTTCAATAAAATCTATTTGTCATTATACTATTTATTTGATTTTAGGATATACAATGTACATGTATTATACATAATCAATTAAATAGAATGCTTGTTTAACACATCACTTAGATTTTTTCGGTCTGTGAATTTTCATTTCGTCCAGTTAAAATTTCCATTGTTAATGAAAGCTTGTCGTGAAGACTGGATTGGCTTTGTGAAAATTCTAAAACTATTCAACTTACTATCTTGATTGGTTCTTCCAGTACTCTCAGTACTATTGACACAACCTACAGAGTTACAAGCCTCTACTTTTACTGTATGATAGCTGAAAGGACTTAAACCAGATAAAACATAAAACATCCTGTCAGGGCCTCGTTCGTACATCAACGCCCACATAAATGGTGGAGCAAATGGTGTCTCGATAAGATCTGTCTTCATATAATAGTATACACGATACAATATAATGATTCCTCTAGACTGGTCATCAGCTGGTGGGTCCCATGATATTCTCAGGGAGTTTGGACTAATACCAGTGACATTAGGTGCTGGGGTAGATAAAGGTAGAGTAGCCCCGGTCCTTCCTGATACCCAAACACTGGCAGCTTTACCAGCACTGTTCTCAGCTAGTACCTACAATCATATAAAGAATGCTATTGTAATATTGTTATTTTCACTCAATAATATAGAGTAAGAAGTCATTTATGCAACTTAAAAAAGTAAACAAAGTCATGACATCATGCTTGCATGGATGTTCATTCAGTAGCTGTTGATTAATAATTATCTAAATAAGTCATGGTAGGAAAGAAATAATCACTCACATAACCATCATAACAGGCTGATATTAACCCATTACTGGTTGCGACATGTTCATGATGTTGAAAAGTAGCCATTTTTTCACCTTTTACGCTCTAGTGCTATTTTAAGATGCTCTAACTTCATTACTAATTAACAGACAGACATGCAACTTAGCCAAGTTATTCTCTGGGTGACTGTCATTCAGAAAAACCAAGTTGAGTCCCAATCCCAGTTACCATGGCAACGATGGGGTGGAGCAAAAAGGGCAAAAATGCAATTTTTCGCCTTTTTTGAACACCACGTTGCATTTCATTCAGTTATATTTTCCAAAATTGAGGTCTAAAGTGACAGTTCTTTTCAGATACTGAAAACATGTTTTCTTACCGACATTTTGCGCCATTTCTCAGTACTCAATGACCACAATTTTTTTCTGGCAATGAGGAGTGCTGTGCCCCCTTGAAACCCCAGCAACAAAAGGGGGGCACATACCCCCTTCAGAACCCCCCTGAGACATCTCTTGATGGGGGAGGCGCATAAAAAAAGTAAAATTCACCAAAACCAGTTAAAATACACCAATTTCAGGGATGTGGGGGCCGTTTTGAAGGGGGGGATCTAGACACATAAAAATGCTGGATTGACCAGTTTAGGATTAATATAGGTCGTTTGCGTTAAAGCTGGACCCCTAAAATCATGAAATATCTCAATAAACTATCGGATGAAATTAACTCAAATTTTGTATGTGATCATAACTAGCATTTTCCTTCTCAAATCCAAAAATTCAGAATTTTTCTTTTATTACATAACATACTTCCCATAGACATGCAATGCAAATTTTGAAGCCAAAAAGAGACTTTTGTTAAATGGGTATGTTCCATAATCAAAACAGCCACATAAAAGTAGATACAAAAAATAGCTAAATATGAGGCCCGGTTAGAAATTTTATTTGATAACAAAGTATAACAGTATATACAAACTCAAATATCATCATCACTGTGTCTGTATCGTCAAAATCTATACATATTCTACACATACTATTCTAAAGACAGGCCTCTTCTTTACAATTCAGTAGACTGTCGAGTGTTTATTTAAGCGACAAATTTACAGTAAACGCACGGGACTTTGTATAAATACACTGGAAGTATGACAATGTTATAATCAGAACAGCTTATTTTACCTCCCGCCGGATTTTTGATAAAAAATTCCAAATATTTTGAATTATACCTTATGGAAAACTTTTTTATTTATATATTAAAAATTCAGAAAATTTAAATCCTAGAAGGAAACATTAAAATAAGATTGTATTAAAATTTTTAGCAAAATCGCTGTAATAGTTTAAAAGATATTTACGACTTATAGGGGTCCAGCATTAACACAAACGACCTATACCTAGTATGTTAAATTATTGGTACACAATGAACAAAGCATTTACATGTAAGCACAATTGTATATTACATCAGACCATACCTGAAATTCATACACTGTAAAAGGTACCAATCCTGAGAGTATGTACTCAGTTTCAGGTGGAGGTAAGGCATTTTCTTGTGGATCTTGTGTAGGTCTAGGGTTATATTGACCACCTGGATGAAATATTCTAGTTTCTGATGGATGCCTTAACCCATCAGGTCCAACAGCACCCCTCATCCATAACTCATAGAATATTATAATACCTGGAAATAAGTTTTTTAGATTCTTTACAGTTATTAAAGTACTGCACTTATTGGTTGCTATGGCAACAACTTCCTGAACTCTTCTATAATTAGAACTTGGTTACTCATCAACATTAGATATTTTATCTTCAACAAAAAAAATGATATTTTCATATTAAACACTGACATTCTTGATGAATTGCAAGGTTACTTTCTGTGATTATCAGGAATCAAACCCAAATCAGCTGATTCTAAGTCCAGTATATTTACCAAACACGAAGGTCCTGAGGACCCTGGATTGCAGACCAACTAGATTCTAAGGACATCTGACACAAAATCTTGTAACACTTTTTTAAGCTGTATGAAAACTGTAACCTTGATATCAAAATCCAAATATAAAAACTCTTAGCCTTTCAGTATTTGAGAAAATTTTATTTCAACATTTCCCAATATAACTCAATATAAACTTGTGACCCAAGGGACAAGGTCAATGTTTTAAGAAATTGTAGACTAAGGGTGCACAACGGACAAAGACCCATCACAATAGCTCACCTTGAGCGCTTTGTCCTCAGGTAAGTTTAAACACAGTTACAGCAGATATTAAGGAAAGGTAAAAATACATCATGCACAATATAATATTATGTAAAAATCAAAAATAGATTCCCTGAATTAATAAATGATCCAAAAAGATGTAATTGCTTACGAAGTGACAAAGCTTATTCTCTATCTTTACCATGCAAATGATATACATTTGGGAGGGGATTGTAAGCTGTAACTGAATGGTTACAATTTTGAACTGGTTATCATTTAATAGTCAGATCTATGTTCCTTCCAAATCACCATCAAAACAAACCTTGTAGTTTCTTTGAGCAATTAATATTATGCTACACACTGGGAACCAGGTTGCAGACTCAAGAGTGAATAATCTAAGCTGTTAAAACATGTTTCACAATCAAGCAAAATTAAATTAGTGTTAACTACAATGTATATGGTATACACTTGTTCCATGCAATGTTAACTTTGAAATACTAAAAATGCTTCACTGCATATAAACAAAAAATAATTAATGTCATCTTGTCATTTAGAAAATGAAAATAAATAATATGTAATACCATTAGGATATTTTGGAGGAGCCCAACTAATATTGAGAGCTGTATTGTTGACTGCCATGACAATAGGTGGAAACATTCCTTCAGGAACAGACGACATTGTTGGAAACCTTACTGGTTCACTGGTTAGACAACCTCCAGTGGTACAACAGTCTACGTAGAAAATATAACTGGTGAATGGTATAAGAGATGTCAAGGAAACTTGTAACTGTTGTCCTTCCCAATGTATCTGATCCGTGGAATTTTGCTGAGTCTGTGAGTACAGAACATACTTCCATAGAGGTCCATTCATTATTGTTGGTGCCATCCATGTAAACTTGGCACTCTTTGCTTTGATATTAGTGACATTCAGAATAATAACACCATACGGAGCACCTGCAGGAGTTCTAAATGATATTGCAGCACTCTGTACACTACCAAAGGCATTGTCTGCTTGTACCACATAGGAATATATAGTATATGGATAAAGACCAGTGTCAACCATTGTTCTCACTGAAATATACATTAAACATAATTTAATAAATATGATTTGGAACTTGTGGTGAAAGTCAGGTGGTTTTTTCAAGTGAAAATTTTTTGTTTGTATAGAACAGAAAGATTTAATCCGAGTTGCCTGCTTTTCAGCAATAATGTGTAAAATAACTTTGTTTGATCGCACAAATGTATCCGGTACAAACAAACCTTATTCAGCTGGAAAACAACATTCCGAAAAAGAACTATTATAATAAAATCTTCTAATTCACATAAAAAGTACGGTTGGCAATTTATGACTCTATTGGAATCAAATGAGCACTAGCAACTTTGCATTTGTCTGTTATAGTATATTCATGCTGATATGCCCGGTAGATATTACAAAAACAACTGAATTTACAATCTCTAAGAGTTAAAAGTATCAAAAAGAAAAAACTTAAGTGAGAAAATTAATAAGCAAAAACAAAACAGAAAAAGATAGAAGACTGAAAATTTAAACTTGAGAAAAGGAATCGTCTAAAGGAGTCCTTAAAGGGTATAATAAATCTATGACTGACAAATAATGTCTGTTAAACTTCAAAGTTTATAAATCTTTAGCTGTCTAACATTCTCTGAACATATCTCTATGATTAAGTAGACAACATTCATACCACGGAAAAATAATAAAGCAATGACCAACAGAAAATAAGCTATGTATATATACACTTAAACTGTTTAATGACTATAAACTTTTAAAATATTGTTAACTCTGTACATAACAGAATTTGAATTAAAAAATCCATAAAGTTAAGAGAACATTTGTTTTTATTTTTGTTGCAAAAAGACAAAAAAATATTGAAATCATCTTGTTTATAGCAATGTTATAACAGTTCAATATCTGACTCAATAACATGCAATACTACTTTCAATTCAAACAACATGGTCAAGAAAAAAGGAGGTATACAAGTACAACATGTGTACAGTTGATGTACATGGACATTCAATACTTTAAATATATGGGTTTAATGTACTTGCATGCCTGTTTTTAGCGCGAATCATTGTGACGTCCGTGACGTCGTGAAAAAAACGACAACGTCGCTGAGGTTACCAGAAAAACAAACAAGAAGCATGAAGGTATCTGCCTGCCAACTTTTATCATAATCGGTGAACATAATATTTTTTTCGTTTTTCCCTCCGAGTAAGGTACCGACCCACCTCAAAAACTTTAATGCAAAAATTACAAAGGGAAATAATCCATAATAAAGGCAGATAGAGTTGTGGTTACTTTCTAATTCTGTTTATCACATGGTATGTTATCATTGTATAAGTTTCATAAAGATCTGACAATAAATGGCAGAATAATATGGAAAAGAAAAACTTTAACACAACTGTTAACGATACCGGACACCCTTCTGCATGCCCACCAACCCGCCTGTGTTTCGCCAAACTATTAGCCGAATTTTGTTGTTGAAAAATCCGGCTAAAAGGGAACAATTCAGTCAAAATTCAAGCTAGAATGTTGCAACCTGGAAGTTGACTTCCAATGGTAACACCATAATCATGAATGAAGATTTTAGTGAATCTCTTCATTGGTTTTAAAGATATCAAAGATATAAAATGTGGCACATAAAAACTTTAAAAATTTAACACAGAAGTTTTACACCAACGTCAATGCACAGCTGAATAAGATAGACTGGACAGTCCCACAGTTTTCTGATCAGTCAAGCCCAAAACCAAGGACCACAAAAACTCAGTCTAAACAGTTTTAGAAATAACAAAAAGAAACCACAAAAGCTGTAAATGGAAAAAATACAATATTCATAGATATACAAGACAAAACTTCTAACGCAACACGTAAATACGTAATAGTTTTCTTATTAATTCAATATTTTTCTTCATTTTGTACTCAAATAATCTTCATGACTATCCAAATTGATTTGAACAACGGTTTGAGAATTGTACACATTATTTGTCTAAAACAACGATTATAAGTGTGACGAGCATGGATCCCGATGTCCGGGTTTTAGAACTAAACAGAGTGATGTCATTTAATCTTAGTCAATGGACGCAATTATAGTCTGAGTTGTAAAATATATAGCTGTAAATATATATTCATCTTTATTTTACGGATCATTAAGCTAGGTAGCTTGAGGAAAATATATTATATCTTAAATATCGTTCATTGTATATAGACCATTTCTGTACGTCTAGTAGCCAGTGCACGTTACATAAGTGTTTTACGTATAACGTGTGTCACGTGAATCACATGCAAATGCAGAATTTCAGAATTTCACAAATTAATACTCTATCAGCCGTTTTTCACTCTAACACATATCATTTAAGCAAATAGACGCTCATTATGCCAGAAATGCACACAGAACTGCCGGGTTAAAGCGGTTGGTTTGTTGCAAGGTCAATATCTAGACGTCCTCATGTGGCCCGCTTTTGTTAGCAATACATCGCCAGGTATGGTTACATTTGGCTATGGCGCTCAGAAGGTGGCAATCTATACACTGGAATCGTGTATTTTTTTTTAGGTTTACTTTACAAAATACAGATAGTCGTGCCCGTGTTTACCAACGTCATTGTAAACGGTTAAATGACACCTGCATCGTGGAAGCTAATGTCTTTAGATGAGGGTCAGTTATGGTATGGGGTTGTATAACACATTACTCTAAGCTAAAACTTGTGGTTATTCTTTGTATTGTCAATAGGCAACGTTATTGTGACCTCATCCTTTGAAACATACTCCTTCCATTACGTCAATGCAAACCAAGGAAATGTCATATTCCAGCATGACAACACTATGCCACACGTTGCTCATGTCTGTACACAGTTTTTTTCAGGAAAAAAAACATTGCTACACTACCTTGGCCTGCACACTCAACAGATCTTAACCCCGTTTAGCATGTGTGGGATGAACTTGATAGGCGAGTGTGGCAAGGTCATATTCAGCCTCAGACTCTGTAACAGCTGTCTGATACCTTAATTCAGAAGTTTGCCAATATTCCGTTGGTATTTGTTAGGCGTTCAATTGTCTCAATGCGTCAAAAATGTTCAGCAGTTGTCAACGCAGAAGGTGGACACACTTTAAGATACTGATTATGTTAATTTCTGTTAATTGTAACCTATGTTGTTAAATGTTAAATGAATAAAACAAATGATTAAGAGGGATTGTTTTCATGATTGATTATTCTTATAGACTTATACTAGTATCACTTAATACATATATTTATGAAATTATGATCATACATCCCATGCTAAGTTCTTATCATTCCAAACGTACACTGTTGCGTTAGAAGTTTTGCCTTGTATATACATGTATATGTAACATTTTATAGAAAAAATCTTCTCTGAAACATGCACTAAGCTACCACATATACAATGAAAATATAAAAAGATAAAAAGGATGCTACTGTACTCCATACAAACATGGTTATATATTTTCATCAAGCAATGCAGATAAATAAAATAGAACTTTGGGTAAATATTTTAACAAAATTTACCTGAAGGATCTGTAAGTTAATACATAATACAATAGAATTATAACATAAAACTATATGATATAGTAATAATTTAAAAAATATCCTTATACAATCTCTTTAGTCATTAACACATAAAATATAAGCATTAAAATACATTCACATAGTAAGATAAAAGATGGGAGAAGTAGCAATTTGGTGATTTTAAAGGAAGACAGCATTTTGATGGTTTGTCTATTTATTATTCCTGAAATTTCTCATTACATGTATACAGAATTTAAAATACCTGAATATAAAAATAATAACTAAGGGTTATGTTAATTAAAGGCCATTCCATAAAATAAGTTTCGGCATTTTCTCAAGAAATATTACAAAATTGCTTTTCCCAAATCATAAAATCTAGCTACTAGCTCAAAGCCCAAGACAAGTAAGACAATATGGACACTAGGGTTGTCACGATACACCAGAGGCGTACCGCAATATATTGCAATATGCTAGCACCGTATTGCGATAAGTACCACGATATATTGTAGGTTTGTAGATTCATTGTGTCTCTGTTGAATTCAACAGAAACATTTCTAATCTTATATGCAACTACTTGAATCTAGTTTCACTAGGTCTACACGGTCATTTAGGACTGTGATATGTGTTTTGCAAATCAAAAAGATGCTTAGTTGAAAAAAACAATCACCCTGCATAACATCTTAGTATTCAAGCCATGCTTGTTTCACAACCTCCCACTCCCAAAGTATTCGATTTATGAACATATTTAAACAAGTTCCGTATAACCAATCGATTGAATAGATTGAATGAAATGGAGAAAACTGACGCTTAGCTTCTTTTATTTTGCGAAGAGAGGATTTTTCCAATAAAATAAAAAGTATCGCCAAATACAGGTACGTTAAATTCGTACCGCAATTCGTATAGCCGCAGCTGCGTATTGCAATATACCGGTATACCTCTATATCGTGACAGCCCTAATGGACTCCCTAGCTAATGTATACAAACCTGTATGTAATTATTGCTGGGATATTTAAATGTAACAGAAAGTTCTAAACAAATAGTTCATAGCTACAAGTGAGTGCTGACCGCTTCTAGTACCTAAGGCTTAAGCAGGTGCAGGCTGCTTCAATGAGCGCAATCTGCTTGATGGTTCATTTGTTGCAATGTGATCGGTGATTTGCAATGCTCGCAAGCCAATTTGTGATGCAACAATAATGTTAAGCTAAAAACTGATGAGTGCCTTAAAATAGCATACAAGCATGTCAATTAAGCATTATTGGGAAAAAAACATACTGCAACAATGTAGTTTCATCTTACATAAACCATGCTTATTATGTCTATAAGGTTTGTATCCCACATGATCATTATTATCATGTCTGTGCTTGTCAATATAATAAAGTATTAAAAACATGACCTTTTGAATATTGAAGTATAAAAATCAAATAATTGTTTCAAACCATTGCCTTCAGAATATTAAATTCAAACTATAGATATTAAAACCATTGTCTTTGAAATGTAAAATATTGAAATTCAACTTGGCGTTAGCAAATATTGGCTCTTTTGAGATGTTTTTACGTTATACTTACGTCAGTTTATAGTACATGATTAGGTTTGGAACAGGTGCTTTCTAAGTGTAATTAGAGTTCACAATGTTAAAACATTGGATTGTGTTTTTCTAAGAATGCTCACAAAACATTGAGTAGAAACATTAAACAAAACCATTCATGTTACAGTATCACTATTACTACCTTGTCTATAGTCTTCTAATAATTAAACATGAAATAATATGTTGAAATAATAATTATGATTAATATTTTACTGCTTGCTGCAATTTTTACATTACTGACAACTCGTGTGATTACTTTTAATAAACTTGGCTCTGTAATTCATTTTTCCATCAATTTCACTTTGATACAGCAACTTGAAATATATCAAGTCAAGTTTTCACTTTAATAAGTGACGCTTCATGCTCCTGTTATCTAAAAACCTATTAACTGATAAAATTAATGTGAAAATGCAAGCAAGCACTGTACCATAAATAATGAAAATAGTGTCATTAAAATATTTAATAAAAGCAACAAGAAACTAAAAACTTATCTTACAGTTAATGAATCTAATAAAAAATTCTAACAAACTTAGGCTAGAATTAATCAAAAAGAATATTTCCTGTCAAACAAGTACATCACTGGGTCAGAGCAAAACTTAACAACACTGTATTTAAATATAAACAGAATGTGCCACACCCCTGTGACTAAAACATTCATACTTAATTAGAATATGAAAATGGTTGCCTGAACAGGTCAATTTAGCAGCAGGCACCATCTCTTGTATGTAGACTTTGGTTGCCCAGAAGAAATTTTTGGTTGCCCAAACTAAAAAGTAGTTGTCCCGGGCAACCTGACACCCACTAATTTTATAGACTGCTTAAATATGCTAATTTCTTACCAGGTGGACCATGACAGTCATAGGTAGCTCACCCTAGTTAAGTATTCTTCAGGTGAGCTTAAAACAAGTAAAGAAGTTTCAAGAATCACTTACCATCATCGGTGAGAGTATATATTAATGTATCATTTCTAAATAGTAGATATCTTATAATGATACCATTAGGATAATCTGGTCCCTTCCATATAAGTCTTAAAGCTGTAGAATTGACTGGTTCATAGGACGGTGGAGGCTGCTGATCTGGGGCTGAAAATATTGAATATATAAATAGTACAAACACACATATTAAGCTACAGTCCCATAAACATAAAAATAGCCATAAGGGCACTGTACGGGCGCCGTACGACCAAGCATCGTAAGGCCCCGTACGAACTCTTACGTCCCGGTACAGACTGTTACGTTTTTACCAGGGTCCGTGCAATGAGCCGTGGATACACGTAACAGTTTTTAAGTCAAATTGTGAACAAACTCGTGGCCAAGCATGGAATAAAATTGCATATCTTCCAGCTACGGCTCCGTACAGGTGTGTTGTTTTAAGCCATGCTTGTATGGTCACCTTAATGATCACGTGCGACATGGTTACGTATAATTATATTGATTGAAACAATAGTTTTGAGTTCTTTGTGGTTTACATGACTGAGTAATCAGGTTTGTGGCCAAACATTGCATAACCAGCTATAAACATGACATGAAATATTAAAGAACCATAATACAATTTACAACAAGAGCATTTTTATGAAAACTTGTTTAAGAAAATGCTGGTTACTTTGCAAATTATATTTGTAATAAGTGAATAAAAATGTTGCAGTGCTTTCATTTACATTTTAGCAACAGAGGACAACTGACATGATGGCAGTTACCGTGGAAACCAAGATGGCTTCCTCATTAACCCAATATTGATATTTACCTTTGCTACATCCAAATGGATTATCTATATCAAGAAAACTAGAACCTGACACACACCGATCACATCTTCTTTTAAATGTAAATTCTTTACATAAACATTGACCACTTAATGGATCACATGTACTGTTTAAACTCCCAGCAGGTGAACAATCACAGCTAGTACAACTGAAAATACATCATAATGTCATTTAATTTAGTGACTGTTATTGCATATGTTACTATAAATAGTAACAAAATTGACGTGGAAGTGTGCCAATATAGCCTCACTGTGGGCAATATATTCCAGTATTGTGCAAGTGTGCCAAAATATCGATATTTGGCCCACTTCCTAGTGTGCCAAAAATCGATATTGAGGCAACTTCCGGTCATTACGCACCTGCAGTAACAACGGCAGACTTTCCGCACGTGAAATTCGTACGTAATTAGCAACAAGAAGCTATTCAATTTTACGACGTGTGCGTTTTCATAGTGAAAATTAATAAGATAATTAACAACCAGACTTACGTTTTATAACAAAGTTCATTAGATTCCAACATTTCAGCGTTGAAAAAACAAAACAATACATGTGACGTAACGTCAACGTGCAAAATAGCGTGTTACGTCGAGAAAAAATTGTATTTTTGTTTTATAAAAATCATCATTACATGCAAGAGTCAACATATGCAATAAAAAGGTTATAAAACAGGGCAAGTGTGCCTTAAGTCGATATCGGCACACTTTCCTCGGCATTAGCCCTCGGGCTAAAGCCCTCGGGCCAATACCTAATAAAGTGTGCCGATATCTTCCTTAAGGCACACTTGCCCTGTTTAATAACCTCTACATATTAAACCATTTATCTACACATTTAGCCGTGGAGGCTCACACATTAACATAGGTTTTCTGAGCAATTTTAAGTATTTCTTATAGTGAGAATGCAGCTCCAGCTTGACATAAAAGTAGCAGCATTTCTTCTACAGATTATGATTTATGATAATTGTGAAAAGCTATTACATAGAATGAAACAAAATCTACAAGATAAACATTTTAATGATGATATACTCCCAATTAGGCATTACCGTTCACTAAATATGTGACAACAATGAGGAGTCCCATACGGGAGTTGAAAGGCTATGCTACAAAAATTCTGAGATAAACATTATGTACTGAACAAAATAAATCATACATGTATTTGAATATAGTCTTTTTATTGGTTAGATTTATTATGGGTAGACACACCTACAGGTTCCTGTATGAGATGTAAGTTCATTGAAGTATTGCCTATTGGTGACTGCATCAAACCAGGGTTTGGCACTGGCTGTTTTAACCAGGGATCCTAAAGGAATCCCCAATCAGCTACTCAGGGATCCCTCAAATAAAAGATAAAACATTTAGATACAGGTTTGCAGTCACTTATTGTATTAATGACACTTTTTAGGGATCTTGACAGAGTCCCAAGATGAGAATCATTGGGATTCTTCACAAGCTCTGGGGGTCCTCAGAATCCCGGGACACTATAAGTATCCAAACCTGCAACAAACCAATAACATGTCATTCTTACCTTCCTGTATTTTTATTAAATCCAAAGTACCCATCTAGACATTCATCACATGAGATCCCTGTGACCCCTGAATCCCCTCCACGACATTCACATTGTCCTGTCTGAGTATCACATTGTGTTAGGGGTAAACTACCCTTAGGATGACACAAACAATTTAAACAACCTCCACCAGGGTCAGGGCTAACATAATATCCTGTAAAGTATACACCAAATGTAAACAGATACACGTAGAAGGGTCAGCCCAAAACTAGTCAAACTTTATGTTATCAAGAGCTGTCCGTACAACAGCGCGCTCAACTTTTCTCAGTTCTTAGGAATCAGTGTTATGGGTTTTGATAGTCATATAAATATTATAGCGAGGGAGTTATGGGCCTAGATAGTAAGGTGCAAGTAGTGACGATAAATAAGTATTCCAAGTTTGAGTTGAATATCTTTGACGATATTGAAGTTTGTAAAAACTTTAACCTTGTTTTGGCTGTTTTCTAAGTAAAAAAGGGGCAAAATTCCTAAAACAGTGGAGCAAGGGTTATGGGCCTTGATAGTGAGGTGGAAGTAGTGATGATGAATAAGTATTCCCAGTTTGAGCTAAATATCTTTGATAGTATTGAAGTTATTTAAATTTGTAAAAACTTTAACCTTAATTTGCCAATGCCGATGCTCGGGTGACAGTATAAGCTCTCATTTTCTTCAAAAGCCAAGCTAAAAAGAATGCAGACCAGTTTTGCACGGATCCAACATTTTTTTAATTAATGTATTACAATGGTGTCCAGTCACAGCTTTAAATTTTACTTGTATTTACATCATTCATTAAAAACCTGGGATTAAACCTTTTACAGCTCAGAAATATTGCTATATGAGTAATACCAAACCATAATATGGGTAGGTGGTATTTAACAATAAGAGCTTTGTCTTTTTATCTGATTGATAGGGATTCTACTTTAATCAGTCCCTCTTAGAGCTTACTTGGACCATGATACCATTATAAACCCATCACAAGCTTCGACTTGGGCAAAAATTGACCTTTGTACCAATTTAACGCAGTGAGAAATATTAAAATTCTCTAATTTCGTCACTTTTTGAGCATCAGAGGTGCATTTTGGCTGGAGGGTTCCCAAGGTCATTAACTGCAAGAAAATGCCATTTGAGTCAAAATGCCTTTTTCGCTTCTTTTTAGCCTAAAATTTTCTCTTCAGATATTTTTCCCCAAAGTTAAAAGCAAATAAGCTTCTACCTTTCAGAGTAAAATAGACTGCTATCCAATTACCAGACTGTGCCATATGCCACCAACCTGTGACTTCAGTTTTTTTTCCCGCGGATAATATGCATTAAATTGTGATGTTGCCTATTACATGTTTTATGTGTAAATGTGATTAGTTTCAAACAAATCATAAAACACTTACCACTTATGCAATCATCACACTGTCGTCCCACCCTGTTGGATAAACAAGCACACGCCCCTGTATTATCATCGCAAGCTAAATCATTCATATCTAATATGTCCCCTAATTGTGTACCTGTGGGGTCACAGTCACATGGTATACATCCTGTATCATGATCTAAACTAAGACCCCACGTATTACCCTTGCAGTAATTACAGCTGGCCCCTTGTACATTATCTTTACAGACACAGTCACCACTCACCTAAAGTAAAAACAAAACATCTTTTATCAAATCTATAAATTACAATTACTTTAAAGCACAAAGCAACTCAACTACAACTTGATGATGGGTATATCCTGCCAGACAGTTCACTTGTAATTTTCAAAATACTAACAGCATCGTAGAAAATAGGACTCAAATTGATACTTTGACGTCTGGACGCCCAGGAAAAACAGTTATTGCCTGAAGCCTATGACTAGAAAAAACGATTTGAGTGAATATTACTAATTTCATATAGTCAGATAGTTGATAAATTGGCCCTTCATAGTTTACAATTCAGGCTAGCATTAAATAATTGAAGGGGCTGACTGAAAATCTTGGTTTAACCACCAAAAAAAACCTAGAATAATTGCTAGATCAATGGACATTCATCATTAAGAATTCATGCCATAAGCTGATATATTTTATAAACTTCAATTATCTACCCATTGCATTTTTAACCATACAAATATTTTACCTATAATCTATGTACATACCTTTTTCAATCTATATTATAAATATTCTAATTTTTATGAAATATTTTTAACATAACTGTACAAACCCATTTCTTTATTCTATGATTATACTTGCTTTATCTAAAACTATACTTTCTTAACTTATAAAATACTTTTCTCCATTCTATGAAATACATGCATGCTAAATGACCTTTGTAGATGTAACTTAAAATAACATAATAGTAACAAGAAATGTAAGGTGGAAACCACATTAAAACCAGATTTTCATCAAGATCTGACCATAAATGACAGAGATATCCAACATATTAAAAACTTTAACAAAAAATACAAAGGGAAATAATCCATAATACAGCAAGGTAGAGTTGTGGTTACTTTCTAATTCTGTTCAACACATAGAATGTTATCATTGTACGAAGTTTCATAAAGATCTGATAATAAATAGCTGAGATATATTATAAATAAAAGACTTTAACACAATTTTTAACAACACCAGATGCCAGCCAGCCTGCCTCCCAACTGCTCAGATTTCACCAAGCTATAAGCCGATTTTTTTCATTGAAAAATCAGGCTAACAATTCAAAATTCACACTAACGTTCACAGAGCATGAAATCATTTAGGGTACCAGCTGAGTTACAACATTCACACTAACCTTATCACAGAGCATGGAACCATTTAGGGTACCAGCTGGGTTACAAGTACAAGGGACACAACCCATATCCTCAGATAAACCAAATCCGAATGTTTCATCCATGCATTGATTACATTTCAGACCTTGTACATTAGCCTTACAAGTACACTGTCCAGTAAACTTGTCACATGTCCCAGGAGGCTCTGTTCCAACTGGATCACAACCACAAGGCAAACAACCATCTTCAAATGCCCAGTAGCCATCTTCACACTCACTACACTGACGTGATGTTATATGGTCCTTACACCTACATTGTCCTGTTACGGGTTCACAGTACTGATTGGTTGATCCAAATGGGTTACAATTACATGGTTCACAACCTTGGGGATTCTCTGGTCGCAGACGGAAGAACCCATACTGACAAGACTGACACTTCAAACCTGCAACAGAGTAAAAAATGTCTCAGCAAATACCGAAATTTCTTTAACTAAATGGTAAAAAATATTTGTCCTAAATAAGTACATGTATACAAAAAGCAAAAGAAAATGCAGGGCTGATAAATTTTTGTACCTGTTAAGTTGATAAGTAAGGGCAAAACTAGTCTACATTCGTTTTTTGTTTACATGAAGCTGTAATAATAATAATAACTAGATGGGAGCCCGTGCAAGCACGGGCTTTCGGTAATGACAGTTCTTGAAACTGTTCCTCGAAACAGGCATGGTTATTGATTTAATAAAGGGAAATAACCGCTGCGGGGAGTTTGGTCTATTTTTAGTTTTATCTAGAACTATTTTTAGACACACAAAAAACCCACTATTTTTGTTGATTTTTGGCAGTTATTGCAAATATCAAGAGGCTTTGTCAAAAAAGAATTGTCAACTTGATATGCGGGTATATAGGTGCTCCAGCGACAAACAAAAGATTTATTCAAAGCTGCGCAGTTTCTTCCACAAAACAGGAAACTCGCAAATTTAATAGTATAGATACTATTTAAGAACAATTATATATAGGTCTACATGTACAGAAATAGCTATAACCCTAATTATTATTTTGGTTTCTGGACACCCTGAAAAACAGTCATTTGCTAAACTCATTAGCCCAAAGCATGGAACTGGTAAAAATTAATTGAAATTAATGAAAATTACTTATTTCATATATTAAAGCTTGTTAATAATTATGCATTTGAATAAACAACATAAATTTAGCTATAGCTGGAAAAAGTAATGGAATAACTGCAAGTACCTGTTATGTTCTGTAACTGGTAATTGTTAATAGGAAATAAAAGACATGTATATCCAGGACTAACCGTGATTCGCGGTGTTAAGCATTAAAAACAATAAAATGTCACTTAAAACATTTAATGTCGTTGTTAACCTGCTTTATTGACACTATCATTTTATTTTGCACCAATATCAATCAATAATCCTGTCCCAAGTGCAAAAAAACGGTTGAAACACATAAAAACAAACTACAACTGTATAACGGCAGCCATCTTGAAAAAGGTACTTTAGATTCGCGAGCTGTGACGTCATTGAAATAAGGCCAATGAAAATTATTTTTTTGTGTCTCGTATCCCAGATTTTACGGAAAAACATTGCAGACAAACGTTCTGGTTAAGTATTTTTTATGTTTTCGGTAAATAAATTGTTAATATCAAAGTCAACATATTTTGGAATAAGAAAAAGTGTGTAATTGTGTAATCTCAAACGAATTTTGCAAAAAAAAATATTTAAAACGCATTCTGTTTAAGTTAATAGATCGATACGGTAGCGTAAACCAAGTAGAAAACGTGACGTCAGGTTATAGCCTCGATTTCGAAATTTCGCGAGAGTATGAACATAAACAAAAATGGCCGCGAATCAAGGTTGGTGGCGAACTTAGGTACGTCGACGATATACAATGTTAAAACTCTCATTACCATATTGATACTTACAACTATTAAATACTATCTGTGAGGCTGGGCAGCTCATTGATATAAATAGTTGTGACTGACTACAGTAAGATTAATGGAATTATACTACATTCTCCTCTCATTTTATATAAGTTGTTTTTTTGTTGGGTTTAACACCATAGCAACACATTGTATAGGTCAAATAACGGTGGTTAGTCAACCTACTCACTCCTCCCAGAAAGGCTAAATCTCTGGATTTAGCTGTTAACCAACTATTAAGCGCATACTTTCGTCAGTGGCTGACAACTGCCCTACATAATCAAAAATCATTGGTAGGAGTAAGAATGGCCGTAGAAATAATTTCATGACCAAGCTCTAAGAAAGTATGCTCCACCCGGGAATCTAACCCATGACCCCATGATCAGTAGACTTGCTTGCTACCAACTGAGCTAAACTGTGGTTTATAAAAGATCAAATAATACATTTCATATCAGAGCGCTGTAAGCAACCCATGTAAAAAATGTGTAATCATGTTATAAAACATGATAAGTTTACCTCTAACGTTAGGTTTACAGTTGCACTGCCCTGTATCAGATGAACATGTTATATCATCAATGAGGGAACCAGCTCTATCACAGTCACAATCTTGACAACCTAATGTTTTATCAGATGTTAGATTATAATATCCTGGTCGACATACATCACATTGTCTACCTTCTACATTGGTCTTACAGAAACATTGACCTCCTTCCTACAATCAAAGTATTGAAATACAGAAAGACTTTCGTGCACATTGAAACCTAATGAATCCATACTAAAGATTACTTCTTACACATTAGATTCAAGTAGGAACCCAGCAGGGCAAAACATGCGGGTGTAGTGTTTATTCTATCCTGTATAACTGGCAAATACTACTGCTTAGTGTATTAACAAGATTTGACTCCCCCCATTCACACGCTTATCAAAATGATAAACACCTGTCACTGACACTGAAACAAAGACGGGTCAGTTGATTGATGGAACTACTTTTATCACCAAGAAATAAACTGCGTAGTAAATCAGAGACACATGTATCACTCCCCAGGTTAAACTGGTCAGGCATTCGAATCGTTGACCTATTGTATAACTTAAGCCTTTCGGCAAAGTCTAATTATATACCATTATTACGTTCTTCTAAGCAAATCGAAACTAAATTTCATTTTCTGATATCTTGTCCAAAAAGCCAGGTATCAGAAAAAATACCTTGGTAGCAGACCTTTTTTCCTTATACAGGGGCCGTTTACAGGCTCCTTTTGAAATTTCTTTAATATTATGCAGTTTTCCCAAATTTGGAG
This sequence comes from Mactra quadrangularis, assembly GCA_025267735.1. Taxonomy (NCBI): domain Eukaryota; kingdom Metazoa; phylum Mollusca; class Bivalvia; order Venerida; family Mactridae; genus Mactra; species Mactra quadrangularis. The sequence goes on along the minus strand of CM046301.1, from coordinate 39,817,348 downwards.
TTTACCTTAGATTTTTTGTTACCCTATCTATGAAATTGCAATAAAATTTCCCTAAATACTCCTTATAAATAAGGCCCCAGACCCCTTCCCCAAATACTGAAAAAAAGCTCTCGGTAATGTCCTTTAGCTTCTTTAAATGAACTAACACTAATATTAAGATCTAGCTTCACTTTTATGGCCACACATTTTTTTATTTTTAGTCTTACGAGAATTTTCTTGAAAAAATGAGTATGGTAGGTCGAAATAAAAAAAAATGAAAGATGTCAATTACAATTGACTTTCAAACCCATAATGTACAAGTTCTGAGTGAAATTGGTATTTATCTTAGAAATTCACTGACATATTCTCAAACTGTGAGATAATTGACTTGTTGAGCTTATTCTTACTGGAATAGGTTCGGTTTTTTTTCTTTTTTAGTGCAAAAAGTAAGTATGGTGGGTAATTTAAAAAAATCTCTGAAAAATTAGGGTTGGGATTTTAGTAAGACAAAAAATATAAAGATTTGGCCTAAAAGAGTTGTTGTTTTAGTTTGATCAATAATTTTGTGGTAGAAACTTAAGCTTGAAAGTTCTTCTATGATACAGGTTGGTACAATAAGAAAAAAAGCTCCTACACTCTGATCTTTAAAGTATGGTCTTAGATACATGTACTTCAATATACAGTGAATCTTGCATAAGCGACCACGTCTCCTAAACGACCGTTTGCACTAAGCGGCCACTCTGAGTTCCCACCAACTAGTTTTACTACTTAAATCTTTGTCTTAAGCGACTTTTGTCTAACGCGACCAGCGACCGCTCATTTTGGTCGAAACTGACTGACTTATTTGTGTTAAACGACCGGGTCAAATAAATCTAATTTGGCAAAAATCGTTAAAAATCGGTAATCAAAAATATACGTCGCCTCAATGTCTATCACCTAAACTCGTATGTCAGGCTCTAAAAATCAATAATTAACAGTCATAAATACTGTAAGATAAGGGGGTAGTGGGAACAATCAACAAAGTGACACTAATACTATCCAATTATAATGTAATTACATAATACGCACCAAACAATTAGTCCCGTATCGGGGTCAATTAAAACATCCGTTCTGACCGTTCTATCACCGTAGAGAGTAATCATTTCCCAAAACATTTCTAGAGACTGCTAATTTGACTTTTTATACGTGCATAGAACGTGTAAAATAATACTTATTTAAAAATACAAACACAAACAATTTGTTCATTTAAACAAAGAAAGGTCAATATTGAGGACATTATAAACACGTTTTCCGAAAATAGCGTCACGTTCTACTTTCAATTTTAACAAAGCCAACATTTTTACGCATGGATATTGCAGCGCTTGTTAGAACAAAGAAGTAGCTTATGTGTTGACGATTATCACTACTAATTATCATTAATTGTTTAAATTTCACTGTTTCAAATTTAACAGCCTTTACTCGGATGACCTAAATATATTGATTGTTATAATGGCGAAAATTCCGGAAAATGCCCGGATTTTAACATGTACGTAAACAAAAACGACTGTTTCGCAGTTTTACTTAATTAAATATATAATTGCAATTTGAACCTGAATTTAGGATGTTAAGAAGAAAGAAAATCTATATTCCCATCATTTGTATGTATTTGACGACATTTGAATGAAAATCCATCAGTCAAAATCGTCCCGTTGACAGATTAATGTTCTACGAAAATGACGAATTTTAGAATGTCAGGACGGTTTCAATGTCGAAATCAACATTTGTCTTAAGAGACCATTGTCTTAAACGACCACTTTTTGTCTCTCCCTTGGATGGTCGCTTATCACAAGATCCACTGTACATTGACTAAATCTTTCAGGCAAGCAGATGACTTTGTCCAATGAAAGTATAGATAGATAAATAGATTTATTTTGGCATTAGGCAACACATATTGGTACAATAAACATAATTTGACAGAATATGAATATCAAATATAGTTCTAATCACATGTACTAAAACAATGCTTTAAAACAGAACATGCAACAATGCATTTGAATATAGTACCATGACATGCTTCCCTATATCAAGGATAACACAAAAAAGAACTAGTCTTTATTTCCATAGTGGTCCTTGGTATTGGTGTAAGGGCATATAGAGGCAAATGTCATACATTTATATTATTATATTTTAACATAGAAAATCTTAAAGCTATCAAATATTACCTTCTCACATTCAAGTTGATTATTTTGTACTCCAGTAGGGTAGCAATCACATCTGCTACACATGTCGTCTTCATACATACTTTTCCCTGTAGGACGATAGAATCCTGTAACACATGTCTCACAGTATTGTCCTTCTGTGTTATGTTGACAATCTATACAAACCCCGCCCCCTCCTGTATAATGATCATCAGGAAATGGGTCTAACGTAGCATTGTATACACATTTATCTGCATGGTTGTGACATTCACACGGTTGACATGGATACCCATCAACTTGGTCACCACGGCGATATGGTTTACCATTAAACAATGGTTGACATTCGCCACACTGTAGAAATAAATGTTAGACAAACAATATGAATATACAAATGTATAAGATTACTAAAACAAATGAACAGAATCTCAAATTCATTGTTTTGATTTTAACAAGAGCTAAAATAATTATAGGTACAGCCTATTGATGGGAAAGACATGCAATTTAGTGATGTAAATGTAGTCAGTTGGTTGTAGCAGCCATAAATTAAAGAATTAAATATCCATTTTGCAAATGTCTATTTCATTTTGTTCATTTCCCCAAAAATTCTCCATTGCGTGTTTTAGTCAAGCTGTTCCATGATGCAAGGAGTGGTAAACACAGGAACCAGAAGCCTTCTGAGCATGAGAATTTAGTTTGAAAAAATTAGGATAAGTAATCTCCCTTTTAGTTGATTTATAGAAGTAACAAAGTGAGGTAACTAAAAAACTCAAACACTGACACTCAATTCAGTTTGGATAGTATACAGAAATAAATCTGTCCAAACTCGCACGATAACTTAAAGTATAAAAAATACATAGAGGATATTCGTCAACTTTGGTGCAAGATCGATTTTTATTTCACCGAGTGAGCTCAGAAAACATATTTTCACGAGTGGCATAGCCACGAGTGAAAATGTCATTTTCTGAGTTCACAAGTTGAAATAAAAAAGATCTTACACCAAAGTTGACGAATATTCTGTTTCTTTCATGCTTTAGTTTTGTGTTTTATTTGATGTTTTTTACACAAATTATACGGTGACGTCATTTCCACTCCTAGATGACGTCATTTATCATCTAATATGACGTCATGAACGATGAAAATATAAGGTTATATTTTCACTACGATGAAAATATAAAATTTATATTTCCATCGTTTATTTTCATCGAATAACGCGACGTTTCACCATAAAGCATGTAAGAAATTAGTCTTTTCCATATTAGTTATTAGTAGAAATCCTTATTTTCAATTCAAGTAACACTCATGATGGAAGGCTGTTAAACCAAATTTAAAAACATTGTTTGCTTAAAATCTATGAAATAATATAAAAATGTATGGTAAGCAGTCCAAACAAATAATTTGTAACAAGATAAATGGAAAATGACTGTTTCAGGGCTCATAAATAACATTGGCATCAAATTTAAACAACAGATATCAATGGGGCTGAATAATAAAGAACCACAATGTCCAAATTTTTATCCAATTTGACCAAAATTTAAACATGACTAGTACTTTAAGATGGTACACCAAAATTAATTTATCCCTTTATACTCATAACCTTCAGTATGGCATAATTTTGGAGCTATCAAACTGACTATTCAACCAACTGACATATCAACAAACTTGTTTCTATGTATACCTGTAACAGGCCTCCTAGCAGGCCAAAACAAAAATAAAGGTTTTTATAAAGGCTCCAATGTATGAAAATAAAGGCCTTTTATTGTAAATTCTGAAAAAATAAAGCGTAAATAAAGGCTATTTTCGTCGAAGTTCTCATTTCTTTATTAAACCCACAGTCATACCAAAGTCATTTTTTGATGTTATATACTGTTTGAATTATGCAATATAATACATACCTTATTTAATGTGTATACCTATTTTCTCTGCATATTTATATCATACATAGCTCCTGTTTTACAGTGTAGGGAAAATGCAGAACAAAATCCATTACTTGCTTTAAACTAGCACGGCAACCAGTCAGAGCAAATATAAAGGTTTTGAGTGAGAATTACAGGCTATTTTGGCGTTTTAAAGGTTCTCTGGGGAAATGTAAAGGTTTTAAAGGTTTGCTCTGAAATTAAAGGTTTTTAAAGGTTTTAAAGGTTTCACTAGGAGGCCTGCTGTAAACTTAATGACATACCAGGTAAATATAAATCTTGTGCCAGATTAAATGTTAAAAATTCAACAAAGTGTGACGTGTTCTGATTCCTACATTTAATCTATTTTTTTTATTTTTCAATAAACAAGGGAAACAACTCTAAACAAAGTTGGAATATATCATAAACATACTTGTCTTCCTTGTGTATGACTATCTTGTAGACAATTACAAATATATGGTAATGTTGTATGATTACATGTGGCAGCATGACCATGACATTCACATCTGAAATATAACAATAATATATCATTATTTAAAGTTTTACAGTCAAAACCACTGGCAAACACTAGCCTTTTAAGTAACATAGTAAGAGGCAAAAGTATCATCTAGCCTGACAACTTGATATTATCTTAATTGTTCATTTATCCTGTAAGACTTTTGACCCATGGCCTAAGAGGACAACATATTTATATACAGACATAAATAAAACATACTAAATCATAAAATACGTACATGGCAAAGAAATATATACCGTATTGTTCCTAATAAATGCCCCCGGGGGCGTTACATTTTTCGAAGAGGGGGCGTTTATTAGGAGCGAAAAATCGGCAATTTTCTTACTTCCATTTATACTATTTCCATTCATTTTTTGCTTAATAATGACATATTAATTTGAGTCCAAAACAATTTCATGCATAATTGCATATGAAAAAATACGATGGTTGTAAGCACGTTAGGGCTTCATAATTGAGTAAACACGGTAGTGCATACGTGACTACCTGAATGTATCTCATTGATGTCATTGTGGTGTGATGTCATATACCTTGTCGGCAGTAGATTCTGGACATTTTAACATGTGTGTAGCAAAATATCGGAGAACAAGCACTGACAAAGCACACAGGGAATTCACAGCTGGATTTAATAGATTCAGTAAAAGGGTGTTATGAATTTTGTATGCCTCTAGATTTACTTATAACTAATAATTATGCTCACAATTTTAGTTAACATCAAACAAGGTTAGTGTTAACTGTTACTTAGTGACATTTGTAATGCCCTAAATAGTTGAGGAGATTGTTTCAAGGTTTGTCGGTTTCTTTGATCTTTGTGCTACTTCTAAATAGTACTGTCGGCGCCCTTTTGATGACCTTGCTTGAACTGTAAGCCACCATGATCAAAGACAGGTTACTAAAAATACCGACGGACGTACAAATCTTTTAGGAAGACAGCATCTCATATCGATTTTTGACACCTGCAAGGTTGGTTATCGAGTACAATTACGATGTCGTGTTTAATCTAATAATGCCCCTTTAAAATTTAATCTTTTAAACGTTCCTGTTGGGAAGAGTTTTGTTGTGCATCCAATGTTTTAAAATTTAAACCCAGTTGGTTTTTAACTTTGGATTAGTAATTGCGTAAAATTTAAGTTTTCAAAACAGTTTTTTTTTTAAAAGAGGGGGGCGAATATTAGAGCAGGGGCGTTTAATAGGAACAATACGGTAAGCAACATTTACAAGCCGGAATTAATTAATTCTTACTATTGTCAGGCTTTGGGTTAGTAGGTTGAGGTAATGACTGTCTAACCACTTAATACCCATTCTATAAATAGACGGTGAAGATATCTATACTAAGACGCGCAACCGTCTCAAAATTCGGCGTTTGGTACGCAACAGAATAAAGTGCGGCGGATGAAGACAAAATCGTTGCATTTTTTTCGTTTTTTGACAGACTCGTTGTTGAAATGTAAAATAAATGATCACTCATAGCTACATGATCATAAATCTATCAATACGAAGTACTTTTAAACCTCTGTAGGTATATGTGCATAGTTAAACCGTGTAACCTAGTTTCGAATTCAAATTACTGTGTAAAGAATGACAGATGTAAACACGTTATGACGAAGGTTTAACCACCGGTATAAAAGTTTAATTTAATGAGGTTAGTTGGTTGGATAGTCAAATTTTATTGAGTAGACACAAAATTCATTCTATTTTTGTTCAGTATACTTGAAGGGGGGAAATTGATAGAATGTATACATTGCCACGTGTTTTCAGGTAAATAAACAGTTTTACCCGTGATGCGCGGCGTCTCCGTACAGAGGTCAGTCAGACCGTTTGTGTACAGAATGCTTAATACCTGTATATGTCTTATAAAGACAGCACATTGAGCTAACACACACCATGTAACTGTCTAGAGACAGTCTTGCATTTGAGGATTTTAATCATATTTGTTCTATATTTATACATAAATGGGTGGAAGTCAAAAGTTTTGCAAAATACTGAAAACCTACTATCAAAATACTGAAATAGACAGATTTCATATAAATTACATAGAGTAATTTATTCTCAAAATACTGAAATCAGTGTTAATTCTGAAAACTCACCCATGTATATAATAGTATTTTTTTAACATTAAATAGTTTTGGCCACTTTCCAAAGCATATGGCCAGCAATGCTCCACCTTCTGGTATCCTCCATTTGATATTGCATACTACTTTCACACATTACTTTTCTTGTAAGAAGGGTACCAGAGAACAAAGTGCTAGGTAGCGATTTCCTTGGGAAACTGTCCCTTCATATCTGATAATGTATTACTTGATAAAATAATTGCTAATTTAAAACAAGTAAATCTGTGAGCTAATGCTCACTAGTGATACCCCCGCCAAAATCTAAAAATATGCGACAAACAGGAAGTAGATGAGCAAGGAGCATGAAATCGCTTTACACCACATGGGACTATAGGATGAAGCAATATGCAAAGTTTTAGGCTGCTGCATGTTATAGTTGCTGAGAAAACTGCGACGGAAATTTTGTAATGGACGCACGCACGGACAAGGGTAAAACAGTATACCCCCCTCTTCTTCGAAGCGGGGGTATAATAATAAGAATCAATGTAATGACCTTAATGGTGAAAAATAGTATTGAATATTCACTGTGAAGTTCTCTATTCTGACAAAACCTTAAAACTTCCTAACTATGCTAAAATATATGCTCTGCAAATAGCTTACCTTGCAATAACACTGTATTCATATAAACCATAATAATTATGTCTTTCATTGGTGACAAAGAAATGATCTTGTAATTTTACACGAACTTGTCTTGCTTTAACAAATCTAAACAGTTCTGGTGTATTGTAGAAATCATTATATCCAGGTCGAGGTACTGGCTCTGGATTCAATATATTGAATGTTATATTACCCTTAGAGTATTCTGCTGGCCTGAAAAAATGTGGTAGAAAAAACAAGAAATGTAATGTGGAAACCACATTAAAGTCGGATTTAAAAACTTTAACACAAAATTACAAAGGGAAATAATTCATAATAAAGGCAGGTAGAGTTGTGGTTACTTTCTATATCTGTTCATCAAGTGGTATGTTATCATTGTATGAAGTTTCATAAAGATCTGACGTGATGTGATGTAAAAAACACACCCAATCAACAAGCCTAGGTGGTAAGTTAGAATATGTAAACCTGTAAGGCACAATTTAAACTACAAATCTGTGGTGCTTTTCACAAAAATTCTTATGAAAAAAATCTTCGTAAGTCAGTTTCATATAATTAGCACTTCAAAGTCAGACGGAAAATAAGCATAACTATGATATATTCAAAAGGTATACACAATTCTACACAATTTGTATAATATTTGGAATTGATAAGCCAAAAAAAGAGCGTATTATTAATGTTTCTTGCTATTGACTTACAAAGATTATTTTCATAAGAATTTTTGTGTAAAGCACCACTGTACAAGTCTGACAAAAATTGGACCAATACAGGTAGGTGAATGTCATTAAAAGTCTGTTATTACAGTAATAGTATAAAAGAATACTTACTCTTGATCAATTTTAAGACAATTTGTTGATGACGGTGTAGGTAGGACTCCATTGTCTACAGAATTAAAATATAATTGACAATCACTAGCAAATTGTTGCCATGTCTCCCATTGTAAAGTTATATTATCAGTCTTTCTTTGTATTTCTACTGCTTTAGGTAAGGGACTATAGAATAATAATACAACATAGAATATCTGAAATTATAAAACATGGATCATTTTGTGAGATGTTCCTTGACATGTATTATTTTTTCAGTTGGGGTTAATGCCACAGCAACACATTGTATAAGTAATATCTTGGTGGTCAGTCAACCTACTCATCATTCCTGGAAAGGCTAAATCTCTGAATATAGCTGTAAATCATTTACTAGGCACATTCTTCAATCAGTGACTGGCAACTGCCCTACATGATTTAGAATCAGTGGTAGGAGGGAGAATGGCCATAGAAATAATTTCATGACCAAACTCTACAATTGTATGCCCGGCCCAGGAATAGAACCCAAGACCCTAAATCAGTCGACTTGCATGCTACCAACTGAGCTAGTTGGTCAGCTTGACATATATCTTGGTTGAGCTTATAGAATAAATAAACATTGAAGGCATCAGATGGGTGACTCTTGAACCCTGAAACTAGTTGACAGCTTATTTGGTGCTCTCAGCACATGTTGACATGCAAAATGAGGCTATTATAACAAGTAATACAGAACCCACCAAAAGTTTGGAGACAAAAGATATTTACTACAATTCTTGAATTTTAATAATTATTTTGTAAGATCATTATTTTCGATATATTTAAGCATTGTTTGTGTAAAATGAAAACAAATTTCATGAACGCAACTTATCTATAAGATTCAGCATCTGATATCCTAAAGCCTCTAAACCATGTTTATTGTAAATATTTTCCACAACATAGCTTTTATGCTATTTTTGAAGACTCAGTCATAATTATAATGATGACTAGAAAATAAAGCAAAACTAAAAAGCATTTCAAAAAAAACAGTTATCAAATTTTAGATAAAAGCTATTCAATAGGCCTACAAAGTAAAAATGTCTCCAAACTTTTGGTGGGTATTGTACATATAAATTGAACTGTAAGTGAAAATTGATTTGGGCCAGTGAATATTTCTTATAATAAGGCTTGTTGATATATTTGCCCTATATAACATATTAAATAGAACTTTATAACTTTTGCGATAGTGCTATCTACACTTAGAACATTTCAATGCATAACAATTTATTCTACAAAATGACTAACTTTAAACTCAGAACTTATTGAAAGCCTTTGCATTAGAACCACACATTTTCAGTCATATATCAACGTTCAAAGTTCAAAGACTATGTATCCATCAAAGTTCACCTCTGTCTTGTATACCATGAAATATTACCTGAAATTCATCACCTAGATCCATGACTAGATTTACTTGATTCATAAAATCAGATATCCATATGCTGTTAGCATCACCATCATTAACATATTCTAATGGATGTGCTTCACTATTTAAACGTAATATATGATCATTGGTATTATCTGCATCACCATTCTTTATACAATAATGTACCTGAAAATAAATGTTTCAAATATAAACAGTGCATTAATCCTTTTTGTGGTGTATTATTATTATTATTATTATTATATATTATTATATTATTAATAATATATACATATACAATGTATAATATATATATAATAATAATAATAATAATAATAATAATAATAATAATAATAATAACGAAAACTTTATTTAAGAGGCTATACATTTGAATAAATCCAAATTCCATGTGGGCCTCTATTATACATGTACATATTACACAGTATATACAATATTTACATATTAATGAATGGTTTTAAAAACATTTGAAAATAAGAAATGAAAAGTTTGTGAAGTAGACATGAGAAAAACATGTTATTCGCGTATGAAAATTAAAAAAAAGAGTAAAGTAACCTGAAAAGAAAAGAACATTAAAGCCCCATTACTAAACTGAACGCTGATAATTGTCAAGTATTATGCTTTTGCTTAAAACTTATGCAAACATTAAACTAATATATAAAACGCATCTTAGGCACAAAAATCTCAAGTATTTTCTCCAGAATTTATACTTATTCTATTTTAAAATTCGCGATTAAAAACGAAAGTAAAGACTCAACGTAAAATCACGGAACACGACGAACAAGACCGGAATATCCCGCCCTGGCTAAAAATAACCACAACTTCAATTGGGATGTAAACAAATGTTCTGCTTTGATAAATACGCATTTTGTGTAGTTAATTTTGTGCGAAAGCTAATTAAAATTCATGAAACTCATGTAAATAGTTTTACAAAATTATACATGAACATATACTGACGAGAAAAAGTAACACATCAATTAAGTCTTTATATATACAGAAACGATTGCTGATATGCCACTTTCAAATAAAACGGGTGTAACGTGGGTAAGACAATACAACTACAAAATTTATGTAAACACCAACGTCATTTACGTAATAGATTTTCCTGTCAGTATCTACGTCACGTATAGAGAAAGGGTAACCGTGTATGCCAAATAAGTTGACAAACAATGAGGAAAACTTCATGTTTGGCTTAAAACGTACCACCGACTAATTCTAAAGTTATGCCATTGTCACCGACGTCTATCTCCACCCTCGTGTCATTGCGGTCATGGTAATGGGAGTTCAGTAATGAGTCGTGTCGTGTTTCGACTTACGTAATTCCCTCAGACTTACAAGTGTCTTAAAATGAGGTTCAGTCACAACTCGTTGTTTGCTGACATAATCTCGTAGACACATCACATTGACCAGTTGTTATGTCATGTGAGTGTCGCTATATGCTGGCCACGTCAATACTTGTCTATCGGCATAAAAACGACCGACCTCACGTCACACACGTCATGAAGGCCCTTTTACAGGCTAGCAACATGTTTTCTCTTTTTATTCTGATCATGAAAACTATGCACCTAGATGAAATGAGACGTTTCTTTTTAACACCAGTTTAGATATTTGCGAACTCAAAACTTACATGCACTGGTTTCTCGAGTAAATAACTGGAAACGATTTGATATATCCAACTCTTAACATAGCCGTGTCAATTTGATCAAACACTTTTCAAGCAATTTAATTGGCTGAGAGAGTATCTCTGTTGTCTAATTTGCATGTTATTAAAGTACCCCACTTTTATAAGAAACTGATATTCTGAAGAGCTTGACCCCTACAAGGGATCTTGCTTGAGAGAATTAATAATCCCAAGGGGGTTATATTCTATAGTCTAATAGATAGTATACTTGTTTTTAGATTGATGATAAAGATTTTGTCTTCGTTTAGTGGCTTTAAGGCAAACAGAAGCAGTATGCCTGAGATGAGTTTTAGGTGGACAAAAAACATTTTAAACTAATTGCATTTTCCACTGAATGTACTGTTTTTTTAAATGAGTTTAGGCAGTTTGAAAGAGGAATGTTAAGAGGTATTTCATTCCAAATCTACTGATAAGCTTCAGCCCACTGCTAAATTGATTTAAATGATATTGATCAGAGTGATTACCTGCAGCGTGAGTCTAGGTCGCTCTAAGCAGTGAGAAGACAATACGCAACCTATTACTGCTCTACCATGAAAAAGGTTGAATTATGTTTTACAACAGTTTTTCTTTCTGTCATATTGCAGATGTATATCATCCTACTTACTTTAAAAGTCTATCTCCTAAACATTTGAAGCACTAAATCAACTATAAATAACTATAAAGCACATTATTACTCATGAAATGGTTTCTTATTCAGAAACATTATTTGTTTCTCACGCCATGGTTTTAGAAATTGTTCCGAATGTCCAGTAATGTCAAAACACTTTTCAGAATGCCTGATCCATAAATATGCATAAATTACAACTTGTACATTCTTACGTTTGCATCCATGTGGACACATAAAATTTATCCCTTAGCTAGTAATTTATTTAGCATATAGGACTATCAGCAACATTTCATTCTTTTTTAAGCTTTCCTATGAATTGGACCAACAAAAATTCAACAAGGACCCCTGTTGTTTTTATAGATCCTGTGTCCAGTGTACTACTGAAATAAAAGAGTAGTGCCTATCTCCATCAACAGATATCCTGTAGTGCGTTGTCGTACAGATTCTCTAAGATCTCAATGGAGGGACATGTCAAGATGACCTTTATGTCGACCAATCAATGTGTAGCTTTTATCTAGACGAAACACTATTAATAACATTTTGATTTTGTAATTTCTATTTTTAGATCAAGGTTTGCAAGCAAATTTAACAGCGGTATTATTCACAGTCTGCGATTGGACAGCTCATTTCAAATTGCGTGACGTGGACAATGTAAACAAGTTTCTAATCATAACAATTTTGTAATGAATATTAGTATGAGAAAAGGTCACGTTTGAAACTGGACAGATCTAAATTAGGAAGTAGGTGACATAAAATTTTAGATTAGGTTTTAATCAGATCGGAGTAGTGCCAACCAGTCATCAATAGGTATTGAATCAGCGGTTGCATGTTCTCCTTCCTTATAGACTAGTATAGTTCTATTACATTAACCTGTCACAACTATTACACGGTCACTGAATATGTTATTTTAACCCCTTTCGAACTTGTTATTTCCCCGATATTCAAAATCGTCGCATATATAGTTACATTATCAATAATTAATATGGATTGGTGGCTCACTGGTTAAAAAGAGGTTAAATATTAACACATTCAGTGACCGTGTAATTATTCAAGTTGTGACAGGTTAATGTAACAGAACTATACAAACTACAAACAAACTACAATAAAAGCCTACCTGTAAAGGTTTTACTCTGGGATGGGAAGCTGGACATCTACAAGTAGACTGTACACGTAACTGTGGAAATATGCCAGAATAATCTGCTGCTATCTCACGGTTTGATAATGTAACAGGGAAAAAACGAAAATCTTGTAATCTTCCCAAAAACTGGTATGTACCTTTTAAAGTAAGAAGGAAATACACATAACAAGTAATACAAATAAAGAACTGTGGGTCAAAATACATGTATATCAAAACTATTGCCACCCGGCTACCTCGGTCATTTGCAAGCAAGCCTACTGATGGAGGGTTGTGGGTTTGTTTCCCAAGCATGGCATACTTTTCGTGGGGTTTAGTTCTGAAATAATTTTTTATCCATTTTCCCTCTCACCACTGATTCAAAATCATGAAAGGCAGTTGCCAGTCACTGAGGGAAGTAAGCAACTACAGTCCAACCTGTGAACAACTGCTGGCCAAGGGAAAAGAGAAGTGGCCTTTATTCACATGTGGCCTTTGTTCGGAGGGAGGAACGAACGGGCCATGTTTGGTCAGACTTGAGAGACAGAGTTCATAAATAACATAAATTAATTATCAAAAACTGAAATGAGTTTATTTTCAACCTTCATTCATTATTCACATTATCATTATTGAAGTAGTGACTATAAATGAATAAAACAAAACTTTGAACAAAGAATGGCTAAATCAAAGAAATCAGTGATTTTTTGTTTGCAGCTACATTTCATGCTATGCCCTTAACATTAACAAATCAAATGCACTCTACAAATTCTCATTACTCTGACCTTTTGAATAGTATTTCTATCTTATCCCAGTTGTCAATTTACCTGTATCCAGCGGTCACAGTTGAACCAATTTTGGAATTAACAGGGTGTCACAAATATTTATCTAACTGTTGAACGAGTGAAAATAACACCCAGTGGAGTCTCCAAACATAAAAAACTAATTAACAATGTGTCATCTCATGATGTAATTTACTCCATATTTACAGAGAAATTTAACAATATAAGGATACATTAACATACTTTTATAATAAGGTGATGAGAAAATTGTCTATAGCTTGATAATAACTAATAAGATCGCACTTGAGATGGTTTGTTTACTAAAATTACGGAAAAGATCGGATTACGGATTTTTAGCTTAACTTTAACAAAAATGGCAACCTGCTTTCGAAATTGCCTTTATACGAAAGACTGTCATCAAACAATCTTATGGCCGTTGTTCACAGATCATAACTGGCCGCGGGATGGGTTTGACTGGCCGCTGGTCGCAGTCGACAGGTGGCCATTATTCACGGCCTTTTTAAGAGCATTTTCGGTTGGGGGGAATCGGAATGGCCGCTGTCCAGAGGTGCCCACTATTGGGATGTGGCCATTAGCACAAGTTGGACTGTACATGTATTAACTGCTTAACAGCCAAATCCAAAGAATTAGCCTTTCCTGGAACAGTGAGTAGATTGACTGAATGTAGTTATATCACCTATACAATGTGTGTTGTTACAGCAATCTACCCTATCAAAATTAAATCTCTACTGCATAAAGTCAAACAATGTACCTACCACTAAATGTAAGACCAACTCTAACCCATGTTTCACCCTCTTCTATGATTCTACTCACTAATGTTACTGTATGTGCTGCTGAATAACCAGGTCCAATACCATCAATGAAGAAACTTAAACTTTTATCATGTACCTAAATAAAGTAAATACAGTACAATCTCTCTTGAACAACACCTACTGGGCAAGACTAAAATATTTTGTTGTTAAGAGGTTGTTGTCCTGCAGAAGTATAACAGTATAGAAGTTTAATCATTAATTAGGGACCTTAGTCATTTATTTCCCCATGTTTCAAATAGATACATGTATGTAGGTCAAATTAGTTGGATTACTCAGATTTTACCCTTACTTTTCAATGTCAATTTGCCAAAATTAATCTTTAACTTTTTTTAAAATCATTTTATTTGTTTGAAATTCAATCTAAGTTTTTTAAGGGTAAAGAACTATCTAAATTTTTTCACTTCTGATAATATCTTAATTAACAAGAAAGATAATATTTTGATATCCTTACATAGGATGATAGGACTTCAATGATAAAATCCGAGGATTCCAACTGTAAGGACCTACTTACCAATTGGATTGCTTCAGATTTTATCAGGGAAAGATAACTGACAAATGTCCCTCATTAGTAATAACATTACAGGGATACAATAGCATTTGACTATTAAAATTTATTTTGTATTGTAGCAAGAAAAATTATAAATGAAAATATAATGAATAGGATTATAAATATACATAAAAAAAAGAAGTTGAGAGAGCGTACCTGAGACGGCTTCAGGAGGTTAGAATATGACCAATCCAGTTAGTATAGTGCCTAATGAGAGATCACTTAACTGGCAAAGCTCTAACCTTCATCACACCCTAAAACAGTCTGGACTGAAAGCTGATCATAATTGAAGTTATGAACACTCCAGCTTGAAATGTACCAAGTCAGAAAACTGAGCAATATATTAGCTGGTATTTGGTTCCTTAGTCTCAGATACAACCAAAACTTACTTATATCATATAAATAACTAGACCTATCACTGAATGTGATGATATACCCTCCAACAGATCTTTGTCAAGATTTTTTAATCATATCAGTGCAATAGGTGTGTCATCAGTAAGAAAACTGATGGTTGTTTCCTGTAAGAGTGGGGCTCCTTGTAATGGGGAATTAGCAGGAATGCCCCGACTCGAAACAAATCACATAACCTCTGGCGAACAGAAGGGTCAGCCGATTCAACACACCGGCTTAGTAAATTCACAGAAGGGTTCAGTCGATTCAACACATCAACTTAAGAACCACACAACATAAATTGTTCTAGATTAACCACAACACTGTCTCTGTTTTCTATTCCTTTTAATGGTTTTACAACACATAAAATAACAATGAGCAACAGTACCGGTATTCAGTAAGTGTCCAAAATATGTTAATTATTAAAATTTCCTTATGTACAAAGTTGTTAACTTAAACCTAATCTAACGTTATTCCTACATTTTTCAGTTCTTTTATTCTATATCTCAAAAGTTTTATAGGGGAAGTCAAAATTAGGGGCGGGGTAACATAACAAGAGCTGTCAGAGGAGACAGCATGCTCGACTTAGTAAGTCTTTGTTACAGGAGATGTGATTGATGATAAGGAACATACATATTTTAAAATTTGAAAATATAACCTTAACAAATTTAAAGAAAAAAAATAATAGAAAAACTATAAGTTCAAGGGGGGATAACTCTGAAAATAATGTATACCGAGTTATGAACCTTGTCACATGAGATGTGGTTGATAATAAGTAACATAAAAAAAATATATTAAAGTTTGAAGTCAATACCTAAAGAAATAAAACAGTTGCAGTAAAAACAAACATTTTTTAAAGAAAACTCTAAGTTCAAGGGGAGATAATTCTGAAAAAAATATATTTGGAGTTATGAACCTTGTCACATGAGATGTGGTTGATAATAAGGAACATATATTTAAAGTTTGAAGTCAATACCCAAAGAAATAAAACAGTTGCAGTAAAAACAAACATTTTTTTAAAGAAAATTCTAAGTTCAAGGGGAGATAACTCTGAAAATAATGTATACCGAGTTATGAACCTTGTCACATGAGATGTGGTTGATAATAAGTAACATAAAAAAAATATATTAAAGTTTGAAGTCAATACCTAAAGAAATAAAACAGTTGCAGTAAAAACAAACATTTTTTAAAGAAAACTCTAAGTTCAAGGGGAGATAATTCTGAAAAAAATATATTTGGAGTTATGAACCTTGTCACATGAGATGTGGTTGATAATAAGGAACATATATTTAAAGTTTGAAGTCAATACCCAAAGAAATAAAACAGTTGCAGTAAAAACAAACATTTTTTTAAAGAAAATTCTAAGTTCAAGGGGAGATAATTCTGAAAATAATGTTTTTGGAGTTATGAACCTTGTCACATGAGATGTGGTTGATAGTAAGGAACATGTATTTGAAGTTTGAAGTTAATATCTTAAGAAATAAAAAAGATATAGAAGAAAGTATTTTACTGCACAAAAACTTTAATCAGAAATGTGGACGCGGACGCCGGGGCGAGTAGGAGAGCTCTACATTACTTCGTAAAGTCGAGCTAAAAATAATCTAAAGTATTAATCAGCCAATAAGAATATTACTTTTTTACAATTACTTGTAAAATAATTAAGTAAGAAAAAATTTAGATAGAAATATTAACACTGAATATCAAAATATTGAAATTATAAAGTTTTTCAAAACAAGTAAATCTGTGAGCTAATGCTCACTAGTGATACCCCCGCCAAAATCTAAAAATATGCGACAAACAGGAAGTAGATGAGCAAGGAGCATGAAATCGCTTTACACCACATGGGACTATGGGATGAAGCAATATGCAAAGTATTAGGCTGCTGCATGTTATAGTTGCTGAGAAAACTGCGACGGAAATTTTGTAACGGACGCACGGACGGACAAGGGTAAAACAGTACACCCCCCTCTTCTTCGAAGCGGGGGTATAATAATTAAAATTTATTAAAATTTTGAATTAAATGCTCCTTGTTACAGGTGCTGACAAAATGACAAGACAATAATTATTTTTTCATCAAAGGGCAATAGCTCTGCCAAAAATCAATGGACCTTCACCAAAATTGGCTATGTGCATGCCTGCTTGATACCCAGTCTATGTGTGAAGTTTGAACCAAATCCATATCAATAGGTAAGTTAAAGCTACAGACCAACTGAACAACCAATACGCTGAATTCCTTTATATCCTCCAAACAGAATTATGGGGAGTTTAATTAGGCCATGCCAAATTGGAATTTTGACAAACCTAGGTACCAATTCACAAAAAACAAACGAACCAGAAAATGAAAACACAAATATTTTACGACGAAAAGCAATGCATTATACATATATTTTTTATTGGAAAAACATCATCATAATATATGAAACAATGGTCTGAATTACTTATGAAATGACAAATGGTTTAATATAAAATGACTAGTGTTTTTTCCATGTAAAATATAAATTGTATATCGTCTTAATGGCACGGTTATGATAAATTGCTTTTCCCTAAACGAAACTTCGTTATCGAATCCCTGAACATCGAATTTATTATAGAAGATTTCACTAACAATTTTGTTTTTGTTTTTGCATTGAGGACTCTAAAACCTATGCGCATGCGCACGCTTAACAAAACTCTGGTACAACAGGGCCTTACATTTACCTGTATAGCAATATAAGTCCATCTCTCTGGTGGTATTCTGTCAGGAAATGTTACTGTTAGTAAACCATTAGTACTTCTGTATACAAAGTTTAGAAAAGAATCTCTAATATTCAACTCAAAAACAATTTCTCCACTTGCTTTCATAACCTTCTGTATTAAAGTACTGAAAAAGAGAAAAGATTCAGACTTAAATATCACATTCCTTTGAAGGGCAGATGCTGACTATTTCTAGGATGAAGGGTTCAACCTGTTGGATAGGGCATTCATTTTTGAACCACAAGGAAATATGACAATTGCTGATTATCAGCAAGATAACAGAATTGGTTTTGAATTAATCTGTCTGTCAGACAGAAAGAATACAATTTTGGTCAGAATATTCATTATCAGTTCTTTGTTGGGATAATTTTCTGGGTGAAATTCCGTGATTATTTTTTAGTTTCATCATTAGTCATATACATTTAATTCTTTCTTGGTTCCAGATATTTGATTTTTGATTAGATACCAGCCTTTTAACATTTTATTTCAAGTTGTAAAGAAAGAAATGCATGGAATTGATCTTGTGCTGAAATAAACATTTAGCATTTTCTGAAATAGTTTTATTTTATGAATTTTGATCAGATGTTAGCTCAAATGAAAGACTTGAAGTACATTTGGAATTAAGTATGCTATTTAATACATCAAATAAAAAAAAATAACTGAAAAAAAATGAATCAGGAAGAAATTGAATTGAATCAGCTTTCAAGTGAATCATTGCAGCCCTACCAAGAACCAGTAAACAACAAACAAAACCTTAACAACAAAATTTACCATAGAATGATCAATAAAGATAGATTCAGATATAAACAATTACTCATTGTTTTACTTCATTTAATATTTATAAATGAGAAATCATTATATGTCAGTATAGGGTTGTGATTTTCTTATAAATAATACAGGTAATGTCCATACCATGGAAAGTTAATTAACCAATATATAACAAATACAGGGGTGGAATCAGGCATTTTTGTGAGGCGTCCAATAAAAATTTTCAAAGGGTCCGAGTCTAGGCAAGAAAACTAAGAGTTATATTTTGAATCCCGTTTTTTTTTTACGTTAGAACGTAAATGTATACAGTAAACCTTTATAATGGCCACCTATAGGTCTATGTAAGCCATATCTAAATAATAGCCATTTCATATTTACCCCAGTCTAATATTCTCCAATGACGTCCCTCGATACAATGATACCTTTTGTAAACAGACAATTCAGCTAGTTCCACTATTAACTAGGGGTGTAACAATACGGTAAAAACCGTATTGCAATATATTGCAATAAGCAAAACCTGTATTGCAATATATTGCAATACGTACCGGTTTTTGCGTAGACATGCAAAACATGAATTATTATGCATGTTCATCATCATAATTGGATCAGCACAACACGTATACATACATAAGTGAATTTTCAAATGATCTTTTGTGTAAAATGATCTATAATTTGGAAAATGCGTGTTTTGAAACGGACTTCTAAAGATATTTTTTTCTCTCATTTGACTACACGTTTTAAGCACAATAAGATTATTTCAAGTTTTTAATGCAATTTAACATTTATTTAAACATTTAACTTCCAGATTATGATAAAAAAAACAGTATGACACATAAATACAAAAACCGGTTCAAGGAAAAACGAACCGGTTAAAAACCGTTAGAATTCGTATTGCAATATTAACCGGTATATCGGTTAACCGTTACACCCCTACTATTAACAGTTGTGAAGAGGTTTCTTTACATACAAAAATGTATGAAAAAAGAAAAGGTTAAAATATCCCCCCCCCCACCCCGTCACAGTTTACTCTGCCCTTGAGTCAATTGATCAAAGAAAAACTAAGATGGAGAAATCTATCAAATATTCATTGACTTGTTGTCTTATTATTGATTTCTAATACACTAAAAGGTACAGGTAATATTGATTGACCGGAAATATTCTAGAACATTTTGGTTACTACATGGTTACACAATCACCATTAATGTACTGAATCCTTTTTTCTGTGATATTTGTTATACGATACAATCATTATCAAATACATCTAAGATCATTTATTTCTCATTTACAAACAAGAAAAGCTATCAGTACAAGAAATTGAACACAAGTGATACTAATCAAGAATTAAGGTGAAACTAATAACCAACTTAAAACTTGATGATCATTAAATCAAAACTAATTATACGAGAGGATAGCCGCCCGGCTATGACAGTTGGTAGCATGCAAGCCTACTGATTAAGGGGTAATGGGTTCGATTCCTGGGCGGGGCATACTTTCGTAGAGCTTGGTCATGAAATTATTTCTATGGCCATTCTCCCTCCTACCAATGATTTTTAATTATGTTGGACAGTTGTCAGTCACTGACGAAAGTATGCGCTTAGTAGTTGGTTAACAGCTAAATCCAGAGATTTAGCCTTTCCAGGAGGAGTGAGTAGGTTGGCTGACTGCCATTATATGACCTATACAATGTGTTGCTATGGCGTTAAACCCAACAAACAAACAACTCTAGCAAATAGTGTTATCTTTAAACCATCCTTAGCACTGGGATACTAAGAAAATGGCGATCTGATCACGTCACAAATCAGTCCATCTTGGAAAATTCTGGTTAATCATGCTCATCATCCTTCACCAACAATGACTCTACTAACTTTTAGTCAGGTCCAAAGAATAGAAGATGACAGGATACCAAAAACTTTGCTGCGAAATTGCCACTATAGAAATGTCACCCTCAAGTTACATAAATGTGTGCTTGAGGGATAAGAGTTGGACATGAATGCAAAAATATTGAAAAGCTTCCTGAAAGACGTCATATAAACGGCCGCACAGATTACAAAATGGCATGGTCTATTGCACAAAAAGTGAAGATAAATCTCAACATTTCAAATCAGAAAAAGACAGAGATTCACAAGTACAATATGTTCGTTCAGAATTAAACTCTACTCTCACACCAGACACTGCATCAGAACTAGGGCTGTCACAATATACCCATACACCAGTATATTGCAATATGCAGCTGTGACAATACGTTCTGCGATATGTATTTAATGTACCCGTATTAAAGGATATTTTTTATTTTCATTGGAAAATTCTTCCCTTTGCCAAACAAAAATAGCGAAACATCAGTTTTCCATGGTTCATTCGATGAAAGCTTAAGTTCAAAGAATTTTGGCGCGTTCGGAATGTTCTTATTACTCTAAGAGGCCCAGTTTTTTTATGTCCAGTCTGCTACAAGCACTTTCCCTACAAACTCCTATAACATACTTCAATACTGAACAGTTGAGTAAGTTCTTTAAGACAGTATTCTGCAGCCGTGTCTTTGGTTTGCAAATGGTACATAGTGGTACCTATCGCAGTTCGGTTCTAGCACAACGCAATATACCATGATGCACTCCTGGTGTATCTTGATAGCCCTAATCAGAACTTCTGAAGCACAATTCAATGATCAGTCTTGATCATCACACTCCATGATACATAAAAAAGTGATTAATAAATGTTTTTTTAATAATAAATTAAAATAAACTAAACACAAGATCTTTTAAAGAGATATAGGCCACTCTATTACTCTATGTCAAAGACTTTAAAAATCTATCAGTCAGATGGGCTAGTAAAGACAAAAGACCGGTCTGCTTGAATGATAAATTGCTGGTCAAAAATAAATTTGGAAATTGCGAAGTTGTCATACATCAAACAAAGATATTTTATAGATAATATAAATAACAAACCTAAGAAAACACACATTTTCTCAAAATTGAATTATTTTTCAGCAGGACCACATTTTGGAAATTTTCTTTTTTTTCTTTTTTTCATTGGCTATATATTGGAATTTAATAAAAGTTTATTGGGTGGGTTTATGAACAATAAATGCTGTTGCAAATTTTATCAGCAAGATTTAGCAGACTGACATCTTTGGCATTCACTGTAAGTACATGTACTGATGACATCATGTACATAGACAACTACTAAGTGCAGGATGTCAGCATAAAAGAGTCCTCCCCCCCCCCTAAAAATAAATAAATAGGGGAGGGAGTTCTTGGTATGGTACTCTTTCATACAGACAACCTCTGCTTAATTCTAGTAAACTAATTGTAAAAAATAAAAATAAATAATAATTTAAATAAAAAATAAGGGTGTTTTTTTTTTTTGGGGGGGGGGGTTCTTTCTTATGGACAGCCAGATAAAACTTAACAAAGACCAGTAGAGGAAGAAAGTTCTTCCAACAAAAGGTCTCTATGGAGCTTTAACTTTTGAGTTTGAAATTAAGTTCTGGCCTGAGTGTGCACACAATGCATCATTAATAGTAGACAGGATACTGGCTAAGATATAAACAAGAAATGTAATGTGAAGACCACATTAAAGCTGGATTTAAAAACTTTAAGGCCACAACAAACTGATCATATGTTCTATGGATTCGCTCGCACCTTAATTTTGACGGTTTTTACAAAAAAAAATATTTTTATTTCCTTGCTCGCTCATAAAAATTTGGTCAAACCGCTATATAAAGCAAGTGAATAAAGACTTTTTTATTTTTTTTCTTCGCTCGCTCGCCCCATTTTTTTCCAGAAAAATCCGTAGAACATGTGATCGACTTGTTGTGGCCTAACGCAAAAATTACAAAAGGAAATAATCCATAATCAAGGCAGGTCAAGTTATGGTTACTAATTCTGTTCATGGCATAATATGTTATCATTGTATGAAGTTTCATTTAGATCTGACAATAAATGGCAGAAATATATGTTAAAAAAAAACTTTCACGCAATTGTTAATGACACAGGACTCCTGACCGCCTGCCCAATCCCCCGGGTTTCACCAAACTATAACCCGAATTTTTCGTTGAAAAATCAGGCTAACAACAAATGACAAGAAAATAAAGAGATTCAGTAACTTACCCAGCATTGTCTTTCTTCTGCCATATCCAGACAGTTATTGTGAATTCTTGTGTTGTAGATAGATCAGGTGTCACTGATGGTGTCACAAAACAAGTTGGTCCACTACTTATAAATGAGGTAGATGCTGATTGGAATGTACTGTTGGGTCGAGTGTTGATTGTGTCCAAGTATACACACTGGCTGAAACTTGTCGTCTGCACCAACAAACTTAAATAATTTGGCATTTCTGTTCGCCCTGGACATTGTTGAACACAGAAGTCTTGATTACAGTTGTCAATGGAAACGGGAAATATAGAACTCTTACAGTATGCTGACCTCTCTTGTACACCACAAGTACCTTGAGATGGTTCAGTCAAAATGGAACGAAATTGAGCAGCATTGAACAGAGCAGGAAATGGACGGAGATTTTGATTTACATCTTGGCTGTTACTTATTGGCACTAAATTTATAAGTAAATAAATCAACAGGAATAGTAAAGTTCTTATCTTGCATCTATGATTCCACATTGTTTCAAACTTTACACTATCACTGATCATAACTCCTTGGAAAATTCTAGAAAGAATGACCTAATCTCCCCTTCAAGACCTTTTTTTCTTCTCAGCTGGCAGTATAACAATTAACTCATTATAAAAAATATATTAGGAATTTTTACAACTTCTAAAATTTCATCTTCTTTAAATATAATGTGAATATCACATCCTGTCTTTTAGGAATTTGAGATCATTATAAAATTAAATGAAAACTACACACGGGTAAATAACGTTACTCCAATAATAACAATATTGGGAAAAAGTATACACAAAGTGTATTAAAACACTAAAAATGTAATACAATCACTAAAAATATATATATATATTCCCACACAAAAGTATAAAAACAATACACACAATGAATGATAATTTCACACACAAAAAATGCCAAAAATATTATTAAGAATAGAGCATCCTATGAAACATCATCTAACAGTGTTATACACTTATATAAAACTAACAAATCAATGTCCTAACAAATGTTCTAAGGTAGCATTGTCCAATACACTCTTAACAAACACTATAAGAATCTTTCTTTCTACCAGCTGTTCAACTAATCAATTATTCAATCAATAATAACATCACAGGTGTCAATAATTATTCAATTATCCATACATGGTGGGCTTAGTGACTAAACAATAGGTGTTAGTTAATAGTGCTGTTGTTTGTATCCTGTTTATTCTTTGTTATGAATTTTAAATTAATTACTAAAACTTTATACTTTATTGAGCACATGGTGTCCACAAAATGATGTAAAGCTTAAGAAATTGAAGAAATGACCAAGGTAATATAAGGTTTTTTTTCACGTTCAATATTTCATTTCGCACAAACAATAATTTTTTGCCAATACAATGTATACAGTTTAAAAAAACAAAAGAAAGAGATAAACAAAATATTAAAAGGAAAAAAAAGAGAAATAAAGAGAAAGGGAAAAGACACAGGGTGTCCCATAATATCTGATACCATTACAAACAGCTATAACTTTTCTGTATGTTTAACCACAATTTAATAAAATATATGGTTGTTTTCTATATACCCTCCTGTGCATTTTGGTGTATTAGGCCACAACAAATTGATCATATGTTCTATGGATTTTGTCCGAAAAAAATAGGAGCGAGCGAGCGAAAAAAAAATAAAAATATTTTTTTTCCCACATTTTGCATTTTGAGGAGCGAGCGAAAAGCGAAAAATAAAAAAAAGTTCTATTTTTATGAATATTCATTTACTTAAGGCCACAACAAATTGATCTTTTGTTCGTCGGATTTCCCGCACCTAAAAATCCGAAAATGGAAAAAAAATATTTTTATTTTTTTTTTGCTCCCGCACTTCAAAATTTTTACCGCATCAAAATTTTTTTGAAGTCAATTTTTTTGGCACTCAACCAAGAAGTTTTACCGAGAAAATCAATAATGTTTGGTCTAAATATCAAAGCTTATCACCATGACATTGCTATATTTGTAACAAAACAGTAAAGTATTCACGTTTACATACGTCACTATGATGATCGTGTCGATCCTTTGTTCCTTTGTTTTTCTAAATCCTAAATTATATTTAGTACAATGTACACGTTTTAACACATGTATACTAAATTTTTACGTAATAAATGCAATGCTTAACTTCCATAAACTTTAACTCTTAATACACACAGAAGTTGAACAGTGACGTAGACAGAGCGGCTCCATCAACCCTACAAATATGATCTGGATGTGTGACGTCATATGTTCACCTTCTGTGTAAAAATAATTTACAATAGAGGTCGACTCATGTCTTATGAATTGAGGTAGGACAGGATAGAAAAAAACCTTTTCTAATTTTGCTGGGGAGATATTCGAACAGACTGATTTAAAATGAAGTTGTATTTTGTATTATTTACCAAAAGGCTATACTTTCGACACCAAAACGTATAGTCCATTTAATTTTATAGGGGTGCTGATTCTATTTTTCCTTCAGGATTACTTAGGTATACTTAGCAGTTGTATGTTGTTTAGTCTATAGCATAATTTGGTTAATTAATAATCTTCTTATTCTTCCTAATTAATAAGACTGTATTTATGCACTTAAAAGTTAACAGGTTTTGTTCATTATCATTTTATAGGGGTGCTGATTCTAAAATTCTCATTCAGGAATATATGAATATAATTATATATAATTTTTATGTTTTTGAGCCCATCCTTTATTTACTGGAATAATATTAAGACTGTATTTATACACCAAAAGTCAACAGGTTTGGTCCATCATTTTATAGGGGTGCAGGGCCTAAAATTTTCATTCAGGAGGATTTAAATTTGCTGAGTAGCTGTTTGTTGTTGATTCCATCTCTTATTTATTTGGTTAATATAGGGATTTATTTTACACAAAAAGTCACCAGGTTTGGTCCTTTATAATTTTAGCAGTGCTGGTTCTAAATTTTTACAATGATCTAGGAAGTTTTGAAGTTCAATATTGATAGAAATCAGTATACAAGTATTTTACAGTATGATAATATAGTACAGTTCATCTAAATGCAAATGGAACAAAATACAGGCATTTATTTTGTTTGTATCATATTAAAAGCATTAATTTTATGAATATTAACAACAAGTAATCTTTCTTACAACAAACTACAAGATAATCAGAGCTAAACTGACATTTCTTTGTAATTCAAGGTCAAAATAATAAAACCCATGGAAAAAAGACTAAATATGAAACTATAATAAAGGGAAAAATATTAAATACATGCAGTGCTTTTAAAATTTATCATATAAGAAAAATAGAATAAATCCATAGTAGTACAGCATCAATCCATGTTTTATATTTAAATAAGCATGTCTATATCCACAACTATAATTAAAGAGATTATTGTGGCTTATATGCACTTTGAAATAATACAGAATGCTATTTATTAAAGTTTTTTTCTGCAAAAAGTCCATATTTTAAGTGCATTTTGACTTTAAGTAAATGAATATTCATAAAAATAGAACTTTTTTTTATTTTTCGCTTTTCGCTCGCTCCTCAAAATGCAAAATGTGGGAAAAAAAATAGTTTTATTTTTTTTTCGCTCGCTCGCTCCTATTTTTTTCGGACAAAATCCATAGAACATATGATCAATTTGTTGTGGCCTAAAGTCAAAATGCACTTAAAATATGGACTTTTTGCAGAAAAAAACTTTAATAAATAGCATTCTGTATTATTTCAAAGTGCATATAAGCCACAATAATCTCTTTAATTATAGTTGTGGATATAGACATGCTTATTAAATATAAAACATGGATTGATGCTGTACTACTATGGATTTATTCTATTTTTCTTATATGATAAATTTTAAAAGCACTGCATGTATTTAATATTTTTCCCTTTATTATAGTTTCATATTTAGTCTTTTTTCCATGGGTTTTATTATTTTGACCTTGAATTACAAAGAAATGTCAGTTTAGCTCTGATTATCTTGTAGTTTGTTGTAAGAAAGATTACTTGTTGTTAATATTCATAAAATTAATGCTTTTAATATGATACAAACAAAATAAATGCCTGTATTTTGTTCCATTTGCATTTAGATGAACTGTACTATATTATCATACTGTAAAATACTTGTATACTGATTTCTATCAATATTGAACTTCAAAACTTCCTAGATCATTGTAAAAATTTAGAACCAGCACTGCTAAAATTATAAAGGACCAAACCTGGTGACTTTTTGTGTAAAATAAATCCCTATATTAACCAAATAAATAAGAGATGGAATCAACAACAAACAGCTACTCAGCAAATTTAAATCCTCCTGAATGAAAATTTTAGGCCCTGCACCCCTATAAAATGATGGACCAAACCTGTTGACTTTTGGTGTATAAATACAGTCTTAATATTATTCCAGTAAATAAAGGATGGGCTCAAAAACATAAAAATTATATATAATTATATTCATATATTCCTGAATGAGAATTTTAGAATCAGCACCCCTATAAAATGATAATGAACAAAACCTGTTAACTTTTAAGTGCATAAATACAGTCTTATTAATTAGGAAGAATAAGAAGATTATTAATTAACCAAATTATGCTATAGACTAAACAACATACAACTGCTAAGTATACCTAAGTAATCCTGAAGGAAAAATAGAATCAGCACCCCTATAAAATTAAATGGACTATACGTTTTGGTGTCGAAAGTATAGCCTTTTGGTAAATAATACAAAATACAACTTCATTTTAAATCAGTCTGTTCGAATATCTCCCCAGCAAAATTAGAAAAGGTTTTTTTCTATCCTGTCCTACCTCAATTCATAAGACATGAGTCGACCTCTATTGTAAATTATTTTTACACAGAAGGTGAACATATGACGTCACACATCCAGATCATATTTGTAGGGTTGATGGAGCCGCTCTGTCTACGTCACTGTTCAACTTCTGTGTGTATTAAGAGTTAAAGTTTATGGAAGTTAAGCATTGCATTTATTACGTAAAAATTTAGTATACATGTGTTAAAACGTGTACATTGTACTAAATATAATTTAGGATTTAGAAAAACAAAGGAACAAAGGATCGACACGATCATCATAGTGACGTATGTAAACGTGAATACTTTACTGTTTTGTTACAAATATAGCAATGTCATGGTGATAAGCTTTGATATTTAGACCAAACATTATTGATTTTCTCGGTAAAACTTCTTGGTTGAGTGCCAAAAAAATTGACTTCAAAAAAATTTTGATGCGGTAAAAATTTTGAAGTGCGGGAGCAAAAAAAAAATAAAAATATTTTTTTTCCATTTTCGGATTTTTAGGTGCGGGAAATCCGACGAACAAAAGATCAATTTGTTGTGGCCTTAACCATGAAGATATGTTTTAAAACAAAAAAGTTACATCATTTTGTAATGGTATCAGATATTATAGGACACCCTGTACATACATGTATTTATTTTAAGGAGAAAAAAGCCTTATATTGATAACAGTTAATAACAAGTTAATAATAATTTTATTTTTCTCTTTGATTGAAGAACTAGTAGTCACTTGATAACAATGAAATATGTAACACACATACATGTATGATGATAATGTTGTATTCAAAGTGAAATTTATGTTTTTATAGTATCTTTGATACCAGATTTTAATTGTATCACACACTAATGGCAACTAAGTAACAGAATGTTTTCAAAATATTTCTCTGTGATATAAAACACAATGTTAACCATGGTATGAAAATAATTTGCTGCTCTACCAAGAAATTTGTCTACATTATTATATACTGGCATGTGATAAGCTGCCTTTGAAATACTTGTGAAGTAAAGTCACAGTTCAGTGCATAAAATTGGGTTTGTCTCAATATTTATATCAGTATAAAAAATAACTATTTTGTCACAAAATATATCAACTCATACAGCTTTACACACTAATAGCTTAGAAATAAGAACATCATGTGCTAAATGAACAAATAGCAATTAACTAAAACAAGTAAATCTGTGAGCTAATGCTCACTAGTGATACCCCCGCCAAAATCTAAAAATATGCGACAAACAGGAAGTAGATGAGCAAGGAGCATGAAATCGCTTTACACCACATGGGACTATAGGATGAAGCAATATGCAAAGTTTTAGGCTGCTGCATGTTATAGTTGCTGAGAAAACTGTGACAGAAATTTTGTAACGGACGGACGGATGGACAGACGGACGCACGCACGCACGGACAAGGGTAAAACAGTATACCCCCCTCTTCTTCGAAGCGGGGGTATAAAAATTCACAGCCAAAATAAAGAAGACATCAACAATAAGTTACCAACTGTATATTCTCCTACCTAGAGGCCATAAGGATTCTGTATTGAGAATGCCCATTAATACCATTATGAAGAACTCTAAGTTTTTCATTGGGACCTATATTCAAATATAAATTTTACTAAAACCCATTCTCATACCCAGAGTCTAGTAGGATTCTCAATACTAGAATCTTGATAACCTCGGGGTACGAGAATGATATAAACCAAGTGTATAGTTGGTAATAAGGGACTTTAGTCAGTTATTTCCCCTTGTATACACTTCAAATAGGTAGGTCCAATTACTTGGATTACTTGGATTTTACCCTTACTTTTCAATGTCAATTTGCCAAAATTAATCTTAAATAACTTTTTTGTAAATCATTTTCAATTTGAGTGAAATTCAAGCAAAGTATTTTTAGGGTAAAGAGCTATCTTAATTTTACCACTTCTGTTAATATCTTCATTAACAAAAGAAAGATATTAGATGAAATATTTTGTTATCCTTACATTGGATTTCCAACTGTAAGGACCTACTTACCAATTGGATTGCTTCAGATTTTATCAGGGGAAGATAACTGACAAAAGTCCCTAATTGTATCACATACTAATGGCAACTAAGTAACAGAATGTTTTCAAAATATTTTTCTGTGATATAATACACAATGTTAACCATGGTATGAAAATAATTTGCTGCTCTACCAAGAAATTTGTCTACATTATCATATAGTGGCATGTGATAAGCTGCCTTTGAAATACTTGTGAAGTAAAGTCACAGTTCAGTGCATAAAATTGGGTTTGTCTCAATATTTATATCAGTATAAAAAATAACTATTTTGTCACAAAATATATCAACTCATACAGCTTTACACACTAATAGCTTAGAAATAAGAACATCATGTGCTAAATGAACAAACAGCAATAAACTAAAAATTCACTGCCAAAATAAAGAAGACATCAACAATAAGTTACCCACCGTATATTCTCCTACCTAGAGGCCATAAGGATTCTGTATTGAGAATGCCCATTAATACCGTTATGAAGAACTCTAAGTTTTTCATTGGGACCTATATTCAAATATAAATTAACTAAAACCCATTCTCATACCCAGAGTCTAGTAGGATTCTCAATACTAGAATCTTGATAACCTCGGGGTACGAGAATGATATAAACCAAGTGTATAGTTGGTTATCACACTGCAGCAATTTAGATATCTACACTACCTAAGATATTATATGTACAAGGGAGTTAACTATGGGCAAGTTTCCTAAGCATATTGCTAGCAAGAGCTTTGTGTCCTGGTGACCTTCTTACACCAAAAGTAATACATATTTGATATCAAATAAAGGGTACCAGAGCACAAAGCGCTAGCTAGTGATATGCTTAATAAACTCGCCCTATGCAGAGATACTAAACTGTTTCAAATATGCTATATTTTGAGTTACCTCCCTTGTATAAATTATACATAGTCAAAATTCTTACACCATTAAAGTCCCATTACTAAACTGAAGTTGATACTAGTCAAGTATCATGCTTTTGCTTAAAACTTATGCAAACATTAAACTAATATATAAAACGCATCTCAGGCAAAAAAATCTCAAGTATTTTCTCCAGAATTTATACTTATTCTATTTTGAAATTCGCGATTAAATCGAAGTAAAGACTCAACATAAAATCACAGAACTCGTTGAACAAGGTCAGAATATCCCACCGTGGCTAAAAATAACTACAACTTCAATTCGGATGTAAACAAATGTTCTGCTTTGATAAATACGCATTTTGTGTAGTGAATTTCATGCGAAAGCTAATTAAAATTCACGAAACTCATGTAAATAGTGTTACAAAATTATACATGAACATATACTGACGAGAAAAGAAACTCATCAATTAAGTCTTTAAATATACAGAAACGGTTGCTGATATGCCTCATTCAAATAGAACGGGTGTAACGTGGGTAAGACAATACAACTACAAAATTAATGTAAACACCAACGTCATTCAAGCAATAGATTTTCCCGGCAGTATCTACGTCACGTATAGAGAAAGGGTAACCGTGTATGCCAAATAAGTTGACAAACAATGAGGAAAACTTCATGTTTTGCGTAAAACGTACCGCAGACTAATTCTATAGTGATGCCATCTTCACCGACGTCTATCTTCACCCTTGTATCATTGTGGTCATGGTATTGGGAGTTCAGTGATGAGTCGTGTCGTGTT
Organism: Mactra quadrangularis; assembly: GCA_025267735.1. Classification (NCBI taxonomy): domain Eukaryota; kingdom Metazoa; phylum Mollusca; class Bivalvia; order Venerida; family Mactridae; genus Mactra; species Mactra quadrangularis. The sequence goes on along the minus strand of CM046301.1, from coordinate 39,785,824 downwards.
TCGACTTATGTAATTCCCTTAGACTTACAAGTGTCTTAAAACGAGGTTCAGTCACAACTCGTTGTTTGCTGACATAATCTCGTAGACACATCACATTGACCAGTTGTTATGTCATGTGAGTGTCGCTATATGCTGGCCACGTCAATACTTCAATTGGCATAAAAACGACAGACCTCACGTTGCACACGTCACCAAGGCCCTTTTACAGGCTAGCAACATTAATGTTTTCTCTTTTTATTCTGATCATGAAAATTATGTACCTAGATGAAATGAGACGGTTTTTTTTAGCATCAGTTTAGATATTTGCGAACTCAAAACTTACATGCACTGGTTTCTCGAGTAAATAAACTGGAAACGATTTGATATATCCAACTCTTAACATAGCTGTGTCAATTTTATCAAACACTTTTCAAGAAATTTGATTGGCTGAGAGAGTATCTCCGTAGCCTAATTTGCATGTTATGAAAGTACACCACTTTTATAAGAAACTGATATTTTGAAGAGCTTGACCCCTACAAGGGAACCCGCTTGAGAGAGTTATTATAATCCCAAGGCGGTTATATTCTATGGTCTAATAGAAAGTATTACTTGTTTTTAGATTGATAAAGATTTTGTCTTCGTTTAGTGGCTTTAAATCATGGAATAGTTTGTTTATTCTCAACGGTCAAACATGAATAATTTCATGGTGATATTGTGTTTTAAATGTTTGTTGTCTTACAATCGTGACATTGCAATAGCATGTAGTCATGTGGCCATGAAATTATTCAAACTTTGACAGTTGAGAACAAATGGACAATACCATATTGTAACAACTGTAATTGAATCATCTTTGTTCTTCAATTCAAGTGTTTTTGTAAATGGAGACTGTTCTATACCCAGTTGACAAAATTAGTGGGTATCTGGTTGCCTAGGACAACTACGTTTTTAGTTCAGGCAACCAAAAATTTCTTTTGGGCAACCAAAAATCTACAAACAAGATATAGTGCTTGCTACTAAAATGACCTGTTCAGGCAACTACTTTCACATCCAATTTTCTTAGACTGTATACCTATGTCCTGTCCCTCTGGTAAATTTCTTTCATTTTCTGAGAGTCTCTGCAGTCTGACATCTAAACACAGAACTAGGGTATGGTCAGTATGGCACCAGAGTCCTTTAATTTGTTAAAGTACTCTCAAATATGCTTTAATAATGATATTTTGTCAACAAACACACTTAAAAAACGGCCCCACACATATTATCATGTATGAGTTGTAACTATTCTTACATAGAGTCAAGCTAGATTTAGATCATGCAACCAAAAGTATTAAAATAACATCTTGGAATTTCTTTGAAGGATATTTTGCAGTCATCATACCAAAGATCAGAAGGTCGGCTTTGTCAAAGTTTCAAAGCTTTTCAAAGGGTGTGTAGAGAACAAAAACAAGCAATGAATGATAAAGAGGTCTGTCCTGGCATTGGGAAAGATAACTTAAGCAAGCACTATTATTCAAAATATATTTATCTTTTATCCGTTTAGTAATTTATCAATTAACAGTCATAATTATGAAAATACAAAAATGATAGAATACTGAAACAATTAACTGTTTGAACTGTATAACAAATATTATCAAAACAACATAATTTACCTTGAAAACAATAAATTTAGTAATCAGCAAACAAACTACATTCATAGCAACCAATTGTGACAGGTCATAGCAACTAAATGTGACAGGCCATAGCAACCAATTGTGACAGGTCATAGCAACTAAATGTGACAGGTCATAGCAACTAACTGGTCATAGTAAACAACTTACTGGTCACAGTAATCGAATGTGACAGGTCATGCCAATTTAATGAGACTAGTTAAAGCAACATTGATAGTCATAGCAACCAAATGTGACAGGTCATAGCAATCAAATGTGACACATCATAGCAATCAAATGTGACAGGTCATAGCAATCGAATGTGACACATCATAGCAACAAAATGTGACAGGTCATAGCAATCGAATGTGACACATCATAGCAATCGAATGTGACACATCATAGCAATCAAATGTGACTGGTCATAACAAAATAGTTAATTACTAGCCAGAAAAGCATAAAATGACTGTCAAAAGACACCACCTATACCTGTTGTAGAAGAATCAAATCACTAACCCTTATAATTACATAACTAGCTAAGATAATTAGCATACATTCAAAACAATATTTCTGTAAATATTACACCAAATACCACATCATATAATGTAAAAATTATAATACAATAGCAAAATGTCTATAATATGCGAGTATAGGACATCAAAATAATATACAACATAAAAAACAACAATTAACACAACTAATTAACTTTTAACTCATAATACATCATGCACCTAATTATCCAAAATTATTGAAATCAATCATTTATAACTAAAAACATTTTTTAACCAAACCTGATTTAACATTTATTTATACATGTAATATATGAATAGTATTTTATAATAATAGAATATTATAGTAAAATAACTCATTCATTGTATTTATATATTAAATGTTTGTAATTACTGTCCATTTTATTTTTATGATGAAATTGTTGCCATAGCAACACAATGTTTATAAAGTATTATGATAATCCCACAATTTCTTCAGTTTCTGGATCAATATCAATGTCATAGAAACAAGGTCTTGTAGGTAAACCTGGCATGGTACTCATCTAAAAAAAATATGTATTACAAGATTAGGAGAAAGACAGCTTTTTTAACCCAAAGTACTGATAAACGCAAAACGCCCGGACTAATAAGCCAGTTAATACGCATGCCTAAATACTGAATAAAACTGTTATCGTGTATCAAATTTCAAATAGTTATGCACTAGTCACATTCATTAATTTACTTACTTAAACTGCCTGGAAATTTGTGTCAAATTTGTGTCAACACAGCTTCACAATATAATATAGCTCGTTTAGGATAACTTGAGACAAAATACAAAGATACCATTTTTATACACAGGTGGATTTAAGTAAAGTTTAGTACACGTAATTATCGACTTTTATCAGTGTGTTTTCGATGTATTAAATTTAGTACGAGAACACACATTCCACTCTTTAAGACATGTTTAATACTTCCATTACACAAAATCAGCTGACTTCCCTGTTTTATGTAATATCTGAGTCCAAAATATGTAAACAGACTGAGTCGTTTGTCTCAAGTTATCCTAAACGAGCTATAATAATAACACAATTGATATTTTTCTTTTGATTGGATTTAACACAGTAGCAACACATTGTAAAGATTATATTACAGCAGTCAGTCAACCTACTCACTGTTCTGGAAAGGTCAAATCTTTGGATTTAGCTGTTAAAAAGTAACTAGACACATTTTACTGTCATAGAATGACAACTGCCCTACATAATTCAGAACCAGTTTGTTTTGTTTTTGTTGGGTTTAACACCTTGGCAACACATTGTATAGGTCATATAACAGAGGTCAGTCAACCTACTCACTACTCCTGGAAAGGCTTAATCTCTGGATTTAGCTGTTAACCAACTACTAAGTGCATACTCTCGTCAGTGACTGACAACTGCCCTACATAATTAAAAATCATTGGTACGAGGGAGAATGGCCGTAAAAAAATTTCATGACCAAGCTCCACAAAAGTATGCCCTGCTCAGGAATTGAACCCACGTGACTGACTGAGATAGCCAGAAATCCTTGAATTTATTGAGTCTTCCAAATTTCATCTATGTGAAATCTAAGCATACTTACAGTTCCAAGAAGCGGATAAATAAATCCTGCTCCAATACTGGCTCTAGCTTCTCTGATAGGAACAGTAAAACCTGTAGGACGTCCTTTAAGTGTGGGGTCATGTGATAAGGACAGGTGAGTTTTAGCCATACATATAGGTAAATCATTAAAACCCTGCAATATACAACATAAGAGGCATGAGAGACATGGGCAAATTTGGAAACACATTTTGTTCAAACTTAACTAGTGATTATTCCAAAGCAGAAAGCAGGGCACTGCACCTTGCCCTTTTTCTCTCCTCCCTGCCCTTTTTTAGCCTCTTTCTATGCAGTAATAGTACATTTGAGACATTTACACTCAGATATGCTCTGCCCCCTTTTTTCTGCCTCCCTGCCCTTTTCTTAGTTCTGGAAAAACACTATTTACAAACAAATATTTGAATATATTCATATATCAACACAAATACTAGAACATCAAAATTTAAATTTGTTCCCAGCCCTACCATATACATTCTTTGAATGACAAATGACATCATCAGGAGATATTCCAATCCTATGTCATATTTACAAGAAAACATGGGAAAAATTAACACTCGTTTAGCTTCCTTGCAGAGCACTTTCTTTCGTGTGTTAATTTTAGTAGTTTTGAAAACAAGGATGGGTTTATGTAAATGATTAGCCTCAACACGTCAAATTTTGACCCTGCCAACATAAAAAACTGGAAAATGCCAATATTTGCACCAGCCAATATGAAGACAAACACAGTAAGAAAACATTTCAACTGGAGTCATATTTCATAACTTTATTTGACAAAACATTCTATAATATGTCCACTTATTGAGTTGCAAGTTGCAAGAGGTACATTAATCAATAATTATACAATTTTATGAGTGAAAAGTTCAAAAATTAAAAAAAAAATTCTGAATAAAATAACATCAGAAAGTTTAACATATACATAGAAGTAAAAACCACTTCTTTGGTTATTTGAAAATTGGTTTTCAATCATATCTATAATAAAATGGTCCCAACAAGTAAATCTGTGAGCTAACTAGTGATACCCCCGCCAAAATCTAAAAATATGGGACAAACAGGAAGTAGATGAGCAAGGAGCATGAAATCGCTTTACACCACATGGGACTATGGGATGAAGTAATATGCAAAGTATTAGGCTGCTGCATGTTATAGTTGCTGAGAAAACTGCGACGGAAATTTTGTAACGGACGGACGCACGCACGGACAAGGGTAAAACAGTATACCCCCCTCTTCTTCGAAGCGGGGGTATAATAATAGGTACAGCATAGAAGCTTGTTTGAACCAGTTCCAGAATGTATTTGAACTGGAAAGGTTTGGCAAATTTCCTCGTTCCTGGCTATAAGATAAAAGTCTACCTGTTTCCTATATCTGTCAATCTGTTCCTGTGCCTCAGGTTTTATGTCTATACCATCTGCACCATAGATTTCACGTGCAATAATAGCTATCTTTTCTTCTATAGGCAACTGAAGTATAAAACAACACATAAAAATCCCAGCTATCCAAGGGGCATAATTTAAACAATCTTTGTAGAGGACCTAAATATGATGGCACATGCTAAGTATGAAAACTCTAGGCTTTGTGCTCAGGTGAGCAAAAGAGCAGAGCCCCTATTTCTGTGTTGCAAATTATTTGTAGAGTATGGTGGTAATTTTATACTAAATTTAGTGTCATGGTAATGTATTTACAATAATGTAGTTAAAATTGTCTTGTAGCTTCACTTTCATAATAAAAAATTGGCCTTGTAATATTATTAGTTACTGTATAAATGTAAAATGGACGAAAACCAAACTGAAAACATGTTTTTGAATCAATAAGTCCAATTTAGTTATATTGGTCACCTGATTTGTTAATTACCACCCCCATCCCCCCCCAACCCCCCTAAAAAAAACAACAACAATCAAACAGTATTGATAGAATTGTGCAAAACTAGTCTAAACAACATTAAATTAACCCTAAACTGGTCAATCCCGCATTTTTACAAGTCTGGACCCCCCTTCAAAAAATCCACCACAGCCTTAAACTCGGTGTTTTTAACTGGATTTAATGAATTTCACTTTCGAAAGTTGTCCCAAAAAATGACCTATTTTGCACGCCTCCTCATCAATCGATAGACAAAAAATCTGATTCATTGCGTGCAGAAAAATAGTGCAAAATGCTGATACGAAAACATGTTTTCAGACACTGAAAAGAAATGGCATTTTTAACCTCAATTTTGGAAAATGTTACAGATGAATGCTAAGTTAGGGTTTAAAAAGAGTGTAAATTGCATTTTTTGGCCCTTTTTGATCTGCCTCAGCATTGCCATGGTAACTGGGATTAGGGCTCAACTTGCTTTTTCTGAAAGACAGTTATCAAGGGAATAACTTGGCTAAGTTGATTATCTGTAAGTTAATTGGTAATGAAGTTAGAGCATCTTAAAATGACACTAGTGCATAAAGGTGAAAAAATGGCTACTTTTCACACATGTGGCACCCAGTAAAGGGTTAAGAAAGAAAGTAGACTAGTTTTGCACCGACACCTCACATATACATATATATATACTCATATACTTACAGTGACATCATACAAGAATTTAAAGTTACTAGGTTGTTGACAGGCTCTATCTACAGCCTTAGCTAAATCAACAGCTCCTTTACCACCTTCAGCCCAGTGATTACATATTATAGCATCATATGCACCATTATCTCTTGATAATTTCTGTATTAATTCTTTCTCTGCTTGGGTATCAGTTCTACAATTAAAGATATAATGCATGAGATAGTTAACAAATCGCTTCAGAAAATAACTTCAGATGATACTACTAATTATAGTATCAGTCTACAAAATTAGGATATGTAAGTGGTTGTCCTAACAGGTCATTCATTTTAGTAGCAAACACTATGTATAGTTTGTAGAACATTGGTTGCCCAAAAGAAATTTTTGGTTGCCCAAACTAAAATGTTGTTGTAACAGACAACTGGACACCCACTTATTTCGTAGACAGTAGTATAGTCCAGCAAAATTGACCTCATTCTGGTCAACCTTATTAAAATTCCATACAACCCATTTAACAGCTTCCATAAAGTTACAAAAACTGCAAGCTAGCTACACAGGTCTTAATTTTGTAATCATAGGTATAACAAGTAAATCTGTGAGCTAATGCTCACTAGTGATACCCACGCAAAAATCTAAAAATATGCGACAAACAGGAAGTAGATGAGCAAGGAGCATGAAATCGCTTTACACCACATGGGACTATGGGATGAAGCAATATGCAAAGTACTAGGCTGCTGCATGTTATAGTTGCTGAGAAAACTGCGACGGAAATTTTGTAACGGACAGCCGGCCGGACGGACGGATGCACGCACGGACAAGGGTAAAACAGTATACCCCCTCTTCTTCGAAGCGGGGGTATAATAAACCAGGGCACATGTCCCTTAAAATATGCATGTAATCACAGGTTAAGTTAAATATCTATGATAGAATATAACATAAACTTTTATGAAGAAACCAAATGATTGCTTACTAATAAGGATTTTCTTTCTCAGCTAAATACAAACTGAGTCAATTTGGCAAGATGACTGAATGAAATGAAACTTAATTTTAACATTATAAATCAAAGTGCCAATAGCGCTGTCAGACATGGGGTTTTAATGGAGTATAATAGCTTATACAACAAATGGAAGCAATGCAATGAACCCTTTATATACCCTTACATAAACCAGGTTAGATATACATGTACAGTGTAACCTCTGCAGAGCGACTTTCGGCAGAGTTTGAAAAAAGTACCGCTCTGCAGAGGTGTCGCTCTGCAGAGGTAGACTTTTTCTACCGATCACCAAAAACAGCCGTTTTCGGTACGGAAAACCAGCTGTTATCCGTTTCGTAATGTAAATACAGTTATTAGCGGGCGCTGATCGACAAAAGTAAAAAGTTTTAATATGATTACAAAGTTTTTTAAATAAATCATTATAACCGTTAAAAATTCCTTGCATGATGGTTAGTTTTACGCAAAAGAAAGCAATACACTAGAGAAATCGTTTCTGTTATCATCAAAATTGTTTTTATACCTGTCTAATGGTGAATAATATTTAGCATGAATTATCGTCGTCTTTTCGGGAGTAAATATCTGATTCGGCTCTTAAACCTCAAATAACCTTAAAACAGAATTCATTCCATCGAAGCTTTTAATAAGTACAATAACAAATAAGTTTCATTAACTATCATCAACTAGCTGGACGTATGTACAACTGATACTTGATGAAACAAAGCGCTCCTCATCTTAGGTCCATTCGTTGGTGTCATGGACACCATATGTCACTTGTTTATTAAGCCCTGTTAGTCAAATGATTAAACAACATGACACTTTAGGGTAGTATTATACGATTAAGGGTATCCCTAATTGTTTAAATCTTCCGGTCATAGATAATTATCTATTATTGATATTAACCTTGCCAGACTTAGTGTAGCTGTACAGAGGTAAAGAATAACTATGGGAATTTATCTCAACGGCTGTTTACCGCTCTGCAGAGGTGTCATTCATTAGAGGTAAATCATAGTGCAAAATCGACGACGGGAATTCTAATATACCGCTCGTCGAAGGTTGCCGCTCGTTAGAGATGCTGTTAGCAGAGGTTATACTGTACTTCAATTGCACTAACAGCAGATCGTCTGCTTGTTAATGCATAATGCCGACTACATTATTAGAAGAAGTAATAATCCCTTTAAATGCACATGTTCGTAATCAAGTCATCAACTCAAAATGGGAAAACCCCATGTGAAAACAAGGGAGGTCATATCCTTGTGTAGGCTTGGAAAAGTCAAGATACAAAATAGTACAGAAAGTGAATGATAAGATACTCACGCAAATCCATTTATAGCAACCACTACTGGTACTCCAAATTTATTAGCATTTTCTATTTGTTTTTGTAAGTTAGCAAATCCTTTCTCAAGTAAATCTAGATTCTGTACAAAACAAACAAACAAAGATGAATGTGTCATGAATAACATCATATAATACATTACAAAAATTAAATATATTTCTAACGAAGGCATGTGCCCTTTCACTTTGATGCACTAATTAAACAGCAATTGTGATTTAATCATACTTAATAATCAGTAAAACATAAACGATTGTAAGTTATTTCTTAATTGTAATTCAAGTAAACAGCATGAAAGAAACAGAAAATCTGTGCAAGATTGATTTATATTAATAATTTTCACCTCTAGAGTTCAGAAAAATATTTTCTGAGCTCTCTAGGTGAAATATCAACTGATATGACATGGATATTGATAAATATCTTTAAAAAATTGTCAGCCAAAAGCAACAATGCTTTTCTAAACTTTTCAGGATAGCTAAAAATGCACACTTAATAAAACAAGTCTAATTCAGTTTGAGTAAAATGTCAATTTGTCATGGAATAATTTAAAACAAGGTCCTGAGGTCTCTTGACTGCTCATCTGAAAGTTGAATTCTATGAGCATCTAGCAGAGAATCTTTAAACACTTTCATATCTAGCTATATGAAAACTATAAGGTGATGCTACATGCCAAATATGAAAGGTCTATGTTTCAGATTTTTGAGAAAAAGAGAGAGAGCAATGATGCATTAAAAGTCTGCTTCTATACATGTTTAGCCAACTTAACAATCTTATACAATAACTCCTGATCATTGAAATAACCCTCAGGCAGGCAATCCCTCACATAACCCATTTACACATGGGTAGAGTGGAAAAACTTTAGGCAAATTTATTCCTCAAGGAAATTAGCATTGCCCCTAGTAGGGATCAAACCCAAGACCTCTAGATCCCTAAGCACACATCCTATCACTGGACCACTGCTCCTACATTTAGTCACAGACATACCTCTTCAACATATTCTTTAGGTAGGGGTACACCAGCTACCACCGTAGGTCCACCACCATGCATCTTTAGGGCTCTGATAGTAGCTACCAACACTACAGCATTAGGTATAAGACCAGAATATCGACATTTTATATCAAAGAATTTTTCCATACCAATATCAGCACCAAATCCAGCCTCAGTCACTGTAATGTATTATTGTATATACAGTACCCACCAAAAGTTTGGAGACAAAGAAAATTTAATAAAAAATCTAATAACTTTTTTTGGTAGAACCATTATTTTTAATATATTTAATAAGGTTGATGATGAAATGAAAACAAATTTCTTAAATGCATCACATTTATAAGATTCAGCATCCGAAATCCCAAAGTCTCCAAAACCAAATTCAATGTAATTCTTTTCTTAAACATAGATTTCAAGCTACTTTGGTAATCTCAACTACAAATAGTACCATAACAAAACATAAGCAAAACTCAAAAGCAATTTAAATTAAATAGTAATCAAACTTTTGATAAAACCTATGCAATAGGATAACAATGTGAAAATGTCTCCAAACTTTTGATGGGAACTGTAATTAATAAAATATTAAGACTTAAGAAATAACATACAGTAAATATTTTAGGGTAGATAATACATAGGCATGATGTGTTAAAATTAAATAATGAAAACTTTAGCACAATTGAATTAATAAGCACATCAAAATAAGTGCCTATTTTTTTTGTACAACACAAAATACATTGTATAGACGAATTGTATTTCTAACAAAGAAAAATAAACACTTCAATCTTAAATAACAGCCATGTATGTGTTTAATATTAAAGAATAGAAAAGATCACATTAAAACATTAAATACAGTGTGAACACTCATACATGTACCTATGTTAAAAGAGCAACAGAAGTCAAGATTTATACAAATTAAATCCCTTAAAAATGATACATGAACCAATAAAACTATACAATGTGTTGCTATGGTGTTCAACCAAAAGAAAAGTGAAATTCTGCAATACTTTCTTAGGTCTCTGTTATTTACTTGGTTTTAATGGTTTTTAAACATTTTTTAAGTATAGTGCGTACAATTTGACCCGACCTCACCTTTCACATTTGCATCTAATTATCACCTACACATATCCCGGTGAAAATCAATACCACGCCTACTCTACACTTCAACTCGTTACGTATTTAAAATATAATTTAACATGTATAGAGAATACACAGCCAGCCCGCATGTATAACAACTTACGATTCAAATGCATTCAAACGGGAAACTCGTGTTCTTACATTTTTGATAACAATTAATAATAAAATGGGTGTGGGGATAGTGATTGTGGGGCTAAAACCAACAACCTTTGAATTGGTAGCTAGCCTCATCGTACAATCCTCTAGTCCGGCCTATGTGCAATAGACACTTGTTGTACGCTTTAAATGTACTTTAAAATTAATCCCTGTGTTAAAATTAGATTCGAGCCTTGTCGATAAAATCCGATTGTTATCGAGCATTAATACTACATTCGTATTTAATGTAATGAATATTCTTGCATAAAGGTCAGGTCGGGGTCAATGTGTCCGCACTATACTTAAGTCTCACTTAACTAGCTTTTTTGAACTTTCTTTACCATTTATCTCATATCTTTTCACAAGAAGCCACAAATAGCTCCAGAAATATCTCCCCATATAGAGCACAATAAACATTATTGTCAAATTTTTAATGGAATAAGACTAAAATATACATGTAATCACAATCAGGAATCAAAAATTAGATTGCCACATTCAATAACACCATGGCAGTTAACCACATAAACATAAACATTATTTCATCAGTGACTGACGACTACCCTACATTATTAAAAATCATTGGTAGGAGGAAGAATAGCTGTAGAAATAATTTCATGACCAAGCTCCTTGAAAGTATGCCCCGACCAGGGAATCGAACCCATGACCCCTCGATCAGTATACTTGCCTGCTACCAACTGAGATAGGAGGGCGGCTCAAATGACCAATTTATTAAAATAAACCTCATACCTACAATTCCAGATTCACCAACCAACTTTAAAGCAATTTTATCAGCCAATATGGAGGAATTGCCATGAGCAATATTGGCAAATGGTCCAGCATGCACGAATACTGGAGTACCCTGAAAACAAGAATAAAATATTTACATATTGTGGAAAGATAGTATACATAGGTATCTATGGGAGCCGGACAATAGGTCCCAGGGTGGCAAAACTACTTGGGACCTTTGGTCCACCCGTGTCAAAAATGACATGGGACTATTTGTCCACCCCAGTCAAACTGAGATGGAACTTTTTGTCCAGGGAGGCAAAACTACATGGGACCTTTTGTCCACCCCTGTCAAAAATGACATGGGACTTTTTGTCCATAGGACCTTTTGTCCTACAATCGTATCTACAGCAATACCAGTCATAGCGTTTTAAACATTAAATATAAAGAATGTTAAATCAAAATATCCAAATGACATAGATTTAATACTCTTGGGTAATGATTAAAGTTAAATTTCATTAGTGATTATGCCATTGCTGATCATGCCGAGATAAAATTCTACAATTTTTTTTTCAATTCAATTCAAAGTCCATTTATATTGAGCAAAAATTTATATAGTCTATATGTTTGATTGCGCTTCACAATTAATCACATAGAGTTCACAATTAATCAAATAAAATCACAGTTTAAAATCATTTCAAGTTTATATATGAAATTTAGAGAATAAATTAGCCTCTAGTTTTAAGTTTTTTTCTGAATTAATCTTCTGTTGGTATGGATTTTAGGTCATGTGGGCCATCAATACGAATTGACCTTTCGACTATCTTGGTCCTATTGCTTGGAACATCTAACTGAGCATTGCCAGAGGATCCTACGTTTTATGTGGTGTTTGAATAGCTGAGGAGTTTAGTTAAGTAAACAGGTGCTGTTTTGTTGACAATTCTGTAAACAAGTACTAAAACTTTAAACATTATTCTTGCTTTAACTGGCAACCAATGAAGAGATTTTAAGATTTCAAGACTGTCTAAAATAGAAGGCCAAATTCATCAAAAGTAAGTAATCTTGGATTCAATTACATGTTTCATTAATAAATCTATAATTTTAATACCTCTAGTGTTTGCATAAGATTAGGTCTTACAGCATCCTTCATTAATACAGTCAGTGCTCCACTAACACCCTATAAGTAAACAAAAACGATAAATGTCACAAGTTTCCATATAATTAAAATAACTATAGCATCATTAAAAATACATATAACATGCACACTGTCATAAAATATTCTACAAGTCTTCAGCAAGAAGACATAAAATAGAAAGCTTTATGTATATAATAAAATCAATAGTCATTTTGTCTGTATCACTGAATGGACTTTTTTTTATTTGCATGGTTCCCACTATTTTTTAGGAGTGAAATTCCAGGCTTTTTCCTGTTTTTTTCCAGGATTAAAAAAAAAAAATTCCAGGTTTTCAATTTGAGAATTCCATGTTTTTTCCGGACTTTCAGCATTACAATTATGTCAATGACCTCCCTTCTGGTCCTTAGTTTAACCCTTATTTTGCTGAATTTCCACAATGGACTAGTCCATCTCCAATTTTTAGACCTATCCATTGTCATTTTTTGCGATTTCAGGATAAAAATTGGGATAATGAGCAGCAAACAGCAAAGAGCCTGGTCAGCCAGCACGTGTGGTGTCGGCTGACCTGTCTCTTTGCTGGTGGCAAAGGCTTTTCATATTTGGCTTCGCATTATAAGGGTTAAACCTCAGTCACATTTTCATTATGATAAATTTCATTCATTAATGGCAATTAGCCTTTTCGGAGGTGCTGAAGTCTATACCCTGTATTGGACTAGAGGCTATTATTTAAACTTCATTTCCCAATGAACAGACGGTATCAATGATTAGCTTTCTTGATAATACATGTACATATCATAACATGGAAGGATCAGGATTACCTAGTTTGACTGTATGATATTTATTGTTTATCTGAGATTTCGTACTACATGATGTAGTTATTTTCAAATAAGATGAAAAGGAATCTATAATGATGTGAGCATTCAATAAAAATAAAAAGCATTCCATTAGTTGTTTAGAGATAAAGCTTGCTCAACTATTTCCAGTGCTTGATAGTAGAGTATTAAACTGCTTAATACATATATTATAAGTTGAATATTTTAAACAGACAATTAAACACAACCCAAAACTTTGAGGTAGAAATTCACCAAATTCCAAAACGTCAAAGTAGAATAGCTTGCCTTCTTAATTCTTTTAATAGTCTTACTGAAGACATTGCCAGAAAATGTTTTTTCTACTTTTGTGTCTAGAACTGATACTACATTATTCAATGAAAAATGGAACATAAGGACCCAACAGAAAAAAACACTTGATAACATTTTATTTCACTGTTTCTTCCATGTTTTCAATAATTACCGGTAGTTTGTCTGTTTTGTATTTTTAACGTCATATTCAACACATATATAGGTCATATATACAACGGTCAGCTCTTCCTACAATAGGTTTCCTGGACACTTTTCTATCACCAGTTCTAACTTACCCTATCACGAGGCTGACAACTCATGTATAGGGTATGACCTGCCGCAACTGGGTTTCGAACCCAGGATCTCCAGATTCGACCGCAGCTTCAATAATTAACAAGAGATATAATGTAGGAGCCACATTAAAACCGGACTTTCCGCAGATGGGGAAAATGTAGAACAAGTTTATGTTGTTACAAGTTATATTTGATAAATTGGTAATGAAATGATATAACAAGAGCACCGCTAGGCAGAGCATTATATGCCCAAAAGTGTTATTTTTTTAGTTAAGATAAAGCATTTGTAAGACATGAAATATTTCATATGAATATCATATTATGAATAATTGTGGAAAACAAAGTAGAGAAAAAAAGATACCATAGAGAATGCTCCTTTTTAGTCATGATGAGTACAACAAGTTATGCTCCGGAAACTGTTTTCAGTTTTAGGGTAGTAGTGACCTTGACATTTGACCTTGTGACCCCAAAATCAAAAAGGGTCTTCTACCCGTTATGGACAATCATCGTATGAAGTTTGAATATTGTGGACCAAATGGAACCTAAGTTATGCTCCGGAAACTGTTTCAGTTTCAAAGTAATAGTGACCTTGACCTTTGACCTTGTGACCCAAAAATCAATAGGGGTCTTCTACCCGATATGGACAATCATCCTATGAAGTTTGAATATTGTGGGCCAAAAGGAACTTAAGTTATGCTCGGGAAACTGTTTTTACTTTTAAGGTAATAGTGAACTTGACCTTTGACCTTGTGACACTAAAATCAATAGGGGTCTTATTCCCAATATGGACAATCATCGTATGAAGTTTGAATATTGTGGATCATATGGAACTTAAGTTATGCTCTAGAAACTGTTTTCAGTTTTAATGTAATAGTGACTTTGACCTTGTGACCCCAAAATCTATAGGGGTCTTCTACCTGATATGGATAATTATCTTATGGAGTTTGAATATTGTGGACCAAATGGAACTTAAGTTATGCTCCGGAAACTGTTTCAGTTTCAAGGTAATAGTGACCTTGACCTTTGACCTTGTGACCCCAAAATCTATAGAGGTCTTCTACCCGATATGGACAATCATCATATGAAGTTTGAA
Source organism: Mactra quadrangularis (assembly GCA_025267735.1). Classification (NCBI taxonomy): domain Eukaryota; kingdom Metazoa; phylum Mollusca; class Bivalvia; order Venerida; family Mactridae; genus Mactra; species Mactra quadrangularis. The sequence goes on along the minus strand of CM046301.1, from coordinate 39,770,606 downwards.
TATTGTGGACCAAATGGAACTTAGGTTATGCTCCGGAAACTGTTTTCAGTTTAAGGTAATATTGACCTTGACCTTTGACCTTGTGACCCCAAAATCAATAGGGATCTTCTACCCGATATGGACAATCATCCCATGAAGTTTGAATATTGTGGGCCTAATGGAACTTAAGTTATGCTCCTGAAACTGTTTTCAGCACATACCTTTGTTACAGGATGGCATCTGCCCTACTCAATACAGAGGTACCCAGCACATACCTTTGTCACAGGATGACATCTGCCCTACTTAATACAGAGGTACCCAGCACATACCTTTGTCACAGGATGACATCTGACCTACTTAATACAGAGGTACCCAGCACATACCTTTGTTACAGGTTGACATCTGCCCTACTTAATACAGAGGTACCCAGCACATACCTTTGTTACAGGATGACATCTGCCCTACTTAATACAGAGGTACCCAGCACATACCTTTGTCACAGGTTGACATCTGCCCTACTTAATACAGAGGTACCCAGCACATACCTTTGTTACAGGTTGACATCTGCCCTACTTAATACAGAGGTACCCAGCACATACCTTTGTCACAGGATGACATCTGACCTACTTAATACAGAGGTACCCAGCACATACCTTTGTCACAGGATGACATCTGCCCTACTTAATACAGAGGTACCCAGCACATACCTTTGTCACAGGATGACATCTGCCCTACTTAATACAGAGGTACCCAGCACATACCTTTGTTACAGGTTGACATCTGCCCTACTTAATACAGAGGAACCCAGCACATACCTTTGTCAGAGGATGACATCTGACCTACATAATACAGAGGTACCCAGCACATACCTTTGTCAGAGGATGACATCTGCCCTACTTAATACAGAGGTACCCAGCACATACCTTTGTCAGAGGATGACATCTGCCCTACTTAATACAGAGGTACCCAGCACATACCTTTGTCAGAGGATGACATCTGCCCTACTTAATACAGAGGTACCCAGCACATACCTTTGTCAGAGGTTGACATCTGCCCTAAATAATACAGAGGTAAAAGGGAGAATGGCCACAGAATATAGTTTCACAAGATGTATGGTTACATGTAAGACCTTACATGTGTCTGAAGTACCTATACTTAAGCCTTTTAACTCATATCCTTTATCTGAATAACTTGAATTAACATTTCCAAGTCATTGCTGTAATTTTTGATACAAATAGACCAAATCCAAAACTCAAATTTGTGGGGTTTTCTGTCTGTGTGTAGGCGGTACAAATAAAGTTTGTAACACATTGTTGCTTAAAACCACAAAAAATGGATTGAATCCTATTGTTTTTTGTACACATATTTTCATAGTGACAGTAAAAGTTTATTTGTGCCACAGGGAAAACTACTGATATTTGAATTCTGGATTTAGTCAATTATCTGACATTTTTGAGTATTTCCATGTTGTTCTTGAAAAAAAAATCTCAAAATGAAAATGTGTAAGGAAGAAAATACAAACCAAATCATCAGCAGTAACAGGCACACCTTCTCTACTACTGGCTACAACCATGTTACCTAGCCTTTCTCTCATATCTTGTAAACTTGTAGTTAAAGCTAATATAGCCATTATTTCACTGGCCACAGCTATATCAAATTGACACTGAAAATAAAAACAGATCTGAAATACTGATCCACTCTTCATCAGCACTTGACATTGGTCCAACAAGTAAATCTGTGAGCTAATGCTCACTAGTGATACCCCCGCAAAAATCTAAAAATATGCGACAAGCAGGAAGTAGATGAGCAAGGAGCATGAAATCGCTTAACACCACATGGGACTATAGGATGAAGCAATATGCAAAGTATTAGGCTGCTGCATGTTATAGTTGCTGAGAAAACTGTGACGGAAATTTTGTAACCGACGGACAGACAAGGGTAAAACAGTATACCCCCCTCTTCTTCGAAGCGGGGGTATAATAAACAGTACAACAACAAATAATGATTTTTTGTTGATTATGGAAAATAGAGACTGTAAAAAGTTAGAAATGTAGTGAGAAATGTTCATATGAAAACCTTATTATCCAATACCTAATTCATTAATAGGGCGCGGCCATTATCATGCTTTGCCTGACGTTCTTTTACCTGTCAATGTACGACTGGGAACTGGACAAATCTATTTGAAAGCTAACCGAAGTTTTGAGAAATTAACTGTCCTTTAAAGCTTATTACCGGGAGACAAGGAAGCGCATTTTTTATAAGTCTAAAACTACTGCAAACGAATGATTTTATTGAATTCATCCGATCAAGTTAATACAACATGTTATGCTATTTTAAAGAAAACCAAGATCTATAATTAAGACAAAAAGCTTTTCGATCAATTGTATTTTGGAGAGTTCATACTTTCAACAAAACAAATGTTTAGGCGTCATCATGCACAAATATTTATAAAACATAATGTATTTAACAATGTAATTGAGATTTTCTACCATTTTTGTTCACGACAATCGTCTTGATGGTTTTAATTAAGCAGGTGAAAAAATATTGGTAGGGGTTGATTAAAAGGTCCACTTGTTCCTACATAATGGAACGACCAGTATTATGTAACACAATGCAATTCACATCTATCCACTCCCTTGATTACATATTAAACTGACTATATATGAGAAATATTGTCTAAATTGAATATTCGCATGTTTAGTAGGTATAACAATGCAGAAAATGATGAAATTCGTAAAACAATAACATGTACTTACAGCCTAATAACACTCTTGGTTAGCCAAAACATTCATTAGTTTTGTGATAAAGAATTATTCCTAAGACGACTCACCACTGTGATTATTTATCAAAAATGATTTTTTATTTATTGTTTAACTGCCGATATGTACATGGGCACAAATATTTATATCCATGAATAACACAATCTAAATGTTGTTCATGAGTTTTAATTAGCTTTCGCACGAAATTCACGACACAAATATTGTACGCTTTAGATTATGGCCAACCATATTTCTCTGCGTTTTATATGGCTTTAAGGTGACAGTAGTATAAATACGTGACAAAATAAATGAAAATGGACATTATAAACATATAATTTCCTACCCGTTGTCTAAGCCGGATAGAGTACTCGTAGCAGTTTGATATGAGATTTATCAACTCGCTTCGCTCGTTGATAAATCCCATATCAAACTGCTACTCATGCTCTATCCTATACATGCAGTGAAAAATATTTTACTGAGTATGCTTGACTAAAATTATAAAAAAATACTTATAATTTATTGAATGTTTTCATAAGTAATACAGTGTAACCACTGCAGAGCAGCCCTCTACAGAACAAATCCTCTGCACAACAACAACTTTTGATATTCCCCTTAGGTGAGTTTTTAACACCTGCAGAGCAATAACTTCTGAACAGCAACACACTTTAGTCCTTCCTAGTGTGTGTTGTTGTAGAGAGGGAGTTCTGTATGTATTTTCATTCAATGATATAATATAATATACTTGTAATGAATGTAGATGTGTATTTAATAATAACAGTATCTAACTTGTTAACAATGTGTCAGTTAAGGGCTTGAGGACTAACTCACAAATACACTATTTATTGTTGTCATAAACACTGTAAGCAAGAAATTCTCTAACTGCAAGAAACTAAAGTGAAATGTAAAACAAAATCTATGAAACAAATGTAAAACAAAAATACTGAAATAAACTCAAGAAACTTAAACATGAAATTTTAGCTACCTGAGTAGTCTGTGGGTAAATAAAACATAAAAATATACATGTAATAAGAAAAAAATGTATCATTTTACGACTAAACATTTTGTAAAGAGTCTTACTAAAGCTAAAGTGAACTTAGAGCAAACAAGAGCTGTCAGTGGAGACAGCATGCTTGACTAAGTAAGTATTTGTCACATGAGATGTGGTTGATGATCAGCAACATACATCTTTTTGAAATTTGAAATTATAACCTTAACAAATTAAAATCCTTAACTGGAGGGCTATCCAAAGCAAAGATTTTGAGAACCTAGGTACAGCCGTGGTTGAGTTATCACTGGCACAAAGTTTTCCCATATCAATGTTTTTTCCCCACAAATTTGGGAATATGACCCATACCCCTAGAATTGGGAATTTTATCGGCATTTTGGTTTAAATTGGGATAAAATGTCATGCAATTTTAATAACAAAAGCAGATTTTACAAAGTTTTTAGTATCATTATCAATTAATTTAATTAGTTTATTAATAAGAAAGATAACTGGGATGTATAAGTTAAGCTGAAACATGCTTACAGCTCTGTCTTTCTTCAAAAAAGAAATGTTTCAAGTTTCATTGGGAATTTTAAATTGAAATTTGGGAAAAAAGATATGATTTTAGATTGGAAATATAGCCCATAAACAGCTATAACATTGACCAAAAATAAACACTGCATATGAACTTACAGTGACCTTGACCCTGGGGCCTCAGAACCAAAAGTTCACACCCTTGACCCAAAGAGTATCGATACATAAAATTTGGTGATCTTAGATAAAGTTGGTTGTTGGACAAGGTTTTTCCTCATGATTTTCTTGCGACCATGACCTTTACCCCAGGGGCCTCAAAACCAACGGGGCATATGCTAGACACTTAGGTTACCCTTACATAAAATTTGGTTAACCTAGGTACAGTCATTATTCAGTTATTGTCCGGACAATGTTTTAATATAAATTAAGTCCCAGGGACTTTGACCTTTGACCCTGGGGTCTCAAAATCAAAAGGGAACATCCTCTACCAAAGAGCTATCAACACATAAAATTTGGTGAACCTAGGTACAGTCGTTAATGAGTTATCGTACGGACAAGGTTTTTCCATATGATGTCCCTGTGACCTTGACCTTTGACCCTGGGGCCTCAAAACGAAAGGCACATCCTTGACACATGGACTATTATCACATAAAATTTGGTGAACCTAGGTACAGTGGTTGATGAGTTATTGTCTGGACAAGGTTTTTCCATATGATGCCCCTGTGACCTTGACCTTTGACCCTGGAGCCTCAAAACCAAAGGCACATCCTTGACACATGGACTATTATCACATAAAATTTGGTGAACCTAGGTACATTGGTTGTTCAGTTATTGTCCGGACAAAGTTTTCATATAAATTAGTCCCAGTGACCTTGACCTTTGACCCTTAGGTCTCAAAATCAATACGGTACATCCTCTACTCAAGGAGTATTCATACATGAAATTTGGTGATTCTAGGTACAGTGGTTGATGAGTTATTGCTGGACAAGGTTTTTCTATATGATGCCCCTGTGACCTTGACCTTTGACCCAAAGGCCCAAAAACCAATAAAGAACATCCTTGACACATGGGCTACTCTCACATAAAATTTGGTGAACCTAGGTATATTGGTTGTTCAGTTATTGTCCGGACAAGGTTTTTTCCATATAATGCCCCTGTGACCTTGACCTTTGACAAAGGGGCCCCAAAACCAATAGGGAGCATCCTTGACACATGGGCTACTCTCACATGAAAATTAGTGAACCTAGGTACATTGGTTTTTGAGTTTTTATCCGGACAAGGTTTTCATATTTTAAGTAACAGTGACCTTGACCTTTGACCCTGGGATCTCAAAATCAATAGGGAACCTCCTCTACCCAAGGGCTATCCACACATAAAATTTGAGGAACCTATGTACATCCTTTCTTGAGTTATCATCCGGACAAGCAATTGTCCACAGACATACAGACGGACGGACAGACGGCTGGACGGACAACATCATAACATAATATGTCCGTTTTTTTCAAAACGGGCGTATAAAAATTGTTTGGAGTTATGAGCCTTGTCACATGAGATGAAGTTGATAATAAGGAACATATATTTAAAGCTTGAAGTTGATACCTTAAGAAATAAAAAAAGTTAGAGTAAAAAATATTTCACAGCACAAAAACTTTAAGCAGAAATATGGACCCGGAGCTCTCCATTTACTTCGTAAAGTTGGGCATAAAACTGCATAATATTCATTTTAAAGGCAAACTTAATATTATTCATTTTTCCCCACATGTTACTGCCTAGCAATGGTAACTGGAATTTGATTTTTTTCTGCTCAATATTGCTCAGGAATCGATTTGACCTAAATGCATATATCTATCAGTCAATAAGTAATGAAATAACAGCATCTTGAAATAGTCCTAATGTATAGTGCATACAAGTTGACCCGACCTGACCTTTATGCAAGAATATTCATTACATTGAATAAGAATGTAGTATTAAATCTCGATAACAATCGAATTATATCGTCGAGGCTCGAATGCAATTATAGCACAGGGATTTATTTTAAAGTTCATTCAAAGCGTACAATGAGTGTTTATTACACATAGACCGGACCAGTGATTATTAAATGAGGCTAGCTACCAATTCAAATGTTGTGGGTTTTAGCCCCACAACCGCCTTCCCCCATCCATTTTATTAATAATTGTAATCAAAAACGTAAGAACGCGAGTTTCCCAATTGAATGCATTTGAATCAAGAGTTGTTATACATGCAGGCTGTGTATACTATATACATGTCTTGTTTTATCTTATATACGTAACAAGCCGAAGTATAGAGTAGGCGTGGTATTGATTTTTGCCGGGATATGTGTAGATGATAATTAGATGCAAATGTGAAAGGTAAGGTCGGGGTCAACTTGTATGCACTATATCAAAGAGAAAATAATGTCCTCTTTTTGTCCATGTTTAAACTAATAAAGGTTCAAATGGAGATTATCAAAAATAAAACAAGCAGTGACATACCTGTCTTGTTTTACCCTTTTCTTGTGGACCTTGACCAATTGTTATACTTCTTAAGAATCTATCATTAGTGTCCATTACTAAAATATAGATTTAATTGATATTTATAATAATAACAATAATAATAATAATAATAATAATAATAATAATAATAATAATAACGACTTTATTTAAACAGGCTGCACATTTGGACAAGTCCAATCTTCCATGTGGGCCTCAGTATACAAGTATATACATTTAAACAATTAAATAGGTTTAAGCAAACATAGTTTCAAAAATACAATTATATACATATAAACAAAAACACATAGATCAAAAGTACAACTGTTATGACATAATATAAAGTTTCAATTTTCAAATTTACTAAAGAGTACAAGTTACATGGAACCAGAGTACTTCCACTGTATATAGGCCCTCTTGAATTGATTTATATTTTCTGAAAGACGTATGTTAAGAGGTATTACATTCCAAATCATGGGACCGGAATATGATAATGTTTTTCGAAAAAATTCTAGATTAGGCTTTGGAACATGTAAATGATGATTGTTGGAAGATCTAAGATTTCGACTGTGTATTGTTGAAGTATATTGAAATTTTTCTTTTAGGTATGTTGGTGCGCTGTCTTCATGTAGCGATTTGAAAATTAGAAGGGCCTTTTTATATTCAATTCTAACATAGGCACGTGCGCTTTCACTCTTTATTTAATGTGACGTCATCTATGCTTTATTATTCAACAAAATATAGCTCGTGACGGCTGTTGAAATTTTACTCCCCACGTTAAATGAGCAAAGCCGAAAATAGCGCCCGAGTTTATAAGGGTTGACTTTAACAGAACCTTGGAACATGTCAGTAAATGTAAAACATGTAATAACCTTCTTACTTGACCGAAAATGGTATAAACTGAGTTTAAAACGATTCTAGCATAAAAAGACCTACTTCAACTTGAAGTTCAAGATGTTTTTTAAGTCCCAGCATTTCCCGGTTCCGTTGTCTCATTTCATCCTGTCCTTTATCCGACGATCATGCAGCCATTATACGAAAAATACAAAGATTGACTATTTAATCAAAGCCAAACTGTGCATAGCATAATATAATGGAACTGGCTACGTGTATTCTTTCAAGCTCGTAATCATCCAAGCTGACACGAGCAGTGCTGATTTTCCGAAAATCTAACCTTCCTTGACACACGTTCATAAATCCAATTTATATCCAACCTTTTACAAATATCTCCATCAAACTGTCTGATAACACGCTCCTATTCAGTTAACATCCAATTATTTAAGCAGTATTTGCAATATTCCGCCGAAAACATCGAACTTAAATTCTTCGTCATCGTGTGTATATAAAATGACACTCACTAAGGGCAAGGTCGAATGTTTATTTCACGGCGCTTATTTTAAAGAATGATGTTTTACACACAAATAAAACTATGACAATTCGTATTTAGTTTTGGGTTCATTTTTTTAAAATTAAGATTTGAATATTATTTGTTTGAAATTAGAATCAATTATCAATGAGATCTGTGTAAATAAAGGTTATTTTCGGCCTTTGCACTGGGGGGCGGATTTCAACAGCATGGCGTTTCTGACAGTAAAAAATAGTTCTATAAAAATATCTTTTCTAAGGATGTATTTTGCGATGTTAGAATCGAAATAACTTACAGTTGTCTATATTTTATTGTCTAATAAAACATAGGCACTCGTTTGATGCGCTAATTAAATCACTCGTGCTAAAGCACTCGTGATTTAATCATACGCGCATCACAACTCGTGACTATGTTTTATTAGACAATAAAATATAGACAACTGTAAGTTATTTCTTAATTCTTTCATTAAATTTCATCCATTGTAATTCCTTAAAAAGTGGTTCAGATGGTGCATCAAAATCTTTGTCGAGGATGACACGTGCTGCTCTTTTTTTAAATTTAATAATTTTATTCAATAGTTCATTTGAACAGTTTCCCCAAATAGTACAACAATAGTCCAAATGGGGTAAAATATAGGCATTGTAAAAAAGTTTGCGAGCATGCTGGTTGAGAAAACTTCTCATTCTCAGAAGTAAATATAAATTCCTGTTGCATTTTTTAATAGTGTTTTCCACTTGAAGTTTCCATCTTTAATTATTGTCAACATGTACACCAAGATGTAGTTGTATTTCCAAATTGGATTGTATTTTGTTTTGTATATGTGTTGATGGTGAAATGTACATAGCTTTTGTTTTCTGTGTGTTGGGTATCATAGCACTGTGATCACACCAGTCTTGAACTATGTTTAGGTCTTCTTGCAACATTGAATGTACTTGCTGGATAGAGTCTCCAGTTACAGTTAGAGTAGTGTCATCAGCAAACATGTCAGTTGCTGAGTGATGTAGGTGTAATGGTAAGTCATTAATGTATGTAATGAAAAGGACTGGCCCCAAGACTGATCCTTGAGGAACACCAGATGATATGTGATGTGATTTTGATAGAGTTCCTGAAACTGAGACCTTTTGTGATCTATCTTCTAAATATGACTTGAACCATGTTAAAGCATTTTTTTTTACTTTTACATTGTACCAGTGGTATATTTAAAGACTTCATTGATACAAACTAGAAAATAAGATGTCAAAGCAGTCACAACAGGATATTTACACAAAGCATTCTATGGCACTTGTCTCTTTTTGCAAGACACCAAAAATCTGAGACTGCGTAGATCTCATTTGTATTTATACTACCCATCATCGGTTACTTTTGCCCCCACATTAAGCATTATTTCTCTATATAGCACAAATCATAAGTGCAATTGTTATATATTTGACCGGAAGTGTCACCCTGTGTTATCATTATGTGTATTTTTATACTTTCCCCTGTTTGTATATACAATGTAATTGTAAATACTTGGGAGAAATATAAGTTAAAGTAGTAGTGGTAGTAGTAGTATTTCCGGGCAGGACATGATTTTATGAAGTTTGCCCTACCACTGATTCATGTACCACAGTAGTTACTCACTGAATTTCAGAAAGATCCCTTTTTTTTAATACTTGTTAGTTGCTTAAGAACCATTTTAGTGACTAAATAAAACATTGGCAATGCCATGAACTGTGATAATTATACAAGCAAATATGAAATTTCTTGGTACATGTATAGTAAGTTTTCAGCAACAGCTTCTAGATACTACATTGGGTGTTCACAAAAAGGGTATTGCACTAGAATTCATGTTTGTTGATATATGCATTATAGTATCAACTGAAGAGGCTGCAGTTGTAATATTGCTGCTGTAAACATGCAGTCACTCAGGAAATATATTATATAGTGATAGATCAAACCATTACCTCTTTGCCATGTAATGGTAGCAGGATCTATGTCTAATCTAACAAACTTCTTTACTTCTTCTGATGTTAAATCATTAGGATTTGTTTTATCTATACCAAGTTTCTGTAAAATATACAAATAAATATATACGTACAATAAACATACTTTTCTCTTGCTTGGTTGAAATTTTATAGCATCATAAAATGCTGTTTCAGTATCTTTTTAGTTTTTTGAATGACACTTAACAATGTTTAGTCATACTGCGTGGGTTAGTCATCCTTACTGTCCCTGTAAACTTTTTAGATATCAAGCTCTTTCAATCTACCAGTCACACATCTAGCCTGAGTCTTCACATACTAAAAACCAAGGAATCATTTCGCATTTTTTTCTATACAGATTTTTGTGCTCAAAGAATTTTAGCCAAATATACTAGGACGAAAAAGAAACGCCGGGTACATAAAATATGCAACACATGTCCGGCCGTGTTTCGCAAAACAAGAAGGGTCATCGTTAAAAGGGGGTATTTTTTCACATAATTAGCATCGGAAATCAATTGAAACTTCAACATCTGGTTCCATACAGATGACATTTCATACAAAAATAAATATAATAATCCAATAATACAATTTATCCCTTAAAACACTCATTATAGGTTACCCGGCGTTTCTTTTTCGTCCTAGTATATTATTGCGGCTATTTTGGCTGTTTACTTTTCAAAACATTCTACTTTTTCCCATTAACTTATGTAAGATATAAAATTTTCAAAGGTGATGTGTCAATCTGTTTAAACACATATATACATATGACCACAAGGTTCAAATTTGTTATATGAGTATAAATAAAAGAAAATTTACAGTTCTTATTATTTTCAAACTGACAGTCTAACAAATCATCAAGATACAAAGATTTGAAAAATGTCAGACTGATCACTAGTTTGAAATTTTCAGGACAGTTGTGAATAAACTAAAGTTTACAGCCCTCTAATAGTCTGTCAACTATAAATAATTTAACATTGTACCAGGTATATGCGAACATTTCTTGGTTTTCTCCGGTATCACAATCTATCTTTCCCAGACAACAGAAAATCATACTTACATTTAATCTTCTCACTTGTATCTTGGAGAAAGCTCTTTTGCCTTTAGATTCTGGTACAAGTCTTCTATACAGAGCTTCATCAGTCTGGGTAGATTCATGGAACATTCTAGCATCTATCTGTGCAGCCAGGAGATTATTAGCAGCAGTTATAGCATGAATATCACCAGTTAAATGAAGATTGAACTCTTCCATAGGAATAACTTGAGAGTAACCTCCCCCTGCTGCGCCACCTAGAGAGAATAAAAAATAAATAATAATGCCACCTAGTTGAAGAAGGAAAATCAGTATCAGAGAAAGGTTTACAACATAGAAAAAGCAAGTACGAGGGATGATCCAAAATAACGTGGACTTTTAATACTGCTCTTATAATTTTAACAACATTTTTGAAAAACTTATATGGTTGTAAATCGGAACATTAGATGAATCTAACAAGGCAATAAAATTACAAATATTTATAATCATAAGACCGCACCATGCACTTTCATAAGCAAGGCAACGTCGATGCGGCGCGCGCCGTTATAATCACTATGTTTGAGAAACATATTGTATTGTTTCTCAAAAAATAATGAAACAAATACCGCGGAACTTCACCAACTGACGTGTAGGTGTATACATGACGCAATGTCCAAATTTGACTTCATTTGATCAAGGCGTTATGGAGAAAACAACATTCATAACACGATCTCACTAACGCAACATACGTTAAAATATTGTCACCTGACAGGATGGAAGTATGTTGCATTATAAAATTTTGTCATAATCTCATAAAAAATGCCAACCCAGACGCTTAAGTTGATTGAAAACTCTAAACGAAAAAATACAGTCAGTAGAAGTTTAGTTTTTAAGTGACATTAAAAGTTTGGGAAGGGTAGAGAAAGCTCTAAAGAAAGACAGGGTGGGTGAACGAAGCGACGGCGGAGAAATCAATTTGGAAAGAACTGAATACGGACCAAGGTCTAACCATTCGCGATTTGGCAGATAAGCTTGAAATTGGTTACGGCACAATCAAGCGCATTTTTACCGGCAATCTGCATATGTCAAATGTAAATCGATTTTCAAATCTATTTGCCGTTATTTGACATTGAGTACTGTGCTGTGTGAGTGACGATGCCACAAGAGTTACGAAGACGTCGTTGACGCGCGCCGGGTCACTGATAGTGATATTTTTCTAATGATCATTACTTTTTAGTGAGTCAATATTTTTTTCTGATATTTTGTAAGAATATGCAGGACATATTCTTATTTACGTTGATGTACTTTGTTTTCCGATTGTAGGTAACATATGTTAACTGTAGAAAAAGTCCACGTTATTTTGGATCATCCCTCGTATGTATCTTCATCCATCAATTACAACAATGATCTACAGAATTAAAGAGACAAGGCAAATCATTTTTATCTTTTTGTTTTAAAAAGTGTAGTTTAAAGTCTGCTTTCATATACATGTTCAGCTGTTCAGTACTTTTAACTTAATTCGTTTTACGCCTTACATCATCATTTTCCAATAACAGTGTTTTCAGAAATTGGTTAACTTACCGGGAGTATTAAGCTGTTTTGTCAATCTTTACCAGTACTATCTTAATAGTGATGCCTACCCTTCCCCAAGTAACTAAAATTCTCCTTATAAGAAAGAAAATCACCATTATTGTGAATTTAGAAGGAAGATGCTGGCATCTTTACCACTTAGGAAATGACATTTTTACCTCTGACATTTTTACCTCTGGCATTTTACCACTTAAGGTAAGGTATTTTTTACCTCTGGCATTTTTGTATAAGACATCTTTACCTCTGGCATTTTACCACTTAAGGTATGGCATTTTTACCTCTGGCGTTTTTCCAGTTAGGGCATGGCATATTTACCTGACATATTTGTATAAGACATTTTTACCTCTGGCATTTAACCACTTAAGGTATGGCATTTTCACCTCTGGCGTTTTTCCATTTAGGGCATGGCATATTTACCTCTGACATATTTGTATAAGACATTTTTACCTCTGGCATTTTTCCACTTAGGGTATGGCATTTTTACCTCTGGCATTTTACCACTTAGGGTATGACATTTTGACCTCTGGTTATTTTTACCACTTAGGGTATGGCATTTTTACCTCTGGCATTTTTACCTTAGGCATGTTTTACCACATAACACTATACATACCTTTAATACCAAATGTTGGACCCTGTGAAGGTTGTCTTACACAAGCAAACACATTCTTTTTAAGATGGGCCCCAATAGCTTGTGTTAAACCAATGGTTGTTGTACTCTTACCTTCACCAAGAGGTGTAGGTGTTATACTACAAATACATAGAGAATAACCATCAACTTAAGTACATTAACTTATTCATTTCACAGACTGAGCTAAGGAAACATATTTTCAAGAGTGACAAAGCCATATAGCTAATGTCTCTATTTTAAATCAAAGAAGGCTCAAAAGTATTTATTCACCATCTTAATTATTGATTTAGCCTTTGAAGTTTATGCTCACAAACTAAAAATAATAATGATGAAACAAACTTGATACCTCAAATAAATCAAATGTCATAATAAATTTGTATTCCAATATAAGAAAGGCCAATAAAATTATCTTATTTATACTGCTTGCCCAAGTTTTTTGGTTAAGTCACAAGTCAGGTAATCACTAAAAATAAACTGGGATTGTAGATTTACTAACATGTTTTAGTTCATTTTCATGTTTTACTTCAAAAAAAATATAACTGGCAATAAAAACACACAAAAACTTTACACTAAAGGGAAGCAACTAAGTTATTTTTATCCAAAAACAAATACGGCAAAAAAAATAAAATTAACATGGAAATACCAGCAGAAACAGATGTACCACTAAAACGTGAAATAGTTGATCATTACAGTCCATGTGATACCTACCCAGTAACCACGACATATTTTCCATCAGGTGCAGATTGTAATCTATTTAATACATCCAGGGATACTTTAGCCTTTTTCTTTCCATACAAATCTACCTCCTCTGGAAGAAGATTCACTTCCTGTGCTAATGTATTCACATATTTGGGTGTCTGTGATTGGGCGATTTCTAAATCACTAGGAACTGGTACCTTCAGTTTTAGTTCTAATGGACTGAGACTCCATGAACCAGTTTGCTGAAAGAGATGTCAGACAGCAGACGTCAGTCAGACAATAATACCCAGTATTAAGTTCATACAAAGAAAGACAAAGGATGTGCAGTTGACTATTTATCACTTGGTTGATGACGGTGCTATGTCTAAAACAAGTGCAGTGCACATGTACAAATTTTATAAGAGGAATAACATATCAGCATTTCATATTTCATACCCTATGTGAGCCTAAACATAAACCTTACTTGTATTCCATGATGTTAATGCTTGTATATCTAAGTTTGAAGAAACCTTATAGACAAAATCAGCCAAAGTTTTGATAACAAATAGCAACAACTCAGTCATATACAAAAATCCAATTAAAATGAACTTACTGATTTCAGTTTATATTTAGCTTGTTCTAACGTATTCTGTAACAACATAGCAACAGTCATAGGACCCACACCTCCAGGTACTGGTGTTATCCATGATGCTACTTCTTTAACTTCATCAAAATCTGTATCACCTACCAGACGACGACCAGATTTCTTTGTTTCATCTAAATATAAACATTATCATTATAACCTCTACAGAACAAATCCTCTCCACAACAACAGCAGATGATATTTCTCCCTTAGGGGTATTTTTAATTGAAAATAATCTCTGCAGAGCAACAGCCTCTGAACAGCAATATATTTTATCCCCCACAGTGGGTGTTGTTCCAATCTGATTAAAGCCCGATCAAAAATTTTCTGCTAACATACTCGCTAATTTAGATCAGGCCTTTTTCAAACAAAGGTCACGTTCAGGCGACCTTTTCTCATTATAATATTCATGACGAAAATTGTTATGATACGTAACTTGTTTACATCGTCTACGTCATGCAATTTGAAATGAGCCGCCCAATCGCAGACTGTGAATAATACCGCTGTTAAATTAGCATGCAAAACTTGGTCTAAAAATAGAAATTACGAAAAAATCAAAATGTGATTAATAGTGTTTTCGTCTAGATGAAAGCTATGCATTGATTGGTCGACACAAAGTTCATCTCGACGTGACCTTCCACGGAGAAAGTAGAGATCCTGTGCGACAACGCTCTACAGGATATCTGTTTACGGAGATTGGTGTTGTTCAAGAGAGGTTCCACTGTACCATCAAAATTAACTAGGTCAGTTGCATATTCAAGTAGTTTATCACAGAAATCAGATTACAGTCACAGCCCCTCACATGTCTAGTTCAGTCAAGAGCACACATGTCTACAGATCTACGGGTTGTTGGTTTAATTCCTGGGTTGGACAAACTTTAGTGGTTTTGATCATGAAATGATTTCTATGGCCTTCTCCCTCCTTCCACAGATCATGTAGAGTAGTTTCAGTCACTGAAGGGAGTTTGCTCTTAGAAACTGGTTAACAGCTAAATTCACAGATTTAGCCTTTCCACGAACAGTGAGTAGGTTGACTGACTGCCATGGTATGATCTATACAATGTTTTGCTATAGCGTTAAACCCAACCAAAAATAAGAATATGGTCAAACTATAGTAATAAAGTCACTAGACAATACTAACAGTTACTGTATGGTTGCAGCAAACCATGTCAAGACATATCCAAAAGTATATATAATTCACAAGGTTCCAGCATTTGACTTGAAGCTTATCTTCTTTTAAAACTTACTGTGCAGAATTATAGTTAATCAACATTTAGGATATCAGGCATTTTCGATTGGTATCAGGGTAAACTAAGTATCAGCAGAAGAACTTCATACATCTTAGGACAGTCACATAAACAGAACAGAAGAGAAATGTGTGTAGTTTTCATCATATGCAACTCAACTGTTAGGTATATTTATTCTCATTTTTGTACAAGCTAAATTGAAGACTTTCAGTTGGGTGAATTACATTTTGTATAAGACTTTATTGACATGTAGCGCAAATTTAATTATTACTGTTGATTTGACAGAGATATCTTCTGAACAAGTGCAGTGCGTCGAGAGTCACATCGTTGCCAACTTTATAAAGTCGCAAATTGTTTGTTGTATTAAAAAATATTTGACACTATTTAAAGCATGTAAGCTTATTTCTATGTAGATTTATTATTACTTTTGTATAACAGTTTGTTGTGTATTAGTGATATTTAAAGCATACATGAAGACAATAATGAGTTGGGGTGATTTTTGTCTGAAAGAGTTGTGTACCTTTCTCTCTCTATTATGTATAAGACCCAAAGACAAAGATCGCCTGTGCTTGCACCCTGCAATTTTTGCAAGACAGAATTGCTAACTTGACAAGCAATGTTTCATATTGTTGTATGACAATCTTATGTATGACATTTAAAAAACAAGAAGCGCCGCAATGCGATGAAACCAGGTTTTCAACAACCAAGTTTTGATGTGACAGGAAAGATTCATTTGAAAGCAACAAAATCAATACATGCAAAATAAAGCAATTACATGGAAACTGAATTTCTATTTTAGCAACAGTGACCTTGACCTTGATCACAAACAATTGGGTAGCAATTCCAAGCTGCCTCTTGATATCAGCTACCAATACACCAAGTTTGGTGTCAATAGGTCAAAGCAAACTAAAGTTATTGAGCAGAAACTGAATTTCTATTTTTTAGTGTCAGTGACCTTAACCTTGGTAGCAATCCCAAGCTGCCTCTTGATATAAGCTACCCATACACCAAGTTTGGTGTCAATAGGTCAAAGCAAACTAAAGTTATTGAGCGGAAACTGAATTTCTATTTTTTAGTGTCAGTGACCTTGACCTTGATCACAGACACCTGGGTAGCAATCCAAAGCTGCCTCTTGATATAAGCTACCCATACACCAAGTTTGGTGTCAATAGGTCAAAGCAAACTAAAGTTATTGAGCGGAAACTGAATTTCTATTTTTAGTGTCAGTGACCTTGACCTTGATCACAGACACCTGGGTAGCAATCCCAAGCTGCCTCTTGATATAAGCTATCCATACACCAAGTTTGGTGTCAATAGGTCGAAGCAAATTAAAGTTATTGAGCGGAAACTGAATTTCTATTTTTAGTGTCAGTGACCTTGACCTTGATTACAGACACCTGGGTAGCAATCCAAAGCTGCCTCTTGATATAAGCTATCCATACACCAAGTTTGGTGTCAATAGGCCAAAGCAAACTAAAGTTATTGAGTGGAAACCAAAAGTTGACGCCCGCCTGCCCATTCGCACGCCAACTTTGGCATTACAATAACCTGGTTTTCGTTAAAAACCTGGTTAAAAAGCATATTGAAAAACAAATTAGCAGGGTCTGCAAAATTGTGAATAATGTGGAAAAACATAAATAACTTTACCAGGTATACTATTTATTCCACAATCTATTACTATGGCACCAGGTTTTACCCAATCTTTCTTAACCATTTGTGCTCTACCAATAGCAACTACCAATATATCAGCAGTTCTTGTCTAAAATATATATCAAAATATTAATAATAAAATATACAACAAATACTATGTATACTTTAACCTAGATATTCATAAAAACCTGACATTGCCTGTCATTGCATTTAAAATCAAACATTAGTTTGTAAAATCAGCACATTTTCAATAGCCATTGAAACAGTAAGTCATTTGGGTATAGCTTCTGCATAGGCACAGGGCTTAACTTCAAAAGTCAACCCATTTCCCCTGATGACCTATATTTGGGTTCAGTCACAATGTTACAGCTAGTAAACATTTGTTTTCAGCAAGTTAAACATATAGCTGGTTGTCCAACCTGGCAACTTGCCTTGAAAATGTTTGTCAAGCTCTGTCAACAAATAAAGAATTCTTTGAGCAGATATTATAAAATTCAATTGAAAGCAACCTGTATTCAAATTTGCTCAAATCATAAATGTGTATTACTGTATGGATGGACCTTAAATTATAGGGGTGTAACAATATGGTAAAAACCGTATTGCAATATGCAAAAATATTGCAATATATTGCAATACTCTCCAGTTTTTTTAACAGACATGCGAAGCATGAAGTAATACACATGAATTACATTCGTTACACGTAAATGTGCATTTTCAAATGATCTCTTATCCAAATATTCAATTGACTTGTGTAAAAAGGATTATATTTATGTTAGAAAATGCATATTTTGCTATGGACTTTTGAAGAGATTTTTTCTCTCATTAAACGAAATGTTTAACATTTTAAAGCACAATTAGATTACTTCAAGTTTTCAACTTATTTTAACGTCTCTATTAAATATTCAAATCTCAGATTAAAAACAATCAGTATGGCACATAACTACAAAAAGCGGTTCAGGAAAAAGCGAAACCGGTAAAAACCGGCAGAATTCGTATTGCATTATTAACCGGTATATCGGTTAATTGTTACACTCCTATTAAATTACATTCTCACGTCTATAACCAGATTCTTTCCCTTTTAAATTATGAATGAAAAATGTTCCAGCATTGGAAAATCTTATTCAACTGTCACTGGCACATACATTAACCCTGCTGATTTAAATTCTCAATATGTGTTTGATAATCCCCGTATACTGACACATCTGTATATAAATAGTTATTCATAATGGGACTATGGGATTCTCACTACAGTATTTCATTACTCACTATCGATAAAATTGATATAAGTATTTTTGTGCAGGAATTATCAAACTTATATGAAGTATTAAGTCATAGGAGTTAATGTATGCATCACTGACAGTTTAATCAAATTTACCCAGTAGCCATGGTAACAAACTAAAAGACAACTTACAATATCAGGAAGATTAACAGTCTTAGAGTGACAAACTGTAACTGTAGCATGATTCCATGTAAGAAGATTAGACATAGGTGCACCTACGATCTTACTACGTCCAAGTACTACAGCTGTTTTACCTGTGATGTCAACACCTGTATAACAATAATATATGATATGTCAAAGTCTCAATAAATACATCTGTCTAACAGTTTCTGAGCTATGAGACAAAATACCTGTGACGCTTTTCAGGAAAAAATCTTACAATAAAAACATCGTAAGACAAAGCAGGAAATAATCATAACATAGTTATGGTCATATCTTTGGCATTTCAATACCAAGAATTCTTGAGTTTTGTAGAATACTGTTTACCTTCTCATCACAATTTTATTTTACCGACCTTCATACTTTAAACTGCGATGCCATGAAATTGACTTTTGATCATTTATTCTTAATATGTTTGTGAAAAAAACAAATGATCTAGAATACAACTTTAGGTATAAACCTACGGTACAAAGGTTATGGACACATGATAAAATGTTCTGCCAACAGTACAAGTAAAAAAACTACCATAAAAGCCACCTAGCATGACATAATATGTTAGCCTCACAATTTCCCCAAGTATCTTACTGAATCAAAGATCTGAATGTTTCTTCAGACTAACTTTAAATAACCAATCTACATTGCTTTGCTTTTGTTGGGTTTAACGTCATAGCAACACATTGTATAGGTCATATAATGGCGGTCAGTCAACCTACTCACTACTCCTGGAAAGGCTAAATCTCTGGATTTAGCTGTTAACTAACTAACTAGTAAGTGCATACTTTCCTCAGTGACTGACAACAGCCCTACATAATTAAAAATCATTGGTAGGAGGGAGAATAGCCAAGCTCCACTAAAGAATTACCCTCCCGAGATTCAAACCCAGGACCCCTCGATCCGTAGACTTGCGTGCTACCAACTGAGCTAGCTGGGCAGTTCCAAGCATATAAAATGTTTACTTGTTTATGTTTTTATTTTTTAGTACCTTTATTGACATAAGATATTGCAGTAGTTGCTTCAAAGTCATGGTCTCGATTTAACATGATTAAATGTAAATGTACAAATATATGGTACTAATGTCTAACTATCAATGTACAAAGTATACAAACTATTTACCAGTTCTCTTAATGAGTTCTAGACAACCTCTAGGAGTACATGGTACAATACAATCATCAAGATCACCTCTGGCTAGTTTACCTGCATTGATTTGGTGTAAACTGAAATATTACATTATAGAATACATGTAGTTCAGATAAGTACATAGTACATCTAGTTAACATAATAAAATAACTACATGTATAAACATTTCAAAAAGGACACAGTATACAAACATTTGATTCTAAATACAGTCGAGATTGTCTATAGCGACCATGTTGGGGAGAATGAGATTATGGTCACTGTAGACAGGGGGTCACTATTCACAGTCTGGTTGTCTGTGACGAAGTTGATTAAATTCAATATACAGTCGTTTAACTGTATAGATTATCATTTATCAATAGTTAAAACAGTAAATTTACAAGATAAACTAATATTTTTAAATATGTATTTTTTATCTTCTATTTCATTTTTAATTTCATAAAATTTTAAAACAATTGATAAAATATTAAAACATTAAATAAATATTATTTAAAATCCATCAGACAATATTCTAAGCTCTTAGGCTAATAAAAAATAGGTTTGATTCAGGTTTCCCGACCGACCGCATTTTTCGGCGATTTCCGGTTTTTTTTCGTAATAAAGATGACCGAAACGTCGAAAAAAAAACGGGACAATGGATGAACTGGTTTTTATTCTTTCTACTTAGTTGTAAATATGTCATGGAAGTTCTCCAAGCTGAATAGTCGTTTATTCGGCGAGAAAGTAACGAAGACGAATTAATGACAGTCGTCCATTTTAATAAGTTGATTGATTGGGAAATTCAGTCACTAAATGCCATGCGTATTTCGGTATACATAATATTAATTTCAAGAAGTATTACATAACAAATTGTCAAATGCATATTAGGGGAGTCAATATTTTAGTTGTTTGTAGCAATTGAAATCAATATTAATCCTTTGTTTGATAACGAACATGTGTCAGCAAGTTTTCACACTTAATCGATGTTTGATAGCGTATGCTTTATTTTGTGATCATGGGGTCTAATTTGATTTAATTGTTATTTAGAATTAATTCTTAAAACAAGCCTGACCTAGTTTTTTGATTGTTGACTACATGTTTAACAAATAATTGCCGGTATTGAAGGCAAATGCTATCGGCGATCGCACAAATATCTTTACTTAAGTTTATTGATACTCATCAACCACACTCGTCTTTTAATCGTTTTATTTTAAGAAAGTTAAATCATTACACTTTCCGTTCATATTTTTCTGAAAAAAAAACTAACAAACTATTATTCAACGAATTAACGTGTTTTATCGATAAGCATAGAATCACCATGTTCTCATCCCTGAATAAAGTTGCTAATTACAGGCAGATCGATGTTTTGGGAGACAATTTTGAGGTCATTGTTCACATCTGACAAACTGTTGTTATACACAGTCCTATATTATAGTGAAGTGTTGGGAGGAAAAAAGAAGGTCGCTGTGAACAGAACGTCGTTATGAACAGGGAGTCGCAAATGCAGTCTCGACTGTACATGGACATTCATTTTTATGTGGAACATTGTTTAAAATCAAAACAGAGGATGAATTAAATATGTGTATTTAAAACAAAATAACAGCTGAACGTGACAAAGTGGCTCACAAGGAAGATTGGGTTTTCCTAAAAGTGTTTTCCTAGCAAATGAAGTGTTTTATCATAATATACACTATCATTATAAACATTTGAATCATAAACATAACATTTGAATAATTAGTAAGGTAAATTTATTCTCATTGAAGTGAGATACATGAACTCTTAACGTTAAATCAGTTTTGCTCTTAAATGTCATTTATAAATATATTATTATATATATACGTATATTGCAAACCATTAATAATGCAACTAGCCCAATTATAAGGACCAAAACAGAAATGGATCGACTGCACAGTATGACAAATAGAAGAGTATGATATATTTAGAGGACTTAAATGCATGTATACATATAATTTGATTGAAAATACAAACTTAAAACCTATACGTTTATCACTTAGATTATAATTCTTCATCTCTTTACCTGAACGGTCTTAAATGCGACAAATTTCATATAACCTGTACTTGATAAGTAGTATACACACTTGTATGTAAACAAATGAAAACAATGACCACCAAAATAAACAATTTGATTTGGCAATCAATACTTTTCTGACAATTTCTCTTTAATACTTAAATTGTACTATAAGTAATACAATATGTTACTGTAACGTATATTTCACATTCTAAATGATGTCTATTAAGTAAGAGTTATACTTTAGGAACTTTTATGTTCTATTAATAAATCTCAAATATCATATGAATAGTTTTTATGAACGAGCCATCATTGTAAAAGCCTTTTTGAAAAATGGTAATTTGTTTGTACTTTGGTTACGGTATTTAACCTGATTTTCTTCTTAAACATTCCAACATTTCGTCTGAAAGCTTTGCAAAATGATCGTTTGTACATGATTCATTCTCTTAGGTGATTTCTATCGGTTTGCATAATCAAAAACATTTTTTTAATTGTTCTAACACGAACTTGATAACAAAAATATGGTAAAGTAAATTACGGCGTACATTTTGTATTGACTGAAACAAAATCGCATTTATTACATGCATTTTATTCTGGTAGTAAAAATGATTCGTTTGAGATCAATTTTATCAACAGAGCAAAGCGTATGTGACATAACATGAAAATGATAAAATTTGGTTACGGTAGTTAACATGCTATAACTTTAAGACAACTTGAATAATAGATGCAAAAATCACTGGAAAATGTTCACATTGATATCATGTATTGAAAAACATGGCTATTAGTTAACTTTGTCATAAGAGTAAGCACTTATAAAAAAAGGTTCAAGACCAATCTAATATATTTTGCACTGTAACGTAAATGAAAGCTGATATATCTTCGGTATAAGCACCAAATTTCATATGATTAGTGTAAATATGTCATAAATGCATTTTAAATAAAATATCTTTAGTAAAAAA
The DNA here is from genome assembly GCA_025267735.1 of Mactra quadrangularis. Classification (NCBI taxonomy): domain Eukaryota; kingdom Metazoa; phylum Mollusca; class Bivalvia; order Venerida; family Mactridae; genus Mactra; species Mactra quadrangularis. The sequence goes on along the minus strand of CM046301.1, from coordinate 39,747,550 downwards.
TATGATTTCATGTAAATAACAGCTGAAAAAGTATGCACAAAGTTTAGGGTGCATTTTTGTGATTTTGAAAACGTACATCTTTAAGCTCAGATTGTGTGAAAACGCCTACCTCGCCAGTTTTAAGAAATGGATTTTCGAATTCCTCAGACAAAACTATAATAGAATCACTCATCAAACCTTTTGGGCGCGATACCGCACCTAAAACCCTAAGAGCTCTCGGACTATTATGTACTGTGGGCCATTTGGTTAAGAAAATCTCGTAATCATGAACAAGAGCTGTCAGAGGAGACAGCATGCTCGACTTAGTAAATATTTGTCACAGGAGATGTGGTTAATGATAAGGAACAAACACATTTTAAAATTTTAAAATATAACCTTAACAAATTTAAAGTAAATAAAAAAATTAAAGAAAATTTTAAGTTCATGGAGGACAATTTTGAAAAAAAATGTACTTGGAGTTATGATTCTTGTCACATGAGATGTGGTTGATAATAAGGAACTTAAATTTTAAGTTTGAAGTCAATACCTAAAGAAATAAAACAGTTGCAGTAAAAACAAATATTTTTTAAAGAAAACTATAAGTTCAAGCGGGGATAACTCTGAAAAAATGTATAAGAAGTTATGAACCTTGTCACATGAGATGAGGTTGATAACAAGGAACATATAATTAAAGTTTGAAGTCAAAACCTAAAGAAATAAAACAGTTGCAGTAAAAACAAATATTTTTTTTCTAAGGTCAAGGGGAGAAAATATTGGGGAAAAAATGTATTTGGAGTTATGAACCTTGTCACATGAGATGTGGTTGATAATAAGTAACATATGTTTAAAGTTTGAAGTCAATACTTCAAGAAATAAAACAATTGCAGTAAAAACAAACATTTTTTAAAGAAAAATTCTGAAAAAAAAATATTTGGAGTTATGAACCTTGTCACATGAGATGTGGTTGATAATAAGGAACATATATTTAAAGTTTGAAGTTAATATCTTAAGAAATAACAAAGATATAGAAGAAAGTATTTTACTGCACAAAAACTTTAATCAGTTCAAGGGGAGATAATTCTGAAAAAAATGTGTTTGGAGTTATGAACCTTGTCACATGAGATGTGGTTGATAGTAAGGAACATATATTTAAAGTTTGAAGTTAATATCTTAAGAAATAACAAAGATATAGAAGAAAGTATTTTACTGCACAAAAACTTTAATCTGTGCACAAAAACTTTAATCAGAAATGTGGACGCGGACGCCGACACCCACGCCAGGGTGAGTAGGAGAGCTCTACATTACTACGTAAAGTCGAGCTAAAAATTGATGAGGCAGTTTCATTGGTTCGACAAGGAAACCACTGCGGAAAACTAGCCAATTATTTTTTATCATTCAAATTGGCAGTGTCCATGAGTGATTTTTCTGAAGTGGGTGAAGAAAATCTCAGTATGATGTCATTGTTATTGTAGAGTATTTAATTGTAACATGCGATTTCATTGAAGAAGATAGGTCTTCCCTGCCTCATGCATATTCATGAAAATGATATTTCGCTAGCCTAATTGCCCACGGTACGTATGGAATGTAATGGAAGAAAGTACTGTGGTTGCCGACAGTGCAGCTTTTTATGTACTATGACAAAAAGGTTCATAATCCATGTATTTAAACTTAGATTTAAGAATGGAGTCCATTCTCCCCCACCTCCTCTTCAAGAATGACCAAACAAAGTATACTATTGTAAACCTACCCATCAACATCTTTCTCAGCTACAATAGTGTTGGTAACAAGATGTGTATCAACAGTACACTCTGTATCCAATGGTAACTGTAATATAATCAAAGTATTGAAATACAGAAAGACTTTTGTGCACATTGAAACAAATTAATTTAAATGATTAATCGTTACACATTGGATTCAAGTACGAATCGAGCAGAGCAAACAATGCAGGTGAAGTGTTTATAATACCCTGTATTACTGGCAAATATTATAAATATTTTATTTTCCTCTTCTTGCCATATACAATCTTGAAGTACAGTTTTCCCCTGTACGATTTGCATACAAATTATGTAGGTTCATTAGTGTAGTTAACTATGATAAATATGGTACAATGCTGTAAAACAACTTAAACTTAAGTAATACAATGAATGACCGCAGTATCATTACATTAAACAGCTACAGACACAATCAATATATTTGACTACGCCCCGTCCACATGCTTATCAATATATAAAATCCTGTCACTGATCAAGTCATTTGAATGAACTACTTTTATCGCTTAGAAATTTACTGAGAAGGGAATCGGAGACACATGTATCACTCCGCAGGTTAAACTGGTCAGGTATTTTTGTCGATAGTTTTTGATTCGTGGTATAACTTAAGTCTTTTGGCAAAATCGTTGAAAGTCTAAAAATAATATAAAAATAATAATATTATGTCAATGTAGCATAGCTGTTACAGCTAGTATATGAAAACATTGGCTTATGGCAAGGTTCATGAAGACACCAACAGTAACATTAACAATAACTATTACATGTATCACAACAACACTAGGTCTGTATATAATATTCAATTATACTTCTGTAAGCAATATAGTTCTACAATTAAAACCAAAGTTAACAAGTAAATCTGTGAGCTAATGCTCACTAGTGATACCCCCGCCAAAATCTAAAAATATGCGAATAACAGGAAGTAGATGAGCAAGGAGCATGAAATCGCTTTATACCACATGGGACTATGGGATGAAGCAATACGCAAAGTATCAGGCTGCTGCATGATATAGTTGCTGAGAAAACTGCGACGGAAATTTTGTAACGGACGCACGCGCGCACGGACAAGGGTAAAACAGTATACCCCCCTCTTCTTCGAAGCGGGGGTATAATAATCCATATTAGCAGTACATCTAAGTGTCCAGTCTTGATGCTAGCTCCTAACTCTTTTTCAAGCCAACAAAATGGCTCTTAAACTAACTTAAATATATCTCTAAGTCAACTAGTTTATAAATTGCATCTCAAAAGCTAACTGATTTGTAAATGTAAATTCATCTTGCAACTTAGTCCCATAGATCAACATGAACAGCCTGATTGGAATGAGCATATAATGGTTGGAAAGTAATTTAAAACTGCATCAAAATAAAAGCACTGAAGTGCTAAATTTGTTTAGATTACAAAGTTAGTATTTTTGTAGGATTGGAATACAAATGTATATGTACTTCCTTCTCTCTATTTAATTTAAAAATGACTTTTGACTTTAACAGAAACAAGAAGGTAAAGGAGTTCATTCTAAACACCATTCATTGATTGCAGCTGTCTGCCGTCTTAAAATACCAAACAAAACATCAATATTTAGATGTCATTAAAAATCAGCAATCAACCTTACTTGTACAATGATTCCATGTACACTTGGATCATCATTTAACTTCTGTACAGCTTGGATTATCTAAAAAATACATGAATAAATACTTAGAGGGTATTTAACAATGCAAGTAAGCCTTAAGGCAGATATTGGTACACTTAGGTATTGCCCCAGGGTAGGTGTGCCAATATGGCCAACATATGCTATCTCTTAATTATCATTTTTCTACAGAAACTTTACGACGTTACGTGCCGTTCTGTACTTTGACATTGTGTTGTTTTGTTTATTCCATGCAAAAATGTCCTAAACATACATGTAGTTGGTGATAATTTTATTCTACTATGAAAAAAATTATTACAATAGATATCTATTTGTTGCTTATTACGTAAAAAATTTTACATGTGGAAAATTTGTCATAGTTGGACTGCTGATGTGAAATGACCAGAAGTTGCATTGATATGAATTTTTGGCACACAAGGAAGTGAGGAGATAGGAAGTTTGCCCATATCATTTTTGGCACACATGCTCAAGACTGGAATATATTGACATAATTAAGGCTATATCAGCCCACTTTCATGGCAATTTTGATACTAGTATTTATAGATGCACATGAAATAAACGTAATTAATAATACTACTTAATTTCCTTAAGTTTTGATAATTATTTATTTTATTTTTATTGGGTTTAACACCGTGTCAACACAATTTTTGGTCATTTTACAGCATCCAGCCCACCTAACCTAGCTTTCCTGGACCCTTGTCTATAACCAGTATTCACATACCCTTCCACAAGGCCAGAAACTTCTCCATATATCTTATCAATGAAGGAAAATTGACATTATTGTCAAATTTACATGGAAGGGTATAACCTCCCAGGGTGGAATTCGAACCAGAACCCTCTTCAGGACACTAGATTCCAAATTCCAGAGCCTTACCAACCGCGCTACTGACTCGGGTTTTAAGTTTTGACCCATCTATACAAACCTAATCAGCCATATTTCAAATGAATGAGCCAATATGAGAACAAACAAACCAAAAGAGGTAGAACTGAGCAAATATGACATATTTGCCAGCTGATTGGTCAAATATAAGAACTACCAGAAAATAAAACACTAAAAACAGAAAATATGTCAAACAGCCTGCAAAGTTTGCCTGATGTAATGAGCTTTTCAACATAATATGCAATACGGCAAACATAGTAGGCAATTCAAAAACAAGAAATGTAATGTGGAATCCACATTAAAGCTTTAACGCAAAAATTACAAAGGGAAATAATCCATAATAAAGCCAGGTAGAGTTGTGGTTACTGTCTAATTCTGTTCATCACATGGTATGAAGTTTCATACAGATCTGACAATAAATGGCAGAGATATATGCTAAATTGAAAACTTTAAAGCAATTGTTAACGACACCGGAGGCCCACCTGACCAACTGAACGCCCGCCTGATCGTTGAAAAAGTGGCTTATTATATATTACAGTCCTAATAAACTCATGAGCCTATGAATTGCTAACAGTGTATGCTTACAAATGAGTCTTTTGCATTGTCCCGAAAAAACTAATCAGCAGTATAAAACGACAAGCTTACTTCTTGCTGTGTAGCAGTACGTGATAGCTGTACATGTCTAGCATCCACACCAACCAAAATGGCATTCTTTAATTTTTGTCCAATATAAACATTTGAATCTTCTCTACCACCAACCTGTAATTTGATTTACATGTAATATAGTAAAGTTTTGCAATATAGACCATCTTTTTCATCGCAAAATCAATTGATTATTGCAATTTTTTAAAGTTCCAAATGTTAAATTTGAGAAGGAAAAGTTTCCTAGAGACTGTTCCTCTATAAAGAGTTAAAGACCACCAATTTTGATGGTATAAATATTGGATCTTAACTGAATAATAAATTTCTAATGCAAAGCATCTGTAATTGCACCAGAAGTCAACTATACATACTTACAATAAAAACAAAAAGCAACAAGAAACGTAATTTGGAAACCACATTAAAGCCTGATTTAAAAACTTTAATGCAAAAATTACAAAGGGAAATAATCCATAATAAAGACAGGTAGAGTTATGGTTATTGTCTAATGCTGTTCATCACATGGTATGTTATCATTGTATGAAGTTTCATAAAGACATGTCAATAAATGTCAGAGATTTATGCTAAATTGAAAACTTTAACGCAATTGTTAACGACACCGGACGCCCGACCGCCAGCCCTCCCACTTGCCCGCCCGTGTTTCACCAAACTATTAGCCAAATTTTTTCATTTAAAAATCCAGCTAAAGACTTTAAAGCATTGAACATAATTTCTCCCGTAACCATGAGATGCTACACTACAACTCAGAATTTTGTCCCAAATTTTCAAAATCCCAGACTGTTTAAGGAGCAATTTATCATTACAAAATGTTAATGCTTTACAACTGACCCAGTAAATAAGTTAAATTCCAATGTTGGGCACCAATGTTACAGGGTTCCAAAATAAGCAGCCTGATTGGGGCTCGAAACCTTGACCCTGCCACTCCCCTCACAAACAAATAGCATATATATAAAATGTGAACAGGCAAGTACCATGACATATGTACATATACACACATGTAGATTTATTAACTTAATATAAATAAATAAAACAATAAATGGTCCAGCTATAATGTTATCTAGCAAAAAAATGAAACACACATACAGTACATTTAATATACAAAAAACGTAAGTATTCAAGGCATGTTACACACTTTAATGACTTTCATACAAATGTATTTAAATTAATGAAACAATTTATGAATACAATTCATAAAAGAGACAAGTCCAACATATACATGTAGCATAGTTCAGAGCTTACTCATGTGTAAAAGTACAAATAATTTGTGTTTTCTTTCTTTCATTACTTAATTTACTATTAAACATTATTATTATTCTGGACGACGACAACCTGCATCCCATTCAATCTCAGAACATAGCATAGACTTTGACTTTGAGCTCAGGAAACCTTAGTTAAATTGGACACACAGATGGTATAATACCTCCACCATATAAATTGCAAGTGACAAGAATAAGGATTCTATGAAAATGCCTATGTAGTCTAAAATACTCTACTCCACTCACTGGTGTAGTTCACACAAAGTCAAAAATACTCTACCCCTTCCCCTCGGAAAGATTTGACAAACCCAAAAGAACTTCCCACATCCCTGTAGAATGCTAAACCAGACTTCTATACCAAATTATCAGCACAGATCAACAAATGATATTCCAGAATAATGTTCAATAGGAATCTAGCATGAATAAGCAGGTATAATCTAGTTAAATAATAAAGATCAAATACTACTGAAATACTGAAACAATGATATGACTTACTATTATATGAAATACAGTAAAACTTCAATAAAAAGACAATAAGGTTGATACATTTTAATCATTTCTATAGATTTACAACAAGAAATGAAATGTGGAAACCACAATAAAGCCCGATTTAAAAACTTTAACGCAAAAATTACAAAGGGAAATAATCCATAATAAAGGCAGGAAGAGTTGTGGTTACTTTCTAATTCTGTTCATCACATGGTATGTTATCATTGTATGAAGTTTCATAAAGATCGGACAAAAAATTCAGAAATATATGGTTAAGAAAAACTTCATTGCAATTGTTAACGATACCGGACGCCCGACCGCCTAACCGCCCCAACCACCCACCCGTGTTCTACCAAACTATTAGTTGAATTTTTTCGTTGAAAAATCCAGCTAAAAATGAAAAGAAAAGTATGAAAAAAACACAAAATAAATTCAAATTTGGTCTTTGTTATGAGTCAAAAGGTAAGATGATTATAGAAATTTACTGTAGAAAGATTATAAGGAAAGACAATGATACATTAGAAATGTTATACAAGATTATGATAAATGGAACACATCGTTATGTATCACAATATACATGCCTGGTCTTCTGTCAAACCTCCAACCTACAAAAACATGCATGTAACTATACATTGACATTTTTTTCATTTTAATGAAATTTTATTTACACAGCTTTGTAATAAGTGAATGGAGATAGACCAAAAATCAAAGCCCTAAATTTAATTTATACCTAAAGACCCTTCCCAAGGAGTCAACAGCATCTTCATGTGAACAATAAGAACAAGAGCTGTCAGAGGAGACAGCATGCTCGACTTAGTAAGTATTTGTCACAGGAGATGTGGTTGATGATAAGGAACATACATATTTTAAAATTTGAAAATATATAATAATAATAAAGATTTTATTTAATGAGGCTACACATTTGAATAAATCCAATCTTCCATGTGGACCTCTTAGAAAACATCTACAAGTTATTTACAATATTTACATAGTGAAAAACATATAATAAATTAACACATTGAAAGATAAGTAAAGTAGAACAAGCCTGAAATAAAAGAGTGAATATTAACAGTGGACAAAGACCATCTTTCATTTAGTGAGATTTCCATTTAAGGTATTAATTTTTGAATGATTTAAACTTTTCGCGAGTTGAATGTTAAGAGGAATTTCATTACATATAACTGATCCTGAATATGTTCAAGATTTTCTGAAGAATTCAAGTTAAGGTTTTGGGACTTGCAATTGTTTATTAGAATTTGACCTTAATTTAGAGTTGTTGCAAAAAACAAATTTACTATTTAAGTAACCAGGAGCATTGTTGTTTAGGGATTTGTAGACAAGAATTGCTTTTGTATATATAACCTTAACAAATTTAAAGTAAATAAATAAATAAAAAAATTAAAGAAAATTTTAAGTTCATGGAGGACAATTTTGAAAAAAAAATGTATTTAGAGTTATGATTCTTGTCACATGAGATGTGGTTGATAATAAGGAACATATATTTAAAGTTTAAAGTCAATACCTAAAGAAATAAAACAGTTGCAGTAAAAACGAATATTTTTTAAAATAAATTTCTAAGTTCAAGGGGAGAAAATATTGAAAAAAAATGTATTTGGAGTTATGAACCTTGTCACATGAGATGTGGTTGATAATAAGTAACATACATTTAAAGTTTGAAGTCAATTCCTAAAGAAATAAAACAGTTGCAGTAAAAACAAACATTTTTTAAAGAAAACTCTAAGTTAAAGGGGAGATAATTCTGAAAAAAATATATTTTGAGTTATGAACCTTGGCACATGAGATGAGGTTGATAATAAGAAACATATATTTAAAGTTTGAAGTTAATATCTTAAGAAATAACAAAGATAAAGAAGAAAGTATTTTACTGCACAAAAACTTTAATCTGTGCACAAAAACTTTAATCAGTTCAAGGGGAGATAATTCTGAAAAAAATGTGTTTGGAGTTATGAACCTTGTCACGTGAGATGTGGTTGATAGTAAGGAACATATATTTAAAGTTTAAAGTTAATATCTTAAGAAATAACAAAGATATAGAAGAAAGTATTTTACTGCACATAAACTTTAATCTGTGCACAAAAACATTAATCAGAAATGAGGACGCGGATGCAGACACTGGGGCGAGTAGGAGAGCTCTACATTACTACGTAAAGTCGAGCTAAAAAAACTTTATTAAAACTTTAGATGTAAGGTGAAATCTAAGTACTGGTAGGTTTTGAAGTTAAGTTATGCAAGGATAGAAATTCAATTTAACCATCAACTAAATAGTTATCATAAGGTACAGAACAGTAACTGAATGGTAAGATATTACATGTTTATTGGTAAATTTTATTCAACTGTCATGGATAATTCAAGTAGTGTATATTTGTGTACAGGGATTATCAAATAAATACTGTGTATTTAAATCAGCAGGATAAATGTAAGTGCCACCGAGTTAAATCAAATTTATTGATTCAAGCCAAGAAATATAGAAGTCATAAAGAATTAACACAAATAGATTTCATATTTTAAACTCTTAAGGCCACAACAAGTTGATCATATGGAGTTCATTTTCTTCAACTCAGAGCCAGGAAGAAAATTAACTCCATGAACGATCCAGAGCAGAGAAACCTCTTTGGACGTAAGTTGATCATATGTTCTACAGATTTTTCTGGAAAAAAAAATAGGTCGAGTGAGCGAAGAAAAAAAATAGAAAAAGCCTTTATTCACTTGCTTTATATAGCAGTTTGACCAAATTTTTATGAGTGAAATAAAGGAAATAAATTTTTTTTTTTGTAAAAACTGCCAAAATTAAGGTGCGAGCGAATCCATAGAACATATGATCAATTTGTTGTGGCCTAACCCAATGTCTTGGCATTATGAGAATTTTTAAGTTGGTAATACAAGGTCATGTACATTATATTTCAATCACCCGAATAGCGATGGGTTTCTGTAATGACAGGTTTTGATCTAATTTAAATACACTGCCCTCCAAAAGTTCCTTCTCACATTCAGTTTTACATTGTATTTAATAGTTTCAAAAAGTTGTAAAAGCCAGCGTTGTAGATAAGCTGCGTATCGGCGTAATTTAAGCTTCAGAAATTACAAGATACGCTCGAAGTATCATTTCTGAGCGTACATTTGACGCAAACCCTTGATAACTTACACAATCTACAAAAATCTTTAGCGTACAACTCAAAAACAAAACCAGAAACAGATGTTGCCGAAATTCGTATTTGTCAGCATTTTATCTTTCCAAACAATTAGAAAAGGCCGAATCTGAATGGTTGTTCACTGCACAATTATCCAATCAATAAGGACAACTCAATTCAATGTTTGATGATGCGCAGAACTTGCATCAATCCACGTAATTTTCATTACGTCTTTGTTCTAATTTCCGTAGGGAAGCGAATATACGTTACAATTGCATTTTTGGCATGTAAATTATTTTTTATTGCATATCATGTACAGTGTTGTATGAATAATTGTGTACATAAGAAAATCACACCATAAATTCATGTGAAATATGTGTTGTTTACACGGTAAAGTCAGTTCTGTTTTTTTGGCATTCACAAAAACTTTGTTCTATTTTTAGAATGTCATCAAAATCAAAGGGCACAAGGCATGCTGAAAGTTAGATCAGAAGCTGCTCTTTTATGATTATTTTCTGCTTCTATCAATGACATATGGTGTTAAACAGACCAGTGAAAGGGGTTTCAGTACCCATAATGCTATCCATAACATATCCCTTAGAAATAGACTGTCCTAAACAATGAAAACTGTTTGTTTTAAATTCAATTATTAAGTTAGTTTACATTATATAAAGAATACTACTGAAAGTTTTCATGAAATGACATTCTAATTGTGGTTCTATTACTGGATGCAACAAAATTTTCCAATTGTCACTTTTTAGACCAGTGGGGCCATTGTCCCCAGTTTGTCAAATCCTAATGGCAGAACCCTGCAAACAAACAGTTGCATGTACATACGGTTTGAGTAATGAAGGGAAACAAACTGGATTTCAGCTCAACTCAAACTCCTGTTTTTTCCCTTAAAATCACACTGGCTCCATATGTAGCTAAGGATACACATTTTGGAACTGATGGATTTATGGACTGATTCATCAATAGTATCCAAACAATAACACATCATTATTATCTGTATCTTTCGAATTTTGTGTGAGTTATTTCAATATACTGTTTTATAACTGACACTGTTCCAGCAAAGATCACCTGTTGTGTCAGAAAAAGGATGTCGCTTCAGTATGTGTATTTTCGTAAAGTGAGGAAGATAGTGACCCAGGTGACACTGATGAATGCGATATGGCTATATTTCGCACAATCTACTCATTGATGAAGACTGTAATACCACTAAATAAATTAGATGCTATTTTAGAACTACAGAGGCAATCTGATTAAAACCCGATCTAAAATTTTACCGCTCGCATACTCGCTAATTTAGATCTGGCCTTTTCCAAACGAAGGTCACGTTCAGGTGACCTTTTCTCATCATAATATTCATGACGAAATTGTTATGATACGTAACTTGTTTACATCGTCTACGTCACGCAATTCGAAATCAGCCACCCAATCGCAGACTGTGAATAATACCGCTGTTAAATTTGCATGCAAACCTTGGTCTAAAAATAGAAATTACGAAATCAAAATGTGATTGATAGTGTTTTCGTCTAGATGAAAGCTACGCATTGATTGGTCGACACAAAGTTCATCTCGACGTGACCTTGCATTGACTAAGTAGAGATCCAGTACAACAACGCGAGTAGTACAGGATCTCTGTTTACGGAGATTGCTACAGAGGCTAAATGGTGTTGAAATGCCTTACCAGAACTTAAGCAGAACCACAGTGTCAGAAATTCAAGAAATTATTGCTGAACATTACAAAAAAGATCTTATTACTGAAATTATTGCATCTAACTTCTATGGTATACTTCTTGATGAAAGCACAGATAAAACTGTAAGCAAAAGGTTATCAATATGTGTTCGTTACATGAAGCATGGCCAACCAATTACTTCTTTCCTGGCAAGTGCTGAAATCCCTGATGGTTGTTCAAATACTATGCTTGAATCAGTTCATAAAACCATCACAACTTTAGGTTTAGATCTCACAAAATGTGTATCCTTGGCTACTGGCTACAGATGGAGCAAGTGTGATGTTATAGGAAAGAAAACAGGCGTTGAAGTTCAGCTAAAATCCAAATATTGTCCCTTCGTGTAAAATTAACTGTATAATAAAAGAGTTAAATCAGATACGCTTTTGTGTTATTTAGCTATTTACCCTCAACCAATGCATAATTTGACCATTTACCCCCATGCTTTGAAAAGTGGGTAAAAATGGGTAAAAAATTATGTACAATGCTGAAAAGCAGTTTATTTTTAAATGATTATTAATTGTGCTTTTGAATCAGTACATTTTTCTTATGGATGTGAGTTCACAAAAATATCTCAAACCTAATTTTTGGTTCATTGAGATACATTGACCATAGTTTCAGAGGCTGATTGATAACTTTTGCTGCAACTCAAGAAATAAAGTGCACTGATAGGAATTCCATTTCCCTTGCATGTATAATGAATAAAATAAACAAAGATAAAATTATAATAATTCTACAAACTAGAACATAGAAATTGTAGCAATTTAATTAATTGTATCATGAAGAAACTTTTGGAGGTCAGTGTACTTTCTTCAGTATAATTTGCTGCAATAAGTTATATATAATGAAATATCTACCTGCCCATATAATTACATTACATTATGGCAGATCATGTTTTTTACAGTAAAAATCAGCATAAATGTTTTTAACTGTGTTAAAATTACAATCAAAATTGCTATTTTATCAATAATACTGAGCTCAGGTTAAGTGTAATATATTCATCTGAGCAAGGTTAATTGACTTGAACTATCAATCTACATTTGGCAACATGAATTTGGTTTAAAAAACTGTTAAAAATTAACAATGAGCGCAAGACATTGTTCCAACCTAAGTCCTTATAACAATGTTATGTACATGTGTCATTGGAATTCAATTACAAAATTTTTTAATGTACAACAGACAAATGTTTAGACAAGTATGTATTCAGAATTTATATAATTTGAATATAACCATACTATGTATATTATGTTGTTCTATGGCATAGAACAACATAATATACATATAACTATCCATTTACAAGACCTTGAACATTATATTTTCAACAATAACATTTAAACATTTTAAATAACATAATTATGTGAATACAAAATATAAATAAACAATATATTTATATATATATACATATATATACAACTCTGTCACAATAACAAGTACAGTAATTAACAATTAGGGTAAACAAGTTATTTAGTCTATTTAAATGTCTATAGATACAAAGATCTTACTGTCATGGAACAAAATATATTTAGCCGACAGAGTTAAATTTTATGTTCCATTTGTTTTTTACAGGCAACTCTTCAGTTGGAGGTCTAAAACTCTTATGCCTCCAGTTGTTTAATTACAATACCAAATTACAAAAATTTGATTCAAATGGTAATAAATTAAGTAATGTTAAGGAGTTATGGTCTTGCTGATAAGTTTTTTTAACAAATCTTACCCTTCCCCCATCAAAACATGTTCCTTACCAATTCATGTTGTATTGAAATGGTACCATATTGGGACCAAGACATACAAACTACATGTATATACATTGTAATTGAAAAACACCTTATCTCAATATTTTGACAATGTAAAAGAACTAGCATATACTTAGTGTACAGTAAAGTTCCACAATTAAAACCACCAAGATCCATGGTATTAATAGTGGAATTGTCTCAATAAACAGGCAACTTTAATCCTCAAATTAAAAATTTCCAATTATTTGAGATTTAAAAATTATTAAATTATAAAATGAATTTCAAATAACCAAGATGTTTTTAGTGGAACTTTACTGCATAAGCATTGTTGCCTTACCTGAACAATAGCAAGTCCTGGTTTAAAGTTGGGATTTGTTTCTTGTATACTGGAAACTTCTGCTTTAATTTTCTGACGTATATCCCTGCAATAAAATTTATTATTTTTTGGAAAAAATGAAAGAACATTTCAGCTAAATTACCACTGAAAACGAGCCACACTACTAATGAAAATTTTAATTTAACTCAAAATTTTGTTTGATACTCATTTAAACAAAAATGTTATCACTGAAAATGCCCATAAAACGCCTGGTAATAGAAATGTTTGGAGCACATGGTTTTCCATTTATTAAAAGCTTCTTTAATTCTTCACTTATTTTTGTTATAACATAAATTCTGTAAACTTCTCCATTAACAAGTGATTTGTCGTTCGACTCGTGAATTGCTTCACATGAATCGTGGTTCAGATCAGATCGCCACTTGCTCAATGATCCACAGCCCTAACAAAGACAAATCAAGCAAAAGGTTGCCCCCCCCCCCCTCTTACTGTTTCATAAATAAGTATTTTAGGCATAAACCTGTAACATGTCTTTGTTTAGATAAAATTAATTTTATTTCAAAGTATAGTGTTTCCATGTTATGTTAGGGCCCTAACTTTTGGCCCATTCCCCTTCCAAAAAAGTACATTGTACATTGAAAATTCCTTATCATGTCCCTATTTTCCATCAAATGGACATAACCATTCCATCAAATGGACATAACCACAGAAGAAAAATAAGCAAATTATTAAATTCACAAGTATTCCTAAATTCAAGAAATTGAATGTATTTAACTTTAATTCAATTTTTTGGACATTTTCAGAAGTACAATCAGTACTTCGTATACAGAAGCAGAATAGATCAACTTTAGTGCCAGCCTTCTAGTATTTTCACATTAATTCTAATTTCTTGGTATTAATCTGTTTATAATTGGATAACGAGTTGAAGTATTCCTTAAAAGTTTGAAATCTTGATCTTACAATAAAAAGCATCATAAGTCAAAAGCAAGAAACATTGATAATACAGTCATTTTTTTGGCCAATCATTTCCAAATAGTTTTAAATTATATAGAATATTGCACACCTTTTGAATATCATGTCATAGTGATGTTTAAAACATCACTATGAATATTATCCTTCTGAGTCCTGACTTTGAACTGTGAAATTTATGAAGTTGACTTACCATAATCTTTTTTGGAAGAATTTTTGTGAAAAGGTGCACTGGTTTTATTGTCAGTTATCATATCATAATTAAAGAAATAGAAGTAAAAAGGAGTTTATTTGTAGCGATGATGATACTAGTTGGCAATGCAAAAATTGTGATCAGCATAATATACAAGCTGTATATTTTTTATGTTTCAGTTCATCATGTCTATGTATTATAAACATGATGAAAAGAATATAAATCAAAGCACTGGAGTGCTGGAGGAACGATGTCCTGAACTTATTTTTTTATTGTTTATTACTATCGAACGATGTAATTAAGCTACGCATATAACATGCATTGTCAAAAACATCGTAGGCCCTTTTTACTCCAACAAGTAATCATTGCAGTTGTCACGGGTTGAGTTGTCTACGGGTTGAGTTGTCCCGTCTCCATTGCAAGATTTGTATGTCCTGAAAGTAACCTCCCTTTTCCTGAAGAGTTTCAAGAACGACAACACAAGCCAGCGTTGTATTACATTTACGAGGGATGATCCAAAATAACATGGACTTTGAATACTGCTCTTACATTTTCTACAATATTTCTTAAAAACTTATATGGTTGTAAATCGGAACATTAAATGAATCAAACAAGGCAATAAAATTACAAAAAATTATAATCATAAGACCGCACCACACGTTTTCATAACCAAGGTAACGCCGATGCGGCGCGCGGCGTTATAATCACTATGTTTGAGAAACATATTTTATTGTTTCTCACAAAATAATGAAACAAATAATGCAAAACTTCACCAACTGACGTGTATGTGTATACATGACGTCATGTCCAAATTTGACTTCATTTGATCGAGGCGTTATGGAGAAAACAACATTCATATCACGATCTCACCAACGCAATGAACGTTAAAATATTGTCACCTGACCGGATGGAAGTATGTTGCATGATAAAACTTTGCCATAATCTCATAAAAAATGCCAACCCAGACCCTTAATTTGATTGAAAACTCTACACGAAAAAATCCAGTCAGTAAAAGTTTAGTTTTTAAGTGACACCAAAAGTTTGGGAAGGGTGGAGAAAGCTTTGAAGAAAGACAGGGTGGGTGAAGAAACAAAAAACAGAGCGACGGCGGAGAAATAAATTTGGGAAGCGCTGAATACGGATCGAGGTCTAACCATTCGCGATTTGGCAGATAAGCTTGAAATGGGTTACGGCACAATCAAGCCAATTTTTACCGGCAACCTGAATATGTCAAATGTAAATCGATTTTCAAATGTATTTGCCGTTATTTTACATTGAGTACTGTGCTGTGTGAGTGATGATGCCATTAATGTTACGAAGACGTTGTTGACGCGCGCCGGGTTACTGATAGTGATAGTTTTCTAATGATCATAACTTTTTACAGAGCCAGTATTTTTTTCTGAAATTTTGTAAGAATATGCAAGACATGTACCTATTTATGTTGATGTATTTTGTTTTCTGATCGTACCAAACTAACGTTAACTGTAGCAAAAGTCCATGTTATTTTGGATCACCCCTCGTAAATGAGATGTTAATGAGTTTCACGCTTGAACTACGCCTCCTTGTCTATGTTGAAAATTGTTGAAGAGTAATCTTATACTTTCTTGTTACCATTGGAACGATGTTAAATAACATCATCCCGAAAACTATTTACATACACATGTACTTGAAACAAAATTAAATGAAACCAAACTAAAAATATTTGAAATACATTGTCCCAGGTCATTACCATAATTAAATGATTTTAACCTTGAAACAAATATTAAATGACAGTTTTATATCTCATATCAAGTAATATTACCATAATTACACAATAAAATTCACAGGGGGCACAGCAGGAAAGGGAGAGGGCTCCAATACCCTAGATGTTTAATACTTAAATAGTTAATAATTAAAGTGGGACTCAAAATAATATTTATTCTAACACATTCCCCACTCAAATAAGAGCCATCTGAAAATGAATTCTGGATCCACCAGTGGAATGTTTTTACGTTTGTTATTTTATAATGAATGAATTGATGTTTAAATTGGTTGAATTTGTATTTAAATAACTTTTCATGACAAGTTATAAAAAGCAGTAGAATTTTTTGTGACATGAAAAATATACAGCTGCGCAGCTCAGTGACATTGTCAACATGAATCTTGATTTTGAAAAAGGTGAGTCAAGCTCTAGACACCTGACTCACCTTCTAACTGAATGCCACCTTAGAAAATTTATGTAATATTCAAACCGGTATTCTCTGAACCGGTTTTCTAGTTATGTTCCATACTGATTGTTTTTGTAAGAGTCTGAAATTAAATGTTTGAATAAATGTTAAAATGAGTCAGGAAACTTGAAATATTTTTCGTAAAGTAAGAGAATAATTATCTTTGAAAACCCATTCAAAACCTTTTTTCTAACTTGTTCAAACATTTGCGTAATACGTGTAGATCATTTGAAAATACAAATATCTATGCACAATTTTGATCAAATTAAGACAATGCACTTGCATTAATTTATGCTATGCATGTATGCGCAAAGAACAACATGTATTGCAATATATCGCAATATATTGCTATACGGGTTTCGTGTATTGCAATACAGTTTTTACCATATTGTTACACCCCTAGTAATTGGTATATCTGTCAGGCATATCTGTCTGTTTGCACAAATTTCTGTTCAAAATGTTAATAGTACTAGTCAATGTGAAAACTAAGACTTCAAAGAAAAATAAATGCAGAGACAGTAAATTGGCAATGACTATGTAAAAATATACAAATTATTAACAGAGTAAGACATATAAGTTTTATAAATTATAATAAAGATAATAACCAAAGTTTCAATTAGAGCACAGATAGTAAACGTCATTAGGATGACCTAGATATTGACCTAAATATTCTCCACATTTACGAAATGATAAACACTGAGTAAACACTTCAATGTTATATAAAATAAGTCATCTATCAAATCCACAACTAAGAGATAATGTAAAGAGATAAATAACAGCTGAAATTTAAAGGGATATACAGGCAAATAACTGTGCCAAAAGTATAGAACAAAGTTTAGTCTTTAAAACAGTATTAAGAACGTAAGAAATCACCAACTAATAACATGTGTCACTTATAACATTCAACTGAACGAATTAAAACATGTAGCATACACATTGTTGAAAACGAAAGTAGGATACTGTCTCCTGAGGGAATCACCAAGCTATTTATAGATTTTTTTATACTGTATGTCGTACTTGCTGAAAATAAACATTTTCATTGGTCGCTTCTTGTCTTTTCAACATTCTTAGGCGGTTAGGATATCTTTTTAATAGAATTATACTAATGTTGCACAATAACAAGCTCTAGTATCTTCTCATCAGTAAATGCATATTTTAAGCTAACCTGACCCACGTAGGTCTAGTTAAGAAACACCCCAAATATTACAAGAAAATAAAGAAATATTTTGCCAAGTATATAAGAGTGTGTCTGTTGCATTCACAGTTATAAAAAATATAATTCAAAATCAGAAAATATGAAGTTGAACTTTTGCCTGTATATCCCTTTAAAGTTAACAAGATGATGAGCTAACGTACACATTAATAGACAAGCTGTAAAGATGATATTAAGTTTTAATGCACATTGTTCATCATTCATACTGGTGACATGTTAATCTTACTGAGTATTTCAATTTTTGTAGTTTTCAAGATCATAGTATCAAGTCCAGGGCTCGAATTTAAGCTCACATACTCGCAAAATGCGAGTGAATTTTGAAAATTGCAAGTAACTTTAATTCTAACTCGCCAATTTTAGCGAGTTGAAATCGACACACAAAAATATTACTGTCTAAAATGAAGTTCAAATCAGCATTGAAACGGTCAGATCAATAGAATTAATTAAAGATTCAACATAAAAGCATGTTCGATATTCTTGGACTTTTTCTCTTTTTTTGCGAGTTGTAATAAAATCAACACACAAAAATTTGCAAGTCCATTTTTTTGTTAAATTCGAGCCCTGATCAAGTCATACCATCTTCAGATTGTAAACAAGCACTTGACTTTTGCCAAATTGTAGCAGCAACAAAAAATAGAAATTAAATACAAAATGTATTTAAATAACACATAAAATAGCTGTCATTTTTATTTGTCCAAGAAATGGGCATATAAGCATATGTATGATATGAGTTGTAACTGTTTACTTTGAATCTTCCGCAAGATTAGTTTTTGTACAAGATCTAATTTGGAGCTATTCACAGGATCAATTGGGATTTTTCAAGGAAGGAAAAGTACTATTTGATGTCATTCAATTAGTTTGACCCCTTTAATTAATAATTGTTTGTTCTTTATATTTAGACAATAAAATATATTTTAAACTTAATCTCAGCATTGAAGGTCAGTAAGAGTACTCACATGCGTACAACATTCACTTTAACCTACTAGTCCGTAGCTTGTGACTAGTGAAATTGCTTAAGGTTAGGAAATTTAGCTTATTTCAAATAATCAGGCAACTTACTATGAGCTTACTACAGAGGCACCACCCCACATCATTTTCTTACACTTTTAGGAATGGTGTGTCATACAGCTAATAACCCTTCATCTGCATTGCAACAGCCAGAAATGAAATTATTCCAAGGCAATTTCCAACAGGAATTGGCAAATTCAAATGATTTTTTCTTTAAATATAACCTGCAGGACCACTTAAAAGAGTGTTTTACTTAGTGTTATATCGATATCTGATAAGCTAAAATCTAAGTTAAATGTAGGAGATTTTAAATTCTCACTAAGTGTACAGCTAGTACAGCTGAAGTGATAATCTCTTCAATTCTGTTTAAAAAGTCTGACAATGAAGCTAATTAAGTTATTATTGACACCAACACCAAATTGAAGAATATATGTTCTGGTGACAAACAGCTGTACTACATGGATAATTCAAAAAGATTTACCATCAGAAATATTCCTGATAAAAGTTTTTGTGATGAGATACATTTATCTGCTAAAGGAGCTGCAGTCTATGCACAAATTATTAAATTGTTTATAGGCAGCTGTTTCAACACAGGCTATCACTTGTACAATGTTTCTAATGTAAATTTTTGCTCACAGAGCCTCCAGAAACCCAGATCACAACTGAGGAAACGTCCATTTCAGATAATGCCACCATGGATGTGGAAGTATTTACCCCCACCACATTATATATATATATATATATATATATATATATATATATATATATATATATATATATATATATTAATATATATATATATATTTAGACATACGACCACCTACGGGGCCCATATATAAGACCGACTTGAGGGGCATAATTTCACATAGTCAGTTTCGATATATGCCACTATGTACGCAGAAAATGAACATTACCAAACAATAGACCTAAGGGGTACTAACTAATATATATCAAACATATATTCAATTTTAAAATAGGTGACTTCCATATGACAAGAAATGTAGTACCCCATAAAAATTATACACATTAATGGGGCATATACCATTCACTATTGAAACCGCCTTATGCACACTATTTTAGAAGGGTACCCTACACCCCCCTACATCATTTAAAAGGTGCTAGAATTACGAGGCTTGATATATGCCCCTTACGAAATATCGACCCCACAAGTATGGTTTGAAATAGACCGATACCCCGTAGATGGTCATATGTATTAGTATATATATATATATATATATATATATATATATATATATATATATGTAAAACTATAAATTTACTATACAATAGAGGGTATAAGTTTATCTAAATCTTTGTTGTTTATTCATTTATTTATTTGTACTAAAACCACTATTCGATCCAGACCAGTACCATCGGGTCTTAGACCTAGCACCATCTAAAGGTCTAAAGAATAATACTACAACTTATGATATAATCACTCAACCACTACAACTCTACCGCCAGAGCAGAATAAGCAAGAAACCGAACCATTACATATATATACATGTACAAATGTATATGCTTTATGTATATATGAACTCCTACAGGTATGTTTTTCTATTATAATTAACTTAACTATCGAGAGTGAATCGTGGTTCAATTTGTGAATCATTACACTTGAGTCATGGATCCGATTGGATCACCACTTGCTCAACAATCTACAGCCCTAATAATAATGCCTTTTTCTACACTTATGTACATGTTCTTCTGAATAAACAGAAAAAAACTTAATCAAAATTGGATAAGTATGCATTAAAATTAAATATTAATGACATTTTCTTTAGCCATAAATATCCCATCAAAAATATCGAAAAGACATATTAAAAAACAATTTTTTGAAAACATTAGATACTTTAGAACATTGGCTGAAGTTGTCACTTATGATAAATTAGATCACTGATGATCAAGCAGACGGGTCTCACTTTTGGCAATCCTCAAAAAAAAATCGTCGGGCAATCTTATTTTTGATATGAGGTATGAGGACACTAAATTTAACATTTCAAACTATTTGTCCTTTATTATAGGCCCTATTGTTTTTGGATCGCTACATAAATATAAAGTCGATTTAGATGTGAAATATGCCTAATGTACAATTATGATCACAATATATTCGGCACAAATAGCATTTCACCGTGTTATTGGATTTTTAATAGATAATTAAAGAATGACTTTTAGTACATATACTAGGACGAAAAAGAAACGCCGGGTAACCTATAATGATTGTTTTAAGGGATAAATTGTATTATTGGATTATTATATTTATTTTTGTATGAAATGTCATCTGTATGGAACCAGCTGTTGAAGTTTCAATCGATTTCCGATGCTGACTATGTAAAAAAATACCCCCTTTTAACGATGACCCTTCTTGTTTTGCGAAACACGGCCGGACATGTGTTGCATATTTTATGTACCCGGCGTTTCGTTTTCGTCCTAGTATATTTATAATGAATATTGAATCTGTCAATCTGTCACTATGCCTTACACAAACGTTGTATATGCATTATCTTGTGATATCTTCCGTGGCAATCTGTCACTATGCCTTACACCAAAAATGAACGTTGTATATGCATTATCTTGTGATATTTTCCGTGGCAATCTGTCACCATACCTTATACCAAAAATTAACGTTGTACCTGTATTATCTAGTGACATTTTCCGGGGCAATCTGTCACTATACCTCACACAAAAAATGAACGTTGTATATGCATTATCTTGTGTTATTTTCCGTGGCAATCTGTAAAAATGCCTTACACAAAAAACGAACGTTGTATATATATTATCTTGTGATACTTTCCGTGGCAATCTGTTACTATACCTTACACCAAAAATGAACGTTGTATGTATATTATCTCGTGATATTTTCCGAGGCAATCTGTTACCATACCTAGTACCAAAAATGAACGTTGTATATATATCATCTCGAGATATTTTCCGAGGCAATCTGTTACCATACCTAGTACCAAAAATGAACGTTGTGTATATATTATCTCGAGATATTTTACGAGGCAATCTGTAACCATTCCTAATACCAAAAATGAACGTTGTACCTGTATTATCTTGTGATATTTTCCGTGGCAATCTGTCACTAAACCTCACACACAAAAATGAACGTTGTATATGCATTATCTTGTGATATCTTCCGTGGCAATCTGTCACTATGCCTTACACAAAAAATGAACGTTGTATATGCATTATCTTGTGATATTTTCCGTGGCAATTTGTAACCATTCCTAATACCAAAAATGAAAGTTGTACCTGTATTATCTAGTGACATTTTCCGGGGCAATCTGTCACTATGCCTCACACAAAAAATGAACGTTGTATATGCATTATCTTGTGATATTTTACGTGGCAATCTGTCAGTATGCCTCAAACAAAAAACAAACGTTGTACCTGTATTATCTTGTGTTATTTTCCGTGGCAATCTGTCACAATGACTTACACAAAAAAAAGAACGTTACATATATATAATCTTGTGATACTTTCCGTGGCAATCTGATACTATACCTATCACCAAAAATGATCGTTGTATGTATATTATATCGAGATATTTTCCGAGGCAATATGTTACCATTCCTAATACTAAAAATGAACCTTGTACCTGTATTGTCTTGTGATATTTTCCGTGGCAATCTGTCACTATACCTCACACACAAAAATGAACGTTGTATATGCATTATCTTGTGATATCTTCCGTGGCAATCTGTCTCTATGCCTTACACCAAAAATGAACGTTGTATATGCATTATCTTGTGATATTTTCCGTGGCAATCTGTCACCATACCTAATACCAAAAATGAACGTTGTACCTGTATTATCTAGTGACATTTTCCGGGACAATCTGTCACTAGACCTCACACCAAAAATGAACGTTGTATATGCATTATCTTGTGATATTGTCCGTGGCAATCTGTCAGTATGCCTCACACAAAAAACAAACGTTGTACCTGTATTATCTTGTGTTATTTTCCGTGGCAATCTGTCACAATGCCGTACACAAAAAAACGAACGTTGTATATATATTATCTTGTGATACTTTCCGTGGCAATCTGTCACTATACCTTTCACCAAAAATGAACGTTGTATGTATATTACCTCGTGATATTTTCCGAGGCAATCTGTTACCATACCTAGTACCAAAAATGAACGTTGTATATATAATATCTCGTGATATTTTCCGACGCAATCTGTTACCATACCTAATACCAAAAATGAACGTTGTACCTGTATTATCTTGTGATATTTTCCGTGGCAATCTGTCATTATACCTCACTCAAAACAATGAACGTTGTGTGTATTATCTTGTGATATCTTCCGTGGCAATCAGTCACTATGCCTTACACCAAAAACGAACGTTGTACCTGTATTATCTTGTGATATTTTCCGTGGCAATCTTTCACTATGCCTTACACCAAAAATGAACGTTGTATATGCATTATCTTGTGATATTTTCCGTGGCAATCTTTCACTATGCCTTACACCAAAAATGAACGTTGTATATGCATTATCTTGTGATATTTTCCGTGGCAATCTGTTACCATTCATAATACCAAAAATGACCGTTGTACCTGTATTATCTAGTGACATTTTCCGGGGCAAACTGTCACTATACCTCACACAAAAATTAACGTTGTATATGCATTATCTTGTGATATTTTACGTAGCAATCTGTCAGTATGCCTCACACAAAAACGAACGTTGTACCTGTATTATCTTGTGATATTTTCCGTGGCAATCTGTCACTATACCTCACACACAAAAATGAACGTTGTACCTGTATTATCTTGTGATATTTTTCGTGGCAATCTGTCACTATGCCTTACTCCAAAAACGAACGTAGTACCTGTATTATGTTGTGATATTTTCCGTGGCAATCTGTCACTATACCTCACTCAAAACAATGAACGTTGTGTGTATTATCTTGTGATATCTTCCGTGGCAATCAGTCACTATGCCTTACACCAAAAACATACGTTGTACCTGTATTATCTTGTGATATTTTCCGTGGCAATCTGTCACTATACCTCACTCAAAACAATGAACGTTGTGTGTATTATCTTGTGATATCTTCCGTGGCAATCAGTCACTATGCCTTACACCAAAAACGAACGTTGTACCTGTATTATCTTGTGATATTTTCCGTGGCAATCTGTCACTATACCTCACTCAAAACAATGAACGTTGTGTGTATTATCTTGTGATATCTTCCGTGGCAATCAGTCACTATGCCTTACACCAAAAACGAACGTTGTACCTGTATTATCTTGTGATATTTTCCGTGGCAATCTGTCACTATGCCTTACACCAAAAATGAACGTTGTATATGCATTATCTTGTGATATTTTCCGTGGCAATCTGTCACCATACATAATACTAATAATGAACGTTGTACCTGTATTATCTTGGGATATTTTCCGTGGCAATCTGTCACTATACCTCACACACAAAAATGAACGTTGTATATGCATTATCTTGTGATATCTTCCGTGGCAATCTGTCAGTATGCCTCACACAAAAAACGAACGTTGTACCTGTATTATCTTGTAATATCTTCCGTGGCAATCTGTCACTATGCCTTACACCAAAAATGAACGTTGTATATGCATTATCTTGTGATATTTTCCTTGGCAATCTGTTACCATACATAATACCAAAAATGAACGTTGTACCTGTACTATCTAGTGACATATTCCGGGGCAATCTGTCACTATATCTCACACAAAAATAGAACGTTGTATATGCATTATCTTGTGATATTTTCCGTGGCAATCTGTCTGTATGCCTCACACAAAAAACGAATGTTGTACCTGTATTATCTTGTGTTATTTTCGGTGGCAATGTGTCACAATGCCTTACACAAAAAAACGAACGTTGTATATATATTATCTTGTGATACTTTCCGTGGCAATCTGTTACTATACCTTACACCAAAAATGAACGTTGTATGTATATTATCTCGTGATATTTTCCGAGGCAATCTGTTACCATACCTAGTACCAAAAATGAACGTTGTATATATATTATCTCGTGATATTTTCCGAGGCAATCTGTTACCATACCTTATACAAAAAACGAACGTTGTATATATATTATCTTGTGATATTTTCCGTGGCAATCTGTCACTATACCTCACACACAAAAATGAACGTTGTATATGCATTATCTTGTGATATCTTCCGTGGCAATCTGTCACTATGCCTTACACCAAAAATGAACGTTGTATATGCATTATCTTGTGATATTTTCCGTGGCAATCTGTCACCATACCTAATACCAAAAATGAACGTTGTACCTGTATTATCTAGTGACATTTTCCAGGGTAATCTGTCTCTAGACCTCACACCAAAAATGAACGTTGTTTATGCATTATCTTGTGATATTGTCCGTGGCAATCTGTCAGTATGCCTCACACAAAAAACGAACGTTGTACCTGTATTATCTTGTGATATTTTCCGTGGCAATCTGTCACCATACATAATACTAATAATGAACGTTGTACCTGTATTATCTTGTGATATTTTCCGTGGCAATCAGTCACTATACCTCACACACAAAAATGAACGTTGTATATGCATTATCTTGTGATATTTTCCTTGGCAATCTGTTACCATACATAATACCAAAAATGAACGTTGTACCTGTATTATATTGTGTTATTTTCCGTGGCAATCTGTCACAATGCCGTACACAAAAAAACGAACGTTGTATATATATTATCTTGTGATACTTTCCGTGGCAATCTGTCACTATGCCTTACACCAAAAATGAACGTTGTATATGCATTATCTTGTGATATTTTCCGTGGCAATCTGTCACCATACATAATACTAATAATGAACGTTGTACCTGTATTATCTTGTGATATTTTCCGTGGCAATCTGTCACTATACCTCACACACAAAAATGAACGTTGTATATGCATTATCTCGTGATATCTTCCGTGGCAATCTGTCACTATGCCTTACACCAAAAATGAACGTTGTATATGCATTATCTTGTGATATTTTCCTTGGCAATCTGTTACCATACATAATACCAAAAATGAACGTTGTACCTGTATTATCTAGTGACATTTTCCGGGGCAATCTGTCACTATACCTCACACAAAAATAGAACGTTGTATATGCATTATCTTGTGATATTTTCCGTGGCAATCTGTCAGTATGCCTCACACAAAAAACGAACGTTGTACCTGTATTATCTTGTGATATTTTCCGTGGCAATCTGTCACTATACCTCACTCAAAACAATGAACGTTGTGTGTATTATCTTGTGATATCTTCCGTGGCAATCAGTCACTATGCCTTACACCAAAAACGAACGTTGTACCTGTATTATCTTGTGATATTTTCCGGGGCAATCTGTCACTATACCTCACACAAAAATAGAACGTTGTATATGCATTATCTTGTGATATTTTCCGTGGCAATCTGTCAGTATGCCTCACACAAAAAACGAACGTTGTATCTGTATTATCTTGTGTTATTTTCCGTGGCAATCTGTCACAATGCCTTACACAAAAACCGAACGTTGTATATATATTATCTTGTGATACTTTCCGTGGCAATCTGTTACTATACCTTACACCAAAAATGAACGTTGTATGTATATTATCTCGTGATATTTTCCGAGGCAATCTGTTACCATACCTAGTACCAAAAATGAACGTTGTATTTATATTATCTCGTGATATTTTCCGAAGTAATCTGTTACCATACCTAATACAAAAAATGAACGTTGTACCTGTATTATCTTGTGATATTTTCCGTGGCAATTTGTCACTATACCTCACACACAAAAATGAACGTTGTATATGCATTATCTTGTGATATCTTCCGTGGCAATCTGTCACTATGCCTTACACCAACAATGAACGGTGTATATGCATTATCTTGTGATATCTTCCATGGCAATCTGTTACCATACCTAATACCAAAAATGAACGTTGTATATGCATTATCTTGTGATATCTTCCGTGGCAATCTGTCACTGTGCCTTACAGCAAAAATGAACGTTGTATATGCATTATCTTGTGATATTTTCCGTGGCAATCTGTCAGTATGCCTCACACAAAAAACGAACGTTGTATCTGTATTATCTTGTGTTATTTTCCGTGGCAATCTGTCACAATGCCTTACACAAAAACCGAACGTTGTATATATATTATCTTGTGATACTTTCCGTGGCAATCTGTTACTATACCTTACACCAAAAATGAACGTTGTATGTATATTATCTCGTGATATTTTCCGAGGCAATCTGTTACCATACCTAGTACCAAAAATGAACGTTGTATTTATATTATCTCGTGATATTTTCCGAAGTAATCTGTTACCATACCTAATACAAAAAATGAACGTTGTACCTGTATTATCTTGTGATATTTTCCGTGGCAATTTGTCACTATACCTCACACACAAAAATGAACGTTGTATATGCATTATCTTGTGATATCTTCCGTGGCAATCTGTCACTATGCCTTACACCAACAATGAACGGTGTATATGCATTATCTTGTGATATCTTCCATGGCAATCTGTTACCATACCTAATACCAAAAATGAACGTTGTATATGCATTATCTTGTGATATCTTCCGTGGCAATCTGTCACTGTGCCTTACAGCAAAAATGAACGTTGTATATGCATTATCTTGTGATATTTTCCGTGGCAATCTGTCAGTATGCCTCACACAAAAAACGAACGTTGTATCTGTATTATCTTGTGTTATTTTCCGTGGCAATCTGTCACAATGCCTTACACAAAAACCGAACGTTGTATATATATTATCTTGTGATACTTTCCGTGGCAATCTGTTACTATACCTTACACCAAAAATGAACGTTGTATGTATATTATCTCGTGATATTTTCCGAGGCAATCTGTTACCATACCTAGTACCAAAAATGAACGTTGTATTTATATTATCTCGTGATATTTTCCGAAGTAATCTGTTACCATACCTAATACAAAAAATGAACGTTGTACCTGTATTATCTTGTGATATTTTCCGTGGCAATCTGTCACTATACCTCACACACAAAAATGAACGTTGTATATGCATTATCTTTTGATATTGTCCGTGGCAATCTGCCACTATGCCTTACACCAAAAATAAACGTTGTACTTGTATAATTTTGTGATATTGTCCGTGGCAATCTGTTACTATACTTATTACTAAAAATGAACGTTGTATATGCATTATAATGTGATATTTTCTGTGGCAATTTGTTACTATGCCTAATACTAAAAGAAAAACGTTTTACTTGTATTATCTTTTGATATTTTCCGTGGCAATCTGTCACTATGCTTACAACAAAAATGAACGTTGTACCTGTATTAACTTGTGCTTTTTTCCGAAGCAATCTTTTACCAAACCTTATACCAAACAACAACGTTGTATATGCATTATAATGTGATATTTACTGTGGCAATCTGTCACTATACCTCACACACAAAAATGAACGTTGTATATGCATTATCTTTTGATATTTTCCGTGGCAATCTGTCACTATGCCTTACACCAAAAGTGAACGTTGTATATATATTATCATGTGATAGTTTCCGTGGCAATTTGTCACTATACCCTACATAAAAATTGAACGTTGTACCTGTGTTATCTTTTGATATTTTCTGTGGCAATCTGTCACTATGCTTAACAACAAAAATGAACGTTGTACCTGTATTAACATTTGATATTGTCCGTGGCAATCTGTCACTATGCCTTTCACCAAATACGAACGTTGTATTTTCATTTTCTTGTCATATTTTTAGTTGCAAGCTGTCACTATGCCCCACATAAAAAATGAACGTTGTACCTGTATTAACTTTTGATATTTTCCGTGGCAATCTGTCACTATGCTTACACCAAAAATGAACGTTGTATATGCATTATCTTGTGATATCTTCCGTGGCAATCTGTCACTATGCTTACAACAAAAATGAACGTTGTACCTGTATTAACTTGTGCTATTTTCCGTGGCAATCTGTTACCATACCTTATACCAAACAACAATGTTGTACAGTAAAACTCGGATATAACATACTCGGTTATAACATACACTCGGTTACAACATACCAATTTTTCTGGCCTGTTTTTCATCCTTATATATAACATACTTAGTATTCTATATGGATATAACATACCTCGGTTATAACATACCTTATTTCTATGGCCCAGTGAGTATGTTATATCCGAGATTTACTGTATATGCATTATAATGTGATATTTACTGTGGCAATCTGTTACTATACCTCAGGCAAAAAATAAACGTTGTACCTGTATAATTTTGTGATATTTTCCGTGGCAATCTGTCACTATGCCTTACACAAAAAAATGAACGTTGTATATATATTATCTTTTGTTATAGTCCGTGGCAATCTTTTAATATACCTTACTCCAAAAATAAACGTTGTACCTGCATTATCTTGAGAAATTGTCTGTGGCAATCTGTCACTATACTTTACACAAAAAATAAGCGTTGTATATGCATTATCTTGTGATATTTTCCGTGGAAACCTGTCACTTTTCCTTACAACAAAAATGAGCGTTATATATGCATTATCTTGTGATATTTTCCATGGCAATCTGTCACAATGCCTTATACAAAAAATGAACGTTGTACCTGTATAATCTTGTGATATTTTCCGTGGCAATCTGTCACTATGCCTTACACAAAAAAATGAACGTTGTATATATATTATCTTTTGTTATAGTCCGTGGCAATCTTTTAATATACCTTACTCCAAAAATAAACGTTGTACCTGCATTATCTTGAGAAATTGTCTGTGGCAATTTGTCACTATACCTCACACAAAAAATAAGCGTTGTATATGCATTATCTTGTGATATTTTCCTTGGAAACCTGTCACTTTTCCTTACAACAAAAATGAGCGTTGTATATGCATTATCTTGTGATATTTTCCATGGCAATCTGTCACAATGCCCTATACAAAAAATGAACGTTGTACCTGTATAATCTTGTGATATTTTCCGTGGCAATCTGTCACTATGCCTTACACAAAAAAATGAACGTTGTATATATATTATCTTTTGTTATAGTCCGTGGCAATCTTTTAATATACCTTACTCCAAAAATAAACGTTGTACCTGCATTATCTTGAGAAATTGTCTGTGGCAATCTGTCACTATACCTCACACAAAAAATAAGCGTTGTATATGCATTATCTTGTGATATTTTCCGTGGAAACCTGTCACTTTTCCTTACAACAAAAATGAGCGTTGTATATGCATTATCTTGTGATATTTTCCGTGGCAATCTGTCACAATGCCTTATACAAAAATGAACGTTGTACCTGTATTTTCTTGTGATATTTTCCGTGGCAAGCCGTCACTATGCCTTACACCAAAAATAAACGTTGTTCCTGTATTATCTTGTGATATTTTCCGTGGCAATCTTTCACTATACCTTACTCCAAAAATAAACGTTGTACCTGATTATTCATTGAATGTATTACCTGTAAATGCATGTAAAGACCGAGCAAAACACCTAACTTGAATTGTTGGATTAGATTTAATAAATCAGCCAATGGACCTTTTCAATGGCTCCTCAACATGGTTTATTTTGTTACTGAATTAATTATATTGCATTGACTTATAATTTGCTTGTTCGCGGATTGAAAGTTAGCCATTAGCACATCTGACATGATGCACAATATTGTTAATATTCAATAATTAACAATTGTTTTCTTTTGTGTTAATATGTTTAATACTGTAGCAGAACGTTACCATTATTTATAAATTCCTTTGCAGGAAGAAGAGATAATACATCAGAAATTAAATGAGCTGCTCATAAAACGCCGAGATCCAAGGTTTGATTTTAAACCACTTGTCCAACTTGTATGCTATTAAATCTCTTCATCATTGTTTGCATTGAGTCTGCAAAACGTACTATAACACTTATTACTATTCTATCAGGAGAGCATACTATTAACTTTGACATGTCAGCTGCTTTTACATGTTGCACAATCATGTCAAGAATCAGTAACGACATAATGTCATCATATGAGAATTAAACAATTTACCACTATTTACGGAGTTCAGTTAAATAACTATACAAGTAACAATTTCAACAATATCATTTAGTTTACATTGGAACAGATACCCAGTGACTGGATGTCCTTGGCACTCATTGAAGGGTGTAGAAAATGAGGCACAGAACAAATTTTTTCTCAAACATAAATTGTGAGT
This sequence comes from Mactra quadrangularis, assembly GCA_025267735.1. Classification (NCBI taxonomy): domain Eukaryota; kingdom Metazoa; phylum Mollusca; class Bivalvia; order Venerida; family Mactridae; genus Mactra; species Mactra quadrangularis. The sequence continues at coordinate 39,716,123 of CM046301.1, read as the reverse complement.
ATCATTAAATTGCCTTATCACTTTTACTAGTCAAATTACTACTTTGTTCATTGCATTCTACATTAGTAAGCTCACTGCCTTACATATTTCATACCATATATGTTATTATTTCCTAAAGTTCGTGTTGAAGCTTGAATTAACGTTATGCTGATTGCAAAGGCACAAATGGCAGCACTGCTCAGGGCTCAATTTCTTTTTCAAATGTACACTCTTAAGATGTGCAAAAGGTGATATTATTGGACAAAAATGTTATGTAAATCTGGTATACAATCATACTTATATCCCAATAATAATAACAATCATTACATTAATGAGTATGATAATGAAAACACTCTTCTACATTTACATTTTAGTTGAGTTGCACAATTGGAAACATTGTGTCTTATCCGGTCTTTTGTACATTAATTGCATGTGCCATTTGACTTAAATAAAACTCCTCATTGATATTGCATTTAAATAGAGCTTTTGATGAAAGGCTTCACCTTTTATTTGATTAAGATCTTTAATCTATTGCAGTAAAAAGAGACGCCTAGAGAACATAAGTGAAACATAGACGATCTGATAACTGCCTATTGTAGATAACTACTTGAAACTTTCTTATTAGCCAGTGCTTCGAAGCCTTCACTTGGTTTATGTACAATTTAGTACAAGAGATGTTCAACTTATACACTCCATATAGTGGCTTTTAATATTTTTTAAGATATTATAACGACTGTGTACATACCTAACTTAGCTTTGCTGGAAACTAGTCCGGTGGACATAATCTCCTTTTGATTGTATAATTTTAACGTACTTGATCAGTTGTTACATCTGCTATTTAAATTGTGATTTAATTTGTTTTCAAAATGATTTTGAATCACTTTTAGCAAGATTTGATATTCGAATGCCATTTCGTTTATCAAAACGTGCATTTACGTTTTATTTGGTGTATATTCGCTTTTTAATGAGAAATTTGTTTTCTGGTTCCTCATTTCGAGCTAAGTTAAATTATTTTCTTGCATCGAAGTATTCTTTGTTAAACCATTTCTTTTTATCGAAATGTGGATTTTTCCTACAGATTCAATGATTCATGCGATATTTACCGAATGTGTTGTTTTGCATAACGTTAGTGAATGATTCGATGGTTATGTCAATACCACAATTGTTGATATTATCAGAGAGCTGCTGTACCGTGTCTCTATTAGCAAATAATGTGATATAAGTATTAAATAAATATTCACCATTATCATAATCAAACAAGGATTTAAAAAGTTTTATCCATGTAATACCACATTGTTGTTTGTCAATAATGTTTTTTGAAGACTGTTTATATATAGAAATACCTCATCTATAGCGACCTTTTGTGGTATAATAAATGATTAGCAAAATAACCTCCAATTTATTAATTATAACAAGTTCTTGATGAAAATCCAAGTTTCTGCTAAAAAACATTATGTCATTAGAACAAATTATAGTTAAAAATATATGTAATTGATATTTCGAACTAGTGCATGAACATTCCATGATGCGAAATGAATTTGCTCCGGTTGACATCTCTATGTAGAGCTTGCTTATGGTGGTTGTTATGACCTTCCATTTACAAATATCTGATTTAAAAAAAATGACATTATGTCCGTTCAGTTTTTCTTGCATCATTGCCGGTTATAATTCTTTATGTAAATCATGCAATTATTTGGCAGTTGTACACCAACGCCTAACTTGTTGTGTTTCAGATGATCTTCAATGTTTTTAATGTCTTTGTTGTAATATACATGTTAACTTTTGGGTAAGCCCTTTACTCACTTGATCCTAAGTGCCATAAAGAGCTTTTCTGGTCATTACTTTAAGTTCAACTGTTTCGATAATATGGCCCTTTTATAGGTGAAGTTTTTAGTGCAACATTATATCTTTGTTACTACTGAATGGGTTCACTTGAAACTTCACACATGTCTACGGGGTTACAATTGGTGATCAGATACCAAATTACATAACTCTAGCATGACTTTTACCGCATTATATGGCCCTTTTATTTTAGCTCGATTTAACTTAGTAAATGAAGAGATATCCTACTCGCCCCGGCGTCGGCGTCCGAGTCCATATTTCTGATTAAAGTTTGTGTGCAATAAAATATTTTTACTATATCTTTTTGTTTCTTTACAAGGTTCATAACTAGTATACATTTTGTTCTAGAATTATCTTCCCTTGAACTTAAAATTTTCTGTAAAATAATATTGGTTTTCATCGCAACCTTTTTATTTCTTAAAGTATCAACTTCAAATTTTAAATATGTGTTCCTTATTATCAACTTCATCATATAACAAGGTTCATAACTCAAAATAATTTCTTTAGAATTATCTCCCCTTGAACTTAAAATTGCCTGTAAAAACATTTGTTTTCACTGCAACCTTTTTTTACTTTTAAGTATCAACTTCAAATCTTAAATATGTGTTACTTATTATCAACCACATCTCATGTGACAAGGCACATGACTACATATACATTTCTTCTTCAGAATTATCTCCACTTGAACTTAGAATTTTCTTTAAAAAATATTTGTTTCATTGCAACTGTTTTATTTCTTTAAAAATCAACTTCAAACGTAAAATATGTGTTCCTTGATATCAACCACATCTCATGTACAAGGTTCATAAATCCAAATACATTTTTTTAAATTGTCTACCCTCAACATCAATTTTTTTATAAAATTTCATTTTTTACTTTAACTTTTTTATATTCTAAGGTATCATTTTCGAACTTTAAATTATGTATATTCCTTATCATCAACCTCATCCCATGTGACAATTACTTTTTTAAGTCACAAGTCAATCTATTGTTGAAAATTTCATCTGTCACTTGCTTCCTTGTAATTTGATATTTGTATTAGATAAACATATTATTTGATTTATAACAGTGTTTTGTTTGTTTTTATGAACAGTGTAATGTATCGTCATAGGTTAATGCGTACATATACAACGTTCATCAATGGTGGAAATGATCGTCATAGATTGCCTCGTACAATATCATCAAAACAAACATATACAATATTAGGTATGGTGTCAGATTGCCACAGAAAATATCACATTATAATGCATATACAACGTTGTTTTTTGGTATTAGGTATGATAACAGATTGCCATGAAAGATATCACAAGTTAATACAGGTACAACGTTTATTTTTTGCCTGAGGCATAGTAACAGATTGCCACGGAAAATATCACATTATAATGCATATACAGCGTTGTTTTTTGGTATTACGTATGGTAACAGATTGCCTCGGAAAATATCACAAGATAATATATATAAAACGTTCATTTTTGTTGTAAGGCATAGTGACAGATTGCCACGGAGGATATCACAAGTTAATACAGGTACAAAGTTCATTTTTGGTATTAGGTATAGTAACAGATTGCCTCGGAAAATATCACAAGATAATACAGGTACAAAGTTCATTTTTGGTGTAAAGCATAGTAACAGATTGCCAAGGGAAATATCAAAAGATAATACAGGTACAACGTTCATTTTTGGTATTAGGTATAGTAACAGATTGCCACGGAAAATGTCATATTATAATGCATATACAACGTTGTTTTTAGTATAAGGTATGTTAACAGATTGCCTCGGAAAATATCACAAAATAATACATGTACAACGATTATTTTTTGGTGTAAGGCAAAGTGACATGTTGCCACGGAAAATATCACGAGATAATATATATACAACGTTCATTTTTGGTATTAGGTATGGTTACAGATTGCCTCGGAAAATATCAAGAGATAATATATATACAACGTTGTTGTTGGTATAAGGTATGGTAATAGATTGCCTAGGAAAATATCACGAGATAATATATATACAACGTTCAATTTTGGTGTAAGGTATAGTGACAGATTGCCACGGAAAATATCAAAAGATAATACAGGTACAACGTTCATTTTTGGTGTAAGGCATAGTAACAGATTGCCACGGAAAATATCACAAAAGTATACAGGTACAACGTTTATTTTTGCCTGAGGTATAGTAACAGATTGCCACCGACAATATCACATTATAATGCATATACAACGTTCATTTTTGTTGTAAAGCATAGTGACAGATTGCAGCTGAAAATATCAAAAGATAATACTGGTACAACGTTCATTTTTGTTGTAAGGCATAGTGACAGATTGCCACGGAAAATATCACAAGATAATACAGATACAACGTTCATTTCTGGTGTAAGGCATAGTGACAGATTGCCACGGAAAATGTCACTAGATAATACAGGTTCAACGTTCATTATTTGTTGTAAGGCATAGTGACAGATTGCCACGGAAAATATCAAAAGATAATACAGGTACAACGTTCATATTTGGTGTAAGGCATAGCGACAGATTGCCACGGAAAATATCACAAGATAATACAGATACAACGTTCAAATTTGGTGTAAGGCATAGTGACAGATTGCCGCGGAAAATATCACAAGATAATACAGATACAACGTTCATATTTGGTGTAAGGCAAAGTGACATATTGCCACGGAAGATAATACAGGTACAACGTTCATTTTTGATGCAAGGCATAGTGACAGATTGCCACGGAAAATATCACAAGATAATACAGGTACAACGGTCATTTATGGTATCAGGCATAGTGACAGATTGCCACGGAAAATATCACAAGATAGTGCATATACAACGTTAATTTTTGTGTGTGAGGTATACTGACAGATTGCCCCGGAAAATGTCACTAGATAATACAGGTACAACGGTCATTTTTGGTATTAGGTATGGTAACAGATTGCCACGGAAAATATCACAAGATAATGCATATGCAACGTTCATTTTTGATGTAAGGCATAGTGACAAATTGCCACGGAAGATATCACAAGATAGTGCATATACAACGTTAATTTTTGTGTGTGAGGTATAGTGACAGATTGCCACGGAAGATATCCAAAGATAATACAGGTACTGCGGTCATTTTTGGTATTAGGTATGGTAACAGATTGCCTCGGAAAATATCACGAGATAATATATGTACAACGTTCATTTTTGGTACCAGGTATGGTAACAGATTGCCTCGGAAAATATCACGAGATAATATACATACAACGTTCATTTTTGGTGTAAGGTATAGTAACAGATTGCCACGGCAAATATCATTAGAAAATACATATACAACTTTCGTTTTTTTGTGTAAGGCATTGTGACAGATTGCCACAGAAAATAACACAAGATAATACAGGTACAACGTTCGTTTTTTGTGTGAGGCATACTGACAGATTGCCACGGAAAATATCACAAGATAATGCATATACATCGTTCATTTTTTGTGTGAGGTATACTGACAGATTGCCCCGGAAAATGTCACTAGATAATACAGGTACAACGGTCATTTTTGGTATTAGGTATGGTAACAGATTGCCACGGAAAATATCACAATATAATGCATATACAACGTTCATTTTTGGTGTAAGGCATAGTGACAGATTGCCACGGAAGATATCACAAGATAGTGCATATACAACGTTCATTTTTGTGTGTGAGGTATAGTGACAGATTGCCACGGAAGATATCCCAAGATAATACAGATACAACGGTCATTTTTGGTATTAGGTATGGTAACAGATTGCCTCGCAAAATATCACGAGATAATATATGTACAACGTTCATTTTTGGTACCAGGTATGGTAACAGATTGCCTCGGAAAATATCACGAGATAATATACATACAACGTTCATTTTTGGTGTAAGGTATAGTAACAGATTGCCACGGCAAATATCATTAGAAAATACATATACAACGTTCGTTTTTTTGTGTAAGGCATTGTGACAGATTGCCACGGAAAATAACACAAGATAATACACGTACAACGTTCGTTTTTTGTGTGAGGCATACTGACAGATTGCCACGGAAAATATCACTAGATAATGCATATACAACGTTCATTTTTTGTGTGAGGTATACTGACAGATTGCCCCGGAAAATGTCACTAGATAATACAGGTACAACGGTCATTTTTGGTATTAGGTATGGTAACAGATTGCCACGGAAAATATCACAAGATAATGCATATACAACGTTCATTTTTGGTGTAAGGCATAGTGACAGATTGCCACGGAAGATATCACAAGATAGTGCATATACAACGTTAATTTTTGTGTGTGAGGTATAGTGACAGATTGCCACGGAAGATATCCCAAGATAATACAGGTACAACGGTCATTTTTGGTATTAGGTATGGTAACAGATTGCCTCGGAAAATATCACGAGATAATATACATACAACGTTCATTTTTGGTGTAAGGTATAGTAACAGATTGCCACGGCAAATATCATTAGAAAATACATATACAACGTTCGTTTTTTTGTGTAAGGCATTGTGACAGATTGCCACGGAGAATAACACAAGATAATACAGGTACAACGTTCGTTTTTTGTGTGAGGCATACTGACAGATTGCCACGGAAAATATCACAAGATAATGCATATACAACGTTCATTTTTTGTGTGAGGTATACTGACAGATTGCCCCGGAAAATGTCACTAGATAATACAGGTTCAACGGTCATTTTTGGTATTAGGTATGGTAACAGATTGCCACGGAAAATATCACGAGATAATATATGTACAACGTTCATTTTTGGTATCAGGTATGGTAACAGATTGCCTCGGAAAATATCACGAGATAATATACATACAACGTTCATTTTTGGTGTAAGGTATAGTAACAGATTGCCACGGCAAATATCATTAGAAAATACATATACAACGTTCGTTTTTTGTGTAAGGCATTGTGACAGATTGCCACGGAAAATAACACAAGATATTACACGTACAACGTTCGTTTTTTGTGTGAGGCATACTGACAGATTGCCACGGAAAATATCACAAGATAATGCATATACAACGTTCATTTTTTGTGCGAGGTATACTGACAGATTGCCCCGGAAAATGTCACTAGATAATACAGGTACAACGGTCATTTTTGGTATTAGGTATGGTAACAGATAGCCACGGAAAATATCACAAGATAATGCATATGCAACGTTCATTTTTGATTTAAGGCATAGTGACAAATTGCCACGGAAGATATCACAAGATAGTGCATATACAACGTTAATTTTTGGGTGTGAGGTATAGTGACAGATTGCCACGGAAGATATCCCAAGATAATACAGGTACAGCGGTCATTTTTGGTATTAGGTATGGTAACAGATTGCCTCGCAAAATATCACGAGATAATATATGTACAACGTTCATTTTTGGTACCAGGTATGGTAACAGATTGCCTCGGAAAATATCACGAGATAATATACATACAACGTTCATTTTTGGTGTAAGGTATAGTAACAGATTGCCACGGCAAATATCATTAGAAAATACATATACAACTTTCGTTTTTTTGTGTAAGGCATTGTGACAGATTGCCACGGAAAATAACACAAGATAATACAGGTACAACGTTCGTTTTTTGTGTGAGGCATACTGACAGATTGCCACGGAAAATATCACAAGATAATGCATATACATCGTTCATTTTTTGTGTGAGGTATACTGACAGATTGCCCCGGAAAATGTCACTAGATAATACAGGTACAACGGTCATTTTTGGTATTAGGTATGGTAACAGATTGCCACGGAAAATATCACAATATAATGCATATACAACGTTCTTTTTTGGTGTAGGCATAGTGACAGATTGCCACGGAAGATATCACCAGATAGTGCATATACAACGTTAATTTTTGTGTGTGAGGTATAGTGACAGATTGCCACGGAAGATATCCCAAGATAATACAGGTACAACGGTCATTTTTGGTATTAGGTATGGTAACAGATTGCCTCGCAAAATATCACGAGATAATATATGTACAACGTTCATTTTTGGTACCAGGTATGGTAACAGATTGCCTCGGAAAATATCACGAGATAATATACATACAACGTTCATTTTTGGTGTAAGGTATAGTAACAGATTGCCACGGCAAATATCATTAGAAAATACATATACAACGTTCGTTTTTTTTGTGTAAGGCATTGTGACAGATTGCCACGGAAAATAACACAAGATAATACACGTACAACGTTCGTTTTTTGTGTGAGGCATACTGACAGATTGCCACGGAAAATATCACTAGATAATGCATATACAACGTTCATTTTTTGTGTGAGGTATACTGACAGATTGCCCAGGAATATGTCACTAGATAATACAGGTACAACGGTCATTTTTGGTATTAGGTATGGCAACAGATTGCCACGGAAAATATCACAAGATAATGCATATACAACGTTCATTTTTGGTGTAAGGCATAGTGACAGATTGCCACGGAAGATATCACAAGATAGTGCATATACAACGTTAATTTTTGTATGTGAGGTATAGTGACAGATTGCCACGGAAGATATCCCAAGATAATACAGGTACAACGGTCATTTTTGGTATTAGGTATGGTAACAGATTGCCTCGGAAAACATCACGAGATAATATACATACAACGTTCATTTTTGGTGTAAGGTATAGTAACAGATTGCCACGGCAAATATCATTGGAAAATACATATACAACGTTCGTTTTTTGTGTAAGGCATTGTGACAGATTGCCACGGAAAATAACACAAGATATTACACGTACAACGTTCGTTTTTTGTGTGAGGCATACTGACAGATTGCCACGATAAATATCACAAGATAATGCATATACAACGTTCATTTTTTGTGTGAGGTATACTGACAGATTGCCCCGGAAAATGTCACTAGATAATACAGGTACAACGGTCATTTTTGGTATTAGGTATGGTAACAGATAGCCACGGAAAATATCACAAGATAATGCATATACAACGTTCATTTTTGGTGTAAGGCATAGTGACAGATTGCCACGGAAGATATCACAAGATAGTGCATATACAACGTTAATTTTTGTGTGTGAGGTATAGTGACAGATTGCCACAGAAGATATCCCAAGATAATACAGGTACAACGGTCATTTTTGGTATTAGGTATGGTAACAGATTTCCTCTGAAAATATCACGAGATAATATACATACAACGTTCATTTTTGGTGTAAGGTATAGTAACAGATTGCCACGGCAAATATCATTAGAAAATACATATACAATGTCGTTTTTTTGTGTAAGGCATTGTGACAGATTGCCACGGCAAATATCATTAGAAAATACATATACAACTTTCGTTTTTTTGTGTAAGGCATTGTGATAGATTGCCACGGAGAATAACACAAGATAATACAGGTACAACGTTCGTTTTTTGTGTGAGGCATACTGACAGATTGCCACGGAAAATATCACAAGATAATGCATATACAACGTTCATTTTTGTTGTAAGGTATAGTAACAGATTGCCACGGCAAATATCATTAGAAAATACATATACAACGTTCGTTTTTTGTGTAAGGCATTGTGACAGATTGCCACGGAAAATAACACAAGATAATACACGTACAACGTTAATTTTTGTGTGAGGCATACTGACAGATTGCCACGGAAAATATCACAAGATAATACAGGTACAACGGTCATTTTTGGTATTAGGTATGGTAACAGATTGCCTCGCAAAATATCACGAGATAATATATGTACAACGTTCATTTTTGGTACCAGGTATGGTAACAGATTGCCTCGGAAAATATCACGAGATAATATACATACAACGTTCATTTTTGGTGTAAGGTATAGTAACAGATTGCCACGGCAAATATCATTAGAAAATACATATACAACGTTCGTTTTTTGTGTAAGGCATTGTGACAGATTGCCACGGAAAATAACACAAGATAATACAGGTACAACGTTCGTTTTTTGTGTGAGGCATACTGACAGATTGCCACGGAAAATATCACAAGATAATGCATATACAACGTTCATTTTTTGTGTGAGGTATACTGACAGATTGCCCCGGAAAATGTCACTAGATAATACAGGTACAACGGTCATTTTTGGTTTTAGGTATGGTAACAGATTGCCACGGAAAATATCACAAGATAATGCATATACAACGTTCATTTTTGGTGTAAGGCATAGTGACAGATTGCCATGGAAGATATCACAAGATAGTGCATATACAACGTTAATTTTTGTGTGTGAGGTATAGTGACAGATTGCCACGGAAGATATCCAAAGATAATACAGGTACAACGGTCATTTTTGGTATTAGGTATGGTAACAGATTGCCTCGGAAAATATCACGAGATAATATATGTACAACGTTCATTTTTGGTACCAGGTATGGTAACAGATTGCCTCGGAAAATATCACGAGATAATATACATACATTGTTCATTTTTGGTGTAAGGCTTTGTGACAGATTGCCACGGAAAATGTCACGAGATACTATATATACAATGTTAATTTTTGGTTTAAAATACAGTGACAGATTGCAACGGAAATTATCACAAGATATTATATATACAACTTTCATTTAAAGTGTAAGATTTAGTGACAGATTTCCACGGAAAATATCACGAGATAATATATATACAACATTCATTTTTGATGTAAGGCATAGAGACAGATTGCCACGGAAAATATCACGAGATAATATACATACAACGCTCATTTTTGGTGTTAGGCATACTGACAGATTGCCACGGAAAATATCACGAGATAATATAAATACAACGTTCATATTTGGTGTAAGGCATAATAACAGATAGCTACGAAAAATATCGAAAGATAATACAGGTATAATGTTCTTTTTATATGTGGGGTATTGTGATAGATTGCCACGAAAAATATCAAAAAATAATACAGGTACAACGTTCATTATAGGTGTGAGGTATGGCAACAGATTGCCACAGAAAATATCACTAAAAAATACATATACAACGTTCATTTAGGGGTGAGGTATAGTAAAAGATTGCCCAGGAAAATATCACAAGATGATATATACAACATTTATTTTAAGTTTTTAGATAAAGTAACTGATTGCCTAAGAAAATGTCTGTAGATAATACAGGTACAACGTTCATTTTATGATGTAATGCTTAATGACAGATTTACATATTCAACATTCATTATAAAAGTGTACTTAAAGTCATTCTTAAATTATCTATTTAAAATCCAATAACACGGGTATCGGCTATTTGTGCTAAATATATTGTGAACATTATCGTACATTATCTATAGGCATATTTCAAATTTAAATCGACTGCACACATTTATTTATGTAACGATCCAAAAACAATAGGGCCAACAATAAAGGACTAACAGTTTGAAATGTTAAATTTAGTGTCCTCATACCTCATATCAAAAATAAGATGACCCGATAAAAATTTTTTTGAGGATTGCCAAAAGTGAGACCCCAAGCAGACCAAGACCAACGCTGCAGAACGAATAAATTCAACTTCAAATTTCTAAATGTTTGCTCATTGTCATTTAATGAAATAAACATAAATGTAAAACAAAAATATTAAATTTACTAAAATACATACTCAGAAACATCCTTTCCACTTAAAAGTTGTGCCATCTTAAAATGAATTAATCAAGCAAAAAAATGCAAATGTCCATGAAACAAGGGAGATCACTCTAAACTTGTCATCCGGAACTGCAATGGCGGACAATTCGAACAGGGACGAAAATTCGGGTAAACAAACACATTTCCAATCTACATTACGCCTACATTATTAACTTCGTTCATAGTCTTGTCGTTCCTAGTTATTAAAGTAACAAATCTTGTTCCAGCGATGGATGATTTCGGACTAGTCCTAATGATAAAAAAGTTACGTAGGGTCTTATATTTAGTAATTTCGGACATGCTAGGAGTCACTCCTGACTAATAGTCCACAGGGGCTTGTAGCGTGATATTCCTGAAAAAAATCCAAATACTGAGTATATATTATCATATAAGTATATTTGGATTTTTTTAGGATTATCACGCTACAAGTCCCTGTGTAATAGTCAGTTACTAAAAAAAACTAAAATCTTCAGTGACATCATCTTCGAATCGAAGTGATAATTTTCCAGAAGGCAGTGGCTAGAGTTACGGTACCGTAACTCTAGACCCAGGTTCTAGAGTTACGAAAGTTCCGTAACTGTAGACAACCCTGTCAGTGTTGGCTAGAGTTACGGAAGTCAAATATCATACGTATGTTTCAATTTTTAAACGTCGAAAAACTTGTTTAAATTCATTATTACTCGAAATAAACAAATATGAAACGACGTGACTTATCCAATTGTTATTACACCCGTCATTATGGATATGACTAATACACTTACCGGATGTTATACGGCGATATGACGTTGTCGTCTTCAAAGTGTCACATTAAAAGTTTACATGAGCGATTTTAAGTTTTAGAGTTTGATTATAATTTGGAATGAATATGTATAATTTTGTACGTAATTTTAAGCAAATATTTATTGGAAACAGACCATTCTTAGAGTAATTTTAATTGTGAATATTTTTGCAAGTGCAAAACGTTAATTTGACTTAAATTTCGTGAACAAAAATGGGAATGTAGCTTGATGCAAAAGAGCTTAGTACTTGGGGGGAAACGTTAAATGAATTGTTAGAAAGTTGATGTTGTTGTGAAAAAAATTCAACTTGTCATTCCACACCAAATCTTTAAAATTTTAACAAAAATATTATAATGAATATAAACAAGTTTTTCAATTTTTTAAAGGTTGAAACATACGCATGTTATTTGACTTCCGTAACTCTAGCCAACCCAGGCACGACTGTATACAGTTACGGAACTCCCGTAACTCTAGAACCTGGGTCTAGAGTTACAGTACCGTAACTCTAGCCACTGCCTTCCGGAATTGGACAGACTGTCGTGATGTAACTAATGTTTACCTGATTACTTATTGTTTACTATTATTTTAATATTTATTAATTATATTATTTATATATTTTAACTGGAGCTGTCAATCTTATTGCGAAATCATGCAATCCATGTTATAAGTAAATGTTTCAGGGAACAAGTCGTTTCTCCACTAAGTCATTTCTCCCCTGGTCATTTCTCCACTTTTCCTGGTCATTTCTCCACTCTACCCTTGTATATATATTATTGTATTGTCATATTGAGACATTAAATCAATTAAAAATACAAACTGATGTTATAGTTTATATATTTATAATGTTATGTATCTTTTTATGGAAAGTTTTATTTATTTATTGTTTGATGATCAGATGTATTATTCAATGTATTGTTCAATTTCAGTATTTTAGTGACAATATATGCTTTTGACTTCACTTGCAATTTTTCAGTACAAATGTTTGTTTTTCGTTTACGTTGAATTTGCATGTCTACTAAGACTTAATTTAAGATACAAGATACAAACTTTTATTTACAGTCGGTATTATAAACAACAATTAATACTAGTATTATGAGAATTGAAATATTATCCATAAGTATGTTTCAAAAGTATATCCATATAAATGAATAGACTAAATTACATCGGTACTTGCCTTTCTATCATTTTCATTGGATAGATCTTGCATATAAGTTGATTTTATCAAAATAATACTAGTTATTTATCATATTGTACTACTAAATAAAAATTTCATATTTCATTTAATGTTCAAAAATAAACATAATTAACTAAAATCACATCTACATGTACATATGTGATAATATTCATATACTGTATATATAAAAAAGTGGAGAAATAACCAGAATAGAAAGTGGAGAAATGACTTTGTGGAGAAATGACTGTAAGACAATGTTTCATCCCATTTGGACCTCATCTAGTTCGTATCTTGAAACATTTTATGATATACGTTATGATTTTTATTCAGAGAATGGAAAATGGTACCAGACTGGTGGAGGGGAATCAGATCAATTATTGAGCTTTGAAAAACTTGATAGAGCATCACCTGATTTATGGCCTGAACAGAGTAAGTTGTCACAAATAATAGAGAGAATAGGATATTGTAGGATTGATCAGTCAAGGTTTCTTGTTATAATTTGTAATAAAATGCTTACTAAAATATTATCACATACTCGAATCATTGCTGTTCTTAATTCTTATATATACTTGGTTTTATGCTGTGTCAATACATTTTGCACACATAACCTAGCTTTCCTGGACTCTTGTCTTTAATCAGTACTCACCCTTCCACAAACTTCTCCATATACCTTATCAATGGAGGAAAATTGACATAATTGTCAACTTTTCATGGAAGGGTATAACCTCCCCAGCAGTGCTTGGCTCTTACTGTTTTTAACAGGGATCCAGGAGGAATCCCTAGTCAGTTATTCAGAGATAATCAGATTCCTCCCTAACATTAGAGGTTCCTCCATTAATAGACAAAAAATTATCTATACAGCTTGAAGTCACAAACTGTGGTTAACAATTCATGTGAACTTAAGTTCTTGTAAGAGCAGGGCATTTTTCAAGGATCCAGAAGGAACCCCTAGCTAAGCATCATAGGGGTTCCTTCCAAGTTTTTTTGATCCTCGGAATCCAGGGACACTGTAATTGTCGAACCCTGCTTGCCAGGTGGGATTCGAACCCATACCCCCTTCACTAGATTCAAAATCCTGATTTTACCCTCTTTTGATTAGCCACTTAATGATAAGTTTCATGTGGCAGCAGTGATATAATTGAATTGATTGCATTTTATTGTCTTAAGTTTTCTGCTTTCACATGTTCATCTCTTAACCTGTGAGGAGTTTTTTAGTTTTATTCCACTTGTGTAATCTTTAACATAATTGCTTCAGAGAATTGTATTATCCTTACGGATACCCATTTACACTTGAATGAAGCAATTGCAGGTAAGCATACATGTTACTCCTTTGAGGTATCTTAAGCAATGTATATTTTCATTATTACTTGTTTTACTTTATTTGTTTCAGTTCCTGGAGTATCAGAATTTGCTGCTGAAAAATTGGTAAGATATATTTTATAACTTTGTTCTCATGGTAGCTACAGCCTACATATCTTTGGATGCATAGCAGTACAGTCAGGGCTTGAATTTAAGCTTGTATACTTGCAAAATGCAAGTGGATTTTGAATACTGCGAGTTACTTTTATTTCAACTCGCGATTTTCACAAGTTGAAATCTCCACAAAATTATTACTGTCTAAATTAATGAGGTACAAATCAGCATGGAAAAGGCCAGATAGTTTGATACCATGGTCTTTGGCTCTACTATATCTGTATTGCTACAAGCTGCGTTGGAAGTATACAAATTTGATATTCTTTGATATATTCCACAATAATGTCCTTGTTATATCTATAGTTACATATAATTATGATACTATGTTGTTTTATATTGCATTTATGAATAGTAATACTAATAAGCCGTAGTAATAAGATATTCGAGCCCTGAGTACAGTGTATTACTTTTATGTATTCCAACTAAGGAAAGGTAGCAGCTGTCTTGTGTCTTGTTGTTTATCTTGTTATGTGGCATGAATTATGTCCATGCTAGAAAACAACTTTTTTGATAATTATACCCCCGCTTCGAAGAAGAGGGGGATATACTGTTTTACCCTTGTCCGTGCGTGCGTCCGTTACAAAATTTCCGTCGCAGTTTTCTCGGCAACTATAACATGCAGCAGCCTAATACTTTGCATATTGCTTCATCCCATAGTCCCATGTGGTGTAAAGCGATTTCGTGCTCCTTGCTCATCTACTTCCTGTTAGTCGCATATTTTTAGATTTTTGCGGGGGTATCACTAGTGAGCATTAGCTCACAGATTTACTTGTTTTATCTAGATTTCCTTGATAGGGTAAAGAATAATCCAAGGCAAACTCCAAATTTGGGAAAACTGTACAAATCAAAGAGATTTAAGAAGAAGGGGGGAGGGCTGAAAACGACCCCTTTTAACTTATGTTAGAAAAAAGTCATGTTTATAATTACGGTATATTATGTATATTGTAGCCATCCTCAAGAACCAACAGTCCACCTAAATGGATGGCTGATTTAGAAAATGATGACATTAATTTATTACAAGGTTTGTAATTTTTTCTTTGTAAAACTGAGAAAAAATTGTATGTGTCTTGCATGAATGGATAAATATTTACCAGTGAATTGGTACATACTAGTTGACCATATTTGTGTTGCTGTTTTAAGTCTTCATGAAGACTCTAATATTACCTATATAATCTAAAATAACTATTTTGCTATTAAGCTATCAGAATAGTTCTTTTCTATTAAGTATATTATAATGTTCTTGGATTAATAATTCTTTTGTAAACACTGTCAAAGATTGTTTGTACTATTTGAAAACTCATGGTGGGTGACTGGCCTGGTTGTCTTGTATGTTCTCTCTCATTCAGTCAAACCGTTTTAGCTTTCTGGAGAATACTGGGACTATAATTATACATAGAGTAACATTTCTCAGTTAAGTTTTTATGTGCAATAATGAATATCGTTTATATCTTTGAAACCAATGACTGGATTTAAACATTTTAACTGAATTATGTCTCTATTAGTCTATACTTAAAATTTCATTGTTTATTTTTTGCAACATTTCATCTTCCCAACTTCTGAGCAGATTCACTTGAAACTTTGCACAATCATGTCTATTAGGTAACTATTGAAGGGCAAATACCAAGTCATCTTACTTTTGCATTAATGGTGACTGGATTGTGACCCTTTTATACTTAAAAAAAGCTTGGTCAAAGTTTTTGTTGCATCATTTTACTTTGCAACTACTGAATGTATTTACCTATAGCCTTACACACAAATTTTGACTGAATGTGAACCTTTATTCTCAAAAGTTCTTAGTTAGAACCAATGAAAGTGTCCTCTCCAAATGTCACTTGAGATGAGATTGTAGTGATTACTTTTGTTTACACAAACACCCCATATAGTCAAGTGAGCTGTCAGCAGACTGCTCTTTTTTTTTCTGATCTTCACTTAAAGCAGTCGGAATATTGTCTCTTTTGGGGGTGATTTGAACCTATGCAGAACTGGCTATCCAATAATTATCAGTTCAATGTCATAACCACTAAGTCACGCCCACTCCTTGTAGTATTTTGTGCTTTTATACAATATTTGACTTTTTTTCAGAATTTGGTAGTTTAACAACATCTCAGTTAATGGAAAAAGTTCGAGGATTACAGAATTTAGCTTATCAACTTGGATTAGATGAAGGTATTGACATTGCATATTCATATTTCTACTTTTCTTCTTTCCAATGGAGGGTACAATTGTTAGGATGTCTGATATTTGTTTTAAATTTTGTTACATCATTTGAAATGCAGCTGAACTTGTGCTGGAAAAATGGACAGTTTTTAAAAGTGCTCAAGAAATCTCCAAATTCTTTAAAGCTCTTAACTTAAGCTACAATCCCATAAACATAAAAATAGCCGTGAGGGCACCGTACGGGCGCCGTGCGATCAAGCTCCGCAAGGACCCGTACAAACTCTTGCGTACCCGTACAGTTTGTTGGGTTTTTACCAGGGTCCTGGAGATGTGCCCAGGATACACGTATCAGTTTCAGAGTCAAAACGTGAACAGAATCGTGGCTGAGTATGGATTAAACATGCATATCATTCAACTACGGCTCCATATGGGTGTGTTGTTTCGAAATATGTGCGTACCGTCACCTTGATACGCAAGGCTTCCCACGGCCTATGATTGTCTGCACGTACGGGTCCGTAATAAGCCACGATTTTATGGGACTGAGGCTTTAGATTACAAAATGACAAATACAGTGCACACACTTCTTAGTTTCGTGGTGTTAGAAATTGCAATTTTTGGAAACCCAGTGAGAAGTTTGCTTGAAACCCCTTTCAGAACTCTTGTCATTGCTCCATTAAGGATAGTGCCTTTTCTTTTTTGACATGTATAGCAAATATGAGAGAGAGAGAGATATGTGAAATTATTGAAACATGACTTTTATATACATGTACATGTATGTTTATCTAAGTTTTACATTAAAGAAGTCAAGAATGTAAAGGTAGTCAACTTCTGGGCATATTTATTGGTTTTTAGTCCATTTTATACAAACGTATAGAGTTTATCTATTTTTTCAGCCAGAGAAATGACAAGAGGAAAGTTTCTTCAAGTTCTACAAAAACCCAAGAAAACATCATGACAATAACTAGTGATTTAATTCATGTGAAATTTTAAACTGTCTGTGACTAAGTGCCATCTAGCTTCTATCAGTATTTAGAGATGATATCTTGCAGAGATTAGTGCCTAATTGGTTATATTCAATCTCTCAGTACAATGTTCATTATTATTGGTAGCAAGTGACCTGTCTATAAAGATAGATTGGGGTGTGATGATTTGAAGTGCAATACTTCTGCTGTTAAGTGTACATAACTTACGAGTCACAACAAACTTATTTGTTGGAGCTAGGACATCGTGTCAGTAAATTTATTAGTTGATTGGAAGTGGCATTCATTTAACAGCATAGTGATTCTGTATTCAAATTGATAGAGTGAAACACTATGGTGTTATCCTATGTTCATTTTTATACCCCCGCTTCGAAGAAGAGGGGGGTATACTGTTTTACCCTTGTCCGTGCGTGTGTCCGTCCGTCCGTCCGTTACAAAATTTCCGTCGCAGTTTTCTCAGCAACTATAACATGCAGCAGCCTAATACTTTGCATATTGCTTCATCCCATAGTCCCATGTGGTGTAAAGCAATTTCATGCTCCTTGCTCATCTACTTCCTGTTTGTCGCATATTTTTAGATTTTTGCGGGGGTATCACTAGTGAGCATTAGCTCACAGATTTACTTGTTTAACTTTGCCATTGTTACAGAAGACTTGACCACTGCACTAAGGCAGTTGATTGCAAGGTAAAAGTATGTCATCTACAAATAGTAAAACAATGTGTAGGCTAATATGTCTTGGTTTAAAGTATGTACTTGTATATGCAGGGTTAGGGGCAGACCCAGAAACAAAATTATATCATTTTGAATTCCATTTTCAATGTTCTCATTGTGCACCTTAAACCTAGGCTGTTCTGCCATTGTATACATGTGTAAACATAAATGAAAGTTTTCAGTATTTATACTGAATCCAGTATTTTGAGAAAAAATCACTCTAAGTAATTTATATGTAAACTGTCTATTTCAATATTTTGCAAGTAGGTTTTCATTATTTTCAAAACTTTCTACAATTATTATAACAATAATTAGAAAATGATCTTGGGCTGTGCACTTATAAGAATGTGAAAGCTGTTAGTTTGGAATATTTCAGGACTGTTATAGGCCCAAGTGAAATACAGCAAGGGTTCAAATCACGTCTGTTGTATAATGTTAATATGTTATGTATAATCGACAGCATACCACATGTATTTAGAAAATAAAAAACTTTATATTGTGATGAACAAAACCTTGTCACGTCTTGTTATTTTTGTGGTGATGTAAATGATATTATATCATGCTAAATTTTGTTCTATGTTAAGATGAGAGTAAATTGAAATTTTGTTGAAATTAAACTTATATCAACCTGTCTTATTTTGTTTAAACGACATAAAATATTTGTATTGATTAAGTGTCGCATTCTGCTCATGTCTCTAGTCTAGTGGCATAATTTCATTGTAAGATATAGTAAAGTGGCTGCTAGATAGTTACATTGATCCTGTTTAGATTTGTAGATGTTCAACAGATGTGTTCCGACTTGCCTTGCTGGTCTTTGGAGTAAAAGTAGTTGAGCCGCGGCCGTGGCATAGAGGTTAGCATGTCTGACTTTGAATCCAGCGATCGCGGGTTCGAGCCCAGTTGCCGTAGGTCATACTCTATACATGTTCATGAGTTGTCAGCCTTGTGGTAGGTAAGTTAGTACTTGTGATAGAGAAGTGTCCAAGAAACCTATAGTAGGAAGAGCTGGTCATTGTATATATGAACTAAATGCAACGTTAAAACCAATAAAAAAAAGAATAGAAGTACATGTAGTTACAGGTGTGGCAAATAAAATTTGTCATTTTAATGCACTAACAATCACGTCTGACAAGTAAAAACCATTGTATAAAATTGTATACATATTTACATTAATAAGTGCAAATTTCTGTCTTGAATTTCAGAATTTAAATTTGTGAAAGGAATCTTTCCTATATAAAACCCCCTATCCATGGATTTAGGTATAATCCTGTTAAAAGGCACATACTTCTATTAGTGACTGACAACTGCCCTAAATGATTAACAATCAGTGGTAGGAAGGAGAATGACTATAGAAGGCTACATGTAGTTAATTTTAAAGTACACAATGTGCATGGCCTTAACTGCAGCATTAGATTATAGATTAAATGTAGGAGCAGTGGTCCAGTGGTAGGACGCGCGCTTAGGGATCGAGAGGTCCTGGGTTCGAATCCCACTAGGGGCACTGCTAATTTCCTTGAGCAAGAAATTTACCTGTGATTGCTTCACTTCACCCAGGTGTAAATGGGTACCTGCGACGGTGGTATAATTCCGTTGCGCCAATTTGTCAGCTGCATTATTAAGCGGAGTAAAAAGACTCCCCAGGGAGATTGATAGATACCAGTAGCCCAGTGACCAGGGGTAATAGCTGTAAAGTCGGTGAACGTGCGTAAGCATGAAACTTAGACTATAAAATGCAATTATTATTTATTTATTATTAGGAAATGAGAGATTTCTGGCATTATGAAGTATTCCTTTCAATGAATGTTATAGATGCCTCATACTGGGTTACTCAAGGCACCCAGCAGTAAGCGATTACTGGTAAGAAAGGGTCAACGGAAGCTGGTTATGTTTGCAGTGCATAAAAACAATTCTGTATTCAGTTATAGAAAACTGCATGTGTTATCAAACAGCTACAAATTTAAGGATTGGATGAAAGTGGCTTTTCTAGTTTGTTTGACTCAGTGTGATCAATTAGCTTAGAATAGATGTATTAAACATGTTCAAAAGATTATTTTATACATTCATTTTACTGTTATTACAATAAGTTAAGGCAGAATTCCCATAATAGCTGCTGTCAAACTTCAGGCGATGTTGGGTCTTGTCGACAAATTACGTAAGGAGTTTTCGTCGGTGTCGTTATAAATTGATAAAGATCGGATATACTTTTATTCTTTCAAATATTCAATAAAATCATAAGATGGTACTCTTTATTAACATTTTTATTATTTCAACAGATTAGTATCGGTTATTTTAACGATTAAATTCAGTTAAAATTATTTATACAGGCATTATATATAAGATAGGGCGGAGTTAAATATAATAGGGTGGAGCTATTGGATCTGCCTAATTTATTCATACAAGCACTGTATATATATGAGTGGGCGGAGTTATGGTGGAGCTATAGGGTGGGCGGGATCTGCCTGAATGTTGTCTGCCTGAGTGTTGTAGATTTTACGCACCGGTTTGGTTTAAATCCTCGACCGGGATACTCCGGAACAACGGAATGTAAACAATCATTTTTCCAAAACAAATTTTCCGTTATGTATGCATACACGGACGATCAAGGAACGGATTTGGAGGCATATCAAAAGACTGTTCGAGGTTTGTATTGTGTTGATGCACCATCTGTTTATTTTGATGTTTATCAAGTATCAAGATACGAAAAACTCATTTTCCGCAGATGAACGACATGTTATTGCTTGTCTGTTTCAAAATGAATGCTCTTTCGAGTAAAGACGTACATTAGTCTGCATTAGAATGTCTATTTTACCTATGTATGTATTTCTTAATGAAGATGTTCAAGTCTTTAGAGCAAAAATGGTTCACTGGCACCTTTCTGGTCTTAGATTTAGAAGCAACTGGCCAAGGCAATTGTTTCAACTTCAAGGCCGAATCGTCCCATGTCTATTTCGCCCACATTGTAAACTTGTAATAAATTATAAATATAATATGATAAATAACATAGTCCTTTGTGCTATTTCACATTAATTCTTGTATTATTGCATTTGCTGAAATTGTCTAGAAAATGAAAAAGTGCCATGTATCTAGACTATAGTGATTAATAATTACTTAAATTAGCACGATACAATAGATTAACCTATAGTAACTGGAAAAATGTTGCAAACAGTTCAGGAAGAAAAATGCACAACACATGTGCTGCAAACTGGATTAATTGGATGGATGAATATAACCAAAGACTATATGGTCCTTGATATAACACAAATGCTTTAAACATGTACCCCAGCCTATGCTTGTCATATACAGTATACCTGTTTCTCGTATTCTCGTGGTTTCTCATATTCTCGTGGCGTAATAAAAATGGTCCGAACCGACGCACGCGACGATTGGTAATATCCGAAAATATGTCAACTTTTTACTCGGATCAATATCAAACTCGCCCAAAGTACAAAAAACGACAAAAGACCGCTTGAAACCCTAATTATGAGTGAATAAGTGAATTAAATTAGCAATTTTATATGAAAAACTTCATATTTCCCCCAAAAATAACTGTTTTAACGACTCGTTTTTTGCAAAAGCCGACACCATCTTTTATTTTTAAAGTAGGTCATGCATCATTATCACATAGATGCTTTGTCACACAAAGGTTAAACCCCAATAAATTCTACATTGTAGTTCAGAAAGTGTGTTTCACGCCAATTGAAATAAAAATCCAATTACACGATTATTGTTGTGCCTTATTTTGAATCAAAATTGAGCTGTGACCACTGAGTACCACTTAGATTTGGCACCTCAGTATGGGTTTTCAAGCTACACTGTGAGTTTCTGAGCATCTGTTGTCAGTAAGAAGAATTTGTATGAAAATAGACCACAATTTACCATAGTTTTTTTATGATTATTGCACTTAAATTGCCATTTTTTCGTGCATATGTTAAGCCTGATATCTAATTTTCTTCATACTCAGTACCATAGCACAGTTAAATGTCCGTTAGAATGTAAAAAAAACTCATTCCACAGATTCAAAAACTCGCCAAAATGTTTAATTTAGAGTGAATTTGGATATCTGAACTGAATTGTAGAATAAATATGTCACATAGTTACGAGCCTTGACCGCCAATCAAAAACCCACGAGAATATGAGAAAGCTCTTTAGTGATCCAGAGTAACAGGTTATCATTTTAAAACGTCAAATTGACCTATTTATCCTGAAGTTTCGCTATTTTTGTTGCTTGTACATTGTAGACGAAAGTTTTGTGTATTTTTTGCAACAATAAAAAATTAAGACATTCCTCTTATTTGTGCCTGATACCCAAGTATAGTCTTATCCCCACGAGAATACGAGAACACAGGATATAGGTCATATCACTTCAGTCACTCAAGCCACTTATTGTTCCTGGAGAATTAGCTGTTAAAGTTGGCCAGTTACTAGGCTTTTCTATCAGTGTCTAACGACTGCCCTGTATGATTTAGAATGAGTGGTATGAGGGAGCTGTAGAAATTATTTCATGACTAAACTCCACGAATGTATCCTCCATTTGGGAATCAAACCCATGAAGCACTTAATCAGTAGACTTGTGCATTATGAACTCAGCTAGTTGGGTGGGCTCTAGGTCAAGTAGTAATCTTAAGTTAAGTCACTTTATTCTGCTATTTCTCATTATCATAGATTTACCAACTTTTTCAGAGAGAGCAAATGCCAGTCTCCATGATCTTGAAGATGTCTTGAGTCATAGTCCAAATGCAACTTTAAGTTCCACTGCACGTGCAAAGGAACAACTTACAGCCTCTGTTCACCCAAGAAGTTTAAGATGGTATGAACTTGAGGCTAGACCACAGAAATATAAAGATGCTGCAAGTCAGTTACAAAATATCCTCAAAGATTCCAGTGATTCTCAGGTATTTTACAATACTTTCCTTTCTAACAATTAAGCACAAGTCTAAGTTTTAAGGTATTGCCTTTCTTTTTTTATATGCCTGTTTTCAAAAAACGGACGTATTATGTTATGATGTTGTCCGTCTGCCCATCTGGCCGTCCGTCCGCCTGTATGTCCGTGGACATTTGCTTGTCCGGATGATAACTCAAGAAAGGATGTATCTAGGTTCCTCAAATGTATGGATATCCCTTGGGTAGAGGAGGTTCCCTATTCTTTTTGAGACCCCATGGTCAAAGGTCAAGGTCACTTGGACTTAAAATATGAAAACCTTGTCCAGACGTTAACTCAACAATGACTGTACCTAGGTTCACCAAATTTTATGTGAGAATAGCCTATTGGTTTTGGAGCCCCTGGGTCAAATGTCGAGGTCACTGGGGCATCATATTGGAAAAACTTGTCTGGACAATAACTCAACAACCACCGCACCTAGGTTCACCAAATTTTGTGTGAGAGTAGCCCATGTGTCAAGGATGTGTGCTATTGGTTTTGGAGCCCCTAGGTCAAAGGTCAAGGTCACATGGGCATCATATGGAAAAACCTTGTCCGGACAATAACTCAACAACGACTGTACCTAGGTTCACCAAATTTTATATGAGAGTAGCCCATGTGTCAAGGATGTTCCATATTGGTTTTGGGGCCCTTGGGTCAAAGGTCAAGGTCACAGGGGCATCATATTGGAAAAACTTGTCCGGACAATAACTCAACAACCACCATACCTAGGTTCACCAAATTTTATGTGAGAGTAGCCCATGTGTCAAGGATGTGCCTTTGGTTTTGAGGCTCCAGGGTCAAAGGTCAAGGTCACAGGGGCATCATATGGAAAAACCTTGTCCGGACAATAACTCGTCAACCACTGTACCTAGGTTCACCAAATTTTATGTGAGAGAAGCCCATGTGTTAAGGATGTTCCCTATGGTTTTGGGGCCCCAGGGTCAAAGGTCAAGGTCACAGGGACATCATATGGAAAAACTTTGTCTGGACAATAACTCAACAACCACTGTTCCTAGGTTCACCAAATTTTGTGTTGATATCTCTTTGGTAGAGGATGTTTCCTTTTGATTTTGAGACCCCAGGGTTAAAGGTCAAAGTCACTGGGACTTAATTTATATTTAAACATTGTTCGGACAATAACTCAATAATGACTGTACCTAGGTTAACCAAATTTTATGTAAGGATAGCCTAAATGTCTAGCATATGCCCCTTTGGTTTTGAGGCCCCTTGGTTAAAGCTCAAGGCCGCAAGGAAATCATGAGGAAAAACCTTGTCCAACAACCAACTTTATGTAAGATCACTAAATTTTATCTTTTTCTTATTAAAATACTTTAATCTAACATTCATAATAGCAATTCGGCCCTATGCTGTTTTCAAAACAAATACCTTAAAACAAATTCTGCTACAAACTGTAACACGATTAAAGGCAATTAAATATCATAAGAGGCCGATTGACGTAAGCGACTTAAGTGTTCAATAATTTGCACGTGTCTAACTGTTGATCGCTCCATTGAATTAACATTATCATTTTCGCACCTCAACAAGGGTGTTTTGATTGATTATGGAGATACATCTTCAAATTTTGGGGCTAATTAGATACGACAATCATTATTATCACAAAAATAGATATTTTCCGAGTAATTGAATGTCAATTTTGTTGACCAACATTGGGACGATGTTAGGATTGAATTGTTTTGTTTATTACAAACACATGTCAAATTGTCAGATCGACTTTCGCACCTTTGAAAGGATGTTTTGATAACATTTAATCGAGGAAAGGGCTCGTTTTGCAAAATTAAATTTCTTTGGGAAGCAATTTAAAATGGTACATTTTAAAAAAAAATTCCGAGTACTCAAATATCAATTTTGGTAACCGATACTCGGAGGTTCGATCGAGTACTCGGTTAAGCGGGTACTCGTTGCCATCCCTATTTTTTATTGAAAGATTTTTTATTGTACTCTATGTACAGTTTTGCTATTACATATGTAAAGTATCAAAACAATGACAATCCTATCATATATACACCACAATTTACTACAAATCATGAAAACATCTCATCTTCTTGTAGCCTACAGTTAAACCACCAACAAGTTATCAACAACCATCATCCTCAGGTATACCTGTATATTCTCTACCATCTGCTGAAGAAACTGTTATATTATTACAACAACAAACATCTTACATCAACCAGATTGATGCTGAAAACAGATACATGAAGGTATACCGGTACTTGTTTTTTGTTCATTTATTTTTCTTTTGTTCTAATAGCTGGTTAGCTGTTATGGTGGTACATTCAATCTACAAAATTAGGATATGAAAGTGGTTGTCCATATCGATCATTTGATGAGCAAGCATTGCATTTCTTTTTGAAGAATTTTGATTGTCCAAGAGAAATTGTTGGTTGCCCAAACTAAAAAGTGGTTGTCCTGGGCAAGCAGGCACCCACTAATTTTGTAGACTGCACATTTCTGCTACCAGAATTTTTAAATACATAATTTACAAGTTGATGATGTGGTTAATTGGTTACAAATAGTTAAATAGTTACCAGTTAGCACTTTTAAATAATTAGTAAGTGGTTAACTAGTTAGGAAACTGGATATTCTCTTAACCAACATGTTAATTTTATGGTTAGATAATTGAATAACTAGTTAAATGCTAACTGGTAAGTGATTTTAATATAAGTGGTAAGTGACTAACTACTTGTTAAGTATCTAATTAACAACTTAATTAAATTGTTTATTGCATAATTTACTATAAATAGTAACAAAATTTATGTGGAAGGGTGACAATATAGCCTCAATGTAGGCAATACATTCCAGTATTGAGCAAGTGTGCCAAAATATTGATATTTGGCTCACTTCCTAGTGTGCCAAAAATCGATATTGAGGCAACTTCCGGTCATTACGCACATGCATTCCGACAACGATAGACTTTACGCACGTGAAATTCGTAACGTTATTAGCAACAAGAAGTTATTCAATTTTACGCAGTCTGTTTTTTCGTAGTGGAATAAGATTATCAACAACAAGACCTACGTTTTATAAGAAAAGTTTATTAGATTATGGCATTGGAAAAACAAAACAATACATGTGACGTAACGTCAACGTGCAAAATGGCGCGTTACGTTGAGAAAAAATGTATTTTTGTTTCAGAAAAATCATCATTTCATGCCAAAGTCTACATATGCAATAAAAAGTTTATGAAACAGGGCAAGTGTGCCTTAAGTCGATATCGGCACACTTTCCTCGGCATTAGCCCTCGGGCCAATACCTAAGAAAGTGTGCCGATATCTTCCTTAAGGCACACTTGCCCTGTTTAATAACCTCTACTTATCATTCAACTGATTAATCTATATAGGACCATTAAATTTTATACATATTTCATTCAATATTTCTATTCTATCACAAAATGATTTTATTAAGTAACTGGTTAGCTTTAGTTATTGCAAGCACCTACTACTTATTATATACACTATATTACAGGATGAGTTTGCATCAATGAGAATAAAGATTAGAGAAATATTAGAAGAAAATCAAAGACTTCATGAAGAATTAAAGAAAAGTGTTATGGAGGAAATCATGCTTGATGGAGATGTCCAAGCTGTAAGCTTTTATTTACCTGTAACTGATAGGTTTATTGTTAATGTACCTTTTCCACTTCCATGACAATCATTTTAATCAATCAATTTCTGATTTTATATTTCATCTGCTGTGGGCATCCCACAAACTAGGAAGGCAGCAAGCAGGCAGCTAGATCTCTTTAGATTTGATCTCTTCAAAGGCTGTACAGAGAAACAATGTATGCTTTTAGACCTGCCTTTACACTCTCTGACCATGTTCTTTCCAGGGCATGGGATGCTTATGCTGGGAATTGTATTGATGCAGGTTGAAGAATGCATCTCATGACAGTACCATGTAAGAGAGCAAAGTGCATCAAAAACCACCTGTATCCCTAACTTGGAAGAGAGTAATTCAGTTGGGGGTCTCATGAAGTTCCCCTGTAATTGGAGAGTCATTTTTTTAAATAATACTCATTTGATATGTATTAGTATGGTGTGTGGTTGATTTTATTACTGCCCTGAAAAGCTCTCTTTGAATGCAACATGGTTGTTGGATTATATAATAAACTAAATGACAAAGGCCATGAGTGGCTGGCTAACTCAAAATCTGCCAAACTACCTTTGATTAAGGCAATAATATCATTTTTGAAAATTATCTATGCAATAATATGAAGCAATAATTTCTTTTTACTTTCATATATACATTTAAACTTTAACATATAGAACTGCCACAAAAAATAAATTTGAGTCTTGTATTTTATTTATAATGATACAGTCAAGTGTTGATAATTTTATACATATTTTTATACCCCCGCTTCGAAGAAGAGGGGGGTATACTGTTTTACCCTTGTCCGTGCGTGCGTCCGTCCGTCCGTTACAAAATTTCCGTTGCAGTTTTCTCAGCAACTATAACATGCAGCAGCCTAATACTTTGCATATTGCTTCATCCCATAGTCCCATGTGGTGTAAAGCGATTTCATGCTCCTTGCTCATCTACTTCCTGTTTGTCGCATATTTTTAGATTTCGTAAAATGGAAGTTACATTATGATAGTCATACATATTTTTTACAGCACACTTATTAAACTTAAAATATTTCATTTTTTTTAAATTTTTGTTTATTATAATTTCACATTGAAAATATGATACACATTTCAGGTCACTGCAAATATCGACAAATCAGCTGCTGGGGTTGACAGTCTTCAGTCTGTCGGAAGTATTTATGGTTGGAAACTAGAATTGGTAGGTTTCCATTTCCTCTGTTCTAATTTAATGTGATGCTATGATTTTTTACATGAATAAAAGTGTTCTGTACTGGTCTTTCTAAGTTACTAAGACATAAGATTTTTCCTTTATGTTAAGGCTATTTAACAATTTCGGGATTTTGATGTTTTCATTTCACCGTTTTTTTAGCTCCACTTTACAATATGGTGAGCTCTCCTACTCGCCCTAACGTCAACGTCCGCATCCACATTTCTGATTAAAGTTTTTGTGCAGTAAAATATTTTTTACTATAACTTTTTTATTTCTTAAGGTATCAACTTCAAACTTTAAATATATGTTCCTTGTTATCAACCACATCTTATGTAACAAGGTTCATAACTCCAAATACATTTTTTTCAGAATTATCTCCCCTTGAACTTAGAGTTTTCTTTAAAAAATGTTTGTTTTTACTGCAGCTGTTTTATTTCTTTAGGTATTGACTTCAAACATTAAATTTATGTTCCTTATTATCAACCACATCTCATGTACCAAGGATCATAACTTCAAATACTTTTTTTCAGAATTATCTCCCCTTGAACTTTGAAATTTCTTAAAAAAATTTTTTTAGTTTAAATTTGTTATGGTTTTGTTTTCAAATTTTAAAATGTGTATGTTCCTTATCATCAACCACATCTCCAGTGACAAATACTTACTTAGTTGAGCATGCTATCTCCTCTGACAGTTCTTGTTATTGTTAAACTTATTGATTAAAGAATTGAGAAAGATGTTCTTCATTTGCTTGTTTTATTTCATCCATACTGATATACATTTTTCAGGAAAAGATCACTGCTCTACAAAATGCTAAAACAGAAAGACTTGAAGCACAATTAGCTCATACAAGGTAATTTTTGTACTTCTAATTTTCATTGCTGAAAATAATCTGATCAAGATTATGAACAAAACTTTGAAATCAAGTAATTTCAAGTGATAAAAGATCCAACATCATTAATGTGACTATGGGGTTGTGGGTTTTTTGCCATCCAAACCCTACTGCTGTTTCCATGAGCATAAAACTTTAGCCTACTAGCTCAGTACTGGAGAACCAGGAAGGAGACTCGAAAGTGATAAAGTTGTTAGAACTTGTTTTACAATTGAGCTTAAATAAATTAATATAAAATGTATTACAATTATTAGAGTTTAACAGGGTAACAAATAAATTTGAAAAGTTTGGGCTACTATTTAAAAGCTTCTACTCAATACAAGCCTAATGAACCAACTGTTATATAGTATCTTCTGATACTTTTATGTTAATTTTAATTTCCGCTGAAACTCTGTTTTCTGATAATAATATCTTGCAATGTTTCTCTTCAAATAAAAACTTTTGACCTGGTTTTATTGCTAGTTACAACATCAAAGTGGAAAGAAAGTAAAAATAATTGAAAATATTTATTACATGTAATAGTAGAGCAGCAAAGTGTCATATTTTGAATTTCACAGGACCACAAAAAGTCACAAAACGAGTCATATACCAAACTGTTCGGGACAGTCTGAAGTTTATCAGACTGCCGGCATAAAATGAAAATTTTTGGTGCGGGCCCGGAAATCCAAGATGGCGTCCAAAATGGCCACCATTTCGGCTGGTAGTAGGCTTATAAGAAAAACCTTGTGTAGTATTTATATTATTTTAAAAGATGCCAAAGAAACATTGAAAAGCTTTTGTACATGAAAAGTACCAAAAAAATAATGTAAGTTGGATTTCGCTCAAGGTCATTTTCAAGGTCAAATTCAAGGTCAAAGGTCAAATTTCCCGAAAATTTCACCAATTGACCTCATTACTTCTTTTATATTTTCAAAACAGCATGCTATAGAATGTGATTTACAACATAAATAGATTGTACAATGTATGCCCTTTACAAATTTATTCATTGTAGGCAAAAATATTTGGTTGCCATGGAGATTTACAGGCAATTTCAAAATATCCAATATGGCCGCTATTTTACTCTGTATCAGGCTTACTCTTATGTCATAATTATCATTTTATGTTTATTATTGAAATATCTGCGAAAGAAACCTGGTACAGCTTTAGTAAATAAGTGTTTTTAATTTTTGATGGTTGGGTTTTATCCAAGGTCATTATCAAGGTCGAATTGAAGGTCAAGGTCAAAAAGCCCAAAATATCAAGTTTTCCTCAAAATTTTCAATATTTATTCAAAATTGCATGATATCATGTGGAATATGATTTACAACATTTTCTACAATGTATACCCTTTACAAATTTTTCATTTTATATCAAAATACTTGGTTGCCATGGAGATACAGGAACAATTCTTAAACATCAAATATGGCCGCTATATCACTCTGTATCAGCTTATTTTAAAGTCACGGCATTGTATGTATATTATTGAAATGACTGCAAAAGAAACCTAGTACAGCTTTAGAAAATGAGAGTTGTTATTTTTTATTGGTTGGGTTTCATTCAAGGTCGTTTATCAAGGTCGTATTCAAGGTCAAGGTCAAGAGGACAAAAATACCAAATTGTCCGCAGAATTTCAAAAATATTCATTCAAAACTGCATGATATCATATGAAATATGATTTACAACATTATTTTTTTCCACAATGTATATCCTTTACGATTTATTCATTTGGTATAAAATACCTGGTTGCCATGGAGATACAGAAACAATTCTAAAATATCAAATATGGCCGCTATTTTACTCTGTATCAGCTTTTTTTAAAGTCATAGCATTGTAGGTATATTATTGAAATAACCGAGTAAGAAACCTTATACAGCTTAAGTAAATGCAAAGAACATCATCAACTTAGTTAGTTTGGATTCATTCAAGTTCATTAAAAAGATCAAACTCAAGGTCAAATGTGAAAAATGACCCATTTCCCCAATTGCTTTTATAACTTTTTATCAGTTCAAAACTGATTTACATAGAATGTGATTCAAATTACAAATTGTTTCTACAGTACATACACTTTCCATTTTTCAATAATTTATCCAGATAATAATAATATCAGTATTTAATTCAAAGTTATAAGTAAGTTGAGATATCTAAATGATGGAGAAATCACAACTAAACACCGTATTATTTGGTATCATATTATGTATGTAGGTTTTTATTTTGTACGTACATGTAGTTGCAAATATTAGTACATTTATACATATTAGTTATACTCAATTAGGGTGTTTATAGTTATTGCAAATGGTCAACATTTTAGTTTCTTATATCTGCTAGTTACTCAGGTTAAAATCAACATATTCAAAACATAATATTAAGTTTGGTTATAAATATGTTGACAATGGCATTGTACATTTTTAATCATTTGCAATAGAAAAAAGTGAACATGTTTTTACAACAGTTCATTTCAATTTTTAACACTTGCCATGCAGTCACATGCTGCTGTACATAGTTGTTGAAAGATAAACAAAAACAATTTACTTAACAACTGCAATTACATTCAAGATCACTAATTAACTCCGGAGGAACTGCAGGTTTGGTCATAAATATTGGAATAGCTAAAGATAAGTCATTATCTATAGTGTAACCCAGTGTTGTTAAAGTTGGTAAGGTGTATCTGGCAATCAATGCATTTTCAAAATGAGCAATTGAAATAGACATCTTTGTAAGAGAACAAGAAAACTATCATTTGTTGAATCAGTCAACGAGGTTTTACATTTTTATTTTTAATCAACTCTTCGGCCCGTTAGACATTGAGATTAGTTTTTATAACGTTTACCAACAAACTGAGTACATAAAGAAATCTGACTGCAGGTAAATTCAGTTATATCTCCTAGCTGTAGATGTAGCTGCTCAGTAGATATTGTACGTGCAATGCTTGAAACATGTATATTATACGGTCAAATTAGTTTGGACAGACTTTCTACCTGTGTGGAAGGGTATATCTGATATCCTAATATCATAATAATGATGTAATATCATCATCATAATCATCATATCCTGAGTTTATTTGTCATCTGCTGCAGGTGTCCCAGATACTGAGGTAGGCAGCAGGCGGCTTGAACGTCTAACACCAGCTCTCCATCCGTCCCTATTGTGTGGACTGGTATTGCCCATACCACATACACTTAAATCGGTCTTGATGCAATCAGACCAAGATTTTCTAGGTCTTCTACGCCCACGGGCCCTTGGAATATCCATGTTCATAATGGTGTTTTTACAATTGATACGAGAAGCATGACCAAACCACCTCAGGCATTTGGTACGAAGAGCTATGGCTATCTCTTGAATTCCTAATTTGGTGTACAGAGAATCTGTGGTGACATTATCATTAGGCTTAACACCGCAGATCCAACGGACCATGGCTCTATCATTACGTCGTAAGCAATGTAGGTCTGAAGTGGACGGCCCCAGAATTCACTGCCATGAAAGAGTGTAGACCGGACACAGGCATTGAAGACTTTTCCTCGAGTACAAAGAGATATATGTCTTGAAGTCATGATTGGTAGAAGCTTTCTGAATTTTCCCCTGGCTATACGACATCTGGTGATAATGGCGAGCTTGCAGCCTCCACCAGCGCAAAGCATATCACCCAGGTAACAGAAACTTGGTTCAACATCAAGGACTGTTCCATCGACATCCACTTGTGTACAAGGTCTACCATCTATAGGACGAGACAGCCCACAACATCTTGGGCACACATAAAGTGGGTTGGCATGAAGTGGACCTTTGATGGCACTACACTTCTTGTGTACCCATAGCCCGCACTGAGAACACTGGATAGCGTTACTCCCAACTCCACTTCGACACACCGCACAAGGGAAGTCTCCACTATCTTGTAGAAGATCAAGACCTGGCCTCGAGATCATGAATTTGGTTTTCTTCATGTTTACCCTCAGTCCTCTTTCCTCCAAACCACTCTTCCATGCCTTGAGCTTGTTGATGCACTCTTCAAGTGAAATCCGCAACCAGTGCTAGGTCATCAGCGTAGAGTAATTCCCATGGCACACCAGTACGAAAAGCACGAGATAAAGCTTCTAGTACGAGGATAAAAAGAAGAGGACTGAGGACAGATCCCTGGTGAACACCAACTCGCACCTCAAACTCTTCACTGTACCTTCCATTAACTCTGACACGACTCCTGGCATCAGAGTACATACCCTGGACGACACGTACAGCCCACTCTTCTACACCAAGGTCTCTCAGTGCCCACCACAGAACTTTCCGGGGTACTCGGTCGAATGCCTTTTCTAGATCAACAAAGGCAAAATACAATGGCCTATTTACAGCCATGTGTTTTTCTTGAAGCTGACGAAGTATGAATATGGCGTCAGAAGTGCCACGACCAGGTACAAACCCAAACTGCATGGTGTCAATGTCAACCATACCACGTATATGAGAGTCTAGCACTCGTTCCAACAGCTTCATGGTCTGGTCAGTGAGCTTCAGGCCACGGTAGTTACCACGATCCAAGGCATCACCTTTACCTTTGTAGAGATTCAGTATGTAGCTCTCCTCCCAATCCTTGGGGACTGTTCCTTCGCAAAAAAACAATCTCATCTAAGTCTCTCAACAATACCACACCTTCTTCACCTGCAGCTTGCAACATTTCACAGGTGATACCAGATGGCCCAGCAGGTTAACCACACTTCATACTTTTGAGAGCATTGTGGATTGAATCTAAGGTGACAGGAGGGGGAGGGCCTGCTATAGGAGGAACTTCTGGGAGCTGATCACAGGGCCACTCAAATTCCACGTTCAGTAGTCTGGAATAATGTTCTACCCACGCCTTCATTTTGTCCTCATCACACAATGACAACTCGCCGTCATCGTTTCTTACGCACTTCTCACCCATAACATATTGGTTAGTCTTGTCCATTTGTTTGGCTAACTTGAAGATACTTCTGTCATTCGGGGAGATGTTTGCAAATGTTTCTTTTTCAGCACCTGACTTTGCTGACCAGACACCATGCTTGGCTAACCGCTTAACCTCATTGTAGGCAAGTTTGGCCTTCTTTGCCTCTTCGATCTTGTTAGCTTTATTCAACGATTTATATACTTTGAAGCGCGCTCTTTTCAGTGAGATCGCATCTTTGACATTGTCATTCCACCACCAGGTTTCACGTTTCCATTGATGGCCTTTGGAGAAACCAAAACTTTTCCCAGCTGCTTCAAGAAATGGGGACTTAAGTCGAGCCCAAACATCCTCCACAGAAGTCATAGGATCAACACTACGCGTTCCTCCATCGGGATTACCTTCACATCCTGGACTGAAGAGCGGAAGTTCTTGCGGAATAAGATGTAATCAATTTGAGTCCTATGACTGCCTGAGGAATAGGTTATGAAGTTATTTATATGATATTATTAAAAAATAAAACACCTAGTAATATCAATAGATATCTATTCCAGCAATGTTTGTAGATTTCAAAAAGAACATATGTGAAAAAAGCATGCATGAGTTCACCAATGATATAGATAATACTTAACTTTCGAGCAAAGGTGTTTGTTTCAAGTGTTCATTATAAAAATCATTGCGTAGTGATATTTATAGATAGATATGACCTTGAATTTGACCTTTATTATGACCTTAAATGAATCCAAACTAACAAGGTTTATTAAGTACCTTGCATTTACTAAAAGTAAAGCTGTACCAAGTTTTTTTGCAATTATTTCAATGATATACAAACAATGCTAAAACAAATAATAAGAATATGCCTTATACAGAGTGAAATAGCAGCCATGTGTGATATTTTAGCATCGTTTGTACATCTCCATGGCAATTAGAATTTCACATAAAATGAATAATTTGTAAAGGCCATAAAGTGTCGAAAGAATTAAGTTGTAAATGCAATTCCATAGTATACAGTTTTAAATAAATATTGAAAATTAGGAGTGAAATGTACTATTTTCGGTACTCATGACCTTTTGACCTTGAATTCGACCTTGATAATGACCTAGAATGAAACCCAACCAACAATGGTAAATAAATAACTCCCATTTGTTAAAGTTGTACAAGGTTTCTTACTAAGTTATTTCAATAATATACATTCAATGCTATGACTTTAAAATAAGCCGATACAGAGTAAAATAGCGGCCATATTTGATATTTTAGAATTGTTTCTGTATCTCCATGGCAACCAGGTATTTTGATATCAAATGAATAAATCTTAAAGGATATACATTGTAGAAAGAAATTATGTTGTAAATCATATTTCATATGATATCATGCAGTTTTGAATGAATATTAAAAATTCTGGGGAAAATTGTAATTTTTGGTCCTTTAGACCTTGACCTTCAATTCGACCTTGATAATGACCTTGGATGAAACCCTATCAATAATGAAAAAATAACAACTCTCATTTTCTAAAGCTGTACCAGGTTTCTTTTGCAGTTATTTCAATAATACATATACCTGTTATGACTTTAGAATAAGCCTGATACAGAGTAAAATAGCGGCCATATTGGATATTTTAAAATTGCCTGTAAATCTCCATGGCAACCAAATATTTTTGCATACAATGCATATATTTGTAAAGGGCATACATTGTACAAACTATTTATGTTGTAAATCACATTCCATAGCATTTCGTTTTGTAAATATAAAAGAAGAAATGAGGTCAATTGGTGAAATTTTCAGGAAATTTGACCTTTGACCTTGAATTCGACCTTGATAATGACCTTGAGTGAAATCCAACTTACATTATTTTTTTGGTACTTTCATGTACAAAAGCTTTTTAATGTTTCTTTGGCTTCTTCTAAAATGATAAAAATGCTACTCAAGGTTTTTCTAATAAGCCTACTACCGGCTGAAATGGCGGGCATTTTGGACGCCATCTTGGATTTCCGGGCCCGCACCCAAAATTTTTAATTTATGCCGGCAGTCCGATAAACTTCAGACTGTCCCGAACAGTTTGGGGTATGACTCGTTTTGTGACTTTTTGTGGTCCTGTAACTTCTTAACGGAGCCACTTTTTGACACTTTGCTGCTCTACTATAAGGTGAATTGGAAAGCCTTGTTTATTTGTAGTGACCATATAACTTATAGATTGCAGCTAACAGTATACTATTTAGGTTATAAACTGAATGTGATAAAATATTTTATATGTTGATCCCTGTATAAGCCTTTCTACTTTGGTCAAACTTTATCCAGTGACCCCTTTCTTAAAGACACAACTTATCATAAATTTTGACACATGTATTGCATGCTTTTTCGTGGCTAGATATAACGGTAGAATTTTAGTGTGTCACGTAGAATGGATATAATAATTGAGGCCCTGCAATGAGTACATAAACCTAGTTCAAATGTAGCTCAATTAAATGTTGTCTGCTAAATTAATCTTTTATCAATTGTTTAAAAAATTGGTGGAAATATTGTCTGAATGACAAACAGTTTGGAACCAGGTGCCGCAAAAGCAATTTACTTACTCAATTTTGTCAGAGATATTCATAAATTTATAGTTTGTACAGCACTTGTAACATAATGAATAACTATGCATGGGCCTCAATTTATTTCACTTGTTAGCAAACACGAATAAGTCATGAAACATGTAATACTTGAAATTTTCACCTCTATTATGATGTAACCACTATACTACAATTTTCTTTTGATGTCCAAGATTTATAAGTTGTGTCTTTAAGCTAGAAGCTTTATTCAAATTTACCATTACTGAGTGGACAGGATAGGGCTCAGAAGTATAAACATAAGTTAATTAGAATTTTCTTCATAATTCTGCTGAAAAATATATATCTTAGAGTATTAGATCAGGTAAAATACTGCTGAATTGTTTCTTGGCAATGGACTTAAAGTAAATGCTTAAAAATATTTTGACAGTCTACGAAATCAGGATATGAAAGTGGTTGCCTGAACAGGTCATTTAAGCAGCTAGCACTGTATCTTGATTATAAAAATTTAGTTGCCTATAAGAAATTTTTTGTTTCCTGAACTAGAAGTTGTTTGATTTTGGCAACTGGATGCCCACTAATTTTGTTGTCTAATTTTGACTTTACTTGTATTGTAAACTTTCAGAGAAGAGATAGAACGTTATGAACAAATGGTAGAAGAATTAAGAAGACAGGTTAGGTTACAAGATGCTATACCTACACATGAAGATGGTTTTGTTGATACTTATATGAATGAAGGACAAAGATTAGTTACAAATTCTACCATTGATAAACTTACTAGGTATGTATACATTTATTCTTTGTTAGTTGTTACCACCCAGGGCTCAACATTAACTTTTTAACTGTGTTGCCTGGTTATAAATTGTTTATATACTCAGCAAAAATAAAAACCTTACAGTGTATATTTGTTTAAATTTTTAAAGACCAAATGACTGAAATGTAAAAACAAATGTTGGGCATGATAGAAAGATGTATGCACAACATTGATATGGATTTTGGTGGTTATTAATGACGTTTTGGTTTGCTAAATCACACATGTTCTGATGTAAGGGTCAAAATTAAATTTATCAGTTTTGTGGCTGTACCATGTTGACTACGTGTGGATATGTTTTAATCATTTCATCAACAGTTGTAAATAAGATTTGAGTTGTTATTTCATTCAATATCTGTTGTGGCCTCCTCTAGCTCTAAGAAGTGCGTCAACGCGTCGACGCATAGAATTGACATAATGTTGAACAAGGTTATTCGGAAGGTTGTTCCATTCTGCTATCAACACATTTGTCAGCTCGTGGATGTTTTGTGGGTTGTGAATTCGACGAACATTTCTGCCAAGCGCATCCCAGATATGCTCTATGGGGTTCATATCTGGAGACTTTGCTGGCCATTGCATGGTGTTGACGTTGGCTGCAGCTAAGCGAGCGCATGTAATCCTCGCGGTGTGAGGACTGGCGTTGTCATGTTGAAACTGGGGCGTTCCTTTGCATAAATGGAATGGCTTCGGCATTCAAGACTTTGTCAATGTATCTCTGGGCGTTTAAGTTGCCGCGGAAAACAATAAGCCGGGTCTTCTGTCCACCCATTATACCAATCTGATTAAAACCCGATCTACAATTTTACCGCTCGCATACTCGCTAATGTAGATCTGGCCTTTTCCAAACGAAGGTCACGTTCAGGTGACCTTTTCTCATTATAATATTCATGACGAAATTGTTATGATACGTAACTTGTTTACATCGTCTACGTCACGAAATTTGAAATGAGCCGCCCAATCGCAGCCTGTGAATATTACCGCGGTTAAATTAGCAAGCAAAACTTGGTCTAAAAATAGAAATTACGAAATCAAAATGTGATTAATAGTGTTTTCGTCTAGATGAAAGCTACGCATTGATTGGTCGACACAAAGTTCATCTCGACGTGACCTCAAAGGGAAAAAGTACAGATCCAGTACGACCGTGGTCTACTGGATATGTGTTTACGCAGATTGCCATTATACCGCCCCACACCATAATGCCTCCACCACCAAAACGATCATGCTGTCGAACACAAACAGGTGCGAACCTTTCGCCCTGCCGCCGATAAACTCTTGCACAGCTGTCAGCATGACTGAGATTGTAACGAGACTCATCTGAAAACTGAACGGTATTACAGTCGCGTCGCCGCCAGTGACGGTGCGCACGTGCTCACCCAATACGAGCATGACGATGGCGTAAAGTTAGAATACCGCCTGTATATGGGCGTCGAGCTCTAATAGGATGCTGGCATGCACGTAACTGATTACGAATGGTTTGAGCAGTAACATTAAACGTTGGTGCTGTCAAGGTCGCCGGTCTGAACCTGTCGTGTGAGTTAAAAAGATGGCACAGTCGTCATTTTGGGTAGTTGCCCTTGGCCTACCTGGCCTTGGATGATCATGCACATCACCCGTAAGTCTATAGCGTCTTACAAGTTCATGAACTGTGTTGCGGCTGCAGTTAAACATTCTACTCACGTTAACAACGGATACCCCACCCCGCAGCATTCCTATTGCTTGATTTCGTTCTCTTGCTGACAAATGGCCATCATGAGCTATCAACTTTAGGTGTGAATTACACTACACTGATACTGAACACATGTATAGTGCCTTTCATAGCTGTCTATCTGACACAGTTCAGTCTGCACGAGGTTTACGTGCGAAAATTGAAAATTTACGCCTGGCTGCGTATTATTGACAATAGTCGGACAAGACAAAACAGGTGTGTAGTGTAACGATAGTACATGTATACACACTACACAACATTTTATTTAACACACATATAAAAAAGTAATTGACAGAAATAAAGTGTCAGGTTTTCATTTTTGCTGAGTATATATAGTTATAATAAGCACTATATAATTATAAAAAGGACTTTATTTATTGTAGGTAACATATTTGGTGTAAATCAATTTCCAATACGCCCATATAGATATATAGAAGTATCTATATAGATATTTACTATGTACATACATGTAACAACAATAACAATAAACTAATTTATATTCAATATTAAATGTACTGGTAAATAAATAAGAAAATTAGAGTTTAGTTATACAAACATACTAAAAAAGATATATTAGTATCATAGGAGGAGATATTTCACAAAATACAGTCAATTCGCATTATCTCGACTACGCTTGAGTCGACTTTTCGTTGTCTCGATTGAAAATCGAAAGTCCTGATTTTTTCCCTTCTTTATCTACATGAAAAATGCATGTTTATCTCGATTTTTTTCTCTGGATCATAAATTTTCATATCTCTTATCATAATGTTTACCTCAACTAGTCAAAGATGTCATTGGCAATCTGACGCACTGCGCCAATCAATTAGTGATCACACTGTGAAACTGATACATAGGGGTCAATTTTAATCAACAACTACTTGATTATATCTGTAACTACTCAATTTTACTTAGTGCTTTACTTGGTGTGTCGTTAGCAAGACGGCGACATTGATAGATTGCTAAACATCAAAGAAAAGCCGACATTGCGCGAGTTGTATGATGAGCAATGACATCACAACATGCATACACATACCCAGGCTTAAATATTGAATGTAAAATATGTCTTAAATTAAATTAATATAAAATTGTTGACTGGCTACAAATTGTCAAAAGATAAATGCTCGATAAGTTTGCTTCATCGAGACATAGTCTGTGTAAAATTAAAATCAAAAGTAGATTTTCGGACAATACGCGAATTGTTTTTATACATCGTCGAAAGGAAAAAGCGTCAGTGTGAACTTACTACACAACAACTTGGAGTACATTTGTGATATTAATAGTAAAACCCTATTTACGATGTAATAAAGCAATTATTTTAAGCTACACGCTCTGTAAAAGGTAAAAAAAAGCTACTGAAGACCTCAAACTTACCTCCCTTCGTATTTTTTTTATCTTGACTTTTTGTCATCTCGACTATTTTTCAACAGTCCCAACAAAGTCGAGATAACGAGAAATGACTGTATGTAAATTTATTATTTCATTCAAATTATATATTATTGCATTGTAACTTGTATATTATTGCATTGTAACCAATAAAGGAGCATTTGAAAATGAAGTACTTACTTGGAAACTAATACACACCAATGTGGTGTTATAAGTTTAGTATGGTGTAAATACAGATGTACAAACATGATATTTTAGTAATTATCCAACATTCGTGTATATTTATAATGAATATAGAAAATTCAGTTTTGTGATGAAAACGAGATAATGATTAAATGCGTTCTTTTCTTACAGAGAACGAAATGATTTGTTAGATCTTGTAGCTAATTTAAAACATAGAGTGGCTAACTTATCTAACAGAGAAGAAGATGCTTATCAACAACTTAAAAAGAGTATAGAACTTACTGAACAGTCACAATTAGAAAAATCTCAGGTAGGCTGGTTCATACTTTTAACTTTTCTGTTAGTTAATACTAATTTATTTTCATGGGTGGAAGTTTTCCGAATTATGCCGGATTTTTGGGGCTCCCATGGGTCGTTTTTTCCATATCATGTAAATCTGTTGAGAAATTTAGGGGTGGTGTGGAGTCGGGTCCGCCAAGGCTACGGTCCTGAGATTCGTGGTATAAAGAATATCTCAAGTCAAAGACTATAAAGGATAAAAATAGAAGCGACGCAGAGATCTTTTTCAAATCATCTAATCACTGTGCATTGTGGTTTTTGATTATCAGTTCATCATTAATCTGCGTGTGATCGAAAAGTGCTTTGTTTGGGGATGTGTAAACCGTGGACAATAAAAGTTTGAAATTGGTGAAAAAGGGTCAAAAATAATTTTTTTTTACTTAGTGGACTGAAATAAAATACATGTACCCTAATTGGCCGCCGATTGTTTATCCAGATAAGAGTTGTGAAAAATGAGACCGCCCATGGCGATTACATGCCAATCACATGTCAATTAAACTTAATTGTTGGTCACACGCTGGGAGATTAACTCACAGCAAAAGTATGCACAAGGATGTCACAAAATCGATAAAGGAGTCGCCTAGTTATGTTTATCATTTACACGCTTGATTACTTTGCATATATAGGTCGTTTGCGTTAACGCTGGACCTCTAAAATCAAGAAATATCTCAATAACTAACGGATAGAATTAACTCAAAATTTGTATGTGATCAAAACTAGCATTTTCCTTCTCAAATCCAAAAATTCAGAATTTTTCTTTAATTACATAACATACTTCCCATAGACATGCAATGCAAATTTTGAAGCAAAAAAGCGACTTTTGTTAAATGGGTATGTGCCATAATCAGAACAGCCACATAACAGTAGATACAAAATAATAGCTAAATATGAGGCCCGGTTAGAAATTTTATTTGATAACAAAGTAGTACAGTATATACAAACTCAAATATTATCATCACTGTCGTCTGCATCGTCAAAACCTGTACAAATTCAACACGTACGATTTTTAAGACGGGCCTCTTCTTTACAATTCAGTAGACCGTCGAGTGTTTATTTAAGCGACAAATTTACAGTAAACGCACGGGACATTGTATCAATACATTGGAAGAATGACAATGTTATAATCAGAACAGCTTATTTTACCTCCCGCCGGATTTTTGATAAAAAATTCCAAATATTTTGCATTGTACCCTATGGAAAACTTTTTATTTTATGTATTAAAAATTCTGAAAATTTAAATCCTAGAAGGAAAAATTGAAATAAGATTGTATCGAAATTTTTAGCAAAATCGCTGTTATAGTTTATAAGATATTTACGGCAAATAGGGGTCCAGCATTAACGCAAACGACCTATACCCAAGTCTGGTACCTATACACTTAAGAAAGTATATTGTTATTAGCCAGAGCTCCTGATAATTTATTTTACTAAAGAGTAATCACTTTCTAGTTTTTTATCATAAAGAGTGACACATTTTTTAAAAGAGTGAACTACTAAAGAAAGAGTGCATCAATCAAAGACAATAGAACATAAATATATTAAAGAACAGTGCATTTTCAGCTGAGGGACATCCCTCCCGGAAGACGAAAAAAATCAAATTCTAATTCTTTAATACCCATTTTACAAGGTATTTAGAGCTTAAATAGTTATAAATATTTTACTGAATTTTAGCATATATAAATGACAAATCGTATTATTTCCAACTTTTTAATGAAATGTAATGCCCATGGATGAATTGCTTATTTCTCCTTACCTACATGTATATAACTGTCACAGATTTATGTTTATTTCAAAATAAAAATTATTTCTTGGTCTTAAATGTATTATTGAAAACGTACAATTATCTTCGGAAATTTTATAGAAATCATTTCCAATTTATAGTAAATAAAATCTAACCAATCACACTTAGCCCGATTTTAATGGTTAAGAATAAGAGGATTTTCCCGAAAATTAACGTAAATAATCGACGAAACGAACAATTAAGTTACAGTTTATCTCTAAATAACTTTATTATGCATGATTTAATTTATATCATATGGAACGAAATCGCTTCAACCATTTCGGCGTAATGTCATTCATTTTTCGCGACTCACGCTAGATAGCAATTTCGTATGAAGCATCTTTTGTAATTAAAAGCTTATTGTTTTTAATGTTTTCATCTTGATTTAACAAATAATGCTTCAGGAAACGATGATGAGAAAAGTTTAATTTGTTTTTCGCGCATGTGGTGTTAAGAAAAATCCCCCAATATTGCCGATCGTGTGAAAATAAATCGATTGGTTATATCTTGGTGGCCCCTTCATCACTATACTCTCTCTAGGTACCAGTCTTTTAGATATATATGAATGATATCAAGCATGTTAAGTAACTCGATGACTCCCTTGTCGATTTTCTGACACCTTTTGTCGGTGGGGTAATCTCCCAGCGCGGGCGGTCTCATTTTTCACAACTCTTATCTGGATTAACAATCGTCGGTCAATAAGGGTACAATATTTTAGTCAACTATAAAAATATGCTTAATGTTGAAAACATTGGTTTGACTCATTCATAATTTACGCACAGAATTTGTACGAAATGCGTGAAGTGGATTTATAATGCGTCGCACGACACGTTAAAATAATTTTCAATGCGTTTTCCCGTATTTTTTATGCGTGATCACGCATTCATGCGCCTTATCTGGAGCTCTTGTTATTAGCACAAGCAGAGAGATTCGAACAAGTTAATTTATTTTCAGACGTTTTGCAATATCTGGGGATTTATTTTAATAGAGCATGCGCGAAAAACAAGTTTATACTACACTGTAGCATCATTTGTTAAATTAAGATGTGAAAACATAAACTGCAATAGATACTGTAAAGATACATGCAGAAAAAACTGAGCAGCAGAAAGAAGAAAGCTACCAATGAAATTTTCAACTGCAATAACAAAAGATGTCATTTTATTCTTATAAAATGAATAAATAAATGAATCTTCAATGTGAAATGTTTTTTGTTCTGTTTGAAATCATACAGCATTTTTATAATTAACCAAATGTTAGTTTGTATAGATTGGTCAAAGATCTTGTACTTATAGTGCACATATGGAAAATAAAAATAATATTTTGTATACTAAAATATGTGTGACTGTGATGTAAAAATAAGCATTCTTCTAACGTCAGATATGTGAAAACCAAGGAGCTTCCGGGGGCCTCTGTGTCTTGCACAAGGAAACAATAGAGTAGGTTTTTGATCAGATTTGAAGCAAGTGTTTGGACTTTTACCTGTAGTACAGACAAACATATACTGTTGAATTGAAAAAGCATGTGTATGGAAAACAATAGGATTGAATATTATTTTCAGCAATAATGTGTAAAAATATTTTTTTGAACCT
Organism: Mactra quadrangularis; assembly: GCA_025267735.1. Classification (NCBI taxonomy): domain Eukaryota; kingdom Metazoa; phylum Mollusca; class Bivalvia; order Venerida; family Mactridae; genus Mactra; species Mactra quadrangularis. The sequence goes on along the minus strand of CM046301.1, from coordinate 39,671,575 downwards.
TTTCAGTTGGGGTGAAAACCCCCCCAATTCTTTTGAGTATTTCCGATAAATAAATCTGTAGAGATTATTATTTTATTTCTTTAACATGTAAATGGGATTTTTGCCTTTTTTTTTGATGTCAACAATGTCAAAGAATGTTGTCTTACGCTTGTACTAGTATTGTACTCACATGTTTAAATAGGGTTATCAAACTTTTTTGTTCATATTCAGGCATTAATTCAACGAGAACAACTAGCTGAGGAATTGAATAATATGAAATCAAGATTTGATTCATATGTAGAGAATACACAAAAAATTGTAAATCAAGAGAAGGAAAGTGCTAGGAATGAATGTAAAGTTCTTGTCGATGAACAAAATACAAAGGTATGATTGTTTTCTTTAGATGTAATTAGTTTATTATAAGTTTTGTAGATCTTATGACACCCAGGTCTGCAGTGTAGTTTATTATAGATTTTGTAGATCTTATGACATCCAGGTCTGCAGTGTAGTTTATTATAGATTTTGTAGATCTTATGACATCCAGGTCTGCAGTGCAGTTTATTATAGATTTTGTAGATCTTATGACATCCAGGTCTACAGTGTAGTTTATTATAGATTTTGTAGATCTTATGACACACAGGTCTGCAGTGCAGTTTATTATAGATTTTGTAGATCTTATGACATCCAGGTCTGCAGTGTAGTTTATTATAGATTTTGTAGATCTTATGACATCCAGGTCTGCAGTGTAGTTTATTATAGATTTTGTAGATCTTATGACATCCAGGTCTGCAGTGCAGTTTATTATAGATTTTGTAGATCTTATGACATCCAGGTCTGCAGTGTAGTTTATTATAGATTTTGTAGATCTTATGACATCCAGGTCTGCAGTGCAGTTTATTATAGATTTTGTAGATCTTATGACATCCAGGTCTGCAGTGTAGTTTATTATAGATTTTGTAGATCTTATGACATCCAGGTCTGCAGTGTAGTTTATTATAGATTTTGTAGATCTTATGACATCCAGGTCTGCAGTGTAGTTTATTATAGATTTTGTAGATCTTATGACATCCAGGTCTGCAGTGCAGTTTATTATAGATTTTGTAGATCTTATGACATCCAGGTCTACAGTGTAGTTTATTATAGATTTTGTAGATCTTATGACATCCAGGTCTACAGTGTAGTTTATTATAGATTTTGTAGATCTTATGACATCCAGGTCTGCAGTGCAGATGGTAGCATGCCAGGATTTTGAATATAGTGTCCCATTGATTATTGCAAGCTAGTTGAACGACTGATTTCATTGTACAAAAATTCTAATGTAGAGTTTTACTGAGTGATGTCAGGATTTTAACATCACATTTATACATGTACATATATATGCTTTTTATAAACTTAAGTCATGTGTAAGATGTTATTAAGTCTGTTTAGAAAGACTGTTGAATACGGTATCAGGACATTTGCCCCCCCCCCCTCCCCAACATTTGCCCCCCTGGGCATTTGCCCTTTTTTTTGACAGGGCGGACATTTGCCCCCCTCTGTTTTTTTAAGGCCGGACATTTGCCCCCTCATGTGTTTTGACAGGGCGGACATTTGCCCCCTAAGATTTTCGGAGGGCGGACATTTGCCCCCCTTCGAATTTTCATGTGAAAATAAAATTGGATCTGGCTTTTTTGGAGCGAGTACAAATTTTGATAGTCGTTTTTACAAAGTTAAACAAGTATTCCAGGTACGTTAATGTCTTATGTATTGATTTATCGTGTCCGAATATGTTTATCCGAATACTATGATACTTTGGTTTATGTAGAATTAACATTATAAGGAGTTTCGATGCTAACATATTGGTACAATTTGATTAATAATTTTTTATTACTCGAGTCTGGTGTTTACAATACATTTACTTTTCTTTACAATAATTAACTGCAATTATCAGTTGTGTTCCAAAACAAAGAACGCCGACTACGGCGTCACTTCACAATCAAAGTATTATAACGACAGTTAATGTGCAAACTGCGAAGTTATACCTCAAGTTTTGACAGTTAACAAGGGGTCCAAATTAATTGGCATGTGTTATACAACACATAGCTTTGTAAACTGTGAAGAAAGTACTTTCATCTATTTATTTCCTAATTTTGGACAGATAATTGGGGGTCATAGACATAACCTAATGGGTATGTGTTAAACAATCATCCTAACTGTAAACAGGCTTCTTAAAATATGAGTTTAATTGAAACTTTGTGGTATAAGATGAAATAGAAAAAGCCGATATTTTTATAAGAATATTCAAAATTCGTATTTTCGAGAATTTTTAAAACAAATCTTTTGCTTTCGTATTACATGTACATGTATTTCAGAACCATTACTTCAAGTAGCAAATATGTTCTATAAAGGGGGGCAAATGCCCGCCCTCCTGTCAAAACAAACGAGGGGGCAAATGTCCGCCTTTCAAAAAACTAAGGGGAGCAAATGTCCGCCCTATCAGAAAAAGGGGGCAAATGTCCGGGGGCAAATTTCTGGGGGGGGCAAATGTCCTAGAATCGTTGAATACATGTAGTATAATGGCTGAGTTGTATTTAGAAATGGGATATTTCATTTTGCTTCCCTACATTCTTATTTCCAAGAAACTGAAACCAATGTAAAAATGGTCATTAAGAACTAAAATGTGAGAGGGACTTAACAGCTGCTAAACTTAATAGTATAATTTAAGAACTGCGTTCTATTTAAATGATGTTATATATTTTTAGATACATGAAATGACAGAACAGATGACATCAGCTCAGAATGAGATGGAGAAAGCACTAAGGGATAAAGTTGAACTAATAAATCAGATAGAAACACTAAAACTACAAGTAAAAAGATATGATCAGGAAGTCTCCATGGTAAGTGAATACAAACTCAAAAAGTTCACCAGTATTAAGTTGTAAGAGAATTAAGCAGACAAAAAATTACTCTAAACTTGTCCTCAGACAATCGAAATCTAAAACTTAACTTGTCCATGATCAAAATGGGTTTGTCAAAAAGTTCAATTCTCAAAATATTTTATTGATAGCTATGATATAAAATTCATACAATAAGTAATAATAAATAATTGATAATAACATAGTTCATTCTTGAATATGATTGAAACATTCAGACAACTACAGTCCAACTTGTGAACAACGGCTGGCCTAGGGAAAAGAGAGAAGTGGCCTTTGTTCACAGGTGACCTTTGTTCGGAGGGAGAAACGAACGGGCCATGTTTGGTCAAATTTGAGAGACAGAGTTCATAATTAACATGAATTAATTATCAAAAATTGAAATTAATTATCAAAAATTGAAATGAGTTTATTTTCAACCTTAATTCATTATTCACATTATCATTATTGAAGTTGTGTCTATAAATGAATAAAACAAAACTTAGAACAATGAATGACTAAAACAAAGAAATCAGTGATTTTTTGTTTGCAGCTACATTTCATGCTATGCCCTCAACATTAATAAATGAACTCAACAAAGTCTCATTACTTAGACCTTTTGTATAGTATTTCTATCTTATTCCAGTTGTCAATTTACCTGTATCCAGGGGTCACAGTTGAACGAATTTTGGAATTAACAGCGTGTCACAAACATTTATCTAACTGCCGAATGTGTGAAAAACAAACCAAGTGGAGTCTTCAAACATTCAAAACTAATTAACAAAGTGTCATCACATGACGTAATTTACTCCCGATTTACACATAAATTTAACAATAAAAGGATACATTAACACCTTTTTATAATAAGGTGATGTGAAAATTGTCTACAGCTTGAACTAACTTTTAACTAATAAAATCGTACTCGAGATGGTTTGTTTACGAAAAATATGGAAAAAGATCAGGAAATGGCGGCCTGCTTTCGAAATCGCCTTTATACGAAAGACTGTCATCAAACAATCCTCTGGCCGTTGTTCACTGATCTAAACTGGCTGCGGGGATGGTTTTGACTGGCCGCTGGTTGCAGTCGACAGGTGGCTGTTATTCACGGCCTTTTTAAGAGCGTTTTCGGTCGGGGGAAATCGGAATGGCTGCTGTCTGCAGGTGCCCGCTATTCGGGGGTGGCTGTTAGCACAAGTTGGACTGTACATTATCAAGTATTACTACTTTATTTTTATTTTACAGCTAGAAATATTACTTGTCCACAGACAATAGGGTTGAAATATTTATTTGTCTGCGTACATACACATACTAGTTGGACAAATCAGCAATAAGAATTCAACACCCCTGTGTAATTTAATGACCTATTGCAAATGACGTCAAATACTGTAGCCACTTCCTAAGGTATGTTCATGTAAAATAACACTGTAATTATGTATGTTTCAGGCTACAGAAAACTTCAATGCTGAAAGTAGTAATGCTAAAATACTGAAAAGTCAAGCTGTAAATGAAGCTAATAGATTACGTTCAGAACTTGATCATCTAAGAAGAGAAAGAGATGGGGTAAGTTTAAAGGGCAGTCTAAGTCTACGGGGATAGTGAAAAAAGAGCCAGTTTTACCTTCCAGTTCCCTTGCTTAGAGTTATGGTTCTTGCTACAAAAAAAGCCCAGACTTTGGCCATGGTTCTATGTCTTAACAGCAGTTGGTATGAGTTTTACCCAATTATTATTATATATTTATTGGAATAGTGTCCAGTCTTTGAAATAGGCACTGGCTTGGACATTCCTGAAGGACGGGAGTATTTACCAAGGACTTTACCATGTGAATGTCCCCTCATAGTAGTAGTTTTAACAGGGAATTGCTGGACTGAAGTCAAATTTCCTTCTCTTCCCAGGGGTGGGTGGTGTATGTAAAAATTGACTTGTACATAAATAAATGTATATTTTATTGTCTGTAATGAGCTAATACTTTTATGTATATTGCTTGCTTAGATGAATCATGTGTTCTGTCACTACAGGAGAAAAGTCGACTTCTGACAGAAATTGATGATTTTAGACGTAGGCTAAACAAAGCAGAAAGAGAATTAGTTAATACTAAAGAAGAATGTATTCATTTGACTGCTAATACACAAGCCTTAGAGAGAGAGGTAATGAAGTATTAAAGTAATTATCTATGTGGTTTTGCTGAGAGTTAAAGCATGCAGTGCTCCAGCTAGACCTTGGGATGGGCAGGGCGTTTTTAGGAAATCAGGGCACTTTTTAACACGTGGTGGGAGTACAGTTTATTTATGTGTTATTAATTTCCTTTTATGATAATTCATACATTACCTATGACAGTCTTTATGTAATTAAGATGAAACAGAGTCTAACTCTAAGTTCTAGTCTGTGTACATGCATGTAGACAGTCACAGAAAAATTCCAAAGTGTCTTTTGTGGACAGGTGTTCTCTATGAACAGATTTGAGTGGACCTGGGTCATAAAATATTTACTGTGGTAAGTGCATCCTGGGCATTAGCCAGTACAAATTCCAAAATTCATGCCCTCATGGTTAGCTCAGTTGGTAGCACACTAGTCTACTGATTAAGGAGTTGTGGGTTTGGGCAGCATATTATCAAAGATCTTACGATAATATTGCAACATAATATAGAAGGATTTACCATTAAAATTGATTTTAAGATCGTTGATAATATGAGACTCAGATTCCTAGGTAGGGCATACTTTCATGGAGTTTGTCATTGAATAATATCTATGGCCATTCTCCCTCCTACCACTCGTTAGTAATTTTGTTGGGCAGCTGTCAAAAATTTGGTCAATCCAAGAACATTGAGTAGGTTGACTGACTGCTATGATATGATCGATACTATTTGTTGCTACAGTGTTGAACTCAACCAAAAACAAATGCTTGCATTCAAATGCTTGTTCATTTATTAGAGGATTATTCACTGCTTTTAGTCTAAAAGATGACCTACTTGACTAAATTTGGGAATTGTCAAATTCATAATTTGATTCACAGTGCTCAGATTTTTAGACTCTCTACAGTTCGTCTTTTATAACTTTAAATATATGGTTCCATGAATAAATTTTAGATCCAGTTGCAGTTGTTATTGTTGTTAAAAAGTAGTATGCTAATATTTCATTGTTAATATTTTATGGTACCCTTACTTTGATAGATGAAGTTAAACAATGACAGTACTTCACCATTGTTACTTAGTAATCGCAGCTCTTATTCATTTGATCAGTATAAAGGTTGGTAAATGAACGATGGCTTTATATTACCCATGATTTGACATTTCGTTATTTAATATTTCAGTTACACTTAGCCAAGCTTGCTAGAGATAGTGTTGAGAGAGGTCGTACAGAAGATTTGAAAGTTGTAAGTAAGAGAGCTCAAGCCAGAGAAGAAGAATTAAATGGTTTACTTACTGACATGCAAGAACAACATAGTGAGTATTAAATATTTGGTTGTAGAGAAATATAATAGTAGCCCACCAGCAAGCTTTTTTACCCAATGTCGTAAAATTTATGAAATTAATTTGATTGGTCCTATTCCTTTTGGTCATTGTAAAATTACATTGTTTGGTTAACAGTATCATTTAAATCACAGAGAAATATTTTACAAAATTTTGTTACCAATATATGTAAGACAAATTAAGATTTTTGCATTTTGAAATACATGTGGCATAATCTATCTGTACAATTTTTGTACAATTTAATACCATACATATTCATCATACAATAAAATGGGGATATAATTTCTATGTCATTTAAACTATCTTATTTTTCACAAAAACACTCATAGAAATAATATTATGAAACATTACCAAATACTGGTTGCTGTATACATGTATCAACTTTTTTTAAATGTCAACTTTTACCTTGTTCTTGCAGCTCATACTACATCAGAAATGGACACCATGTTAACTAGGCAAAATAAACTGATAGGAAAACTTAAAACAGAGTGTCGCAAACAAGCTGCTCAGCTAGAATTAGCGTTGAAGAAAAATAGGTATGACGATTATTATGAATGCCTAGGTGATATTTTTGCATAGCTTTTACAATTAAAGCATTACCTTTTAGTTTGATTGAAATAATAACTTTTAGTTATTAGATGTGATAACTATATTCTATAACTATATAAGACTATGGTCTTATTCATTTTTATATGCCCGAAAGAATTATGAGCGTATTATGTTGTACCCCCTGGCGTCCTTCTGTCCATCCGTCCGTCCGTCCGTCTGTTAGCAATTTGGTTTCCGGAGCATAACTTAAGTCCCATTTGGCCCACAATATTCAAACTTCATAGGATGATTGTCTATATCGGGTAGAAGACCCCTATTGATTTTGGGGTCACAAGGTAAAAGGTCAAGGTCACTATTACCTTAAAACTGAAAACAGTTTCCGGAGCATAACTTAAGTTCCATTTGGTCCACAATATTCGAACTTCATACGATGATTGTCCATATCGGGTGGAAAACCCCTATAGATTTTGGGGTCACAAGATCAAAGGTCAAGGTCACTATTACTTTAAAACTGAAAACAGTTTCCGGAGCATTACTTAAGTTCCATTTGGTCCTCAATATTCAAACTTCAAAGGATGATTGTCCATATGGGGTAGAAGACCCCTGTTGATTTTAGGGTCACAAGATCAAAGTCATTACTACCTTAAAAGTGAATATTCTCATGTCTTACAAATGCTTCATCTCAACTAAAAAAAACAACACTTTCGGGCGTATAATGCTCCGCCTAGCGGTGCTCTTGTTTATCTAAGTTTCAGTCAATAATAATGTGTATTTTTGAAAATGATTTCTTGATCATTCCTGGTACATGTATTTAAGAGAAGATATTTTTTCTTTCATGCTTTATTGTGAAATGTGGTGATATTGGATGAAAATGTATGATAAAAATATAATCTTGAATTTTTAATGTCAAAATGACATCACCTTGGAGAAGGAATGATGTCACATTATATTTGTGTAAAATACCTCTAACTAAACACAGAACTAAGCATGAAAAAAAACCCAGACTATGCATCAATTTTTATTTGGGAATAAGATCTTTTTTTATTTCAACTCATGATATCAGAAAAAAATCTTTTCGCTCACCCTTGCACCACTTGTGAAAATATTTTTTCTAAGATCACTCAGTGTGAAGTAAAAATTGATCTGACACCAAAATTTACGAATATCTTCTGTATGTTGCTTTTTTCTTATTAATCTAGAGCCGAGTCAGGGAAACTTAAACGTTATAATGATGAATTGAAGAATAGACTACAAAGAACTACGAATCATTTAAGAGATCTTGAGGATCAAGTAGAACAACATTCTAGAGTACAAGAGAAAATGACTGAACGGTTGAAAATGATGGATGACCATTCACAACATCAAGGTACTCAGGTAAGTAGTTTTGGTTTTGTTGATTTTTAAGGATTTTTATGTAGGAGCAGTTAAGAGGATGTTTTTTTTTGACAATTGGAAAGATCACTTACCAAATTGTCTTATTATTGGTTTCTTATAACACCATAGTTTTTTGAATGGTAAAACAGTTTTATGAGCTCTATGTAATTTATGCACATGAATTAAATATGATTTCTACAGTCTTTTTCGTTGAACAACAAGTATTGTCTTTTTTAATTTGTGCATTTGACTTTGAACAAAAGAAATACCAGATCTAAAATACATTTATTGCATTTATTTATTTCATTTTATTTGTTCAATGAGTCACAATTTATTGACATTTTAATGCTTCGATTGTGAGAGATTTAAAGTTCTCTTTATTTCATTTCGTGTTAGTTAAATGAATTACAATTTATTTACTACTTGATTACAGGTTATGGAATTACTTACAAAACAATCAAGTTTAATGCATGATCGTCAAGTTTTAGCCAGGGAACTAGAATTTTTACGCAGAAGAATTTCAAATAACAATCAAGAGAATATGTCCAAGTTTGTGTCTTCAAGTAGACATCTTGTTGATGAAGTACTAGACAATATTAGACAGGAAGATAATGAAAAGAAGAACTATATCATCTCAAAAAATGATCCACAAAAAGATACTAATTTGTTGTCATCAACTTAAATGACTCATTAAACTAGTTAATATTTGGAACTCCAAGTTATGGGTTTTCCCAGCTGAATAAGGTTTGGTTTTGCCGGATTCATCTGTACAGAACATAGGTATTTTACATATTATTGCTGAAAAGTATGCTACACAGATTAAATCCTATAGTTCTGTGTATACACATTTTCATTAAAATTTTTGTTTTGCATGGGTACATCCTGCACAAAATTTTCAGCTGGAAAAAATCATCAACTTGAGTCAAAACTATTGATTGAAGTAATTTGATGGAAAATCTATCTCTTTGTTGAAGCCAGTTAGAGCCTCTATATGAAGATATATCCATTTACAGCTGACATGAAAATTGTCTGAAAGCTTTGAAGTTATTAAACTGTAGTATGCACGAGAGGCACAATAAACATGTCAAACCATTTCGCTTTCTAAGTTTGACTAAAGCTACAGTCCCATAAACATAAAAATAGCCGTGAGGGCACTGTACGGGCGCCGTGAGATCAAGCTCCGCAAGGACCCGTAAGAACTCTTGCGTACCCGTACGGACTGTAATGTTTTTACCCGGGTCCGTGAGATGAGCCCAGGATACACGTATCAGTCTCAGAGTCAAATTGTGAAGTAAGTCTTGGCCGAGTATGGATTAAACATGCATATCTTCCAGCTACGGCTTCGTACGGGTGTGTTGTTTTGTACCATGTGCGTACCGTCGCCTTGATACGCAAGGCTTCCCACGGCTTACGACTGTCCGCACGTACGGGTCCGTAATAAGCCACGATTTTATGGGACTGAGGCATAAGTGATCATGTCTTATAAAAGGGCCATCCTTTTACATGCATAAATGTGCACTATATACATTTTTGTTAACCATGACTATATATAATTAAAAATCGTTTTAGATTATTATGTAATTTGAAGGAAGATGGTATCTACCACAAGGCGTCATCTTAAAAATACTGTGTTCAAAACTATTGTTTCACTTATTGCCTACCAAACTCTACTTTCGTTTTTGATCTACTTTTCGCTATAAAAAGTGGTAAATAACAAACATAATTATTTGAGCACAAGTTTTACCAGTATATAATAATAAGATCTTTTCACTAGAGGTGTTTGAAATAAAATCTATACCAGATAATATAATTATATTTTTGTAGTACATTGACAGTATACATGTAAGTTTGATATAGGGGCTTTAAACTTAAAGAAAGCTGTGATCTTATTTATATTGACCTATTGACTGACCATAACAAAATGTACCGGGTATGTCTGTTAAAGATGTCCAATTGAAAGACAGTATATTTGTTAATTCCATTTTCTTTAAATTTATCTATTTTCAAGGGAAGGATGTAGTTTGAAAGGGCTTCAACTCATTCATTTAAGCTGCCATTTTCAGTAGGAAATTTTTTTAATCAGAAAGTAGATTACAGAGCTTATACTCTACTGTAAACTGCCATTTTTATAGGATTCAATATTTAATGAATCTGTGATAAAGCCACATTGTGGAAATACTAGTGTACATACAATATTGTCTGTATTCGTAACCTTTGTGTTGGAAAAAGGAAGACTAACTTCAATTGAAATTCCGCCACATGTTTCGACAAAGGTCTTCTTCAGGTGGAGAACAATTAATAAAATTTTATTTCAAAAAATAAATTTTTTTCATAACCTTTGTTACTAGGGCTTGAACGAATGTCCGAACTCTCGAGAGTTCATGAATCTTGACTGAAATTCGAACATAAATGTTCGCCTTTCCAAAGTTCGGGTGGTTCGCGAATATCTTATGCATTTCAAACAACAGTTAATTGAATAAGTTAACTCACAAAAACAACTTGAACTTGCCTAAGTAATCATATCAGTTGATCAAATTTTCATGTCTGAATTATTTTTATATCCTAACGCATGTTAGTGCATACTAACACTGGTTGCTGCGAAAATATTTCCATAAAGGTTATCTTCAAAATAAAGTAAAATTATGAATGCAGGTTTGTTTAAATCAACTCGCATGCTCGCCATGGCGAGTGTTCCTACTGATTGGGCGAGTAAAGATTGCTTAAAACTTGTCTGATCAGGTGAGTAGAATTTTCAAATCCAATAGGATTATTATCTGTTTAATAAGAATAAAAAATATCAAAATATGATGTGCTATCAATGAACGCTTTTATAAGGTATATATCATATTGATTTTAAGTAGTACAGTAGTACTTAATCGTGGATCATATTGAAAATGTGTTTTAGCCAAATATGTTATCCACATTAAATAAAGTTGTTATAATTATTATTGTTGTCTTGACTTATTACATCACAAATTGTAAGAAAACAATATCGGTGATGGCAAGAATAAGATTCCCTTTGTTTAAATTTACCCATAATTGTCAATGACACCCGTCTCTTTATCATTATTTTTTTTAAAAAGTTTAGACTTTTAAGATTTGATTCCTACCATCACCGATATAGTTTATTAAGCGCTCATTGTTTGTTGAACATGTAGACATCAATAAGGGACCTTAGTCAGTTATTTTCCTTGTATACTCTTCACATAGGTTAGTCCAATTAGTTGGATTACTCGGATTTTACCCTTACTTTTCAATGTCAGTTTGCCAAAATTAAACTTTTTTGTAAATCATTTAATTTGTTTGAAATTCAAGCGAAGTATTTTAAGGGTAAAGAACTATCTATATTTCACCACTTCTGTAAATATCTTCATTAACAAGAAAGATATTAGATGAAATATTTTGTTATCATTACATAAGAATTAAATGATAAAATCCGAGGATCACTTACTAATTGGATTGCCTTAGATTTTATCAGGGAAAGATAACTGACTAAAGTCCCTAATAAAAGAACTGGGTCACGCTTGTTTTAAGAATACATTCTAACTGACATTAAAATGTAACTAGACTCCTTAGTTATGAGCTTTGACTGTGCATTATGACATTGTACGCTATCAAACATCAAGTAAGTGTGAAAAAAACAGGACACACATTATAAATTGTTTGCATCAATTTCCATCATCAAACAAAGGGTTAATATTGATTTGATTGCGAACAATATAGACTCCTCGGTGTACATGATAATTTGTGACGTAATAAGTCAAGATAACTTCTTGATATGAAAATGATATACATGTATACCTTACTTAAAGCGACCAATGATAGGACATCGTGGTTTGATGTTTTTTTTTCTTATTAAAACGATCGGATAAGTTTTAAGCAATCTTAAATACACCCCAAACAGGGAATTAGGTGTCATATACGTCTCTTGCCAAACAGGTAGGAACACTCGCCATGGCGAGCGGGCGAGCTGTATTTTACATCCCTGGATCATAATCAAATTTTTGAACACATAACAATTCATTTTTTAGTTTCGAATAAAATTAAAAATGTTCTGTAGGATAGTTTTGATAGATTCAAATATTCATGTTAAGATCGGGGATACATTAGGGAAAATAAGGTAAAGTATACACTAGCAAGTTAAACATACATTAAGTAGCAAAGGTTCGCGAATCGATCTGTGTATTGCTTTGCCATATCGCGAACCAGTTCATCTTGCGACAGGGTTCACAAACCCAAGTCCTATTTGTTACATTCCTGTGTTGTAAATCCAGCATTGGATTGTTTTCATAAGCTGGATCATTAGTATCATTAGAGTATAGTGTGTAAATATTGACCCCGATATCACCTTTCACATTTGCATCTAATAATTATCTACACATATCCCGACGAAAATCAGTACCACACCTATTCTACACTTCGGCAGCGATCGTAAAATTATAGAAGTGTGTTTGTGTGTTAAATTTTAGCTTATAATCCTCACGGACACGGTATAATCGAAAATTAATACTACATTCGTATTCAATGTAATAAATATTCTTGCATAAAGGTCAGGTCGGGGTTAATATTTACGCATTATACAATTATATATATATATAGATGTAGTGTATTACTAGTTCAACATTGTCTGTAGAATCTGTTGAGCTTTTAGTATTTATTGTATTGTTTTATATTATTAATTTAAAAAAATTGAAGCATGCCTAAGCAAGTTTGTTCTTTATTACTCCAATTAACGGATAATAAAACTGTATAAGTACTGTGTCCCTTTTCGCAAAAAAACTTACAATAAAAATCATCGAAAGTTAAGAAACATAAATAATGCAATCATTTTTGTTCAATCAATTCCAAATATTATTGAATTATGAAGAATATTGCATAAATTTTGAGTATCATATCATAGTTACGTTTATTATCCTTCTGACTTAGAACAGCAAAGTTATGAATTTGACTACAATAACTTTTTTCGTAAGAATTTTTGTGAAAAGGTGCACTGATTACTAACAGTCTGTTAACTTCTCAGGTTTTCTGAAGAAGCTCTATGAGGCATTATTTACATGTGGGCAGGTAATCCCTACCTCACTAGGCCTCGGCTATGAATTTATATCTAAATTATCCGAGACCAACTACCTGATAAGCTTATCTAAATCACATACTATGACTGGCAGTAAATATACATGTTATAAAAGGAGCTTACACATTTTGATAATCTTAATGGGTTTTGTTCAACTTTGTAGTACAATACGATGTTACATGCTGTTGTGTTACATACCCCAAAGAAGTTAATTGAAGGGCTTGGTAGCAGCTACCATAAGCTACCATCGGCTTACTGATTTCAAAGTATAATGTGACTTTAAAATTGTGGCAGATATAACTATAGTAGAGGAGGACAATATAGCAAGTAGAACAAGCAACTTTATTTTTCAATAAACATTGTTTCCTTTGCATTAATAATTTCTTTCTTAAAGATACTAGCTGGTCAGTTATTGCCATTAGGCCAGTTTCTGCCATCTCTTATCATGAAAACATGTTATCCACTTTAATTCATGCACAATCATTTGCTCACCTGAATATCAATTACTCGTCAATATAAAAAAAAAACACAAATCAACAGTTTTTTACATTCAGGTCTATATTATGTAGGTAAACATAATAACAATTTGCAATGGTACATAAATGTGTAACAATTTTTTCTTCAAAATGTACAGAGATAAATAAATTTAGAACACTGTTAACTATTTGGTAAGTTTATTCTGAATGAAGCAGCTAGTATTCCCTATCGAATGACTGGATGTCCCAATATTTTCCACTTGTCTATGATAAACTGGTATCATTCTATCTGTTCAGAGTCATTTTTCCTTAATGTAAGAATTCAAATGAACAAAAGCGGAAGAAAGTTATCATCTGCGTGTAATAATCATAACCTAATAAGATAATATGACAACTCAAAGTTGAAAACAATGGGAATGTCTGTCATGATACAGGTGAATATCATCTAAATTAGAACACCTATTTTGTAAATAAATATGACAAATCTCCACTTGTCTAATTGTGCAAGTACATTTGAACATCCCTGCCCAGCAGTCTTTGTGAAAAACCCAACAAAAGATCGCCTTTGTTGCAAGTAATGTCAGTCACTATTATCAGATGACTGAGAGAAATTCGCAGCTTTGGCCAAAAAAAAACCCACTGGGCATTCCTGATAGTAGTCACACGATTGACAAGTATTGGACAAAGTTCAGATTCCATGTGTGCAGTACAATGTTTGCAATGTTTTAAACACTAACATGTCTGTTGCCATATTCCTAAACCTTCATAAAGGATAAACAAGCTCCTGTCTAAAAACGCAAGAATGTTGCATTTTACACATGTTTTAGAGCAGTACACATAGAACAATTATGGGCAAGAAAGTATGACATTAAACTTGCAATAATATTTCAGTTAATCAAGCACTAAAAAATCCTAAATGATAGTAAATATTATCAAGTCTACTATTACAGTGTAGTATAAACTTGAATCATGTAGTATTAAGGAGATTGTCACTACAAAATAAATTTAACTAATTCAAGTCTATAAATTCTTCAGCTGTTATCCTTGGGCTCTTCTTTCTTAGATCTCGGAGCAAACCATTCAACATACATGAAAGTCAACCATGCTGAAATGTAAAAGAGAAAGAAGTAAAGTGAAATAAAAACATAATGACTATTATCTCACATATGTCTTTTCTTATGTTGAGTTACGACCGTTTTGCGCTTAACCCGCGATATGTCACACTTCTGAAATCATACAGTATCTTTCAATGAAATTTAACTATTATCTTGGTCATTTGAATATCTCTAACTAAGAAAATGTCAACTCATTACAAAAGGGTAAGCTTGTGCTGGTAAAAGAAAATTTGCCCAGGAAATCTGGTCAGGTATAAGTGGTTCACAATAACAAGAGCAGTCCACGGACAGCGCGCTCAACTATTCCAGGTATTCGTGTAAACGACAGCAACAACCAAACAAAACTCATGCTGGAGTTATGCAACTTAGTATTTGACCTTCATTCCTAACACCCTTGACATGTGTGTTTCAAGTTTCGAGTAAATCCCTTCAGTAGGTTCAAAAATAAAATGTTGCACCAAAAATTTTAACCAAAAGAATTACAAGTATAAGAGGGCCATAATCCAGTCAAAATTCTTGCTAGAGTTATGCAACTTGGTATTTGATGTCAATTAGTACCCCCGTAGACATGTGTGGAGTTTCAAGTGAATCCCTTCAGTAGTTGCAAAGATAAAATGTTGCACCTAAAAACTTAACCAAGAAATTTCTAAGTATAAAAGGGCCATAATTCAGTCCAAATTCATGCAAGAGTTATATAACTTGGTATTTGACCTCCAATGGTAACCCTGTAGACATGTGTGAAGTTTCAAGTGAATCCCTTCAGAAGTTGCAAAGAAAATTTGTTGCACCTAAAAACTTGACCAAGAAATTTTTAAGTATACAAGGGCCATAATTCCATCCAAATTCATCCTAGAGTTACGTAACTTGGTATTTGAAATGCAATGGTAGCCCTGTAAACACAAATAAAGTTTTAAGTGAATCCCTCCAGTACTTGCAAAGATATAAAGATAAAAAAATGTTGCACCTAAAAACTTAACCAAGAAGTGTTACGCCAACGCACAGCTGAGTAGGATAGCCCCACTATTCTCCGAATAGTCAAACTAAAAAGTAAATCAATTTTGATAAACGGAACAAAAAATCGAAATAAGCAAGATCTTCCGTTTATTACTGTTGATTTCATGTCAGTGTTAGTAGCTTGTGGTTCAGAATTCTTGTATACTGTGTTCAATTATGCATCATCTGTAAGGATTGAACAATAACAAACTCTTAACATATTCTTTTATGCGAGTGCTTACTCACTTTTAGAATCCATTCTTTCTATCACCAAATATAATTAGTATTACTAACTGACTTAAGATTACAAGTCTATAAGTATAAATCTTTTATTGGAACAGGAATGACTTACCACCAATTAAAAATACATGAACAACTTTTAATGGTCTGGTAGCTGTTCTTGATTTTTTTGGCAAACCATGAGCCAATTTTTGTTTAGCCTCTTTTGATCCACTCACAACTGAGTAATGACCAAACAGCACACAGGAAGTAAACATAACTGTAGCAGTTACTTTACAACCAAAACAATTATCCCTTTCTTCAGATGATTTAGCAGTTGATGACAAGAACAAGAAGAGTGATTCACTTAATGAAGTACTGTCAGATTTAGAGTCACTTTTTGATTGCTGAATCGTCACATCTTTAGTAGGCTCTGCAATAATTTGAACAGGTTTACTATTTTTGTCACCCGTTACTTCAATTACAGTAATTTGTTTATCATTTTGTTCTGTTCCTTGTTGTAAACTTTTTTGTCGAGCCTCACGGCCACCACCAAATATGTCCATCAATTTGTGAATCATAGTTATTACTTAGATCTTGGTAACTCTTCACTGAAACAATGGGAAAACACAAAAGAATGAAAATAACTTGCAATATATGGTCACATGGTGACAGTGAAGAAGGAATGAGCATTTATACAGGGTATACTATATACCGGTGATGTTATTTTTAGACCGTATTTTCACTAACCAATCAAAGAACTACAAGCATGCTATATTTACTGATTTATAAGTCCATGTCTTCTTAACAGATTACAATTTTCAGTTTACGAAAATCCTGACAGAATAAGTTAAATTAAAACCATTCTTGTATCAGTAGTGTAATTTGTCATCTTTGTTCCAATATATGTATTACCGGTGACGAGTTCAAAATTCTCCCAAGGTCAGCAAAGTAAATGTGCGCAGTTATACTTCCAACCCATTTTAATCAATCGATAAAGGAAAATTTCTTGTCATTATTTATTTTTTGAAAAAGAACAACAACTGAAAATAGCATGTAACATTTCTCTATTTTCTGCTGGATTTATATCAAAAATGGCACAGCTTAAATAATCATATTCATTTTCGCGTAAAAAATGACATTTTCAAACAACTTTCACTCCAGACAAATGGCGGAAACCAACGTTAAGAAATTGCATAAGACAAAGAAATCTGTTTGCCGCGCATGCGTCTATAATCAGGATATCTTTGTTATCACCGGTGTTTCAGGTTCACCGGTAATTGCCGTATTCAGTATAAGTCATGCAAGTAAACCACATATAATATTATGATACTATCATTATGCACTACTCAGTCTAAGACTAAGGCTAATATTCTGAATCAGATATTAAAGCAAAATGGGAGAATAAAAACCATACGCCCTGACTGGGAATGGAACCAAATTCTCCTGGGGGGTAGGCGAGACACTCAACCATGTCACTCAGAGTTAACCAAACAGTAAGGCGAGTGATGACATCCCCACAATATTATGGTTTTATTTCTCAATTCTGTCATAAAACATGTAATATCCAAATAAAATATGACAATTTCCTAAATACACTTTCCAATACCCTTAATTACACAAGCTAGCGAGTGGAACCAGGCACTTAAATAAAAAAGAACACAAATTAAAATGTATCCGAAATGTTGTGTCCGAAATGGCATCAAATATTACATCAGTTATCATTGGCGACATCACCTCAATGTCAACATGCAAAAACGAGTTTATTGTATTTGAATAAATAATGCATTCACTTACGAGTTAGTAAAATCTCTTCAGATACTGATTTTGTCGCAAATTATTAAAATCTAATTCTTGCTGTTGTTCTAATTCTAATACGCTATCGAAGTAGCTGATAGTCTCTATGTGCATCGTTGTCGTCACAATTTGTACTTAATCACTATGTACTTTTAAACACTTGCTACTACGGGATTAACGACATTGACAAAAATCTTGTTTACAAAATGTAGAAAAAACAATTTTATCATGAAATTTTAGAGAAATACAAAAATAAACTTATACATAAATAATCATTATATAGTACACATACAAAATCAAAGCGCTGTAAGCATATTAAAATCTATTGGTATGTTTTATGTATGACTGCAGGGCTAGAATAAAGCTTTGCTTTGCTTCATCACAGGCATCTTCAACTTCTCCCACCAAGTGAGACATAGATATAAATGGACAGTCAAGTTGGTATTTAGATATAATATCCTCCACCGCTCTCACTAGAATTGATCTTTCTGTCTCATATTTGATACAGTCAAAGAGGTAGTGATTAACAGTTTCTGGTAAGCCTGGTAAGTTACATGAACTGCAATTTGGGTCTGTAGCGGTATCTAGTTTTGACCAGTGACTGTTCAACTTTGTGTGACCTGTAATAAGCTGATTGATGGTGCTAAAGGTCTTCCTGTCTTTTTGGCCAAAACATTTCCTTGAACCTGCAATGTGGTAAATTTCTTGAATGTGTTCATTCTTTTCTTTGACAGTATATCTAAAATTCCATTTCTTAATAAGAGTCTCTTGAATCAAATTCATTGCATTTTTACTGTCTATTTTTCCAAGTATTTCTTCATTGTCATTGTTTGTTTCTGTTGTTACTTCTGCTGCTGCTGCTTTATAAATATAGCTTCATTATCAGCTAGTTCATTACCTGAAATATTCTTATGACCAGGAACCCAATGTGCTAAAATAATATTTCCTCTTTCTTCCAAAGACTTTATTAGTTGTTTTATGTTCAAAATGTTTTCAATTCTGTGCCTAGGAATGCTTCCTCCAAATACTGAAGTGATAGCACTTTGACTATCAGTGAACACTTGAATTGTTCTGTTAACTAGGGATGTAATATCTTTTAAGAATTCAAATGTTATTTCCAAGCCAACAAGTTCACCGGCATAGTTGTTTCTGAGCTGGCTAACTTTTCTTCTTAGTAAAGTTGAGCTTGATCCATAACCTCCAAGTATACGGCAGTGCCAGCACCAGCACCAGTTGGTCCAGGGTTACCCAAAGCAGATAATCAGTAAAGGCAAGTACTTCATTTCTATCACAGTGCAGTAACAGAGAAGAAATATTTTCAGCCTGAACATCTTTGTCTTCCTCCAGTTCTTTGTAGTTTACCTTGCTGTGAATTTTTGTCAGACCCATCGATGATTTAAGGTACTGAAAACCAGACTCAATGTTTTCAAATTTTATTTTTCCTCTAGTTTGATTAAAGATGTTCATGAGAATTTCAAAATGTGTTGGTTTTCCATGATATTGGTTATCTTTGTGTTGGACCCAGTTATTAAAATCTTCTTTCAGTGGATCATCATCAGTGTTCTCTGCTATTTTAATAATTGATTGGACTTGTCTAAGCTTTGTATGCAGAATTTTCTACAAGGAGGGTGATGTATAAAAACCAACCTAACCGTACCAGTGCTAATCCATCCCGATGGATGTAAGATCATGGGACCTACATGTATAATATTATATCCAAGCATTGATTTTTTTCTGTATTATCTTTTTTGTTGTAAATATCAATCAAATAATAGAAAAAAATCATGGTCTATTATGTTCAACACATAAAAATAAAAGGAGAATATTTTAAGCAATGTATACTCATGAACCTTACGTACACAGGGTCCTTGGTATACTGTAAGATACGTAAGATAATGGGCGTGCTCGATTGGGCTGTCAGAACTGTGCCAGAATCAAATTCCGACTTTTCCACAGAATCTGCCAAACGAGTGAAATTGGATGTCGGAACTGAATCAAAATGCAAAATCCGTAGGAAATATACTCGGTTCTTACTTTTTATTTATAGAAAATAGTTAAATTGTTATCGTAAACAATCGTTCAAAAGTTTAATTTTAACAACATTCGCTTTCAAACACCAAAACACATGTTTGCAGTGATGCCGCCGCCATTTTGGGTATGAATAAACCGCGACCGATTCCGTTCACACCACCTATTTCGATGGAATGGGTAGAACGCTGCCAGAACACAGTTCTGACGCACTCGATTTGAGTTCTCCCAGTCTGAATTTGCAATCGAGCACGCCCAATGATTAAGAGTTTTCTTTCCCGATTCTTTAAGAATCAGTCATCATTAGAATTTAGAATATTGGTATGATAAACTTCATGTGATTTGCACTGACTGCTTGAATAATCACCCATAGGTTTCTTATAATAGATAACTATATATCAATGCTGATAAAATATGCCGAGTGTTATAAGCATTGCAATGGTCGTATGGGCCTATTTATTTGACACTTCATCCAAAGTTTCTGAAGCCGACTAGAAAAATACTGCAATCAATAAGTTACTTTTTATTTCATGAATTTAATGACATATTTCATGACAATAACAAAATGTTACCAAACAGATGACAATTTCTCCAAAGGTTCCTTTCAACAACTCCGTTAGGTTTCTTTTTGGTAAAAGTACTTGTTGGCTACAGTATTCAGAATCAATACCCTAAAGATATACATCCATATTGCCACAATATTATTTGAAAAAACACCTAAAGTCAATAACTGGTTTATAGATATTTTTATTTTCTGTACATGTTTTTGTATACAAAAATTATATTTCTGTCATGATTCTGAGACACACAAATGAACAATAAAGATGAGTTTTGATAAAATGGAGATGAATACGAACAATATAAATCTCATTTTCTACAAACTTACAAAAACATGATCATGAATAACAATTATGATGTGATTAATAAACAAGTATATTACAAGTTTAACAACTTTTAAACAGATCAAATTTATACAACACCAATAATTTTGAGGGGGGGGGGGGTTAATGCAGTAGCTACAGATTGTAAAGGTCAAATAAGGGCGGCCAATGCTTGTTCAAAACAGTAATACATTGATGAAAACATAGTGAAATCAAATTTTTTTAATGAATAAAGTTTTAGTAATCATGAGAAAACTACACTTTTCAAGCCCATAAGAACAGGTATGGGGGCTAATTTTTTAAGGAAATGTGATTTAGACCACATCAAATTTAGAAAATTATTTCCCAACTGACAAATCTGCCCTCCAAAACAAAAATTAGCTCAGCATCTGTAAATGCTTTCTACGGTCCTGCCAAAAAACAATTTTTCGATTTGGTCAGCAAATGTATGCTAATATTTCTGAAAAAAATAATTTTCTCATGATCCAAATTGAACTGGTTATACATGTACAGCTATTATATAGCTCCTTCTATAATTATAAGTCTAGCTTCAATAATGACTCTTCCATAGTACCTGTCACATTGTCATTATAGTCAACTAACTTGACCAGCAAGTATCACATCTGTCCATCAGCCACGGTAAACTGTAAGACATTTCAAGTATTACACATTTTCATATACAACAACTCCTATCCTTTATCCAGTTCATCATATTTCAAATAGAATCAACAATGTTTGCTATCTCACAGATATCAAGAATATTTCAAACAGTAGTAAAAGCTATAACCAATCACTGTTCATTTCACCATCTAGGCCTTGAATGACTCCTGGTTTGTTTTAGTCATCACACAAATTGAGATCCAAGCACTTTCAAACATTAGAATATAGATTTTATTTTTAAATCTATACTTAAAATCTGCCAACTCATTCTCTTATAATAATCAGAATATGTTCAAGTCAGTCAGTTAGTTTTCAAGCACATTGTAATAACAAACCGTCCTGTAGAGATCAGTGGTGTTTAAAAACAGTAGAACATTAATATCATGTACATATTTTCAATCACTGTCACTATCACTATCTTGATCCATTGCTGTATCTACATCTTTCTCAGTGTCATCAGGTAACTCTTGAGCTTGTTTCCATTTCTTAGCCATTGCTAATAGTTTGAGATTAGGTTGTGCTGTAGTCTCATCTGGGAAGATGTAATCATAATATTCCTCCCAACCAGCATCAGACTGAAATAGAGAGGTCAATATGTAAGTTTGTACTTTTCCTTTTAAATAAATATAAACAAGTAAATCTGTGAGCTAATGCTCACTAGTGATACCCCCGCAGTGAGAAATATGACTATCATAATGTAACTTTCATTTAACCAAATCTAAAAATATGCGACAAACAGGAAGTAGATGAGCAAGGAGCATGAAATCGCTTTACACCACATGGGACTATGGGATGAAGCAATATGCAAAGTATTAGGCTGCTGCATGTTATAGTTGCTGAGAAAACTGCGACGGAAATTTTGTAACGGACGGACGGACGCACGAACACACGCACGCACGAACAAGGGTAAAACAGTATACCCCCCCTTCTTCGAAGCGGGGGTATAATTAATCATCAATGTCTTCAAACTAGAACAGAGAAACTGTGACGTAATTTGAAGCATTAATATTTTTTTATAAACAAAATGTCCTAAGTGTAAAAATAATGTAATCTGTATATAGTAAAAATTCGCTGACTCGAACTCGGGGGGACGTGGAAAAAAATTTGAGTGAGCCAGGTGTTCGACCTGGCCAACATTCGTCCAAGTTCAACGTTATTACTTCCCTTTGTTTTGTAATTGCTTTTATTTGTTATCTCCCTTGGTTTAATATATAACCCGAACACACGGTTCGTTCAAGTTTCATGTGAACATAGTCAGTACAAACTGCAAATTAATTTGCTTATAACTTATTTGTTGTTCGTTAATTTCGTAACTATAAAGGCACAAACTTTTTGTTTGCAATTTTATCAATTAAAACAAACAGAATTAACCTGAGCTTGAACTACCTCATTATAATAATTACACACTTCACTTACATAAAATCGTGAGTTTCCGTATGTGTGTATATGGTTATACACGTGCTAATAACAACCGATGTATTTTATTTATTAGTGGCATGTTATTGTAGGTATCCGGACATTTGCCCCCCCCGACATTTTCCCCCCTCGGACATATAATACGAAAGCAAAACAAATTGTTTTGCTTTCGTATTATATCAAAAGCATTACTTCGAGTGGAAAACCTGCTCTCAATCAAAAGGGGGCAAATGTCCGCCCTCCAAAAAACTAAGGGGGGCCGAACCGTGTGTTCGGGTTATATATTAAACCAAGGGAGATAACAAATAAAAACAATTACAAAACATACCAGAGGGCAAATGTCCGCCCTTCAAAAAACTGAGGGGGGCAAATGTCCGCCCTGTTGAAAAAAGGGGCAAATTTCCGGGGGCAAATGTCCGGGGGGCAAATGTCCTAGAATCGTTATTGTATTTTTAATTTTGGACACGTTAGTTATTGAGTAAAAAAGTAAGTCAGCAATAATATGGCCCAGTTTCAAAGTATTTAATCTTATGAAAACAACATTAATTGTTAAGTATGTGTATTTTGCCGAAAGCTTCCGATATAGCGCGATTGTCAAACGAAGACAAAAATAGGCTGTAAATACTTAGTTTAATATATTCTTGCATAAAGATCAAGCTCAGGTTAATTCTGTTGGACTATACAAGCTGTATACACGCTTATTCAATTGTTTTATTGAAGCCTTAGTTACTTGTTTTATTCTTGATTTTTAATCATACCATGACACTTTATAACATGTGTCTGTCAACAATGTGCAATCAACAAACAATTCTATTGTTAAGCATTTTTTTGTGTTATAATGTTATCACAAAACAAAAGGTTTTGGACATTAACATCAATTAACAAATCTATTGCTAAGCAATTGTCATGCCGTGGTATTATCACGCGTCACAAACAATGACTACGGTGAAGACTTTACCGCCGAAGTGTGAAAATCTATTGTTCGAAAGAGACAATAGTATTGTAGTGTATTTGTAAACAATGGGACCGTGATATTGGTTGGAGAGTTCAACTCAGTCCTGTTCGACTCAAAAGAGGTTGACTTATATAGATAAAGAAGGAAAATTGACCAGTGCCAGACAATGTGTTCAACTCAGACAATTAATTCAACCTGGTGGTGTTCGAGAGAAGAACTTTAACTGTATTTAAAAAAAATGCAGAGCAAGCTATTTGCAACCACATACAGAACCTTGTAAATACATGTAGTATCATTTCAAAATAAAGAGTAAAGAACAATTGAAAGTTCTCTTGAAATTGTTGTCAAAATTTATGGATAAAAGTTTTTTTCAAAATCCAAAATTTTAGGATTTCAGCAGCTTTTACATAGGAAATGTACCCCTTTTTAGGTTCAATATATCCTTAAGTTCAGGACCAGTTCCATAAACTTTTGACCATGATAATTCACATAACCTCTCGGTAAAAAGTCACACATCTCCCCCACTGGACCAAACAAGTGTGCTGTCTATTAGCAAATAATAAAGTGAACAATACATACCCCATCATCAGTCTGTATCTTCCTTCGTTTCTTAACTTTCTGTGGCAATAATTTCTCAACTTTCTTCTGGGATTCTTCATCCCCACATTCAGCCTGCAACAAGACATAGGAAGTATGTAAAAAGTAAGACATATTTCCAAAAATAAATCAAGTAAACTCTTAAAAATGATAGAAGTTCTACATAAATGTGTTAAGCTAAATTTCAGCATATGAGACTCAATCATGAGTACTACAATACAGGGCTGCAATGATTCAGAGTCAATTTGATAAAGCAAATGAATTTTAATACTGATTTTTTATTACTATTTTATTGTTGTTACTAAGGGCACGTTCCGTAAGGAAATCGTTAGCTAGCGATTCGTCCCCTGGTACCCTAGGTTTGGTGTCACTTGGTAAATACTTTTGGTGCAAGAAAGGTACCAGAGGACGAATCGCTAGCTAGCGATTTCCTTGCGAAACGTGCCCTAAAAGTCTCAAATCCTTATAACTTTTATGCACAAATTATAAGGCCAGTTCAAAACAAAAATCCCTGGTTCCAAATTGTAATCAAATTGGCGCCCTCACTATCAATTTTTGATTCATCATATTGAATCGTTGAGCCCTACCACAATACTATACTATCTTTTAAAGTAGAATGGCTCAAAAACTATTGTTTGGAAAATCAAGCTATAGATAACAAGCCAACAAACCTCAAAAGCTTGCCATGATTCTAGAACCATCAATCTTTCTTCTTTTTCATCAGATTGTTTTAATGCATTTGAAGCTTCTCTAAATATTTCTCTTGTTTTCTGTACAGAATCTTCTTCACCTGTAGATTTCTCAAATTGAGCAAAACTAATCCACACCTGAAATTGGAATGAAGTCTTCTATAAGAAGTTTGAAGTCATCAATTTCAGCAAATATCCAGTCAATAGTATGGAAGTTAGACTTTGGTTTGTGGAAATATGAGAACTGAGTTTAAATGATACAGCACTTCAGCAATGATAAATTAAAATACTTCCACACCCATGATCTAGTTTATACATGTATCTATATACATATGTTGGAAACGTCTTTATCTTGATAGAGAAATACATTCAGATTTTGAAAATAAACCCAAGTACCACATAACTATATAAAGTATTCAAATTAACAGCAGATTTTCAAAGGAATGATTAAAACTGTTATGATAATTAATCTCCTCTCTTTGGCAGCTCTAAATGAACAAATCAGTTGATATTTCATTAAAGGTAATACATGTACATATCATAATTATTTAACAGACAGGCATACTATAAACTACATCGTCCCAAGGTTAAAAATTTCCTTATATACAAGACTGAAAATCTCTTTTCATGAACAAAAACATTAACAAACAAGTAAATCTGTGAGCTAATGCTCACTAGTGATACCCCCGCTGTGAGAAATATGACTACAAACAGGAAGTAGATGAGCAAGGAGCATGAAATCGCTTTACACCACATGGGACTATGGGATGAAGCAATATGCAAAGTATTAGGCTGCTGCTATGTTATAGTTGCTGAGAAAACTGTGACGGAAATTTTGTAACGGACGGACGGACAGACGGACAAGGGTAAAACAGTATACCCCCCTCTTCTTCGAAGCGGGGGTATAAAAATGCAATCCAAATCAGATATCAGCTAGAGAACTTAAATTAGCTGACCTATAAAGAAGACTTATAAATACCTTCACATGTTTAGTTCTCTGTAAAAGCCGTCTATATAAGTTTCTTGTGTTGTTAAATTCTTCTTGTTCAATCTCAAAATCAATATAAGCTTTCCATAATACTTCAGGCATATCAAGTTTGGTCTGTGCTATAGCTAATTCATATACACCCCTTGCTCTCTCTATGTCACCAAGAATTGTTTCTAGTTCAGCATACTGAAAGACATTAAACATATGAAAACTATGGAATCTTTTGTGTAAGCATATACAAAATTAGCAGAAATTTCTGCGTATTTCAAATTCTATGTTTTTTTGGTTTTTTTTATAAATAAGGCATGTTTTTACGTTTGCTGACAAAATTTTGACAGTACTGACTACCATTTGATATTAAAATTTTGCTTTAATATATCAATTAAATAAATGTGAATTAACAAATTGAGTCAGTAGTTTTCTCAAAATAAATGAAATACTCCAATAGAAAAATGGGAAGATATTTTGGCAAGTATAAATTCTGCAACTAGACTGAGGACTGCAAATACAGAAAAAAGAGAAAAATCAACATAATAAACAAATTTTCATAACAGACATTTCAAAGTTTATATTTATCACTTTACTTTACATCTTAGGATCATACCTTTATCCATGTTGTACAATTTTCATATCCAAATTCAAGGAATTTTTCATATAGAACCCGACATCTTTCAAATTCTCGAAGCTGTAATTCCATATCAATATAACCTCTAAATAACTTATTCTTCGGACATTTTCCAATCGCAACACCCTATAAACATACAGACATAAAATATTTGAAAAATCTGCAGAGGAAAGAACAACCAAAAGATTAAAAACAGATTTCCAAGTTAGAACAATCAGAGAATTTACATTTTTTCTTTATAATCGAATGTTAAAGTAATACTAGTGTCTTAAAAGAGTGTTTACACTATTTTCATTAGACTGGTAATTATTCGATATCCACATGTTGGTTTCAATGACATTTAAAACCCACATTCCCATTGATTTGAACAATAAAATAAAAATACTTATTGTTTAGTACTTGGGGCCAGGAACTGGACTCAACAGCAATTGATATAAATAGTCAGAACTTGTTTTACAGTAAACCAAAATAATTTTTTGTAAATGAATAACTCTTAAGTTAGACATACAGTACAAAAAGTTCTTTCAAAATCATGGAAGAGTATTGGTAATACATTACATGGTAAGTTCAGATGGTCAAATACTATCATCACATTAAGTAGTGAAAACATTAACAACAATCTTGATGATCATTTCATTGTATAAGTAGCAACAAATAATAATTTTGTACACACCATCAATCATCACCTTAAATCACTGACTGTGTTAACCAAGGATCCCAAAGAAATCCATAATCAGTTACTCAATGATTCCTCACTAACACAAGGGGTTTCTCCAATATTAGGAAACAAATTTGCAGTCCAAATCTGTCATAAACTCGAGTTCATATACAAATTGGGCAGTTTTTAAAGGATCTGGTTGAATCTTCAGCGAAGAATCACTGGGGTTTCTCTCAAGTTTTTCATACTTGGATTCCAGGACTCAGTTAAGTGTCACACCCTGCCTTAAATTTTTTCAAGTACTTGCTGGTTTATCATGTTATAACAAGAGCTCCGCTGGGCGGGGCATTATATGCCCGCGTGCAGTCCATGCAGTGTTCTATCTCATATGAAGTCCCTGTGACCTTAACCTATGACCCTGTGACCTCAGAATAGTTCACATATTTAACTGGAGGGCTATCAAAAGCAAAGATTTTGAGTACCTAGGTACAGAAGGTTTTTCCATATGATGTCCCTGTGACCTTGACCTTTGACCCTGGGGCCCCAAAACCAATAGGGCACATCCTACTCTCACATAAAATTTGGTGAACCTAGGTACAGTGGTTGTTCAGTTATTGTCTGGACAAGTTTTTCCATATGGTGCCCCTGTGACCTTGACCTTTGACCCAGGGGCCCCAAAGTCAATAGGGCTCTTCCTTGACATATGGGCTACACTCACATCAAATTTGGTTAATCTAGGTACAGTGGTTGGCGAGTTATTATCCAAACAAGGTTTTTCCATATGATGCCCCTGCGACCTAGACCTTTGACCTCAAAACCAAAAGGGCGCATCCTTTTCACATAAGCTACTCTCACATAAAATTTGGTGAACCTAGGTACAGTGGTTGTTCAGTTATTGTCGGGACAAGGTTTTTCTATATGATGCCCCTGTGACCTTGACCTTTGACCCAGGGGCCCCTAAATCAATAGGGTTCTTCCTTGACATATGGGCTATTCTCACATAAAATATGGTGAACCTAGGTACAGTCGTTGTTGAGTTATCGTCCGAACAAGGTTTTCATATTCTAAGTCCCAGTGACCTTGACCTTTGACCCAGTGACCTAAAAATGAATAGGGGTCATCTACTGACCAATCTTCCTACCAAGTATCATGACTGCCACTCCAAAACTTTTCATGATATTGAGGGGACATGATTAAGCTAACGGACGGACGGACAAACGGACGGACAAACGGACGGACGAACAGACGGATGGCATACCATAATACACCCTGTTTTTTTCAAAAGGGGCGTATAAAAAGGCAAGTTATAAACTAGTCTGACTGTACAAAATAAATAGTTTTCACAAGCCTAGATCAGGTTTGCTAGTCCTAATCTTTGGGTCAGTGGGTTAAGATAATGACTTTACCAGTTCATATAAAAATTATCAATAGCAGTTTAACTAACCATAACTTTTCTAGCATTCTGTAAATTCTTTTGTCGTAGTTCAAATTGAGCAAAAAGTAACCATATTTTAGCAAAAGTAAATTTTTTATGAGGTATAATATCTAAGCAAGCTTTGTAAACTTGTCTGGTCCTCTCCTCATCTTCTGCCTCCAGCTCTTCAAATAATGCATAGTTTATCCATAAATATATATATCTTCTCCAAAATCTCTTGTCCTACAACATGAAAATACATGTATATAATAAACCAAAGTAGAGTAGATTACATGTATACCTCATCGGCTCTTACTTGCCTGATACACAGTGCCATTCATAATTACCTTTACACTTTTGTAAATGTGTGATTTACAAAACTTGAGACATTAGTTTTGGATAGCACTGTTTATCATAAATGAAAAAGTTACATGTAGATAGCTCACTGACTTTTACTTCAGTAGAATTGAGTACAAATACAATATTGTCACAAGAACAGTCTTCAAATTTAGCTAGTATACCATGGACACAGTCCATGGAAATAATAATCCATCAAGTGACTTTTAGAATGTAAGGGGTCCAACAGACTACCAACTTTTTATAGCCTCCATTTTCCATATTCAATATTCAATCATTTTGTGTTGTTACATTGTTAATTTAATTTTAGGATATATTATGCTAAATCATCTAAATTGACAGAAATTTACTAAGAATAAATGTATTTTGGTCATGCAAAACTTTCATTTGGTCCAGTAAAAGCATTCATTTTGCTGTACCAAATGTCAACTGCTGATGGCAATGTTGTGGACACTGCATAAGAGGGTAAGTTAAGACACTTTCAAGCTAGCACATAAAACTTTCTCAAGAACTAGCCCTATGTATAATGTTATATGGTAACAGTAAAAACAAGTAAATCTGTGAGCTAATGCTCACTAGTGATACCCCCGCAAAAATCTAAAAATATGCGACAAACAGGAAGTAGATGAGCAAAGAGCATGAAATCGCTTTACACCACATGGGACTATGGGATGAAGCAATATGCAAAATATTAGGCTGCTGCATGTTATAGTTGCTGAGAAAACTGCGACGGAAATTTTGTAACGGACGCACGCACGGACAAGGGTAAAACAGTATACCCCCCTCTTCTTCGAAGCGGGGGTATAAATAGCAAATTGACATTTATATAGAGCATTAGGTAATAATAAAAAATATCAACTAGCCCAACCATTAGAAATAAGTTATTTAAAAGGCATAAGCTTATAAATAGTAGACATCAAAGTTACCTGGGATGGAGGAATATTGGCTATAGCTCTCTCATAAGTATCTCTGATTTGTTCAACATCGGAATCAGCTTCTATTAATCTTAGATAATCAAACCAGGCATCATAGTTTAATGGATTAGCTTTTACTTCCTATATATGAATAAAACAAACAAATCAATAAATACTTTAAAATAATATAATTAATTATACATTACTTCAAACATTACATTGTTGCAATTCAGACATATAAACAGAGGAATTTATCATACACAGCCTACCACCACTAGGAGAATTAAGCCATTGAGGCGAAAATATTTGACCAAGCTAGGTGAACATAACTTGCATAACAATACCCGTCTTGGACAGACATATAAATAGTAAACAAAATCCACATACCTCTTCATATTGAAATCTTCTTTTGCTGACTATCACATCTTCAATGGCACCACGAGAACCAAACTTCTTTTCATGTATAGTATAGTTCTTATAAATTTCCTGGCATTTTTCTTTAGGTAAATGATCTAAAGCATATTTGTAGATAACTCTAGCTCTTTCATGCTGAAATATAGAACATAAAATACTTGCTGACATAACGTACAGGGGCAATAACTCCAAAATCAGGAAAGGCAGAGTTACAGTTCTTATGCACTGCAATTTTTACTTGATGAGATCTATCTACATACAAAGTTTTTAGTAGATACCTCTTGTAGCTTCAGAGTTATGCCCCGGACAAAGTTTAAAGTGTAAAAATAAAAAAAGGCAGTAACTTCGAAATCAGGAAATACAGCTCGATACAGTTAATATGCACTGTAATTTTACTTGATGAGATCTATTTACCAACGAAGTTTCATGTTGATAACTCTTGTAGTTTTAGAGTTATGTCCCTGACAAGAAATGGAGTGCTGATGCCGCCACTGACACTGTGAGTAACACCTATAATTTTGTCTCCAGACTATGTCACGCAATACAAAAATAAAGTAAACTAAAACCTGCCTTTGTAATTGTGCCGTAAATGTCATTGACTTCAAATCACTTTAAACTCTCAATGATAGATTTGTAGATTATTGACAATAGCTCTTTCTTTGAGAAGTTGGCATTTATATTCTAGCACAATATTCACAACAAAACAGTCATCATAAAAACATTAAAAAAATAATAAATAATAAAAAAAATATTTTTTTATAATGTTGAACTAGTAAACATTGGATCTTGCTAGTTTAGTATTGGTTCACACCCATTCAAACCTAATTTTGAAAAATGTTTAATCATATAAAACAAGTAAATCTGTGAGCTAATGCTCACTAGTGATACCCCCGCCAAAATCTAAAAATATGCGACAAACAGGAAGTAGATGAGCAAGGAGCATTAAATCGCTTTACACCACATGGGACTATGGGATGAAGCAATATGCAAAGTATTAGACTGCTGCATGTAATAGTTGCTGAGAAAACTGCGACAGAAATTTTGTAACGGACGGACGCACGGACAAGGGTAAAACAGTATACCCCCCTCTTCTTCGAAGCCGGGGTATAATTATTTCCAGAGGGAAATATTAGCAGACTCAAAACTTAATGTATATTGATATAAATAAAACTAAAATACCTCTTTCTGTCCTTCTTCAAATCTTGCAAAGGCTATGATAAGTTTTTCATCCATGTTATCTTCACCAAAATATTCTACAGCTCTTTCATAGATAGATCTAGCACTATTTATATAACTGTTCTTTTCCTCAAACCTAGCATACTTTATCCAGTTTTTAACTTCTGGATGAATTATCACAAGTGATTACAGTCAAGGAAAATAATCATAGCAACTCAAAATAATATCATACACAAATAAATTTCATCATACACAAATAAATTTCAATCTCAAATTTTCTAGATAAACATACATTTGAAACTTTAAATAAAACCATTCATACATATATAGTCAATGCATTAGAACTGCTTTAAAATAATTGTATATATTGTGAAGTCTACAACATATGATACTACAATTTGTTTCTAGAAATAATTATGTGCAGATGATTTAGGGCACGTTCCGCAAGGCGATCGCTAGCTGTCGCTTTTTGAAAGCGATTTTTTGTAGCATAAGAAGTCTACGGAACAGTTTGCTTCAAGCTAGCAAAAACAAAATGGCGACTTCCTCAAACAAATAGTTCAAAATTGTAACAAATGAAAAATATTTAAATCAATTATCCCCATATATTCTTTTTAACCACTTTGACGAAATATATGCATTAAATGAAATATATATCAGTATTCTTGAAAAAGAAACAGGGGGCAGCCATTTTGAAATAAGCAGAAGTGTTCCGAATGATACGGCTAGCAAGAAAAAAACTTGATTCAATTTGCGCGATCGTAGCAAACCGTTCCGTAGGAAATCGCTACAAATCGCTAGCTAGCGATCGCCTTGCGGAATGTACCCTATATAAAAGGGGTTATCATTATTTGTTATGTCCTTGGGTCATGGTACTGACGACTGACAAGTCAATCATAGTTGCGTTCCTTAGCTAAGGTCATACAAAAAAACAGACACAGTCATGAATCATGAACATAACCTCCGGTTTCAAAATCCTTCACAGCCACTCTAATTTATTATTAGTATCAGTGTTGTAAAAGGATATATCTTTCATAAATCATTCTAGCTCTATCTAATTCCTTGTATCTTAGTTCAAAGTTAATGTATGAATGCCAAGCCTGTTCTTCTGGTTCCCATTCCATCCATCTCTCAAATACTTGTCTACAACCTGACAAAATAATGTTAACAATTATATACCTGACAAAATACAAAGCCAAAAAGTGTTTCAATAAATTAAGGGTATTAAGCATTTTCCAAACAAATAAAATATCAATAGTGATAAATAATGACATTTATTTAATAAAACTTCTAAGCTTATGCATGCTCATGGACTTTACAGCTATTACCCTCGAACATTGTGATACTGACAAATTTCTATTGATCAAATTATCAATGTCTCAGGGGAGTTTTTCTTGTATATACTGTGTAGAACACAAAGAAATCACTATAGAAAATACTCATTGATACCTGGATGAAGTGATAAAATCACTGGTACATTTCTTGATCAGGAATCACTGGTACAATTCTTGATCAAGGATACTTAAAACTTCCTGATCTTGACATGCGTGTCCCATCCCTTTACTACTCCTCTTGCTATTACAATATTGGTTGGTAAAAAACACTTACTGCCATAACACTTTTATGTTAGGCATAAGTTAAGTAGGGTATAGTCATAGCTAAGTTTTGGTCTTTACACAGAAAACTATTTTTAAGATCAATAACCAAAGGAAAACCTACCAGGTATATTTCCCAACATTTCCTCCATATATGTATATTTATACCAGAATTGATTAGCTCTTGGTAAAACAGTGATAGCTCTATCCCAAATATTTCTAGCATGATTTATCTGACGAGCTCTGA
Source organism: Mactra quadrangularis (assembly GCA_025267735.1). Classification (NCBI taxonomy): domain Eukaryota; kingdom Metazoa; phylum Mollusca; class Bivalvia; order Venerida; family Mactridae; genus Mactra; species Mactra quadrangularis. The sequence goes on along the minus strand of CM046301.1, from coordinate 39,638,030 downwards.
GGAAAGACAAAACTTCAAATCAAAGTCACACATATGAAATCTCACATTCAACATGTTGAATTCTTACTCTTACACAAAATCATTCCAGCATGACTCTATCAGTTTCTTATAATTTTTCATGTTTGTTGTTCATTATTAGATATCCTAGAACATGCTGATTATGATGAACTTTTATTTTACAAAAATGACATCATTTCCTGCTAAATAAATTTAACATACAATAATTTCATGAAAAATAAGTCACTTAAGTCTTTGGCTATTTACAGTAATACAATTATAAAGACCCAACATACCAAAACTTTAGGATAGTGAAGTGTTCACTAAATAGAACTGATCAGTTATTATGACATACAGCTCCCTCCAAAATATTCTCCATCATATTAAATTTAAAAAAAACTGATCATGCAAACCACAAGTAATTTCGATTTACTAAAACATTCGGAACACCCTCGACCTTTCATGAATGAATAGTCTCGGGAGGATTCGTGGGGGGTCTTCGCTGGATTTTGGTGATTTTACTACCTACGCAAGGCGAAGCACGTAACGGTTACACAAAATAGTTCTTGTAGTATACACACAGATCTTTGTCTAAACATATTTATTTGTTTTAAATTGAACCAAATATTGTTCATCGGTACCAATGAAATGAGTAATTTCAAATTTACGCACTAAAAACGAAACTTCAGTCATCGCCTAAACGATCGTGTACTTGTTTACAAAGTTTCAAAATGGCGCCTAAATATGTCCGAGGTTATTCGTAGCGAATGGCCGAGGATGTTCCGAATGGCAAACCACAAGTAATTTCACTTTACTAAAACTGTATTTATGTAACATAGTTTAAATCATGTGTTGATAAAAGCTGTTTATGTTGAATTTTTGAATTTGATCAGATTATTCTTTATGGGAAAATGTGAATAGGTATACTAAACACAGGATTTCATTGAAGGAAATTTAGAAGGCACCACAATTTGATATGATAAGAGGATTATAAAAATCAAGAATAAAACAATAAATACCTCATTTCCATTTCAGCATATTTCAACCAAACTGTAATATTTCTATGGTCTACATCTAACGCTCTTTCATATACTGATCTTGCTCTGAAAGTACGAGTTGTAAACATCTTAAAGAATTCAATAAATAATTATGATACTGTACTGAGACTGATTTTTTAAAATAGTTGTACTTGTGTTGACTGTAATGGTTAATTTTCCGAATGAATGGGTTTCTGATCTAGACTCGCTAAAAATCCAAAAATCATCAGTTCAACTTGTTCAGTTGTCTGTCAATTTTAGTATTTAGATTGTAACTTAAATCACAGCTGTGAAGTCATTCTATGATATTCACTTTACCATATATCTAAGTGCATACATTATTTTGTGAGCTAGGACATTATCTTATGTGTGAAGAATGACAGCTATTAAAATTAGACTTTTAAGCTAAAAATAATCTTTTAACTATTTGGGAAATTTTGGTAATTTTTTTTGTGAATTCATGATTCTATAAGAATTCTATAAAAAGTAATAATAATATTAAAGACTTTATTTAATGAGGCTACACATTTGGATAAATCCAATCATCCATGAGGACCTCTTATAAAACATTTACAAGTTATTTACAACATTTACTTAGTGAAAAACATATAATAAATTAACAAATTAATAGATTAGTAAAGAAGCACAATCCTGAAATAAAAGAGTGAATATTTACCTCTGAATTTCTTTTTGACTTTCCTCCCATCCTGCATATTTGATCCAGTTTACCATAGATGATCTATTCTTACGAATGTTATCTTCAAACATCTAAAGCAGAAAATATAATGCTGTGAAACTAAATATAAGGATAATATCATATGTCATGGGTGAAAGTTGTGAAAACTGAAAATACTGAAAAAATGCTGAGGGCCAGGGGGCTGCTAGGGCCCCCGGTGGGTCCAGGGCAACGCGTTGGCGGGGGTTCAGGGGGCCTCCGGCCCCCAAAAGCTGACAGTGTAAAAGCAAAAAAAGCAGTAACATCAAGCTCTCATGGAAGCTAGCAGGAACTTTTTAGGACTTCTGAGTAAAATATCTATATATATATATATTAAGCATTGTGGTACTTCATGAGTACTTCATAAGTTCCTAACTTGATCCCCTCATCATTCAAATTATAAATTGTATGGTGTATAACCATCTTAATTCTTAAACATGCTATCAAATCATTTTAAAGTGAGTGTATTAGACCAAACTGAATGTACACAAAGAATAATTTCAATCCACTTTGCAAGTGAAATTGATAGTTAAGTCTTTTTTGGCAGCAGGTATATCTTCATTGAAGAATGATAGTGGCTTTCTGATTGCATGTAAAAAAAAAATTTTCACAGACCAATGTCATGCTTATTTTGCACTAAGAACAGAAAAATGACAATTTAGGCCATATTACGGCGTCCGGCTCACATAATCTAGCTTTCCTGGACCCTTGTTTGTAACAAGGCCGAAAACGTCTCCATATATCTTAATAATGGAGGAAATTTGACATAATTGTCAAATTTTCATGGAATGATATATATATAACCTTCTTGGGTGGGATTCGAACCCATACCCTCTTCAGGACATGAGATTCTAAATCCCAGCGTGCTACCAATTGCGCAATCGAACCAGGTTCTTTTATTGTTCATTTTAACAATTTTAACAAGGACACTTGATTTTAATTAAACGTTATTTGTGGAATGGAGTTATTTGAGAAATCAGTGACCTATATGGTTCCTAACACGGCAAAAAAAAAAAGACAACCAGATCAACAAATTTAGATGAAAAAGACAAGATAAATGACAATTATACGTGCCCGATTTTTATCAGACCAAGTGCGGTATATGCAACAGAAAGTAGCGCCAATTCCCAACCCCAAAATAGTTCTTTTTTTTTTAGTTAACCTCGAGTTTTTAAAAGAATTGAGAGATTTTTAGGAGAACTTCTAAGTAATATAGAATTTTAGAACTGTTGTGGGATTGGCAGAACTACCACTGAAAAGATAATTTTGTGCAGCTTAGACTGCACTAGGTCTGAAAAAAATCGGTCAAGTACAATTGTCATTTACCTTGTCTTTTTCATCTTAGAATTTTTTTATGCTCTGGTCGTCATTTTTGCCGTGTTAGGAACCATATAGATCAAGTGATTCCTCACTCTGATTGATGTAGGACTTTGCTCGACACATAGTCCAAACAATTCGAACAACCCGTTTAATAAAAGAAGAGATATGTTCACTAAGATATTGAGTAAATGAAAGAAGAATATTAAATTAAAAAAAAATAAATACGATTTTCTGAGGATTCGAACCTGGATCATTTGACATGCTAATCCACCACTGAATCCACTGAGCTAATGACCCATATCAAACATGATGATCAATATCTATTACATAACAATAATTATTGCTAAAAATAGCTATCAGGGGAGAGAATCTCGTCGCTTAGTATTTATGTAAACATGTCAAACGTAAAGGAGGTTACAGCCCTAATATTATTCAATTGAAATGAACAAATATGCAATACAATATAGAATTACAAGTGTGAAGTCATTAAAACTCATTTACTGATAGTATTGCTGTGAAAAATTCGTAGAATCGGATTGAAAGTTGCAAGCTGTACGAAAAGGCGAATATTATAATAACAATAACACAACGACTTGACTTCTAAGATTTGAAAATAAATTAATAACAAGTTTGTTTTTAACTTAAGTTCAAGTATCTCTTAAAAAATCATATACAGCCAATACTTTATTAAGAATTGAAACAAGTATGGCGACGAAAAAATCGCTGTCATTAGCCGTTGTCCTTTTCCCAAAGCTTTTGACATTACGTCATTTATGCCCGAGCACCCTTTTCTCGTGGCGGTGGTCATATCTAAATTCATGTTATTGTGCCATTATTATCATTAAACCCAACTGTTAATAACATACAGTTATTAAAAAATGCTTGTTAAACAAAAAGACAAATACTGAAATAAAACTATTTTTTTAAAACACAACACATCCTTAGTACTGTAAAATCTTTTTGTAAAGGAAGTTGTAAAAGTCAAGATTAATTTTGAATAAATGATAAAATGATGCATGAGTTTTAAGTTCCTTAATGACAATTGTAACTATTAAGTACATACTTTTCTTTGTCTCAATCTATAAGCTTGCAATTCATCAGGATCTGAGATCTTCTGTTTAGGAGGCTGAAAAAGAAAATATAATAATGGTTTACACAAAAAACAGTTAACACTTAACACAGCATGTTCAATGACTTTTTTTTAGAGAGGGAATTGTACCCACCAATGTTGAAAAATGTGGGTATGAGGAAATAAAAGTGGGTGCACCTTTAGACAATTCATCCCAAAAACGAACATGGTTTCAGCAATTTTTAGGTCATCTTTTACTTAACCCAACATTAGTTTATGATAAACAGTCCAGATGAACACAACATCATCAGAAATTAAATCATGGCGAATAAAAATCGTGCTATCTAGCCGCCTTTATTTTTTGTGTATCTGGTGCTCGTGATCGTGTGCAAAACAACAAATCAACAAAATTGTCGACAACAAATCAGTAAGTTTAAGTGCTACTTCATCGTTAGTTTGCAAATCTGATCGTATCATAATAGTTTGAATTAACGCCTTTTTAATTCCTTTGTTTTGACATAATTATTGGTACGAATCATCGTGTCGTCAAAGCTCTAGAGCAGAAGACTATCGAGGCCACGATTCTTTATTAGACAAGAAAACAAAAACGATCTGCTCAGCAATGCTGACGTCCAGGGATGAGTCGAGAGGGCGATTCGGGCGACTTTTTCGCCCTTCCCAAATTATGACCCAGATTATGACAGTCCTCGAGACCTCAATTTAACGACAGTGGCCATTTTGAATTTTTGGTCATATTGGGTTGTTTAAATTAGTTTTGACTTCATATTTGGTGGTCATATTTCTCGCTATTAGGTTTCTTAAATTAACTTCCTTTTTGAATTCATCACCTTAAGAAACCTATTTCTGAACATATTGCATGTATGATTCAACATATTGAATGTCCAGGATAAATAATTACCATAATATGCTCAAAATGGGTTTATTTGGCAGCCATTTTGAATTTCTCGCCAAAGTGGTTTCTTGAATTACATTTTTTGAATTCATATTTGAATTCAGCACCTTAAAAACCTATAGCTAGACATATTGCAGGCATGATTCAACATATTAAATGTCCAGGATAAATAAACTCCCGAATATGCTCGTACTATGGTTATTTTGGTGGCCATTTTGAATTTTCAGCCATATTGGTTTGATTAATTTTGATTTTGACTTCATATTTGAACTCAGCACCTTAATAAACTTACAAATTGACATATTGCAGTCCAATACCATACAACTTATGGCAATTAAATGTAAAAAACTAGTAATTTATGTGAAAAATGGGCGTGGCCAACCTTCAGAGGGTATGTACAGGGGGGTTAATGGGGTCAGAAATTAAAAAGATATGATATTCCTTACATGTCAGTACATGTAGCATGTTTTAAACAGGGTCTCATAAAAGTCAAATTAACAACCCCCCCCCCCCTAATTATTACTATCAGTTTCGTAAAATGATAAAAAAATATTTAGCAAGTCAAAATATTAAAGTGTGAGAAATATAAAGACAACGATATATGCCCATCAATACCAAATATTGAGTGCATTCCGTTGACGAATTTTTTCTTTGATGTGTACAGAAAAAGCTTAAATAAACAATATTTCTCGGTTAAACCTGGAACTCGATTAAAATGCTTGGTTTAATTGTACAGCGTCAAAGTAAACAGAAATATCAGATTACAGAGACAATGGCGGCAATTTTTTTCTTCATTTCGTGGGACTTATGATCTTTGAGCATAAATGCTGCATACTTATAGTGGATGGATTTTTTAAATTTATATATCATTTTAAAGCTTATGCATTGTAGTTTAATATCAAAGAGGTTCCAAGTTAAAATTCCCGATGTACATCCTACAAAATTGTCCGGACTTTGACGAATAGTACTGAGCTTGTACTTCATTCGATTTTTACAGGACCAACGCCAGATTTAAATTTAATCTTTCATTTATCCTTATTGACTAAGTATGCCACTAATTAAATTAAATTTGAAAATGCATCCAGTTATAAACAGTGTCCGCGAACAGTAGACGCTCAGCAACATGTGAAAAAGTCCGATAATTACCGATAATTAGAGTTTAAACCTGGATTTGGTCAACTTTTTGTAGTCACATTTAAATAATTCTTTTTTTATTTGAAAGATAATTTATTGCCAATTCTAATGATGTAACAATAATAAAAATCGATTAACATCTTAGTAGAAAGTTTTGAATTTAAACCCAACTACCTTAGAAAAATAAGCTATTTTTTACATTGGTGAATCGATTATTGATTTTTACTGGGGTTGCTATTTAGAAAAATCACTTTGTTACCATTTTATTAATCAGAAACTTGGTTCACAATTGGTTCTGTAAAAATCATTAAGGAGACAATCAAGAAGGCGGCAATAACTCTTAAATATGAACAAACAATAATACATAATATCATTACAATACACTAAGGAGTATATTATACTTACTGGAGGAACAAGTTCTAGTTCTCTTTCTTTAGCTTCTCTTAACAATTGTTCTGCTGTGATCTGCACAGAGGCAGGCATTTTATTCTTCACCTGACAATATATATACAATAGTTAGTCTTAGTCATAATATACATAGTTTATTCACTATTTTTATTTCACACAAAAACTAAGTAATTTTAAATACTAATTGTAAATGGTTTTCAATACTTTCAAAATAAAATCCAGTAGAAATGTCCACATGTTGTTGTTGTAATGTTGATGCTACATGTTGTGTTGTTCAGAGTTGATTCGCATTAAACCCTTAAATATTATCATAATCATTAAAGGCCATCATACAATGTGAATAAAAGGACAACAATATTTTGCATTAAACCCTTAAATATTATCATAATCATTAAAGGCCATCATACAATGTGAATAAAAGGACAACAATATTTTGCAGATCTATCACATTCAGGAAGTTTATTATCAATTCCCAAAATGGTGTATGTAATGAAATGTAGTTTAGTCACAGCAACAAATAAATATGTGACATTGTCTTTGAAATAATAGCGAATATTACCATGGTTTTGAATGTTTGAAAGTTGGTAGATATTAATTTCATAAACTTGGTTAGTTGGTAACTGTAGTCCTAAATATAAGACCCTACATAACTATTTTATCATACGGACGTTCTTCTGTTATGTAGGGTCTTAACTGATTGCTTCAAAAACGCATAGCAAAATATTTTTTTCTAAAAGTAAATAAATGTGGGTCAAATTAGCACCAATCGATAGATAAAAGTTTACTTTTACTATTTCCATAAAGCAAAAGATAATAATCAGTTTTTTCGCTTACGAAACACTAATTACTTTTCCAACTATCCAGGGTTGTCGCCGCTCGCCGCCATTTTGAACTGAATTCGTGCCGGTAAATAAAGTGTCTCTTCGCTTAAACGAAATTTTTTCTCTCCAGAGTAGTCGTTCTTACTGTCGACAGTCGACGGAACGGTCCGGATACTGGCTTTTATATTCGTTCAAAATAAATTCTTACAAACTGCGTGACCCAATTTGAATTCGGATTGCCTTGGCTATTATTGCACGGTTATTGTGACAAACTGAAAGTACTCGTCAATGAAGGATTTTAAATGGATTAATCGACTGTCTGAGGTTAGAATTTGAAATAATTATACTTCTATCATGTGTATTTTTCATTTGTCTTTCCATTGGTGTATCGTTTTGTAGCAAAATTTTCGAATTTAAACGAGTAGAACGTTCAGACCTGAATCGATGTCTGTACACTAAAATTTTTGCTATGCGTTTTTGAAGCAATCCGTTAAGACCCTACGTAACAGAAAAATGTCCAAATGATAAAAAAGTTATGTAGGGTCTTATATTTAGGACTATTGGTAACTGCAGCTAATGTTGATTCTAGAAATATAGAACTTCCGTAATCCTAGGCTAAATGCACAATATATTTTTTTTCAAAAGTAAAACGACGTTAAAAAACATTAAGGAAATGCTGGTGCATATTTGATGACATGAAAACGAAAAAAAATAGTTTAATCAAAATGTAAAATTGTTTTTACTATCGCGAAATCATGTGACAATTCTATACAAGCAAATTTACCCAACTATCAGACTTACCTTCGCTATTTTCGGCATCTTTCGCTTATCCTCTTTCGATTCCATGTCTGGGTCCATCATTTTAAAGATTTTTATGTTAAATTAACGAGAGAAAATACTTTAAAATTTCCAACGTTTATTTGTATCAGGGTTAGCAAACGCTTGTTATTTGGATTCTCTCCCCTGAAATTTTAAGATAAGAATAAGTGACAGTTTAACCGTACAGTCCGGTTTCGAAAATACGCTTATAGCAAAAAAATTATTTTTAGTAACATGGTAGGCCCTATTGTTCAAAAGTTTTGTCATTTTCTTATAAGCCCATGTGGTTATTTAAACTTTCCACTTTTTTACCAGATGATTATACGATTTTGTTCCCTGTAATTAAAATCGGCCACAAGAATGGCCATTGTTGCGCAAACCCACAGCTGTCTTGGCAAATCCGAGACGTTTAGGCTTTAGTTCCCAGTACACTTGTACTACTATGGATACAGAGATTATGAACAATGAGTTTTATAGAAATGTTAAATATTAAACCAGTGTAAAATTATATGAATAAGATGAGTGAGTGAACAGTGGGACATGAATAAACAATGTAGCAAGTGAATAGATATGGAAGAAACAATCAATAATGAAGAACAATAAATACTTTATATAAACTTTAGTGTGCTCTGTATCATTAACATTTTATAATAAAATTTGGCCGCTTTTTCCCAAACATTGTAACTCGCAGTATGCGAGAGTGAATGATAGTTCAATATTTTATTAATTAAAATTAATTTATTGTTGTTCGATTACCATGTGTCTTTTTTTTTCAGGGAACAATATATAATCGTTTGTTTTGTAATAACTGTCTGATGATGATGTATAATATACCTACCATGTGTTTTACAGGGATTAATTGATATTGTATATTTGTAATGTTCTTATGTTTGTGAATTTATAATCGAATCATGGAGTAGCGACTAACATAGCGAGCTTGCAAATCTAAAATGCTAATTAATATGTTTATTTACGTCCATTAAAAACAAAAACAAAAAAAAGTTCATTAAGAAGGGGAGTGATTGTGTAATATAATAGGTCCATTGATTTTATCATCTTTGACAAACATCAAATATTTAATAAACGTAAAGTTGGCAGACACAGCAGACACAGCAGAAGGAACGATCCTTCTGCAGTGTCTGCTGGCAGAAGGATAAATCAACAGCAGATGGGTCAATCTTTCTGCTGGGTCTGTTGGCAGAAGGATTGAATTATAACAGAAAGGTGTGTCTGTTGGCAGAAGGATGTAGTTTGCTTATTTTGAGGAAATGGGCGGGGCTTAATTAATACAAACTGACCAGCTTAGTCTGCCTATTTATAGAATGGAACCTGGCCAGATTTATTCAACCGATGAAATGTAAGTTAAAAATATGATTAGCGAAGAGTTGACACGCGATTCTGTATGCTTTAGAAATCGCTAGAGTGAACATGGAATATTTTTATATGAATTAATTATATATGGGATATTTACTGTGAATAATTGACGCACGTTATTTTGATAATTCATTATATTTAATAATAAAAAAAATGGTTCCAACATGGATCGAACCAGCTATAGATATTTCTTGAAAAAAAAGATCTTGGCACTTGACCTCTGGACCACAGAGACAAGTGTTACTTGATTGTTTATATAGTTATACTACTTGAACTTATAACGTGCCTTCAGGCTAGTTAAATTTATTTTTGTGATTTGGGCTTTCCTTTGAAATCTTGATTTAACAATTTGTTCATTATTTTGATAAGAAAATGTTTTTGTTCTTCAAAAAGTATTTTTTATCAACGAATAAAAAAAATGAGTTCAGTTTTTATTGGCCGTATTTATTGTTCTACCAATAATGCACATTTTCTGTGAATAACAACAATATTCCAAAGTTGAAAGCATGTAAAAATTGCAGAACAATTTTCTGAGTAAAATATAAAGTAAAATTATTATCTACTTGCACTCTAAACAGAATTTCACAATTTAAAAACTTTTTAACATCCATGAAAGTATGCCCCGCCCGGGAATCGGACCTACGACCGCTGGATCAGTAGACTTGTGTGCTACAAACTGAGCTAGACGGACAGTAATTTTGAAACAAAAAAAAACTTACAAGAAAAAAGTCAATGTTTCAAACTTAGAAATGACACATACATAAAGTCATGCACTCCTGCTCTTAAACAGGTAGAGTCAATTCACCACTAAGTCAATTACTCCCCGGTCATTTCTCCAATTAAACCATCAACATATTTTACCTATCATCATAAAAAATGATTCTTAACAAAAAAAACCCCAAAAAACATTACATTAATTCATAAAAGAAATTCACGGATATGACCTACCTGAAATATAGTTGGAACAGAACCAGATATGAGTTTGTATTTCAGTTTGCCCTCCATTATTTCTGCCATCATGTTCTTTTGGTAACATTTACTTGTAAATGTCTATTACACACAACAATTTTTGAAGATTCATTCAATAAATCTAATCTTCCAGCGTTTCTAAGCCATTGTTGCAAACTAACCAAATTTAGGCATCGTAACTATAGGCATTTAATTGGCAGCGGCCAAAATGCTTTGTTCGAGGTGCAAATGTATGCGTTACATAAACGGTGCAACATGTATATGTATACACTACTCAAAAGTTCTAAACCGCCACTAATAAAACTCGAATAACTTGAACATCGTTTCATTTTCATTTATGAAATTTTGTATGGTAATCAATTACAAGTTACAGAATCGTATTTTGCACATACCGACATCGGTTTTAGCAACGTGCGGTGAACCGGAACGGAAGTTGCTATTCCGATAAAATGAGCACAAAATTCCCGTGCAATAAGCTGCACATGTTTGTGTCTTCGTTTCATCCAGTATTTATGTTAAAACATAAGAAAAACAAAAAAAACATGGAGAGAATGTCACGCGAGAACGCGCTATTGCAGTTGAAGTGATCGAAGCTGGTAACTCTGTAAGGCAGGGATGTTAATTATCAATCGTGCAGTCGCATTGAACAGTGTTCTACAGCATTATCCCTAATTATTTAAACACTAAAATATAGTTATGTATCTAGTGGCGGTTTAGAACTTTTGAGTAGTGTACACTGTATAGTGCGTACAAAAAAACAAAACACTGTTTATAATAACAATACAATGAACTAACCCTCGACAAGGGATGACTTTGAAATAAACAATTGTGAAATGTATTACAAGTGTCTTAGTTGTTGGTGTAATGGAAAGCGTTCTACCATAACAAGCATGATTTATACCAAGTGTTGGTGGTTTATCAACCATGCTAATTTTGTTAAAATGAATTACACAAATTTTATTTTCAATACTGCCTACCCCTGAAATGAATTGTCTCAAATTTAATGTTTACCAAAACACGTTTTGTTTTTTTGTACGCACTATACTTGCATGGTTAAAACTCTATATGGTACATTTGTACATAACCAACTGTATGCCTACATGCGAATATTAATTCAGACTAAAATATCAGTAGTGTGTGAAACGTTTTATCCGCATTCTTCGCAAACCGTGTACGTTCGATTTCGCACAAAAATGGTTTAAATTGAAAGATGAAGCAGCCATTGTTACGTGACTAAATTTGTATGCAAAGCACTGACATAAAAAGTATGCGTGCTGATTTGGTGGGGTAATAAAATCGTTAACAATCGTAGCCTAGTTATGCATGTAGGCTAAATGACTTTCTTTTAATACTTAATTAACGTCTGTATTGTACGGAGCCCCTAAAGTGACATTTTGAAATACTTTTTTTATTTTCACAATTATTTCGTTTAAACGTAATATTATTTTTTAATCGAAATAATATTTCGAATAAACGAAAAAATATTTCGTTAAAACGAAATAAGTATTTCGAAAAATCGAAATAATTATTTCGTTTTTTCGAAATATTATTTCGTTAAATCGAAATAATTAGTTCGATTTTTCAAAATAATTATTTCGTTTTTTTTTCGAAATAATATTATTTCGTTTTTTCGAAATAATTATTTCGTTTAAACGTAATATTATTTCGATTAAACGAAATAATATTTCGTTTATTCTAAATAATTATTTCGAAAAAACGAAATAATTATTTTAAAAAAACCGAAATAGTTATTTCGAAAATTCGAAATATTATTTCGTAAAAACGAAATAATATTTCGATAAAACGAAATAATTATTTCGAAAAAACGTAATAATATTATTTCGTTAAATCGAAATAATTATTTCGAAAAAAACGTAATATTATTTCGTTAAATCGAAATAATATTTCGAATAAACGAAATAATATTACGTTTAAACGAAATATTTGTGATAATAAAAAAGTATTTCAAAATGCCACTTTAGGAGCTCCGTAGTATTGTGATATATTCAGTGAAACATCGACGCCATAAAAATACACGCCATATAAAGCAATAATATGTATCTTGTATTAAAGGTCCATCGTACAAACAAAAATTCGTTGCTTGAGTTATTTTCAAGTTACGCCACCAATCCTACAGATATGGTCAAAATTGCGCAATTTTCTCCGAAATTTCATTAACAGGATGAAAAAAATACGGAAAGTGAACATAACAGGATATCGAACAGTACAACGAGGTTAATTGTGAAAAATAAACATGGTAATCAACTCCAATCAAAACCTTAAGTATTTGTGGTTCAATTGTTTTTAACCTACAGTAAATAAAACTTCCATAATTAACGTCAGCGGCGTAGCTTGCCATACTTAAGTACTCACGTATGTAAAAATTGAAAATGAAAACCAGAAAAATGAATAAAGTTTGGAATTTGATAAATGATTGAAAATTGACAACATTTTTAAGTAGGGAAGGAGTTCAGGCGGTCATAAGTCTTACATTTTGCTATTTTTATAAGATTATTTTTTGAAAACTGTTTATTTTTGTTTGATTTTTAGTAAAAAAATCAGTGACAAAATAGTTAAGATACGCTCACTGTCGACTTACGTGTCTATAGTTATTTAGAGGAGGACCCCGTATTCTCTACCGCTTTTAAATTTTTTATTTAATTTGCTCTTCATCATGCTGAAGCTACGATACTGACTATGTTAACCACAATGTCGTACATTATTATAGTATGGTACGTGCTGATACGACGGTTTTAAAATTGCTAGACTATATAAAGCCGTCCGAACAACCATTGGCTATGATCAAATTAAGAAGTCGTACGACAAGTTATCTACACGGCATTAGATATCAGAACGCATGAAGAAAGACAAAATGAATATTTTATTAACTGTACTTTTAATGTGTGCAATAGTTGGTACCACACTAGCAGATCGAAAACGGTAAGTAAAAATATTTTTTAAGGCACTGTTAAATTTTTGGCAATCTTTGAAGAAGACTTATTGATAAAACTGAAAAAAGGCAGCAAATGCAAAGACATCGATAACGGTATCTGATTCTCTGAGCAAATGTTCTCACATCTAAGTATTCTATATAGAATATATGTACCACGATATATTGAGGGCTTTTGGATTCGTTATACCTTCGCTGTATTTAACAGAAACATTGCAAATCTTACACGCAGCTACTGATATAATCTAGTCTCTTTAAGTATTTACGGTCATTTAGGACTATGACGCGCCCCAATCGGTTAAATTCTTGTAACTTAAGGTAAGATGGAAAGAACAATGGAAAAACTAACGTTTCGCTACTTTTATTTCGCGACGGGATGAATTTTCCAATGAAATAAAAATATCGCCAAATAGGTAATTTAATCGTACCGCGGTACGTATTGCTGCAGCTGCGTATTGCAATATACCGGTATATCGTGACAGCCCTATGTAATTGTCCTAAGTATCAATTCTTATTCATTTTATTTTAAAAAAGAATGGATACATTTAGACTCTGATATATTCTAACTTTAAAACATGCATCATGTATCTGATATTAACAAAGACAGTCATGACAGAGATAGAGAGCGTATCTATGTCTCTGGTTATATACATTCGATTATACATGACTTATAACTCATAAATTCATTAACAACAATTATAACATTAATTGTCTGTTTTATTGTTTACTTTGTCTATCGTGATTATTAATGAAGCTACAAGTATTTACATTTTTTAAACCAAGACTTGCTTGCATGTATACGGTCTGCACAGTTACGTGTATCCTTTAATATTTTGTAATAAAATAAAGTTTGTTGACTGAATTTGATTATAAAATAAATGTTATAAAATGCCATTTTTTCCCGCTTAAATCGAGTAAGAGCAAAGTGTAACTGAACAGATTAATTAATGTTATTTATTTCAATCGTAATCAGGAAATCTGGACGATTTTTTTGTAAAACAAAATAATTCATGATATATATTTTTTAATTGTCTATCAGTCAATGTTTAAAGAATATTATGACCATAATATGAATTGTCCAACATTAATATGGGAATACATAGACAGGGTTGAACTTGTAGGGACGAGGAATAACACCAACACTGGTTTTTATTGATTGTATGGACATTTATTTTAAAACGCCATAAAGATACAAAAACTATGGTGACATATTTCTGCCATCAGATAACCACATAACTAACTAGTTAATTAAGAGGTTAACTAGTTACTGTAACTAGTTAACCACTTAACTTAATTAACTTAAGAGGTTAACTAGTTACCGTAACTAGTTAACATCTTGATTAGTTATTTGGTTATCTGGCGGCAGAAATATGCCACCACAAAAAAAAATAAGTTTTCTAAAATAGTAAAATTGAAAATATAAAATTATGTAACCAAAAAGTAATGACGAAAACCCTATCTGGACGGCAAAAAAGCCAACCCGAAAACGCCGCCTAAAAAGAAACAACAGTTAATAGGTTTTAATGAAGAAATTCTAGCAAAGAGTGTATCACAGTCGATCACCAAAACGCTCTTGTGTTTTACTGCATAGAAATTTACTTGGTTATAATATTTGTTAATTTTACTGGACAACGCGTCAATTTCATCTACTTAAATGCAAATAAAAAGTAAGTTTTGCATCTATGAATTATAACAACTGATACTACTACACTGTAAGCGACGTCCAACAATATCATTCGGAACTCCCCGGTCATTCACTAGTATTAACTAAGAATTATTCATTCAATAAATTGTTGAGGTGTTCCGAATGCCAGCAATATGTATCATTTATGCTATTTTGAATTTACAACATCAACTTGCATTAAGTTACATATACATTTGATTTATGCTGCAGTTATGGTGGACACACCGGTTCTCGAACCTCTAAGGACTCAATGAGCCATTTCTAATTAATGCAACAATTTTTTTAGAAAAATACATTAAAATCACACCTTTTAACTTACATTCCACTTTTCTATCATATATTTGTTGATATTTCATATTTGCAACAACACCAAATTCTTCCAGAAAAAACACTACTATTTTCTGAAAACTGTCATGGCGGCTAAAAATAGATGACCTAATTTCGAACCTCTACCGTATTTGGCTATTTGTGAGGTTATAATTAACTGTCACATGACTTTATGAACAGAAGACAGGAATGGCTACCTGCCATGTGCTTCTTTTGCAATAACATACTTTTAAACAATATTTGATGGATTGTACTGACAGAGCGGAAAAAGGTAATAAGGATTTCCTGAAAAATATTCACCATCACAAAATATTCATTCTAATTACCTGTTTCTTGCGCATTATTCTCGTTTGACAGCTGTAGTTGGGTCTGTTGTTGACCAAACATTTGTGCACACGAGTTGATAACGTCATACGCATTTACGTAGCAAAGTAAACAACATTTTTATGAAAGGTTCGAGATCAGGTGTTTATACGATAATTGTGTTTGTGTACAATATTTTTTTTATGGCACTGTATATATAGTTTAAATGCTGTAATGTATGTATTTGGCACACAGGCCTAAGACCTTCGTGCTTTATATATTAAATTAACTAGTAAATTTGTGTTTTTCAGATGTTTTTGCAAAGTAGTCACTTCAGATAACAAAGCTGTTGTTCACGACTTTGGTACCATAACTACACATAAACATTGGCTCAGCGTCAGTTGCCGACGATTACAAACATGTTCTGACGAATGTGACAGGAAGGTGAAAGAATGGTTATGTGACCACCAAGAAGATTGCCGAAAGAAGACTGGCGGTAAATCTGTGATTCCTTTCTATAAAGCTAGCGTTTGTTCGGAAAACTATGGAAACAACGTCAGAAAGTGTGGTTGTACTGGAGGACCATTTAATGACATCGCTAAATGCCAGTTTAAATGTTTCTCCGAGTCAAATACTCAGTCTTTTATTGTATGCTTTAACAAGTGTTTAAATGGATAGGAACTTACCAACAAACCTTTCTGTACTATTTTTGAAATGACTTGCATGCAACACAGGTCTTAGAAACCACAAACTTTGAAACGTTTGACAAAATATCGCGGACAATTACATTCAGTCATGCGCAGTAAGATTTAGCGTACATATATTTTATTTCCTGTTTTGTACTGTTGAACCCATCACTGGACAGCGCTACCAGTGCTTTGATTATCATTGCCATACTCGTACAGTTTGTTTATATTAGTGAGAAAATAAATACTGTTGACATGTTGATTTCTTAAACTCCATCGATATTATTTAAGCTTTATCACAGTTGAATTTATCTTGTTTAAATAAACTATATTATTTTATTTTGGGTTGTTTTGCCTATCAGTATCATTTTCATCAGGAGACAATCGAGCTATGTTGTACATAAATATGTCCTACTTTCACCAACATTGTTGGTATTGTTAAGTATCAACCTCAAAATAACATGAACATAAAGTTGGCAGACTCAGCAGACACAGCAGAAGGAATGATCATGCCCGCGCCCTGTGTAATGAATTAGATATTGGATAATTATGTTTTCAAATGAGCATTTCTCACTACACAGACTTAAATCAAAGGATCATTGTACAAGAATTGCAGTGGATACCTTTTTTAGTTGTTTGCTTACACTAATTTATGCAAAATAAAGTATCCGAAATTCTAACGAGACTAATCCACGTCCGAATTATGTTCACTTGAAAGTCTCCTTTTTCCCACAAAGAATCGACCTATGGAACCATCTCCCCAGCAATATAGTAACCCTCCTTGACCTTGAACAATTCAAGCAGGCCGTGGTAAAGATCCAGTATCTAGTATTCATTGTTTTTATTATTTTCTTTTTTTTACTTTTTACTGTTTTTACTGTTACTGTTACTTACTGTTCCTGCCAAAACTATTTCTCAGGCTCTTTAAACTTTTTCTTTTCTTTTCACTTTCCGACATGCACTAAATCCTGCCTGTAACACCCGAGAGAGGGGTTGGCAGTATACAGAGATAGATAGATAACTGTTTAATTTATGTACAATCTCCGTAAACAGAGATCCTGTTCTACTCGCGTTGTCGTACTGGATCTCTACTTAGTCAATGCAAGGTCACGCCGAGATGAACTTTGTGTCGACCAATCAATGCGTAGCTTTCATCTAGACGAAAACACTATGAATCACATTTTGATTTCGTAATTTCTATTTTTAGACCAATGTTTGCATGCAAATTTAACAGCGGTATTATTCAGTCTGCGATTGGGTGGCTTATTTCAAATTGCGTGACGTAGACGATGTAAACAAGTTACGTTTCATAACAATTTGGTCATCAATATTATGATGAGAAAAGGTCACCTGAAAGTGACCTTCGTTTGGAAAAGACCAGATCTAAATTAGCGAGTATGTGAGCGGTAAAATTTTAGACCGGGTTTTAATCAGATTGATTTATGTAGGACAAGATGGCATTTCCAAACAATTAAAGGATAAAGTCTTTGAACACAGAATTTTCTTATTTGAAAACATAGTTCAAACATAATTTTTAGATTTTGATTGGCTTTGGTTGAGCAGAGAAATAATTATCCAGATCTTTATTGAATAAAGGGAGAGAAATGATGTCAGTTATTAATATTCCATTAATAAATTACTTGCCCTAAATTACCCACAAACCAAATATATTTACAATATGTAAGGTGCTTTCACTTAAGTTAAGAAAGCATTGTCTGGGAATTAAACAAGTTATCATCCCAAACAAAAACAAATATTGCATTTTATAGTTTCATGCTCAATTCATCGACTTAACAGCCATTACCAGCCATTACATCTGGTCAATGGGCTACTGGTATTTATCTATCAATCTCCATTGGAGTATTTTACTCAGCTTTAGTGTGGCTAACTTATTGGCACAAAGGAATTAAACCATCCTTGCTGATGCTGGTACCCCTTCACATTTGGGTTGAGTGATGCAATAAGGGACTTTAGTCAGTTATTTCCCCTTGTATACTCTTCAAAATAGGTAGGTCTAATTAGTTGGATTACTCGGATTTTATCCTTACTTTTCAATGTTAATTTGCCAAATTTAATCTTAAATAACTTTTTTGTATATCATTTTATTTGTTTGAAATTCAGTCTAATTATTTTTAAGTTGAAGAACTATCTAAATTCCATCACTTCTGTTAATATCTTCATTAACAAGAAATATATTAGATGAAATATTTTGTTACCCTTACATGGGAATTCAATGATAATATCCGAGGATTCCAACTGTAAGGACCTACTTACCAATTGGATTGCTTCAGATTTTATCAGGGAAAGATAACTGACTAAAGTCCCTAATTGCAGCTTAATTTCTTGCTCAAGGAAATAAGCAGTGCCCCTATGGGTATGAACCCAAGACTTCTTGATCCATAAACTTGTGTCCTAACTCTGGACTACTGCTACTACACTATATTACAGTGGTACCGTAGTTATATAGATCAATTATACATCGTCGGCAACCACGGTACTTTCTTCCATATGGCAGAGTAATGTATTGTGGGATCATCTTCGATGAGATCAATGAGGAACACAATCATTCATTAGAAATAGACGACAATACTTTTTTTTGGTGATATTAGTGTATTTTATAACAATGTTAAACCATTAAAACACAAAACATTTATAAAAAAGTAGTCCCATCAATAAATGCATTAATACTGTTAAACAGGAGAGTAAATTGGTGATAAAAAATAGTACCTATCTATATTTAGTGACTTAGATTTAACTACATGTAATATAGTACCCTACAGCTAAATAATAGTATAATAAGAATATTGATATGATTAATTTGATTTTTATGACTAAAAATGTATCATTATATCTATAAAATATGTTTCATAATAATTTAAATATATAGTTTTTAGAGTTTCGTGCATAATACTTAATAAGCAATACAATGTACATGATACTGAATAAAAGGATTTTAGCACCTCCTTTAAAGTTGATATACATGTATATCAAGGTTAATAGAAATTTTTGTAGTTATTATAAGAATAAAGTATCTAGAACTCAAAATAATGTTGAGGAACAAACTACAGTACCAACCAAAAGTTTGGAGACATTTTCACTTTGTAGGTCCACTGAAAAGCTTTTATTTCAAATTTGATAACTGTTTATTTCGAAATGCTTTTTAGTTACGCTTTTTTTGGTTATCATTATTATAACTAAGACTACAAAATAGCCAAAAAACTATGTTATGGAAAATATTTACAATAAACATGGTTTTGGAGGCTTTAGGATGTCGATATCTTAATCTTACATATGTGTTGCATTCATGAAATTTGTTTCCATTTCATCACAAACCATACTTAAATATATTAAAAATGATAATTCTACAAAAACAAATGTATAATCATCAAAATTCAAGAATTGTAATAAACTTCTTTTGTCTCCAAATTTTTGGTGGGTAATGTATGTTGTATACATTAATAAATCATGAAATACAAGATTAATCGCACTATTCTCTGAATGCATACTTTTCATTGTCTAAATAGTAAATGCTTGTCAGAGTTGATGACTTTGGATGGCATCTAAATAATGGTGTTCTTTAGGTATTCTATGCCAGCATACATGTAAAGAAGAATGAATGTGAACATGATGATGACATTATAGAACATTCGGAACACCTCGACCTTTTATGAATGAATAAAGGATTCTACGGGGTCTACCCAGGCGGCTTGGGATTTTACTACCTACGCGAGGCGAAGCACGTAACGGTTATGCAAAATATTCTCGTAGTATACACACAGATCTTTGTCAAAACATATTTCTATGTTATATATTGAACCAAATATTGTTCAGCAATACCATTGGACTGTGTAATTTCAAATTTACGGACTAAAAACGAAGCATTACTCATCGCCTAAACAATCATGTATTTGTTTACTTCAACACAGGTAGTTTCAAAATGGCCCATAAATATGTCCGAGGTTATTCGTAGCGAATGGCCGAGGAGTTCCAAATGATTATAAAACAGTGGTAGCTAAGCCTCCTGTATCACATGACCCTTTTTAAAGGTCATGCGATCAGAAACAGTCAACTGATATTGACAAGACTTGACTAATAATTGGCCGGTTTCCTAAGCAAATCACTAACTAGCGCTTAGTTTCCTGGTACCCTCGATTTGATATCACATACTTAAAACTTTTGGTGTAAGAAGGGTACCAGAGGACAAAACGCTAGCTAGCCATATGCTTAGGAAACTGGCCTCATGTCAAGGTAAATAAGATTTTCTTGAAATGGAGGAAATTTTAACTCCATGGTACAATCCATAGCAGAGGAAGTTCTTAGGAAGCGTTCCTAATGAAATTACATGTATTGTACAATTGATATATTTTATGCACTGAACTTTCTATACTATGAAAATAAACATTCACTACACAACATACTTGAGAGGTAGAAACTATTGTGAACATAAAATGACAGAGATCACATCAAGCCTTTACTTTAAAGCTACGTAAACAATCACAACAAATGTATTAGAAAAATGTATTAGATCATTATGAAAAATGTATTCATTTTAATCTATCTCTATCCTATGGTGATGTTTTTAAGCAGTTAATCAGTTACTAGGTGCATACTTTTATCAGTGATCTACAACTGCCCTACCTGATTTAGACTCAGTAATAGGAGAGAGAAATTATTTCATGTCCAAACTCCATCAAAGTATGCCCCACCTGGGAATAGAACCTACCACCCTTTGATCAGTAGACTTTGGTGCTACTAATTGCGCTAGCAAGTCAGACTGCTACGATGACATTCTGGACTCTACTGAGCCTTATTGTATGTAATTGACCCCTGCTTAACCTTAAATTATAATATATAGCTATATGTTTCATATTTATATCAATCTTGTAAAATACTAAATAATATGTCATTAGACTCATTACAAAACTAATAAATAATCGTAAAAAATAATAAATAACTGATCGTTTAAAACATTTTAGGTTGCAATCCCAAAAGATCTAAAAAACTGGCATATTTTACCCTACACAAACCTTTGAACATACTAAGTATACCCTTTAAAATGATTACATTTAAAATCACTACATGAGTTAAATTTAGCATTAACACTTTAAGAGTCTTTGTTATAGACCCTCAAAAATATCACAGACTTAGAATGTTTTTTATACTTTGGCAATTGTTATACAATGAAGTCTAGTTAGTCTTATACAAAAAATAAAAATAACAAGAGCAGTCCAAGGTCACCTCGCTCAACTATTATTAAGTGCCCATGTGAATGAAGATAATTTTAATTTTTAAGCCTGTTGAGATGAGTAAGATAAGTTTAGGGGCTAAGCTAGCATACACACCTCTCAAAAGTTTTCTTGGTGTTAAAAGGTAATTCAATAAAAATGCTTGCTAGAACTATGGGACTTGGTATTTTGACTTTCAATAGATATCTCATAGACATGTATGAAGTTCAAGCGAATCCATTCAGTACAATGTAGTTGCAAAGATAAAATGTTGCACAATAAACCTTCACTAAGAAGTGTTACGCTGACAGTGATGCACAAATGAGTAGGAAGTACAAAGTTCAACAATGAACAGTTGAGCTAAAATTGCGTAGTTTGAATGTTCAGTCAAAAACAATACTGTTTAAGAATAACTATAGTCAAACTATGTACATTTATAATATAGATATATAATTTTATAGAGTACAGTATAACCTGCATTAACAGCCACCTGCTATCAGGGGTCACCTGCTATAAGTGGTTAATCTGGCTTCCTCCCAATGAAAATCACTCTATTTTGAACCTGTTATAAGCAGCCACCTGCTGTCTGTGGCCAGCGGTCACCCATTTCCTTACAAATTCACCAATTTACCTGTATTAAGTGGTCACGGTCAATTAAATTTTAGAATTAACAAAGAGTCACCATCATTGTATAATAGTACAGATGTATGAAAACCCACCCAATTGAGTCTTTAATTAATCAACTAAGTGTCATCACATAAAGTAAGATTTCAAATATACAACTGACATTGTCACTTGTGTAAGAAACTCCATGAATAATTAACTATTCAGATTGAACTAATCAAAGCATTTTTATCTGAACCTGGTTTAAGTGGTCACTTGCTGTAAGCAGCCAATCTAGTCACTTCCCTTCACTGGCTGCTTAATACAGGTTATACTGTATATCATAGTACATAATTATACAGTTCTCAATTCTCACACCTTTCAAGAGTTAGTTTATACTCAAACATGTGGGGATTAAAATTCATATATAAAGATAATACAAAAAATAGCACAAACATGGTATAGTAAACAAATTATACATGGTAGATAATACTTTTACAACAAACAGCAATATTAATATTTTGATATAAATTTATATACAACAAAGGGAAGTAATTCAGAATACAAGTTTGGTTGCTGTATATTATTCTAAACAGAGTGGCAGGCAAAACTGAGTATGTACAATGCACTTACACTGAATGCCACCAGTATTGCCATTTCCCTAACCAATTCACAAAGTGTAAGGGGAGGAAACTCCAGACCAAACTATAAACTAACACTATACTCAGCAGAATTATCTCCCTTTGTAGAATAATCAAGTACATGTACATGCGTAACACAATATAATTTTGATTCTGAGAATAATGAACAAATATTTTGAACAATAATGGCAGTTAGTAGTGATATTGGATGAGACATTAATTTTAATTACATAAAAATATATAAGAATAGCATCATAGACTGAGAATCATATTGATATGTAAGGACAAAATAAGTCTAGCTACATGCACAGTCTCCACTAAAAAATATTGTATACAACACACACATATATGTAAGTACATACCAGTAGTATTTTTTTGTAAAGACTGTTTTTATGTTGGCAGCCTGTGACTACATGTAAATTAAAAAAGCATAATGATTTAAAGCTCAAAGCCAAAGTAACCTATTGTTGCATGTATACAGAACACTAATATATAATCAGGTAAAAAGTGAAGGGCTTGAATTTAACAAAAACATGGACTTACAATTTTTTGCAAGTTGATTTTATTTCAACTCACAATATGAAAACGTCATTTGCATATAAAAACAACATGCATGTAGTGCTTTATTTAACTATAGATAGGATAAGGGCATTATTGTGGAATAGACAAAGAATATCAAACATGTTTTTACTGTGAATCTTTAATTAATACTATTGATCTATCTGGCCATTTCAATGCTGATTTGAGCCTCATTTGTTTGGACAGAAATATTTTTGCGACAATTCCAACTCGCGAAAAATTGCTAGTTAAAATTAAAGCTACGTACTTGCAATTTTCGAAATCCACTTGCATTTAGCGAGTGTGTGAGCTTAAATTCGAGCCCTGATGAAGCTGACATAATTTTCGCCACACTTAAACAAAACAATTTACAAAACAGGCAAAATATTTTTACATTAATTTAATATAAGTTAAATCTGGCTAATATTTAGTCAATTACCAAAGCAGTCAAAGGACAGTGTGCTTGACTATTCAGGGTGCTCATGTAAACAAACTCAATAATTGATATGCAATCAATTTGAAATTTAATGTGGATACTTTCATTGAATGAAGTTAAATATTTGCATGAACATTTTCTAACAAAAAAACTTATGAGCATTAAAGGGCCATAAAGGGTCAAAATTCATGCTAGAGCATTCTCCTCCCAGAGGCTATTAAGATTCTCAATACTAGCTTAGATCAAGAATCCTAAAAAGTTCTGGGTACGAGAATAAAGCCAGAGTGATGAACCATAGAATTTGACCCAAATGGTATACCCGTAGCCGTAGATATGTGTAAAATTTCAATGTGTGAATCCCTTCAATAGTTGCAAAATTAAAATGTTGCACCAAAACCTTTACCAAGACATGTTACATCAATGCTTGATGCAAAGCAAAGTAGGATAGCCTCAATTTTCTCTAAGTAGTCTAGCTAAAAGAGATGCTATCAAAAATGCTTACAAAAACATAGACTGTATGAGTATACAATATAATGTAGACCAAATAGCTGGGACAAAAAAATAAAATGTGAACAATTAGCGTGGACAAACCGGTTCTCGAACCTCTAAGGATTCAATTTTTAATCAATAAAACAATGTTTTTAGAAAAACACATTAAAAACACACCTTTTAACCTTTATTCCACTTTTCTATCATATGTTTGTTGATATTTCATTTTTAAAACAAATCCAAATCCTTCCAGAAAAAACACAACCATTCTCTGAAAACTGTCATGGCGGCTAAAAATAGATGACCTAATTTCGAACCTCTACCGTTTTTGGCTATTTGTGAGGATATAATTAGCTGTCACATGACTGTCACGAGACTTTATGACCAGAGGACAGGAATGGGTACCTGCCATGTGCTTTTTTGTTATAACATACTTTTAAACAATATTTGATAGATTGTACTGACAGGTTGGAAAAAGGTTATAGGGATTTACTTAAAAATATTCACAATAACAAAATATCCATTCTAATTACCTGTTTCTTGCGCATTGTTCTCGTTTGACAGCTGCAGTTGCATCTATTGTTTACAAAACATTTGTGCACACGAGTTGATGACTTCATACGCAATTACGTAGCAAAGTAAACGACATTTTTATGAAAGGTTCAAGATCAGGTGAGGTTCGAGAACAGGTGTTTATACGATAAGATTGTCTCAAGCTTCATGTTCATCAGTACTGACCAATATAATTATACAATACATCCTTTGGTGATAAAAAATACATGTTTTTACATAGCAGAAGATAATTACAACTCTTTTAAAACAATAGACTTCTGTAAGAATAACAAATTTAGGCTTTATTCTTAGCAGCCTAAAAAATTCTATCAACCCATGAGAGTGTGCATGGTCAACATAAGATGGTCTGAGTGGCCACAGAGAGAGAGGGAGCAGGAGAGTTGGAAACAGGCAGACCTGAACAGATATAGATCTATCTTTTGGAATTTTAGTGAAAAATAATCAAATATTCATAAAGTGGGGTTTGTTACTTAGTTTCACCTGTTAGACAATTAGGGACTTTAGTCAGTTATCTTTCCCTGATAAAATCTGAAGCAATCCAATTGGTAAGTAGGTCCTTACAGTTGGAATCCTCAGATTTTATCATTGAATTTGTATGTAAGAATAACAAAATATTTCATCTAATATCTTTCTAGTTAATTAAGATATTAACAGAAGTGATGAAATTTAGATAGTTCTTTACCCTAAAAATACTTAGCTTTAACTTCAAGCAAATTAAATGATCTACAAAAAGTTATTTAAGATTAATTTTGGCAAACTGACTTTGAAAAGTAAGGGTAAAATATGAGAAATCCAACTAATTGGACCAACCTATTTGAAGAGTATACAAGGGGAAATAACTGACTAAGGTCCCTTATTGAACTAGCTTGATGTAGTCCTACATGGATCATGTCAGGTCGTCCAACCACAACAAGTTAACACAATGGTCCAAAGGTGTAACAATATTTTAAAATGTATCATGCTGTTTGTTTTGTCCTGACAAAGAATATCACTGCTAATGTTAAAATAAATCTAGATTTTTTAACAATTTCAAGAGTTCAATGCTACTCTTTGAAATAAACACACCCTTATCATTTTTCTACATCTGTTCTACACACCTCATTGTAGTTTGAGGCAAACTTTCACTTCAGTCAGTGTTTTCAGTACTTTGATTTA
This sequence comes from Mactra quadrangularis, assembly GCA_025267735.1. Classification (NCBI taxonomy): domain Eukaryota; kingdom Metazoa; phylum Mollusca; class Bivalvia; order Venerida; family Mactridae; genus Mactra; species Mactra quadrangularis. The sequence goes on along the minus strand of CM046301.1, from coordinate 39,611,824 downwards.
TCTAGTCCACATAGTAGAAATCACTGATTCTTTTAGCTAATAGCGTACACCTCATCTGTGGTGATACTAAATGTCTATGTAATATTCTAACAGTAGCACCAGGACTGGAGATCCAATGTTGTAACACATGAGCCATTGGTTGATTTAATTTACTACGTTTCCATTGGTTAATAGTTTCTGTTGGTATACCTATTCTTTCAGCCATCATTCTCCAATCAGCACCTGTATGAATTAAGAAATAACATATACACTGGGGTCCAAAAGTTTCTTTACACTTGTATTTTGTTTCACATTTTCCTTTTATCTTTTTATAGCAAAATTAAAACAGACACATTTGGTTTAACATTTTATTGTATATTTATGATAAAAATATATACGATAGAACATAGTTGACAGTTAATGATAAACTGTTTATTAGTTGTACTACTAATAATGATAAGTAAAGTTTGTTTAAGTATATTCCAAAACGTAAAAATTTAACAATTTGAACAGAAACTTTTGAACCCCAGTGTATGTACGGTATAAGGAAGCAGGTTTAAAGCCAACTTGATCTTTTAACAATTCTAGCATTAACAAGTATTAGTATTTCCAAAAATGCTTGAAATCGCTGATTAGCCGTGTATTCACAGCGTATCCAAACCGTCCCAAGTATATTTATAGAAGACAAGAATAAGCGTGCCCTGGTAATATGTAAAACCATTGAGTCTATTTTTAGAATTCCAGGAATAAGCGCGCTCTGGTAACGATATGTAAAACAAATAGGGACTAAAGTCAATTTTTAGAAAACCGAAATATTCCGGCCAACGATTACCGAAATGAATCAGTAGGGCGTTCCCAATTGTGAACGTTAAGCTAACAGCGATGTTTATGAGGGGCGTGACTTAAACCTGTCTCAGTGGATAATGGTTACGCCTCTCGGCTGATTGGATACAGATAATCTTCTCCCGTATAAATAGATTCGCCCGTTAGTAGGGAAGATAGGTTTGCATTTTTTCAACAAATGTGAGTTATTAAAAGAAAGACACATTTTATAATTAGCTGTGCATATTTTCGGGGGTTATTTTGCAACTTTCTTGAAACTGGTTATAGTTCATACATTGATAATGGTATTTTCTGGTAATACAATCAGATAACCTGACAAAAATTTGCGCGGTAGAGTTCATACACACACCCCTATTTTGACTGTATGACGTCAATTTTTTCATCATGTGACCTCAAATGCATCGTTCTAATTGGCTTACAGCAACCGGTGTCGACACAAAAATGCTCAAATCTTGATAAATGTTACTATCGCTGCCCCTCAGCAGCGATAATAAAGAAGCATACATGTATAATACCGTAGAATATTGATCCTGTTTGAGTCAAACCTGGTACAAAATGTATTGATGTGCATGACATATGACATTTTACTATCTGTGATATTTACCACCTGTAGTTATGTTTATAAACATATTTCATTTCAATATACACTAATCATATACAAAGAACATACATTCTAAGTGTTAAAGGGGTCATGTTGTCAAGTTACCAAAATAAAGTTATAATTGTTGTTAACGAAATAAAATTAAAATAGAAGTATCAAACTTACCATTCCCTTTAGGTAGACTTAATTGCTGTATAACATATTGACGTAAATCTTTATCCATGTCTTTAATATTTGTATTTGCATCATATTTCTTTTTAGGCTTAAAAATAGAATGATACATACACTCATTTAATGGCATGTGTATAATTATTTAACATCTCTTCTGGTCATATTTTGTGAGTCTGTTCTTATGTTTCATTTTCAACTATTTTGTGATGTATCACATCATATTTAATATCTGAGCAGCTTTTGTTTTAGATTGCTATGGCAATGCCACAGGAAATAGTTCCAGCATTATGTACCATAACCACACTGATTCTAAGCAAAATAAATCATCCAAAGGAAGCTGGCAACTTTTCCACATGTATGTACGATTAACATATTGTGATCAGTAATCTTTGGCCCAATTGTCCAGTAAGGCAAACAAATGGTATTGAACCTTGTTAGCTGGCAATTTCCAGGTTAGAAATCAAGTGTCCATATGCTATAGGGAAATACTATTTTGAGACCCACATGGAAGATTGGATTTATCTAATTGTTAATTATTATTATTAAAATATCTTGATGTAAATGTCTAAACTTAGCCAATAGCGAATAAACCGTGATCATGTATAATATAAGTTTTTATGTATTTTATCATTTATTTCAAAACAGAATATATTAGATTAAACAAGATACCCAGTCTATGCATCATCCGTTATCCCACAATACATTATTCCCCTATGCTGCGTTATGTACTGTGGGCCATTTGGTTAGGAAAATCTCATTAACATGAATAATTAATGAGGTGGTTTCATTGGTTCCGCAAGAAAACCACTGCGGAAAACTAGCTAATGAAATTAAGCAATCATTTATTAAAAATAAACATGAGCATTAGTTTCTACTTTAAGTAAGAAAAACCCAGTATGACGTAATTGTTATTGAAGAGTATTTAATTGTGACATGCGATTTCATTGGAAGAAGACTGGTCTTCCCTGCCTCATGCATATTCATGAAAACAATCAAGATTTTGCCAGTCAAATTGCACAGGGTACATGGAGTATAATGGAATAAAGTACTGTGTTTGCCGGCCATGCAGTCTATGAAATTAGTGGGTGTCTGCAGTTCGGGCAACCAAAAATTTCTTTCGCAGGGCTTTTTCAGGGGGTTTTGGGAAAAGGGCCCCTGCCCAAATTGGGAATTTTTAACGCGGTAAATAGTCCGATTTGGGAAAAAATATCGACAAGTCAACCCAATTTGGAAGTTTCATCATTAATTTTTCTGCATTAAATCTTAACATGCTTTGCTTTGGTGTCTCTGAGAGTGTTGCAGTGTTCTTAAAGAGTTTGTTCTGACAGTCCAGTGAGGCATTCAATGCAAATTCTCATGTATTATTTTTTTTTAAATTTTATATGAAATATCGGCAGTCGTTTTTTTATTGTAAAGGCAAAAGACATCCTGTTCAAAGGGAATTATTTAACAAGATTGGGATTTTTTTTCTTGAAATTGGGAAAAATGGTCCTTATTTGGCATTGGGAATGGGGCCCATATTCGGCCCCATGAGATAGGCTGAAAAAGCCCTGTTTCGTGCAACCAATTTCCACAAAATGATATAGTGCTTGCTGCTAAAGTAAGCTGACCAAGCAACTTCTTGCATATTCTTATTTTGTAGATTGGTTACCCAGGCAGAATTTCAAAGCTCTCAGAAAATAATTCACAAAGAAGTTCATTTACACTTACAGGTGTTAAATTTAATGGTTCATTCTTCAGCACCACAGTGACATTAGTTCTTGGTTTTGATTGGACGATTCTAGGTGTAGACTGGTTTTCTGGCAGTGGTGAAGTCAAAGCTAGACTGGTACCTTCATGTAAACCTTCCATAGGCAATGATTCAAGGAATGTAAACAAACCATTACTTTCTGAAAGAAGAGAGGTAAAATAAAATAGTTAAAAAATGTCAAGTTATGATGTAAATATTCTACTTAACATACTATAGTCTGGATTACCTGCCCCTTACTACTATCATTATCAGGTCAGGCAAGTCGCAATAATGGTTGCCCCTCATTTATTATTCAGGTAACAATATTTCATTTACATTTTCTTAATCTTGCATGATCATTTGCTGGTGATGGTAACTTTAGTAGTTACTATATAGTTATTGTAGAGTTAGGTAGATTTCGATTTTTCCGATTGCATATATATTTAGCGAATGATTAACAACAAGAGCACCGCTGGGCGGAGCATTATATGCCCGAAAGTGTTGTTTTTTTAGTTAAGATGAAGCATTAGTAAAACATGAGAATATTTCAGATGGATATCATATTAGGAATAATTGTGGAAAACAAAGTAGAGAAAAAAAGTTTTAAGGTAATCATTATATGAAGTTTGAATATTGTAGATCAAATGGAACTTAAGTTATACTCCAGAAACTGTTTTCATTTAAAAAAAAATAGTGACCTTTGACCCCAAAGTCAATAGGGGTCTTCTACCCCATATGGACAATCCGCGTATGAAGTTTGAATATTGTTGACCAAATGGAACTTAAGTTATGCTCCGGAAACCAAATTGCTAACGGACGGACGGACGGACAGACGGACGCCAGGGGGTATAACATAATATGTCCGAAATTATTTCGGGCATATAAAAAACATGTCTCGAAGTGAACACAATTTGAATGTGGATTAGTCTTGTTAGAATTTCGGATACTTCATTTAGCATAAATGTAACCGAACAACTAAAAAAAGGTTTCCACTGTAATTCTTGAACAATGATCCTTTGATTTAAGCCTGTGTAGTGAGAAATGTTCATTTGAAAAGATAATTATTCAATACCTAATTCATTACATCAGGCACGGCCATTATCATGCTTAGCCTGACATTCTTTTATGAGTCAAAGTACGACTGGGAACCAGTCAAAGTACGACTGGGAACCAGACAAAGCCTACTAGCCCTAAGCACAGGACTGGTGTAAATTGATTGAGGCTAGTGGAAATAACATATTTAATATAGTTGGGCTATTTGATAAATTTTGCCATTTTAGTACATGACAATAATAAATTGGGCTAGTGTTCTAAACATTTAAGGCAATGATTGGGGACTATAATTAAACCAGCCTGGTCGATGGACTGAAATAACATGTTGTCGCTTCAAGTTGTTAAATTGTTATCCAGAGACAAACTTACTTGAATTTTTAAAATAATCATTATTACCAAAATTCTCTAAAACTACATAACCATTAAATCTATGTTACACACTGAGAAAAATTGCTTCATGCTACTTAAAAATGACTTACAGTCAATAAATACACTAATGGAAAGGTACATTTTGGAAATTCTAGGGTGGGGGGGGGGGTCTTGATCCCCCCCCTGACCCCCTGTGCTAGATCTGCCTATGAGACTCCTTCCTCTTAGAAAAAGATAGAATCAACTCATTTGAAACAATTCTTAACAATTCTAAAACAAGAAATATGAGGAGGAAACCACATCAAAGCCGGATTTTTAGAAATCCAACATATTGAAAACTTTAACGCAAAAATTACAGCAGGAAATAATCCATAATTAAGCCCAGTTGTGGATACTTTCTAATTCTGTTCATCATATTATAGTATGTAATCATTATATGAAATTTCATCAAGTCTTGACCATAAATGGCAGAAATATATGGTTAATAAAAAACTTCGATGCAATTGTTACCGACACCGTTTGCCCTCCTGCCCAGGTTTTGCCAAACTTTAAGCCGATTTTTTTAGAAAAATCCTGTTAATAAAACAATCTAATACTGTAAATCTTACTCATATCTCTGATAAGATCCTGAGCTTTTGATTTCATTTCTTCAACACTATCACAATCATTTAATAAATAATCTAAACCATTTTCTACATGCACTCTAGTCTGTAATAACTTAGCTAACTCCATGTTTAAATGTGTTATTCTTGTTTCTAGCTCCTCTACCCTATATTCCATCGTGTCACTTTTCCGTGATTCAGCGGTTACTTTCTCTGTAAAGTTTATCAAACTATCTAGAGGTATCATTGTAACATCAGGGTTCTCTACTGATTTAGGAGGTTTAACACCTTTTATTTTAGCATTCTCTATCAGTTTGTCTATCACAGAAGAAACTAAGAACTTAAGATTTTGATTTTCCTCATTTAATTCTTCCACTTCCCGACACAATTCAGAATTGGCTTGTGTCAACTCCTCCCTGGTCGGACCTTTGTCCTTTTCCTTATTTTTCTCCTTTCCCCGATGTGAAGCTTTAGATGATGTAACAGAGCTCGGGGAAGAAGCTCTTGAACTGTTCCTATCCATATTGTTTGAGTTTTCTTTCTTCATAGTTCTACGATGTGAGACCTGAAGCAAGCCGGCCATTTTGGAATTCTTCTTGTGTGATCATCTGAAGTTAAAGAAATTAACAGATGAAAAAATATGATAGAAATTATATGTAATTTAAGAAGCGAGCCTAAAAATACTTTTAATGAGTCTAACGGATCAAATTATATGATGAGAAAACATATTAAAAACAACCATAAATAATTACATTTTTTATCAGTTATGCACAATTTTATTCCAAAAAGTAATATTCAAGTATTTTATAAAATCATCAATTTTTTATATAATGACATTCATGAATGAATTAATATAGTCATTTCATTGGAATAAGAGCTGTTCAATTTATACAATACATAAATATTTAACTGAAACTTAATTATGACAACTACACGTATAACCATCATTCATATTTCAAAACATTTTCACTAGAATAAAAGCTTTACAAATTATCTTGATAAAATAATTGAAAAAGACAGTTCAAGACAATCTCAATAAATCACTAATATATCATGGACTTAGCGCAAAACAGTCGTAACTTAAGTTAAAAAAGAGCAAGTTACAACCGTTTTGGGCTAAGCCCACAATACGTATGAAGGGGTGTCAAAACATCCTGATTTCACTGCATACAAAATTATTTGTACATTATTCAAAGTATCAATGGATCAACTTGATTTAAAAACTATATGTGCAAATATAACATATACGGTATAAAACAAAAATATCCAAGAACAAAACAGTACCTACAAAATCATTAATCATTTAACCAAGTCCTTTTCCAATTGTAGAAATATGTCTCACTCAAGAAAATGAAAACTGACTCAAATGTGTTTGCTTGTAAAATTATCAACTAAATTGTCAACCACATAAGATACAAGTGAAAACGTCCATTAATAGATCTAAATGTAAATAATGAATGTTATAGGTAAACTAGGCACTTCATACAAGTCTTTTCAACTTAGACTTGAACACTCAATGTAAATTTTTAAACTATCTAATGTAAACCTTTAATGGGTTACCTTAGAGCAAGGTATTGGATATCACTAAGGCAAGAATAAGCCAAGCAAACATTCAAAGAGAATAAAATTTTCAATTATAGTTTTATGAACCCAAAGGAACGCAATAAAGCCAAATGGCCTAATAAAAATGCAATAACATTTTAAATGATTTGAAATAAAAAATGTTCATTGCTTATGTTAAGATAATTAAAAAATAACCTAAGCATACCAAGAGATATCTAATCCTTATCATCTAGGATTTGAAATTTACAATAAACTTTGATATGCAAATATGTATGTCTATAAACAGCCTTAAATATTTTGATAAAACATGTCCTTCTGAACCTTTCTAATCCATTATCATTGCTGTCAGCTTAAAAGCTGGCAAATAGTTGGAAAAATTAATCACTTATAAGACCATAATATATGGTGCTTAAAATTTCAAGTTTTTTCAGTCATTAGCAGTCAGTCATCCTATTTATTGTCTCTAGACCAGTAGGCATGTAGACCAGCCAGGATCTAGACCCAGGCTTTTAGAATGTTCTCATGAACACTTAGACCAATCACAAAAGTAGCTGACATCTTCCCCACTTGATGCAGAGATAGGCAATAGAAAATATTATTGGTTTTCTTTCAAGACATCCAACCCACAACCCCAAGATTTGTTCTAAGAGGCCCTAACTGCTCAACTAGAAATGATCAAGATTTGTGTAAATAGGCATTTATATATATGATAATACAATTCCTTCAAAGGAGGTTTAAATTTGAGTGCCTACATGGCTAGCTCTGTTGGTGGCACACAAGTCTACTGATTGAGGAGTAGTGAGTTAGATTCCATGGCAGGGCATACAGGTAATTTCGTGAAGTTTTGTCAGGAAATAATTTCTACACCCATTCTCCCTCCGACCATTAATTCTAAATGAATAGGGCAGTTGTCAGACACTGACAGAAGTATGAGCTTAGTAACTGGTTAACACTTAAATCCAGAGAATTAGCCTTTTCGGAGAAAGGTGAGCAGATTGACTGACCACCATGACTAATACAATGTGTTGCTATGGTGTTAAACCCAACCTAAATGTTCTGGATATGAACCAAAAACAACTGAATCACATGTGGAGATGACAATTTGATCTGATAATTGTTGTGCTAACACCAGTCAACAAACAGAAATCACAGGTGCTTGTATAAAAACACTCTATATGAATATTGAAATACTAGTATTCAGCCCTAGATTCTACAGATATTCCCCATTCACCATTCGATTATCTATGTTTTACTTTGGTGAATTAAAATTCTAATAAAGTTTTTCAAAATGTATTGAAAAACTAAAGAAATACAAATGGTAGTTTTCCCTTACTTCAACCAGACTTTTTTGTCAACCATTCTCTACATTAAAAATCTATACAAAAACGGTACATTTAAAATTCTGAACTTTCTTTGTTATCATTTCTAATCAATATGAACCAACATTGTTTCATTGTATACAGAAGTTTAGATACCATTAAATTACAATACTTAATTCTTTAACATGTATAAAAAGCCATTGTCTTTTATCAATAGACATTCAATTTCCGTTAGATAACAAACTCTCAGCATGGTAAACTTTATCCTACATTGAGAAGAAAATTAAAAGCTAACAATTTATGTATTTAACAATGTGTACCTAATTAAGTAATGTGGCTAGGACAAGCTACTTTGGAATAATATGTTTACATATGGAACCATTAACGCAAAGAAATCAATATGGTAACTCAAGTCATGTGTATTTTTATCATTTTGTGAGCCTGCCTAGGTAGTTCAATCAGTAGCACACAAGTCTACTGATTGAGGGTTTGTCAGTTTGATTCTCTGGAAGGGCTTACTTTTCATGGGGTTTGGTCATGAAATAATTTCTATGGTCATTCTTCCTCCTACCACTGATTCTAGATCATGTAGAGCATTTTACATTATTTTGCCGGACAAGGCATTTCAGTGTACACTAAAACAGAATAAATCTTTTTAAGTGTATACAATGCATAGCCAGACTAAACTTGGATCAATGTAGCTAAATATGCACTAAAAATATCAACAAGTATATTCAAAACAAAAAAAGTGCTGGTAAACATATTTATTGTTCCTGTTTTTAACTTTTTAATATATCAGAGGGAAAAGTCAAACATTTCTTACTTTTAAGTTAAGTATCTAAGAAAAAAATCATATGGCTGAGTACTTGAAGTTTAAGTGAAATTAAATGAGGAGAAAATTTACGCCTCTCTCTTTCAAGTCAGGAATGTTTTATCGACCAGTGAACTTAAATAATTTTGATTCATTGTAACTCAACATTTTTTCTGTAGTATGCTTAAAACAATAAAGACCCTTAAAAGCCAGTCACAACTACCACTATTGATGAACTACACAATAAAACCAAGCATTAAACTGATACAAATTAACATGTATAATTCGAAATGACTCAAATGATTAACCAACGATTGCAATTTCCACTCTGTTTAATTTGTGCATTTCAAAGTGAAAGTAGACTGAAATAAAAAGAATTTGCTTGTTTTAAAACAATTGTTTAGATCACAAGCTGTGAGATTATAAAGAAACTGCATCAGCATTATATAATTAAGCTCTTAGAACAGCTTTTAGCATATATATTTAATGTTAGCAAAAATTGAATATACACATATAGCACTATTATGAAAGGAACCACTTTTTATTAAATAAGCACAACGCTAAACTTAAACAAAACAAGCAAAATAATTAGACCTTTTTATTGTTTCTCTTATGCTTGATATATTTTAAGGATTCATGGTTTAAGGCAGTTTTTTCATGTCTGTTGTAAATGGATGTACATTGTACATGGAATTAATCTTCTTATGGGGTCTTCAGTCAACTGAAATTGTACATGTACATTGGATTTTACATATTATGCCCACAAAGATAAAAGCATGAATTATCAAGTGGACAGTTTTAACTATAGAATACTGGAAGGAAGGGTTCCGAAGGATCTTCAGACTGGAGAAAATATATAACTAATTTTACATAATCAGCTTAAATGGTTATTTAGTCCATTATGAAAAAACATAATTAATCGGGCTAGTGCTTGAGAAAATTTAGAGGGATAAGTGAAATACAGAATTATAAAAATCAATTCTTGTCATGTAAACATTATAAACCAACTAGCACCTGATCCCAAAAGCCCAAAGCCTGGAACAAGTGAAAAATTGCTTCGGCTAGTGAAAATTTTTTATTTCATTTAGTTGGGATAGTTGATACTTCGACCGACGTATTATATAACACAATAAAATATTGGACTAGACTCTAGTGCTTTAGAAAAGTATGCGGATTACCGATATATACAATTGTTTACAATAAAAAATGACAATCCATGTTGCCTGACTAATAAATAAGCAGATATATTGAGCAATGTATTAATAAGAGATCTCAACATTCATCAACAGATGACATGATATTTGACATATAACTGATCATGCTTGTCTTAACCAGATTGGGTGTCAACTGTCATGCCTTTAACAGTTTAAATTGAATATTAATTGACTGACAGGTGTCCTATAGAGATAATGAGTTTCATTTTTCAGCAAATGTATGAACTCAACGAGTATTTTACCTTGATCTCAGATATCTGTATGACATAGGCAAACATAATTGTTTATCTAGAGATTCGTTTGTCAATATATCAATTTTTGGCGTCCTGGGATATCCCCGTTGGTAAGGAATGAAAACGAGGTGGAGGAAATCCTATTCTCACTTCCGCTAAGGGAGATAACTTCAATTGTTTTCATTATTTGTCCTAGATTTCACCACCCCGATCTCGAGATAGCAAGATGGGGAGAAACGTGCGTTGTTTGTCTCGATTGTTCCGAAATTTCAATAAAAACTTGTTAGGAGCCAATGGCAGCTTGATTGCGACCTATTGCAATCGGACACAAGCTGTTAATTCTGCTGTCAGTCAAGCTGGAATAACCGTAAGTGAATTACTCTGTTCCGGACCTTGGACGTTTCGCCCTAGTTTTTCACATGGTGGCACAATTGTTTGATTATCGAACTATTACGTAATGAATGAAATATTTCCTCATGGTTTGTCTTGAATTTAATGTTTCATTCAGGGTTATGTTAGATTGCATCTTCATTGTTAAAATCAAGATTATAGTTCGATCACCAATAAACTTTATTAGTTCATGATTTTACTAAGTTCAAGCATAACTAGGTAACATGTTGGGCTACTAGGTTTTTGGTTTTGATAAGTAAGCATTTGGCAATTAAAGTGTATCAATCTGTGCATATTATGATTATACATTATGTCTTTTATTTGTTTGTAGTAAGATATCTACCACATCTTTTTATTATTATGTCATAAATTCAAATTATAAGTTTCTATTTATTGCCTAATGCCTTCATCTAATGTAGGCCCATGTTTAGATGTTTGCTAACAGCTATGACCTTGTACATGTACCAGATAACTTCAGTTCAGATACTGATCTTCATAGGTCATGTGTTGTCTAATAAAATCACAAAAAAATGAATAGTGTTCACCACATGTTGAGAAGTTGCATTTTATGCATAATTAGGAAGGGTAAGTTGATACTGGTTAAAGCTAAATCAAGGTTTTTGAAATCTACAATTAGTATCACTATTCAGTCGGCTCGCCTCTTGACAATAACTTCCTTGATCATTGAGTCATACACCAACTGTTAACATATGTAGCAGATTGCAGCTACAGCATATGTGCATGAACCTAACAGGTACCCATTTACACCTGGGTGTAGTGAAGCAATTGCAGGTAAATTTCTTGCTCAAGGAAATTAGCAGTGCCCCTAGTGGGATTCGAACCTATGACCTCTCAATCCTTCAGCGCGGGTCCTACCACTGGACTACTGCTCCTACTTAACTAGAAAAAATGATTAGATTTTTAAACTGAAAGCATTCTGCATGCAGAATTATCAAACAAATGCAACATATAAAGTATAAAGTTCATAATTGTATTATTTAAATCAATTTTAGCGAGGGAATTTCATTTGAATACAGTCACCGTTGCTTCAGTTAATAGATGTCATTTATATTAAATTATAATATTTTCTTTTTCAGAAAATAAAAGAAAATAATGAGACTGCATCATCCGATATTTTAACAGATACATTTGGTAGACAACATACATATCTACGTATATCACTTAGTGAAAGATGTAACCTAAGATGTGAGTTATATGAGTAATATTTAAGATTTCATTTGTTAGAAATTATCAAACATGAACACCTCAATTAGATAATATGATTAACTTTTGTATTTCTTAATGTTATTTTTTTTCTTTGGTGTTAATATATACCTAATTTTTGCTTTGCTATCTTTAGTTAATATTTCACAGACGTTACAATGTTTTCATTCTCATTATAAAAGATTTCTTTTCCTTGGGTAAAACTAGTAATAGTAGTTGCATAACCATGTTGATACAAAAAGATATTTTTTCTTTAAAATTTTTTGGTGAAGTGCGAATGAAAAAATAAAAAAACAAAACAAGATCATTGAACTTGTTTTTTGTTTATTTCATGATTTTGTGGGTTTTTTTTTAAGATAAATTTGTTGTAATGTGAGTTTATTCACCTGTTTTTCAACTCAAATAAAAATTGAAAACTTAACTAATCATCAATTCACCCTTTTATGATATAAACACAATTCAGTTGTATTATTTCAGATCACTTGTCTTTGTTGTTATTTTTGTTTATACATCGTACATTAAAAAATATCGTATATTCAAGGCCAATACTGTATGCCAGAAGAAGGTGTAGAATTAACAACAAAAGAGAAATTATTAAGTACAGAAGAGATATTAACATTATCAGAACTATTTGTAAGAGAAGGTATTACTAAGATAAGATTGACTGGAGGGGAACCATTAGTAAGGAAAGATCTAGTTGATATTATAGGTAAGTCTCCCACCAGTAGGGCTGTCATGATACACCAGAGGCATATCGCTATATATTGCAATAAGCTGGCATCATATCGAGATACATACCTAATATAATGTTGGCTTTAAGATTCGTTGTGCATCTGCTGTATTTAACAGAAACATCGCAAATCTTATAAAGTTTTTAAATCCGGCTTTAATGTGGTTTCCCCATAACATTTCTTTTTTATGACTAGTTAGGTGAACCAGCTCCGTAATTTGGCTGAAAAAGTGTTGCCAGTTGATTCATGTGCCTAAACATGTGTGTAATTTCTTTACATACCAGATTGCCTTTATGGAGTTTCAAATGATGATGAATATAACTGTAGTTTAAGAAACAGAATGACAATAACCCAAGTCTATGTTTTAAAATATATTTTTGTCCTTATCATGTTCAATAATAATATTGACTATCTAAAACAAAAGCAGAAGATTTTGTTGATTTTTTTTATAATTACCAGGATATGTGCCAACGGTAGAAACTACATACTCAAAGACTTGATACTTATGTAAAATTTAACAAAAACTTTCAGACAAGTCTTCATAAGCTTAGAGTGGATATAGGTGATGCTTAAGTTCTTAGCATTTTTATATCCCCCCTCAATTTTTTTTTGGGGGGGGGGGTTATAGGAGTCAGCTTGTTGGTTGGTCTGCCTGTACAATTTACCATGTCAGCTCAATTTCACAGTTTATTTTTGTTTGTGTTTGGTTTGAAGCAACGTAGATGGCTCTAATGGTACATGTATATGACATTATAATGTTAAAACTTTAATTCTTTGAAACCCTGATATAATTGTAGTTATCATAATTATGATTGAAATTTTACAACACACATGTACTTCTGAATTCTAGATTTTCTACATATACACTCTTTGATACCTTACTTTATTATACTAAACACGCAAGTCTACTGATCGAGTGGTTGTGGGTTCGATTCCCGGACATGGAATACTTTTGTGGAGCATGGTCATGAAATTGTTTCTATGGCCATTCTCCCTCCTACCAATGATTCATAATTATGTAGGGCAGTTGTCTGTCTCTGACGAAAGTATGCACTTAGTTGTTGGTTAACAGCTAAAACCAGAGATTTAGCCTTTCCAGGAGGAGTGAGTAGATTGATTGACCGCTGTTATATGACTTATACAATGTGTTGCAACGGCGTTAAACCCAACAAAACAAACAAACAAACATATACTAAAATTTCTTGTATTATATTTTTTACAGGTGGAATGAATGAACTCAGGTCTTTAGGTTTACAGTCTATCGCTATGACAACGAATGGTGTTACTTTAAAAAGAAAATTACCAGAACTGAGAAAAGCTGGTTTAGATTTGTTAAATGTTAGTCTAGATACATTGATACCTGCCAAGTTTGAATTTATAACAAGAAGAAAGGGCTGGGACCGAGTGATGTCAGGTATTGATGCTGCCATCGAACATGGATATAATCCTGTCAAGGTATGATTGTAATGATAGAAGATATCTGGAACTCAAATATTAGGTTTTTTCCCTGCAGTACAAACCAACTAATACCCTCACAATGAAAATATATGACAATAGGATTTAATCTGTATTTTGTGCTTTTAGCAATAACGTGTAACAAACTTTGTACCGCCTGCGCACAGATTGAAAAAACCCACAAATTTGAGTTCCGAATTATGTCTATTCTTTGTTCTTTACAAAGAATTTATTTACATGGTTTGTTAAATTTTATTCAACTGTAAGTGGCACATAGATTGACCCCATTGATTTAAATACTGTATATACGCTTGATATTCCCCAAACATAGATATGTAAAATTATTTTTATTAAAATCACCCCTAAACTCAATAGTTAATTACTGGACAGCGGATCCGGTGAAGATAAATTTTTACAGAACCTAACAAAGTCTAACAGGTCCAAAGGCATTTCACATATTTTGATGAATTGAAAACTTGGATGAGACCATATTCTTTGCTTAACAGTCGGTCTTGTAAACCTGCAGATCTTGACAGACCTTCTGCTTTGTTTACAGGATTTGTCCACTATGTTTGGAGATGACTGGTTTGGCCATGCAGATGGTTATTGTGACATTTTTTATCTATATGTATTAAGCTAAATGTTAATTTCTAACATTAAGACTGTCAGGCAGCCAGATTGTTTACCATTTTATTTTTTTTTTAATTATTATATATAATTATTTCAGGTTAACTGTGTTGTGATGAGAGGTGTAAATGAAGAAGAAATTTGTGATTTTGTTGCATTAACAGAAAATAAAGTAAGTCTAGCTGGAATTTGTTTGTCAGTCTACTATACTGGTATGTTTTGTCAGTGATTAATTTCATTTTTTCTCTTTTTCAACTATTTTATTCAGTTATATTTTCCCAAAAGCAGATCTTAAGTGCTAATACTATTCAGAGACTGAAAACTTGTTAATAATATTCATTTTTCTTTTTTTGCAGTATGAAGGTAAAGTTTGTATGGCACAGTATAAAACGTCTAACAAAAGATTTTATATTAATTGTATTTCAGAATATAGATGTTAGATTTATAGAGTATATGCCATTTGATGGTAATAAATGGAACTTTAAAAAAATGGTGCCATATGATGAGATGTTGAAGACTATAAGAGATCAGTTCTCAACTTTACATAAATTGAATGATCAACCAAATGATACTTCTAAGGTATTTCAATATCTCTTCTCTTCTTTCCCCTCTCTCATCCTCTCCCTTCTCTCTCCTTCCCTCTCTCCCTTCCTCTCTCTCCTTCCCTCTCTCCCTTCCCCTCTCTCCTTCCCTCTCTCCCTTCCCCTCTCTCCTTCCCTCTCTCCCTTCCCCTCTCTCCTTCCCTCTCTCCCTTCCTCTCTCTCCTTCCCCTCTCTCCTTCCCTCTCTCCCTTCCCCTCTCTCCTTCCCTCTCTCCCTTCCCCTTTCTCCTTTCCCCTCTCTCCCTTCCCCTCTCTCCTTCCCTCTCTCCCTTCCCCTCTTTCCCTTCCCCTCTCTCATCCCCTCTCTCCTTCCCTCTCTCCTTCCCCTCTCTCCTCCCCTCTCTCCCTTCCCCTTTCTCCTTCCCTCTCTTCCTTCCCCTCTCTCCTTCCCTCTCTCCCTTCCCCTCTCTCCCTTCCCTCTCTCCTCCCCTCTCTCCTTCCCTCTCTCCCTTCCCCTCTCTCCTTCCCTCTCTCCCTTCCCCTCTCTCCCTTCCCCTCTCTCCTCTCCTCTCTCCTTCCCTCTCTCCTTCCCTCTCTCCCTTCCCCTCTCTCCTTCCCCTCTCTCCCTTCCCCTCTCTCCTCCCCTCTCTCCTTCCCTCTCTCCTTCCCTCTCTCCTCCCCTCTTTCCATTCCCCTCTCTCCTTCCCTCTCTCCTTCCCTCTCTCCCTTCCCCTCTCTCCTTCCCTCTCTCCCTTCCCCTCTCTCCTTCCCCTCTCTCCCTTCCCCTCTCTCCTTCCATTTTTAATTTCATAAAATTTTAAAACAATTGATAAAATATTTAAACATTAAATAAATATTTTTTATAATCCATCAGACAATATTCTAAGCTCTTAGGCTTAATAAAAATAGGTTTGTTTTGGGTTTCCCAACCGATCGTATTTTTCGCCGATGTTCGTTTTTTTTCTCAGTAAACATGACCGAAACGTTGAAAAAAAACAGGACAACGGGCGAATTAATTTTTGTTCTTTCTTACTTAGTTGTAAATACGTCGTGGAAGTTGTAAATAGACGTGTATAGTAGCAATCTCCAAGCTGAATAGTTGTTTATTCGGCAAGAAAGTAACGGCAGACGAATTAACGACAGTCGTCCATTTTAATAAGTTGATTGATCGGGAAATTCAGTTACTAAATACCATACGTATTCCGGTATACATAATATTAATTTCAAGAAGTAGTCTTGAGTTATTACGTAACAAAGTGTCAAATGCATATCAGGGGAGTCTATATTTTAATTGTTAGTAGCAATTGAAATCAATATTAATCCTTTGTTTGATAACGAACACGTGTCGGCAAGTTTTCACACTTAATCGATGTGATAGCGTATGCTTTATTTTGTGATCATGGGGTCTAATGTGGTTTAATTGTTATTAAAAATTAATTCTTTAAACAAGCGTGAACTAGTTTTGTAATTGTTGATTACATGTTAAACAAATAATTGCCGGTAATGAAGACAAACGTTATCGGCGACTGCACAAAACATCTTTGTATAAATTTACTGATAATTTTCAATCACACCCGCCTTTAAATCGTTTTATTTTAAGAAAGTAAAACATAACATTGTCTGTTCATATTTTTCTGACACAAAAAACAACGAACAAACTATTATTTAATGAATCAACAATTTTATCGATGAGCGACGAAGCACAGTGTTCTCTTTCCTGAATAAAGTTGCTATATACAGGCAGATCGATGTTTTGGGAGCAATTTTTTAGGTCGTTGTTCACATCTGACAAACTGTCATTATATACAGACCCATATCATAGTGAAAATTGTTGGGAGGGAAAAAAAAGGTCGCTATGAACAGAATGTCGTTATTAACTGGGAGTCGCTAATGTAGTCTTGACTGTATGTTTTGCTATACATGGCTTTTTGTTTGTTTTGTTGGGTTTAATGCCTGAGCAACACATTTAGCTGTTAACCAACTACTAAGCACATGCTTTCGTCAGTGACTGAAAACTGCCCCACATAATTAAAAATCATTGGTAGGAGGGAGAATGGCCGTAGAAATAATTTCATGACTAAGCTCCACGAAAGTATGCCCAGTAGTGATGGGATATCGGTTGGAAATTATAATCGATCATCGGTTGAAATCGGTTACTGCTGTCGATGCGATTCTTCCGATTATAATCGGTTCATGATAAATTTGCTTTTGCATTCATATTTTGCTTTCAATCCTTATATAATCGATGTATTATAGACCAAGAAATAAAAATAGCTGTTTTTGTTGTTTGTATTTGCTTTCTATACATGCATCATTTGGTTATTAACAACCCCAGATTTCTACTATTGGCTTATTAACATAAAAGTTAATGAAAAGTGTGATACATGTTCATATGAACTATTAACCATGCTCTGATACTGATAGTAATAATAAAACTGCTGGTTCTAACAAGTATAAAATGCTGAATTTAGATAATTAAGGCAATTTATTTTTCAAAGTTACCTATGCAGTTTGGTTTGGAAATGCTTACGATACAGAAGACCTCATGGTATAGCAGATTGAGTTCATGCAGTTCACTAGACCATGGTAGCGTATTATCAAACATTTTACGACAATTTAGCTATTCATTATAGAAGGATTTAAGACCAAAATTGGTTGTAAGACTTTTGATAATACTGGCCAGTCTTCTGATTTCTTTTTCGTACCGGGGTGATCGTATAAACGTCAAATGTCCATGGCAGCCATGTTGAGAAAAGGCTGGGTATAAAAGCCGTATCCCGAAAAGCAGGGCTACCTCTGGCTTTTTTTTCTTTGAGCCAATTTCGCGACAAAATATGAAATCGGACAAAAATTAAGTCGCGACAAAAAATTTAGTCGCGACAAAGAACTTGAATAGGAGCTTTTTCTTGTCTCATTGGATGATGATATGAATAGCTTAACATACCTAGTTCTCTATGAAAATACATGTTCAATGGCAATGACTTTGTTGTTTACTTAAATCTTTGATAAATAATACTATGCTATTAAGGACAGCATATTTCTATATGTTTTAATAGCATTTTGTGCACTGAAGCCCGCCCTTTCACATGTCTGTTGAAAGCCAAATGTCATAGATATAATCAGATAATACAGCACCTTTTGATCCCCACTATCAGCATGTTTTGTGCTCTTTGATTTGTACTATACATAAGCATTAAAACAAAAATGGTTTAAATTGATGTTCTAGAAATAGAACCAATGCCTATGAATGACATAAACATAACTGACATTATTATTAATATAGTTAACAATTCTGACATAACATGAATTTCTGGTAAAATTAACTAATGTACTTGTATTCTTATAAAGCAGTGTACATTATTGATGATGAAAAAGAAATTTACACGTGAAAATGCAATTGTAACGTATTTTCGCGACCCCACGAAAATGATTAAGACTCTCAGTGAAATAACGTGGATCGACGTAGGTTCTGTACGTCACCAAGCATTTAATCTAGTTGTCCTAATCATTTGATTATTGCGTTGTGAACGAGCACTCAAATTTGTATATTTAAAACGCTAGCAAATACGAATTTCGCTGATTGAATTTTGACGCGACGATAGCGCATGTTTTTTAATAATTATGCGACATTCGGCTCTTGCGCAGCAATGACGCAAGGGCACGTTCTTGGCAGAATCATAACAAAAAACAAATAAATACTTGTTGATAATACGATCAACGGTTAAAAACAGACTAAATGTTATTACAGTTAAAACTGTGAAATTGTCACAATAATTTAGAATTAATTGTGATAATTATCCTACTTACCAGCTAATTTTTTAATTACCCTTTGCAAACTTGATGTGTAAGAATGTTAGCTTTGTTAAAAATAGGAAGTGCAATGTGACCTTGTTATTTTTGGAAAACATGTTTATAATGTCATCAATTTTGACTTTTCTTTGTTAAAAAGAATAGATCTTAAGAAATTCATTTTCATCAAATTATTCGTTTCTGCTTCCGAACTTTTTGTAAATATTATTTTACAAGTTGTATACATGTTCTATGCACGCACAAAAAGTCGAAATTTGCTGTCAATTGATTTTTTAAACAAAAACGATCACTATTACAGAGATTGTACGGCCAATACGGGCGTTAAACACGACCCCGATATCGGTCCTACTAAATACCACTAAGACACTACTAAGCACTACTAAGACACAGCAAACACCACTAAGACACTACTAAGCACTACTAAGACAGGATTTTAGGTGTTTTAATTGTATAAAATGTTATTATATGTTGATTTAACTACCAAATACGACATTTTCAGATGGTTTTGCAAAAAAAAACCCAGTTAAAAATGATATTTTAGCGCAAATAGTTAAGTGAATAGATGAAAAAAAAATGAAATCTCATTTCACCTCTAAAACTCGAATGAAATAAATAACTACTTTATCTTGAACAAAATATTGTCAAAAAATTAAACATCTGCTTAGATTTTGTTAAAAAACGACTATTTTATAGGAGATATTTAATTAGAAAATAAAATAATAGACCAAAAGATGAAATTTAATGTTCACTACTAAGACACCACAAACACCACTAAGACACTACTAAGCACTACTAAGACAGTATTTTAGTCGTTTTAATTGTATAAAATGTTATTAAATGTTGATTTGAAACAAAATACGAAATTCTAAGTTGGTTTTGAAAATAAATCAACAGCTAAAACGATATTTAACAAGTAAATCTGTGAGCTAATGCTCACTAGTGATACCCCCGCCAAAATCTAAAAATATGCGACAAACAGGAAGTAGATGAGCGAGGAGCATGAAATCGCTTTACACCACATGGAACTATAGGATGAAGCAATATGCAAAGTTTCAGGCTGCTGCATGGTATAGTTGCTGAGAAAACTGTGACGGAAATTTTGTAACGGACGGACGGACGCACACACGCACGCACGCACGCACGCACGGACAAGGGTAAAACAGTATACCCCCCTCTTCTTCGAAGCGGGGGTATAATAATAGTTAAATAAATAGACAAACAGATTAAATCTCATTTTTCACTACTAAGACACGAATTAAGTATATTTTGTTGATTAAAATGTTCTTAGAAATTTAAAAGGAATCTTATTACGACTAATACACTACTAAGGTATATTCAGCCACTACTAAGACACTACTAAGCTATATTCAGTCACTACTAAGACACTACTAAGCTATACTAAGTCACTACTAAGACAAAACTAAGTTATATTAAGTCACTACTAAGACACTATCAAGCAGGACTAAGTCACTACTAAGTTATATTAGGACAATACTAAGCTATAATAAGTCACTACTAAGCTATATTAAGTTACTACTAAGACATCACTAAGCTGTATTAAGTTACTACTAACCTATATTGAGTCACTACTAAGCTATATAAAGTCACTACTATGACTTTACAAAGCTATACTAAGTCACTACTAAGACACTACTAAGCAAGACTAAGTCACTACTAAGCTATATTAAGTTACTACTAAGCTATAATAAGTCACTGTTAAGACACTACTAAGCTATATTAGGTCACTACTTAGACACTACTAAGCTATACTAAGTCACTACTAAGCTATAATAAGTTACTACTAAGCTATATTAAGTAACTACTAAGACATCACTAAGCTATACTAAGTCACTACTAAGACACTACTAAGCTGTATAAAGTTACTACTAAGCTATAATAAGTCACTACTAAACAATATTAAGTCACTACTAAGACACTACTAAGCTATACTAAGTCACTACTAAGACACTTCTAAGCAAGACTAAGTCACTACTAAGCTATAATAAGTAACTACTAAGTCACAACTTAGCTATATTAGGTCACTACTAACACACTACTAAGCTATAATAAGTCACTACTAAGCTATATTCAGTTACTACTAAGACATCACTAAGTTATACTAAGTCACTACTAAGACACTACTAAGCTATACTAAGACACTACTAAGCTATAATAAGTCACTACTAACCTATATTAAGTTACTATTAAGACATCACTAAGCTATACTAAGTCACTACAAAGCTTTATTCAGTCACTACTTAGACACCACTAAGCTATACTAAGTCACTTCTAAGCTATATTAAGTAACAGTTACTACTAAGACACCACTAAGCTATATCCACTACTAAGCTATACTAAGTCACTACTAAGTCACTACTAAGTCACTACTAAGTCACTACTAAGACACCTCTTAGCCACTACTGAGTCACTAATAAGACACCACTAAGCTATATTCAATCACTACTAAGACACTACTAAGCTATACTAAGACAATACTAAGCTATAATAAGTCACTACTAAGCTATATTAAGTTACTACTAAGACATCACTAAGCTGTATTAAGTTACTACTAAGCTATAATAAGTCACTACTAAGCTATATAAAGTCACTACTAAGACACTACTAAGCTATACATTAGTTGTCTAATAATTTCATGTAACTTTGTGTATATTGACTTCCTCCATGCAATACGACATGCAATAACTCTGCTGATTTTAATATTTTATCGATCGTAAGTACAGAAGTAATATAAGAATCAGCGGGATAAGTGTATGCGCCCATGACTGTTGAAAAAAATGAAACAAAACAATGGGCAATTCAATAAAAAAAAATTCATAAACTGACGTATATGTCAGTTACGCGGCCCTGTCAAGCACCAAGGAGCGCTGATAAAGATGAGTTCCGTCTTTCCATGACTTATGGCACACCCTTAATATTAGAAGCACTTCCAGAACGAGCAACTTTGCACAAGCGTGCTCTAAGGTCTGACAGAACACACGCCATGAGTGACTGAATATAGCTTTGTAGTATTTTAGTAGTTACTGAATATAGATAAGTAGTGTCTTAGTAGTGACTAAATATAGCTTAGTAGTGTTTTTGTAGTGACTAAATATAACTTAGTAGTGACTTAATATAGCTTTGTAGAGTCTTAGTAGTGACTGAATATAGCTTTGTAGTGTCTTAGTAGTTATTTGATATAGCTTTGTAGTGTTCTAGTAGTGACTGAATATAGCTTTGTAGTGTCATAGTAGTGACTAAATATAGCTTAGTAGTGTTTTTGTAGTGACTAAATATAACTTAGTAGTGACTGAATATAGCTTTGTAGAGTCTTAGTAGTGACTGAATATAGCTTAGTAGTGTTTTAGGAGTGACTGAATGTAACTTATTAGTGTCTTAGTAGTGACTGAATATAGCTTTGTAGTGTCTTAGTAGTGACTTAGTATAGCTTAGTAGTGTCCTAGTAGTGACTTATTATAGCTAAGTAGTGACGTAGTATAGCTAAGTGGTGTCTTAGTAGTGACTAATTATAGCTTTGTAGTAACTTAAAATAGCTTAGTAATGACTTAGTCTTGCTGAGAAGTGTCTTAGTAGTGACTAAGTGTAGCTCAGTAGTGTCTTAATATAACTTAGTAGTGACTTATTATAGCTTAGTAGTAAATTAAAATAGCTTAGTAATGACTTAGTCTTGCTTATTAGTGCCTGAGTAGTGACTTAGTATAGCTTAGTAGTGTCTTAGTATAGCTTAGTAGTGTTTTAGTAGTGACTAAATATAACTTAGTAGTTTTTTAGTATAGTTTAGTAGTGACTTAATATAGCTTAGTAGTAACTGAATATAGCTAAGTAGTGACTTAGTAGTAACTTAGTCTAGCTTGGTAGTGTCTTAGTAATGACTTAGTAAAGCTTAGTAGTGTCTTAGTAGTAACTTAATATAGCTTAGTAGAGACTTTGTACAACTTAGTAGTGTCTAAGTATAGCTTAGTAGTGTCTTAGTAGTAACTTAATATAGCTTAGTAGTGACTTAGTATAGCTTAGTAGTGTCTTAGTAGTAACTAAATATAGCTAAGTAGTGTCTTAGTAGTGACTTAATATAGCTTAGTAGTGTCTTAGTAGTAACTTAGAAGTTTCTTAGTATAGCTTAGTAGTGTCTTAGTAGTAACTTAATATAGCTTAGTAGTGACTTAGTATAGCTTGGTAGTGTCTTAGTAGTAACTAAATATAGCTTAGTAGTGTCTTAGTAGTGACTTAATATAGCTTAGTAGTGTCTTAGTAGTAACTTAGAAGTTTCTTAGTATAGCTTAGTAGTGTCTTAGTAGTAACTTAATATAGCTTAGTAGTGACTAAGTATAGGTTAGTAGTATCTTAGTAGTAACTTAATATAGCTTAGTAGTGTCTTAGTAGTGACTTAGTAGTGACCTAATATAGCTTAGTAGTGTCTTAGTAGTGTTTTATTATAGCTTAGTAGTGACTTAGTATAGCTTAGTAGTGACTTAGTAGTGACCTAATATAGCTAAGTAGTGTCTTAGTAGTGACTTAGTTTCGCTTAGTAGTGACATATTATAGCTTAGTAGTGACTTAGTATAGCTTATTAGTGTCTTAGTAGTAACTTAATATAGCTTAGTAGTGACTTAGTATAGCTTTCTAGTGTCTTAGTAGTAACTTAATATAGCTTAGTAGTGAGTTAGTATAGCTTAGAAGTGTCTTAGTAGTAACTTAATATAGCTAAGTAGTGTCTTAGTAGTGACTTAATATAGCTTAGTAGTGACTTAGTATAGCTCAGTAGTGTCTTAGTAGTAACATAATATAGCTTAGTAGTGACTTAGTATAGCTTAGTAGTGTCTTAGTAGTAACTTAATATAACTTAGTAGTGACTTAGTATAGCCTAGTAGTGTCTTAGTAGTGACTTATTATAGCTTAGTAAAGACTTAGTATAGCTTAGTTTGTTTTAGTTGTGACTTAGTATAGGTTAGTAGTGTCTTAGTAGTGACTTAGTATAGCTTATTATTGTCTTAGTAGTGTCTTATTATAGCTTAATAGTATCTTAGTAGTGACTTAGTATAGCTTAGTAGTGTCTTAGTATAGCTTAGTAGTGACTTAGTAGTGACCTAATATAGCTTAGTATTAACAAAAGCAGTCTGTATATGTCGTCACTAGTTTAATAAAAAAATTTCAACAACATTTAATCAATATAAAGTACGTTATAAATTCGTGTCAGTGGACCTTAGGAGTGGCTTAGAGGTGTCTTAGTGGTGATTGCTGTAATGTTTTCTTTGCGTCTCTTTTTTAATATTTTTGATATTATATCCCCGTTAGTTTTGCAAAAACAGTCATCATAGGTCGTTACTTGTATGTTTAAATTTTTGAACAACATTCAATCAATATAAAGTAGGTTATTAATGTCTAAGTGGACCTTAGTGGTGTCTTAGTGGTGATTATTGAAATGTCATCTTCTCGTCTATTTTTTAATATTCTTAATATAATATGCCCATTAAATGTTTTTTACAAACACAATCTATATAGGTCGTCACTAGTGTAAGTTTAAATTTTCACCAACATTTAATCAATGTAAAGTATGTTATAAATTCGTGTCTTAGTGGACCTTAGTAGTGTCTTAGTGGTGTCTTAGTGGTGTTTACTGAAATTTCATCTTTTCGTCTATTTTTTGAATATTTGTAGTATAATATCCCCGTTTATTTTCAAAACAGTCTGTATAGGTCGTAAATAGTGTTAGTTTAAATTTTCAACAACATTTAATCAATATAAAGTATGTTATTCGTGTCTTAGTGGACCTTAGTAGTGTCTTAGTGGTGTCTTAGTGGTGTTTACTGAAATTTCATCTTTTCGTCTATTTTTTGAATATTTGTAATATAATATCCCCGTTTATTTTCAAAACAGTCTGTATAGGTCGTAACTAGTGTTAGTTTATATTTTCAACAACATTTAATCAATATAAAGTATGTAAATTGTGTCTTAGTAGACCTTAGTAGTGTCTTAGTGTTGTCTTAGTGGTGTCTCAGTGGTGTTTACTGAAATTTTTTTTTTTCGTCTATTTTTTGAATATTTGTAATATAATATCCCCGTTTATTTTCAAAACAGTCTGTATACGTAACTAGTGTTAGTTTAAATTTTCAACAACATTTAATCAATATAAAGTATGTTATTCGTGTCTTAGTAGACCTTAGTAGTGTCTTAGTGGTGTCTTAGTGGTGTTTACTGAAATTTCATCTTTTCGTCTATTTTTTGAATATTTGTAATATAATATCCCCGTTTACTTTCAAAACAGTCTGTATAGGTCGTAACTAGTGTTAGTTTAAATTTTCAACAACATTTAATCAATATAAAGTATGTAAATCGTGTCTTAGTAGACCTTAGTAGTGTCTTAGTGTTGTCTTAGTGGTGTCTTAGTGGTGTTTACTGTAATTTCATATTTGCGTCTATTTTTTGAATATTTGTAATATAATGTCCCCATTAAATATTTGTTTACAAAAAAACTAGTCGTCATAGGTCGTTTTTATTATATGTTTAAATTTTTAACAACAATCAAACAATATTAAGTATGTAAATCGTGTCTTAGTAGACCTTAGTATTGTCTTAGTGTTGTCTTAGTGGTGTTTACTGAAATTCCATCTTTTCATCTATTTTTTAATATTTTTATAAAATATCTCAATTAAATGTTTCTTTATACAAATAGTATCAATATATGTGATAACTAGTGAATGTCTACATTTTTAATAAACATTTTCATGATTTTATTTGTGTCTCAGAAGTGAAAAAAAGAGGTTTCATTTTTTCGTCTATTCATTTAACTATTTGTGCTAAAATATCATTTCTAACTGGTTTTTTTTAAAACCTACTGAAAATGTCATATTTAGTATTTAAATCAACATATAATAACATTTTATACAATTAAAACACCTAAAATCCTGTCTTAGTAGTGCTTAGTAGTGTCTTAGTGGTGTTTGTAGTGTCTTAGTAGTGCTTAGTAGTGCTTATAAGTGTCTTAGTGGTATTTAGTATGACCCCCCGATATGGGTTTAATTGATCAAGGTGTATTACGTAATTTATAATAATTGGTTTATAAAAGTGTCACTTTGTTGATTGTATATGCGAACACCTAGTGTAAATGATAGCTAATTATTGATTTTAGAGCCTGACACAAGACTTGAGATGATAAATTATGAGACAACGTACACCTGGCTTTTGATTTGGCGAAAATACGATTTTTAACAATTTTCGCCAAATTCGATTTATTTGAGCCAAATTTTATAAATTGTCGCCAATGGCTCAAATGGCGATCGGCAGCGCGAGTCCTGCCGAAAAGCGCTGCATATAAAAGCCGTATTCGGTACCGAAAGGCACAGAGACAATTTCATGCTGATGATCGATTTTGACTAAATTTAATCGATCATCATAATCGGGAGCTTCAACACGCCGCTAATCGATGTTTTCCGATCATCGGTACATCACTAATGCCCAGCTCAGGAATCGAACCCACGGCCCCTCGATCAGTAGACTTGCGTGCTACCAACTGAGCTAGCAGGGCACCCTATGACTAAATTATTGCCATCTAGAGCAATATTCTTTTATTGTATTACTCACCAACACCATGATATTTGAATATGGAATGTATCAGTTATCATGGAATCCACTATACTCAGCATACTATCTCTTTTGTTCAACATTTATTACAGCAAATGGATAGTTCAATCTTATGGGAGGTCTTCAAATTTTTAGATTTCATCCACACTGAGCATGAACAAAACTCACATTCCTAGTTTATTATGCTAGTTTTTGGTAAATAGAGACTTAAGTGATTTTTTCATGTGCTGCAAGCTATTTGAATAGTAGTTGATATGCTTATTCCAAAGTAATTACAACTAAGCAAATATAAAGGGCAATAACTCTGGATCAATTATTTTAAGATTTGTGTCCCTTTTATTTGCCTATGTATAAGGTAAAAGATTTTTTAAGTGTAGTGTATTCAGTACTACTTTCAATGCAAAGTTATTGGTACCACATCTACAACAAGTGTGCCGCTTGAAGGAAAGTATTGGTTGGATTTCATATAGTGCTGCAACGATTCACCAGAAGGTCGATTCGATGCGATTCGATACATTTTCTTTCTATTCGATTTTTTTCGATTCGATTCATTTATTAATATAATTTTCTTCAAATATGCATTTATACATTTATTTGAGCTTTAAACTAAAAAATATGAATTTACTAAAAGTGTTTCTGAAATTTTATAACACGAAACTCGAAAATCTGCTAAATTTATATTTGCTTTTTTCAAGTACGAAATGGATTGGGTACGAATGTAAAGTTCGCAAAAAGGTATTATAATTGTAATTTCGACTAAAAACGTATAGACAGCATGGAGCATAAATTGTAGAAAGATGCAGTTCTTGATATACTTCCGTACATTTAACGTAAACCTACGCTTTGTTGGGAAATATATTTAAATTTGAATAATAACATCTAAACTTGACAGGTAAAATTTAATTACGCTGCGTAGCAAATGGGGGCATGAATAAATATTTGGAACAGAGTTTCCACGCTTGTTAAATCGTATTGGAAGCTTTAGAGAAATGTAACTAAGTTAAACCCAGTTTCACTGTCAATGTACTTTGTCTTTTAGGTGCGCCTTAGCTTTTATCGTTATAACTTATGTAGACATGTTTAAAAGTCAGTATCGAATCGAAACTCGCAGGTCCCGAATCGAAATCGAAACGGCACCCACGCAATCGAGTTTTGATGTATCGAATCGAATCGTTGCAGCCCTAATTTCATAGCTTTGAATTCTGTAGTTGTATGTTCTGGGGACTGTGATTACTGTATTATCAAAAGTATTGATAAATAGATGTAAACTAAAGTTAATCAAACAAATGGGCTATCTAAAGCTTAAATGTGAAACAAAAGAGATTGTATAGCCAGTACTTATTATCTATTCCTGCTTCAATAACCAATATTTGTTCAACTGGGCTGTGTTAGTTAAATACTTGACAAAAAATAGCCATCAACCACAAAATCTTTACCTTAAAAAATTACATAAAAATTATTTTGGTTATTACTAATTTACTTTGGTATGATTGTGAAACAAGTTCTTATAGTGCGTACAATTTGACCCCGACCTCACCTTTCACATTTGCATCTAATTATCACCTACACATATCCCGGTGAAAATCAATACCACGCCTACTCAACACTTCGACTCGTTACGTATTTAAAATATAATTTAACATGTATAGAGTATACACAGCCCGCATGTATAACAACTTACGATTCAAATGCATTCAAACGGGAAACTCGTGTTCTTACATTTTTGATAACAATTAATAATAAATGGGTGTGGGGATAGTGATTGTGGGGCTAAAACCAACAACCTTTGAATTGGTAGCTAGCCTCATAGTACAATCCTCTAGTCCGGCCTATGTGCAATAGACACTCGTTGTACACTTTAAAAGTACTTTAAAATTAATCCCTGTGTTAAAATTAAATTCGAGCCTTGTCGATAAAATCCGATTGTTATCGAGCATTAATACTACATTTGTATTCAATGTAATGAATATTCTTGCATAAAGGTCAGGTCGGGGTCAATGTGTCCGCACTATACCTCTTAGATTAATCACTCTCTAGTTAACACTTCCTCTTCTCCCAATACTGAGCTAGTAGCCAAAAGTTTCTTTCTTAGAACCAATGCAGAGCTGGCTATCCAATGGTTTCCAGTTGTGATATCAATCCGTTGGAAAATCAACAATCAATTTATCAGAGATATTGATTGGGCTAAACCGACTAACTTTCCGATTATAATTATCTGTTGGATTCCAAAATTTATGTAGCTAAATTATCGTCATTGTCTTACATAACAATGGAAAATATGCATCTACATAAATGAAAAAAACCCTGTATTTTACATGTCTTTAAGTTTATTTGTGTCAATGGATTGCTGCAGAAGAATATAGATAAGTTGTTTTTGAACACAATTTTTTGTTGAATCTGCCATTACAGTATGCAAACGAAAATATATTACCTTCTTGGGTACTGGCTAATTTTTCGGGATGTCACCATCTATGGACATTGTAATCGATAATCGTCGCTCAATATTTTTCTAACCGATTTTGGCGACAGCAGCAATATTCGGTACATCACTAGTTATCAGTTAACAGTTGAATGTCCTTACTTCACGGCCCTTTCACCCTGCAATATATGTACATGTATATATTGTGTAATCATGTTTTTATCAGTATACATGTATATAAAATTGTAATAAACTTGTTTTGTCGATTATTTATCTCACATGAAAGTTGTTGATTATTTTTCTCACATTTTATGCTAGGGTTATTAGCAATGATTTATAATGAATTAACAGAAAATTAAAGTAAACTATGAGTAAGTCTTGAACCATAGATTTTCTAGTAATTTCTAGTTATTTCTACTTGTTATCATTAAAAGTACCTCCAGGGAGACTTGATATTAGTTATATAGATGAATAAGTCAAATAATATATAGAAGGTTGGGAGTCCAAATTTGTAGCTTCACAAAATGTATGTTTTTGTGTGATGTATGTGCATTTATCATTGTTGAGTAAAGAATGGGTTGATGTTTTGAACTTTTTGAGGCAAGTGTAAGGTTTGTGCACCCTAGAACCTGGTTTCAAATATTATTTGTCACTGTCTGTTCTGAGCTGGAAACTCCTTAGGTTCTTGATTTTCGTGTTTTGTATGTGACATTCCTTTATAACAATTGTATGTGACATTCCTTTATAACAATTGTATGTGGCATTCCTTTATAACAATTGTATGTGGCATTCCTTTATAACAATTGTATGTGACATTCCTTTATAACAATTGTATGTGACATTCCTTTATAACAATTGTATGTGGCATTCCTTTATAACAATTGTATGAGACATTCCTTTATAACAATTATATGTGACATTCCTTTATAACAATTTTATGTGGCATTCCTTTATAACAATTGTATGTGACATTCCTTTATAACAATAGTATGTGGCATTCCTTTATAACAATTGTATGTGGCATTCCTTTATAACAATTGTATGTGGCATTCCTTTATAACAATTGTATGTGGCATTCCTTTATAACAATTGTATGCGACATTCCTTTATAACAATTTTATGTGGCATTCCTTAAAACAATTGTATGTGACATTCCTTTATAACAATTGTATGCGACATTCCTTTATAACAATTGTAGTTGACATTCCTTTATAACAATTGTAGTTGACATTCCTTTATAACAATTGTATTTGACATTCCTTTATAACAATTGTATGTGACATTCCTTTATAACAATTGTATGCAACATTCCTTTGTAACAATTGTATGCGACATTCCTTTATAACAATTGTATGCGACATTCCTTTATAACAATTGTGTGCGACATTCCTTTATAACAATTGTATGTGAAATTCCTTTTTAACAAAATGTGAAAATTCTTATAACACCTCCTTTATT
Source organism: Mactra quadrangularis (assembly GCA_025267735.1). Classification (NCBI taxonomy): domain Eukaryota; kingdom Metazoa; phylum Mollusca; class Bivalvia; order Venerida; family Mactridae; genus Mactra; species Mactra quadrangularis. The sequence continues at coordinate 39,581,086 of CM046301.1, read as the reverse complement.
ACTTTTTGCCTGTTTGGAAGAGATTTTGTTTTTTGGCCTGTTTGGAAGAGATTTTGTTTTTTTGCCTGTTTGGAAGAGATTTTGTTTTTTGGTCTGTTGCTGTGCCTGATATGTTTGCTTACATATTTTACTTACTTACTTGCTTGCTATTTAATGTTTTGTTTAAAAAAACCAATAACCTTAAAATGACATTTTCATTGTTCTGGCTTCCAAAACTTTATAAGCTGCTTTTTTAACCATTTTGATTTTCATCAGATGCAGCATAAACAGTAAACACATAGGTTGGCTGAAGATCTTAAGATAAACATTGCACTGAGTTATACTAATAGAAATAACCTATTTCACCTAGGTTAATGAATTACAGTCAACTCTCGTTGTCTCGACTTAGTAGGGACCGTCGAAAAATAGTCGAGATAACGAAAAATCGAGACAAACAATATTAACGAAATTTTCTAAGGGAGGTAATTTTGATGTCTTTGGTAGCAGTTTTACCTGTTCAGAGAGTGAAGTTTAGAATAATCGCTTTACTGCAGCTGTGAATAGAGTTTTACCATTAACTTGTACTCTTAAGGTTTTGTGACACTTTTCCCGCTGGCACAGTTCCCTCTCGACAAGTTATTGAACAAAATCGCGTATTTTCTGAAAATCTACTTTCGGTTTCTACTACATTTGTATTTCACAGACTGTTTCTCGATGTAATGACTAACCAAACGTATATCTTCTGAATATTTGAAGTCAGTCAGAAAAATTGTGTGTGTATGTGTTTGACGTCATATACTATTTCGTACAACCCCAGCATGTCGGCTTCTCTTTGATATTTTGAGTAGTTGCTGATATTATCCAGTTGTGCGTGTGAAGAGAAGTTGACTATTACGTCACGAAAAAATATAGACTTGAACTACAAGAATGTCAGCATATCTTTAAATGTGTGTCTTTCTAATATGGATCCATAACAGTTGTAAACATTTTTCCAACAGGTGTGTCGTGTGATTGAATTATCATGAAAAGAAGATGACGTACATTTATATCAACTTAAATGACGAAATAATCTGATAGAAATAACAAAAAATATTTGTTTTTTATATTTAAAAATCAAGAATGATTTATACACTAGAACGAAAAAATTATACTCAATTTTGACATCTGTCAATTAACACTCGACTTATTTAACAATGGTTTCATTTAGTCATGTCAATTAGTTTGTATATTTAAATGACATGTTAATTCAATCTTGACACGTTCTTTTAAACAGATTATCTATACAGTCGCTAATCGATAAACAATGGGCGTGTGCTATTTTTCGCACCTCAACGGATCGCCGATAATATCTTTGTCTAGTCGACTTAAACATTATAATTTTATAGTAAAAAACAATTTGGGACTCAAATTTATTGTCGAGAGAGCGAAAAAGTCGAGAGAAAAAAATCGAGTCAAACATGATTTTTTCATATAGATAAAGAAGAAAAAAAATCGGGACTTTTGATTTTCAATCGAGACAACGAAATATCGACACAAGAGTAGTCGAGATAATGCGAATTGACTGTATTAATATAATATAAATGTTGTACTATATAGAGGTCTGCAACATGAGTAACAGAAAGGTCTCCTGCATGGCATTTAGTACTGATAAATTCTGTGGTTTGGTCAATACATGTATATATCATTAGCAATAAAACATACTTAAACTCACAGGCGCTTTTTGTCTGTGGCTCTTATACATATATATATGTATACATGTATATATATCTCTGTATAAAAAAAGATATAAAACAATATCATCTAAGTAGACATATTAATAATAATTTATTTAAACCCGACCAGTTTCAAATTTTCATACGGTTAAACAATACAAATATGGTGTCACGTTATATACATGTAGTAACTGTTACATAGCAATGTTGGGTACGCATGATTACACAAAAAAGTTAATGTCATCAAATGGCGTTTAATTTAGAGTTAAAAATATTTATGAAGTAATGTTCTTTTAACAATGCGGCTGAAACATGTTTTTTGTTGCTTGTTGCTTTTTTTCAAAAACTTCATATAGTCATTTTGGTGTAAGAATTTTTTTTGTGAAATTGGAAAAATGACATTTTGTTATGTATTCTGCAAAAATACCAGACACAATAGCCAATCGCATTGCTTCAAAATCAAATTAATTAAGACAAAACCTTAAACAGTAATTTGTCAAATTTTCTTACCTTCACAATTCTTGTAAAGATATATTGTTTAATTATACCCCCGCTTCGAAGAAGAGGGGGGTATACTGTTTTACCCTTGTCCGTGCGTGCGTCCGTCTGTTACAAAATTTCCGTTGCAGTTTTCTCAGCAACTATAACATGCAGCAGCCTAATACTTTGCATATTGCTTCATCCCATAGTCCCATGTGGTGTAAAGCGATTTCATGCTCCTTGCTCATCTACTTCCTGTTTGTCGCATATTTTTAGATTTTTGCGGGGGTATCACTAGTGAGCATTAGCTTACAGATTTACTTGTTATTATTGTTAAGATCAATAAGATGTTCATGTGATAACTTATTTTATTTTGCTGTTTCTCTTTTTGTAGAGAAGATGGATTAAAAGCAATCAGATTAAAACCAAATCTTAAATTATCCTCTCGCACTCTCGCTTTTTGTAGATTTGGCTTCTTCATATAATGGGTCACATTCAGTTGACTTTTGCTTTTATAATATTCATGACAAAATCATTTAGTTCAGTAATTAGTTTGCATTGTGTATGTCATACCATTTGAAAAGAGCCATCCAATCAACACCACCGTTAAATTTTCTCCCTTACCTCCATCTAAAAATAGAAATTATGAAATCAAGATGCTGTTAAAAGTATTTTATCTAGATAAAAGCTACACATTTAACAGTCAACAAAAAGGTCATCTCAACATAACCATCTGAGCAATGACAAGAGATCCTTTTCAACTGCACTCATTAGGATATAGGGTGGTGGATCGTTGAGCAATTGGCGATCCGATCCGAACCACGATTCATGTGTAGCGATTCACGAATCAAACCATGAATCACTAGTTAATGGAGAAGCATACAGAATTTATGTACATTGTAATAACAAATATAAGTGAAGAATTACTGTAGCTTTTACTTAATGGAAAACGATGTACTTCAAACATTTCTATTACCAGGTGTTTTATGGTCATTTTCAGTGTTAACATTTTTGTTTAAATGTATATCAAACAATTTTTTGAATTGAATTAAAAAATTCATTAGTAGTGCGCTTCGTTTTTATTGGTAATTATGCTGAAAATGTTCTTTCATTATTTCCAAAAATAGATCGCGATCTGGCGATTTTGGGACTTGACATATATTCGTACTCCATTTTCTGGTCGGGATCGTGAATATCTGAGTACTCGGATATTCCCAGCAGTCCTAATAGAATATCTGTTTACAGAGATTGGATTTAAAGGTACTACCTTATCTAACAAAATATTATGAAAATAATTGAGTTACTACTGTTTTATGTAAAGCTTTAGGAATATTAGTTATAGATAAATCACTGAATATTTTCAGGCATATAGAGTTGAAGGATTTAAAGGCCAGATTGGATTTATTACATCAATGAGTGAACATTTCTGTGGAACATGTAACAGACTTAGACTTACTGCTGATGGAAATCTGAAGGTAATACACATAGGAGTAAACTTGTTCATTTATTATACTGTACAGGACAGGCGTTTGTTTTGCTTGTTTTGTTTGTTTGTCTGTTGGATTTAACGCCATAGCAACACATTGAATAGGTCATATAACGGCAGTCAGTCAACCTACTCACTCCTCCTGGAAAGGCTAAATCTCTAGGTTTAGCTGTTAACCAACTTCTAAGCGCATACTTTTGTCAGTGACTGACAACTGCCCTACATAATTAAAATTATTGGTAGGAGGGAGAATGGCCATAGAAATAATTTCATGACCAAGCTCCACGAAAGTATGCCCCGCCCGGGAATCATACGCACAACCCCTCGATCAGTAGACTTGCATGCTACCAACTGAGCTAGCTGGGTTTGTTTTGGGCTTTGTATGTAGCAAGTCTGTCTGTGAATCCAGGGTGTTTGGGTTTTATTACCTGGACCATTGTCAGAAACCTATGGTTGATAAACATAATTGTAATCTATGTTAATGGTTCCGCTGTGGGTATATGACAATGTACCTTGGCTGGACCTTCATACATTCATGGAGTTTGCTCATAAAATATTTTAAATTACCATTATCAATCACTGGCTTGGTAATATGTCTAAAAGTAGTTTAAAGTTTTTGTAAAGAGATCAAAGTCTCTATAGAGTCAGTGAGTAAGGTAATGTGATATAATTTATAACGGATACTAGGGCTGTCACGATATACCGGTATACCGTTATATTGCAATACGTAACTGCAGCAATACATACTGAGGTACGACTTTAATGTACCGGTATTCGGTAATTTTTTTATTTCATTGGGAAATGTTTCCCTTTGCGAAATGGAAGTAGCCAAACCTCAGTTTTTCCATTGTTCATTCAATCTAACTTTAAGTTTTAAGAATTTTAACTGAATTGAACTCGTTCAATTGGTTGTACATCATATATCACAGTCCTAAATGACTGTATAGACTTAAAGAAGCTAGATTCTATCAGTCGCTGCATGTAAGACTTGCAATGTTTCTGTTAAATACAGCGGAGGCATAACAAAACTAAAAACACGCAATATATCGTGGTACATATTGTGTATTGCAATGTATTGCAATACGCTTCTGGTGTATCGTGACAGCCCTAACTAATACAGTTGTAAGTGTGGACTGGGTGTTGGTCCTAAATACAAAGTACAGATAAAGAAATGACAAAAGCACTCAAGTTATGTAAGAACTGTAAGTCATACAAATACACATAAAGTCATGCTATGGCTCATAAGTCACATGTTTATCTAATTTAGCCTATGTATGTTTATGTAAGTTTACTTAACATTGAGGGGAAAGTCTGAATTCTAAATTGTATTAAATACTGAACCTTTTATCTTCTTCACAGAAAACTTTTCACTATGACTCATGTAATCAATATTTTTCTAGGTATGTTTATTTGGTAATTCAGAAGTATCGTTAAGAGACAAGTTACGAAACGACACACCTTCTGAAGATTTGTTACAAGTTGTCAGTGCAGCTGTGAAAAGAAAAAAGAAACAACATGCCGGTAATGATAATGTTTATTGTGGTTTGCTTGCTTTGAGTCATCTTGTGTTTATGGGTGTAAAAAATAAAATTTACAAATACTGGTAATTAGTTGATTTGTTACAAACTACACATGTAGTGTTAGTGTTGTTTATAGCACTGGACTATTAGTCATTATCATAGTCATAGTTTATGGATGAAAGTTTTCACGTTTTATTCTGTAATTTAGGGTTTTGGGACTCGAAAAAGCAGTAGTTAATCAAGAAAGTCAGGACTTTCAGGATGTTATAATTTTTTAACTTCCAGCTGTGCTTTTTTAATCAATCAATATTTTGAGTAAGACAATGTCTCAACCTTGTAGTGTAAATGTTCGATAAAAAAAGATTGGAAACGGGTTCGGTACAACTCAACCCGTGGACAACTCAACCCGAAATTGGGACAACTCAACCCGTGGACAACTCGACCCGTAAAATATATTATGATAGTTTGATATATAATCTAATTAGTTATTTATCATAAAAATATGTATTATAAACAATAAAAAGTGAAATTAAATATATTTCTATCAAGAATGGAAGATATTTGTGAATAAAGTACAGGTAATATATGGTATATAGAGATTGCATTAATATTGTGTCAATTGTGTTGTATGTATTGTATACAAACTATGTAGTACTCATATATACTGTAAGACTCAGCACATGTTTAACCGATTATTGAACATTATTTTGGAATTAATCTTCAAAATGACTGTAAAAATTGTGTGATATGAGATAAACAAAATAGAATTGAACGTCAAAACCTTAACAGAACGTCCTTAAATAAAATAGATTGAAACTTTTATACTTCCTAAAATGGACACGTAACATACGTTCAACAAAATCATGATCTACTATTGTAACGTATTTGTATATTTATTCTCGTACCCAGAGGTTATCAATATTCTAAATATAAGTAGAAAAATCTTTATTACCTCTGGAAACGAGAACAATATAATTTTATTCACAGATCGATGAACAGTAATTTAATTACTTACTCATAGAATTAGCCATTCTTAAAGATCTTAAATTGCATTATTAGTCATACTACACGGCGAAATGTTGTATTTTTCATCATTATTTTCATACTTTAAAATCTTCCATTAGCGCTAAATTTTATCTCAATATCAAATTTAATTATTTAAACATATTATTTTGGACGAATAACTAGTTATATATCATACGGGCTGAGTTGTCCACGGGTTGAGTTGTCTAGGGGTTGAGTTGTCCCGGCTTACGTGTTGAGTTGTCCCGGGTTGAGTTGGATTCGGGTTGAGTTGTCCTGGTCCCTTAGAAACAATAGGCAGACATAAATGATACGATATTAAGTAACTTAAACTGTAAATGTTTTGTTTGTCATTTGAAAATTTAGGATTTTTTGTGATTTTATTGTGGTATAGATCCACTAGCAATTAAAAGTTTGTTTATTACATGTAGCAGAGGTATACTATAGAACTTGTAATCCCTTGGCTTCATGCAAGCTTTTATGGCAACATTGTAGAGTGTCTGCTTATGACTTTGTAGGTTGTGGGTTCAAATCTCAGTTCGGACCATGGATTCTATCGTGTTACATTTGGCATCCAAGGTTAATAACCCTGTAGGAATTGTGTTATTGCATCCTAAGATAGTCCCACAGACATTCAAGCTCCAAGAATTCGAGGACTAATTTCCATAAAGAGAGGGTGTATGTAGCAGAGGTATGATACAACACTTGTACTCCCTTGCTGTCAAGCTAGCTTTTATGGGGACATAGTTGAGTGTTCGCTTACAACTTTATATTTCATGGGTTTGAATCTCAGTTCAAACCATGGATTTTTATAGGGTTACATATATTTCACAAGATAAATAAGCAATGATAATATTTTGTTACAGGTATGTTGAATTTATCCAAGATGAAGAACAGACCTATGATATTAATTGGTGGGTGACATCTTTGTTACATGATAAGTATGTAAGAATATATATAATCATGTAATATCTTTTCATGAATTATTTGTTATAATGTCAGGGAGGCCATAGAGTCTGGAAAACAGGGATAACACCATAGAAAATCAGGGAATTTGTAAATGTCTTAAAATCAGGGAATTATCAGGGAATTTCATTTTAGGATTTCTGTGGTCACCCTGATGTTCATGTTTGAATGTTATATATAACTGACCGATTATGTCATATCAATATAAATACTAAATATGGTGCCCTTAAAAAGTAAACAAGTACAATTTTGAGAAAAATCTAATGTACATGAGTTGTAAATATTTTTAGAACTTATTAAGATATTTGAATGGTAGTTGGTATCCTTGTTTCAGATGTGTGTATGTACTTTGAGTAAGTAACTTTAAAGGGTCATAACTCGGATCGATTCCTTTAAGATTTATGTCCGTTTTGTAAGTATGAGTTCAAAGTGAAATACATGTATATTCAGTACTACTTCAATCAATCTCAAAGTGAAATACATGTATATTCAGTACTACTTCAATCAATCTCAAAGTGAAATACATGTATATTCAGTACTACTTCAATCAATCTAATTAAAACCCGATCTAAAATTTTACCGCTCGCCTACTCGCTAATTATACCCCCGCTTCGAAGAAGAGGGGGTTATACTGTTTTACCCTTGTCTGTGCGTGCGTCCGTCCGTTACAAAATTTCCGTTGCAGTTTTCTCAGCAACTATAACATGCAGCAGCCTAAAACTTTGCATATTGCTTCATCCTATAGTCCCATGTGGTGTAAAGCGATTTCATGCTCCTTGCTCATCTACTTCTTGTTTGTCGCATATTTTTAGATTTTGGCGGGGGTATCACTAGTGAGCATTAGCTCACAGATTTACTTGTTTAGATCTGGCCTTTTCTAAACGAAGGTCACGTTCATCTGACCTTTTCTCATCATAATATTCATGACGAAATTGTTATGATACTTAACTTGTTTACATCGTCTATGTCACGCAATTTGAAATGAGACACCCAATCGCAGACTGTGAATAATACCGCTGTTAAATTTGCATGCAAAGCTTGGTCTAAAAATAGAAATTACGAAATCAAAATGTGATTAATAGTGTTTTCGTCTAAATGAAAGCTACGCATTGATTGGTCGACACAAAATTCATCTCGACGTGACCTTGCATTGACTAAGTAGAGATCCAGTCAACAACGCGAGAAGAACAGGATCTCTGTTTACGGAGATTGTACTTCAATAAAAAGTTGTTGGTACTCTTCTACTTTCAAGGGGTTTTTAATTTATGAGATTATCAGAATTTATTTATGTATCTTGGTTACTTTCCTGTGTTCATAGCTCTCTTGTTTTAACTTAAGGGAGTTCGTCAGGAAAGAGGTTTATAATTGAATTTTTTTAAAACCTTCATAAATTTGTTTATTAGCACATTTTGTAGTAAATTTATCGAAAAAAAATAGGTCACCAAATTTTTTAAAAAGTTACAGCCATTTAAAGATGACCCTCCCCAAAATGTATGTACAGTAAAACTTGGATATAACATACTCGGTTATAACATACACTCGGTTACAAAATACCATTTTTTCTGGCCTGTTTTTCATCCTGATATATAACATACTTGGTATGCTATATGGATATAACATACCTCGGTTATAACATACCTTTTTTCTATGGCCCAGCGAGTATGTTATATCCGAGTTTTACTGTATACATATGTATGTATAAATAAATATAGTGCAGAAGTTTGAATTCTTTTATTATTTATTATTTATTATCTTACCCCCCAAAATGTTAAATTTTCCCTCGAAAATATGTCAAAAATACCATATATCAGGTAGATCCATAGGTTATAGTCGATTTGTCATTAAATGATGATTATTTTTGTGATAAATTGTCAGAATTGGATCTATCTCCCTTTATCATGCAGTTTTACAGTATTTTATAAATTTGAGTTTCACAAAATTTTTGTTCAAATATGATCAGTACTAGGGCTGCATATCTTGGCCAAGGTCGGATTACGATACATTACATAATATATATGCCTCGCGATTACAATATTTATCGCGATACGATGTAAATTGAAAATATGGTATGAATGCATTGACAAATTATAATATTTTTTTTTCAAACAATCATAAAATTAAAAAAGTTGTTAATTACCCTTATTTGGCACAAAGTAAAATCAACAAAACAAATGTTATCTTTGTTTAATGATTATTGAGAATAAGAAGTAAAACAGTGTTGAATCCAGAATGGTCCGAGAAGGGGGCCCGTTGGGCCCATGGAATTCAAAATGGGGGGGGGGCAAGATGAAAAACGAGGGCCATGAATAAAATATCAAAGTATTACCCTTTTACTTGTTTATTTATGTTATTAAGTGTGTCATTTGTCAAATTTAGCAAGGCACGCCATATTTAAATGTTGCTATGTTTTCCATGGATCACCAATAAACTTATAATTAATTCTTTGTTTAAATATTTTTCCATTAAATTGGATCTTTTATCGTACTTTTTCGTAAATATTAATTTACATTTGGCAGTGCATGCTTATTATTGAGTTTTAGTCTGAACAACTCGACTACTCTTCCATTTTTCACAATTTCAATTTGGTTGAACCAACCAGTAGTTATTCTGGAATTCGTAAAAGATAGACGAATTTCCCCTTACTTTTTTTAAATTAAGAAGAACTAGTTAGCAAATTAAAATTGTTATCAAATAACTAACATAGATTTAAGAATGGTGTGGGTCGCGAAAATGTATGACATAACGAAATAATGATTGAAGGAATTTTATTTTTACGAAATGGAATACCTCATTATGAATAATTAAATACAAATAACTTTATTTGTTGTAAAATAATGACAAACTTGTTTAATGTTTCTAGTGGAATTTAACAAATTAGTTAATTATCTAATTGGAGATTACTGTTATTCTCATCTTTATTTTTTTTAGAAATCAACTAATTATGTCTATTTAAACTGCCACACAACACGCTAATAATTAATAATAATTATCAACTTATCGGCAAACATAAAAGAAAGTTTTATCTACCTCAATCAATGTTCACCAAAGTTTGCAACCGTTTGTTTACGTAATCAATTTTATCGAGCCGTCATATATGTAGCACTATTGAGTTTTTAGAGACGCCTTACACATAAGTCGTTATTGTCAATGATTGTTACAAGCGTGGATAAAAATTTAATGCGTATCGCAGACTCTCTGCTGGATTTTTAGTGTCCAAAAAATAAATTGCTTGTAATTGCAATTTTTATGTTCAATTATCCATTTTAAGTAATATTGCTAATGAAATTTCTACCAGACATATGGTCTTGCAATCCGTATCTTTTTAACGAACCTGTCGGCGTTTAAGTCGGACTCGGTCTTCAGCCCGGTGACAAGATTCGAAGACTGAGGTACCCGTTTAATTTAGCAAAATGGATGTAACGAAACTAAATGGCATAGAATAAACGGAAAGTTGTCAAATTCGCAATATAGCCATTTTTAGTGCACCCAATAGACGATTGATATTGCGATTGAACACTGTGTAAAGATTGCAATTGCAAGTTAAATGCTATAGATATATAGTATCGGACAGTCGCGAATACGATCTCACGATGCAACGGTGAATCGTTACAGCCCTAATCAATACCCCACCCACTTTTAAAAAAAATGTCTCAATAAATCAATTTTTACATAAAAATGTGAATGACCATGTACATGTAATGGAATTTTTTACATTTTGTGTTAGAAATGTCAAATAACGACTTATTATCAGAAAAAAAAAAAACAATATGTCACCGAACTTTAAAAAAAGTTACAGCCATTTAAAGATAACCCCCAAAAACATGTTAATTTCCTGCCAGAAACAAATCATCATGCTTAATTTCCTTTCTCATTCATCTCATGTTTTATAATGCTAACACATGAGTGTTATAGAGATAACTGAAGTGGTGAGCCAATGGTTTTATTGTGATTCTAGAAATAAGGGTCTTTCATGTGAGATAGAAAGGATTGATTCATCAACCTCAGGTGATTAACGTAGACATTTCATAACTGGGCTATTAGGGCCTTGTAATATAGTTTTAACATTTTAATCTGTTGATTATGGGAATATGATGTTACAAACATTCAACCTTTACACTAAATCACTTTTTTTATTTTCAGAAAATTTATGGTCTTGTAATATGAAGTTATTGTTGAGAAATATGAAACCTTCATCATTATTGTTACACTATAGTCACAAACATACAATTAATCATTCAAATACCAGGCATGGTGATAAAGACAACAATAAAAATATTGATGGTAATGACGATGATGATGATGATGATTCTAGGATTGGTTGTGATTCTATTGTTGATTGGACTAAATTAAGTGATAATGAAATAAAACAATATAAATACTGGGAATCAATGAATGGTGATGAACTGAAACAGAAACCATATGATGATATTACAGATCTCCACAACCTTGACCTTGAGAATAGGAATGACCTTGGGAATAGAGATGACCTTCAAAATTACCTTGAATATAGAAATGACCTTCAAAATGACCTTGAAAATAGAAATGATATTGTCAACAGAAAAGACTTAGTCAGTGGTACTGATGATGTATCCAAGACTCTTACACACACTGATGATACTGGAAAACTTAATATGGTTGATGTGGGTGATAAAACTGATAGTTCAAGGACAGCTGTAGCCATGGGAACCATCATTCTAGGTGAAGATGCTTATAAACTTGTCATAGAAAACAGATTAAAGAAAGGTGATGTACTCACTGTGGCTAAAATTGCGGGAATAACTGGTGCTAAAAAAACTAGTGAACTTATACCTTTATGTCATAACATTCCTTTGTCTAAGATTGATGTTGATATTGAATTTATTAAAGAATCATATTCTCTTAAGGTCACATGTCTAGCAAAGACTTATGGGAAGACTGGTGTTGAAATGGAGGCTGTAACAGGCGTTGCTATGACAACCATTACTATATATGATATGTGCAAGGCTGTAACCAAGGACATGATTATAGGTGATATTAAGTTGATACATAAATCAGGTGGAAAATCAGGGAATTTTAATATAGCTTAGTGTACTAAAATTCAATTAAGCCTGGGGCCTGTTGCCTAACGATATCGCTACGAATGGCTATGAAAAAGTGCTTTCTTGTAGCTATTTTTCATTAGGAAACAGCTTGCTATTTACATCACAAACCAAGATGGTAGCCTGTGCTGTTGTACAGAAAGCACTTATTGCAATTGCATGTTTTTAGATCGATTTTCAAACCAAATAAGTCTTTTAAAAGAATAAAATCATTGCAAAAACATATGCTTATATGAACAATTACAATATTAATTTATTTCAATTCAACTATAATCAGCCAAACATTAAAAACAAATTGTTGGCAAACAGGAAGTCACATTACTGGGGAGGCAGCCATTTTGATTTGTAACTGCACTCTCGGGTAGCGAAGATTTTTTACACTAGCTCTCGCCATTGAGCGAAAATGTAGCCATATCTTGTAGCAAGTTGTTACCTATGATTTTGCTATGTAGCGAGACTTAGTCGTATGCTTAGGCAACGGGCCCCTGGTATTGTAAAATCATGTTTTAGGCACTTAGTTACAGAAATACTGGTTTTAACATACATTTTTTTCTTTGTCTGGTTTCATATTTATCAAATTCCCTCTCCCATTGATATTTTGCTTTAGAAAATTGAAAACAATTTAAATCTGTTTTCATTTATGTTTAACTCTTGTATTTTTCTTGATTGCATTTTTGTTGAGATATGTTGTTTTTTCCTGGGAGTGATTGCTTTCTTGTAATAACTTTCAAATTTTTGTTTTTCATTTTCATAATTACTTTTGTGCAATACCTCAGTAAGTGACTCTAACATCTATGAATTTTTTAATAACACAAAATATTCAGTTAAAAGTCTTAATTAGGCCGAGTTTAGGCTCAACCTCATGTTAAGACAAATATGTTTTACAGTTAAAAAAAAGCTGACCTGTGTTAGGAAAATGTATCTTAAAGTTGTTTGCTCACTGATTTGATTAAACTTCTTCATTATCTTAAAATTTCCTGTCAAATTCTGTTATTTTGTGAAGAAATAGAGGATATTTGTCAACTTTGGTGTTAGATTTGATTTTTCTTTCATGTTTTATGGTGAAATGTTGGGTTATATGGTTAAAATATACAATGAAAATGTAAATTTTATATTTTCATTGTAGCCAAAATATAAAGTTAAATTTTCATTGTCAATGACGTCATCTTAGCAGATAAATGACGTCATATTGGAGAAGAAATGACCTCACGTTTTAATTGGGGTTAAAACATCTAATAAAACACAAAAATAAGCATGAAAGAAACAGAATATAGGTCATCTTTGGTGTAAGATCTTTTTTATTTCAACTCATGAACTCAGAAAATGGCCATTTCTCTTCTTGTGAAAATATGTTTTCTGAGCTCACTCGGTGAAATAAAATTTGATCTTTCACCATTGATGGCGAATGTCTTCTATTTATTTCACCGTCCAACTGCACTAAACCTATTATTATCAGAGCATTGCTTGACTGCTTCCAAACTGTTTCTTTACAATTTTGAGTGTTTAAGAATAGTTGATTATAATTTGAAATCTGTGAACAAGCAGTTTTGTAATATAAAATCTAGAACATTTTGGTGGCATTTTGTAGTAAACAAGTTCATGTATTGCTGTCTTTGTCTTGACAATTTTGTTTATTATACCCCCGCTTCGAAGAAGAGGGGGGTATACTGTTTTACCCTTGTCCGTCCGTGCGTCCGTTACAAAATTTCCGTCGCAGTTTTCTCAGCAACTGTAACATGCAGCAGCCTAATACTTTGCATATTGCTTCATCCCATAGTCCCATGTGGTGTAAAGCGATTTCATGCTCCTTGCTCATCTACTTCCTGTTTGACGCATATTTTTAGATTTTTGCAGGGGTATCACTAGTGAGCATTAGCTCACAGATTTACTTGTTCAGTATTTTATATCAAACTTGTAAACAAAATTTTTACCGCACCTCATCTTACTAAAACTTTCCTTTCTATGTGATGTGACAATCATAATGTACTTAACATAGGTGTATTACTCACCTTGTTATTTTCATCTCATATTATGATTTTATTTTTCTTCTTATTTTCATGTGTTAATGAATGGTTAGACATAGTGTTAAGTGAATGCAAGACTGCTTTAGGTTTATTTTACTAAATTATTCAGGAGATCAAAAAAACATTCCCTATCTGTTAAATCTTTAACTAAGCTAAGTAGGGCTGCAACGATTTCATTCGATACATCGAAACTTGATTGCAAGGGTGCCGATTCGATTTCGATTCGGGACCCGCAAGTTTTGATTCGATACTGCATGACTTTTAAAAGTGTCTACATAAGTTATAAGGATAAAAGCAAAGGCGCGCCTAAAAGTCAAAGTATACGTTGACAGTGAAACTGGGTTTCACTTTGTTACATTTCTGTTAAATTTCCATTACGATTTTATGTAACATGATTGGAAACTGTTCCAAATATACATTCTATAGTATATGCCCCGATCCTCCGCCAATTGGGTCGGTGTGATTGAATTTTACCTGTTCTGACACACTGGAAGATTTTAGGCTCCGCATGAGCAAGCCAAGTTTTGTTGTTGGTAGTTTTGCATGTACAGTGCATGTTTAACTAATATGTACAATAGTATACCAAGAACTGCATCTTTCTACAATTTATGATCCATGCTGTCTTTACGTTTTAAGTCGATATTACATTAATAATACATTTTCGCGACCTTTACATTCGTACACAATCCATTTCGTACTTGAATAAAGCAAATATTAATTATCAGATTTTCGAGTTTCGTGTTATCCAATTTTAGTAACAATTTTATTTAATTAATATTATTTAGTTTTAAGCTCAAATATATGTATAAATGCATATTGGTAGTAAATTGTATTAATAAAAGAATCGAATCGAAAAAAATCGAATCGAAAAAAAAATAATCGAATCAACTTTCCGGTGAATCGTAGCAGCACTAAAGTTAAGTGCCAATAGTCTATATACGGAATTCATATATTTGGCTTTTCTTCTGTGATGCAAATTAATTTGAACCATTACAATGAAAACATGTGTACCAACAAATTTTCAATTTAATCCATATTTTGTGCTTTTCAGCAATGATGTGTAAATTTAGTTTGTACCATCTGTGCACAGATGGAAAAAAACGTAAATTAGAGTTCAGTATTAGATCTTATTGTCTTATAAACATTAAAATCAGCTTACGCTCTTTTATTTGTAGATTTACTCGTTAAATTGATTTGAAAATGTAAAAAGTAAATTTTGAAAAAATAACAAGTTAAAGCAGTGTTGCATTCATCAGATGATAGGTGTTGGTCTTTTATTGTCGTTAATATATCAAATGCCTATTTTGTTAAAGGATTGATTTCTCGGTTGTTTACTAGTTGCTCTAACTGTGCTCTATTTTACATGTGACTTGCCTAATGTTATGAAACTTTTGAAATGAACTTGTTGACCAAAACTTTGTTTCATGTAGGAATATCTCCATCGATGAGGAGCTAACTTCAAAAAAGTACAAACTGTGCTTTAAAGTGTACAAATCTATTGTTTTAATGATAAGAATTATATTAACATTCCAAAATTTAGACAAAAACAATACGCAATACATGTATTCTTATGTTACTACACTCACACAAACATAAGTGGTACTGAATTTCTGTGAGCCAGGATAGTGTATTGTTTGTAAGCGAAGTAAAGTTCTTCAAAATAGAAAGTTTATATAGTGTATGGCATGCTTCCGTTTTTAGTTTTCAAATTGAATAAAATAAAGTCATTTAGTTACTATACAAATGATTACTTTAATAAGTCATGCAGTATCAGATATAGATTTGTATGAAAATTTTCTTTCATTTAACTATTTGTTGCAGAAAGTTTTTCTGGCCTTCATCTCTAGAATTATATTAATATTATTAAATAAGTTTTTTGTGTGTTCTTGTGCTATTATATTTTTATTGATGTACTCAGTGAACTAGTCAATAACAATTGTACTATGGACATAAATTCATATAATTTACCTAACCTATTTAGAATATGACAGGTCTATTGTAATCAGTGTTTTATTTGTATATTTTCACCACTGTTAGTATTGTGTTTATTTCAAAATCTTTAAAATCTTAATTGATTATTTGAATTGATACTTGATAGTTTCGATGTGGAATAAAATTATGGGATTGTACCCACAAGGATTAATTATTTGTTATCATCATTTGATATAGGTAAAACAGTTCTTGCTACTAATTTTTTATGTTATGATAATTGTTATCATTTTATATGTTAAATTGTATAAGAAGTGGAGTTAATTTTCTTCAACTCAGAGCAATTATTTATTTACCTTGAAATGTTCAATGACATCATGTCACCTTCTTCAGCTGACTGATTTTGATCACATGACCGGTTAAGGGTCACGTGATATGAGGAGACTGTTGTAAGCCAATGGTGGCTCCAGTCCCTAGTCCCGAATCAGAGATGGCCTGCATTGTTTGATTTCAAGGTAAATAAATAATTGCTCTGAGTTGAAGAAAATTTACTCCATGAGCAGAGAAACCTATATGAATGTGTTTAAGAAGTATTAAAAGTGAGCATATATGGGGTATAGGGGGTGGTTTTGTGAAATTATCAATGTAGGAACATTTTATATAATTATATAGATTTTGAGTGGATTTAAGGTAGGGTAGGTCAATGGGATAATTGAATAAATATTAATTGGTAGGAGACAGGAGAAGTTTTGGTGTGGTTATTAGATAGAGTTGATGGGTGGAATACTTGGGTTAGTATGATTGGGTGGGGACAGGGAAAATTGTTTGTGGTTTTTTTTTTATGTATGATGGGAGGAAAACTTTTAAACATGTTAATGATATTTTTAATGATTATAAATCATCCTGAGCAATGTGATATTTGTTAAACAGAATTGAAATATATAGATACAAAATTATCGATGTTTTTGTGTTTTAATACAGTGGTCTTATGATGGATTTATGTTATGAAGTTGTTAGTCCAACCACTGACAATATAAGACTATGTGACATCACATGTACTTATTGTCACTAAACTTTTTATGTAGAAAAAAGATCTTATAATGTGGATTGTACAAGAACCTCAGGTGATCTTGATAATATCTCGCTCTCTAAGATATTGATAGCATATGCATATATAATAATTCTGTACAATTATGTTTTGGAAGTTTATAAATATCATCCTGTCTGAACCTTGTTTTTTTCTCAGTTTTAATCTAGTGATCTAGATTCCTCATGAATCTCCTAGGGCGTGTTTGATTTAGTCTACTCCGAGTACTCCGGTTAACTCTGCAAGCACTGATGAATCAAATGTCCCAATTTTGTAACAAGACAACAGAATGGTGGAAAAGTTATGGGAAGCTTTATGTAAGATGACAGCATTTTATCAAAAGAGAATGATGACGATCCGACCCAAAATATACAAAAATATTGTCAAAAACAACATTTGCAATCCTCACATATAAATATGGTTCTCTTTTCCACCATCTTAATTACGCCATACCTCCTAAAAGGCAGGTGTATTTGATGTACTCCGAGAGTGTGTGATCTGAAACTTATGATTCTATTTTTCAGTGATCCGAGTACTCCAATTACTACTCAGTTTTCGCAAATCAACAATCTCTTGTTAATAACCTCTTCAATATGTAAATGTTACCTTCATCTGTGCTGTTATTCAGTCTTGGGAGCATCATGGCTGTGATGGCCTTACAACTAAACAGACAAAATGATGCCTCTTGATATTATATTAACCTTTGTTTAAAGCATAGAACAATCGGCTACTTTCTCGTATTGAAAGAGATTTTATTTATTAATTAGAATCTTTGAAACACTCTATTTATGTGTACGTTATTACTACAATTTATTGATGGGTTAGGTATACCGGCACCAAAAAGTTAAATATTCACTGACAAAAATGTATCAAGTTTCGTCCAGAATTAACAGTATGATAGTATATGAATTATCTCCCTTTGGCTATTATATTATATGACCAAGTCATGTACTGGTTATAACATTCAATAACAGTTACTTCCCTTTGTCTGTTCCAAACCGTCTCACTCGAAACCACGACAGATGTATATCTAATTCCCTGTCGAAACAAACTAGATTTTTTCAGTAATTTAGTTTTCTAAACTACGTAACTCAACTACATAATATTCAATTACATGATCAAATAATAATATTAAATGAATTCATGCAATATGGTAACCTTCATAGCTCAAGATTATCGTTTAACTGTTCATAATAAGCTTTATGAAACAGTCTTTGATAAAGGGAATCTATAGATAACAAAAAAAGTGTATCTAATTCCCTCGAATCATACATTAAAAAGTTTTAATTTATAATTACATTATTTGCAGTATGCACGATCATTTTTAAAAAAAAACTTCATTGTAATGTCAGCTGTAAGAGTGGTAGGGGTGCGCTTAGGGATTGGGAGGTCCTGGATTAGAACCACACTAGGGGTGCTGTCAATTTCATTGAGCAAGAAATGTTTATACAGATTTTCCACTCCACCCATTTTGCTTATTGACGAAGCATTACAGGTTACGGAATTTACCGAACAGATACGCTTGTGATTAATATACACAATCGAATAACTTCGGCTAGTTTCGTAAACAGTCGATTTAACTAATAGCTCAGTCAACTTTAGAAGCGATGCGTTCTGACTAGCGGGAAGATTTCCCAATCTGTTCCGGATATGATCATAGACTGTTATCCCAAAACACAATGTATATGAATACTCTATCTTGGATAACACATGATCTTCTTATCAGTTTATCATGTACATGCATACGTTATACTTTATTTGATAAAATAATTCATTTGTTTTATAAGAGAATAAAAAAGTCATTCAAAAACCATGAAGCAAACAGAAATAGCATTTGTAAAATACAAACATATTTAATTTTGCTCGATAACCTTGTACCATTTGCTGTAAATTATAGATAAAAACGGGAGTTTGCAGGGTTGGGATAGTTTTATCATAGGCAATGTTTTAGAAATTATAAAGGCATGCAGCATTCATAATGTTATTATGAATGAATAATGCAAACGCAGTTTTCATAAGCAACCATCGTGGACTGATAAGGCTTACTAATAATACCAAAATTTACTGCGGTACTCGTTGTATGACAATACCCCAGAGGGATATGATGTACACCATTTAAAATAATTTGAAGAAGATAAAAAGCAAAACATATAAAGAAAAAACATTAAACACGCTGATAAAAAATTAATTAGCAATCTACAATGCAAAATGCATTTACAAGCATAGCTGTAGATCGCAATCTAAAAAGAAAGCAAATGCAAAAATGTAATTTCTCATTTTTCCTTCGTCATTTCAATGAAAAATATCACAATAATCATACTTAAAAATCAAGCAATATCTATAATAACTGTAACATTTTAAAACAATTATATTCGAGTCATTGACCACTAATGTGTAAAAATCGTCGAAATATCAATGGTATAAAAGTCATGGATGGTTTATGAGTCAATTTCAGTTCAGAAAACTCTCATAGTTTAGAGAATGAGTCAGTGACTCAGTCATCTTAACTCTTTGATGGAATTCCGACTAACGCCGAGGCCCCAAACATCTGTTTTCATACGTTAAGCTTAACCGTTTCCATAATCCCATAGCACCTAACTCTACGAGTCCAATAAACCGCCTGAGAGAAACTTTATCGACAGATGGGCATTATGGGACTAAACAATTAAAATCATCACTAAACGACCAATCAGAAGCGTTCAAAGATCACGCGCGCACGTGCCTACCGTTAAAGGACTTATCCAATCACATACGAGATTGAAACTATACTCGAGAATGTACATGAGTCATTAGTTAAGAGATAAAACCTCAATTATTAATTACAAACAGACATTGTGAATATCTCACCGGATGCTGAGGGTAAATGTAAAAGGTTTCATGTAGGATATTGCATCTATCTCAAGTACCACTGACAATCATATTAATTCATTTTACACTGTAAATTGTGGTTAAATGAAAGCATTTTTCAAGTTTTCTGGTCAGTGTCAAAACAATTTATTACGCGCATTAATGTGTTTTTATGTATAAAATATTAAGTTATGATGTAATATTTAAATGATTAATGCGCATGATTTGAGTGTAATACGCATGCAAATGTGAAGGACCCGCCCATTATTGAATAATGCATCATGCATATACGCGTTAAGTAATAACTAAAATATTCAGAGCAAAGATTATTAACTAGAATGGCTCATATTGCATATCAAACGAGAGAAGAATGAACAAACCAATGTAGATACATGTATGTAAAAGTTGTATATATAAGGTCATGCATATGTGATCTGAATAATGAACTTGCACGCTCACAATGTGTATAAGGTGATGCACATACGTAATTTTTTGCTGATTTTATAAGACCCCATTGACATGCAAAATGTATTATGAACAAGGCATATGTACATTGGAAATTTTATTATGTTTTTTAATCTAACTTAACTACTACAATGTTGTAATGTTTCCCCCCCCCCCAAATACTGTTTGTAATAGAAAAGAAGGTGTTTATAAGCGTATTGTTAACATGAACGAACTGTAGATGGATCACAGCGTTTATTAAGAATAATGTAAAAATGTGCGCAGATGAAAAAATAAAGGCAGATCAAGTACAAATGTACTTTTTTATAAGTCGCCACAATTAATAGACGTATACCAAACTTTGACTGATCATTGAATTATAAACAAATGCATATTTTTTGCTAAGGAGGATATTGGCCACGGTTAAAGTAAAAAAATCAAATTTTGATATCGTACTTGTTCACTTCTTTTTGGAGTTCTAAATTACAAAATAAATCTAACAGTCTAACAGCGTACGTAAATTAAAACGTTTCTTGATAAAAATCAAGGTAGTACGAGCATACACACAATTGTGTCCTATCTAAAGAAATAAAACACTGTCCAACGCCCTGATAAAACACTATTTGTAACACGAGCCCTTTCTTTTGATCCCGTTGTTTATTTGCTAAAAAACCCCGATTAGAGTTGATTGTACTATATGAAGACATTAATTAATCAGCACTTATTGGCTTTTGTTGCTTTGATGTACCGCCAAAAAAAACTGAAACCTATTAACATAGAACAACTAGTTCGATCTATAGAGGAATAAAAATGATTGACAGTCAAACAATATTTACTAAATGGCCCCTCTCTCCACAATACGATGACTAGTCCATATGCGTGTTTCAGACCGACAGTTCAAATTGTCTAAATTTAATTATGAATGTATTGATACATGAGTAGGAAGGGTTGTTAAGTCCCCTGATTTCATGTTCTTCATTGATTTAAGGTCATACTATACATTGTTTGTACATTAATCATCATTTTCCACTATTTTTCAATAATTCAATTATACATTTACGAGGAAATTGACATGTATTGAACAGTGCGCGGATGTATGGGTTTTATGACGGTTTAATTGTTTCTACCCGGACTTTAGCATTGACCAGTGCCCCCTGGCTATAAACCAGCCCAGTCGTTCTTATTTACTATCCGTAATTACTTCACGAATGAATGCCGTCAAGAGGACCCTAGTTTATACTAATACAAGTGTATTAATAATAAAATCCTGTTTCATTACCGCTTGACTCCCTTATTCTGAATCATTTTTGATGTCTCTAGTGTTTTTACTCAGCTCATACGGAGTTCAGGCGAAACAAAGGGCGTGAGTCAATGGTTGATTTTGAAACGATCTTATAAGGGGCTGACTCACTCCCAACTATGATCCATGCCTTCTTTGTTATCTCACGTGCTTTATTCGATGAAAAAATCTCGTTCATTCAGAAGTGTGTCAGTAACTCAGTATCATGTATGGCAAATTTGGTTAATAATAGACGTGGTTGCATTTACAAGACAAAATAGCCATATCATATTCTTTTTGTTGAGAAAAAATCTACGGAGAATTTTGTTTCAGCGTCTTGGGAAATATCATTATTTGAGTCTTGCATACTTTCTGAAACAACGTACCTCATTACATTTTGTTGTAGAGCTAATTATTAATTTGCAAGTCTTTTGTGTTTGACTATTAATAAGAATATCGAATTATTTTCATCGTATTATTTTCAGTTTAATGAGGAATTGTTGAAAAAAAATGAATTTTAATCAGCTTGAAAATTCATTGATAATGAAACTCAGAAAATAATGACCTAAAATTATGTTTGATATATAGTTAACAAAATTAGAGGTTTCTTTGATGATCGGGGAAATTTATGTTTCAGGCAGTCGATGCCAGTTATGCAAATATCAAATTTAAAAAATCTGTTTGTCAATTCGATCCACAATGTGCGCTTTACTAATGATAATATGATTTATTTATGTAGTTGTCACACTTAAATCAGCAACAATTCCATCTTCTCCAACTTAAACTACTTACTGCTTGTACAAGATATATACCACGATACATATATAGACATCTGTACCACTGGCACAAGAGTCCTCACATTCTTTAAAATGCACGCACATAATATATATAATATTTTGTCAACGCACACAATTAAAAATCGCTCCCGTATTCATCACCGTGTACGAGTTAGGACTAGATCTATACAATCATTATAATTATATGTATGTACAGAGAACTATATATAGGGACGTACGCATTATAATCATAAGATATGGACTCTGGTGCCTGTGATCTGTACAAATGTAGCGCAGTTCTGGCGGGGTGGCAGGATGTCGGCACCATTATGCTTTTCAGAATACTTGCAAACATATTGAAGTTGTAGATCGAAAATATGTTTTTAGGAGTCCTTGCCCTTAATAATCTTTTATTATGGGGTTGTTATTTAGACCGCCTTGCAACAAATCTGGGTCCGCCCTATAAAATATAATTTTAACAACTTGGTATATTGATATCGTTGAAAGCAGTATAGATGCTTACAACCTTATTAGTTTCAATGATCGGACTAAGTGCTTGTAAGTACGGTATTATAGTACATTTCGCGAGTTTAGTGGAAAACGGTCGTAACTCTATATAAGAAAAGAGTGAGTTACGACCGTTTTCCGCTAAACCCTCGAGATGTGAACACATGCCAGGGTACATATTTAATCTGTTTAGCCATGGCATCTGACACGCTGAAGGAAATTATTAATTGTCGTTTGCAATAGGTAAGTGTCCTAAAGCTTGGTAAGCCCGCTCGGCTGGCTCAGTCGGCTGCACGCTGACGACTTATCGTTGGGTCGTGAGTTCGATTCCCAGGCGGGGATTACTTTCGTGAAGTTTGGTCATGAAATAATTTTACGACATTCACCCCCCTACCACCGATTCTTAATCATGTAGGACAGTTGTCAGTCACTGACGGAAGTATGCTCCTAGTGATAAGTAATTGGTTAACAGCTAAATCTATACATTTAGCCTTTCACGGAACGGTGAGTAGGTTGACTGACCGCCGTGATATGACAAATACAACATGTTGCTACGGCGTTAAACTTAACCTAAAATAAATTAGATAAACTTGATTGCCATTTGGAAAGGCCTACGCTAATGTCCAATCTGAGTTGTATACAGTTGTTGGTCGAATGATTACGTCGTGGCAACTTTAAACAAAATATTGTTTTATTCATTCTTTATTGCATTAGTCACGGTTGTACCGACAAAACTTTTTTTAATGAATAAGTAAATATATTCTTACAAAAGTAATTTTTCAAACAAACAGATGGTTTTACCTTCTTAATAAATTACAATATAAATAATATATATAATATATGTAATGCACACGAAACTATGCTATTAGACTATAATTATTTATATTATAATTTATGTTGTATGTATGTATGTTATATAATAATAGCAAAAACTCACTATTAAAGTCATTTACAAACGAATCACATTTAGGAAACAAAAATAGAAATTAAGCTGTTTTAGATAACAATTTTATTCAATATAACTATGTAGCCTATATTAACATTATTTTATGTATATAGGGTCCATGGTTCATCCAAGTTAAAAAGTGTGTTTTTAAGCTGACATTTGTGATGTAGTTTTAATATTGCTTAGTATAATTTATAGCTGTGATTTCTTGAGCTTTTACGCAAAAGGAAATATAAACAGAAAACTACTCGACGTTTTCGCAGCCTAAAATCACGAAATATTAGCGTGTTTTTTTCAGATAATATTAGTAATATGCATTTCATAAATTTAAACATGCCCTCATTTACTGCCATTAGGGAACAATTTACTCAATTAAAATATAATACATAAATTTTATTTATCGCGTATGATTGTACATGTAATTCATAAATGCAATATTCGTCACTTGGGTAATACATGAATCAGAATATTGATGATTCTCCCATATACAAAATCTGAATCATATCTTATCATGATAAATATGTAAATTTCATTCTTCATTTCCGTATGACGCAATACATGTATTCTACATTACAAACCGAAAATTAAAGATCTCAGTCATCATTCTGAAAAAATAACACAATAAAGGAAATGCTTAGCGTAACCGCCTGTTATCCTACTAGTTTTTAATTTAAGACAAACTACAATAAGTCGTTCGATTTAGCCGATAATATGCTTGCACCAATGTCATCTTTATAGCTGTGTGATATGAAAAAATAAATCAGTAAATAGATAGATACACGGTTCTGTTTTGTCATTTTTGCGCAAAGCGCTTTAGTTTTGGGTTGTTTCTGATTAAGTTTTAGCATTTTTTTATATTAAAAATCTCCGAATATTTCCAGATCGTGACGGAAACACACGAACAGTTACGAGCGAGTAACCATAGGCGGATCCAGCGAGGGGGGGGGAATCTGGACCCCTCCCTAGAATTTCCTAAATGTACCTTTCCATAAGTGAATTATTGAAAGTAAGTCATTTTTAAGTAGCATGAAGCAATTTTTCTCAGTGCTTAACATAGATTTGATGGATATGTAGTTTTTATTATCAATATGTTGCATTATTCTGCAAAATGTGTATAATGTGGTTGTGGTTCGGAAGTTTGGACCCCCCTAGAAAAAGTTTGAACCCCCCTCTAGAAAGACATCATGGATCAGTCCCTGTCTACGGTTATTGTTTGACGCCCTTTGTTGACTCATTGTGTGTTGTTTCAATTCAAAACTTAGATTGAAATCTATGAGTTCATAAAACATGAGTAATAACTCAGTACGTGAGTTAAAAAGCCCCCACCTGTTCCATAATTTTAATTCATAAGTTAATTTGAGATGTAGATACGTAATAGGACGGGCAGACGAGCATTTAGTATCATCCGAGAAAATGATAAAGTTCGCATCAGTTTACGTATTTCCGGAAAAAATACGCAAAAATGACTAATACAAGTTTATCTTTATCATTATAAACAAAGAAAGACTCATTATACTTACAATGGGATAAAATACAATGAAATAAAGACTTGGCTTATGAGCTCATACGTCTAATTGCTCCACGTTTCTTCTAAATCAGCAGACTATTTTATAGCAATGTTATTTTGCCGCAATGCGTCTAATACTTATATTTATGGCCAAGTTTGCTCGTTTGTGCATAGATGTTTTGTAGGACCATTAATCTATTAGTCTATCATAAAAATAAGCTGATACTTATAACAAACTCTTAGCTTTTTTTACAGAATCACACAATTTCCCACGAATATCTCCCCATAAACACCGTATTACAAGTGATTTAGTACGTTTGATAATATCTACGCTCACAATTAAAAGATTATCCTTGCTGGCACTAAGCTGAGAGTATGTTGTGTAAAATGTAATGCACCTTCTTAACCCTTACGATATTTTGACTTTTGATGACAGATTTTTGGATTGAAGCTGTTGGCTCATATGCTGAGCTTGCTCCCAGATGCTTTTCTGAAACGTTTCTGCTTTGCTTTTGTTGAAGTGAGCACTTAGCGTAAAGTAGAGTGTGTTTTTCAATCCCTACATCTTTCTAGAAATTTCATGTTAGCATAGTTGTCATAGCGATTTCAAATATATCACCCAGACCCAAAAGGAGAGTCGAGCATTAAAAAGAGTAAGAAGTAAGAAGACACATATCCACATGAAAGACAAACCCTAACGCTTTGTACCAAACTTATCCAAAAATCACGATGATGCATTTGGATGTTTCCGCGCAAAACCAGTCTAACTACATGTAAATAAAAAAAACATGTAGACTAGTTTTGCGCGGACCCATCGATTTGTGTTGCTGATGCAATGCTAGTAAATTTCTGGTGATAATTGCAAAGTGACCATAATTTTATTGTATCTTTGAAGCACACTGCATTTTGCTAGTTTTTTAAGCTATAAATTCAACTTGTTTTGATCATAATGAATAAAAGACTGTAATTAAAGGTTACAAGTGTGCAATGCAATTTATGAGTTTTGAAATTAATGTAAAACATGTTGCAAAACATCTGATGTCGTATACTGCAAAGAGATGCAAAGGGCTTTTGTTAAATCTTTGAAGTTACGGAACTTTTTACATGGTTTCTCGTAATGCAGAATTTCACTGTAATAAATAACTAATGAAATAAAAAAAAAAACTATTTAATTTGAATTCAAACAGTCTTTGAAAGGAGTTGCTCTCCTAGTTGTAATTGTGTAAAATAACAGAGAAATTGTTCTGCAATTGCTCTTCATGAAAACTTTTTTTACGTTTGAAATCAGGATTTACGAGGTTTAAGCTGTTAGTAACCTTTATGTTTGTTTTATTTCAGAGGGAACATAACTAAGAGGACACATCCGGAGTGTAAGGCTGGTTGGTATCTGTTGCCTGCTAAGAATTAAATTCACTGAATCATTTTTCCAGAAGTCGTATATTTCATTTGTTTCTTTGAATTACCGAAGTTGTTTTCTTTGATGCTATTACGTCATAAAGACATTGGTGAGGATCAATGTCCTGCCATCCATTGCCCCATGAAGTTGTAAATACATGTGTACATTGTGTTGGGTGTCTGGATGTGAAATTACAAGTCCACTAAATGGTGATCAAAGCTAGACTGGTCATTGAAGTGTGCATCACTTGAAACGCTATGTTAAAATACAGGAAGAAATTACAGACAATTCGATTATTTGTTCTTTTCTTTTAAGTTCTAAATTTACCAGAATGATTCATGATTCTAATAGGATTTTATTATTATAGATAAATTACAATTCTCTATGTCTTGAATCTGCCACTAAAATATATTAAATGATTACAATGTTAGTGCGTTTAATTTTCAGAATCAGAAAATGTGAAGCTGAAATCATACATCTTTGACATGGCTAATTGAAATATTTTACGAGGTTCATATCTTACACTTCTTGCAGATTATCAATTTTCTATTCGCAAAAATACGTGCATTTTGAAATTATCAAACTTGTAGCAAATGCCTCATTGATATGTTAAAAACCACTCCAAGATTATAGTTAGTGTAAGTGGGTTAATCATAAATCTTCAAATAATAGTTGTAAATATCCTAATTTTAAATTGTATTTGTTTACATGTAATTCTAATCTGTTTAAAATGTCTTAATATATTACCTATTTCTATCTCCCTTCATATAATACCTCTTAATACATATCTTATACATGTATACATGCATTTGAATTTGATCTTATATTTTCAATTTATTTTACACATGCATTATCATATTCATAATTATGTTCTATGATTTGAGTTTAAGCATTCTCGTTCCCAGAGTCTAGTAGGATTCTCAATACTACAATGAGAATCCTACTAGACTCTGGGAACGAGAATGAGTTTAAGAAGATGTGTTCTGTTCTGTTCTGTTCTGATATAACATGTAATAATTAAGATTTCTGAAACTTTTGTTGTATAGTTACCATAGAAATGATGATCGAATTACATTTGGATGGCTCTCGGAATGATATCCATAGAAAAGGTTCCCAAAGCATGAATTGATATATAACTTATTTTGATAGCCGGACTTCAGAATGCAAGATGACCAGTGGTAATAAGCTGTATAGTCGGTGAGCATGCAGCAATCAATATGCAATTACTAAATTTATACCGTTTTAACGCTGTGTCAACACTAGTTTTTAGGTTATTTTACGGCGTCCAACGCACCTAACCTAGCTTTCCTGGACTCTTGTTTATAACCAGTACTCACCTACCCTTCTACAAGGCCGGAAACTTCTCCATATACCTTATTATTGGAGGAAAATTGACATTATTATTAAATTTTCATGGAAGGGTATAACCTCTCAGGGTGGGATTCGAACCCGTACCTCATTCGAGACTTAAGATTCGAATTCCACGCGAACTACCAACTGTGCTACCAATTCGGGTTTGCAATGACTGTAAACAGCACAGAATTCTGGTAGAAAAATTTAAAAACATAAGGTTGGATATATAGTTCATAATTATCCGGGACATACGGCGTTTAGATAATTCTACCGGTACTATTCCAGACTCCAGAGCGGAGAGTAAAACTGAATTTGATTTGAGAGGGATGATTCATCGATATTTATATTTAGAATTTGGCATTGAGTATACGTACATTTATAGAAGATGAGTACACTTATCTAGTATACCAATCTGATACAAAAATGATGGAATCAAGTGGTTTAAGAACTTTCAGATACTATTTATACCTGGTAGAGAAGTCGGGACTGAGATAACATCAATTTGCCTGGTAGGAAAATATATCCCAAGACATTCTTCTAAAATCTTCCACGGCTACCTGTACGAACTTCATTATTCCGCCGAATATACAGGTAAATTCCATAGCACTATTTTTTTAGCTATACGTGAATGTCGGAGAAAATACGATTTGACGCCATCACCTTGTTTTTTGTTTACTTCTGTTCTTACGTACGTCTTGTTTTGTTCTAAATACCACGACCTTCTGAATAGTTTTGTTAGTCATACGAGCGGAAAATGCCTTTCTTAATCATTATTAATTAGAGTTGAAAGGTTATTCTTATTATGTTGATATTTATGTATTAATTAATTGACTCATTATAAATTAGCAATATTAACCACGTCAATAGCGGATGACTGGACAACGACCGCTGGCGTCGCCACTTTCCAAATAAGGTGAGCATGTACGTTAGTAATCCTACTGCGTTAACAAGGTTGGATTATTTTACTTCACGTGCATCAAACAGTTTCTATGTCGCCAACTTGGGTGTATTTGTAATTATTAAAAGATTATATACTAATAACACTGAGCATGCATAAACTAATCGTTTTGCCATCTTCAATGGTAATAAACTTTATGTTCATGTGTATTTCCGTATGACTTTTTAATTTCACGCCAAGTGTTTGAGCAAATGGGTGAAAATAACAGACAGCTTTGATCAAAATCACAGAAGAACTTGGTTGAGTTTATACCAATCATATTTACAAAGAGTAATGATAGAATAATCCTGCCGTTTTTTAGTTTTTGTTTTATTTTACCCCTGTTTTCATTTGTCAAAGTAATAAAATATGTGGTGGACAAATCACCTGTCAGGCCACCGGCACGGTCCCAATCAAATGACACTATTTTTGTATACATATACAATGTACATGTATATACACCAAGGTGTCTGGTGGATCAGGAACGTGCTCGCCGCTTTCGGTTTATACCCCCGTTACACCAAACTCGTTCTCACTACGTTCTGAAAAATTGGACCGAACGAGTTCCAACTGTGTGAAAACGGACTGGACGTAGTAGCAACTTTTTACGGTTTGTGTACGAACGTGATGGACGGGGTTGAACGAGAATGGGGTTTCAGAACTTTGAGTCGACTCAACCATTTTCTGCGGCCACCCCGTTCTGCAATTAGACTGAGTTACAACGTACTGGCAACGGAAGGAACGTACTGCGAACGAAATTGCCGTACTAGCATCGTACTCGGGACGTGACTTGTCGTAGTTCGATCGGGCCTCAATTTGCAGTACGTTTACACACCGACCAGTTCCGTTTGTAACTCGGTTCGTTCCGTTTGCTCATCAACTTAACTCGACTTGATTACGTCCATAATGCGTTGTTATCCCGTCAAAATGTATGAAAAAAATGATAAAGTTTTGAACCAGTTTGCAACACGTTAACACACAGTTCATAAAGTTCGCAGTAGGTTTTTGGTACGTTCTACTCGTTTTAGTAAGTTTATTGCGTTCGTGTCAGTTCGTACACAATAACGTCTACAGTACGATCTGGCAAGGTTTGGTATAAATACAGACCATTTCTCACCAAGAGATGGGTGTATGTCTTAGTTTTCTTCTTTTTCTGGCTTCTGACTCTGCCCCAAATCTTTTCCCGAAACCTGGCTGACTGAGTCATTAGAAGAAGCAGGAGATACAACACCCTCATTTTCATTGACTGGCTCAGGAGGCTCAGAATCCTGAGGCTTACCTTGAGGCTAGTCTTCAAAAGCTTCATCTAAGCAGGTGATTTTTGGAAGCGATTGTCTTAACACGCGCCGCCTGTCTGGCTCTACTCTTTTTGGAGGCATGATGGTCACAGCGATGCTTGACAAATTGTGTCCTCACAGCTTGTACCGCGGAACGAGAATCCCAACGGGTAGAAACATCCTAGATATCCATAGCAATCGGATCAGAACGTGACGTCATTACGTTCAGAACGCTCTAAGAACGAGATGGGAACGTACTTAGAACGAGTTGAACTGTCTTAAACGGGATGGTCAATAGTAAAGGAGCTTAGAAGAACTAGTTATGTACGGGTTAAACCTGACTACGAACGGTTCGGAGACGGTGTCTCGTGACGAGAACGAGCAATTTTACCCGATCTGATCCCGATACAAACGGACTACAGACGGGATGAAAACAAAATGCACGTATTGGGAATTGGTTCTGAACGAACTATGATCGTACAGCTGACATTTTCCGACTTAAACGGCATGTTCTATCTCGTTCACAACCAGTTTCGCGATAATTTTAGGACGGGGTCGAACGTTCTGGGAACTAGTTTGGTGTAACGGGGCCTTTACCCAGAGTCATCGTTCTTGTGATGCTTAAGTATACACTAAGAGGAACGATTCCTTAAAATCATAGCTTAGCCTAGCATATCAGTGATGAATGACAATGATTTGAAGTCAGATACCCTAACCACTCGTCCATGGATGCTGGTACTCGTTTAGGCCATGCCAAATTGGAATTTTGTTAAGCGTCAACCCAAGTTTGACAAACCTAGGTGCCTATTCACAAAAACACACAAACCGAAAACGAAAACACATGTCCATTCTAGCTAGTATTCACACAAATAAGTACTTGGTAGTACATGAATGTATATGACATTAATGTGAGATTAAAGTATATACAACATACACATGTACATTTTCATTAATCAAATACACAGAAACAAGGAACTATCAGCATTTCCTGAGAAAAATCAGTTATCGAATCCCGGAACAACAGAATTATTTAAAAAAATCACTAACATTTTTTTTGGATTGAGGACTCTGAAACCTACGCGCACGCGGACTCTTAACAAAATTCCGGTATGGCATGGCCTTAATTAACCATCCATGCTGATTATTTGTATAATTATATATATTTACGCTACATGCTTGGCTTTGGTGCGGTATAAACCCGTCACATGGTGAGTAGTCCAGAACCGTCAAGAATTTGACGGTATTGCCAGTACAAATTTATATTACGTGGAAATTTTACTGTATGGCGTCATTATAATTATCATAAATGCTACGATATTAGTAAGACAAAAACAGATAAATTAATAGTAAAAACATGTAACAATGTATACTGTTATGAATTATCAAAACTGTAAAACTGCTGATTTTTTTTTCTAAGACAATTAATATTCTCGCGAAATCTGTCAAGAATTCCTCACATAACTGAGAAATGCAGCTTTTATCACAGATATGAGTTTATAATGAGTTTTATATGATGTTACAATTTTTAAGAATATTTTTAAAGAATAACGCTGATGAGAATTTCCTGTCCTATACACACAGCTGATTGCAAAACACCAAAATAATACAATGCATTTTTCCAAAACAATCGGCTTCAAAACGAGACCACATGTGAGCTAACACTCACATTTCGTGTATGTTAAAAATAAAAAATGGTACGGTAGTATTCTCAAAACAAGAGAAAATGTTGATAATAACATAAATAATCTGTATTATCTCCCGATATTTGACGTACAGAACTCACTTTTTACAGAAACAAATGGATGGCACGCGTATTATCAGTGACTCATTCTCAGCAAGCTATGTGCTAGAGTGAAAGTTTCCCACGGTCGGCTCCTCGTCTGAAGATTGAGAATACAAAGCCTAAATGGCTCATCAGTCAACTCTATGTAACTTCATAAAAACCTTTTAAGCTCAATGTGTAATGCCTATGATATGCATACCTGTCTATGAAGTAAATTATTAACTTCACATCTGTAAATTGAAGATCAAAAAGGGGAGGTAATTATAAGGTCATATATTTACATTATTATATTGAATGTGTTAATCTTTTATAGGCGTATATATTCATTTTGAACTAGATATCAAACAGTAGGAGATTAAAGGTGGATCAAAAATAGTGATAAATAGTTTAATAATAAATATAATGAGTTCTATAATTGAATGAACTATAAGGGTTAGATGTTATCAACATTTCTTATTAATTAAATTAAATGTATAGTGCTCTCATAAACATTCTTGGATAAGTGAAGTTTTGATGCACTGAATTATGCATACCACAAGTCATTTTAACATTGGGCCAATTCGTGTAATATAGTCTTAATAAGGAACCTTAGTCAGTTATTTCCCCTTGTATACTCTTCAAATAGGTAGGTCCTATTAGTTGGATTACTCGGATTTGACCCTTACTTTTCAATGTCGATGTGCCAAAATTAATCTTGAATAACTTTTTTGTAAATCATTTTATTTGTTTGAAATTCAAGCTAAGGATTTTTAGGGTAAAGAATTTTCTAAATTTTATCACTTCTGTTAATATCTGTATTGACAAGAAAGATATTAAATTAAATATTTTGTTATCCATACATAGGAATTCAATGATAAAATCAGAGGATTCCAACTGTAAGGACCTACTTACCAATTGGATTGCTTCAGATTTTATCAGGGAAAGATAACTGACTAAAGTCCCTCATTATATGTTGATAAGCTAATAAATACTGAATTTTGGAATTTTTAATTTGTACATGTATATTTGTTTCTTTTTATAGTTACTGAATCGCTTCACTTTAAAACCATTATTTTGTCTAATAGCATTTGGAGAACACTTTGCGAAGGGTTCTTCGTCTGACAACGTACGTGCAATGGACGAATTTATTTCATTTTGGAATGTAGTCGCCGACAAGTGATTACTGATATACTCATATACGTATTAGTCGTTTATATAGTAAAATGAATTAAAGCCACTTTCATGGTGAATACATACTCTGTGTGGTCGAGTGGTTACGACGTTGCATTGGTAATCATTGGATAGCCAACCCCACTTTAGTTTCATTTACATCTAAACCCAATTAACCTTATCCTGCTAGCTTAGTACTGGGAACCAGACAACATACACTCGTGATTTATCTTATTTGTGGGAACTTGGTTTACAATCGAGCTAAATTGTGCAAATTAGTCTGAACTACTCACTTGGTTCGATTTTGTAAGAATTTCACAAAAAGGAAACTGGCTAACTTGCCCTCAATTATCTGGTGAAAACTCAGACTCGTTTCACATGTACATGTAGTTAAAAACACAGCGTGGCCATTCGTAACTCCTCGGCCATTCGATTCATGAAAGGTCGAGGTGTTACGAATGACAGCGAAGGCATAAGTTCCTGTAGGTGTCGCTACAACACATAGCCATTGAAACTGTTGGGCTTAAATTTTTAGAACGTTCAGATTAAAAAAACCCTGTGTTTTATTATTCATACGACTTGAACTAAATAAACGAGACTAAATGGCTCACTAGAGTAATATTTGGCCGTCGATGCGTTGAGAATATGGATAATAACTCTAATGTCAATACTCGTCTGCGATGTTCACTGAGTTTTATTTATCAGGGGACGTTGGTCTCTAACATTATCAATATGATGAGTAAGATGGTGGAAGTTACTCAGTAAATCATGACGCATATTTCATATTTTTGTATTTGGATCGAACTTCTGATGATATTTTGCATGCTTAACTGAAAGATGCATGCATGCAATCGTAGCCGTATTACTAGTATGCACAGATTAATAGTCCTCGGTGTGATCGCTCTCAAATCTTTCCGTGCTAAAAACGTTCTACTCATCTATATGATTCAATGCAAACTGTTACACATTGAGTAATAATCGCTTCATCATGCCGAATTTTCCGCATCGTGATTTCGTAAGAACGGTGATATCTACATTTTTTTCATTTTGTTTTGCATAGCAAACCGGAAGTGAAACAAATTACAACTACTCCGCAGATAATATCTGTATAGTCACCACAATAAAAGATGTTTATGTATGTATCATGTTTCACTAGTTAACACTGATATCGTTTTAATCTGCATTTTAAATATTAAGGGTAGCAGATATTTAATAGAAATATTTCGAGCTTTTCTAACTAGATGTAAAAGATATGTATTGCAAGCGTCCATGTAACATAGACGCAATAAATCACGGTCTGCTGCATTTTGTAAATGGGACGGAAAAGTACGTAGTATAATTATTGCGTTAATTTCGGAGAAATTATTAACACATTTATGCATTCGATGCATCCCTCTTTTAATTCCTTTGATTCTATTTGTAACAGTAATATAGACATGCGACCTTTTAATCTATGAGACATATTCCTCTTTATGGCCAAGTTCAAGCTAAACAACACGCAGCAAAACTAACTAGATACAGTACAACCTCTCTTGAACAACAACTATCGGGAAATACTAAAATGAGTTGCTATTCAGAGGTTGTTGCGCTGCAGAGGTTGAATTCAATTAAAATTAAGCCTACGAGAAATATCAAAAGCTGTTGTTTTACAGAGGATATGTTGTGTAGAGGGCCGCTCAGCAGATATCATACTGTATAGGCAATAAATGCTCGAAAAGCATAATAATGCACTAGATTTTCGTTAAATAACGAAAGTCTAAACTCAACAGTTTATTAACAGAGTCAAATCAATAACATTAAATTAAACCTTATCCAAACATGTAAGTCAGATTTATTTTATATAATATAGCTTTTAAATCACCATTGGGTTTTCTAATGATACTACATTTGTTGTAAGATTGATTAAATAAGTAAAATTGTTCATCAAAACATAAGATTGAGTTTGAGTACAAACTTGAGTTTTTTCGTGAAACTGGGGCCAGATGTCCAGCGCTGAGACTTGCGTCTGTCTACAGCTGAAAACCATGAAATCTATATTAAGTACATGTATACATACAAGATACAAATTACAAACATTTTGGTTCAGAATATTGTAGAATTGGAGTAAACAATTTATAGCATGTTAATTAAATCCAAATGAGCATTGGTTGACTTGAAACTTCATATCAAACATCTCTATGATATTTTCAAATAATTACTTATTTCTTTAACAAATTTGATAGTGTAATTGACATATTTTATTATAAAATAAAACTAAATAAAATAGGAATCAGTCAGTAAAGATTATTCCATCTTGTTATGTAGATTGTGGACAAGTAAAACATCAAAATGACGCCTAAGAGCTAATTTAAAACACAAAATATTGTATATATTTTTGTACATTTTCGCACCTAATTATTCAAGAATACATATACACATATATACATGTATATATATTTCAGTTTGTAAAATAAACTTAATTTATTTATACAAACGTCGATTCATTTTTTGAATTAGATATAAGCAAATGTTTAGCCAGGAAGTGAGAAAATAATAATGTCCGAACTGCAGTATTTAATTATTCTTACAACCTATATTCTTTAGGACCAAAAAGCGCAGTACGGTAGGTAAAAGGATTGACAGCAACAGTTGAAAAAAACAGAGCAAAAGTTCGCTGGTTCAAAACCTAGTTCAGCCTACATTTAATTTATTATATTTAAAAAAATATGTTATATATACATGTATACATATTATACATGTATATAAATGTAACGCTATAGCACTTATAACATACAATGAGAATGAAAAGTGAATTGACCTAAAGTAGTGTTATTGTTCATATATAATTTTTTCTTAAGATTATTTGTATGTGTATGGAAAAATCATTAAATTTATTATTAATTATAATACTATTTATCAGTGAGTTTTTCCGCAGATATTACATAATTTCAACAACAATATTGTGTAAGATAGGGAAGTGTGACCAACCCTGTCCAAAAATTACATGGGACTTTTTGTCCATGAGACTTTTTGTCCGGCTCCCGTGAAGCATACATGCATTTCATATTTTTATATTTGGACCGTATTTTTTAATGATATTTTTGCAAGCTAAACTCGAGGATATACGCAAGCATAGGTTAGCGTATATAATATTCCAAGGATAAAAATTTGATCGTCGTAAAATAAGAAACCGGCATAATTGTAAAAGTAAAAGTAAATTTGTTATTCTAATTACTCTTAAGTGGTTTATCAACAAACTTGATTAAAATCATTCCCTAAATTTTGGTTTTCAATGAGATTTACATCAACAAGAAAAGCGATAAGTACTACAGTCTGATTGGTCTATCAACCTATTTAAAACCGAGTAGAAGAAACCAGTGGATAATTTGACCGAAATACTTCAACCAGCCTCACTTGTATTGCCAAAACTTTAACTTTAAATAGAACTGATTGGTTTTGATAGAATTTTTTATCAGAGAGTGTCGGCACCTGGAGATAACAGGAAATGGAAAAGAGATACTTCAACAAGTTAATATGACCTGAAAAACATACACCAATCAGTTTAGAGATGTTCTTTAGATAGCGAGTCATTCTCTGTACAACAGGTCTGTTAGCGAGCTTTCACTTACCTGTGAATCTGGTTAGTGGTTATGTTTTCTCTGTAAATTTTGATACGATATAGAACGGATGCTACCGAGTATAAACGACGGATTTACGACATTGCGTTTTTGTGATCATTGCATAATTATTGCAAATAATCTGACCGAATAGTAATTTCAGTACAGCCTTTGTGAAATACTACAAACCCCATGCTTACATACATAATACTGCTTTAAATCGACCAGAACAAGTGTCAGTCATTGACGAGAGTTTGTGGTAAACACTAGGTTCCAATATTGGGTCTAAAGATCAAGGCCAAAGCAGTGACAATGATTCGGACAATTGACCGCCAAAATAAAAAAAGAAATGCACCTTTCATTTCGTTTAAATTTGTTTCTGCCTATGAAAGAACCAACCTAGTTTGCTTGAAATAGAAATTTCAGAAACAAATAAGCTCATCTGTGAGACGTATTTGATAATTAATTAATAAATAACTTCAAAATACGCAGCACTAGGGACTTGATACTGGCAATCTATGCTCGAAAAGCAGAACAATGCACAAGATTTCCATTAGTAAAAACGGAAATAAAAAGCTCAGACTTGCGTCCGATCTTAGCTCGTGTGAGCCGAAAAATGCGCAGTATTTCTGTACAAAACAGAAATCCAGCGCTAAGACTTGCGTCTGGCTCAAACTAAAATTCATTGAATCTATATACAAGATACACATTACAAACAATTTGGTTCAGAATATTGTAGTATTGGAGTAAACAATTTATAGCATGTTAATTAAATCCAAATGAGCATTGGTTGACTTGAAACTTCATATCAATCATCTCTATGATACTTTCAAATAATAATTAAACTGTTTTAAAATTTTGATAGTCAATATACTTTTATTTCCTCCAATTACTGAAGAGCATAATATATAATCATATATACATATAAACGATAAAGCAAATATATTATATAGATACAAAAAGATTATCAAAGCAGATCCTGTAATAGCTAGAAGGCAAAAAATTATCTATCCATTACAAGCTATTACAAGAATAGTTCAAACACAAAATAAGTAAGTTCATGACCAAACCCATCTCACTCGGGGGCGAAAGCGAAATGTGGGTTAGATGGGCTAAATGAACTGTTAACGAAGTGTTCAAGCAAGTAATATCATATACAACCAAAATCAGCACTAAATGTCACACATAGAGTTAATACTCTTAATGAGCAAAAGATCAGGCTTTAACCTTCCTATCGCTAGTAAGAAGATGTATGAGCACAATGTATGAACAGAAGTGAATTTACATGTTTCAAAGTGTCCAGCTGAAGCAATAGTAATAAATTTATCTCTAATGTGATTGTTACAAAGACAAAACCGTAACTGATGTTGGGCAATGTTTGTGACTAGATCACCACAAAGAGTACATTGTTCTACATATGGACGAGAGAATGCGCATAAATTGACTACATACAATGGATAGTTCATCAAAACGACGTGATAATGTCCAGATCTTACATGGTTTACCGACTTTAGGTGCTGTATGCAGATCTACAGCGGGTACTAGGCTACAGACAGATTGCAATCTGGAAATGCGTCCTGGTAACATTACTTTTTATGTAGAAGGGTTTTCCATGTATTTTTCAATGGAAATGACCCAGAAGACAAATACAGGTCAATAAAACTGAATAAATTGGAATCAGTCAGTAGAGATTATTCCCTGTTGTTATATAAATTGTGGACAATAAAAAATCAAAACGACTCCTAAGAGCTAAACACACAATATTGTATATATTTTTGTACATTTTTTGCACGTAATTATTAAAAAACACCACATAATATTAATTTCAGTTTGTAAAATAAACTTAAACGCCGATACATTTCTCGAATTAAATTATGCAAATGTTTAGTCAGGAAATGAGAAAATAATAATGTCCACGTTGCAGTATTTAACTATTCTAACATCCTATATCCTTAAGGATCCAAAATAGCGCAGTAGGGAAGGTGGAAGGATTGACAGAAACAGTTGAAATATTAGTGTAATAGAATATATATACATAGTATACATTTTAAAATATGACTTCCCATTAATAAAAGTGTTGTACTCAGTAGGAACTCATTGTATGCCCATTGTCTAATGTCTCTATTCGTTGTGCTATAAAGATTTGAAGCATGGTGAAAATATTTTGATCATTCTAAATAGTTATAGAGCGGAAATAATTTACGCGCTCTAAGATAAAATTCGATTTTCTAAAATAATCATAGCCTCAAGGTACGTTCTTATCAAAAAGAAGCGGAGAATCCAAGGTCTATTATCTGATACAGATGATACTATACGTAACTTCGCGCCAAAAATAGTCGACTGCTATTATACGATCTTGCCAAGAAACCACTGACTCAGAGTATGCAAAGTGGTTGTTCTTAGAGAAAAAAATCGTAAAATTTCATATAATAAGGTCACGTACTTCACTGAAAGAAGCATCACAAAGAAGAACGCTGTGAGAATTATGATAACTGCGCAACCACTTGAAGTGGATATGATGGTAGCAAAAACATACATAAGATCTGATATTATTCTTTATATTTCTTTTCATTGCATGAGTCAGCTACTCTCTAGAACACTTCAAGATTGTGTTCACTTAATATTTAATAGGCTTCACCCATTAGACATTTTGATATGTTTTTGTTCTAATTTATTTGCCCAAGTCTTCCGCCCATTATATTTTGTCTCAATGCTTGTTAGAGGATTTTTGGGAAATCATGCTTCGCTCTTTTGCAAGAGCAACATAGAAGAAGGACGCGCTGTAAACGTTTGGATCGCATCAATTGTAGACCTTTGGCACTTTAAATGAGTTTATCCCTTTGTCTTAGAAAAAATACCGAAATGCATAAATATTCTGATATACCAATAAACGTGTTTGAGTTCATGCTGGCTGTTTCTTTTATCCAGAAAAGTCATCATCAGCGTCGCTGTTTATCATCATCATCATCATTATCATCATCATCATCATCATCATCATCACCATCATTACCACATCACCATTTCCATGATAACCAATTTCACATCATCTACACTTTGGTCCGAGGAAGAATATTTTCTCCATCTGAAACAAAAATGCAATGTTGTCATCTTCCCATTTTGATATCAAATTTAAAATTGATAAAACGCAACTGTTAATTATAAATTGCAATTCAGAAAAGAACGCCTTTAATAAGTAGACGGCACACATTTATTCATATTTATTTTGTTCCTATTTCAAGCTTTAGATTTTCACGCCTTGCAGTTATAATTACATAATTATAGACGATCAATAACATACCGCAGTCAATTTCATGCAAAAAACCAGCCAGATTATTCACTAATTGTAACTAAAAACCATGAAAACAAAAATGATTCATCATTTTAAATTGTATTCACCAAAGTGCCGGTAAGTACGGATATACTCGTTTTTAAACTTTACTACAAAACACTTTTTTGCGATGCAAATTTTCATTCCAGCGGATCTGAATCATTCAAATTGGCGAATAAAATAGTTGAAATCATTTCTTAATCACGGAAAGCTTACTCACTTGAAAATATCTTCACCTAGTTTTAGAAAGTCTTATTAAATTTATGAAAACAACAATGAAAGTGAATCTCGTACAACTAAGATATTTCTGGAATTCTCTCAACAGATATCAATGTATAAGTATGAATGTAAGTTTGGCAGTTATTCTACTGGTTTAGATACATTCATTGATTAAGATGATTCGTTATAAAACTAGCAAACTAAAGCATGTTTCTAACAGTTGTAAGAGAAGTTGTAAGTGTTATTCTAATAAAATATCGAGTCCTGATACTTTGATAAGGCCATCAATGAAGAAGCATAATTTTAAATACTACAAACTAAATTAAATGTCGGCCGGCACAGCCGCGAAGCATCAAGTACACTCTTTAAACATAAAAGTGTTATCGGTGGTTCCAGACCACGAAGATCATGTTTGAACCATTCCAGAGCGAGTTAGTCTGCCCTGACTCAAATGACGATGAGTTTCATTTCTATTGAAACAGCATGATTGGTTGTGTTCATGTTTGGGGCTTCATTTCAAGTTTGGTATTTCATTTACGATGTAACTAATGAACCGTCATGTCATTCATTGATGATGCATGCATTAGACAAAGTCTTCGACCCCTTCCGCTCCGTCTATTATTAGCACCATCATGACGTAGAATGATTCAAATCATTGACTCTAGCAAAGAGTTCAATGCATAGGGAAGGTGATTGTTGGTTTGTTCTGCGGCATAGATAACGGTATCAATGTCTCTGGTTTTAAACATGTTTGCTGAAATGTTATTCAGCAATGCAATACTCCAAGAACATTTTAAAGTCACGTGTTCGTCATGACCCCATCAAACAATGCAGAGCACACCAAAATATCACAGAAAGTGCATGCAAAGTACTCATCTACAAAGC
Organism: Mactra quadrangularis; assembly: GCA_025267735.1. Taxonomy (NCBI): domain Eukaryota; kingdom Metazoa; phylum Mollusca; class Bivalvia; order Venerida; family Mactridae; genus Mactra; species Mactra quadrangularis. The sequence goes on along the minus strand of CM046301.1, from coordinate 39,539,573 downwards.
ATGCCGAAAATTAGAGTACGATATAATTATATTTGGAACCTATTGTTGGCATTGACCCTCGAATTGGTTTCTGTTTCTATTTTAGGAAAGCATCCATGATAAAAATCTGCATGATACACATTAATCAAGGAAGCTATTGTGTTTTTCTGAGAACTCATACAATAAGAATTCATTGTTTATGTTTATATATATAATAAAAACTGTACCACAATAACGTCCAAGAATGCATGTTTCTCTGGGATGTACATCACAAGCAATGTGTCAAACTATGGCGTGCTTTACTCACTAGTAAATACGTATACAAGTTATAGTAAATTAGTAATGTCATATTTTATTACTTTAGTGTCTGTCTGTAGATTTTATAGACAATATGAGAAAGCAGACGAGCAGCAATGAGTCTTACTCACTTATGATTGACGTATCTATACAGTAAAACCCCTTAACAACCTGCTCCGTTTGCTTATTCGGCAACGTGTCTGACTGCCGTTCTGTGCTTAAATCAAGGGTTCGATTACCTGGCATATCAACAATCTTCCTTATGTTTGGTCGTGTGACTGTTACTGTGTTCATTTTTTCCTCACTGTGCCTAGAAGGGCACAAGCCAACCACTGGTGAAGACATGTGCTCAGTACTGGTTAAAAGCCTACGTTTAGAATTAAGCAACTCAAGGAATTGTGAATGTAGGTCGTTTGATAAATAAGATATGAATGAAACATTGACTATGATTAAGAAAAACATTCAAACCGATCCTTCTGCAACAATTCTAGACTACATAACATATATCAAATGTGACGGTCACCACAGAGGGACATTTTTATTAGAAAATAACCTGATAAGAGTGTTTTACGAACTGCTGCTGGTAACAGGTGGCTGTTATTGGATATTGTTCGGAGGTTTTACTGTATTAATATGGCAAATCCATGAACATAATAGGTCGGATTTTATTGTAACTTTACAATAAATCTGATCGACCAATTGCATTAATTATACTTATATAAGAACGATGTCCAGAAAGTCATGTGCTGCCATAATTAGTAATGATTGCTTGATGCAAGAATGTTTATTACAGCAGACACCGAGTAAATACTACCACAGAAATGTCCATTTTTGGTTTATTATTCTAAAACATGAATTGACTCAGGGGCAGATCGAGGATTTTTTTCTAGGGGGGGGGGGGGGGGGGTTCCAAACTTTTTCTAGGGGGGGGGGTTCCAAACTTTCGAACTACGACCACATTATGCACATTTTGCAGTATAATGCAACATATTTATAATGAAAACTACATAACCATTAAATCTATGTTAAGCACCGAGAAAAATTGCATCATGCTACTTAAAAATGACTAACAGTAAAGAAAAACACTAATGGACAGGTACATTTTGGAAATTCTAGGGGGGTCCGGACACCCCTGACACTCCTGCCCGCTAGATCCGCCTATGTGACTACTCTGAGCACTTACTTACCAGCATCAACCGAACTTAACAACGGGAATAAGACACGTATCTAAATAATTTACCCGAGGATGAAAGAACGTGACCAGCGGTCTTTTTTATTGTTAAACAGATTCCAAACATGTGACTCAGAATATACGCACGTGATTCTACGCTGGACAACAGTATCAGCAGAAATTTCTGACAGCTGGTTGTAGCTTCCATGCAGAGTGTTTGGCATTAAATGTTTAAGGAATGAATATACAAAGCATAAAAAACTATCAGACAAAGCCAATGGAATGATAACTGTCTTTTAAGTCAGTCGTTAAAAATCTACAAACGTTTTCACGCTTGGTTTATAAGTTCTATTTACAATTTCCAAGTCACGCGTATTGTGGCTATTGCAGCTTGGAAAATACAACAGAGAGGTGCTACAAAAGACAATGTTCTCACGTGTACTCAGGAAACGTGACATTCAGGCGAGATTTCCGCATGTAAGGCCAATTTGTCTTTAAAATATATATGTATTACAGTACTATACTGTGTAATACATACGTTCTTGGACAAACCACATTTTGAGAAAAACTGATTGTGCGAGCCGCAAGTAATTCAAATATACATGTAACTGAAAGCTTATTCTGGTAACGTTTTTGTGAATCATGTTGTGCAATTAATTCATGCTGATAATAGAATTTCCTTAGATGACTTTGTGAATATCTGAAAATCAGGATTTTGTCCAACATTGAGGTTTACTCTCTCACATTTTTAAATTCAAATATTGGTTTCAAACCCTTTATACACTGATGTTAATATTTAACATTGTCAAATATATACACGTATAAGGAAGATTAACCTAGTATATAAAGAAAAGTTACGTGTATATCACCGTACATGCTGTGATCGAGACAAGCAAGCACACATATGGCAACATACAATTAAGCCATACTGTTGTTTCTTGCTGTTGATGACATATGTTGCTGTCATTTACAGAAATATTGTTGCTGTCATTTACAGAAATATTACTGAAATACATGTAGATTCCATGTACATGTATTTAGTTGTACTATTATATATGTTTATTGCGACATTTGGAGTATATAATATGTGGGTCATTTTACATAACATTTAACGATAGATTGCATAACACCATATGCTTCAGGACTTAAAGCCACTATATGAAGATATATTCATTAACAGTAAGCTTGAAAACTGTTTTCAACCATTAAGTTATCATAATAAAACATGCATTTAAGACACAGTTAACAGTTCAAACCATTCTACCTTCTAAGTTTGAGTTTGACAAATTGTCCAATTCTTAAAAAGAAGGATACTTTTATAAGAGCACACTATATTCATTTACGCACTGATGTTTAAAATACCTGATCCAAAATAGTTTAAAAGCTAAATTATGTAATTCAGAGTAAGTTTTATTCTCTAATAAGACTTCATTTTTGACATACTGTGATCAAAACTATTGTTTCAAGTATTGACAACCGAATTTTACTTTAGGTTTTGATCTACTTTCACTTTGAAATACAATAAATAACATAAACATATCTAAGCAATATTTGCATTTATTTAAAAAATCTTGTTCATTAAGTGTTTGAAATTGATAAGTGTCTATTTTTTGCAGTTTAAAAACAATGTTACTTTTGATATAGGGGCTTTAAGAATGCAGCACAAAAGGACAGTGCACATTATGGGATGAAGGTTTCAGAACCACTGTATGTGCATTTTGGAGGTGCAAAACGGAACAGAAAAGAGAAAAAGGAAATAATACAACACTTTTCTATTCTTCGCCGAGCAATTACTATAACAGAACGGAACAGAACAGAACATAATTGAACAGAACAGAACATACATGATTATTTTATATTCAATACCATGATCTCTAAAAGTTATTGGACAAATTCAATGTTTAGAAAACTGATTATGCATTTGTACGGTTTACGATAATTAAAGCTTATTCACGCAACACAGTTTGAATCATGTTTATAAATTAATTAATGCTGATTTTAGAATTTGCTCAGAAGACTCGCCGCTTACACCAGACTTCCTCGGGGGTTGAAGCACAGGCTACAAATGACTGGTGCATTAGTACACTGTATGAAGGTAACGTTTTCTTGATTTTATGTAGTGCACATAGGAAAAAATAAAATGTACGTATTTGCAGGAAAAACCAACAAATATTAGTAATATCGGTAGAATCAGTTACGTCAAAGAAAAAGAGAAAGTGGGGGTGTAGATATACTTGCCAGATATTGAAGTAGGCATTGTTGTTAGTTCAGTGAAATACCTGTCTGTATGATACTAATTGTCTGCATTATAAATTGATCTCAAGAGTTGAATGCGGACTGACAGGTATATTTGTTTTAGCTAAAAATGACTAGATATTTACGTTTAGGTCTAAAATCGTGATTTCCTCTCCCATGAATTTAACTAAAACGAGGTTTTACTCAGATGGGTGTTGTATACAAGGGGTATTATAAAAGAGTACTTTGTAAAATGTGAAAAGGAATGTTTATAATGATTGATACGCCCTAAATGCACGCTACATCAAACAGTTAAGAATGGAAATGGGTAGGAAAATGCACTGATTTTATAGATAGCACGTATCGTATGGCAGAGGTAAGCGAAGAAAACAGTTCATCTGATACATTCATTTAAATGAATACGCCAGTTTAAAATTGTTATTGTTTAACTTAATTTCACAAAAATCTTTTAGATAAAAGTGTAAATGAATTAAAAAAAATCTAAATAAGTTTATGATGCATGAAATTGATTTACTTGCCTGCAATTTCACTGTGTTTTGCTCGTTACTTTGTACGACCGCCAGCTCACCTAGCCTAGTTTCATGGACCTTTCCACATGACCAATAACTTTTCCATATATCTTATTTACGGAGAAAAAAACATTCTTGATGAATTTCTACTGGAGGATATAACCAGCCCAAATGAGAAGTGAACCAACAGTTCCCTTGGTATGCTAAATACGTAGTCTTCTGCAGAAAGCAACGGATATATTCTAATTTCAAAACATTGCTCTTCTCTCCTATGTTGGATCCTACAGTATTTATTTTACGCCATCTATTTGCATTTTATTATAATCCTTTCTTGAAATCTCAACCTAGTGAGTAACAAAATATTTCTTTTTAAAGATTATGTAAGGTTGTACCTCGTCGCATAAGTTTGTTTTAAATGGTCCTACAGATTGTCGCAGCCGGCGATCGCGGGTTCGAGCCCGGTCGCGGTAGGTAATACCCTATACATGAGTTGTCGGCCTCGTTGAATGGTAAGTTAGTACTGGTGATAGAAAAGTGTCCACGAAACTTATAGTAGGAAGAGCTGGCCGTCGTATATATGACCTAAATTAAAATATGTGTTGAGTACGACGTTACAAAAATCATATTAAAGTTGATAATTTAATAACAGTTATTTTAGAATTGCTTAGATGACCCTTTGTGTCTTGTTTTCATTGATAAATTTGAAACAGTTTATACTAAAATGGATAGTAATTACAGTTCAATCCAAACCAGAAGGACTGTTGGTCACTGACATAGTAAAGACTACATAATTATTATATTTCTATGGTACACATGTTAACTGATAACCAGTATGAAATCAGAGTCTGCTTCTATATTTTTATGACAATTTTATAATTCTACATGCATCAAAATGCCTTTTCGTCAAGCCCACACTGGTGCAGTTTTCATGTTCATTTCTTACTTGTCAATAAAATACAATTTCCATGTCAATATCAAGCTTATAGTTTACGTTTTTCCTCAATAAAAACTCCTCTCTTTTTTACTTATGACCTGTTTTATGACCTATGCCTCTTTGATGCATGTGTTGCCATTGTGTTCCACTGCATTTGCGGTTACAGCTTTTGCATTTTTCTTCTAGTGATACAGAGCACACTTAGAATGGTGTCATTGGGACAAGACAATACGTATTAATACGTGTATCTTTTGTTTTTAGAAAAGGCCACCGGTCCAAAATACAATTATAATGATTATAGCATCATATACAAAACATCTTTAAAAAGAAATTGTGCCTTTGACTTTACTAAATATAACCAAAACAAAAAATATAAATTAGCAATGAATTTATAATTTTCATTATTTTACAAATGAATAAAGCAATATTTTTAATTGTGTCAGAATCTTCATTTTTATTATATTACAAAAATGGTAAATGTAAATTCATGATTATATTAGTAAGTAATTCATATATCGATTTCTATATGAACTATGAAGTTAATGTATTACTAATATAAAACACATGATATTCGTCTTCTATACTTTTACAAGTAATCTATGTTTTCATACTATGATAACATCGCCATCGCTGGTACCAACCTACAGACCACAGCGACTTTGCCATCCTAATTCAAGCATTGAATTGTGATTGTTTTATCAGACATTGAAGTTCATGTGCTTGAGCAAATGGTGTTGATGTCGAAAACCACACTCCGACATCTTTTATTACCCATAAGTCTGCAAAGGAGCTTTTATTGTAGTTCGGTGTAGGTATTTGTACTAAATGAACTCTGGCTCGACCACACCCACCCAAATTGCTTCAAGTAAATTTTTGGCTCAAGTTTTTTTATGAAATCATGGATGAGTAAAATTGATTTAATACATTAGGAATATAAAAGATAGTATCTAATTTTTGACTAATATTTAGTATAGCTTTGATGCGGTTGTATTTTGCTTACACTTTAGTGTGCTACCTATACGCTCTCAAACAGTTGTTACACCTTTATAATTAATTGTTTATTTAGGCTTGAAATTGATGATGATACCATGACGTCATTACACATATCTCATGCAAGGTTGAAAGCGTGGGAAAGTAGAATTGTCTGCTTCTTGGAACATATGGTTGTGTATAGCGTGTTGACGCTGCAGATTACTAAACAATGAGTTTGTAAAAATGTATATCATTGCTGGCATTCTTTGACAAATAGTTCTGAATAAATGTGAGATTTGCAGACAATCTGCGGTGATGTATTAAGCACTAAGCAACATATTTCGAAGATTTTAATGTCAATTTCTGATCGTCTGCTACGATCGTCTGCGGCGATTATACAGCTTGTACTTGATGAGATGTGAGTCATTTAAGCGTTGTATAACATAATATAATTGTGGGAAGATGAGCCCAAATTAAAACATTTTTTTCTCTCTGAGAAATGCGTAATATTTTAGATCTTTATTTCAAAATAATAGACTGTACTGTATTTTATCCTGAATTTTGCTCTAAATCCTGTTTGTCTCTCAAACACGAAGCCCGGCTAGCTCAGTCGGTTGCGCACAAGTTTACTGATCAAGAAAGCAATGTTTGTTTCTCGGGCAGGACAAACTTTCGTTGAGCTTGGTCATGAAATATTTTTTATGGCCACTAACCTTCCTACCTCTGATTCTTAATCATGTAGGGCAGTTGTCAGTCACTGATCGAAATATGCACCTAGTAATCGAAATCTAAATATTTAACTTTTCCAGAAACAGTAAGTTTACGGACTGCCGTAATATGACTTATACAATGTGTTGCTACAACGTAACGTTTAACCCAATGAAAAGAGTCTCAACACAAGTCAGAAACACAAATGATGGTAAAAAGGTAATTAATTGTACTATTTAGTGCATTGGTTCTACTTTGTCCATATAGGTCAGAGTTATTTCCATTTAATCCGTATTCATTGACCTACTGACATATGGGGGGGGGGCTAAATGGGTAACATATGATTATCACATTTTAAACAATACGTGATATGAATACGTTCTGTTATGTTCAGTAAATGTTCGCTGGTGATTATTGCGATATTCTGAGTTCAGCTTCATCTCAAGTGTGACAAACGGTTGCATATTTAAGTGACACAGCTAAATAAATGGGCTGTGCAATTAGCGCATCTGACAGACAATCGTGCGATGGCATGCACGCATAGCATCACAGTGCATAAAATATTCTTAAGTTTTCATGACACTTCAAAACACCCTTGAAACATGTCACATGAACAAATTTCTAATTTGTATCCCGTCATGACGTCCAGTGACCCCTTAAACCCTAAAACTTGACCCTTACAAAGTTTTGAAGTCCAGTACAAATTTTATCGTGTGAACTTCCCAAGGTAATTTTTACATCAAATTAACCTTGACCTTCGATTCATTTAAAACATTCTGTCAATATACATGTTTAATAACCCGCATATCCGTATTTTATTAACCTAATTTGTTTTTATACCTAACTTTTCAAATCTTCAAAGTTGATTTTAAGTGAATTTGGCGTTGTTCTTCTTTGAACATTGTCATGAGGAGTTACATCAAAACAGCTACATAGAAAGCGCGTTCAATTACTGTAATTTCATGTATGAAATGATGAAATATTTTGTATTTCAGTTTGATCAAAAGAAATGAAACGAACTGCGAAGTAAATTGTAGGGAAAGAAGCCGAGCAAAAGATAGCGAATTGTGTAGTAAGGTACTAATTTTAGAGAAAATTGAGAGCTGTTCATAAAATTTGAGATAGGCAATAGATAATATTAGGTTAGGTCTTTGCTTGGAAACCCCGATTCAAATTTACCGACGACAAAAAAAAGAAACAAAGAGTCATATAAACAAATCCGAAATTAGCATTAATTACTAACTATATAGTTTTTCGACGTATGCTTTTGTTTGTTTGTTTGGTAGCAACACATTGTATAGGTCATATAACGGAGGTCAGTCAACCTACTCACTCCTGGAAAGGCTAAATCTCAGGATTTAGCTGTTAACCAACTACTAAGCGCATACTTATGACTTCGTCAGTGACTTACATCTGTCCTACATAATTAAAAATCATTGGTAGAAGGGAGAATGGCCGTATGAATAATTTCATGACAAAGCTCCACGAAAGTATGCCCCGCCCGGGAATCGAACCCACGACCCCTAGAATCTATTCAAGTCCGAACAATGGCCTCTGATTGAAACTACGGTCTAGGATTTTTTATAACGTTCATAGAATAGTACATTTCCTAAACACTAAATTCAATAGATTTTATCCATTAAATTTTATTCCGTTCTCGACATTACACTATTAATTTACAAGGGGGACTGCAGTCACACCTGAACTTTCGCCATATTGTTGCCATAGAGTGCATCCTATAAGCCTATCTGTACATACTTGATGACTCCAGGAAGCTGTTTCTATAAATATTAAAGCTATCAATATTTCGTGTAGAATAAATTGATTTGAACTAGAATATTTCCTTGTCTAATAAAACATGGATTTACTTATCGTTGCTACATTACATCGAGTACAAATCGAAGCGCCGATAGCGCTGTCAGACATGGGCTTTTAGCAGAGTATATGGCTGTATACAACTCATGGAAGCGATACAAGGGACCTTTACCTTACATAAACTAGATAAGATATACACGTGCTTCTCATCGTCTGCTTGTTAACGCGTAATGCGGACTATATTAATTGCAGAGGTAATTATCCCTTTATTTGCGCGCGCACAACCGAATGTAATCGTCCGCGACAAATTTTGATGTGGATTTGCCACAGTCCACTACTAAAGATGGGGAAACCCCATGTAATATACCATAAACCATTAGGTTTGATGGGCGGTATCCATGCACACATTCGGAACACCTCGGCAGAATCCCTCGAGTGATTTTTCCGAATGCCGCTTACCATGTTAATGTCTATGACAGTGGTGAAGGAAGTTTGTACTTGCAGATGGGCGGGAATTTCTGTCTTTCGTTGAGCGAGTCAACCAAAATTGTTGCTAGATAAATACTCTATTCCGTGAAGTAGAATCTGAATGAAATCTTATACTCGAAGAAGAGTATTTAGTGATCATATGTCTGCGAGGAGGTTTTAACCGGATACAAATTTATAAATATATAAACATACGTTTTGTATCTAAACATAAAAATTAAAACCTGCTGTTTTTCAATCCCCATTAATCATCTTGTATGAGCTTCACCAGATGTCTTTTCTTGGTAATACTCTTAACAGTGAACTTAGAAGTTTTAATAATTATAATATACCATGGGCGGGTCCTGCATGGTTGGAGGGATGTCTGGTCTGTGGACCCCATCTAGATTTCTTCCTAAATCAACGGTTAGAATTAATGAGCTTATTCAACATACTAATTTAAAAACTAGGTCACACAACATATCTGACAAAAAGTGAATCAAAATAAAAGTGCAACTAAGGCAAAGCAAAAGAAATGCAGAACATGGTTTTTGGAAAGTGACGTAAAATATAGTTCACAAGAAATATGCTGAAATGATGTACTTTGTGAAAACTAAAACTTGCCCCATGTTGCTGCACAAATCAAAGTTAAGTTTACCATCGTACATTACAAATGAATAGTTCATACTTCAGCCTGGATAGTCCCTCATGGTAAAACAGTTTAGTGGCTTGATCTCCTTTTGATTTAGTTATCAGATTCTGCCCTTGTATACGTATTGATATATACGTGTATGTACATAAATGTATATACAGTAGGTACATTATATATTTTATTATGTATTAATGTATATGTCACATATTGTGCTTATCTTGGATGTTATGAATCTTAACTTGTTTATCCAAGAACGAAACAGCTTGCATCTTTGAAGTTGAAATGCCAAGTGAGTTCAAAGGACAACGTTCTCTCTACCCAAGGTAAAGGTCTATGGTAAGACCACAGTAAGTAGACCACTTCTTTTCCAGGTTATTCAACTTTTTAGCTCGTTATTAATCACAGTAAATCCGGGTCGATAGCGCAGTTGGTAGCGCGCCGGGATTTGGAATCTCGTGTCCCGAAGAGGGTATGGGTTCGAAAACCACCCGGGGAGGTTATACCTTTCCATGAAAATTTGACAAAAATGTCAATTTTCCTTCATTGGTTAGATAATATGGAGAAGTTTCCGGCCTTGTGGAAGGGTAGGTGAGTACTGTTATAGACAAGGGTTCAGGAAAGCTAGGTTAGGTGCGCTGGATGCGTAAAATGGCCTAAATTGTGTTGACACGGCATTAAACCCAGTGAAAAAATGACCACAGAGATTGGTTCATCCACCACAAATGTGCCATTGTGAACAAGATGCTACTTAAATTATTACCTGACTAGTGTTACGACATTGCCATTGTAAAAGGGGCAATCTTCCACCTAAAATTAGACTACTTAGAGCAGTTGTCAGTCACTGACGGAAGTATGCACATTGTAACTGGTTAACAGCTAAATCCAGAGATTTAGCGTTTCCAGAAACAATAAGTAGGTTGACTGACCGCCGTGATATGATTTATATAATGTGTTGCTACAACGCTGAACCCAACAAAAAACAATTATATCTTAGTACTAAGCCCACAATGTTGCCAAATTGGAAGTGGTAAACTTTGAGCTTATTTTCTTCATTTTTCTTGATTGGTTCTTAGCATTAATATGTTTGAAGAAGAAAGTTTTGTTTGTACGCTTGGTTTAACGCCGTAGCAACACATTGTACAGGTCATATAACGGCGGTCAGTCAACCTACTCACTCCTCCTGGAAAAGCCAAATCTCTGGATTTAGCTGTTAGCTACTAAGCGCATATTTATGTCAGTTATTGACAACTGCCCTACATGATTGAAATCATTGGCAGGAGGGAGAATGGCCGTAGAAATAATTTCATGACCCGGGAATCGAACCCACGAACCCTCGATCAGTAGCTTTGCGTGCAACCAAATGAGCTAGCCGGACGGCTTAAAAGAAGAAAGTAAAAGGAGCCTTCAAAGTTTAAATGTCCAAGAAGAACGCAATTCCACATGTTGGTCGTCACTTTCTTCTTGTCCATAATAATGTACGTTTGTGAGTACTTACGAACATTTTCATATCGACAGTCAATTCGTTTGTTCGTGTGTACATCTGTCTTTTCTGTTGTAAAATATAGGTTCTGTTCTCTACGTTGAAACTATGTGCGGTGTGCTGAGTTCAAATACATTGTCATTATGCACGCTGCTATATTAGCACGATATTCGCATATGTACCATGTCGTGAATTAATCATAACCGACTAACAAGCTGTTCATATATTGTGCATGCATGATAATTAAAATGACCTACTTGGGCATTGTACCTAAAACCATATAAAGAACACATTGATTAACTTTCTTTGTAAGGATTACACTCAATATTCCTATGGACCGAGCATTGAGACTCCGTAGTGACTAATGGTCAAACCTCAATACGAGTTACGAAACGCTAGGCACACGATTCTGAGTCATTTAAGGATGGCGTGGTGGACTTTACGGCCTTGACTATTTCAGATATGTTGTATCATTTTTCACGAGCGAGCACTTAAATGCTGTATATCACATGGAATAGTAAGGTGGGTATTGGTACTATAATGTATACCTACTTGTTACAGAGCTATATACAGAATATGGGAATGTATGCGGAACATAAGAGAAAATTGGGAAAGACAAAAATATAGCTACAGACGATTTTCTCGTCTATGATGAAGTTAGACAAAGCTCACAGCTCAGGGAAAACTAGAAGAATTCCTGCAGTGAATACATTTAAATGAAAAAGTATAACAAAATGCTAATATCTCTATCGTTTTATCAAATTTCTAACCAATAATATCGACAATGGTAATATTGACTGTAGCGTAACCACTAATATTCTCGAGCACTTATACTAGCCAGAGTTATTTTGTTATATAGTAAAAGACAATTTATCAACTAGCCACACGTAATGAAGTTAGTTACCTTTTACAAGCCCGAATTTGTTTTACTAGTTCACAGGCTTTGAGCTTGTGGGTTAAAGCGATGACTGTCACAGATGTAAACTAATAAGCTCTGTCCTAACACATTCATTGTGAAGAAGTTGCGTGTATTTCACCAAGATTTATGATAAAACAAGTGTTCGTAATTTAAATGAAGACCATGATCTTAGTAGTCGAGTGGCCAAAATAATTGACGCCAAATCAGTGTTTCCTCTTTTTATTATAGCTACAGACAATGGTTTGTTAGAAAGTAACCAGTTGTTTAAAGGGATATACAGGCAAATGACTGTGCCAAAAGTATAGAACCAAGTTTAGTATTTAAAACAGTACTAAGAACGTAAGAAATCACTTATTAAGAACATTTGTCACTTATAACATTCAACTGAACGAATTTAAACATGTGGCATACACATTGTTGAAAACGAAAGTAGGACACTGAGGGAATAACTAAGCTATTTATAGATTTGTTTTATGTCGTACCTGCTGAAATTAAACATTTTCATTGGTCGCTTCTTGTCTTTACAACATTCTTAGTCGGTTAGGATATGTTTTAATAGAATTATACTAACGTTGCACAATAACAAGCTCTAGTATCTTCTCATCAGTAAATGCATATTTTAACACTAATCTATTTTAGTTAACCTGACCCACCTGGGTCTAGTTAGGAAACACCCACAAATATTACGAGAAAAGAAAGAAATATTTTGCCAAGTGATATTACAGTGTGTCTGTTGCATTCACTGTTGTAAAAAAATATAATTCAAAATCAGGAAAAATGAAGTTGGAGTTTTGCCTTGCAATTCCTTTAATGGGGGTGAGAATCTAGTGCGGCTAGGTAAAGAATTATTATGAATTTGCATGTTAAATAATTCGCGTAAATTAACAAATCAAACAAAAAGTTATAGGTATAGTATTGTACTATTTTCACTTAAGATTTCTTTGCAAAAAAAGGAACAATGACTGAGTAAAAAACATATCATCATTAATTATGCCGACGTCATACTTGGGTGATTATGTTTAAAGTTATGTACTATAAAACTATTACATAACCGTCACCTTACCTTAAATAAAGATAGCTAAATTGTCTGAAAAAAGGATATAATTGATCCTCGCACATTAATGAAACTATTTTTAAAGTTTTTAAAAACACAATTTTGGTTAGTGTTGTTTTTTTCCCTACATGCAATAGTTGGTATGATTCATATGATTTAGTGTTGTTTTGATGATTGGTGTTATATGGCCCAAGATAAAATATGTCGGTTATAAAGGTGTAAATGATTATTGTATCTATATACGTTGAAAAGTATCTCAATACCATATCATTATGAGTAATCATTATTGCGTACTTTATATTTTTGGTTAAAGTAAAAGTTAAAGGAACTTGCATCAACTTCTTATATAGACTTCATTGTTCTCAAGTTGATAGACATGATAAATTGTGTTTGATTTTGTTTTTGTTGGGTTTAACGCCGTAGCAACACATTGTATAGGTCATATAACGGAGGTCAGTCAACCTACTCACTGCTCCTGGAAAGGCTAAATCTTTGGTATTAGCTGTTAACCAACAACTAAGTGCATACTTTCGTCAGTGACTGACATCTGTCCTACATAATTAAAAATCATTGGTAGGAGGGAGAACGGCCGTAGAAATAATTTCATGACCAAGCTCCACGAAAGTATGCCCCGCCCGGGAATCGTACCCACGACACCTCGATCAGTAGACTTCCGTGAGCTAGCCAGGCGGCTTTGAAAAGTTTTTATGTATGTTCTTTGGTTTGCAAGCTAATATTTGAATTTGGTTTGTATCTGAGCTTTGCGGGGCTCCTTTTTTACCCCAAACTGGTTATTCGCGTGTTTTACCCCCATTCAAAGTGACCACCACTGGACTAGAAAACAGTGTTTTTAACATACCTTTAAAAGCCCTTATCGTGCGCTCCAATTTACATCGCCAAAAATCATTGGGTGCATGAAAATGCCATATAATATTGACTGGATAGCATATTTTATCCACTGAAAAGCACTTTTGACTTAATTTTGGAAAACTATGTCCATGTATGTAACTGAATGGAATTCAAAATTAGTGCTTAAAAAGAGCAGAGATTGCAATTTTGCCTAGCTTGTCCTCCCCAGCGTTTCAATGGTAATATGAAATGAATTAATCATACTATTTCATCGTTTTCTTCTTTTTAACTCCCAAAATACTTTTAAGGACTGAGTTTCACGTCCGAGACACGCATATAATTATGCATTTGCATCCATATGGAGCATATAAACTTAATTTAAAACTAGAGTTAATCAAAACCCATTTAATAAAGGTCCATTTACTCAAAGCCCAATTATGCCAGATAGTTGTCCTTGGTATTGAATATACTGACTACTGTAGCCTTCCTTCAGACAATTGTACATGTTTTTTTTTGTAGCCATGTTTATTTGGATTATCCCTTAAGCTAAGAATGGCCATCAGCCATATCATTTGTTACGTAAATTAACATTTTTTATACAATAAATTATAAAACAGTACAAATGTACTTGACAAAGGGATATACATAAATAAAATAGAAAATTTACGTCATTTCAAGACATTTACATTTTGTCACATAGTTACTATCAAAAATGTTTAATTAATTGTTAAGATAATTTAAAGGGTAAGTATGACGTCATGATTCTTTTTTTGACAAAATATATAAAATATCATTATTCAGTTATTACTGAATTTGACTAATGTGCTACGTCATTGTTGAAGTAGTTAATTGAAAAAAATATATGTGGAAAATTGATTACTTTTTTCATCAAATTTTTCAGGTGTTTTCATTTTCCTTTCTTTTCTCATCTAAGAAATGTACATTGCACATGTATCTTAGAGTATCATTATAAATAGTGGTCACTTATTTCATGCTTGGGTCGATTGATCTCATTTCAAGTGAATAAATTAATTTCAGAATTATAGTTCTAAGAGGATTTATGCACCCTTAAATTTATTTGAAATTGAATTATATATTTCTTTATTAATTTGAATCAACGCTGACACATTTGTAATAACTTAATACGCTTAGATGAATGGAACTACGTCATTTTGAAATAGTTCAAAAAAGTGTGAATTAACTTAGTTCTAACCACATTAAGTTATCATTTCTATGCCAGTCATCCTTCCTCATAAATTATTCATGAGCCACTGAGTAAATTACCATATAAATAAATAAAATTGTTGCGCAAATTGCAGCTACTATTTGTTACTGTGGTTTTATGCCAAATAGCGGTAAACGATTATTATTGATGACAAAACGACTGGGTTTACAGCCACGAGGGTTGTTTAAAATGTTACGGAAATTCTGAGGATAGCAGATATCGCACTCATTTCAACTGCTATTTTTTCCAATTCAATACTAATTCATTTTAGCTCGATTGCGAAACAAGTTCTTACAACTTAAATTAACCGCGTTCAAGACTGCTCCCTGGTTACTCCCAGTACTGAGGTAGTAGGATAGAGAAAACACAAGGGTAGGTAGAGTTCAAACCAATGCGGAGCTTGCTATCAATGATTATCAGCCCAGCCTCGTAACCAGTCGGCCACGCTCGGCTGCCTAATGGCACCTTTGGATTTGAACATGGCAGCTAATCAAAATGCCGACGTTTGTAGCATTTCGACTGTGTTAAAATTTGAGTAGTCTAGGACTTTAGAGTGTCTGAAAAATACAGACTTTCTGTTATAACTAGTTGTTAGTTTAAAAACGTTTTCTGTCGTTATGTACGTGAAACAAATTATTTGAAGGTTGGCCTTATCATGATGGTGAACATTTTAAGTTTGTGCTATTACAGACGACGTCCACCGTCCAACCAAAGTTGCGTCCTTTTATTTCACAACAATTTTTGTATTATCACACCTCTTAATCAAAACTGTTTTCAAATTAAAGGTACTCATTCACAGAGTTCAACTTAAAAAAAACTTTTTCTAAAACTATCAAAACTTTTTGGAAACATTTTTAAGCAGAAAATTTGTGGTTTGATAATGACAATTTTAGTGCAAATTGACGTACAAGTACAAATGATGGTGTTTCAAGTAGTAAAAATTTACCCGGTATGTCACGGTATAGACACTTTTAGTGCATTTTTGTCACTTTTATTGTATATTTCTAGCAATCTATAGGTCAGTTTGTCTTAAAATATTAAGACTTAATTTTTTGACACAATTACAGACACTTAATGGTATTTTGAAAATTTAGAAAAATCTTAACCAATTCTGTGAACTAGTACCTTTACATATGTTTAAATTCTCTTGGATACAAACACTTGATCAGACCTCCCTGGTATTTTTTTTTTAAAAAAGAGAGAACTCTCTCTCACTCTCTTTACGCTCTAGTGTATTATTTCACGGTTTGTGAACTTTTATAAACGATGCTGACTCATTCCCATCGAGCATAAATTTATGAATAAACAGACATACCACGAATTCATTCATAAATATTTGCTTTTTAAAATTTCATCGTCATGGAAACGTGAGTCAGAAAAGTACGTGAAGGGTTTTAAAAATCAGTCAAATCAAAAGAGCGACACGCTGGTGTGATCCTTTCACCAGATGGTGCGTGTATAACTATAATGACTTACAGCCGTATGATGCACTAGTTTCAATAGTTTGCTGCTTTTAATTAGGTCACGCCGAAGGGCTCGACCTAGTCATACTCCAAATATTGTGAAATTTCTTTTTTTAACTGGGTTTAACGCCGTGTCAACACAATTTAGTTCATTTTACGGAGTCTAGCGCACCTAACCTAGCTTTCCTGGACCATTGTCTATAACAAGTACTCACCTACCCTTCCACAAGGCCGGAAACTTCTCCATATTTTCTAATCAATGGAGGAAAATTAACATTATTGTAAAATTTTCATGGAAGGGTATAACCTCCCCGGTGGGATTGGAACCCGTATCCCCTTCGGGACACGATATTCCAAATCCCGGCGCGCTACCAACTGCGCTATCGACCTGGGTTTTGTGAAATTTTGCGAACATTAAAATTTAAATGTATTTAAACAAACACGTACGCCATCTTTGTTTCTTCAGTCATTTCCTTCAACATTTTTGTAATCACGACCAGGCTTTTTTCAATTGGAAAAAGTGATAAAATAAATTAAAGCGGGGTCATTAAAAATCTTAAATTTCCGTTCAAATAAAGGAAGTGTGAAATAAACGACCAATTGTTTTGTAAATCAGGTTTACAGAGTCATGGCATTTATTGGCCAAGTTCGGCCTCTCAGCGAGAAATATTTCACAACAATATAATAAAAGTTCTGTTCAGGTTTTATTTTATATGTCAAGTCAAGAAAAAAACGACACATGTCGTACAATTAATATTGATAATAGAAACTGCTTCGAGTCTTTTTTACGGACAAAGTTGTATCCATTTTTTGTTGTTGAAATTTTACGTTTGTTGTTGTTCGTATTTTGCCCTTGTGTTTGATTTTATTGTCGAATTTCGGTCATTTCTCTTTTAGAGGACCAGTGGTTGGACCGCAGCACTTCGTGTGAAGCAAAGAAGACAATTACTTAGAGGAGCTAATAGTTAAGTACTCGAAGCATCCTCTGTGCTATAGTTTAATGAACTGTCTGTACCATATGACTCTGACCAAAGGCGGCTTGTATGGTTCCGAAACCAAGAACTACAGTACACATGAACATGAATATACAATATACATGTTTTATGATAGTGTCTTTAGTTCGAACTCTGCTACCTGGCTCTGACTTTGTCTGTTGTAAACGAGCGTTAACATCAACTAAAACCAATAATATTGTTTTCTAAATTTTATATTACATTATCCTTTGTTACTGTTTTATTTATTCGATGCTGATCATATTATTAGTCAATCAGAGCTCCCCATTCAATTGTTCCCTAAAACTAGTTTCAAGCTCTCCACGCAAATGATTACTGGTGCGGGGTGCGCAAAAATTCATACAAATGGTGTGTTTGTTAAATTTTCCTAAGAGTGATCGAGTTTTAAAGGACATACTTTTGAACAGGTCTTCAAATTCTCACTTCATCCTTACAACTGAAAAACTGTTGTTTTTCATATATTTGTAGATGAAGTAAACGAGAGTTAAATAGCATTCGTTGTAAAAAATGCATACTAGTAGTTGATGTTTTACTTTTTTCTGTCTTGATTTACAGTCGAATGTTTGAAATGTCAACGCTCTTAACAAGACTGTGTTCTAGCAGTTCTACAGTAAATAGAAATAACAATCAATTTCACGAACAATAAAGGTGGAACTGGAAGAGTAGAGTATAACAGTTGAAGCCTCTCTAAACTCGATAGGGCTTGTCACGGAAATTGTCGGGTTGTTACGATTGTTGAAGCACTACATCATTCGGAACAACCTCGGCGATTTTCTACTCAAATAAAAGATCTCTCAGGTGTTTCGAATGGCGCTACTCAATGTTACTTTCTTGCCTCTGTTTAGGGAAGTCTACGATATCGATCATCTTTCAAAATCTATACAGTAAAGTTCCGCTATTAAGACCAGCAAAATCGATGGTCTCAATAGCGAAACGGTCTTATTATAGAGACCCTTTTGTTCACAAATTAAAAATTTGGGTCTTAAAAATTCGCAAAATCAAATAACAAATTGGTCTTAATAGCGGAACTTTACTGTACTATAGTTTTCCAGGCGTTGTTGCCATGGTAATAGGACTCATAGACCTCAACAACTGAGTCGGTGAAAATAAAACTAGAGAATATGATATATATTTTATCATTTTTATTTTCTCGTATTTTTCTCTTCTTTGTTCATAAATTATTTTTCTACACATATAATAATGTTTTACTTCAATTAATGATTCAAGTACGTTTACAATACATGTACAAGTGCAATCAGTGACTATACTCAATTAAAACAATAATAATAATGGTGATAATGGTGATTGATGATAATGATGATGATGATGATGATGATGATGATGATGAAGACAATGATGATAAAGAGCACTTGAAGAGGGAAACAAGTTGATAAATACAATATAATGTATGGTAACTATAGCATGCACAAATTGACCCGAGACAGATTAATTACGTCACATGTTTCAGTCACTGCACTGTGGCTAACTGAGTTAGTAAATGTATATGATATCTAAATAGAGCTCATTTTTTCTCAGGTCAATTTGAACAAACTATAAAATATTCATGATTCTTTTACATGAAAGAACAAAAATATAGATATTATATGCAATATATACATAAAACATTAGTTGTTTGTTTTTTACTTTTTTACTTTAAAATCTCTGAACAATATCTAAACAATAAGACAAAAGATTATTTGTGTTTCAAAAATAAATATACTAGATCTACAAGTTTGCTTGTACAGAAAATTCGTAACGCAGCAAAAGTGTCTTTGATAAAATAATATACATAAACCTTACACAAAAAAATACATGAGAAAAAAATATACACTTAAAAATCGAATTAAAATTTCGTCTATGATAAATATCTATTATTAATTTAACTATTTCACAACATCAAATTTTTGAATTCAAAAAAGGTAGAATAAAAAGTAAAATCTTCACCAAAATTAAGAAATTATGTCCAAAAAATATTTATTATATTTTTTATGTTAGAACGTTAAACTTTCAAGAAGATTTAGTTTATTTTTGAAATAATCTGTTTTTGTTACATAAATCGAGGTAGTTACAGTTGTCAACAAAGAGATCCCAACTCTTTTGGTCAAAACCTTACTGGTCAATCTTGTGGTCAGTCAGTGGTCAAGTCTAGTGGTCAACAATTTATTAGTGAAAGATTTTACAGCTAAGATGAATAATTCGAACAGAATGAGTGTAAGTACATGTGGCCATGATTCAGTTGTTCAGTTATGTTCTATGAAATAATTATTTACCAAATTTTTAATCATTTGTAGGGGGTATGATTTCAGGGTTATTTTTAGCATTATTACTCAAGAAATAAGCCTTTAAACGAGTGCACACTATATATAATTACTATATTATTATACTATGAATATTTAATTAATGTGTCTATTGAAAAATTTGAAATTTAAATCACGGATGTCCTGATGAGCCATTGATAAGTGAACTAACTAGCTATGGCGTGTATTGATGTTCACCATTTCGTGCGGTAGAAATGTTATATTCAATACAAAACATGACTTTAATGACCGAAGTCTACGTCAATCAATTTAAGTCATTACAGTTCAATACAGATTTTAACGTCAGATTAACAATACAGATTTAGTACCATAAATACCTTAAACCTTAAATAAGCTGATTTTAGTTTTAATAAACAAAAACAAATTTTATTAAACCTTTGCCAAACCAAGGACAAAACATAGGAGTTCCCCATTTATTATATTAAGTCTAATATAAGTTGAAAAAATCCACAGTATTTCTCATTTTATAAACAAACAAAAAATACTTTAAAATTTTGGTTACAAAATGTTTCGCCATATTAAAGGTACATCGTATATATTAAGACCAAATCTAGTGTTCTACCTTTAATACATAGCTTACATGAAATCCATTTGTCGTAGTGACGTGTTTGTGTGTGTTAGTCTTTATAATACAAAATAACGACATACTATATGAATGAGTCACGAAACCTTGAACAATAGATTTGTACTGCCCTTAAGACGTTTTGGTAAACTACCTTTAAAATTTGTAATAAAACAAAACTCGAGCTGTTGTTAGAAAGAATGCATTTCAGAAATGTTGGAATATACAATAACTTTTTTAAAATAAGTTAATGAACCAAACACTGCAGTTATGAAAATTAAAATTATAATAATGAATGCAAAAAATTGAAAACTGGAAAAGTGAATCATGAATGAAGAATGAAATAAACCTATCAACCAAAAATGTACTAAGATTAGTATAGTAACTAAGATTCAATTTCCACATATGTTCAAGTAACTGACCAACTGATGGGTGTTTAACGAGTCCTTGAATAGACTTAAAAATATGACATTTTCTTATGTCTCATATAGTCATAAGCAATAAATTACTATGAACTTTACTTATATTTTCTTGGCCTTCAAATCCATGAGAAATCATTGGACAAAAAATGTTCAAACTTTGACATTTGATATTTGTAACATTGGTACAATACGGTCGTCGGTGTATCAATGTTTGCCTTTGATTGTGACATATTTTACCAGGGGGCAGAAATTGATGATAGTGTGTAGATGACACATTAAAGTGTATTGTTTTGGTCCCCTATTCATTGTACAACAATGACATACCTCAATGGTGATTCACTTTTGACGATTGAAAATTAAATGATATTGAATTGACATTAGACACTGATTTTGAATCGGTGAAAATTTGAAGTTTTCTAATGGGCGCGTCTTATATTCACATTGTAAAGAGAAATGCCTATTGAGCAAAGAAAAATCGTATTTGAATTCAAACTTTTGATTAATTATCACCCCTGAGGATTCAGTCCGCATAGTTCGTCGTTAAGACCGTAACCTATGTATACATCATATAACAAAAGTAATCGAATTTAAACCCAGAACAAATATATAACATTGAAAGAAAACTACCGTTTATGTGTTAGATCAACGTTCAACAATAAACATATAGAACTATACACTGAATGTACAAGCAAAAAAAAAAAAGATATGGAAAAATACTGGATTTCAAAATTTAAAGTAAATATTAAAACAATACAATCAAATCACCGTGCTACTAAATGCCATTTATGGGTCAAATATATATCTCGCTCATTGACAATTCTGACTAAGATTGACCGTCTGTCCCACTGACCTAATTAACATGTACCATCGACCCCCCAGTGATTCACACTAATCACCAAAAAATCGTACCCATATGAATCAGCAAGCATACTTAACATGTGAGTTATGGGTAGATTACATATTTCAACACTAATCAGCGTTATTTAGCGCTCGTTATACATCATAATCATTACTTAAAATGATAATCTGACTATTCATCATGCTACTAATGATTCAAATATGAACCGGTGTTGATGAGAACAGCACGTCCGTTATAATAACTTTCAACGCGAATTTAGTGGTATTTCCCCTTAGCAACTTTCAAACGCAATTTACTCGCACTTCAATTTTTAGAATATTGAAAAAACTTAATATAATTGCACAGGACAGAAAAAACAAAGTTACTGAAAGACTTGTATTTACGTCTCCTTTCTCTCTCGCTCTCTCGCTATTTTAGTCTCAACTACAGTTTTCAAGTTTTCAATGACTCATCGTCCGGAATGTTCATTATTCTCTCCCGCAATGCAGTAATTATCAAATTATTGGATTTCAAATAATTTTCAGACGAAAAAGGATGACTCTTGTCAGGTTTTGTTTTTCAAATGTCTCCGACAGCCTTGGAGAGACAAAAAGCTGAGTCAACACTTAACTACACCATTCTAAACTGACTTCACAGATGTTCTTGTTACTTTGTTAGGGATTACGTTGAAATTTAATTAATCTCTCGTGACAGTTTGTCCCAATTTTAAGTCATTGTCGTCTAATGCGAGACGGCACGGAGTCAATCATTCCATAGTTTTTATGGGAGGCAATTGTCACATATTTCCGCGATGTCTGTACAAGTTAGTTTTCGACAACACTAAACTCTGCTAGGTTGGGGTCAACAAAGTTACAATGAAAATTGAGCATTTTTGTTTCATGAGAAAACCATTTCAATGTCTTCAAGTTGTGGTAGCAAAGTCCGCCTTATTTGTCCCTGATTTAAGGCTTGCTCATAGTCTAAAAGTTGACCCATGAAATTAAAATTCGGTGATATAATAGCTCGTTTAGATTTCACGTATCTGTAAGCATCTGTCATAGACATTTTTGTATGTTGTAGAAGGAATGCTACGGTGATTGTCGCTGATCTTGATACACCTGCTTGACAATGGACTAGAATTTTAGCACCGGCTGCACGAGCCTCGTCTGAAATAGAGAGAAAATCAGAAATTAGTATTCATGGCAAGTGGACAAAATTTTAGCACCAAGTACCAGTAAAATTTCTACTTTTTGATCTTCTTGTTGACAATGATGAGAATGGCAATGCTGATGCAAAGAGATAAAATATTCATCCTTAACAATTATAAAACCATGACAAAAATCAACAAAAACATTATCATCATCATCATCATAACCATCATCATCATTATCATCAATTACATTATCTACGGTACAGACAGTAGCTACTAAAGTACACGTTTAACCACTTGGAGTATTAACAAGGCTTATCAAAACAGGAAAGAAAATTCATAGTGACTAATAAATGGTCAACACAATCTGGATTTCGAGTTAAATGTGGTCAGGGGATCATAATCAATGATCGGTTTCTGTTTCACATCAACCACCAATCCTTGTATACTAAATATGGTTAATCAGTGATGAATCAAATATAATATAACATCTATTCTAGTTCAAGCTGACACTATCACATCATTGGTTACAAAACCACAAAGAGTAACTCTTGAATAGACTACGATAGACTACCAAGAATACATTTGTCATACTTCAACCACAGAAAGTCGCAGATGTTTTAGGTCTCATTTTCACAAGTAAACACAGCATGATTTGTTAGTATAACACCAACTCATATTAGTATCTTGGCATAAATGTCAACTACATTCGTAACACATACATAAATGTGTCCAAAAAACATTGCACAGCACCTACGTAATGGTGATTAGTTGATCTTCTCTAATGGCCTAAATAATCATTGTCTTTTAAGGACAGGTAAAGTTAAGATATTGACCTCTTATACGTAGAGCCTCGAGTTATCCAACTCAGTGTGTCAGGATTGTCACAACAGCACCCTTCGCCATGGTAACCAAGACAAAAGGTTATTGCTACTAAAATAAATTTTCCGTACTGATACATTGCACTACTTGGCTTTAAATAGAGATGGTGTTAAAGTTTCGTCGGGAAAACATTTCATCTGTCTATCTTCAAATATATTTCTCCCAGATATGTTTGGAAAATGGAATCGAGACTCAAGAGCGATTTTCAATTACATTTAATGGCGTATACTTGTAATTAAAACCAAACGATATCAAATAATTAACTGATACCTAAGAGATTTTCAACCTTTTGGTATTTTGTAAGCAGACGATCTATTGTTAATGAGAAACCTATAATTGAGAGAGTGGGTCAATATCGACCAGTATTATATATACAATGATGGACGATGACTCATTCATCCGCCAGATGCCGCCACTGTACTCGATGCGATAAATGTTCAATATACATTCTCATTGTTTACTATTGATAGACGTAGACGGTGTCAATATAAAACGTCAGAAATCTAAATCAATTTTGGTTACAGTTGGTAGACAAATGGTATTGTATAACTACATTTTATGCAATTGGAAAACTTCGGTGAATTCCGGAAACAGCAGTTTGAATACAATCGTTAAACTTCGGCATATTTCGGAAACAGCGATATAATTGCATATTGAACCCAATCGTAAAACTTCGACAATTTCCGGATACATCAATATAATTGCACATTTAATTCAATTGTTAAACTTCGGCGAATTCCGTGAATAGTCGATGAGTTCAGATTGCATAACACATTTGTTATGTTAGTCAAAGACGCTTTCATAAAAAATAACATTTCGAAATGCACTAGCACACGTTTTATTTATTCAGAGACTGAGGCAACAAAACCTACTGCGCCTACAGGCTATGTTATTATTTTATTCATTCGACTAACAGACGACACGTATAAGCTTAGTCATAAGCATTAATTCGGTTAAAAAACATATGTTTTGAGACAAATAATGAATATTGTCCATACAAAAAATAGTTTTATATAGAAATGCATAGGACACAATGCTTCTGATTTATTTCTATTGTAAAGGGTCTAACGACCAATTTTTGTCGTAAAACCGCACTTTATTGTACTACTAAACTTATCTGAAGATTTTTATGGTACCATGCCATGGTTAATAATAAATGAATAAAGAGTCGAGTTTTTAAGGCATGGTCACCACTTATGGGACATTGGACACTGTGGCCCTGACATATTTAGAAGTGTACATTTCAAAGACGTAGTTCGGCTACACTCATAAGTTTGGTATTTTCTTATCACCAGCCATACTTCGTTGGTCAGGGTATATACAATTATCCTATGGAATGTATGATGGATATTAATCCAAGTATAAGAAATTACTCATTCTTATATAAATCAATCTTAAGATTTGAAAGGTTCAATGACCTAGAATCTGGATTATTTATCTTGTACATATATGTATGTATATTGTATATACACACACAGGGAGAGTATGACTCACGCTTATAAAAGCAGTCTTAAATTACAGGCCAATTACCATGAAAAGGCGATTGCCTTAATAACCGTCCACGTATACTAATAAAACTAATAACCAGGCTAGTCGAAAAAAATACTTGGGACGTAAATCTACACCAAATAATATTTCAAGTAAGAAAGCAAAAGACACGGGAAGGAAATTCAGCGCTGTTACAGTATAGTGGAAAATTTAAGCGGTCAAAAATCGGCGGCTGCAATGTAGGCCTATACAGTAACTAGGCTTTATCGGGGATCGATACTAGATAGAATGAAACCAAACCGAATTTTAACGATTTGATACGAGTGTGACTCATTCCAGGTGTTGCCAACGCTTGTCATCTGCTGCCAACGACAAATTGGCGGGAAAGTGACAACAGGCTCGCAGTCAAAGAGACATTATTGACAATACTCGTACCAATGAGAATAGAGACTTGAAAACGAGTCAAACATAAACATTCGATCCTCCATAGTTAATACAGAAAACCATAATTGAATAAAATAGCGGAAATCCAAAAGTAGAAGTTGTAAAACTAGAATAAAGAAAAACAATTTAAGCACTAACTTTGATTGATCGATGAAATTCAATGTATTTCGATATTTCAAAATAAAATGTTCTAAAATAGCATTGTTTACAAAAACAAAAACAAAAACAACACGAAACTTAGATAAAACATGCCAACTTTGGTATCAATACTACGAACAAAAGCGCGAACAACAGACATCATCCGAAATGTCGAAAAACTGACTGTAATTCTGTATATATTTGTTTACGCAGACTTTCAAGTGTTTACCCATATATTGACTGATTTAGAATGTAAGCCAATAGAGAGAGAAAGAAATCGACAAAAGGTCAAACTGCGTCTTGAATGGATGACTCATCGTGTTTTATTGACGATGTATAAAATACAAAAAAGTAATTAAACAACGCTTCAAGAAAAAAGTGTGAATCTCGGGATGCCTCGAGGACTACGAGAGCGCCGATTGTGTCACATTAACCCATAATTCAAAATTAAACTTGGGTGATGATTTTTTTTTAGTCTCCACAGAAATCTCAAATTAAAATTTTTCCCCGAGGATGACTTGTACAACTAATATCTTATAATTTTCAAGGGACAATGACAAACAATTGAATGAAGAAAAAAAAATGGGTTTTCATTTTTATGGAAAATCACCCACGGAGTGTATGCATAAATAATATACGACTCATAATTTTTATGTCTCGCAGATCGTGTTGTGTGTCATTAAAAATTCATTAAAACAAATCTCGATGGAGATAAGATTCTAACCAAAACTATAAATCTAAAACGAATAGTCGATTTATAATCAACGTTGATAATCATTCAACGAATAAGTTTCATGATTTTAATTTCCGGAGTTTAGAAATACAACACCCGTACACCGGGATTTTGGACAAGCCGAGCATGAACCCAGTGTCCTGTTTGTATAGTTTATACAGGAAGCGACTACGTCATTATGACTCTGCTAGAGTAATCAGCGTTTCCGTAAAACCAGTTGGTTTTATTTTCAATGAAATTAATAAGCGAACACTTTACAAGATACCATTTTTTATTGAACACCAATAAACAAAGTTAATTAATCGTGCATCAATTTGCTGTCAGAAAATATTAAATATTGGATACCCAAGTAATTGAAAGAACACAACAGTGAGAGTGAACTATAAAGAACAGCCGTTACAGTTCCAGTAAAATATGTCTGCAGTCAATTATATGACTCACACGGTAATTAATATCGAGTTAAAATTATCACGGCGCGATCGCGAAAACATATTACAATTTTACAAAGGAACAAACGCCGCCGTGGATTTAACCGTTGCGATATCGGGTTTGTACTGTTTGCTAATGGCAAATATTACATAATCGTTCCGTAAATATTGATAGCTATCGTTCGTAATTTGCGTTCATTTATTGGTTCTTGAATTAATTTTATGGCGTCAGGGGACAGGTGTGACAATACTGACACGTGGAAAACAGAAGAGAGGCTCTTCATTTTGGAGTATTCCCGCAGGTTGATGAAACGTTTCATGCTCAAGAGCTATGAAACAATTATCGAAAATTGAGACCCCAGGTAACGCTATCTAGGAGTTTTTAGACAAAAATGCGAAATGCGATAAATATGCGTCAGTTAAATGCGACAAAAGTTTTCAGACTTACCAATAAAAGAACCAGCTTCTTCGAAATATTGTCGTAGATTTTGCTGACCACTGTCTGAGGCTGGAATTCTTTTATATTTTATTCCATGAGCTTCAAAATAAAGAGGGATGTGAGATGTGACGTTTAGAACATAGGTAATACCCAAATCTTGTAGTCGTTGCAAATTGGCTGCGTCCCGTTCATTACCTGAAAATGACAAGAAAATAATTAATTATATAGCATTAATAATCTTAAAATATTTATACATCTAGGTGGCATAAATGACCGCGAATAAATCATGAGAAAAAACTGAGATGAAAATATATTAAAATTGAGTAAGAAGCGCAGTATTTTAAACTGTAATAAGAAAAAGAGGACAAAAACCACAGATTGTATAAACTTTACTAATTAAAGTATGGCAAAGTAAAGTATAGAGATTTTAAGAAATACTATATACGATAATTACCTAAGTATAAGAAGGGCACAATTTGTGAGGCAGTTGCAGTTTCAATTGCAGGTTCTATAATGGGGGTTGTGGGGCTGTATAATGGTTTATGTTCATGGGCCTTTAATGAACTCTTGCATAGTTCCTCGTGTTCTGCCTGGAAGTCGTCCAAACCACCTGAAAATTTAAACAAAATTTAAGAATGACTCATTTGAGCATTTATAAGAATTATTATTTAAAACAAAAATGAACATATCAGTTTTGTTTATTTTTCAAAAATCTCTCTAAGAGGCATTCCTAGAAACCCATTCTAGTACCCAGAGGTTGTCAATGTGCTCCATACGAGATATAGAAACCTAGAATGGTAAAAAAATGGAACATGTAATAAATAATGGAGACGCGCTCAGTAACTAAAGAAGAAAGAGTGTGTTTAATGAAGCTTCAGGATTATGGTGGCTGATTTATGCCATGTCGTATTTTCGTTTCTTCGCCGCGTGTTTTCGTATTTTCGTGTCTTCGCGGCGAAGAAACGAAAATACGACATGGCATAAATCAGCCACCATACAGGATACTGTTAGTCACGTCACGAGTTTTTACTAACTGATAATCCTTCCATCTATTTTGCAAATTTTCTCATTTCACAATGTCAGACAGTGGTTTCCTTTGACGTAAGTATAAGTCATTTTTTTATCAAAAGTGTAGGACGAACAACTTATTGGCGGATCGCCACTTTCGATGTTTTACTATTGAATCTAAGATCAACATCACTCTCCTAGCTTCCCATGGCGTGCCTATATAATCTTCATTCATTAAACAGACGAAAATACCTGTATATACCTTCAAAGCGTATACAACATCTACGTCAGTACACTATGTTTATCTACCATATTAAATTTTTGTGGTTTTACAAGTGTGTCTTATATTAAACTAACAGCTGATGCTCTATGATTTGAGATATTTTTAGCATTTTGCCTACCAGGCTCAGATTTGTAGTGCAAGGGGTTTAATGATAGAATCGCTCTATGCATAATGCTTATCACCGATTTTCACAGCTTCCAAAATGCCATATGACGCTTTGTGCTGAACTGAGATTCTCTTGGCCCCTAACAAAGAAGGAGACGAATGATGACTCATTATAAGGGGCCCCTTCTACTCAAAATTAGTCATAGCATCAAACAAAAGGGAACAAGGAATTAATGTGTCAAAGCCGCGATAACTTAATTGGATGGACTTGGAAAACTTGATAAAAGTCGGTGACTATCCTTCTCTCTAATAAAATGATAAACACGTTTGCTCGAACTACGTAGATGACCAGTAAAGCGTTTAGGCGACTCGGAGTAATAAATCTTCTGCTTAAAATTTAAAAACAAACAATAAAACATTAATATCGGCTATATCAATCGAATGCTTGGAAAATTATTTTAAAACTGTGCCAAGATCAATCTGACATGAAAAGTATCTTCTCCAATGAAATCAATCAAATTAGCCGCGGAACAAATTTTCTAAAAATAGTCTAAAATTTTCGTCTGCTTTGATTCAAAAGCCTGATATTGCAAAAATATTCTCGCAGGCGAATTGGGTATGAATATACTGTTTTTAATCTGGAACACATGAGTCATTATTTTAAGCTCTGAAAACACAGTGTCTATTACAGAATAACACGCGATTCGTCTGCTGCAATAGCATTCTGTCCTCTTAACATTCTAACAAATAATTCTCTGGCACTGATGGGTTGACATAAATACTTACATAAAACGATTGTTTGTGTCTTTATTTTATTTTAATGCGACTTTAATCAAAGTGCGTTGTAATTTAGTATTGCAATCTTTATAAATAGAAAACGTAAATTTACGGCGTCATGAAGATTGATGAGGCTATTGTAATTAAGCATTGTTTTAAAGAATATGTTAATTAACATTCTTTACTAATTAATCCAACCATAATTAGTTATCAATTAGCTGCTGATGATTTCATCATTTTGCTATGTATATAATGTAAAGATTATCTCCAAAGATAATCGCAACCTGACTCTAAGGAGAAAGTTCTTACGATCGTTTATTTACCACTAATTGATACAAAGTGCGATCAAAAGTGTACTAATTTGGCAACAAACATTAAGGAACTTAAGTCAATTTGCCGTCAGTCTTAGGTGATTTCTTATCTAAATGACCACAGAAACAACATTAATAGAGTTCGATCTAGCAGGTAGTTGGTACATGCTAAGAGTAATGAGTACATCCAAATAATCACTTACGATCTTCTTAATTCATAAAGTTACGACTATCTTAGGGCGTAGGGGGGTAGAGATAGGGATCAAAAGCTAATTGGAATGTGTCTATGTACCCGATTAAACATAGAGAATTTCTTCAATGTGCTAATGATAACCAGACGATTTTTGTTTGAAATTACTAGGGCATTATCAAAAAGGGGCTTAGAGTTAAGCTTTTTTCGATCTCGTACGAGAGTCGTACGAGCCATTTACTCATTAAACATACCTTATCTGACTCAAAAAATATTTCAAAATATTTGATACGTTCCATTCAATGAAGCGTGACCAAAGTTGAGCCTGAGTATGAGTAATACACTGTATGAGTTAAACAATGATAAAATACCATGATTAAACCATTCACGACGTTCTAGTGTTTAACTGTATACACTGTTATTAATCATAGAATCCAATACAATAATAAACTATGAGAAAAAACGACTTTAACCCATATGGCGACACCCTAAGCCCCCTAACCGCCAATAAGTCTTGTACCTTGATCAATCATGCGTTTTGAAACAAGATTTTCTAATACAGCCTTTCGGAGCAGACGATTTCTAGATTTCATATTTTTTATCATTAATGTTTATGTGATGTCTTGTATATTTATAGTCTAATGTAATATATGACGTCACTTATCAACAAGGGGGGGGGGACTTTTATATCTACAAAAGGTCAGCTTAACAGAAAAATTGTAAAATTTTCACTCTGAGATATAATACAAGATAAATTTTTACTTAGTTTAAAGAGTTGAAGTTTTTCTATCACTACTTTTACAAAATCGATCAATTTTCCTGATATTGGCCAAACTTGTATATTAAAACCCAACAATATTTATAGTGTATTAGCCGAAGGGCAATATTTCAGTATGAGTCATAGTATGTCAACGTACTGTTGTTCGCTGAGAAATTGTGACACATACTTTAGTACATTAGATGATAGGGATTTTAAACAATAAAAATCAAACGATAAAATCGCCGAAAGTATTTTTTTGGAAAGTGTCTATCAAAAAGTTTAAAAAGAAAGTTTAAGGTATTTTAAAGATGAAAAGATAATAGTTAGTTTTGATACAGATTCACATACTTTTATAAATGATGACTAATTCTAGCTTTGAAAAAAAAAATAATTACAGTGAACAGGGTTACTATTATAATGTAATTTATACTAAATCTTACCTTTGAGAATACAGGCTTGTTTTCCTTCCCGACGGAGAACCGACAGAACAATATATAGAGAGGCATCTGTGGCTACGTCTTTAATGTCCCTGGTTCGATCATCATAAATGATAATCTCCCTACTTGATCGCTTCTTATACAAGTCTTTTCCTTCTTTAGAGGTAACAAGGTCTACGAGTGAGCATTTTCCCTGAAGTAGCCGCCGACGATTAAATCTGTCGGAACAGTTTATATTTACAGCTCCCTGAATATGATTCGCATTATATGCGAAAAATGGTCGACAGTCAATCACAAGAACAGTTTTTGATTTATTTAACCGACACGCTAAATCCGACGGCATAATTGTTCTATGGGGTGAAACCCCTGAACTCCCATTTAAGGGATATGGTCCATTATTTATCTGTATATTCATTGATTCAATTTTACACCTTTTGGTGACAAAATTATCTGAGGCAATATCCGAGAAATCTAACGATAATCCTACTCTTCGTCTGGCGAGGACACCCACGCCCCGGGAAACGTTAGGGTTCAACACCTCTACGTCCCCGGATTCAGGCATTTGAAACCCTATCTTGTAGCTTGAACACAAAATAATCCTCCAAAAATCCGCAATGAATCGTATTATCCTATGAACATTATTTACTAAATTAATTCCAGTTTTGTCGCTGTATTTACAGACGGACGCACAAACAATTCCCTTTTCTGTGGGCTCGACAGTATAATATTTAACTGTCGATGGTACAATAAGTTGGCAATCAGCTGACGAACTAAACGGACGTGTTGCTGACATAAATGAAGACAACTGTTAGAATGTCGGTATGTTTAACTCAACTAGTCCGCTCTATCAACAAACCATGTATGATTGAAATACATGAATGATAGTTTACAACACTACGTCACATGACCTATTTGGATGAGATCATTCGTCTAAAAATAGACACAGCGTTTCAATAATTTTCCCATCACGCATAGCGAACGCTCTACTGCGCATGCGTGAGATAACACTCAATGGCCGACTTCCTTTTCTTCAATGTTAAGCAGACGAATCTGATTATGACTGGTTACGTACGGAAAATGCACTTATTGATATTTTTGGTTAAAGATTAGTCAATACTCGATATTTGAACAAATGGTCAAGTATTCTAGGTGATTACATTAGATCAGTGTAACAAGATTGACTTATTAATGTTTATTAGTCACTATTGAATCAGAGTTTTGAATATAATATGACATATGATTACATAATAAATCATGCTGGAATTTGATATATATATTTATATACGTATAAAGTAACGATCATAAATAGTTTCCATTTTATAAATATGATGGTATTAAATATAATGAGTTGATGATCTAGACTGCATTCCATAGTGCATCGCGTAGATTGTTTTTTATTAGCAACTTAAATCGGAATGCATGTTATGCGCGACAATCTTATGATAAATTCTGCGTCCTGAATCAGTCACATCGTGCCTAGCGAAGGCAAGATTTCAACGTAAATCGTTTGCTTTAATTCAATGATACAAAGTCGAAGCACGCACCCTTTCAACTGGGTTTCTTCGTCAGTGCACCCCGGTGTTCTGTCGGATTGGTATCTTAAGCACACACAACAGAACTGTCTTACAACTCCGCTTATACATGTAATCTGCTTATAATGTCTGAACTAAGATAATTATGTTTAGTCGATGCCTCGTATCAACTTATAAGAGACATAAATTGATCAACAATTGTCATAACAATATCAATGATCATTCAACGCTTTAATCTTTAGAATGGCGCGTGCAGGGGTCAAGTTCACATAACTTGTATTACGGAAGTGTGAAACTCTCACTGTAGCTATGTTATAAAGTTATGTGGGACGAAAATAAACCTATCATACTTTTTGCTCTCTATTTCAAGTGCACATAAAATATCCAGTTTATTTACAATTCTTAGACCGGATTAAACTAGTTTTTAAATACATGTATGTAAAATACAAGTACAAATGTACATGTAGTTTATGAAAAGATTAAGTTACATCATAGTCACAAGACGTCTTGAGTTAACAATTGAACATTTATGAAGATAAAATTCTGTATACTTCCTTGTCGTATTGACTTACAGCAACTGCGTTTAACTCTACAAATACATTTACATATACAATGCGGAAATTTTACAGCAAACATTGCAAAACAAAATGTTGTTGTATAATTTTCCATTCGTAATTTACACGGTTCATATAACTAACCCAATTTTAATAATTCGGTCAAAAAGCAAAAGTATTGTTAAAAATTATTCAACATTCAGCGGCGCATACATTCCTCCGATGATTTAAATCGATCGTGATTATAGAAGTACTGTGGTGAGCATTTAAATCAAAGGGGTTATTAAGCGCTACTGACAGTTTCATACGAATTAAGCATAACATGTACTGCTTTTATATAATCATCTAGTTGTAGAGTAAAACATAGACTGAAACACTAGCATTGATGTCACATGAACATAATTTGACAAAATGGTTATTCATACATGTATTTTGGTAACCTTTTCAAAAAGTCAAAAAGGTGATTAAATCACATGTGTTCCGAATTTACAACAAAACCAGGGACGGGGATCCGAACTTTTTCTAGGAGGGGGGGGGTTCCAAACTATCGGACCACAGCCACATTATACTCATTTTGCAGAATAATGCAAAATATGAATAATAAAAACTACATAACCATAAAAGCACCACGAAAAATTGCTTCATGCTACTTAAAAATGCCTTACTGTCAATAAATACACTAATGGAAAGGTACATTTTGGAAATTCTAGGGGGGGGGGGGGGGGGTCCGGACCCCCTGAAACCCCCCGCTAGATCCGCCTAAAACATTTAAAAGGTGGGGCATAATTCATGTCCTTCTTAACAAAGCTACATTTCTGCTTGCGAATGTTTTATTATTGTTCCATCTTCAACTGTGTACATTTAATCAAAGAGACATGTTTATAGCAATTCTTTATGCAGATGACATAGGAATGTGAGAATAGTGAATTTTTTATAAATGTTGAAATTTATGCTTAATCAGTTATAGATTTATATTTTATACTCTTTAAACTAATGCAGTTTATATTGCCTGAGTGACATCTTTTTTATTAAGAGACAGCCACCCGACAAACTCAGTCGGTGTCACGCAAGTATACTCATCGAGGGGTCGTGCGTCCGATTCCTTGTCGGGACAAACTGTCATGGAACTTGGTCATAAAATAATTTCTACGACCATTCTCTCTCAAGTTTAGCACTGATTCGCCAAAATGTGACTTATCCAATGCGTTGCTACGGCGTTAAACACAACCAAGAAAAAAAAATAAGCGACTACATTTGTATTTGTCAAATGCGACCGTGTTTCGGGTCTCCGAGACGAATCTGTTTTATCAAAACTTATAAGTATGCCTTGTAAGAATGTTTGAAGCCAGTCTTTTTAGTTAGTCCTGCTAAGTGCAATGTACTTGTATGAGCAAGTTGGTAAAATTAAACCCACACAGTCATGTTTTACCGGGTCTTATCCGGAGCGGCTCTTGGTGATAATAACCACTGAGCGCACCACGCAAAATACAGACCAGCAATCCTTGTTGTATAGGAACAGAACAGAACAGAACAGATATTTTATTACGGTAACGTATTCAAAGGTATCTTGTTACAAACAAATGACTATAAACAATGGTTCTGTCACGCAACACACAACACAAACACACACTCACACATTCACACTCACACTCACGTGGACTCATTCACTCATTCATACACTCACAAGCTTCTAGCAACATCTCACACTGACAAAATAATCAAAACATATGGTCATACATGTATATCAATTAACATAATGTTTTAAGTATCAATGATAAATGGGCATAAATGTTAATAATTACTAGTTAACAGAATAATATAATCTATGAGGATGAACTACATGACGAATATTTTCAGTAGCTATAAAACTAGAATGAATAAATATATGATGCATATAACATGATATTTGAGATTAAGGAACATGTTATATATAATAGTTCAACACGTTAAAAATAGATTATAGGAATTACAAAAACAATGTATAGATCATGTAACTGAGATTGTGGTTTGATTACGTAATAAAAATGCATAATATATGTATTTAGCAAGATTTATAATTTCTTTTTTGCTTTCAGATTGCATTAATTGAGTAAATTTTAAAACGCTAGGCCTGATAAAATAATAAGATTTCAAATATTGTTTCCGTATAGTATTGTATTTAGGGCAAACAGGGATCAGTTGTTACAACTTGTTATCAAACCATTCCTGATTATACTGTTGTTGAAGTCATCTATCACAACCAATACCAAACCTAGTAACAGTTGTCTAAAATAATAATGAAGTAATAATTTGTGAAGAATGCCTATCATGATATATTTTCCTAGTTTAGATTTAATAAGGAGAGGTGCATTCACGATTTCATGACTTTTATAGAACAGACACTCCGATGATTCTGGAGTACTAACATGGTTTTGTCTGAATATGACATGAAACAAGTAGCAATAAGACTAAATATGATGAGCTATTGATCATCAATAAAGGACTGTGGTTTAACGCACTTAAATATTATTTAAGTGCGTAAAGCCACAGTCCCATAAACATAAAAATAGACGTGAGGGCACCGTATGGGTGCCGTGCGATCAAGCTCCGCAAGGACCTGTACGAACTCTTACGTACCTATACGGACTGTTACGTATTTACCAGGGTCCATGAGATGAGCCGTGGTCTACGGCTGTCTGCACGTACGGGTCCGCAACAAACCACGATTTTATGGGTTAATCAGGACAACTTAAACTTTGGATTGGTCTTTATCACAAAATTTCCGTCAGATTTAATCAGAAATTCTAAAATTGTTTACTAAAAGCATTTATTTCTTTTTGGAAAAGGCAAATGTATAAATGAATGAATGAATTCTGTCTGATACATTTTGTTGGTCAAATATAACTTTTTCATGTCTTTTAAAAATCAGGATTTGGTGGCAAATCTAATGATTTTGTCACCTTACTTAAAAGTATAATTATCAAAACTATCATTCGAAAGCATGTACATATTTATAGTTTTTGATAATTTTAACGTCGTTAGACAGTTTTCATGTCTGTTGTTATTTAATATATCTTTGCGTTATGACTTTAACTGAACATTATTAGACTCACGATACAGCGAAAGACTAAAGATAACTTTTATTGCATGAATTCAAAACGTGTACATTTGTACAATCTATATTTTCTAGAAGCGTGATACATGATTATTAATTTATTGCTTTTATTTAATAACAGGATGACGCTCGCGTACATCGATATCTAAATTGGATATTATACGTACATGTACTTCCTTAATTGATTTTGATTGAAAACGAATACAATAGAAAGACGAGTGGGAGTTAGTTTGGTTAAGAATGGTACAAAATATTCTAGACCTATTATTATATATACAAAACGTCATAAAATTTCTACCACACTCTATCCAATTAAAAGAAGGAATATTTTCCCGATATTTGAAACACACGGAACTAAATTTAAAACAGAATTTATTCAAAGAAATTCTGTATCAGTGAATTAAGCAACAAACGTCGTGCGTTTCGATTCCGGGTTATGAAAAAAGTGAAAAAATTGATATTGAATTTATTTACTAATTTCATTCAAAATCGTCTGCCAGTAAAATTAACTAATTCTATGGGCCGGTACAGATGATATAGATTAGTTTTGCACTGATTCATCGAGCTCTATGTACATGTAACATTATTGCATGTGTACATACGTCATACTTTAATTGATAAATTAACCAAGATAATATATCCGTTTAGTTACATTTCGTTCAAAAATACCCTGTTTATGTAAACATTACAATGAACTAATCCACGACAGGGGGTGCATAGATTGACACTTAAATGTTATATAGCATTCATTTTAAAATGTATATGCGTGTCTTGTTGGTGTAATGGTAAAGCGTTCTGCCATTACTATCAGGATTGAATACGGTGATGATTTATCCGCCCTACCTATTAACTATACAACATTTAATTTTTACATGGGGTTTTCTCATGTTTAGTAGTGGACTGTGGCAAATCCTCATCAAAATTTGTCGCGGACGATTACATTCGGTTGTGCGCGCGCAAGTAAAGGGATAATTACCACTGCAATTAATATAGTCCGCATTACGCGTTAAGGTTACATACCACTAAATAAAATCCTTCTTTGTTGTATATAAAAAGTCTCATTTTCAATGACAAATTACACTATGACCAAGGAACGTTAGATACCTCAAACCATATATAGGCTGAAAGATCTATCTATTCCCCACTAAATGATCAGTATTAGAAAAAAAGTTACGTTACTTATAAGAAAATAAATTTCGATTGAAAGTTTCTACCCCGAAAATGTCCTGGTTTTTAACTCTTCACCAGCCGTACAGAGTCATCTCCCCTTTTAACCAGTTTTCGCGACTAAACAAACCAGATCCATTGAATTTTTGCATACTTTCATAGGAAAGGCATTGTCAAAGACATTCATACTCTTCAATATTAAAAAGCACCACAAATGAGGTATCCATGCACTCTCAAAAAATAAATAAGCACCATGTCACACTTTCTATTTCCGGTAAATGCTCACTTCCGGTTACCTTTAGTGGTATGTAACCTTAACAAGCAGACGATTCGAAGCACGTGTATATCTTATCTGGTTTATGTAAGGTAAAGGTCCCTTAAATCGCTTTCATGAGTTGTATACAGCCATGTTGAACCTCATTTTTCACAACCCGTGTTTTTCACAATTTGTGAAAAACGCGTACGCAATTTTCACAACTTTTGTGAAAAACACGTTAGCATACAAATTTCATACGAGCATAGAAACGCATTTTTAGTAAGTAAGTAAGTGAGTGAGTGAGTGAGTGAGTGAGTGAGTGAGTGAGTGAGTGAGTGAGTGAGTGAGTGAGTGAGTGAGTGAGTGGAGTGAGTGAGTGAGTGAGTGAGTGAGTGAAAAAATTGCGTACGCGTATTTCACAAGTTGTGAAAAACACGGGTTGTGAAAAATGAGGTTCAACACAGCCATATACTCTACCAAAACCCGATGTCTGACAGCGCTATCGGCGCTTTGATTATACTGTGCTACCTTTGGATGAATTGATTTATTTTAATGTACACAAACATGTAATGTTATTTTGTTCGAACTATAGTTAACAGTCAACGTATTGACAACGAACTACGACAATACAGTAATACGACATCCATTTAGCCATCGTCGGCAACCACAGTACATTCTTCCGTTACACTCTAAACGTACCATGGGCAATTTGACTGGCAAAATCTCGTTTTCATGAATATGCGTGAGGCAGGGAGACCAATCTTCTTCCAATTAAAACGCCCGTTATAATTAAATACTCTTCAATAACAATGACGTCATACTTGGGTTTTCCCCTTAAAATAGAAACAAACGCATATGTTTATTTTCAAAAAATGCTTGCGTAATTTCATTGGCTAGTTTTCGGCAGAGGTTTCTTTGCGGAACCAATGAAACTGCCTCATTAATTATTCATGATTACTTTTCTAACCAATGGCCCACGGCACATAACACAATATAGCAGAGTAATGTATCGTGGGACAACCGACGATGCCATTTAGCATGTCAACCCTCGATATCTAGAACATTATGATACCACTTTCTAAACTGACCGAGCTCGTATGGCCTTGTGGCTACGACGTTGTCCGAGGCTGAAAATCGTTGGATAGTCATACACGCTTGGTTCAAAACACATTTTATAGTTTTTTGAGCTGAATTTAATGACCAATACGTATGCTTATATTAAACGTATATTAGATTTCTACGTTTCGGCATAGTGCCATCATCAGGATATACAATGTGCTCTTATAAAAGGATCATATAAAAGGATCCCTTTTAAATAAGTAGACACTTTCAAACTTGAACTTAAAAAGCAACATGGTAACTAGACGAAGTACGCACAGATAAAGTCATCGTCAGTCACCGATGGACAACCATTACTCACAGAAGTAGTGAACTAGAAGGCGGACTTGATAGTTACGAACATAAGTTCGAATAACTTTATTCACAGTCGAGCTAAACTTATATAAGTGACTTGAAATTGGCCGACTAACATTAACGCTGGTAGTATAGAGACCTTGCTGTGGTATACTATTAGTGTTATCTCATCGTTATCACAACTATTATCCAGTTATCTTTTATCAACACTGATGTCATTAGTTTCATTTGATAAAGTCCTCGTCGTGTGAAAGTTTGTTTAATTATTGACTTCGTGTGGGCAAACTAGTCAAAAGTGGGTAAAAACCTTGATTTGACATTCTTGTTCATAGCTGAATAGGGGACTTGTTTTTTGTGCAAAATAAATCGTGATAACTTTGCATGATTTCATTCGTCATCCGTTCTTGAAACGTTTGGGGAATCACCATGGATTTATATATATTTTCATATTTAATTAAATCCCTGACATTCCATAAGAACTCAGTATCCTTTCGTAATATCAGCATACATGCACGTGTCTATACAAACATGTGTCGTCATAAACCATTGCACTAAACTTGACTGAATGAATAAGTTGTACATGTATATCTCCTGTTGTAAACATTAACAATTATTCTAATGGTAATAGTTTACACATTTTGGTTAATTTTTCTATAATTTTAAAATACCATTCTGTGTCTGTAATTGTATCAAAAAAAAAATTCTTATTATTTTAAGACAAACTAACCTGTTGTTTCCAAGAAATATACAATAAGAGCCACAAAAATGCACTAAAAGTGTCTATACCGTGACATACGGTGTAGATATTTACTCTATGAAACACCATCATTTGTAATTGTATGTCAATTTGCACTACACTTTTCATTATCAGAACACTACTTTCCTGCTTCCAAAAATATGTCCATACAATTTTGATAGTTTTGGAAAACTTTAATGTTGTAAATGAATCTTTATTAGCTCCAAATGTATTTTCAGGATTAATAAGGCTGTTATATTGCTCCACAAAAAAGTCATTTAATGCCTTTCTGCTCACAATGTTGGCTGAAGGAGGAAGAGAACAATTTTTTCATGACCAAACAGCAATTCCTTATAACAAAAATTGACAGTAATGATGTTACAATTTACAGTTACAATTTGATTTAGAAATGGCCACTGACTATCAAAAGAAAATACCCGTATCTTTTGTCACAATTTTTATTATTATACCTTAAAACTCTAACTTCCATTTCTTCGAGGTTATCATTAGAATTACATTCGGTATGCATTACCAGTTTTCTGAAAATTTCATTTTCTCAAAGAAATTTTGGATGGCACTGTATACCATCAGATATAGTTTAATATCCTTATATATTCATATACATGTATATGTAAAAATTCCAGTGCAATGCTTAACTTACTGCGTGATATTGCGTGACATTTCTGTCGGTTTGTCAGTCATTGCGAAATCTACATAACTAATTACAGAATTGCATGTAAACATGTAAAATGTACCGCAGTTTCTGGTAATAATGACTACATATCGCGGGTTTAGCACAAAAC
Source organism: Mactra quadrangularis (assembly GCA_025267735.1). Classification (NCBI taxonomy): domain Eukaryota; kingdom Metazoa; phylum Mollusca; class Bivalvia; order Venerida; family Mactridae; genus Mactra; species Mactra quadrangularis. The sequence continues at coordinate 39,498,544 of CM046301.1, read as the reverse complement.
GGTCGTAACTCAATATAAGAAAAGATTGAGTTACGACCGTTTTGTGCTAAACCCGCGATATAGAGATGTTAATCTGGGCACATGCTTTCACTTCTAGGCACGGAATTATTCAGCGGACAATACTAGTTGCTTAGTTAAAGAGTTATCTTGACAAATAGATTATCTAACCACGTGACCATTCATTATAGTGAAATTATCTACAGTTCCCTTCAAAAGTGGTGGCACAAAAACAGGTTTGTAGGATAAACCGGGTCACAGTATATATGTACATGAAAAGAGTCATATGGGGAATTCCAAAATCAACATTAAATGCCACAAAATATCTAAATGTAAATACCCAAAAGCTTAAAACTTAGCCGATAGCTAATAAACACATCTACATATACAGTACCTACCAAAAGTTTGGAGACATTTTCACTTGGTAGACTTACTGAATAGCTGTTACCTAAAATTTGATAACTGTTTACTTCAAAATGCTTTCAAGTTTAGCTTTATATTTTGATTATCATTATGATTATAACTGAGACTACAAAATAGCTTAAACGCTATGTTATGGATTATAATTACAAATAAGCATGATTTGGTAGCTTTAGGATGTCCGATGCTGAATCTTATAAATGTTAAATGCAATTATGGAATTTGTTTTCATTTTATCACAAAACATACTTAAATATATTACAAATTATGATTGTACAAACATAATCATCAAATTAAAGTATTGTAGTGAATTTCTTTTGTCTCCAAACTTTTGGTGGGTACTGTATATATTAGTTATCAACATAATGCAATTATGATTCAGACTATGTTACATAAATAAGCTTTTATTATAAAAAAATCCTTCTGTGGACACAATCATGTTTTACTAAAAAAATTGATTAGTTGAAGAACTTTTGGATGGCACTGTATGTTGCATTAATACTGATTAAAAGTAATCAATGAGTATTTTGTAACTTGTATGTCGCAATGAATCATACTATTTAAAACATATAATGTATATATTTTGCGCGTGATAACCCGTGTATTTTAGAATATCAAAATATATTCTCTTATACGATTCTAACGCCAATTGCGATACAAAGGCGCATTCATTCAGTAATTGGGAACATAGGCGACCGGTGTTTTGATTCCTACCCGTGTTGGGCCACATATGATATGTAAGCTGCTTTAACACGAGGTGATGATTCGAAACAATGGGGTATTATTGTTACGTTTATAAAATTAATTTTAATGAAATAATGATTGTTCACAGGAAAAGTCCATATTTTTTTCTTGAAGTAAAAATTAAGATCTAGCACATAATTAAGTGGCATTTAATTTAGTTAGCTATTTATTTGTTATCAGTAAATGTAAAATAATTTGCTTTCAGATTTTTCATGAAAGAGCATTACAACGTTGTGTCAATTGTGAAGTTGGTGCATCATACTAGAACCTTTGTTTAAACCCCATATGTCAATTAGCTTGTCTCTGTACGTTCTAGACGTTACCTCATATGGTTTTTGTTTTGTTAGTTGTTTGTGGCGTCCTCTTTATAACGAAAGTATAACCTTTAAAACATCTGCCTGATTGCTTTTTGGCTGAATAGAAGATTTGTGATTTTCAAGAATCGTCTTCAGGCTCATTTACTAAAATTTATAACATTGCCGTCAATGAGATCGTACTCTAATAGTTTAAAACAAGAAATGTCCTCAAAAAAGACGAATGGCGTAGAACTAGGGGACAAGCATGATAATGTCAAAGTGAATTAACAAAATATCTGCGTCACGTGCAATAATTATTGCATTTCACAGAAAGTTTGTTTAAGTAAGCAATTCAGAAGATTATTTACTTATGACCACAATGCATTTTCAGTTTTCCATTTTCTTGTGACTTTTTTTGCTATTTTTAACCGATATTATGGGGGGATTCTCTTATACGTTACCATAGAAAATTTTGCATTTGTCCAATTGCATTGAATAGAATGAGATTTTATAAATATATTTTGGGTATTCCCAAAGTCAGCTCTGACAGTTACGCCGAATAATCAACATTTTCCTTAAAATACATTCAGTCTATCGTGACTATAAGGAAACTTTAAAATCACGACAAATGTTGCCTCATATATTCATAATAACGAAGTATAAGACCTTTGTTAATATTCATAATTAGAAACAACACTAATCCAATGCTGATCGAACTAAACTATTCAGGTAGAATGACTCATTTAGTAACGCTGTAGAATGACATGTCCATATTTCTTTGTTGTCGAAATGACCATGCGTTGCAATTAACAAAATCTCTCTTGTCAACCGGAAATCTATGGACATTCTTCAAGCTCCTAATTTGTTTCCATGACAACTAAATGAACGCTTAAATTGATCTCAAACGAGGCTAAAAGTGTCAAATGGTTAACAAGCATTAAATGACACTCAATGTGTGATAGCTCGGACAATCAGAACTGATGTTTATCGCGTCAGCTAATTTGGTATTGCGGAGAAAGAGACTTAACTATGTCTTAAGAGATTATCTTACACGATGATGATAGGGACCGTCTATTTGTAGTGAGAGATTTTTGTCTTCTTGTTGTGGCATCGATTACTATTAACTAAATTACCTTTGATATTAAGTGATTTTTCTCTAACGAAGAAATGACCGTTGAGATAAAGTTACCACAAAAAATAATAAATCACGGACCTTGCCATTTTGTCTGTCCAGTTTCAATTTAAAAATGTCTTTTTCTTAAAATTTAAACTATAAAAGTCATTAGTTTTGGTATGACTCATTACTTCATGCTGTAAAACGCCCCTTTTGTCCATGACTCATTTAAATGCTTTGGAAGAGATAGAATCGTGTTTCCTTATACATGAGCATGGATGCCAAACCATGCAGTGTGGCTCACATATTTTATTCTCACAAACCCAGGGTACTTTCATAAGAGTACCGTGGGTTTACGACGATGATGCTAGTATATGTGAAAGGTGGCCTTGAACATACGAGTTGACCATTCGAAATTAGATCTATAATGGGTACTGGAAACACAAGGTGTCGCTGTAAATAATTTTCTGATCTTCGATTTTTGGAGGAAAATAAACTATACAAAACTACAGTGCCCGAGCGATTATGATTTTTCCTCTGTATTTGTAAGGACTGTTTCATTTAAGGTTCAGGTAGATTCGACTGAAGTATAAATTATGTAATTGATTTTCATACACTTGAAACTAATACACTTGAAACTAATACACTTGAAACTAATACACTTGAAACTAATATCCATATTTAACACCTAAATGATGAGTTTATTCTTTTAATAGTTATGTTTTAATACGGTATATGGCAAAGTTGCCGGACTTGTGGAAAAGTACGTGAGTACTAGTTTTAGACAAGGATCTAAGAAAGGTTGGTTAGGTGCGCTGACCGTCTTAAAACAACATAACTTATGTTGGCACGACGTTAAACCCAGAATAACATTGATCTTATAGTTATGTTTTTTATTAATATCACATATTCGTTCTGTTATACCCCTGATTTTCTCAATTGTAGTAACTGCGTAACAACAGTAACAAGCGCTATAAACGGAAATGATTAAGAGTTTTTATTTCATAACATAATGTAAACCTTAGAGCACGTAGCAGACTAGACATCTGTCATATTGTTCTTATTTACTAATTATTCATTGGTTACTAAATATTAGGATTATTCATACAATGCTTGATAACTAACTATGATAAGACACAGTGTTAATGAAAGCTTTAAAATCCTAGCAACCTAACAGTAAGCTCTAAGATCAATATTAAACAACAGTCATCACTGAATGACTCCCGATGCTATAATCGATATATTCAACATCGATGTTCTAACGGGCCAATCGCGGTAAAACGGCTTTGAATTGATCTTTAAACTCGACCAATCCTGAACGCTTCTGTGAATATTTTTTAGCAATAACCGACTCCTTTGTATTAGCGCCTTCGTTCACGGGAAAGACTCGCCATTTATTTTCGATAAAAAATCAGCTCAAATAAAGGAAAGTTTTTCTCCATTTTAATCATGGAAGTTTATATTTTGCATGATGAAGCAACCGGTTAAATATATACATGCATGCTAATGAACATCAATTCACGTATCTAAAAGATATTCGCTAATTTATACTTTTTCTTATCAACTACAGGCACAAACATGCCACAACTAGCCATGCCCAGATAATATCAAATGTGGTTTAAACATAATAAAATAATGCTAAAACCTGTATTTACAGTTGGTCTACGAATCATTGCCTTAACTTGTTTTGCAATACCTTTGTATGGCATGGATATGGTTGACAATTCTGAAAGAAATATAGATTCTGTATGTACCATGTTATGTATTTGTAAATGGCACTCCAACCTCGGAGCATAGCAGGTATTTCGACATTGAGCAGAGCAAACCCCTGGTAGGATTTCCGCAAAATGGGAATATCCGGATAGTAAAGTCCCCTTTAAATATACCCGCCGTGATGGGACTTTTCCTGGTACCCTTATACACACTGACCCCGGGTATGAGTGTGGTAACGCACGTCTGCATGGTGCATCATATACAAGACCGTGTTTTCTTTTTTAACAATATAATAATGAAGGGCCTAAATTAAGTGTTTGATTTAAAGCGTTGTTGACTCTATGAATCATTTCATATAAATACAAAACTAAATAAATGGATTTGAGCTTTATGTAGAATTTTTATAATGTTATGTAATGCGATCGACTGCCTTAAATTTACATGTAACTTTCTTGGACATTTTTTTTATCAAGCTTGCTTACCCTTCTACAAGGACCCTTTGAATTCTCCCATAATGCAGGAATATTTATATAAAACGAATTTCCGTTGAAGAGTATATTCTGTCAAGGCCGGTACTTGTATTGGAACACGGAGCTTCCAGATTTAGAGCACGAATTTCATAACTTGCATTCCCTAATAACCGCAATATAATGAAATTTAAACATTTGACCCTGTTAAAAATTACAAACTATCAAATTAAAAAAAACCAAAACACTAGATCTTACATACAAAACAACGATAGGTAACAGCCGTGTAAAAATACATATACATGTCTACCAAAAATAATGAAAACAACTGTATTTTTTGTATTTGACGCGAAGTAGACAATTACCAATAAATTTTGGGCGTGTCTTTGCACATTCGATGTTTTATTTCATCAATTCATCCCCTAAAATAATGTATAGATAAACAATGAGTAAACATAAAGGTTTAGAGACAAAACATGACTAAGTAACCCAAAAATCATAACTCTTTGTTCTAGCTCTCGAGGCGATGATTATGATTCTCATATTGGCATGATTAGTCGGCGGCCTGGAAAACGTACGTGCCACTTGAGTTTAAGAACCACAAAGGTCATTGAGTGCATATCATTAAAACTAGAAAGAGATTAAGAAGAACGTATTGACATCTACACTAAATCTGTTAATTGTTTTTGCACATCATGTTGTGGGAGCGAAATCTGGTTCACTTTTGTTCCTGAATCGGTCTGGTAGAAATCATTTTAAAACAAAATTTGGAATCGCGTCTGTTTAGTTTTGTGAACCACTTTAAAATGAATTGTGCACAACATCATACAGTATATAGCAAAGAACATTCATTTTGATATGTTGCGACATTCTCTGAATTGTGATTCGTTTATATAAAAAAGAGAAAAATGCAAGAAAAATGAAAAGTTTTATTTTTTACTCAGTTTTTATTCATTTATGCCTTCTACATTTTTACTAGGCTAACTATCAAACCTACTGAATAAATCATGGACGTGAATTTGACTTCAATTAATTATATTATACAAGTAAAAAATTGCTGCTAAATGCAGCAAAGTGATTGTCACGGCAAACAAAAAAGAATTATTAAGTATCATCTAAAGGTAACTCAAAAAAGCATTATATTGAATTTTCAGTAATAAAAAGGTAACTTGTTATAAAAAGTTTTCCTGGTCATATGTAACATTCTCGTTCCCAGCCTAGTAACCTTGGGGTACGAGAATGGTCTGGATCTAGACACCATCTTTATGCCGACAGGATGTTTGGTTTCTGTTGAATTTATTTCCAGTAATTCATATTTGCATGACGCTTAAAAAGATCGGCAAAAGGGAAAACATAGTCTTTCAGAACTTAAGCTATTTACATGACATATCGCTTCTGTTCAGTCAAGTGCTCCTTACATTGCGGATCTGTCCTTACCAATCCGTGGGACTATTAGTTCCCAGAAGTGATCTGTATAGTAGGGGGCGATCATTGGTCTCCGGGCAAATTGAAAATTAAAGTACATAAAAAGAGACCTTTTAACCACAACAGCTACTTCCCAAGAACAAAACGTGACTTAACCGATTTAAGGTGGGTCGGTACCTTACTCGGAGGGAAAAACGAAAAAAATATTATGTTCACCGATTATGATAAAAGTTGGCAGGCAGATACCTTCATGCTTCTTGTTTGTTTTCTGGTAACCTTAGCGACGTTGTCGTTTTTTCACGACGTCATGGACGTCACAATGGTTCGCGCTAAAAACAGGCATGCAAGTACAATAAACCCATATATTTAAAGTATTGAATGTTGAGCGTGAGTTTTTTTAACAATATGAAAAGCACTCATGTAACTCCCACATTGAAACCAACGAGACAAAGCATCATGTTTAGGTTGTATTGACTGTTAATGTTCAGTAATGAATAGTCCTATATTCTGGATACGTCTATAGCTAAACAGTCATTTGAACGAATTCCACAATCAACCTTTATTAATTCATCAACAAATAAATCAACTCATATTACATGCATAAAGCCTTAAGATTCATTGTGGTTTGCACGATATTTTTTTCCGAAATTTCATCTGTTCTAGAACTTTTCGTGGGCGCTGTATAAACTTCAAGTACAAATATGTACCTCAAATAATACTTGGAAAAGTAAGCGCTGCCCTAGCTACGGAATAAGGAGTTGATCATGAACAAGGACACATTGAAAAACTTGGCACATATTTATTTCTCACTCTGTTGAAGACCTTAATTTTTGTACAGATTATTGAATCCTACACAAAACTTCTCACAAACTAAACTGCGTGATGCTTTCTAACAATAGAATGTTTTTTTATTTTTTTTCCCTCACTTGAATATTAGGTACTAATAACCACAGTAAGGGAATGACCAATACCGACATGTAAAGTCATACAATGAATGGTATTCATATAACAGTTAGTAAATTTTTGACCAAACCTTTTTTTTGTTTCATGTAATGAGTATTAATACACTTTGTGGTTGACCGGTCCTTGATGAGTCATGACTCACTTAGCAACCATTTGTAATTACAATCAAATACATTTTCTTATACTATTTTCTTCTCTTTTAGCTCGCATATAAAACAACATGAGCCCTTTGATCGTTGCGCCCCATATCATCTTGCACTTTGTTCTTACATACATTAAAACATATAAATAATATCAAACATGATTATATTTATATGTGTTTATGTTCTTTATGCACTTAAGAACGACATGGTTCGTTTGATCGATAAACAAAATGTGAGTTGCTCTTCTAATGAGATGACTCATAGTATATACACATAGGACAGAGAAAAATTATAAGACTTAATGTAAACAAGACAAATATCGACCAGAGCTGAATGATAGATTATAATAATAAGATTCAATTAATCACAGATTAATAATATTTCTAGATCTGACCGACATATGTTCACTTTGATCAACACGTGTACCAAAACATCAAGTTTTATAGGTCATATCACGGCGATCAGACAACCTAGTCATCGTTCCTGAAAAAGCTAAATCTCTGGATTAAGCTGTTAACCAGTTAGTTGGCGCATACTTCCGTAAGTGACTGAAAACTGTCCATCATTAATAAGAATCAGCGGTAGAAGGGAGAATGTCAGTAGAAAGTATGCCCCCGCCTGGGAATCATACCCACGACCCCACGATAAGTAGACTTGCGATCCATAACCGAGTTTTGGAAGTGTTGCTTTGAATAGTTGATTGGTGGGCAGGCTTTGTTGAGAAGAGTAATTATAATGGGGCTGCGGATTTTGCGTGAATCAATTAATTCAACTGTTATGCATCCATGTCGTTTAAGTATCAGTTTTGTTGTTGCGGGTATGGATGAGTGGATATAATATACTTGTAAATGATTTTGGTATTTAAATCTAGAACCGCCTTGCATTTGTTCAAAATCCACCCCGTAACCGCATAATTAATTTCCTTCAATAAAATACTACAGGATAAGGACTCGAACGTGATTTGTTTATGATTAATTATAAAATTGTTACTAAATACAGTAACATACAAATAGTTTGCACTATTTGAGCAGTCGGTGCATTATTCATACCAGTGGAGCAGTAATCGCCATTCTGTTCGACCATGTCGTGTATAAACTATTAAAAACAGCATTTATAGAGAGACAACTTACAACCCATTCTTAGATTTCTCCTCTTCATGAGATAAAAAGTAATAGAAATTATTCATTTAACTCTTGAGTCAAATTCTTTATCGTGCTCGTTTTTTCTTTTTTTTATTGCCTTTTACTCATCCAACTGCTATGACCATGTAGAACATTTTCTAAAGCGAATGCCTTTCAAAACAGTCATTGCACGAATGCATATTGTCTTACTGGAGGCAACAATGTGGCTTTCTTTACAGTAAAGTGGGTCCACCCAAAATAGTTTGATTTATTGAGTCATGTATATCAGTGCGGAGTTATAACGATTCAATCCTCTGCATAAAACCCACTTCCGTGATCGAGCGGTTTAGGATGCTGAAAAAAACATCGCGTCAAAATCTCATTGAAACAGAAAGTCGTGGGTTCGAGCCAATGCACTAATTATTGTTCTTCATGTGAGGAAGTAACCAATTGCATTCAGATGACTTTGGCCTCGTTCTGAGGCTTTTTATGAAATGACAAACAACTGATATAAAAATTACATTAGAGTCCACGTAGGGTTAGTTTTAAAACCCAAACGATTCGTCACTGACATGTTACACAACATCATCATTTGACTGTTGCTCGGCGTCAATCAGTTAGGAGACGCTTAATCATTATACAAACGAGACAGTGAGACGTATATTTGTAGTTTTTGTCGCGATATAAACTTTATTTCGATTTGTAAAAAGGACAAATGAATTTGGACTAAAGGGTTATAATACAATTATGTCGTTAACATCTTATTTTAAGTCTTTTGAAGTGAGCATGAGCCATGAGTCATACTTAATGGTAAAAATCATATTTTTGATCAATCAAAGAAATTTTATAATGATGTTACTTGCTAATTCATGTTGTACTGGGAGGAATGTATTAGTGTTTGATCAAATACATTCTTTTTTTTGGGATTGATGAAGACGTTACGATAAACGACTGACTACAAAGTCGAGAAGTGACTTGGCGATGTCAACCACATTGTGAACTTTGTTTATAAGTAATTACCACAGCAGAACAGAGCGGAATGGATCAGAACAGAACAGAACGGAATGGATCAGGACAGAACAGAATAGAACGGAACAGAAAGGATCAGAACAGAACAGAACAGAACAGAACAGAACAGAACAGAACAGAGTATGATAAGACAAAACAGGACACAATAGAACAACACAGAAAATTAAGGACATTTTTAAGAAACGTTCAATGTACATATTAATTAAATACTAGAATATATCGACCCTTTATATGTTCGCCGACAAGTCAATTCTAAAGCAGTGCACTCAGTTTCTTTGCAAATTTGGCCAAACCCAACAACGGTCAATTGACTACTGACTTAGACCAGTTTACAAGTTTATATTCAATGCATCCAGTACTTTTAAAGTAATTTTCACCGAGTGATTTCAGAAACACTAATCAAAGATTGGTAAAGGTATATGATTTTTTTGATGAACGCTTTGTAATAAAAAGATCTTATGTCAAACATAATTAGTATAACCCTGTTTTTCTTTAGATTTTGGGTAAGTGACAATGCACAATAACACTTTTTCTTTTTTCACTGCAGTGAAAATATATAAGATTTGCTGTGTTCACTGTTTATTTTCATTGAAAGAAATCACAATTTGTAAGTGAAAGGAAATTAAAAAAAATGTTCCAGAAGTCAATTAATGAAAGTGATAAATTTTTTTGCCACAAAGTCATACAATTAAAATTTATCTTATACGAAAACAGGAGATTATTTCCCTGATGATTAAAACAACACTCTAACTTTGTTTTTGATTCACTGAGACTAAATTAATCAAGTTCTATTTAAATTTGTTATCATGAACCTTGACAGAGTAATTTTCACTGATGGTCGATTTTAGAACAAAAACAAAATAAGAATCATTTTAGGTCTTTTTGCGTGGGAGAATGTTTATTTATGGGAAAAAAGAAAAACAATTAGATGGCATAAAAGTCTGTGAATTCAGTTGGCAACCTTGGTAAACACTACATGTAAACAAACATGTTTGTGTAGATGTGATAATGAGCCATTACCGCCTCTTCTCTTGTTCTGTTCTGTTCTGTTTTGTCAGCATCAGAGAAACGTGATTAAGTTGCTTCATTGTAAAGGAAAAGAACACTTCTTGTTTTAAGAACTTACAATAACAAGCAATGACATTCCAATGGTTACTTAAGGAATGAAAAGTCACTCAGTGCGTTTAATGTTTTCACCTTTTTTCTCATGGGACAAATTCATTATCCTTCAAACGTGTTCATCCAAACTTAAAATTGGATTAGCACGCCTTCATTTTTCCCATTTCTAAAATTGAAAATCTATTGGTGTTTTTATACATTTTCATACATGTATGCACATTAAATCTATGCAATGATGACCTTATCATATACAAATGTATATTTATACATGTACATGTCATATTTTTCTTCCGTCCGGATTTTAACCCAGTTATTCAAACCACGCCATGCCCCCTACCAAGTTTTAATTCAATAATGCCAAGTATTCAATTATTGATCTCAAAAGAAAATTACACCCCCTCTTTAACCACAGACGATTACACCTTAACATTTTCTAACTATGAATAGCAGTTTAAATTGTTGATATTAAACCACAATACGACAATTTCTCACGTTATTTCATACACAAAACTCGCGAGATCTTGTGGTCAACGGCTGACTTCATTCAAAACCATTTCAACTTAATAATCTAAATAAAAACATTACATATTTGATCATATCGTTTGTTAGCTAATTACTAATTTAGTTAAAAAATACCACCGTTAGTAATAGACATATACATGTACTTATATTATATACAAACCGGAAGTAAGGACTTGCCAACTATAAGTAGTGTAGTCGGTGCGACGACAAGACTTCGGACAAGGAGTGGAACACAAGTTAATTATGAACGACAATAATAATGACTCAAACTTCATATACAGAGCACTCCAAAATTTCGTGGACAAATAAAATTTTAAGAAAAATTGATCATGCATACCGCAAAAATGTTACAACAACTAAAACTTATAATATTATTAAATAATTTATGTAAAGCTACAGTCCCATAAACATAAAAATAGCCGTGAGAGCATCTTTCGGGCGCCATGCGATCAAGCTCCGCAAGGACGCGTACGAACTCTTGCGTACCCGTACGGACTGTTACGGTTATACCAGGATCCGTGAGATGTGCCCAGAATACGCGTATCAGTTTCAGAGTCAAATCGTGAACAAAATCGTGGCCGAGTAGGGATTAAAGATGCATATCTTCCAGCTACGGCTCCGTACGGGTGTGTTGATTTGTTCCATGTGCGTACCGTCACCTTGATACGCAAGGCTTTCCACGGCCTACGACTGTCTGCACGTACGGGTCCGTAACAAACCACGATTTTATGAGACTGAGGCTTAACATAGTTTGAACATACAGTTTGAGTCATACATCTATGCTGACAATTTAATAAACGATGGTTATTGAATTTGTTCAAACGTCTTTTTTGTTTCATGGGTAAATGTGTATTTCTTTATTCATAAAATCAGGACTCTGTCCAATTGGCAAGGGCTTTTGGAGGGCACTGTATATTTGAATGACTTATAAGTATTGAACATATTAATTATTCACTCACACGCGTACTTAAGTTCAAGAGCTATGATTTGTTTATGTTTACAGTTTCGTCCATTAACATTCTAAATGCGTATCAACGTTTAAATTGTATGACTAGAATTAATAAATAACTGACCTCATCACTCCACTAGTTCTATTTATAACCTAGTGATAGTGAAAGTTTTAATATCTGGTCATTCGTAGTTAACTTTCGGTACACACAATTGACCAGTTTCATAAAAACAAACTATATTGTTCATTGGTTTACCACAGAATTTATTATACGTAGAATTTAAGACATTCAGAGAAAAGACGATTGATTACCATTTGTTGTTTCTTTTTTTGTATTTAACTTTGTATATTGTTGACAACGGTGGTCAATCAATCTACTCACCGTTCCTTGAAAGCCATAACTACGGATTGAGCTGTTAACCAGTGCACACCAGGCGCACACTTCCATTAGTGACTGACAACTGCTCTGCGTAATTTAGAATCAGTGGTAGGAATGTGTATGGCCGTAGGAATTATTTTATGACCAAATTCCACGTAAGTATGCTCCCATCCAAGAATCTTTCCTTCTGTGCTTGTTTATACATTGTTTCCAAGTAAAATATGGACATTGTGAATAGTTTGGATGTCAATGAGCAATACCTTAGATTTGTCAACTGTTACCATTGAGCAAAGGTAACTCGCAAATATATTGCGGTATACCGTGGACGCACAGAAGAACTGCTAGCTGAAACCACTGAAATTCTCTCACATACCCTTCATGGCTACTTTAGTAGGAGCAGTGGTTCAGTGGTAGAACGCCCACTTAAAGATCGAGCAGTCAATTGTTCAAACCAAGCGGCACTTCTAAATTTCTTAAGCAAGAAATTCAGCCACAGAATAACTGTCCACTTCATCCAGGTGTAAGTTGATACCGTGAGAGAACACTAGCCTGAGGGAGATTTCAATGATCAAAGTTGCTTGTCTCGGTCGCCGAGCTATCCATAATAATATAGGTTAGCAAAGAAAATAGAAGTGGATGGGTCAAACATAAATGATGCTAAACTTTCTACAGAAGCCGAGCTATCAGCTCATCTTAAAATAACCTATGGACGGGCGAACAACATAAACCGTCTCCGTCGCTTAGCAAAAAAGCCACAAGGAGATGGGCGTTGATATACGAAATACAGAATTACAATACTGACGAGCTACAATATCTACATAAGCTCGTGCATATATCAAGTAGTCGAGCGACACATTCGCGCCCGCTATTAGCAATACATTCGATGACCAGAATAAAACATATGGAGTGGGTGGGGATGAATAAAATTCGCCGGGCTACCACAGGCTTGTCTAAAATAATCAAGGCTCTCATATAGCCAATCTCTATTGCTGGCTCTCCGACACAAAATAACTAAACTACCAACTTTAATCAACAATGTCACCGGCTTTCCTACATAGATATATACATACATGCCATAGGCGTCTCAAGAGATGGCCTCGTCTCTTTTCTTATCCTCAGGAACGCATTGCTCTGTACTAAGGTGATAAACCATTTACTTGTATTCTACTGACTTCACAAAGCTTCAACATATAAGCCATCGGCTTCATATAACAGTTCATAGATTCCCACAAAGGTATGCTCCAAACTTTGTCCCCGTTCCTATGCGTTGGAACGCAATGCTCCAAGCGGTCGTACTAGGAAGACAATGTATTCTTTCTCTGTCACTTTACACAACTACAACAGAACGCGATGCTTTGTGCAGGTTACTAGGATGCCTTGAATAAAATACATACCCATACCTTGTCTCTATCGTAATGACTAGCAGAGTCAATTTGATATAACCGGAAGTAAATAAATAATCAATGATTAATTCTGGAGCTCAGAGAGTCGGACGTACGAGTCTGCTGCCACTGGCAGACTGACTAATTTCAACTTATTTTCTCAACATAGAATCTTTTCTTTAGTATCTTAAAATATTTAAATTTGACAGTCTTGGTATTTTAATACTTTAAGTGTTACTACAACATTTTCAATGAGGCTGGCTAGCCTATTTAAATTCTTTAAATAATGCGTCACATAATTTCTATATCATGTAAAATACAATACTGATTTTGAAATTTTCCAAATTAGGTCATGAAAGTTATGTTTTATTCGAAAACAAACCATCCCCATAAATTCATGTATTCATAACTAGAAGGTCTTAAATGATGGCAACTACCTAAGTCGCCGGGAACCAACTATCATCAACATGGACAAAACAACATCATTAAAACTAAACATGAAATCATTTGTTTACTTTCAGAGACAAATTCGTGATCTATTTATTATAACTATAGTATGATTATAAAAAGATGTAGTCATACTGATAATTGAATGACTTCATTGTAAGGATGGTTCCAATTATGGAAAAAATAACCGGGAAATGACCTTTTTCTGGACAAAAGTCGTCATCACTAATAATACACCTGTTGTTAATCATCACTAAATAAAACAATCACTTGCAAAATAATTAACATTTAATCACGGAATTCTAGGCATTTTTGAACAACAGACGACAGTAACAGACAATTTGCCGAACTGTGTACATTCTTACCCAGACGACAACGATTTTCATTATTGGTTGGGGGTTTAGTCCAGATCAAGGACAGATAACTCAAGGTATTCTATTGAATTTATTACGTAGTCACACTCCACATATATCGTATGCTGATTGATATCGTCAAGTCACGCGAAGAATGAAAACCACAAAAACCGCAGACGACAATTTGGTTTTCATCATGTAAACCAATACGTCTTAAGGTATTTATCTTGTTTACAATGAATGACAGCTAGTAAACAAAATGTAATCTTTATCTGTACATATCTCAATGACGTAGATACTTATCACTTTTGAATAGATTACGAGCACTATTTTTACTTATATTGGGATTAAATATGACTCGGCTTGTTGCGGCTGATTAAGCTGGGGTTCGGACCTCCGGATTTTTTCGAATTCTACCAAAAAGAAGCAAGTGACGTCTTTAAATTTTCAAAATCCATGTAACATATCTAGAATCAATTATAGTTTATATAGTGTCTTTGAACAAACGAAGATTGATTAAATTCAAAATCATTTTTGTGGTACCTATATTCATATGAACTAATACTCTTTTAGTTCCTTTGGCACCAACCCAGATATGCGCTAACTAAACGGTTTCAGTGGCAAAATCTAAATGGCAACACAAAACACTTAAACTAACCAAAATAATACTAATAAAATAATACACTACAGAATATAGATCACTTTGACAAAAGAGGAGTCTGTCAAAAATAGGGATGAGTGAATATTTCCGGAAATATTTAGTTATCATCAATAAAATACAAGTTTTTTTATATAAAATTAGATAATATACAGTCAAAAATTGTACTGAATAACTGAAATTGTTTTCATAAGAATCGAGTACTTGGAAACTATACCATACTATATTTTGGACTCATATGCTTCCCCTATAAACGAATGAGTCTAACATTAAAAGTACAATAACATGCCATGTTTACATTATAACTGATTCATACAATTTATCAAAAATTTAAACTTTGTTTATGTAAATATGTTGTCAAGAATTAATCGGCAATATGATTATCACCAGGATATAAGAGGTGATTTAACTGTAGGTGAACTTTCCAACTTGATGCATCAGTCCAACAAAAGAAGAATCTATTTGTCAAAAACGGGGATGAATTAATATATTCAGCAGTTTTCTTTAAATATTGTATAAGAATAAGTGAAGAGTATCCACACTCATATCAACTGAGACACACCTACTTAACTATAAATTTTGTTTTCAAAATAAAAATACTTTAAAAATGTATCACAAATTCCACAATATCGCGGACTTACGTGTTTCCCCAATAAACGGACGATTGCAAAATTAAAAGTTCAATAACATGCCACGTTTACAAAATTGATTCGTAGGTAATATTACTAGATTGCTACTTAAGGTTTACAACAAATCGGTATGGAGTATCAACTGATCAATATACAATAAAACAAGTTCGTTCTGACGTAGTTCAAAAGTTTATTCGCACTATACACAACTATGTATTGAGAATTATCTTACCTCGTACAGAATACTCGTTTTTCATTGGCCGAGAGCGGTCACGTGCTGACCATGTATTATCCCATATTAGGTCAGTAGATTCTAATATCCAGTCAGTAACAAAATTTATAAATGATAGCGCTGACGAAACCTTATTTTTCTACTCCAAAATTAATTCGGGTAAGATAAATTCGTTACACAGTCAGTTACTGACCGGATACGGTGTGATACCGGGTCAGTGAATAAATATTGGGCTCGAGCTACGCTCTCACCCAATATTAATTTACTGACCCGGTATCACACCGTATCCGGTCAGTAACTGACTGTGTAACTAATAATCTATTCATTAAGAAGTCTATTCGCATTTACTGTATACATAGATATAGGTAAGTTCAAATATCTGTACCAAAATCTAATCACAAAATGCCGAAACGACAGCTGTCTATTCGGAAGTCTATTCAAAAGTCTTTTCGCGAATATATAGCTATGCATTCAGATTGTTCCTGAGGTTCATTCGTGGGGTATGAATAGACAGCTGTATATTCGGAAGTCTATTCAGAAGTCTATTCGAAAAAAGTCGGTAATGCAATAAAACAGATTTAAAAGTCTTTTCGTGGAATACGTATAGAGACAAACGCCCATTCAAAAGTATATTCAGAAGTTTATTTGCAAAAACATAGTTATGCAATTTGAATGTGCAAGATGTCTATTCCCGGAATGCGAAGCGACAAATGTCCATTCAAAAGTCTATTCGGATCTTTATTCAAAAGT
The DNA here is from genome assembly GCA_025267735.1 of Mactra quadrangularis. Classification (NCBI taxonomy): domain Eukaryota; kingdom Metazoa; phylum Mollusca; class Bivalvia; order Venerida; family Mactridae; genus Mactra; species Mactra quadrangularis. The sequence continues at coordinate 39,481,692 of CM046301.1, read as the reverse complement.
CTTTTCGTAAAAATATAGCTATGCATTCAGATTGTTCCTGAGGTTAATTCGTGGGTCGTGAATAGACAGCTGTATATTCGGAATTCTATTCAGAAGTCTATTCGAAAAAAAGTCAGTAATGCAATCAAACAGATTTAAAAGTCTTTTCGTGGAATACGCAAAGAGACAAATGTCAATCAAAAGTCTATTCCGAAGTCTATTCGCAAAATCATTCATATGCATTTAGAATGTGCCAGAAGTCTATTCAAAGAGTAGGGAATAGATAGCAATTCTTGCAAATGTCTTTTCAGAAGTCTATTCGCAAAATCATATATATGCATTTAAAATGTGTCAAAAGTCTATTCAAAGAGTAGCGAATAGACAGCAATTCTTACAAATGTGATTTCCGGAGTCTATTCGCAAAATCATGCATATACATTAAGAATGTGTCAGAAGTTTATTATAGAGTTTCGAATAGACAGCTGTCCATTCAAATGTCTTTTCAGTTTTCAGTAGTCTATTCGCAAAATCATATATATGCAGTTAGAATGTGCCAGAAATCTATTCAAAGGGTAGCGAATAGACAGCAATTCTTACAAATGTCTTTTCAGAAGTCTATTCGCAAAATCATGTATATGCATTTAGAATGTGTCAAAAGTCTATTTAAACAGTAGCGAATAGACAGCTGTCCATTCAAATGTCTATTCAGAAGTATATTTGCAAAACATTTTTTATGCATATAGAATGTGTCAGAAGACTATTATAGAGTTGAGAATAGACAGCAGTCCATTCAAATGTCTATTTAGAAGTCTATTTGCAAAATCATATATATATGCATTTAAAATGTGCCAAAAGTCTATTCAAAGAGTAGCGAATAGACAGCAATTTTTTAAATGTGATTTCCGGAGTCTATTCGCAAAATCATGTATATACATTAAGAATGTGTCAGAAGTTTATTATAGAGTTTCGAATAGACAGCTGTCCATTCAAATGACTTTTCAGTAGTCTATTCGCAAAATCATATATGTGTATTAAGAATGTGTCTAAAGTCTATTATAAAGTTGGGAATAGATAGATGTCCATTCAAAGGTCTATTCAGAAGTCTATTCGCAAAATCATGTATATGCATTCAGAATGTGTCAGAAGTCTATTATAGAGTTTCGAATAGACAACTGTCCATTCGAATGTCTATTCAGAAGTCTATTCGCAAAATCATATATATGCATTTAAAATGTGTCTTAAGTCTATTATAAAGTTGCCAATAGACAGATGTCCATTCAAGTGTCTATTCAGAAGTCTATTCGCAAAATCCAGTTTATGCATTAAGAATGTGTCAGAAGTTTATTCTAGGATTGTGAACAGACAGCTTTCTTTTCAAATGTCTATTCAGAAGTCTATTCCGAAAATCAAGTTTATGAATGTAGAATGTGTCAGAAAACTAGTCATGGAGTGCGAATAGACATCTCTCCATTCAAATGTCTATTCAAAAGTCTATTCGCAAAATTAAGTTTATGCATTTAGAATGTGTAAGAAGTTTATTCTAGGATTGTGAATAGATGGCTGTCTTTTCAAATGTCTATTCAGAATTCTATTCGCAAAATTAAGTAAATGCATGTCTATTGTGTCAGAAGTATATTCTTGGATTGCGAATATGCCAATTCAGAAGTCTTTTATAAAGTTACTTTTTGTAAAGTGTTCAATAGACATATTCAAATTATTTATCAAAAGTCTATTTGCAAAATCATTCATATGCATTTTTAATGTGTCAGAATTATTTTCTGGGTTTGTGAATAGACATGCTCTTTGAATCAGGTCTACTATGTTTCTACTGAAAGCAAGAATTCTATTTTTCTCCTGGTAGTAAGTCTTCTCTCGGTAGCTGAATTACTTCTTTCTTTTAAAATCAGGTCTTACGGGCTTTTAAAAACAACTACTGGCATGAGATTAATTCTTCTAATTGATTTTTTTTATTTCGGTTACAAGATGAATACATTATATATACTACAAGCACGAACCTGTGAGAAAACACCAAGATTGACGTCACGCTGTAGCATCGTCAAAAGAATTCAACAAAATGGCTTAAAATTGTGTTTCTTATAAAACAAAAATAATCATTTTGACAGGCTTAATCACTTTAATGTAAATTGGTGACTAAGTAGTTTCTTTTGGCGCTTATTTTTCTTGTGGATAATAACAATTTGTTTACGATTTAATATGAAATTCAAATGTTTCTACAAACTTCGAAATATTAGCATGTCTCAAGCACTGGCGCGTCCTCGAATAAAACCAGCACTGGTTACCGAATTTGCGTTTGCACTTGTATAATCTACGGTACCAGTAATTTTGTCTGAACCAGATTTTACCGGCTCGATTTGGTTTACAGAATCTGCAAAATAACGACGATATGAAAAGGCAAATTCGACCTTCACCTATAATTGCAGAAATAGTCGGGATATTCATTTATGTTTACGAGAGTTAAAAAATGACTTACTTGAGGCAAAACCACGCAAACTTCAGTAGACTTGGCAGGTCTATCACAATTACATCTGACACATTCTGAATGCATTAATATAATTTTGCGAATAGACTTCTGAAGAGACATTTCAATGGGCAGCTGTCTATTCGCTACTCTATAATAAATATCTGACACATTCTAAATGCATAAAAAATAATTTTCGAATAGACTTCCGAATACACATTTGAATAGAATTTTGATTGGACAGCTGTCTATTCGAAACTGCATATATGATTTTGCGAATAGACTTTGGAATAGACATCTGAATGGACAGCTGTCTATTCGCAACTTTATAATAGACTTCAGACACATTCTTAATGCATATATATATGATTTTGCGAATAGACTACTTAATAGACATTTGAATGGACAGCAGTCTATTCGAAACTCTGTAATAGACTTCTGACACATTCTGAATGCATATACATGATTTTGCGAATAGACTTCTGAAAAGACATTTGTAAAAAATGTTGTCTATTTGCTACTCTTTGAAAAGACTATTGGCACATTTTAAATGCATATATATATGATTTTGCGAATAAGCTTCTAAATAGACATTTGAATTGGCAGTTGTCCATTTGAAACTCTATGGCAGACACATTCCGAATGCATATATATGATTCTGCGAATTGACTTCTGAAAAGACATTTGTAAGAATTGCTGTTTATTCGCTACTGTTTGAATAGACTTTGGCACATTCTAAATGCATATGAATGATTTTGCGAATAGACTTCTGAATAGACTTTTGAATAGACAGCTGTCTATTCAAAACTCTATAAAAGACTTCTGACTCATTCTGAACGCATATACATGATTTTGCGAATAGACTTCTGAATAGACATTTGAATGGACATCCGTCTATTCGCAACTTTATAATAGACTTCAGACACATTCTTAATGCATATATATATGATTTTGAGAATAGACTTCTGAATAGATATTTGTATGGAAAGCTGTGTATTCGAAACTCTATAATAAACTTCTGACACATTATGAATGCATAAACATGATTTTGCGAATAGACTTCTGAAAAGACATTTGTAAGAATTGCTGTCTATTCGCTACTCTTTGAATAGACTCCTGACACATTCTAAATGCATATGAATGATTTTGCGAATAGACTTCGGAATAGACTTTTGAATGGACATTTGTCTCTTTACGTATTCCACGCAAAGACTTTTAAATCTGTTTGATTGCATTACTGACTTTTTTCGAATAGACTTCTGAATAGACTACCGAAAAGACAGCTGTCTTTCCGCATTTTGTGAATAGATTTTGGTACAGATATTTGAACTTACCTATATCTATGTATACAGTAAATGCGAATAGACTTCTGAATGAATAGATTTCTCAATACATAGCTGTCTATTGTGCGAATAAACTTTTAAATAGAGAATAGATAGCTAATTTCACAGACCTCATTGATGGGCCGAGTTCAATATTTGAAACAAATACAATTAATACACGGGTTATATGTCGTCGGGCTTATGTAAATATTTGAAACAAATACAATTAATACACGGGTTATTTATCGTCGGGCTTATGTAAATATTTGAAACAAATACAATTAATACACGGGTTATATATCGTCGGGCTTATGTAAATATTTGAAACAAATACAATTAATACACGGGTTATATGTCGTCGGGCTTACGTAAATATTTGAAACATATACACGACTTCGTCATTTGCAAACGTTATGACTTGTTTATGGAATTTATTTAATAAAATATTTAAATTCGAACACACTCTCTTCAGTACTCAAAGGTCAATAGAAAGTGGTATGGTGGAATTAATTCATAAATCATATCACACATGTCTCTACTAACCCACATTTTCTTTATATTACAAACCATGTTATAAATCAAGTTTATGAGTCTACCCATGATGTATCTTCCGACCACAACTATTTTTAAGGCATACTGATAGCTTCTACCCGCGACTATTCCATAGCTAACTGATAGGGTATGAGGAATGGCAGTAGCGTCAGAGCAGAGAAGAGCTTATCAGAGTAGAGAAGAGCAGAATAACCCAGAGCGGAACAAAAAGACACAGACGAACGCAGAACAGAGCAGTACAGAGTAGTACTTAACAGCCCTGGACAAATAAGAACTGGATAGAGCAGAGCAAATAAAACAGAGCATAAAACAGAGCATAATAAAAAAACCTAACAATACTTGTTAATACAACATTTATGTAATTTATAAACGTACTTAACATATTATCGATGTACGTCAAATATATAAGAAATATTACATTTACGATAGATTCTCTTTGTACAGAGTTATAAACGGCTGAGTTAATGAACCCATGATCATACTTAGGTCAATGCCAATCAAACTGGTATGGGCATGTTTGAATTAATATGAAACTTATTCTGCCGTCAAACGGTCTTTTAGGACTTGGTTATCTTCATCAGTCTCTCGACTTTTAATTAAACATAATTTTCTTAAGTAACACAAGTCCTTGCACTTTAATTTTAGAATTTTCCACAATATAGACTAGAAGTCGATTTGTTAGGCATAGATAAAGAACGATAACCTTATGCAAAGGCAGTGAGTGAAATAATTACAGCAAGAGTAGTCGAACTTGTACATAATAAGTTAATCATATTTGAGTCCTCAATTATAACAGGTAGATAAATTTACCTTTTATTAAAATATCGCTTGAATAAAGACATGATTTATGTTTATATACCATAAAGAATGAAATCAATTCATCATAATTAGTACATTGTCGGCCTCTAAACGTGGGCTATTATTCATAATCGACAAATCTTTAAGTTGAATGTTTAGTAAATAATTCAAGTTAAAGATTTGGCGAGAATGAGTAATTGCATGTATATAAAAAGAAAACTATCCTTATCTAAAGAATTGCAAATATCTAGACAAGTGACTTACACATTTTTAGTTATAAATATTCATTATACATTATTCAATTGAAGATTAAAATATTGATAATCCACTTTTATTCATATTTTTCATATTATTTAAAACAACAACGATGCCTTTGGAACTTTTTTGAGGTTGGGGTTAATGCTGTATCAGCACATTGTATAGGCCATAATACGGCGGACAGTCAACCTATCCATCTTTCCTGAAAAGCAAAATTTCTAGAATTAAGCAGAGATTACTTTAATAAATTTCGATTTGATTACATAATTTGAAGACTAGTTAATGCCATAGGAAAAAGGTCTGTTTTATAACTGTGTAGTATTTAATGCATAATGATTCACAGTATATAAATAGAAATGCATTTAGTTCTCAAAGGACTTCATCAACCTCTTCAATGTATCTTTGACTTTATAAATATCCTACACTATCTCTTTCTGCCTTCATCTATTTTACCTCTATTTGTCTTTCTCTCTGTCTTTAACCGTGTCTGCGTTCATCTACTAGCTATTATATTAGAATATTAAAATATGCAACCGGCAATGTATGTATTTTGTAATATTTTGATTTTTTTTCTAATTTGAGGAGAGAGATAACAAAATTAGCTTTTAAAGCTATCTTCTCAATCCTCTCTATTGCAACATTTGACTATTACTGTATATATGTACATATGTATTTTATGTTTGTATTTACCAAAATAAATATTGTTTAAACCAAATAGAAATAAAGTTTGAAAATCAATGTTAAGTATAAATGATAACATATTACAGATAACATTACCAAAAGGATATTTCCTATGTAAATGGTATGATGTGTTTTATTTCAATAATATGTTCAACCCATACTCAGACTCTACTCGAACTTTGACTTGTATTGAGTATTCATGCAACCGCAGCAACAATGCATCTTGTGTGTTTTCATTTGATCCAATTGGTCAAAGTCTACAGTAAGACAATCGAATACAATGGTTATTATGTATGCAAGGATTGTTTTGTACATGTAAGCACCAATATGAAACTGAGTCATAAATTTTATCTAAGTTTCAACACAAACTTCAACTTCTAAACTTAATAATCTTTTTGTTGAATGTGGTGAGCATCGATCATTCACTTTCAATACCGCCCTAGCGTTGCTTAACATCGCAATGCCGCTAAACGTCACTATTGACACCAAACGTCGCAATTGACACCAAACGCCCCAAAACTTACGCTCAGTATATGTCGCAACAAACGCTTAACGCCTTAATTGCCTTGCCTATAAACGTCGCAACGATGCCATTTATCGTCGCATAAAAATTAACTTACGATAAATGTCCCAACCTTAACGCTAAACGTCGCACTTGGTAAGGTTATGTGTCGAATCTAAGCAACAAACAAGTATTATATAGGACAAATGACTTCAAAACAATTATCTTTAATATAATCTAGATCTTTGGACCCACAGAAATCCTCAACAAATCGATAGCAGCTACCTTCAGGTCTATAACAACAATTATTGGATTCCTACCAACCACCTAAATGCCACTGCAGCCACTCTCGAGTTCTTGGATACAACTATTTTATCTCTATCAATCATCTTAAGAAATTAAAAACGAAAAGTAAAAAAACATTCATAACTCCCTTCGAGACCACAAACTTTGTTCAAGTAAGCGTAATTCCTGATTTGAATATTATAGAAATCAAATTGAACGAGTTAAAATTTGTACAGTTCAACATTGTTTTAAAGAGTTTCAAATACCCTATGCAATGCAATCGTTCAATTTGTGCATGCGTGACGGAAGCCTAAGGCAGGCGCTGACGTGTACGATCTCCGGTATACGTCCAAACGCCAATAAACGTAGTCCGGTATATAAACTACAAAAATCGACTGAACCGTGCATGGAAGGATGTAGAAAATGTTTTTGCATTTCTTGAAGCTAAGACACTGAAGTATACGAAACTGGATGATGCCACTTCGGCATTCTTGGGCATTCTAGCTAGTAGTTAAAAATATATTTGCTGGTGTGTCCGGGTCGAACTACAAGTTGAATACCCAACTACTAGCTAGTAGTTCAAAGAATAACTTTGCTGGTGTGTCCGGGTGGAACTACAAGTTGAATACCCAACTACATGTATTAGCTAGTAATTCAAAAGATACCTATGTTGGTGTATCTGGGACGTACTACAAGTTGAATACCCATCTACTAGCTAGTCGTTCAAAAGATAACTATGCTGGTGATTCTGGGTTGAACTACAAGTTGAATACCCATTTACTAGCTAGTAGTTCAAAAATACATTTGCTAGTGTGTCCGGGTCGAACTACAAGTTGAATACCCAATTACTAGCTAGTCGTTCAAAAGATAACTATGCTGGTGTTTCTGGGTTAAACTACAAGTTGAATACCCATCTACTAGCTAGTAGTTAAAAAAAACTTTACTTGTGTGTGCTGGTGGAACTACATGTTCAATACCAAATACTAACTAGTAATTCAAAAGATAGCCATGTTGGTGTATCTGGGTCGAACTTTAAGTTAAATACCCAACTCCTAGCTAGTAATTCAAACATTATGTATGGTGATGTATCCTGTCCGAACTACAAATTGAATACCCATCTACTATCTAGTAGTTCAAAAAATACATTTGCTGGTGTGTCCCGGTCGAACTACAAGTTGAATACCCAACTACTAGTTAGTAGTTAAAAAATAACTTTACTGGTGTGTCCGGGCTCAACTACAAGTTGAATACCCATTCACTAGTTAGTAATTCAAGTATATATAACGTATGTTGATGTATTTTATATGAACTACAAGTTGAATACCCAACTCCTAGCTGGTAATTCAAACATTATGTATGGTGATGTATCCTGGCCGAACTACAAGTTGAATACCAAACTACTAGCTAGTAGTTCAAAAAATACCTTTGCTGGTGTGTCAGGGCCGAACTACAAGTTGAATACCCATCTACTAGCTAGTAGTTCAAAAATACATTTGCTGGTTTGTCCTGGTCGAACTACAAGTTGAATACCAAACTACTAGCTAGTAGTTCAAAAAATACCTTTGCTGGTGTGTCAGGGCCGAACTACAAGTTGAATACCCAAAAACTAGCTATAGTAGTTAAAAATACATTTGCTGGTGTGTCCGGGTCGAACTACAAGTTGAATACCCAATTACTAGCTCGTAATTCAAAAGATACCTATGCTGGTGAGTCCGGGTCGAACTTCAAGTTGAATATCCATCTACTAGCTAGTAGTTTAAAAAATACATTTGCTGGTGTGTCCGGGTCGAACTTCAAGTTGAATACCCAATTACGAGCTCGTAATTCAAAAGATACCTATGCTGGTGTATCTGTGTCGAACTACAAGTTATATATCCATCTACTAGCTAGTTTTTCAAAAAATACATATGCTGGTGTGTCCGGGCCGAACTACAAGTTGAATACCTAACTACTAGCTAGTAATTCAAGTATAACGTATGTTGATGTATTTTTTCTGAACTGCAAGTTGAATACCCAATTACTAGCTAGTAATTCAAATAATACATTTGCTGGTGTGTCCGGGTCGAACTACAAGTTGAATACCCAACTACTAGCCAGCTCGTAATTCGCGAACTACGAGTTGAATAACCACCTACTAGCTAGCTAGTAATTCGCGAACTACGAGTTGAATTACAATGTACAATCTACAAGCCAACTTCACATACCTACAACTGCCACTAAAAGTGCATATCCTCCTTGCAACAAGTCTATCTACAGTTGAATAGATGCTAGAATATAAAGCGTCCTACCTTCTCATTTCAAACATGTCAACTATTCGCTCTATAATATAGAGTTTCAGAGTTCCTGGAATGACAAACCCATATAAATAGATTCCCATTGCTTTAAAACGTGCTATCGTAATTAGGTTTTTAGAATTTAATTATTTACGTATTTTACCTGGAAACAGGATTTACCTAACCTCAATTGTAAACTGATACACTGGAACACGTCAATAGTGTAGGTAGATTAAAAAATGCCCTTTTCTGTAATGAAATTATCTTCTTTAATAATACAGTATTTCCTTTGAATATTCTAGAAAAGTCATTTACCTTTAAAGCTAAAAAAGGATTTAAATCATTTAATCAGGCAATGCTTGACATCTTACAACGCCCTGTTTCTTTAAAGCAAAACCATAATTATGTACGAATTGTGTGGATTAGGGTTTGGTTTTTAACCAAATAAGTTGAAATACAGCAGTTGTTTTTATAAAAAAGGAGAGTTAATAAGAATCACGCCCAAGATTGTTTTCGAAAAATTCACTCGACCGAGTCGACTGGTTCAGTAAACTGACCAACACCATCATCACGCAGCGCGGCTATCACCGAGGTAGTCTGAATCCTGAAATTGCTGCATTGTCTTAGTTTTAACTTAAGACATCCTAGATATCTAAGGCCACAACAAGTTAATCATATGTTCTATGGATTCGGTCGCAGCTTAATTTTGACGGTTTTTTTTACAAAAAAAAAAATTTAAAAAAAATTATTTCCTCGCCCGCTCATAAAAATTTGGTCAAACCGCTATATAAAGCAACTGAATTAAGATTATTTTTTTCGCTCGCTCGCCTCATTTTCCCCCAGAAAAATGCGTAGAACACATGATCAACTTGTTGCGGCCTAAGGTTGGATATTTAGCAAGACAATGTTGAAACTGTCTGACTACAATCCCGCCGGTGTTGTAGTTATCTGCTCATGCTTGATATTTTTGTAGATTATTTGTTTTTTGCAGGTATTTACAAATGTACCTAAAAGCATAACTTAAAATGTATTTTACTCTCTATTTCCAGTAAATCGCAGCAAGTCTACTCTCGAGGGGTCGTCTTTGACAATTCCATGTTTTGTCGTAGTTGAGCAAAGGTAGTTAGCAAGACTTAGGATTGTCGAGGTTTCGTGGTCTTTGAGGATTATATATAAGGGCGGAGTTAAGCAATGACAGCCAGTATTGTCTGGCAGCGGTCGTCTTGAATATTCCGTGCCGTTGTAAGTGCGGATTTTTAATTCACTGAACATGTCTTTCTATGACATCAATAAAAATGTTGACACTTCCTGAATAAACAAAACCAGTGCCACGCTTCTAAACAACTGTATGTAATAAAGGATCGATACTTTATTTGATTTTGCCTGCAACTAAATAAAAACAAAAACAAAAGCCACATGTCACATTATATAATATTGTCATAAGCTATTTACAAACTGCTCATTAATATCAATGTGTCGTAAAATATAGATCTTCAGTGACAAAGACAAGCTAGGGTGAATGTTTATGTTTAATTTCAATCATAGGCGGCCAGTATGGTTCCGAGTTAAACACAAAAGTAAATATAGCATTTTGTCTCGGAACCGTGCTTGTCGCATATGTTTGTAAGCGTATTTTATGTAGTTTGGAATTAGTTAATTGAATTTGGAAATATTTCATCTGATAATTGGTGTTAAACAATAATGTCCATAGTGTTCCATTGGTTATTGGATTTAAGCATAAGTCTGTTTTTCTTATGACTGAACTTATATTGATATAATGACAATGCTTAAACAAGTGTTTGAGGGATATACAGGCAAATGACTGAGTTAAAAGTATAGAACCAAGTTTAGTCTTTAAAACAGTATTGGGAGCGTAAGAAATCACTTAACTGATAACATTTGTCACTTATAACATTCAACTGAACGAATTAAAACATGTGGCATTACACATTGTTGGAAATGAAAGTAGGATACTGAGGGAATCACCAAGCTATTTATAGATTTGTTATATGCTGAAATTAAACATTTTCATTGGTCGCTTCTTGTCTTTTCAACATTCTTAGGCAGTTAGGATATCTTTTTAATAGAATTATACTTATGTTGCATAATAAAAAGCTCTAGTATCTTCTCATCAGTAAATGCATATTTTAACACTAATCTATTTTTAGCTAACCTGACCCACGTGGGTCTAGTTTGGAAACACCCCAAATATAAAGAGAAATATAGAAATATTTTACCAAGTAATATATCAGTTTGTCTGTTTCAATCACAATTATAAAAATATAATGCAGAACCAGAAAAATTGGAACTGAAAGTTTTGACCACTAATCCCTTTAAGATTGTGAAACTTACGTGACTTTGTGAAGAAGAATAATTTTATATGGTTTAGTTAATCTACATCTGGATGATGGCCATAAATTGGATAACACCATAAGTATTTGCCATAATTATTCAAAAACAGACTGTTTACATGATCAATTTCTTTAATCTAGCATTCAAACTTATTGTATGGTAAACCTTCACTGTCAGGTCTTGAAGTCCTCACTAAACTTCAACTTGCTGCTGGATGCTTAAAGCATCTTGAGCAAATAAATAATCTCCTATATTTTATCGGTCTCATAAACTATAAAATATTTTGCACAAGTTTGATTTAAAGGCAGAAGTAGAAAACATGATACACTTTTTATTATGCTTATCAATTTCAAATTCCACGGTCAAGGTTCCATAATGCAAAAATGGGTAAACATATCGATCACAATATCAGTATTAATTCAAATGTACTTTATATTTAGGATCTTATGCGACAAATTCATGATGCAGGTTTTCATACATGAACCATGCGAGATATTCTGTTTTAGCTTTGAATTTTAGGTCAAATGTTGGTCTAGGATTTTTTACACCGGTTTAGCAGGTTATATGAACATGTATATCAAGTTAACGACTATTTAAAGACAATAATCCTTTGACCAAGTTAACAACAATGGATTATGAGATAATCCAAGAGACCTTGCAGGCTTCAATGTTATAACTTGTAATAACTTATAAGCCAATTATGAAACGTCGCCGAGCGAATAAAAACATTGCAAAGCTTATGAACACTGTTATGCGTGAACTACGGGAACAGATTTAGAAGTTTAGACTTTATTTAAGTGAATAACAAATCGTGATAAACTAAATTTGATAAATATAGAAAATTATTGACACTAAAAATAACAAGTAATGAGTCTACGGCGTCATTTAGAAAAGAGAGCGTTTGAGTATATTCTACTCTTCAACAAAACGACAGGAAGCGATAGGATTTATTATTTTATGTTAGACCCAAGAACTAACGACAGTGTGTTTCCAAAAATGAATACAACCATCTTTCATAAACTACGTAATCTGGTTGGATACAGACCTATCGTGTTAGATGGCATGCTGTATATAGTTGGAGGTAAAGACTGGGTCACCGGTGAAGTAGTTGACACAACGTGGCGCTACAATCCTGATACTAGTAAATGGTTCTTGTGTGCAAGAATGGATGAAGCCAGATCAAGACACACTGCTGATGTACTCGATGGAAAAATATTCGTTACCGGTAAGTAACGTGTGAGTAATACCCAAACCAGTAAGTAACTTGTGTGTAATACCCAAACCAGTAAGTAACGTGTGTGTAATACCCAAACCAGTAAGTAACGTGTGTGTTATACCCAAACCAGTAAGTAACATGTGTGTAATACCCAAACCAGTAAGTAACGTGTGTGTAATACCCAAACCAGTAAGTAACGTGTGTGTAATACCCAAACCAGTAAGTAACGTGTGTGTAATACCCAAACCAGTATGTAACGTGTGTGTAATACCCAAACCAGTAAGTAACGTGTGTGTAATACCCAGTTTTGTCTATCTAAAACAGCCAGTCACCAGAGACAGTTTGCAGTTAAAGGTTTGTGCTAAGTACTGGTTACAAAGCATACACCAAAAGATCTATGTCTTCAAGGGACATAACCTTGTACGAATTGTCGCCGCAAAATGACAAACAAAGAATTAAAGTCATCGTAGACCGCGAATAACTAACCAAACCGCTAAGAGCGCTGTCGGACATAGGATTAATACAAGTTGCAGAAGCGATACAAGGGAATAGTGATTACATTTACCGATCATTTGATAACTAAACCGAAGTAATTATACTTCTATCGTACAAGCTGTATCGACTGTGTGTTAACGCGCAAAGTGGACTAAATTGCATAGTAACCGCAGTTCTGTTAAGCGTCAACTCAAGTTTGGCAAACCTAGGTACCTATTCACAAAAACACACAAAACGACAACAAAAACACAAATATACCAAAAAGAAAAAAAAGAGAGGCAGGGTTAACTTTAGCGGATATTTATGGTTATCCATATGATATTAAAATTTATTTCTTAATCTATCAAGAACTAACTTTCATGAATTTGTTTGGAAATTTTCACCCGATTTTGACCTTTACTTCTTGAGTTATTGGAACGAGTTTGGCGATATCCAATACAATCTTAAATTCAAATCGAAGTATAGTTCTCAGTACCGGGTATGTCCTCCTCGCACAGCTATCACATGCCGCATTCTCAAGTGAATTGAACTCGCGAAGGTCTTTATCTTTCTCATGGGGCTTTTGTTCCACTTTTCCAACAAGGCATTTCTCAGTTGGTCAAACGTGGTCGGGAAGTTCGCTGCCTTACCTTTCTGTCCAGTTGTTTTGCTAAATGTTCAGTTTCAGTGGCAGTTTTGACCGATTACGCAGGTTGGCAAGATGTATAGCCCTGTCCTGGCGTCGTGTCATTACGCGCTGACGTAACGTTGGAGCTCGGTTAGGAAGCCTTCCAGTTTCTCTAAGACGACGAACAAGTCGCTCTGTGGCCAAAATATTCACGCCAAACAGCAAAGCAACCTGCTGAAGCGTTTGATCTTGCATTAGCAGCGCAATGGCCTGACTCCTATGAACTTCCGTAAGCCGTGCCATTACCGTAAAAAATAATTACAGAGTTTTAATTACGAAAAATAGTGTGTAAATATCCAGAGTATCGAATGATATGAAAAACATGCTTCAGTAATTTTTCATACCGTGTTGTGTACAAAATGGCCCAGATAATAATCTGACCGATTTTCATGACCTAAAACAAAGCTGTTAAAAAGTTATTCCATATTGTTTTACCCTGCGTTTCTTTTTCCTGTGGGTATATTTTATTAAATAGTTCAATCACTTTCGATTCTCAAAAAGCGTTCATAACTCTGGTCGTTCCAAAACACCACACCAATCCTTTTTCATACAGAGAAGGGAAATATGTATGGTTACAAGAGCTGTATATGTTTTGCTGGGGGTTGTGATTACGCTATTGTTTTCGTTTGTCTTTGTGAGAAGACAAACGAAAACAACAGCGTAAGCACAACCCCCCGAAAAACATCGACAGTTCTGGTAACCATGCCTTATTTCCCTTCTCTATATAAAAAAGGATTGGCGCGGTGTTTTGGAACGACCTGAGCCATAAAATGCTTCACCAGAAGATGGCAAATGCTTGGTACTGTGTATGACTGAACGTCAAAAGTACAATTCTTCATTGCGTAGTAGCATCTTTTGTATTACATATAAAAAACTATTCAACGGTTTACGTACTTTTTAGATTACCATGTCTATTAAATTCAATTTGACTTTAATACAAGTAATTTTAAGATGGTGTGTTCAATGTTAACAATTTAACAAGTCACACAATTTTTATGTCAATTAAGGACTTAAATAACTCATTAGATCAATATTTCAAAATTAATAGACACTTTAAATCATTTCCCTTTTCCCTCTTATATATCTATACTATTAAATTTGCGAGTTTCCTGTTTTGTGGAAGAAACTGCGCAGCTTTGAATAAATATTTTGTTTGTCGCTGGGGCACCTATATACCGGCATATCAAGTTGACAATTCTTTTTTGACAAAGCCTCTTGATATTTGCAAAAACTGCCAAAAATCAACAAAAATAGTGGGGTTTTTTGTGTCTAAAAATAGTTCTAGATAAAACTAAAAATAGACCAAACTCCTCGCAGCGGTTATTTCCCTTTATTAAATCAATAACCGTGCCTGTTTCGAGGAACAGTTTCAAGAACTGTCATTACCTAAAGCCCGTGCTTGCACAGTCTCCCATCTAGTATATAATATATTTGGAAGATATTATATTTATGCACTCAGGGCATTTAATTGAAATATATACAAAAGTGTATCTACTAGTATAAATATATGCAAGGGAGACAATCTAGTCTAGGATACAAAACACCTCGGTTGCTTCCCGTGGCATTTGATTGGTTTTTTTACTGGAATTAACGCCGTGTCAAAACAATTTAGGTCATTTTACGGCGTCCAGCGCACCTAACCTAGCTTTCCTGGACCATTGTCTATAACCAGTACTCACCAACCCTTCCACAAGGACGGAAACTTCTCTATATTATGTAATCAATGGAGAAAAATCGACATTATTGTCAAATTTTCATAGAAGGGTATAACCTCCCTGGGTGGGATTCGAACCCGCACCCCTCGGACACGAGATTCCAAATACCGGCGCGCTACCAACTGCGCTATCGACCCGGGTTGAGGTTATCATGTAAATAATAAGGCCATGCTAAATTGAAATGTGTCAAGTTTGACAAACCTAGGTACCAATTCACAAAAACACACAAATTAAAAACGAAAACACATGTCCATTCTAGCTAGTATTCACACAAATTACTTGGTACTTGGTAGTACATAAATGTTTATGACGTCAATGTGACAAATGTACATGTAATTCTATAAATATTTTTCTAGAAATGCTTCTTAATAAAAGTAACTGAATGTTGAAGAGTAGTGGTTGCCACTGGCTGCATAAACTGATTGTATGCTTATTACAAGTTCAAAATAGAATGCTTCTCGTTGGGAGAAAGCAAGACTGGCCACTTGCAGATTGTTGCTGATAGCAGGAAACCTTTAATACAGGTTGTTGTGTACATAAACTGTCTTTCTATGTATGATATATATCAGCCTCAACTTTTTTTCTCCAAACCTCTTAAGTATATAATTGCCGACTAACAGCCAACTCTTTTGGATTGGTAGCTGCAACTAGCTTAGTGCTAAGTATGTTAATCAGTTACTATAGCAACAATGACATAAACATAATAATTGCATAGTCACATATTATCAGGAACTTTTCAGAATATTAAAACTCACAGATCAGAATGTATAGAGAGAAAACAAGTTGTACGCATAAAATGTGTATCGTTTATCAAAGGAATGGTGTCCTTTTTTTAGCTCAAACGGGAAAAGTTTTGCCATAGTGGGACCGGTTGTTAGTTAGTTGCGTCGTTCTCGTGAAACGATGGGCCAAACTAAATCATGAGTAATGTCCTTAACTGGTCAATCCCGAATTTTTACGTGTCAGGACCCCCTTCAAAGTAGCCGCCACAGCCTTGAAATTGGTGCTTTTTTCAACTTGATTTGGTGAATTTCACTCGAGGAAATTTGTCCCCCGAAATGATTTTTTTCGCGCGCCTCCCTCATCTGAAGCGGATGTGCACCTGCCTTTGTTGCTAGGGTTTGGAGTGGGCGCAGCGTCCCTCATCGCCAGAAAAAGTCGGGGTCATTGAGTGCAGAAAAATGATGCAATTTGCTAATAAGAAAACATGTTTTCACACACTGCAAAAATTGGGCACTTTGGACCTCAATTTTTTGGGTTGAAAAAGACCGAAAATTGCATTTTTTTCTGAAGAACTTGCTTTTTCTGAAGAACAGACATCCAGGAAATAAATTGGTTAGGTGGCATATCTGTCAGTTTATTAGTAATGAAAATAGAGCATCTTGAAAAAGCCCAAGTCTGTTTAGGCGAAAAATGGCTACTTTTCACTCATGTCGCAATCAGTATTTTTAAAGGGTTAAACATAATTTTATTGAAATTTAAGACATACCAAGTTTACGATGCTATCGCTGGTGATTCAAACGTTTTTTTTACTCCCATCTGTCTCTACTGTCGACCCATTATTTCAGCAAAAGTTGTTTAGCCAACCTTGAATAACATGTCATCTTGAACTTTGACCCATATGTTCATGTAATAATTTGCTTGGAAACCTCGAGTGTAAAATGAATAACATCAGCTGCGTGTTCAGTCACGACTGTTAGCGAACGTTACTGGTATGTGACTACTCAACCCGTGCATAACTCAACTCAAAGCTGGAAAAACTCAATCAGTTAGTAGGGGATTGAGTTGTCTCAGGTTGAGTTGTATTTGGTTCGAGTTGTTAATAATAATAATAATAATAATAATAATAATATTTATTTGGCATAGTGTACACATAGTAAAAACATACAAACATAAATATCACAGACATCATGATGTTGTAACTATGTAATGCACACCAACACCAGGGATAACACAAAAAAGGGCAAGCCCTTATTTCCATTGTGGTCCCTATAGTTGTTCCGGATCTAACGTTACGGAACGTTTTGGAAAGTTCGGGGTAATTGAACAGGCACCAGTTCGTATAGTGCGTATAAAATAACAAAACGAATTTAGGTAAACATTAAAAATAAGACAACCCATTTCAGGGGTAGGCAGTATTGAAAATAAAATTTGTGTGATTCATTTTAACAAAATTAGCATGGCGAATAAACCACCATCACTTGGTAAATCATGCATGTAATGGTAGAACGCTTTTCCATTACACCAGCAACTAAGTCACTCTTAAAACATATCACGCTTGTTTATGTTATTGTCATCCTGAGCATCCCTAGTCATGGATTAGTTCATTGTATTGTTATTAGAAACAGTGTTTTTTTTTGTTCAAACTATAAATCAACCTGGATAAATTATCATAAACCACCTGTTCATCATTTAGACAATGTCCAATGTTTTGCTATTCCATATTAGGTCATAGAAAATCATTTATTAGATTTTTATCAAAGTTTTGAACAAAATCGGACGGTACATTGTTTATTTTTGATTTCAGATGAAGACTTCTTTTTAAATGTACCGATAAAATATATATGTTAATATATCTTACTATACATTTTATACTGTATACAGGTCCGGTGACACCGGCGGCACAGCGGGCACATGAAAGCTTCACTTTCTTATACCCATAATCGACTCCTATTGGATCCTACCCAACCATAAAGATTCAGTTTGTTGAGTTTTTTGTTTTATGAGATGGTAGTTGGAAAGACTTTTTAAAAATTTAATATACGGGGGGCGGAGCTATAGATAGAGGCCGACGTGCATGAAAATCTAACAAATTACTTCGTACGGCTTATTACAAAAGACGAGTAAAAACAGAAGTGACAGAGAGATATTAGATTGCAATCACCACATGTTACTGTGAAAGTTTCACCATTCTAGTAATACAAGTACTTCTATAAGCCTCAGATGGTCAGCTGCGATGTTCTGTTTTATCACCAAGTACATGTAGTTATAAAAATATAAACATGTATACGATAGAAACAATTACAAATGATAATTTTAATAAGGAACATAAATAACCATTTTACATCTTTTCAATTTATGCATCTCTTAGAATGTTCATTGATATAATGAAGAATACATGAATAAATATCCGTCTGTAGAATGTTTTTAACATTTAAAGCCAGTCGCTCACAGATTTAGATTGAATATTTTGTAAATGTGCTGGTCAGTGTCTGTAAGTGTAATTGTATTAAAACGATTATATTATTTCTTGATATTTTAAGGCAAACTGAACTAACAATTGTAAACACGCAAAAAAGTATAGCCTTATTAATAGACATAATTTTTTCTCAGTTGTGAGCCAATTGTCAATAAAATTGTTGTTAGCAGAACATGAACAGTCGTTTTGGTTCTATGTTAGCTAAAAAAATGGACGATTTCTCCGAGTCGTTGTCTTCAAATCACTGATACATCGCTCTCATGGGGACAAGAGGCCAATCAAGGCGTGCAATTGGTTGTGTCTTTTTGTAAAAAGGCGTGCATTCGTTAACATAGGATGGATTGCCAAATCTTGTACATCCCATAAACAATGATTAGCTCAAAGAGTGGGCAAATTCATATAATCCTCACCAACAGTACATCAATGTCCGTATACGAATGAATGAGAGAGACGTATTGGGTCATTCGAAGATTGCACTTTTCTAAATGCGCCATCTCTAACATTTGGAAAATTCATGATGTTGGAATACATAACATAAACATTAACACAAATGACCGAATGGTTCTTTGGGATTCGCTCGCTTTTCCTTTTTATATGTTTGATTCTGGAAGAGAAAAATGTGCATTTTGTTCTCGACCAAAGACGTTTGTGACAATTCACGATATGACTTGCAGGTTGCCTATACCGTTATCATAATATCAATGTAAACATTTTTTTAACTTCAAGTCCAACAGAGGAAGTGAAATAAGTGAAATATTTATTTCCTGCTCTGTGTTTGTCGTCTAAATTTGCCGTTTTGGCATTGTCTTTTCTTCGCAGTTGTTTGTGTATTTGGGCAACATTCACACGCAGTTTAAGTCATCGAGTGACCGTAGCGTCATGGTCAGAGAATGTGGTGCATTAAGCCTTAAGTCAAAAGAACAAGCTGTGTACTGAGTGACATTTTCACTCAAAGTTGCCACTTGACTCATTCCAGTAAATACAAAAAGAAATAAAGCCCAATAATCTTGTAGATGTTTTATTTGACTGACATTTTCATAGGGAAAGATGAACCCGTAATTCGACAAAAATCACAATGCCGTAAATGGCTTCAGAGACAAACTACAAATGTTTCTGTCATCATCGCTGTATTCTGCTATAAGAGATGTGGAAATAAAAGCATCAGAACTAGTATGATTACATTACCAGATGTAATTAAGCATTCAAGACTCAAATAATATTTAATTAACTTCATTGGAGAGAGCGTTTTTATTACCTCCCTTTATCTGACTTTCCAAATAAATGTATTTTTAATCCAATAACATGACATGTGATTGAAGTATTTGTTGAAATATGACAGTAGTTTCCATACTGTCTTCTGGGATGACTCATGTCGGATCGTCTTGCAATATGATTGGTTAAAGGAAATAGATTCCAAGTTTCTTAGAGTTCTTGAATCAAACTTTCAACAATGAATAATTTCACGTATGCAAACTCTGACTATTGTTTAGTTAAAGGCCATGATTATCAATGTTCAATATGGTTTGACAAAAAAGACAGAAATATATTCATTAAATAAATATGTGTGCACATGCTATTTGGTTAAAATGAGAATCACAACCGGACGCACTATTTATCTGCTCAAATACATTATTATATTAAAGAGGAAATAGTCGAATTCTTCAATTTATGATTATAAACAGCTCAAATCAAATGATAAATTCTAATTAAGAAATGTTGAGACTCCTAACAGTGAAAATTTATAAATGTAGTAGTCTCTCTTCATATAAATCGAGAAAATAAAGTTTATATATAGTATCCACAAAAAGTTTGGAGACAATTTCATTTTGTAAGCCTACTAAATAGCTTTTATCCAAAATTTGATAACTGCTTATTTTGAAATGCATTTTAGTTTTGCTTTATTTTTTTGGTTATCATTATACTTATAACCAAAACTACAAAAATAGCATAAAAACAGTGATATGGAAAATAATTACTAAAACATGGTGTTAGAGGTTTTAGGATGGCAGATGCCCAATATTATGAATATGCTGCATTCATGAAATTTGTTTTCATTTTATCACAAACCATTCTTAAATCATATCAAAAATAGTAATTCTACAAAAAAACATCAAAATTCAAGAATAAGAATTATAGTCAATTTCTTTTGTCTCTAAACTTTTGGTGGGTACTGTATATAGCAGTCAATTAAATGTCAGAGAAATATGGTACAAAAGTGGAGTCTCGAATATTGTCGAGCAATTACAATTACGAATTGGTCTCTCACGCGGCTAGACTCAGACATTATCGTAAAGAAGAAATGCCATTGAAGCATTTGACTATTTGAAAGTTGTAATTATTCACTTGCAACCTTGTGATTTGTAATAGCAATATTAGTGGTGTAAAGTCATCTATTCTTACTAGTTTTAGCACTATTTATTATTATTATTATACTTTTTTCTTCATTTTGAGATTAAATCAGTCTTAAGGTTTTACTATTATGATATTACTCATGACGTCGCCTCACTCAAACAATGCAGCGCTGTAACTACCAAATTTTTATTTTTGGGAAATCAACTTCAAAAGTTCAAAGGGTAATATCTTCATTGTTTCAATCAGTATAGAGGTCATACTAATTGCTTCTTTGCTTGGGGTGTTTATCTCATTTTTTTTCAAAATGGAGATAGGACATTGTTAGATTGAGGCGACAAATTGAATTTGTGGAAACCACCGCTTGTAGATGAGATAATCAGGCTTTAGAATGATGATAAGGTGTTGTCGGGGAGTTCTTATTTAGACCACCAGCAAACAAAAACTTGGTCTGAATAAGACTTACCGCCAACGCACAAACGCCGAACTTGCTATGCAGCGCTGTTAACGCAGCAAACACGTACATACTAAAATTATTTAATTTCTTTAATTTACCGTAATGACCGCACGTGAATAAATACAAATACTCGTTCAACTAAAACAGCTGTGTAACACTAGCAATATGGCAGTCAGTATTGAGGACCACGTGCTCGACACGTGCTATCATTAGATAAGGGTATTTATGATATAATTTCTTACTGTGTTGGGACATTTTACTGCTGCTTTGAGAGATTTCCAAAATAAATTAATAAATTAACAAATCTGAGTCCACTCAGCCCATGAGAGAATGGAAATATTAGGGCAATTAAACATAAAGATAAAACACAATATTGGGGGGGGGGGGCATTAATTAAGGTGACCCGTGATCGTTACCAGCTACAGTGATATCTAAAAGTTTTTTGACGAATGACGAAGTTTGAGCAAATTACTCATGCATACCAGAAGTACATGGTTTCAAGATACAGCTTTTATATTTGAACAAACGGCATTTTATTAAAAACATCTGTTTCAGTTATTTAAGGTCACTTACTTACTAAACCCAACTTTTGGGTACATTTTGTATCTATACTAACCTTTCCTTTCACAATCTACAGACAACTCTCTTTACGGAGGAAAATCAACATTATTGTCGAACTTTGAAAGGAAGTGTATGACTTGCCGCGGTAGTTACTACGAATCCAGATGGTCAGGATGGTCATTTACAAAGTGAAGCTTGGTCACCACAGCACTAAGCCAACAGTCGATCAGCACGGTCTCGATCCATGAATAGAGACTTTGTTTGACCGGGACTGTGCCGACCGCCTATGACCATGCCTGTTGTTCATATAAGAAGAAAAACTCATTTGGGATTATTGAAATTATCATATATAGTTGTTTTTTATACTGCAGGTGGTGAGATCAGGACTGGTAAAGTTACTAATGCCGTAGAATATTATGATCCAGGGACTGATACCTGGACACCTATACAATCATTACCGAGACCACGTGTTGATCATGCTAGTTGTGTAAGTGGTACCAGACTTTATGTCTCCGGTGGTGTATCCAACTTGAAACATCAATGTTCTAATGTATTCTGGTAAGTTATAATTTATATAGGTGAATGAGTGTGTGTGAGTGTGTGAGTGAGTGAGTGAGTGAATGAGTGAGTAAATGAGTGAGTGAGTGAGTGAGTGAATGAATGAATGAATGAATGAATGAATGAATGAATGAATGAATGAATGAATGAATGAATGAATGAATGAATGAATGAATGAATGAATGAATGAATGAATGAATGAATGAATGAATGAATGAGTGAGTGAATGAATGAGTGAATGAGTAAATGGATGAGTGAATGGATGAGTGAGTGAACGAGAGAGAGAATGAGTGAACGAATGGATGAGTGAATGGATGAGTGAATGAACGAGTGAATGAACGAGTGAGTGAGTGATTGAATGAGTGAGTGGGTGGGTGGATGAGTGAGTAAATTAATGACTGAGTGAGTGATTGAATGGGTGACTGAGCGAGTGGGCGAATGGGTGAGTGAATGAGTGAATAAATAAATGATTGAGTGATTGAGTGATTGAGTGATTGAGTGATTGAGTGATTGATTGATTGATTGATTGATTGATTGATTGATTGATTGATTGATTGATTGATTGATTGATTGATTGATTGATTGATTGATTGATTGATTGATTGATTGATTGATTGATTGATTGATTGATTGATTGATTGATTGATTGATTGATTGATTGATTGAGTGAGTGAGTGAGTGAGTGAGTGAACGAGTAAACGAGTGAGTGAGTGAACGAATGAGTGAGTAAACGAGTGAGTGAGTGAACGAATGAGTGAGTAAACGAGTACGTGAGTGAACGAGTGAGTGAGGGAAGGGGGGAGGGATGAATGTGTTGTGGAAGGAAATGAGGGAGGGGTGAGCGAATGAATGAGTGAAAGATAGAGAGAGAGAGTGATAGAGTGAGTGCGTTAGTGGGTGAGTGGGTGAGTTAAAAAGTGAGTGAGTAAGTGAACAGATTTATCGCGAGATTAAACTAAACGCGGAAATATCAGTTGGTACATATTATAGTACTAACCTTAATAAACGTTCGTTTGATGTGCGCTAGGGCTCAAATGACTCGTATTGTCCACAATTTGGCCAGGAAATATTTCTCTATACAACCAAACATACAGGAAACATGTTATTTGATTAACTTAATTAATGTTCAATGATTTAATGACTTAATGTAAATAATAACACCAGTTATATTATTATATGATTATAATTAGAGAAATTGTTGAATTATATCGATGATTGAAGTAATTATGTCCATTCTAAATTGTCCATGGTGTACTGAAATTATTCCTTCAATCATCCACTTAAAAGTCATGGACAGGGGTCATAAATGGAGCAGGAATTACATAGCAGCATTTAGCTTGTTTATTCAATCAGCCGCGACATTCAGTTCATCAAACAGTTCCTATCGTTTATTAAAATCATTACTCTGGGTCTCATATAGTTGTCCATCAAGTTAAGTGATCACTCGACGTTAGTACTACAGTGCTCAGCAAACGTATAAATTTGAACAAAATAATAATACTTTTGAATTAACCGGTTCGTATATCCCATAAGAAGCAAAGAGACATTTGAGCAAATTCAGACATCAAAATTAATTACAATGTACAATGTAGTTCAAATTTTATATTTACAATTTTACTATTTAAGAAAACTTGTTCTTGTAGTTTTATGGCATTTTAAAATAAATGCCTTAACGATCAATTAAAAACTGTGTAAAATTTATATAAACTTAAGTTAATCCTCATTCCTGCAAGTTCAACCCTGTCTATGATATCTCATATTAATGTTGGGAAATACATAAAAAACTAATTATTGTAAAATTATCTGTAGTATAAAAGAGCAGTTTTTCTCAAAATTTCATTCACCCAAGAACCTTTGAAGAGCACTGTACATGTATATCGATGCTAGTCACTTCACTGAGAAAAGGGGTCTTTCATTATTGTTACAGTATAGTGAGTCATGAGTAAGTGACTCACAATAAAAAACCAGGTCGGTGACATCGAACGATTTCTATATTTTAAAAGAATCAATCACCAACGTTTTACTAATTGACTAAATTGGCGATAATGACTGTAAATAGGTGCCTTGAAAACTACTCTGAACAAAAAATCTCAAAATTAAAGAAGTATTAACGCCTCCTGGTCGTTGACGACAAAAAAGTCATTTATACAAATGTAATTACAGCGACAGGAAAGATTTTTCATGCTGTCTTGTTCCATTAAAAATTAAGATATATTTCAAAATGACGCTGAGGTTATTTATTCGTTCATTGTTTAACAAAAAATTTCGGCGCTATTAAGTAGGAGAAAATTATTTAAAAGACAAAAATCGAAACATTAATTTTTGATTATAAAGAAAGACAACGTGCATATTGCCGCACGGATTCAATGTTATCAAGATAGAAGAACTTGTGAGTGACAGAAATTCCACGAAATTGCGCATCAATTGCACGTTGCATTTTATCAAACACACGAAAATTGTTAATAAAATGATGCATAGTGCATGTAATTTTGAAATAATCGCTGCTAATCAAGCTCGTGCATTTTTTTCAATTATTTGATGAATAGCAATACCTCGTTTAATGTCACGCTCGTTTTCTAGCATTGCACATGCAATTCATGCGTGATAAATGTTTTTTTTTAATTTTTGAAAATTCAAAATTAGTTGCTTACGCCACTTGCGTGCGTTAATCTCACACTTTATCATTTAGATTTTTATGTCTTAATTATAATTAAAAATTTTAAAATTCGTATAACTTACAAAATTATTCATGGCTACTTGTTTTGTCCAAGTTGTAGGACACTATTGGCTAGATTTTACTATTCTCTTAAAAACCAAAACAAACAAAACTACGAAAGTCATATTTTCGGGTATCAATGCATATTTTTATGCCCAAGTTAATCTGACTTAGTTCACTATAAATCTGAATACCACAGTTGCATAAAAACTAAAAGTGAAAGAAACTTCAATAAAAATGCAAGTACTTATGAAAACTTGATTAACATTATAGTCAAAATGCAACGTCCCATTGATTGAATTTGTACAAAACTTTGACGATTTTCCTACAATGTTTCTTTCTCATGGCTAATGTATAATACTTGTTCATTTATATGATATTCGTCCATTTGTTTCTGAGTCATGAATGAGATAGCCATCTTTACTACAATAAATAATAAAAATGAACGTCATCTGCCGTTCATTTGATTGTTATCAAACATTTTTGTTGAACAAATATAAGATTATTCAATTAAGATTGGATGGCAAAACATAAAGTAATTATTGACATAAAAATGGGTTCTGTATTTTTATGTAAACGTATAGAATTCTCCAATTAGTGAATTGTTTTTCTATGATTTCAAATCTATTTCATTTCAGTAAATAAATTGAGTTTTGCAGGTGTTTCTGACAATAAACAAATATAATATTATCATCTGTAAACAATGTTTACTCACAGAGTCAGTTTTTGTAATAAACAAAGGGCCAAAATGAACAACCATCAAACAATAATGACAGTTTGAGTCAGTTTTAATAAAAGGGTTACACAAACAAACATTGCTTTATATTTATAATGTATCTTCTGTACGAATGGAGAAAATGGTTTCTGCGTATTTTTGTTTACCTATTAATTAACGAAGTTGATTCACGTAATACCTTTTTTGTTTTAAAACCTTTGAATTTCTTTTAATGTCATCTCGTGTCATCTTTTAAATGATTTTTCATGTTTCTATATAATTAACCAACCGTTAAATCGTTCTGAGATATCAAATACCATACCGAGCTGTTTCATATTGATTAAAATTTCAAGATGGCGTCGCCACGTGACCGACGAAAGTCACATGACTCATAGTTTCCAACATGGCGCCATGACTCACTACAGCGCGCTCGCGCTAATCATTGTTCAAACAAAATTAATAATTAGTTGTATTAAATATATTATATTCATAAGCGATAGCGCTGTATGTACAATGTATTTCTTGGGGGAATGCTGATAAGGTTTATTAATGAAAAAACACGCTTTGAATAAGGTTTATGCATTATGTTTATCGGTCTTAATTTATGAATATAGATATAATTAATTCAATCGTAGTTAAGGCATGATGTTGAGTGTGATTAAGAATATCGTTTTTTACGGCCTAGATCTTTCACTCAGTACAAATTAATTATGCATTGACACAAAATCAGCGGACAACTGTTACATTAACACTGTTTACGTCAGCAGTTGGCGTGATGTTGTGCAATGACAAACACAATTTTATTTTATATTTAACACGTGTACATCAGGGCTTATCGCCTCTTATGCATAATGTCCCATTTAAATGATGAAAAATAGCTTAATAGCCCATGACTTGTAAAGAACAACTACGCTTTCTTATTTTTCTCCTGGCTTTCCCTAGTACAAATGTATGTGTATTTGTACTTAACGTTTTTTGACTTGACATCCGTCGAAGTGTGGAACATTGAAATAAATTTGACAGATATTTTTGTCATATTTAAAAGAATAAATAAAGTCATAATCAGCAATCGGATTTATAAACATAACGTTACCCTGTAAAAGCTAAGGTTCGAGCTGTGTTTGAACCCAGAACCCGGACACCATGTCGCCATTAAAAGCTGACTGGAAGGCAATGAAGTACATTAATGCTATATAAATCTCTGTTACAAAAAGAAACACATTCTTTACTAAAAATACTGAATATAATGTATTTTGTAGTAAACATATATTCATTGATGGTCAGCATGTTTGAAAGTCCAAATCACTATGTAGATCTATATACGGTGATTTTTTACCATGTCGGCCACCCATGTATAGATCGACTTTCTAGGTCTCAATTAATACTACTATAAATAATACTAGTGCGGTTTTAATTTAATATGAAACATTTCTTTAGCACTAGGCCTTTCTCCCTGGAGGCCATCTGTTATTGAAATAATAATAATAGTATTTATTATTTAATTTAAATAAGAATTATGAGAAAACATCATTAATGAACGATGTGACATTTATAAAATAACCTATTTCCCGCCAAAATGTATATAAAGCTAGGTATTAGTGACATGGCATTGTCGTATGAAAACCAAACCCCGCAAGGCTTTGAGTATTTCTAGTATACTTAACTACAAGGTGAGAGTTATTAATTAACAACATCAAAAACTTTTAAAGCACGATGAAGCAAAAAAATAATCCGCGTGTTTCGCGGCTTTGCACAATAAGGGACGTAATCGGTATTTAAGAATCGCTATGCCTTCGCTAGTTATCGCCCTTTGATATTTGTTTTTTACAATATGACGTGCATTCTATTACTTGAATATCCTTATAAATCATTTTTCTAATTTACAGGGTGTATGATATATTAACAGATCAATGGGCAGAACCAAGTCCCTATGCTGTTTTACCACACGACAGGGAAAAACATGTAATGGTACCAAGGAAAGGAGAAATATTTGTTATGGGAGGTAAGACAGTAAACAAGAGGGCCATGATGGCCCCTTATCGCTCACCGTGTACCATTGATATATAAATAAATCAGAGTAAAATAGGAATCAAGTTATGAATTTTTTTTTGCACAAAGTGAACACATGCTTGTAAAAACATGACGTGATTTATCTTGGTATAAAAATCTAGATGGTCAAACACACATAAAGCCTCAAATATAGGCCTTGTACAGGAAGATGACTTATACAGGAACTTGATCTAGAAATCATCAAATTGACCTGTGAGACAATTTTCAATGTATACTTTAGCATTAAACAGTTATTATAAATAATGCACATGTATATCGTAAGATGGGGTACGATGATATACATCTTTATACATCTTTATTGCCTCCAAGATAGTTGAAGATTTACAGTTTATAGTATAATAGAACATAGAAAATTCAAATAATAATGATAATAATAACAAATATGTACAAACATTGACTTACATGAGTAGATTATTACAATAAGTCAAAATGAACATTATATGTACATGTACAACAGTATAAAGAATATAAATGATCTTTAAACAATTACCTAATAAAATATGTATTAGACATCTTGTCAGTTTCAGATACATCTTTATATTATATAATGAATATTTTGTCATTGTTTTAGCATAGTAAATCGAAAGCGAAATATATTACTATGCTTTAATGACGAAAATATCCTATTGTCCTGAAAGAATATCAAGTGTCATAGTTCAATGCATAAATTATGTATCCAGTTGAAAATTGACTTTAAGAAGTTAGCACATATAATTAGAAAGTCAATTGGCACTAATGCTGCAATATCACTGTCTACAAATCCTAATAAGCACTTCAAAAAATGTGTTCTGTTTAATGTCACTAGGACATTACGCAGCGGTTTATTACACTGATTTTCTACAATATCAAGAAACAGTTGCGTTTTGGTAGTTAATAGATATGTCAAAATACATGTATGTTTAAACTAACTAAATCATTATATAATTATAATGTTTCACCCCAATGTAATTTTATAGAATCTGCTGTTTATTATGTAAACAAAACGTTAACATAAAAAAAGCTGTTCGCAGTCTCAATTTGGTGTCGAATTAATTGCTTTATTCCGCTTTTAAAACTGTTATTATTATGTTTTATTATTATAAGAAGAAGAAGATAGATTTGTCTAACTTTTTGTCCTGAAATAATATTCAAACTAAAACTAAAATTTAACCCAAACAAGTAATCTCGTTTTTTAGACGAAAGTCGAAACTTTTATCATATTTCCCGAGAGCATAACAGCATAGTCGCGTTAATGGCGACTTACTCTGTAAACTTTACTAAAGGAGCTTGTTCTTTTAGATAATCGAGCATATTTTGTATTTGACTTATTCACAGGACGTGGTTTTGATCAGGAAGTATTTCAAGAGAAAGATGAAGGACATGTATGTAGTTATAGTACAAAAAATGACGGCGTTAAAAAGAAATCTAAATACTTTGATGAGGAACACCCTACTATGTCACACACCAGAGTGTCCCCAGCTAGTATACAACTTGGTTAGTGAAGTCTAGTTTCGAAGTTTAGACCAAAACTATCAAAATAAAAAGATTTAAGAATTATATTGAACTTGTGTTTTTAAGTCTTATTGTAAATTAGAGTATTGTTTGATGCCTCGGACCATTGGCTCCCTTTCAAAGCACAAATGGCCATCAAGATTAACATCAAAATTCATTAATTCAGTGCATTTTATTTAGGCGATTTATATACCACAGTTGAATTGTATAACTGAATAAATGATAGTGATTTTAATTCTGACAGTCTTTGAGTAATTTGGTATTATTAGAAGCCTTGTACCATCTAACATCAGTTATACAGGATAGAATAAACACTTCGCCCGCATTTTTGCCCTGCACGGTTCGTACTTGAATCTAATGTGTAAGGAGTAATCATTAGTATGGGTTCGTTAGGTTTTAATGTTCACGAAAGTCTTTCTGTATTTCAATACTTTGATTAATACAAGCTAATGCATGTCATTTTGAATTCCAGGTCGAAACATTTATATTTTTGGCGGGAAAAGTTTCCAGAAAGACAGAGAGGTAACAGAGGTAGATTACTACCATACAAAGAAGAGAAAGTGGAAGACAGTATTTAATTTACCAGATAGATATAGCTATGCTAACTTAGACTGTGTAAAACTGAACATACCCATCCATAATAAAGAGTTTAACTGTAATGATATACGGCTATATGACAAATGGATCATGTGGTGACGTGTACACAAGTTTGTGATGACCGGAAGTGCTATTACGTGGTTTTATGTGTCTCATTTACAGCGTTTGCTAACATTCGGAACACCTCGGCCATTCATTGAATGAATAATCTCGGAGGATTCATGGGAACCACTGTGAATATTTGGTTTTTACTACATACGGGAGACGAATAACGAAACGGTTATGCATAATAGTTCTTATCGTAAACACACAAGTTTTTTTATAAGCATTTATGTGCATTATATACTTGACTAAATATTGTTTAGCAATATAATTGAATCATGTACTTCAAAATGGACTTAAAGGAATTACAAGGCAATTGTTCAACTTCATATTTCCTGATTTTGAATTATATTTTTTTAACTGTGAATGCAACAGACACACTGTTATATTACATGTACTTGGCAAAATATTTCTTTATTTTCTCGTACATGTAATATTTGGGGTGTTTCCTAACTAGACCCACGTGGGTCAGGTTAGCTCAAATAGATCAGTGTTAAAATATGCATTTACTGATGAGAAGATACTAGAGCTTGTTATTGTGCAACATAAGTATAATTCTATGCAAAAGATATCCTAACCGCCTAAGAATGTTGAAAAGACAAGAAGCGACCAATGAAAATGTTTAATTTCAGCACGTACGACGTATAAATATATAAATAGCTTGGTGATTCCCTCAGTCTCTACTTTCGTTTTCAACAGTGTGTATGCAACATATTTTAACTTGTTCAGTTGAATGTTATAAGTGACAAATGTTATAAGTAGGTGATTTCTTACGTTCTTAATACTGGTTTAAAGACTAAACTTGGTTCTATACTTTTGGCACAGTCATTTGCCTGTATATTCCTTTAACACGAGACATTAATCATTGCCTAAACTATTGTGGATTTGTTTACTTCAACAACAGAGCTTTAAAGCATTTGTTTTGGCGCGTGACGCAAAGGTAGTAGCAAAATGGCGTCTAGTAAAATACATGTATGTTCGAGGTTATTCGTAGTGAATGACCGAGGAGTTCCAAATGTATTGGTTTGGTTAAAAATTTGGTGAAAATGTGATGAGTGTTGAATTCTTGATGTTCGTTTGTTATGACCCATAGGGATACTTCGTATTCGTCGACAGAGCGTCAGTTAAAATTAACTACAGCTATAACAATAGCCTATTTAAAACTACTCGTATGTGTCTACGACACGGTGTTGTCTTACCAAATATTGTGTGTCTGCTGTTTTCAACACAATTGTACTTGCTTTCACTATATTAAATTTCGATTTCATTAAATAAAATTGAAAAAAAATGTAGTATTTCTCCAGCCTTTGCTTGCATGTCAGGGTAAGTTACTCCTTGAGCCATATTTGAATAACGTAAAAACATAGTGGCCTCCCTTTGCATTACAAACTTATTTTACCTTTTCAGTACAACTCAAATGCAACAATGATTAATCAATACTACATCCGAATATAATATATGAGGCTTGTTATTATTTTATTAAGAAACTAAAACGACTATTACCATTAGCATAATAATGGTGTATAGGTATTTTTATAAGGCAGGATGGGGGAACTTTCTTGAATACAAAATGATCTAGGATCCCTAGTCTATGTGGCATCACATAATGATTCCAAGTTTGAAATACAGACCAAGGCCCACTTGATGGATTATATAAAAGTGTTCTGTTAATTTATTTTAACTAAACAGCACTAAATAACTCTTGAACTTTTTCTTAAACCAGGCTACTTTGCAATTATCTACGTAGGTTATTGGTATAGGTAATTTATATATTAAGCATAATACTTAATGTACCACTTGCGTTTCATATTTTCACAAACTAAAAACTAAATTTTGCACTTTAGCTTTCAGTATGTTTTATCCAAATCATATTTAGCATTAATCTTAATCATGCCTATTTGCATCGTATTTGAAAATTCATCGAAGTAAATCTATACAAAATTTCAATTTTCTATACATTTTATCAAATCAAGCGAATAAGTACTTTACTTACACTTTATTCAAATCTGTCAAAATTATTCAATTAATCGAACGATGCTGTATAGAATATATTCCGCTAAATCTTAAGGATAATGTTGATGAATAGGCGACACGGTTGTCTGGAGAAATAACACCCATTAATGCTTTTAATCGCATTGATGTTATTAAAGATTCGTCACGTACTGAATCAGAAATATACCTTATCTGAATCCAGTTGGACTTGTTGAAATAAACATCTATGAAAAAATAGAAATAAAACTGAATACGTTCTAATAAATCTATAAGCTTGGATTAGACCAACAAATATTCATTAAAAAGTTCGATTGAGGAAATATTCTAAAATAAGTTGACACAACAGGGGCAAATTTCAAGTTGTATTTCAAAATTTGTACTTTTCTAAGCATTTTGGACATTAAGTATTTACGCAACAAACTTTGAGTTTGATTCTTTTGATTGTATAGTAATGCTCTATTTGGACATGCCGTGTTGATGAAGTCAAACTTAGTGTTTATTGACTGGATAAACGATTCACGAGCAATCATAAATGTTAAATAATTGATAGGTGATACTAACGTTTCTAAGACTACGACATTAGTGGGTATACTTCTTCTGTTGTTATCTTCCTGAACGTGGAGTCAGAAACTTGATCAAAATGAGCAGTTCACAGGCGTATCTAAGACGAGCAAGTATAAACGAAGCTCAATTAGCGAGTGAACTCAAAAGTTGGGGTAAAAATAAAGCAATGGACAGAAAATTGGAAAAGAAAACCGCCGTAGAATTGAAACACCTAGCAAATAGAAGGAAAACATGTCAATATGAACAAGAATTATTGTCTAAAAACTTTGAGAAGACAGTAATGAAGACAACATTACCGACAGATGAATATTTAGATCGATCAATGGCTAAGTGAGTATTAATTTCTATATAACATATTAACATACCGCTGAAATCTATAAATAATAGAGGTTCAAACCTGAGTCCGCACTGAATTAAGTCATAACCTTTTTTCATAGGAGACCGACACGAATCACCAGTAGAAAGAAAGAATCCCATTAATGGTCCGTGAAAGTGAAACTTCTTAGGAATATTTTAAAACAAATACGTTTATTCATGCTACGATATCTTAAATTGAAATACATGTAATGTTATACATATACATGTATACACTTTTACAAGCCCAAATAGTATCGTTGGTTTGGACCCGTGCCGGCCGCTTATGACAGTTAGTGATTATCAAACAAATTAACCTAATAGTCAGTTATTGCACATTGTATTCTATTGAGTTAATGTTGATGACATTAGCGTGTTTAAGTCAAATTCCAGCATGATGTGTCTGAATGACACGAAAGGGATCATGAAATGTTTAAATGAATAGTACATTGGTTTCATATAGTCGGTTAATCAAAAACAGAAGAGAAGATAGTAGCTCGTTGTTGTCCTGAATCAGTCAAAGCTTATACAACTGTCATTAATGAGACCCTCGATGTTGGAATGTACAGTGTGTGTGGTATACATGTACAAATTACGAAATGTTAAGTATAAGGGAGATAATCACGTACAAAATGAATAATTTAGAAAGGGAGACTACCGAATATTTAATCGTAATACATTGGGTATGTCCGTTTTCAAATCGACGTGATCAGATTTGTGCTTCATTTTATGTTATGTTCATTGTAGGTATGTCCAAATGAGAGAACGCGAAAGAGAAAGACTGGACCGGAAGTTCGATGCAATAAGCAGACGAAATATTCAAGAGTTCAATCAGCTTACCAAAAATAATGAACGAATATTTAACAGAGATGCCAAACGTCGACCGTCTGATCCAGAGGCGAATAAAGAAGACGAGGACTCGAAATCAAAACCAAAGCCAAAAAAAAATCCATCTAAAGCGCAAAAAGATGCAGTGCCTAAACCAAAAAAATCGGAAGAAGAAGCCGAACCAGAAGAAACAGACGATCTGGAAGAAGCTAACGAACCCGAAGAACAAAAGGAACCTAACGACACAGAAGAACCCAAACTTGAGCCGGTGGAAGAAGATGAAGAAGAAAGTAGTTCGGAAGAAGACGATCTTGTTAGTGATCTCAATATTAAAGTTTCACTAAAGTTTCAGAATAGAAGAGCTACTATTACGACAATCGCTAAGAATGATAGACCGGTTTTTGGCAATAGCAAAGGTCGTCGTGCATCATTTGCACCGTAAGGAAATGGAAAAACAACAATAGTATTTAATATAGTTCAGTGAGGCTTTTAAGGGTTGACAGATTTGAAAAGACTTAAAATCAAGCTCAGTGATACAATATTTCGTTTGTATAGACTGATTTGATCGAATGGATTTGACATCGAGGTTAAAAAGTCATGATGACTGACAAGTGAATTAAAGAAATTTAATTATCGCCTATTCGTTATGTATTTTAAAGGTGACATTCAAAATCTTTATTTGTTATCATTGTCACTAGGTTACCATAATTTTCTTGACAGAAATCATGTACATGTACTCATACTTTTAGCGAAACAATCAAATTACATGTATATGTTCTCTTTGCGGATTTTGTGGTGTTATTTTCGTCAACAAGTTTCTATATTAAGTGTTAAAATGTAATGTATTCGAGACAAAAGGTTAGTTAAATTATTCCAATGTGTGAGTATTATTTTATTGGAGACAATGTCATGGATATCTGATGAACTCGGAACACCTCTGGCGACATGAGAATCTTTTCTCACGAAGTTAACCGAGTTGTTACGATCATCAAGTTTATTCTCAATCGCAAATACTCGGCAATCATCGTAACATGAAATTCTGTTATCATCGGACAAAGCTCGATCCAAGTCAGATTGGTTTGTTCTGTGAAATTTTACAAATGGGGGGGTCACGTGATCAATGTAATATTCTTTTTTTAGTAACAAATCAATTGTTCTTCAATATCGCATCAATCATGTTAAAGAACTTAAGCGACTTTACTGTTTTTTCATCTTGATGAATAAAGATGACAATTCTAGGCCATAGTTCAGAGATAGTTGACAATCTCTCTGGTACTCAAGCAACATGAATGACTGTGTTTAAATATTGGTTAATTACTTCATATTAATTTATAGTACTAAGTTCTTAGTTAATTAATACAATATTTACAATGTTCCTATAAATACATCAAATCGTAATAGCTGTTAAAACATCACTGGATATATAACACTTGCTGCTAGTTTTGGCTTTGGCTTTTAATTAGTGATGACAATCGGCTGGAAAACCCACAATCGATTAATCGGAGAAATCAGTTGGGCTAAACCGACAGACTTTCCGATTATGATCGGTTGGGTGCCAAAATTTATGCAGCTGAATTCTCGTCATTGTCTCTCATATCTATAAAAATGCATTTTACATGTCTTAAAGTTTATGGATGTCAATGGATTGCCGCAGAAGGATATAGATAAGTTTTTCTTGAACACATTTTTCTGCCGAATCCGTCATAACAGCATGCAGTAGCCTTCCTTGGGTACTGGCTAATTTTGCGCGACGTCGCCGTCTATGGAAATCGTTAGACGTAACGTCCACACCTAATACACGTTGGCGTCACATTAAAGAAACAGCAACGTCGCATTATAACGTTACACAATACGTACATTTATCGTATTTCATTTGCACATACTAAACTGTACATGAAATATAAAATAATTACTATTTTAATTTTTACAGCGTCTCAAATAAGCACATGCACTGATGATTCGATCAATCAAATAGTTTTGTTCTCATTCCTATTCTACATTTTCCAATATGGAAAGGTGTACGTTTTAGGTCTGTGAAGTTAGCTATCTATTCTCTATTCAAAAGTTTATTCGCACTATACACAGCTATGTATAGAGAAATCTATTCACTCAGAAGTCTATTCGCATTTACTGTATACATAGATATAGGCTATATTAATAGGTAAGTTCAAATATCTGTACCAAAATCTATTCACAAAATGCCGAAACGACAGCTGTCTATTCGGATCTCTAATGCATAGCTATATTTTTGCGAAAAGACTTTTGAATAGAGATCCGAATAGACTTTTGAATGTACATTTGTCGCTTCGCATTCCGGGAATAGACATCTTGCACATTCAAATTGCATAACTATGTTTTTGCGAATAAACTTCTGAATAGACTTTTGAATGGACATTTGTCTCTTTACGTATTCCACGAAAAGACTTTTAAATCTATTTGATTGCATTACCGACTTTTTTTCGAATAGACTTCTGAATAGACTTTTGAATATACAGCTGTCTATTTACACCCCACGAATGAACCTCAGGAACAATCTGAATGCATAGCTATATATTCGCGAAAAGACTTTTGAATAGAGATCCGAATAGACTTTTGAATGTACATTTGTCGCTTCGCATTCCGGGAATAGACATCTTGCACATTCAAATTGCATAACTATGTTTTTGTGAATGAACTTCTGAATAGACTTTTGAATGGACATTTGTCTCTTTACGTATTCCACGAAAAGACTTTTAAATCTATTTGATTGCATTACCGACTTTTTTCGAATAGACTTCTGAATAGACTTTTGAATATACAGCTGTCTATTCACACCCCACGAATGAACCTCAGGAGCAATCTTAATGCATAGCTATATATTCGCGAAAAGACTTTTGAATAGAGATCCGAATAGACAGCTGTCGTTTCGGCATTTTGTGAATAGATTTTGGTACAGATATTTGAACTTACCTATATCTATGTATACAGTAAATGCGAATAGACTTCTGAATGAATAGATTTCTCAATACATAGCTGTCTATTGTGCGAATAAACTTTTGAATAGAGAATAGATAGCTAACTTCACAGACCTGTACATTTTAAGTTAATCTCTGTGTATTGGATATACTGTCTTTAACATCAGCACAAATACAAATCATGGAATATGCTGGTACAAACACCGTGTGATTTTTTAATCAATGGCATAAAATTTAAGACTTGAATTTCCATTCTTTGAGTAGAAATGACCCTTTATATCTTTTGTACCCAAATCGATAAACGTCGCTCAAAATTTCTCCAACCGATTTCGGCGACGTCAGCGATATCGGTACATCACTACTTGATGTTTTAGCTAAAAGTAATAAAGAGTGATTATCCATTTAAAGGACACATTTAGAGAATTCTACTTTTTAAAGCTGTTGCTCACATATATCGACTAAAACAATGAGGTGTACTCTTCTCGTACCTAGAGGCTATCAAGTTTCTCGATCTAGAAACTTAAATCCCTCTAGGTACGAGAACGCAGGTTT
Organism: Mactra quadrangularis; assembly: GCA_025267735.1. Taxonomy (NCBI): domain Eukaryota; kingdom Metazoa; phylum Mollusca; class Bivalvia; order Venerida; family Mactridae; genus Mactra; species Mactra quadrangularis. The sequence continues at coordinate 39,444,059 of CM046301.1, read as the reverse complement.
TCATCGACTTGCAAAATTGTAAAGAAACATTATGTAAGCAGTAAAGCAGTCTTCCTATAAATAAAATTTTAGTTCAAATTGACTTAAAACTTCAAACAACTGTGATTATATTAATGAACTTAACATTTTTGTAACGGAAAAGATTACTTCAGTACGTTTTTTTTTATTTTAATGATATATTCCTCACAATGTTTAGGTAAGTTCGCATTGAAACATTACGATTTTATTTTTATCACACAATTACGAAAACTGACATGGAATTTTAAAATAAAATATAAATCAAAGTACTGAAAGTACTGTTGGAAGGAATTTTTGAAAGATTAAAGAGTTCAAAGTTACTATTTCGATATCCATCATTATCTCTTTATCATTCATTGTCAACTGTGCTTCATATTTCATTTCACATGCACATTATTCTACTGATCGAGGGGTTGTAGGTTCGATTCCCAAGCGGGTCATATTTTCGTGGAGCTTAGGTATGAAATAATTTCTACGGTCATTCTTCCTTCCTACCACTGATTCTAAATCATGTAGGGCAGTAGTCAGTCACTGACTCGCGCGTAGTAGTTGGTTAACAGCTAAATCCAGAGATTTAGCCTTTTCAGGAACACAATGTGGGCTAATCGCCGTGACATAACATATACAATGTGTTGCTATGGCGTTAAGGCCACAACAAATTGATCATGATTATGTTCTATGGATTTGGTCTAAATAAATTGGAGCGAGCAAGCGAAAAATAAAATCCCCGTTTTTTTGGCAATTTGAGAAGCGAGCAAAAGGCAGAGAATAAATTTATGATATTTTCATGAACGTTTATGTACCACATGTAAAAAAGCATGCTAAATATGGACTTTTCACAGAAAACAACATCATGATGGGTAATTCAGAAAAGCATTATAAGTTACTTTTTAGAGTTTTAACTGGTCATTTATTCATCATATTGATGTGATACAATTAATCATGCACATTTAAAGATAAAATATGTCAAAGTATTTCTTCCTTGGACTTTATTATTATGATCTTGGGTTACAGGGTATAAAGCTTTGATTATCTTGCAGATGGTTGTTAAAAAGATTACTTGTTGTTAGCATGCAAAAATACTTTTAAGGATTTTAAGTGCGGTAAATCCGACGAACACATTATCAAATTGTTGTAGCCTAAGCCAAAAAAATACAAATAGATTAAATAAATCAACAGAGTTAAGCTCATCGAGCTAACAGTAATTTACAACGGTCATCCATTCAGCCACTTACCTTACATTTCGTTGCATAACTTTGATACCTGGGCAGCATATTATCTAACATCTTACGATAATTTAGCTATACATTATCAAAGGATTTAAGACTCAAATTTGTCGTAAGACCTTTGATAATAATGGCTCCTGGCCATCGCTCTACGTTCTCTTAGTAAACTCCAGCTGTGAAAATCGTCTGCTAAGATATATATATACAAGCGTGTGGCAGATAATAATGCGCAATAATACAAAATAACTAATCTCCGTCTACAGTATGAATAATGTTTGATTAATGTGAAGAAACATTAAATATTATAATTTTAAGGATTTGTTTAAATTATTTTTTTTGTCTTTGTCTTTGGATTGAGTTATTGCGACCCTATCGTTACGAAACGTTTTGGAACGTTCGAGGTAACTGAACAGGCTACAGGTCTGTGAGCGAGTAGCTTTGATGGAATTATAATCTGAATAATTAGAATAGAGTAAACAAGGATGGTGGACATTATTGGCAGCTAACAACTTAGACAACAAGTATTTTGCGGGGTTTGTTCACTGGTTTGCCATGAGCAAAGTCATGTTTCTTTGACACAAAATACTTTACATTTCACAGTTTCATTGTTTATTCAATTCAAAATAGATAACAAGAAAGAAATAATGAATTAGGTCGGAAATAACCCAAGAACATATAGCTCGTTTAGGATAACTTGAGACAAAATACAACGATACCATTTTTATACACAGGTGGATTTAAGTTTAGTACACGTAATTATCGACTATTATCAGTGTGTTTTTGATGTATTAAATTTAGTACGAGAACACACGTTCCACGCATTAAGACATGTTTAATACTTTTATTACACAAAATAAGCTGACCTCCCTGTTTTATGTAATATCTGAGTCCCAAATATGTAAACAGACTGAGTCGTTTGTCTCAAGTTATCCTAAACGAGCTATAGTATATACTAGAATTAATAAATATACTGAATTCACTGGTAGATTCAGTACATGAAACATTTATTTATTTATTGGATTTAACGCCGTATCAACACATTTCAGGTCATTTCACGACGTCCAGCGCACCTAATCTAGCTTTCCTGGACCATTGTCTATAACCAGTACTTACTTACCCTTCCACAAGGCCGGAAACTTCTCCATATTATCTAATCAATGGAGGAAAATCGACATTTTTGTCAAATTTTCATGGAAGGATATATCCTCCCCGGTTGGGATTCGAACCCGCACCCCCTCGGGCCCGAGTATCCAAATCCCGGCGCGCTACATCAACATACAGAGCTCATTATAAGTTATATAGTTCACTGGTAGATTTAGACTCTAGTCAAACTGTTCGTTTTGTTTTACGTCCCGTGTTGATAGTAAAAGTTGTATGAGGCGGACTGTTCACCTTACCGTCGTTCCATAGAAGACCCAATAGTAGACTTTTATATAATTCAAATTTATCACATAACGGTCATGGACTGTAGCTAGGTGTAAGTTCTAGACACTCTATCAGAGAGAGGTTCCCTTAATCTGAAATCAACGACCTCCATTTCTTACACTTGTTAATATAATATCAACACTGCGACATTTCTGAAGTATTTACGATAAATGTACGTTTAAAGATATCAATTCATTTGATGGTCTAAAATACATTGAAAATATATGTCAACATCCTATTCTTAAGACATTTTGCAAATAAAATATGTATGTTTAAAAACAATTGAAATGTCATTGCTCTAGCAAGAAGGACTTAAAACCAGCTGACTTTTATCGGCTTGGTTCTTTGACATACAAAATGTTCACATCTAAATCTTATAAATGACTCCGACTGTTTCAATTAATATTAGCACTATGTATATATCAATCCAAAACGGCGTCGTTTTTTTATATTTTGGTCGGCACAGTTCGGCCAACTCCGTTGTTCGCACATGCTCACAATACATGTATGTCTTTTATATACCATATTTGAAATGACTAGATTTTGCCATCCCTCTAGTGAAGGCGTAGGCGGCAAGGTTCCGAGTCAAAACACTGTACATGTAAATAGATATATATAATGTATACATATAGAGTGTTTTTGACTCGGAACATTTCTGGAGACTTATGGGTCAATGATTTAGGGATGCGACCCAAGACGATTAAAACCCTTTATTGAGTAATTTTAAGGAAGTGTTCAGATTACGATTATTTGCTATGTCGTTTCTATCATTAGACTCCTACAGAGACTGAGAGCCGAACAATTGTTAAAGTTTGAACAAAGTAAGTTTGTTCAAATAATAAAACAAAAACTGTCACTTTGAATCACGTGACTAAGAAGTCACCAGCTAACCCATTAACTTGTATAAGAACTATTGCTATATACAAACACTTTGTATATTAAAATACATAAAACAAATAAATACTGTCAACGTTTTGTTGATTCTCTTGATATTACTAATTAGTAATGGGTGGGGTTAGCAAGTCTTAACAAACATGGCTTCGTCAAGGAGTTTGAATGACCTATGGATCATTGTCTTTGTTAAACCTATATAAGCTTTTAAGTTAACAGTAATATTTTGATATTAAAATTTTAAAGACTTATTTATTGATTCGTTTATGTATTGAGCGAATGTTTGAATAAAACTGTTGATAGGTTCATTAACCTACGTACATTGTATATACAATATACTTATAGACAGAAACAACGCTAAACCTATGAGTAATTTGACTTCTTTTTAGTGATCCTTGGTACATTGTATTGGTCATATTGGATGATTTGTTCATTGCTTCAAAGTCCATTCTACAGCTCCAGTCATTTCCCCCTCTAGATTAACACGCTTGTATGTATGATTTTTTTTCTATGAAACCTTTAGTTCTATAAGACGTATAGCGTCAGAACCTTGTCAAATTGTACAATTTGCAATAGTCTATATCCGGAATTCAAATATTTGGGGGCTCTCATGCGGTACAAAAAAGTTTCACCGTCACAATTAAAATATGAGTACAAAGAACAATAGGTGCTTTTCTTTTTAGCAATAATGTGTTAGTAGTGTTACTTTGTTTGACGGAAAGACCCCCCTCCCCCCCCCCAAAAAAAAATCATCTATTGGCTTTGTAAATTGTGATATTGAATGCATTGAATGTAGAATTTCATAGAATTTCATAACACTAGTCTGCTTGGTAAGGACATATTGAAAATGAGCATTCAGGTGATAAGACATACAGGCCAATAACAACCAAGAGCAAAGCTCAAATGAAACTTCAATCGTCGTCATGTATTTTATATTCACAAGTATATCCAATACAGTGTGTATACCATTTTTATTCTGATATATATTAACAGAAATCAACGTCAAAGTCTAGTCATCTAGTATAAATATAAACGTAAGTTCTTTTTGTTTGATTCAACTCCAAATCAGTTTCAAAGCCATTTAAGATAATAGTGTACAGCGCCCTTTAGAACCAGTGACCTTGAAGTTCAAGACTTTGTTGAATGTGTGATGGTAGAATGGTAACGATGTTAGAATCAAAGAGATATGAACGTAAACAGCGCAAGACTGACTAAAAATCATTCCCAATCTCTAAATAAAGACCTAAAGACCCTCCCAAAATTCTAATATAATTGCCGAAAATAAAATTATCTCTTTAATTTAGTGGTTTATTCTATAATGAATAGTTCAAATTTATTGACTTTTAGATAAATTCTATGTTGAAAACAAACGCCATGTGACGTCATATCAGTTTGTTGACAAGTTCAAACGCCTTATTATTACTATTGTTTACTTTGTATCGGATATATAATAGTAAATAAGATTGGGTCCATCAAGAGTAAATATGAAAGTCATTCAGTAAGGTTCCAAAGTAAATATTTTGTACCCTGTATCGATATGGACCGTAATCTTGTACAAGCAAACAGTTCTATCTGATTACTAAGCTGACCGATGTGGGTTAGTAAACCTACTTATATATTCTACATAAAACTCCACCAAGCATATTTTCTCTAAGTTAAACAAATACATTCTCTCTAACCCAAATCGTTTAAAAAAGTAAACTATTATAGTGTTTTAAGGAGGAGATATTCCCGAGCGTCAATAGATTTAAACAATATATAGGTATTTGAAATATTAAATGAAATAGTGGAACAAAATATTATGTTGATATGCCTATTGAAATATGTAAGGCACGCTCCAAGTTTTGATAATTTCTATCTCGATCTCTGTTAAAATCCCAGACGCGTCTCATTCAATACCGTAGCTTGGTTCACTCAAATGGAAACCAAAAATATCCCTTAAATTATATACATGTACTTATGACCTGACAACAAACAACCATCATAATGAAACTACAAACTACAACCACCTCTCTCGTACTCCCTACACAACTATATGAATCCATTTTACATTTCGTATATGCATGTAATTTTGATCTCTTTTTAGTTGTTCGAAGCACAACTATATACGCCAATTTTGAGAAATCAGTATAGCAAGCTTACTACAAAATCTACTATTTTGGGGTACATGAAGGAACTCAACTCTTCAAGCATGTGTATTACTGAGAAAGGTCTTAATAAATAATATTGTAATAATTACATTTAACCAAACACTGAAAATATATACAACAGAGATTCCCTGTGGTGAACCCCAATCTGAAAGGGTGTGACGCATTAATCCCTCATTCTATACGTAGACAATAAAACATATCTTGGCTCAGACGCTTAACTCATATGGCACAGCAACAACGCACAGGAAGTATTCAATGAAAATTGGATTTTCATGCATACTTTATTTTAGTACATCATTTTGAAGATACATTTCATAAAACGAAAGCTCTGCAGTCTATGTTTCTACGTATTTTTTTTACATTTTTAGCACATTAAGTGACCGAAGCACAACGTGTTTTCTATGTCGAACAACTCCAGTGCCTTTGGCGCTTTGATTTGTATTTCTGTTTATATTATTGCTCATGTACATGTATCATGATTCGAGAAAATTTATGTTTGTTCTGTTCTGTTAGTAGAAGATAAATGGGTTAGAAATCTATTTTTTTAAAAATAAAGTCTGAAGAATATTTGTGATGAAATCGGAGTCAAAATAGATTATGATATTTTTTGCCATAGTACGTTTTCAAAAGTTTAAGTGAGGAGAACCCGATATATGCCTATTCTTCGTTTTATATAAAAATAATAGCCGCGTGCAACTTCCAAATGGTTTAAGCTACGCCACTGATGTTGTGTTCGACAAGCAACGCCATAAAGGATGTAGTCGATTTTTCCTTCCTATTCTGATAAGCCGCCAGCTCCTTCCGATCGAACAGATTTATTGTTTAATATATGTCTCATAGACCAAGAACATTGGCTAGGTAAATGGGCACCAAATATAAACTGAAAAACAACGTTGATAGCGAAGTAAAACACTAAAAAAACAGTACTTGAAGAGTGCTTGTCTAAACCTAGGAGCCTGTTGTCTGTATAAAGTATCTATATACATGTGGTAATAGGCCTTGCTATATGATATTAGCGTGGACAAACCAGTTCTCGAACCTCTATGGACTCAATGAGCCATTTTTAATCAATACAACAATATTTTTAGAAAAACACATTAAAAACACACCTTTTAACCTTTATTCCACTTTTCTATCATATATTTGTTGATATTTTATTTTTAAAACAAATCCAAACCCTTCCAGAAAAAACACTTTTCTGAAAACTGTCATGGCGGCTAAAAATATATGACCTAATTTCGAACCTCTACCGTATTTTGGAGTATTTGTGAGGTTATAATTAGCTGTAACATGACTGTCATGTGACTTTATGAGCAGAAGACAGGAATGGGTACCTGCCATGTGCTTTTTTGTTATAACATACTTTTAAAAAAATATTTGATGGATTGTTCTGACAGGGCGGAAAAAGGTAATAGGGATTTACTTAAAAATATTCACCATAACAAAATATTCATTCTAATTACCTGTTCCTTGCGCATTATTCTCGTTTGACAGCTGTATAGTGCGTACAAAAAAAAACGTGTTTTGGTAAACATTAGAAATGAGACAATCCATTTCTGGGGTTGACAGTAATGAAAATAAAATGTGTGTAATTCATTGTAACAAAATTAGCACCACCATTTGTTGGTAAATCGTGCTTGTGTTGGTAAAAATCTTTTCCATTACACTAACCACTAAGACAATCGTAAAACATATCACATGTTTATGTTATTGTCATCCTGAGCGTCCATCGTAGTGGATTAGTTTATTCTATTGTTATTATATGGAAAAGACGAAAGTCTTTTCCACTCAAGGTATTGCGAGTGATTTTGGCGGATTAATTTCAATATACTATCCAAACTAAATTTTGTGTCTACATCCGCTTCCGGTTCCTTTGCTCTACACAACTCATATGCAGGAACGATAACACACTGCCGTTTTTCTGGACTAAATTCGCACGTTCGGAACGCTTCTGCTTCCTGTATTGGATTATGGGACATTATAGCCTCTACAACCAAAGCAATTATAGTCTCTACAACCAAATAATTACATCACTAAATTATCTCTTTACGTCTTTAATTCTTTTTATTAACCATATAATGCTTTATTTTCAACGATAACTGTAGATACAGGCGTAAAATCAAAATAACAATGTACGAGACGTTTGCTCTAAATGTGGGTCACGTTCGAAGCTTCTATGTATATTGCATAGTCAACACATCGTTTACGAAATCAGAACAGAAAATATCCGATCGCTTTTTATTCCAGAGAGTTCGAAATTTATCAATAAAATATCGCACCTAAGCAGTGTAAAAGTAATCAACAGTTCTAAAAATAAAATATAAGACCAAAAAGGAGGGACTATTTCTAGCGCGCCCCGACAATCACGCGGTGTAAATAGGTCTTGCTCGTCACAGAGCTCTGTCGTTATCTCGTTAGGATTTGGAGTGACGATTAAAGACTTACTTAGTTGATTTCATAAACAGTGTTTTGTTTTTTGTACGCACTATAGTTGCGTCTGTTGTTTACAAAACATTTGTGCACACAAGTTGATGACGTCATACGCAATTACGTAGCAAAGTAAACAACTTTTTTTATGAAAGGTTCGAGAACAGGTGTTTATGCGAATGATAAAATATTAAATTCATATCGTTGTAAGGATTTGTTTTTATGATCTGGATGACCATTATTAAAGATTGTAGATTTATTTTATGTCCATACGTAAGTAATTCAACGTTGTTTATGAGATGTATGGCCGATTTTTATTAGCTTTTATTAATTTATTACTTACCGTAATGTCCTGATTCAAAACAAAAATATTTGACTAAGATCGTTCTTAAAAATGTTTACAACACAAAATGTTCGTAGTAAAACCTTTATGAGAACTGTTTTAGTGAAGTTTCAAAGTATATTTATATGACCACCGGAAGATCCAAGAGGCTAATTTTACTAATACTGTACAGCATACTCATACATCAAAACAAATCAGATACAGTCTACGAAATTAGTGGGTGTTCGGTTGCCCGTGACAACTATTTTTAGTTCGAGCACTTATAATTTCTTTTAGGCAACCAAAATTCTGCAAATGAGATATAGTGTTTGCTCTTTATATGATAGGTTCGGACAACCACTTTCATATCTTTATTTCTAATACTTCAGTTATATTTACCAATAAAGTGGGTTTTTTTATGTGATTTGTACTAACGTGGAGCTGGCTTTTTCCAATGATTACCAGTACAACGTCGAAACCACGTGTTTAAGTGTACACTCGAGAGAAGCCTGAGTCAGGGAGAAATTACCTAAGCATGAAAAAGTGTGCGATGGTGACATTCATTGATGAACTGCTCATAGGGCATTAATTGCATTATCGTTATTTAAGAAAAAAGGACAGTGTATACATGTACATGTAGATATGTCTTATATTATTATTCTACATAATGCATGCTGTGATGTTTTTGTAAAAAAACAACTTATACATTTTATCACACATTTGTCGTTAGTGAAAAGCAGACCACAGTCATGGACTATTTATATTATATCAAGACTGAATAGGCGGCAATGACACTAAATTGTTTTACGTTCTTACATCGCAGACCACACCATGGAAAGATCTGTGTTATATATTCATTCTAAAAAGGGGGCGGCAATTACACTAAATAGTGTCTAATTTCTCAACAAAGTATAATATAATAATGTTAACCTCATGCCACCAATTCATGGAAAGGACTTAAAATTGTTTGTGACCTCATACGTCACGTGACAAAGGTCAATGGCAAATATGGTAATTTATGTAATTTATGCTATACATTCAGTCTTGAATACAGAAATAAAATGGCTGGTGCAAATTGATGAAATTATTTTAAAGAAAACGTCAAAGAGCGTAACATTTGATCAGACTGTATGCGAGCAGTTTAATATATATTCGTGTTGGGAGGTACATACTGAGCAGAAACCTTGTATGATTACTTATAAGAAAGTTGAATAAAATGGGCGCGAGCAATTAATATGTATAAATGTATATCCTAGCCCATAATTTGGTTTTTATCACGTATTCATGGTACACTTATAAAATATAGGGAACGACCACTTTTGTATAAAAGCACAATTGACCGTAAGTATGATCAACTAAACAGAATGATCCCACCCATTAATAATTTTATTATTCAAAGCTATGTTATTTATCATATTAACTAAATGTAAACACAGGTGCTTAACCTGTGGATATTTTAGTAGGAACAAAAAGCCTACCTTTGCATTTGACACAAACAACTTACTGATAAATTTCAGCTGGAAAAAAAAATAAGTAAAAAGAAATGAAACTTGAGCACGTATGGGTACTTTGTAGGCAAACAGAACACGGATGTATGTAGGAAAAGAACGTCATATTAGGGGGGGGGGGGGTGTTAATTTGACTTTTTTATGGGACCCTGTTTAAAAATGCTACATGCACTCACATTATTGAGTAGGAGATACTAGATGGTTAGAACATGAAAACTGCATTAAGCTTAAACCCCCAGACATCCGCAATAAAATACCTTCTTGCATGGCGGTAAAAAGTCAATTTACGTTGATTTCAATTGCTGTAATAATTTTGTAGTCATTTCTTGTGAAAAAGCTACGAGACAAAATTAATTTTAAACTATTGATAGAATTTGGAGGCTTTGGGAAGCTGTAGTCACCTGTCTACCTCAGTCGGTAGCGCACTAGTCTACTGACCGAACAATCGTAGCTTAGATTCCCTGGCGGCGATTGCTTTCGTGTACTAGTAGCGCAATTGTCAGTCACTGACGGAAGTTTGCAAGTAGTAATTTGTGAACAGCTAACTCCAGATTTACATATACAAATGTATTGTTTTTCCAGGAACAGTGAAAAGGTAACATAACCAAGTTCTGGGTTGTTCTAATTTTTAGGTAACCTTTTTCAAATACAAAACGAATGTTTGAAAAATCAACATTCTGTATAACCATTAGTACTACTAGGTACTAGGTACTTCAAGTACTTGGTATAGTCTAAAACATTTATGTAACCATGTTTAAGGGTTCTTCAGACGGTTATAAGGGCCATTTACAGAACCAAGAATACAAACTTTCAAGATTTATTTTTATTTTTAAGTTCAATATAAATTTATTATAGTAAATCAAACATGGCCAATTATATAATTATAATCTAGATAAGGGCTGTACTTGTACCATTACTTTTGAATTTATGGCAATCTCGTTGTTGTGCCTTACGGTTGTACTTCAAGAGACTACTTGTATTAGCGTTATGACGTCTTGTGAGTTTTATAGAAATGAAATTGTAAAAACTAGCGCTACTTCATGACTACATAACCACACATACAAAAATATGTTAATGATTTATAATGTCTCTACGGTCATTTGCGATTGTGGTTTAATTAAAGAGGCTTGTGCTCGAGACAAAAGAAGGTTTTTTTCTGATGTGACAAAGAGTGTTACTAACTTTGAACTGGTTTCATAACCAGCAAAAACAACAACAACAAAAGCGCTGTTTAACCCATTTATTTTACCCATGTTCAAGTTATGTCAGTCCCTAATAGCCCATAGTTGTTCGAACGTAACAAATGAATGTATAAAACCCAACAGCTGTGTTAAGACCTATAACATAAGACAAGTGCCCTGGTTGAATTTGTATAGGGCATCGAAAGAAATGTGATAACGCTCCTAAAGGAATTCAAACATTTATTTTTTAAATCGTTCAAAACATTTAAATCGCGCGTCGTAAATTTGACATATTTGGTTGCAAGTTTGATCATTGAGTTTAAATAGTTTACAATGTAATTGGAATACATTGTATTTACCTTCATTGAATAGGTCATAACTTACGATTGAACACATTTAAAAAAGATCAAATCACATAACGACAGTATCATCCTTTTTATAAGACCTATCATTTATTTTGTATAAAGACATAAAGCTGTTAACAGCGTAGCGACTAGTTCGTATTTACTGCCTTTGTGAATACTCACTAACTATCGAGTTAGTAGAATCAATCGAATATAATTGGCGATCAGGTTGGGACTAAAAGTCGTACGGTGATATCTAGCCGTTACCGAGGATAAGAACGCGGTTCAAATTAAACTTGATCAAATATCACCTTGCCAAGCAACGTGCAAGTGTGGACCAACGATTTTTATTTCTCAATCGTAAAATTATGTTTTTGTAGAATAGACGTTTGTTCGTGTATGACTTATTTGATTTGGATGTTATAAAATTGTCAACTTTGAATTAGTTTTTTCATCAACAAACATACTGCATGATGTGTGAGGTCCATTTTGTTTCAGGAGTGATTTAAAGGTGAGTTAGAGATTTTTTAAGAAAAAATCTTTAAAAATATTTCACTTAATGATAGTTCGATTTGGAATAATAAATTTATGAAAAAAATGGTTATTAGAAATTAATTTTGAATAATAAATTAAAACGCCCTGAATGGAATTTTTAATTATTTGATTTCGGATTAGGCATTATTGTGGTGAGTAGTCAACGAGAACTGACTTTATTTTTACATAGATTGTCTTTAAGATTTGTATTTTTAAAAATAGAATGAACATGTTGGTTAATTTAATATAATTATTATTTTTACTTGTGACCTTTTATACAAAGCAGATTTTTATTGACTATGATGTTTTTATGAAGTTACACTAATATAATAACGTACAGAACATCATTTTATTTCTGAAAATCTATCAGAAAAAGACAACAACAACAAGTGAGTTTATGTCTGCAATTTGCTTAGAACTATGACTTATTTGTTACCAAAATTTATCATTGTATATTCTTAGCATAAATGGTTCACAAATGAAGGAAAAATCATTATAAATAGTTTGATCAAGAAAGATATAATATTTAAAAGGAGAACCGTATTCTACATAATTAAATGATATTTGAACTCGATTAGTCAAATAATGACATTTTATGAAAGTTTCTTGTTTTTGACTTACGATAACTTTTATCGTAAGATATTTTGTGAAATACGCCACAGTACATGAACGTTTATGCTCTTGTATTTAATCTACTGACATAACTGTTGTAATTGCTTAGTATGTCAATGGGTTCGATTATATATTTCAACTTAAAACAATTTCAAATGAAGCATGTCAGTTCTTTGTTTCTAAATGGGCTCATGAGGGTGTGTTGTTGACAAAAACATAACTAACTTGTATTTCATCATTCAGTTTCTACAGAATGACATCGTGTGATATCGTGATGTAATGACTCTAGAAATAATTAATTGAAATATAATTAGAAATTGTTTGTTTCTACCTCGAGTTGCTTTCAAGTTTTAAAAGTAATATAAAAACCATTGTATCAGTTGTTCTACATTTAAACTTATGTACACAAAGCTTGAAAACTTATGGCTTCTTATTTACATTTCGTTATTTTAAATATTTGATGAGTAGCTTTTTTGTTTTATTGTGATTTCATGCCGAAAAAATATATTTCGAAGTGCCACTTTTGTCTCAGAAATATTTTTAAACCGATCCGTCGTCCCCTAGCACGATGGTCTAGTTTCTACATAGTTAATGATTAGCCAACGGACATGTACATTTTTGTAAAATACTTAAAATTCCAGCTATATATTATTTAAAACACAATTTACATGTTCCAGTAACTACACTAATGGAGTGGCTCATTCATAATTTACCATTCAAATTTCTGAAACATTGGCAACCGAACAACATTTCCATAATATGCATTACGAAATGAACAAATTGTTTTTCTTATCGAATATGCATTACGCATTCTGCAATACTCATGTATACAGTTAGTGCTCAATTTAGACCAGACTCCGTAGCAAATAAAACATTACAGAATACATGTAGTTACTTTTTACATTTCGAGGGTTGCCCGCAAGACTGAAGTAAATGTATTGCGTTAAAGAGCGAGTTACTACAGTCTTGCGGGCCACCCCCGATTTGAAAGATTGTTACAATTTTTGCATATTTCGCTTGGAGCCATTATGAGCATACATGTAGTTACCATGGTAATTTTGTCTATATTTCAAGCATCGCAAGGGAACATATTTGTTTTAAGCATGTAAATAATAATTAGCAACCACAGGCGGTCGGCACGATCTCGATTCCCCAAAGAAATGTAGCAACTAAAAATTCCTCGAGCGCTCTTTTTAAAATATCCCTTAAAATTTTACATACATAGATTCAGTAAAGATTGCCATGTGTCAAACCCATAATTTAAGTACGGGTTTTAAAACATTGTTTATTGTTCTATTAAAGTTAACTTTTTAGTTCTTATTTGTCATATTTTGTTTGACTTTAGCTCAAAGGAAACAATATATTCATTTGTTATGTATTTCTTCATTTTATTCAATGTTCAATTCTAACGACCAGTTTCTTTCAAGCGCCAAGATAAACAGTCTTAAGACCATGGCTTATATTTGTAACTAAAAGATTATTTTTTTCGTGAGTTAAAGAATTGCTATTCAGTATTTATCAAATACGAGGCACAGCCAAACAACTAAAATGTACCTGTGATAAATCTTGGTCATGTTCAGTAATCACAATGCGCTCACAGAAACGTACAACCAAAAATCGAAGTTTGGCTATCTACAGTTCCAACCAAAAGTTTGGAGACATTTTAACGTTGTAGGCCTTTCTGAATAGCTTTTATCTAAAATTTGAGAGCTGTTTATTTTAAGATGCTTTGTAGTTTTGCTTTATTTTGTTTGGTCATCATTATAGAATAAAAACTAGGTTTTGGAAAATATTTACAATATTATAAACATGATGGTCAGATGCTGAATCTAATAAATATTTTGAATTTATGAAAATTGTTTTCATTTTATCACAAACCAAACTTAAACTCAGTGCCATCCAAAATTACCTTTACAATTGTTAAAAAAGCTGGTTTTTCATTAACACAATTGAATATTATTTCAGATGAGTTACACATGAAGATTGTTATAATAAATTGTGACATTGGAAAGAAGAGTAAACAATACTTAATACGATTGTAATTGTTATTTATGTTAATGTATCTTAAGATATGTTTTTAATGTCTCATATATTAATAAAAATTTCAAACATTTTCAAAAGTGTAAATGTTATTATGGATGGGCACTGTATATAAAAAATAATGATTCGATAGATTAATCAAAATTCAAGAATTATAGTTAGTTTTTTTGTCTCCAAACTTTTGATGAGTTCTATACGTGTACTTTTGTTAGAGTTTATCAAAGGGCTCTAAGATTATGGATAAAACTTTTTATTTGTTTTAAGATTTGATATTCTAGAGATAATATTTAAAAACTACACAAATCAGTGACACTTAAAGTTTTAATCAATGCCTCAAACTTTTCCTTTTTGATTAATAACCAATCCGAAGTCGTTTTTGAACTGTTTGTAAAATGTTTAATCGTTCAACAAATTGATCTCATATGCTTGTTTGTTCAACGTGGTATATGGTGGTCTAATTTGAAAGTATTTAGTTTATCTTAAAGTTAAACTGTGTTATTGAATAAATTTTTGCATTGACATGTTTTTGCATTTAACTGTTTACTTGTTGCAATGTTTGTACTTCCGTATCGCTGCAAAGGTACAATTACACAAATAGCTCAAACTGAATCATTGTCTGTAGCGCACTGAATTTCGAATATATACCATCCCAAAGGAGGTATGGGTTTGGATCCCAACCGGAGCGGTTACACCCTTCCATACAAATTTGACAATAATGTTAATTTGTTTTTTTTAACATTATTTAAGTAAATTTGTATATGGAGAAGTTGCCAGCTTTGTGGAAGGTTTTGTGACTTGGGCTTATACAACCATCTTGCATACTAAGGTACCTAAGTATTGCGTATCGAACGCGCGTTAAGATACAATACGACCCATTCGAAACCCCTTGACCATTCATTACCAATAACTGTTTTAGTAGTAATTATTCATTCAATGAATGGTCGAGGTGTCCCGAATGAATACGGTAAGGAGACCATGATGCATTTCATGGCACTTCGATAAAAACAGCAAATCTTAAAAAAGCTGTACACCAGTTCGGTTATATATTGATAGCCTATGTCGCGTTGAATAGAATCACATCCAAATGAAAATTGCTCTTAAGGTTCTGGAACTGTAATGGTGACCTTCCACAATTCTTATAATGATATTATTTCTTGAATCTATACTATTAAAGATATTGAATGGTGAAGTTTTAGAGAAATATACCGATTGTAACAAAAGTTATGTGCATTTTTATAACGTGACCCTTGATTTTCAAATTTTTTTTTCAAATTCTGCTGTTTTATTTCCAAGTTTTAATCACTTTTCCTGTTACACAGTCATGTAATGATAAATCAGAACAATCAGGTTACACTTTGGACAAATACTTATAAAAATACAGAGCTGTGCATACATGTACCCCCAAGCAAAAATCCGAGTTTTTGAGAATGTTAAAAAAGTTACCTTATCTTTATTTTCACAATTGCTTTGAACTCAGGACATAACAAGCCATTTTATTATTTCTACATTATTAATCAGGAGATAAAGTTCCGAGAACTTGTTTCACAAACGTACTATAAATAGATAGACACATAGATATTCTTCATGGTACTAATGGTACTATAAATAAGACTATGACAAGGTCAAAGTACCTAGCTAAGCTATCCTTGTACTTAGTGTTCTGAATGACCTGTTTGGAGGTGTTTGATGCACGCAAACCCAGGCTGATAAATGTGCTACTGACATTGAAACTAACCGTCTTCTAGTACATGGAAATCGATTGTTATTAAATTTATCTTTTACCGGATGTTTAATTCTGGCATCAAAGTTATTATTGGCGTACATCCGTTTACGCGATTATCAAAGACATCACACAAGGTGCATTTATATTGGAATCTGTGTTCCATTTTTATTACGTTCTCTCCTCGAAGACAATAAAACAATCAGTTAAATAACAACGAAACTACGAAAACAACAATACTTGTATAATAAACGTGCCCTCCAGAAGTTTCCGAACATGATATTTTGAGAAACATTTATCATGTATACTGCACGTAATTTTACAATAATTAATGCTTAATCAGTAAGGCCATGCCAAAATGGAATTTTGTTAAGCGTTAACTAAAGTTTGACAAACCTAGGTACCTATTCGCACACAAAAACCACACAACCCGAAAACGAAAACACATGTCCATTCTAGCTAGTATTCACACAAATAAGTACTTGGTAGTACATGAATGTCTATGAAATTAATGTGAGATTTAAGTAATTCTATAAAAAAGTATATACAACATACACATGTACATGGTCATTAATCAAATACACAGAAACAAGAAACTATCAGTATTTCCTGAGACAAATCAGTTATCGAATCCCAGAATAACAGAATTATTTAAGAAAATTTCACCAACATTTTTTTCGGATTGAGGACTCTAAAACCTACGCGCACGCGGACGCTTAACAAAATTCAGATATGGCATGGCCTAAGCTTATTTTGAGTAATACATTGATAACCTAATTAATGTTTATTTATTTGGAATCTGCACAGATGACTCTTTGTTTCTCTTTTATAGGTAAATGTGAATCAGTCAATCTTAAAAACCGGATTTTGTACAAGAAATTTTAGAGGGTACTGTAATAAATTCATGGACTCTTAACGATGAACAATATTGTCATCAAATAAGTGTCGTCTGCTTGGCTGACAATAAGTGTTCTATATTATTAAATATTCATTGTTTACAGTAATGAAATAATAAATTTCTTGCACCATACTGGTGTTATGTCACCGTCTAATCAATGCTTCATTAAGTACGTAATTAATTGTTTGTGAGGTTTATTCAGTGTAAGTATGCTGTAAAATACTAACTTTATTGATTTAAGATGGTTGGCTGGGTCTAAAACAATAACCTTCAATCAAGAATGTTATATAAAGAGCTCGGGGTTTTCGTACATCACTTAGTGGTGAGCCTGTCATTATTGTAAACAAGTCTTTTTGGAAAATAAGAAAATGACGAAATTTTCGGAACTTGCTATATCAGGTATGGATTTATTTTTTTAATGTATTCTTAAATCTAGAAACACAGTACGTACGTATGAAAAGCTGCTTTTAAATATAAATTTACAGTTGTGTTGAATTTTTGAAAGTGTTGATGTTTTTTTTTTATTTGTTGGTAATGTGTTTATGATGCTGTTCAAAGATGCTAATGGTTTTGGGTATTTCGTTCAAATTTATACGTGAGTTTTTTAACTAATTCTGTGATGGTTTTAGAAAAAAAATCGTACTTGATTATTTGATATTTTCTATTATGACACGCTATGTTTAACCCATGGTTTGACTTTTTAAATAGGTCAAGCATCGCTAATCATGGCTAGTAAAAAAGAGAGACTTTTCTTAAACATTTTTTCTAGACATAGACGATTATTAAAGTTTATTACGTGGGCACGAACTATTAAAATGTATGACAAAGTTGAAGATGCCATGAGGCACGTACAGGTTTTGTTTTTATGATCAGTTATATTTGAAAGCTCAAAAATGTGTCAACTTCATGTGAAAGTTTTGTTTAAATTTGTGTAATAAAATAGTTTAACGGACGTTTATGATAAATATCGAAAATTAATCAATTTTGTTTGAGTTGAGTATCACTCATTCCCTTTGTTTATGAGTTATAACTAACCATGGGCCTTCATTGTTCATATTTTCATGACTTTGTTTGTTTGTTGTCATCGGACAGTTTCCACACAACGTCAAGAGTACAAGCTGTTCAATTATATAAACGACAACACTATTTGTTGATTCAAAGAGTCTGATTATGAGAACCTAATTCCTGTCATTGTGGCGAACTTCGGTCCTGTGTGTTTTTTTCCTGTGTTCACGTTAGCAACGATGGAAATTGAAGTTGTCATCGAGATTACTTTGATGTAACGGCATGTAATCGCTTCCTTATGTTTACCAATGATTGTTTCTTCCTTTGTCATGGTGTTTACTTGACTAATATTTGACTGCAGAACATTATGCAGACAACTATTTACCTTAATTTGTTTCAAGTGTAAATAGTCCCGTGTTTGTAAATAGAACGACTTAGAACATGAAACGGCTGTTAGACGTGTCGATACGGTCATAGTTAAAAACCGTTTTTATGACAAACGGAACATTAATGATAAATTGATAATGTTCATACCAAACAATGTCAAGCAGCGTTTTCACATCAAAAATACTGGTTTAGACAGTTTTGTAATTCCTTAAAAATGTTGAAATACTTGAAATAATATGAAAATAATTTAAAAAAAACTTCTCGACCACCCATTAAAGATCTTATGTCAGGAGTATATTTCAATGTTGACAAGGCATCAACCATCAAACTCTTCATTTTTGAGTCACAAATGTGTAATTAATACAAGTATATCTCTTAAAAAATATTAGGTCAAAGTTTTAGATATACTCAACATTATCAAGTCCAGGACACAATGTTACTTGTTAGGAATGTAGAAATGCTACTACCAATAAAAAGCTTAATCACATTTTTATTTTGATAAACTGGCGGATAATTGATATTTTATTTTTTTGAAACCCTAAATCTGTTCACGGGTTTAAAGGATTTGCGTGTGGTATGTCGTTATGGCACATGGTCTGGTTTGACAGAAATAGTTCTCTCGTGTTAATATGCAAAGAACTATTATATAATCAATTTACTTACAAAATTATAGTCAACATAGAATGGTACTTTACACGGACGCTCGTAAAATCCGCTTTTGCGTGGGAATTACATCGATTTGTTTATCGATATTTAATCACCATGGCAACTGATCCTAAACAACAACAAATCATTAAGGGTTGTGAACTGCAAATCGGATCATTCATGCTTAAAACAAGTAATGTGTTTGATGTAGTAAACAAACGTGTAAAATGTGACCTTTCAACCTTTTCAAGATAGAACCCGAACATACGGTCAGCGGTCAGCTGTCATTCTGATAGCAATGACTTGTACTTTAACCATGCTCGACAATTCATATCTTTGGTGTACCAGAAATATCAATTTCAAGTCCTTAAGGCAATTAGAAAATTAATCACAACAATTTTCTCCAGTAGCTGTAGAATAATATAAACACACTATGATTTTTTTGTCATCAACAACAGAGTTTGACTTTTAATTAAATATATAGTGACCTTCAAAAGTATGGTGGCATATTTCTGCCAACAGATAACAAAATAACTAACATGTTATTTAAGTGGCTAACTAGTAACTATAACTAGTTAACCTTTTAAGTTAATTAACTAAGTGGTTAACTAGTTTTCGTAACAAGTAAACCTCTTAAAATAATTAAGTTAAGTGATTAAATAGTTACCGTAACTAGTTAACCACAGAATTAACTAGTAAGTTAAGTGTTTAACTAGTTGCATTAACTAGTTTACCATTTAAGGTAATTAAGTTAAGTCGTTAACTAGTTACGGTAACTAGTTAACCACTTAATAGCGTGTTAGTTATGTGGTTATCTGTTGGCAGAAATATGCAACTATGCAAAAGTCCTTTTACTGTTCGTTAGATAAATTCAAAGGTAATGTTTTTTATCTTGCATTTATGTTTTAAGAGGAAATATTTTTACTGTTTGAAATTATTACTCAAGGGACCGGCATGGTTCAGAGTTGAAAACACTACACTGTATTTAATAACATAATAATGTTTGTCTCGGAACCGAGCCAGCTGCTTATGGCATTGGGCTTCAATGCCAAACTCTTCTGTGTCACAGAACCTTGACTACTTGTGTTGATCTAGAAAATTGAAATCGAAACATTTATTCAATCCAAATGATAAATTGGCATGTACTATTTCTGCAACATTAAAGAAAACGTGACACTATTTTACAGTTTCATAACTATCACTGGTTCAAAAATAGCACTATGACATTAAAAGACTCAAACTACCAATTAACGATCAATTATAATGTTTCATAACGTGCTTAAAATAGTATTAATTATACTTCAAATATAACTGAAACTGTTATGCACTGTTTGTAATAGTACATCTCTATTCAACAACATCAGAGCCAGCACACTTATCATTAATTATTCCCTGCACTTAACAGGCGTTTATAATTAGAAGCGGAAATTTTCAATGACAAAAAAGCGCATGTCTTTTAAGACCAAGCTGTCTAAAAGACAATGGCAGAACAGAACAGAACAAAACCGAATAGAAATGAATTGATTAAAATAGAACACAACATAGCAGAACAGAATATTTTTGAACTACATAACTAAGAAAGTGCAATCATTGGTCACTGTGCAACACAGTGACATTTAGCTTATGAGCAAAAGCAGTTAGTCAAGACGTAAATTTTCCATCAGGAGAGAAATTATACTAGCTCTGGTGAATTAAGGTTTGATTAAAAAAAGTGAACAAATCGTCTTTGAGTCTTTGGCAAGTTTCTATAAGGTTGTATGCAAGAGAGCACTTGACAATGGAACCAAGGAAATTCACAACTCCTTTTTTCGTGCCATCTTTATTCTCCCTCCACAGCTCAGTAAATACTCTACCGTTAGGCCTACATTGGTAGAAAGTGAACGAGTGAACCCGCGAGCGATGCGCCGGATAATAGATGATAATAGTGTCCATTGTACAACAAATGAATTTTACTTTGTGATTTTACTGTTTCAAATTCTTGTGCTATGTATTTATTTTCATTTATTGAATAAATTCTATCCATCTAGTTAAGTTTATGTCGGTCGTTCTATGAATCAATTTATATCCTATGACATTAAGAAGTATTTATGTCAACGATCTTGATTGAGAAGGCTTAATGATAAAACGTTATGTACTAAGTTATCGTTTCTTTCTCAGTATCATTGTTCACAGCAATCAATAAAGTAAGGGACACTTTCTATGCATTGCTTACCAAGTTCAGAAACGAATTATAAACGTGAATGTATTTTCTTGTTATTTCGTTCCGGACTAGAATACTTTACTGGTATATGTTGATCTAGGGTAACAGTTGATTCATATTATGTAATATTTATTGAAAGTTCCGAAATCTTTTCTCATTATCATAAACCACCAGTTATTGATTATGCCAACCCCAATCAAATACTTCATACAGGGACTTAATATAGGCATTTATGTTGGGCGGTCTCAAATACGGTCACATAAAAGACAGGGAGTCGTTTCATTCAGTGGGTTGCTAAGGCAGTTTTTACTGTACAACTATTATTACCAAACTCTCAAATCAATCTGAGCTTAAAAAAGTTATGTTCTTTTGTTACAAAAAAAATCTGCTATTAAGACCACTTTAGTTTTTTCAAATTGATACGATTTTTTACTAATATTAAGACCCAAATGCATAATTTGTGAACAAAAGGATCTCTATAATAAAAACGTTTCGCTATTAAGACTATCGATTTTGCTGGTCTTAATAGAGGAACTTTACTGTAACTTTAACTTGAAACAGTTAAACCTTCATAACTCTATATTGTTACAACTTTCTCCCCTTTTTTCATAAGTTGAAAAGTCAAGTTTATTACTTTTAATTACTATTTATTATATTAATCACTAATAATTGTGTATATAGTTCGCACATAATAACATTACATATTTGTGTAAACCTTAAAATAAACCAATCTATTCCAGAGGTAAGGCAGTATTGAAAATAAAAGTTGAATAGTTCATTTTTACGATCCACTAAGTGGGGCATATAATTTTTATAAACCACCGCCCTCTTAGTCACTCACGCTTGTAATGGTAGAACGCTTTGCCATTGAACCAACAGGACACTTAAAAATATATTAAAATTACATTTTATTGTCACCCTAAGCATCCCCTCTCGCAGATTAGTTCATTGTACTGTTTACACAAACAGGGTTTTGTTTTTTGTACGCACTATAAAAAGTTAGTATGGATTATGGATTAGTCACTAATGTTGGCACATGTACAAAATAACAAAGCTTTTCATGTAAACCACTTACCAATCCAGAAAAATACTTTGAATTTAATTTTTTCACAAAAAAACTTTGAATTATGTGTCTTAAAATTTCTATTTAAAACAAGAAGTACATTCACAAACTCATATATGTTGGTAACCTCAATGACACCGCTTACATAGGAATTCATATACACGTATTCCACGTGCGCCATTCATCTGACTATATACATGTATTTATGTCTTTTTCAATTAAGTTATAAACTATAAACACACAATGTTACATCCGCGTGTCTAGATATATTGTAATATATATATATATATATATATATATATATATATATATATATATTTATTTATCGGAATGAAAGTCGAAATTGTATAGAAAACATCACAAGGTCGTATAACATAAAAGATAAGATAACTTTCATCTAAGTGGTTGTTTAAATGCAGACGTTTAATGAATATTTTTATCAGTATAAAGGCAATAGATACAAGTGTTAAATTTTTCATGGTCATCGGTAATTAAGAAAAATCAATTTTTCTTGGTAAAATTACGTCTACCTAACGATTTTTGCGAATATATACTTTTGAAAATTAGACCTTACGTTTTAGTTTCTAGAAATTATACGAAAAGTAGAAAATGTTCGTTGCTATTTTTAGCGCATACATGTATATAATCGCCCCTTAATTCATAAACGTACCTCATTGTTCTTTAATCTTATATATGATATCACCTTTTTGCATTAAGGGGACGAATTAAACCCTATACTACGGAAGCCCTGGAGGGACATTTTATGTTACTTGTTATGTTATCAACTTTGCTAGAATTGAAATCAATATCTTTCATGTCCCATCTTATGATCAGATATTTGTAATTTATCTCTCATAACAAATAAGGTATAACAAATAAAGAATAAGCATAAGCTAATAGGTATAAATTGACTAATGGGCACTATACACTCTCAACGAATGGTAATAAAATAATTGCTAGAATGGACACATATGAAAGATTTTTGCCATCATTTCTTCACAATGTACAAAATGGCCGAACACTCAGTCTACGTTTAACTTGAAAATGAATCAAAACAAATGAGTAATAACGAATAAGTCATAATGAGTAACGTAAAATGTCTCTCGACTTGAACTCTATATCGGTCAGAATGATAGATACGAATATCGTATCGACACAAATTGTTCGATATTCTATATATCAAATAATTATACTTTCATTAAACAGCAAACAGTGATATTTTATTCTTGTAATTTTAATTGGTGTAACTCTTTATTACTAAATGCACTATCTTATCAGTATCTTAGAAGTTAAAGTATTTGATGTTTGCATTTTTAAGAAATATAACTGCATCTAATGAGTCTCATTCTCGTACTCAGATGTTATCTTCTCGATCTTACTCGAGAATCTTGATAACCTCTATAGGTATATTTTAAGTGCTATTAATAACTTGTCACAGAATGTACCGCGATGATTGTATGATATAGGAGGGACTTACAACTCTCAAATATTCTAAAAATAGATTCACAGGTAAAACTGTTCCTAGTTACTGCTGCTAGGTTGTACAAGATTTGTACGACCATCTGTATATTTACTATAGATATCTGTACAAAGACGAATGGTGGTGTAATTTTAATCTGTTAACATAATCACATTTATAAATTAATGATATTTAATGACTTAAGTTATATTGCTTCTAGAAGTTTAAGCAATAAAATTTGATGCTGCATGTCAAAATAATTCCTCTGACTATAAATGTATTGGCATACGAATAGAATGAGGATGTTCAATTTTGTAGTTCAAGGTATGAAAATATATTGATACAATATCAAAATATTATATAAATTTTACCAGCATTACGCACACTATGTGATTTTTAAAAAGCTATAATAAAACTCATATCCTTTAACGCTGGTATTAAAATGAAATTAAGACACTTGTGTAATCATTTATATACATTTTGTCAATGAGTATGAGAATGGAAAAATACTTGCGATAAAAAACCATCTATGGCTATATCGGGTTTAAATACTTACAGTTCAGTAAATTTGGAAAATCCTGCTTTGAAAAGTGTTTATTTTTCGGTCCTTTGAAAGTTTTGTGCAATTAAAGAATGTCAACTATCCTTGGTTAAGCCACACTATTAGGGAAGACTATTATACTCAATAATTGATAATTATTATTGTATCAATTAATGTATTGATAATATTATTTGCACTTGTTGAAGTCATAAACATAAATAAATGTTTGGAACATGTATTACTTTTTTCATCAAAGTAACTAGTTTTTGTGTAATAATGAACTCTAATATTTAGATAATATCTTAGTATAACACTTTGAATCATAACATTTGTTTATTTTCTTACAAGATAAAGCTAAAATGTGCATATGAAACATTTTCAACAATTTTCCAAAAAATAATCCCATTCACAACATTTACCTCATTGTCAAATCAGGTAATCAAATAAAAAAAGAAATATAATTTATCAAACAATTTAGTCTGTAAATTTTAACCTTCATCATTAAACATAATCAGTACAGGTAAAATTAATTTCTAAGACATTTATAATTAGCAGAAATGGGGTTTAAATACATTGTTTTCTGTTCAGATACTATGTAAATCATAGAGTAGCAGCTGAGTGTTTGTCCGACTTTACTCAAAGATGTGTACTACGTAACACGCACAACAGATAACTGTGACGTAGTTGTAAATCTCTCCTATAGTAGGCAGAGATATGACTCTAACGAAAGCCAAATGGTGTCACATGAAAATAAAAATGAAACTAAACCATGTCGTTATCACGAGATAACTAACCCTTGTTCAGTGCAAGAAGATAAAGCCAAAAATACAGTGCAAAAGTATATTAGAAATATTCATATTGAAATACAAATGCATTCTTTGAATATGTATACAAAAAGTTATTAAAGAAACATTGTGTACATGTACACTAGCATTATGCACAGCCTTCACATAAAACACACACTGAGAACCAGGGGTTAAATTACACATCAACAAATTGATACAACACAGCATGGAAACAGAGTATTTAACAAAATAGATACGTGCAAATGAAGCAATTACGTGGAAACTGAATTTCTATTTTTCCAACTGTAACCTTGACCTTGATCACAGACATGTGGGTAGCAATTTCAAGCTGCCTCTTGATATAAGCTACACATGCACACGGTTGTTGTCAATAGGTCAAAGCAAACTATAGTTATTGAGCGGAAACTGAATTCCTATTTTAGTGTCAGTGACGTTGACTTAATCACAGTCAACTGGGTAACAATCCAAAGCTGCGTCTTGATATAAGCTACCTATACACCAAGTTTGGAATCAATAGGTCAAAGCAAACTAAAGTTATTGAGCGAGAACCAAAATTTGACGCCCGTCTAGTTTTTTTCGTAATTATGAGTTAGATATCTTGTAATTTTGAGATAATTTTCTAATTATTACGGGTAAATTATCTCGTTATTACCTGTTAGTTATCTCGTGATATCGACATTGTACATTTTTTTATGTGACACCTTTCGGCTTTTGTCGACTCTAGACCAGAATTTTTGAGTAAAAAACGGAATCACTCAGGCGTAACGTGTGTTATTTTTAGCCCTGATGGCAGAAGACATATTTCCGATATGCCTCCATTCCTGATTCAACACTTTGTTCCAGGAGATTGCAAACGATTATTTTCTTACTCTCAGATAATTGTCTTGGTCAAAACTTGGTCGGGACTTCAATAGCAGCTGCTTCTGTTTCCAGACGGTTTTAGTACACACTGTGGACAGTTTTCCAACATGACATTTCGGTAAAAATGAATGGTATCTGACTGTCGCACAGACCTGTGAAAGGTCAGCAGAGACCACGGGTTCACTCTATCGTATCGTAATGTTAATAAAGCTGTAAACCAGACGGTCCAAATAAATGACACCTTGACAGTAGGACTCTATGTGCTGGAAGTGTAGTTATAAAATAAGGCGTTTTACAGGATATACTTTTATTACAATATAAATTTGTACAAACAACATACACGTTTCATACACAAACGAATAAGTCTAAATATACAGCATGTACATTACCAAAGAGTGACTTAAATACAAAATTTTAACTTTTCTCAATAGTATGGCGATTCAAGGCACAACAACGTCCATCAAGAAGACAATTTTGTATTTTTTGGTTTCAATTTTGGTGATAACTTTACATGTTTCACGATTTCTTGAAATTTTATTCTCATCAACCACACTGACAGACTCAACCTTATCACTATTTGTGATCATTCGGTATAATGTTTGAAAGTTAATGTTTAATGCGTTTTTGAAATTTAAAGTTATCCCCTCACCTTGCAAATGGATGTTTGTCCTTTCTTATTCGGTCTTAATAAAGTATAAGCGTAATTTCAGAGTGCGTGATTGTATTGCCGGGTACTTCATCGGTTTAACCTGCCAGAGAGCTTCCTATTGGTGGCTTCCATTGACCCTGGGCTGATGTAAATACGACAGGATCTGTATAGCAGTCATTACTTCCCATACAAACTGTTCAGAAGTACAATTTTATCTGTAGGCATTACATACAAATGTTATAGGTTCAGAAGTATGAGCATTTCTAAAAAAGCTTGAAATCGCTGTTTAGCTGTGTATTAACAACGGATTCCAACAGTCCCAAGTGTATTTATAGAAGACACGAATTAGCGTGCCCTGGTAAAGATGAAAACCATTAAGTATATTTTTAGAATTCTAGGAATTAGCGCGCTCTGGTAACGATATGTTAAACCATTGCTTTAGATTCGCCCCACAGAAGGGAAGATGTGAGTTTTAAAAAGAAAAACACATTTGGTAATTAGCTATGCATATTTTTTTGGGTTATATTGCATCTTTCTTGAAACTGGTTATAGTTCATACATTAATAATGGTATTTTCTTGTAATACAAGCAGATAACCCGACAAAATATTGCATGGTAGAGTTCATACACGCACCCCTATTTTGACTCTCCGACGTCCATATTTCGTCATGTGACCTCAAATGCTTCGTTCTGATTGGCGTACGGCAACCGGTGTCGACACAAACATGCTCAAATCTTGATAATTGTTATTATCGATGCCGAGGCAGTAATAAATAGTGAAGTTGAATACAATAAATATAGAGAACTAACTTTATCCTTATACAACTGACTATTCAATCAATAGTTACATCATTTTATTGCTTTTACTTAATAAGTTTCCTTAGCATGGAATGTTAATTTGATGGCCCTTGATTTGCTATGATCATAATTATAAGATCAGATCAACAACAATATACTGTGTAACATAAACAATTGGTCAGTCTAGCACTTGACTGATTACTATATAGATTGCTAAGTTTATTTACCTAGTGTTAATGTTGTATTTGTTTTATGATATGATATGTAAACGTTCTAATATCAAATAAATAAATTCAAAATTTATTTTTATTATTTAACATATCTCAGTTACAACCTGACGAACATATCAATACTTTTCACAGAATCTGTATGTAACACTGTGTGCAACTACGCTGGCTTATCAGTTTGTTTACATGTGACCAATCTACATGAATTATTCATGAGCATGATATTAAGAAACACCTATGTCTGCAGCAGGAATGTTACTAGCATAATGAGTCTAGTTAATAATCAGAATCTGATGTCCGTGCTACACACATGTTTATCACAAAACAAATATTTTATCATTGGACAAACAGAATATTAGAGCAAAGTGTACAGAATAATGGTACAAGCCAAAAGTTGGCTTAGAAAGCTGCGCCTAAAAAGTAGATTTGGTAAACACTTTAACACAAGTTGACTCTATCTATTGAAATCTAAAGTAGTGCACCTGTAAATGATACCAAGTCATATTGGAATTCTTTTTGAAAATGAAAAAAGTTCATACTTAGGCAAAATTTTAAACATAAAGAATAAATTTACCAAGCAGTGACTGAAAGTCTGAAAGTTTAAATTTACATTGAATTATTCAATTCAAAATGGCAAACATTGTTTAATAATAGAACATGTATACTAGGTCTTATGACAAAATGTCAATTCTCGATTCAACTACTTGCACACTATTTTAATCGATGCGATACAAAAGTATTAACATGATGTAGAATTTGTCATACGTAGGTAACTTATCCACATACCAACAAATCAGAACCATTATATGTGCAAATAAGTTTCCTCATTTGCATTTGTACTAAACATTCTTTTTTGGTTCGATGCATTTAATCCAACAACAAGCAGCTACGAGTTCTTTGATGTTATGGAAGAATTTACAAATTGCAATATCAACAACAAGTCACTGAAGCACTCAATTTGTTTTGGTTACAAGGTTAATAGTTTCATATAATTTGATTTTTTACTTAAAACAAAAAACCCTTTGACCTTGATATCTAGAAACAAATGGTAAAAGTAGCCATTCTTAATATCAAAAAGGGGCCCGAGGTTAAAATTTACCACATGCATATTTACCAACGAATTGTGGTAATCATTAAATAAATTCATGTAGAAAATATAAACATCTCTATACTTAGACGCACAATTTATCTCAAATATCCATTATTTGCCGTGAAATAATATTTGGATGTCAAGTGTCATTTCCGTGACATATATCAAATCCGTGTCATATACGTCGGGTCTACAATATTCCGTAAAATGAATAAATATAACTGGAGAAAATGTACAAGAAGTTTTCTCAGTTTTATAATAAAAGAAATATTTTAACAAACAACATACTATTGATTGAAATGGTCATTTTCTATTCAATGACTGGGAAAAATATAATTACTGATTAAACATAAACATGAACAAAATTATTCAAATATGATAACAGTTTTTTGATAATTTAACATTCCGGAATTTTCGTACCCAGGGTACACACGGTATTGAAATGTATCCATCGAACAATTAATTTAACATAAAAAGTTGTATAGAAAACACACATTACGTCGAACTTAAAGTCGACAGACATTAAGTCGAAATCAATGAAAATAATAAACAGAATTTTTTCTTTCATCTTTAAGGAACTGAGATCTGCCTGGTCTGACGTAATGACTGTTGTAATGTATGTCCAGTGACTTTTTACATATAAAGAAAAATATTGAAATCCTATTACAGGACAGTACAATTTGTTCTTCGATAACTGGTCATTAAGTCTAAATTCTAGTCGTTAGTCATTAAGTCGAAGTATAACCGAAAATAATTGCATTAAACTGACATGTCATTGTTGTCAAACATTTAATCTATCAATCTTACATATAACGTACGTTTACATGTATAGCCAAACAATGTCAAATCTTCAATAACAAATGTACAAAAATCTGGGTCAGACATATTGACTGTTATTAGAATCTTGTTACATCTCATTTATTTATATATCAGTACATCTTAACATTTAAAAGCAACTGATGTGTTTGAAAATTGCTCGTCGAGTAAGAAACTAAGATGACTGATTACATATATGTTATAATTTTTCATTAATTAAAATACTGCCGTCGTTATTTTTGAAAGAACTATTAAGAACTTTTTTTGTTCATAAATCTTGAATTTACCCTTTCAAAATTGATATATTTGCAAGTATATTTGAGAAAAGCAATTGATTAATCTCCTTTTTGTAAAATGTCAGACGTTTTGAGTTATGAATATAGTTTTCACTGCTTTGAAGCCATTTTCACAAACTTGAATTAAAGCATATACGTAAGTTTTATGATTGACTATCTTCACTATTATATTTCCTGTTTTGTGGAAGAAACTGCGCAGCTTTGAAAAGATCTTTTGTTTGTCGCTGGAGTACCTTTATACCGGCATATCAAGTTGACAATTCTTTTTTGACAAAGCCTCTTGTTATTTGCAAAAACTGCCAAAAATCAGCAAAAATAGTGGTTTTTGTGTCTCAAAATAGTTCTGGATAAAACTAAAAATAGACACGTCAAACCGGAAAATCGAGTTTGATTCTCGACGTGAAGTAAAAATGATTTGACACAATTGTTAGACAGATCAATATTATTCATGTAATTATTTCACGTTTCATGTTGAAAGGGATTAAATATCGAGAATTCACTTTTGAAATGAAAATACAAGCTCGGGTTAACAAGTTTCATAACTCTATGTTTCATTTTCACAGTGTTCAGTCCTTTTAGAACTTTACAAATTCAGATTAAACTGACATTTGCAAAATCATATCTCCGATACTACACAATTATCAATTTCAAACTTCTTCAAATATTTTGCAATCTCTTATGATCAAGTTTCATATGGCTTTTAAACATGCCTGTTTCGAGGAACACTTTCGAGAACTGTCATTACCTAAAGCCCGTGCATGCCGGCTCCCATTTAGTTATTCAATAAAATTTCAGAAATTAGAGAATTCTTGCTGCAGTATCAAACTAACTGACCCCAACAGAAGGATCAACCTAGTCTTGACTATTTTAAGGATTTTACAACAGTTAACAGAAGAGGTCAGAGATTTTACATGGATTTAAATATCCAACACATATGAGCTAGACATATTGTCATTGAAATTGCTAAAATGTTATACACAAGAATTATTACCCAACTTAATAAAAAAATCGCATTGAAACATGATGCAAGCTTGTGGGTCTAGATCTTGGATATGCTCATAATAGACCGATTAGCAATATGTTGATAAAAATAATCTTCTACCAAAATCAGTCTGCATGTTGACCTTTTCACTCATGAATGTGAGTCAGACCTTCTCAAATTAGTCAATGACTTTCTGGGTTGTATTGAGAAACTAGATGTTACGTCGTTAAAAGAATTTATTTGAGTGCTGCACTTGACACTGTTTGATCATGACATTTAAGTTAAAGTACTTAACAATTAATACGTCATACGTAATAATACACTTCACTGGATTGACTCATGTCTTCGTCCATGTGCCTGTCGAGTCAATGTCAAAACAAGTTTTTCAACTGTAATTCTTTTACATTGCAATGATCTACAAGGTAGTTGTCTGGGTTCATGGCTTTATCAAAATCTACAAACTTAACATAATGACTACTGCATTGTTTATTTCTGGACATGTATTAAATCTCAAGTAGGCTTGTTTTCTTTTTATTTTATAAGTGGTATGTGGAAATACATTAACATTCCCGTAAAGGAAAGTATAATGGTAAATGGTTATTAAGTCGAAATTCAATTTCATAGTTAAATAGTCGAAATCAAACCAAATATATCTATTGTTAAGTGTTTATTGTCTAGCATTTCCTACTTTTCCAACTTATTAACAATTGTTAAACTTAAAATAACACATAAAGAGACCCGGGAATGGCAGCATTACAAACAGAAGAACACGGTTGTTAACTTTTAGCCGTCACCGGTTTCTATTGTCTGAGTAAACATGCCGAATTTGAAAGCTCTAGGCCTTAACAAGTTTGAAAAAAGAGTTTTTGGCATTTTATTATTATCATTATATACTACTCTTTTCATATTGAATACATGTTCAAAATGGCTTCACAATCATATGCATAAAAAGGAAAACCGAGTTTAAATGAAAACGAAAATGAAAATGATTATCAGATGATAAAATAGATCAAAAACATAAACTGAAGAACATTATTAAACTAAGAATTTGTGATTGACAGAGTGCTCATAGTTGATAAAAAATGGCAACAGAATTAAACAAATCAATTTCCAACTCTAAAAATTGTGAATGATAGATAATGGATTGTTGGTAGAACGGCAGCCAGATGTTCAAATGGGAGTCAGGCCAAATGCCCCGAAAATCCATACACTTTCACCATATACACACACTAACGCATATTTTTCAGACGCCAGACAATAACTCACCATGATCACTTTGAGCGCAGGTAATCTAGAAAAGCATCGACAATGGCATGAATTTTTTGTGATGTTATTTATGGTATGTATTGGAAAAAAGGAACTCTTTATCGAATTTGAAGTTGACAGATAATACGTCGTTATCCATGAAAATAAGAAACAAAATCACAAATAGCCTCTTATCCAACGTATTGACTCATGTGTTCTTTTTTATATACATGTAATTGTTTAAGGTAAGAAAATACTTTAAAATCCTCTCTGTTGATAGAACAATTATAACTGGTCATTAAGTCGATGTTACATTTGATAGTCATTAAGTCATCATTTCACTAAATATGATTAATGTATTTGGTATGATGTCACGTATTCGACTGATTTTTGATTATAAAAACAAATTGTGATCGAAAATGACATTCCCTGGGACACAGTTACTGTTTATTGCCTTCCCAATCAGTTTGTTTCATATCATCAGTCTTGCAGACAATTCATGACAAACCTATCTGTAAAATATACTGGTTAAAAATGGTAAGATGTCCAATGTTTTTACTTACTATAACCCCAAATGGTTTTTGGCTCAAATCGTATTTCTGTGACGAAACCCAAATTATTTTGACATGTTGATTTGTTTTATAACTATACATAAAGTCGAAATTCGTACGGACAGTCATTAAGTCGAATGTAGCAAAATAAAAATGTTTAAACTGTGTGTTTTATGAAAGATGTACTAGTAAATCACATGTATATTTAACCATGAAAAACTATTAATACACGTTTCATACTGAAAACTTGGATTGTTTTATTCAGTTGTTATTGTTGATACATTTTGAATTAGTAAAATAAACGATAAAAAACGAAATCTATTGCAAACGCGTCACGAGGCATGATTGTACTTATTCTTCAACTGAAAAAAAGATACTGGTCTTTAATTATTCTTAGAAAATTTATTCCGCGGATATTGTAAAACGTATTTTTTTATGTTTATCCCCAATTGTTTATTTCTAAAAAAAACACTAAATATACCATCGCAAATATTTTATCTGCTTTGAATAACAGACAATAAGTCGAAGTTTAAATCGACAGTCATTAAGTCGACCAAAGGTTATAAAATGAGATGTTTTGTTTTTAATAGAGCAGGTATCATAATTACATATATTCATCTATATTATTAAGTATTCGATCGGTATATCAGACCAGTATTAAATAATGTAAACGAATTTTGAATTATGGAAATGAATATTAGGACATTACGATAAATTTTATGAATTAATTTCCATCTAATACTGTAATTTGTCCTCCTTATTTCTACCTTAAGTCGAAATTATAATATACAGTCACTAAGACGAATCCTGAAAAATAATCAATCTCGCACAAAAGTGCCCAAGAATAACGTATAATAATAATAATAATAATAATAATATTTATTTGGCATAGTGTACACATGGTTAAAACATACAAACATAAATATCACAGACATCATGATGTTGTAACTATGTAATGCACACCAACACCAGGGATAACACAAAAAGGGCAAGCCCTTATTTCCATTGTGGTCCCTATGTGTTGGTGGCGTGACAAAGAGAGGCATTATTAAAATGGTGTAAAATCTAGTAAAAGTCACCTTCTCTTGCGTATCTGTCTGAAATATTTTGATATAATTTATAATATCTAATATATAACCCTTTTAACGCTTGTCACTTGTGATACTTGCTTGTGTTTCGACTGAAATTTCATCAAAAACTTACCCTTATAGCATTATACAAAAAATGTTTTCTAATGTTCTCTCTTTTTCAACTGTATGTTATTGATTATGTATAATGGCATTGCCACGTGATTGTATATTTTATGTAATACATTGTATATTCACGCAGGTCTATTGACATATTGATTTAAAAATAAAATCCTCTTCTTCTTCTATGAAAAAAGTAATTTGGGTTGGATAGTCATTAAGTCGAACTCAATAAAAAAGTGCACAGAAACTGAAGCCTTTTATCTGAACTGAAACAAAATCTACAAACCTAATATAATGACTGCTGTATTGTTTATTTCATTTATTTCTAGACATGTATTGAATCTCAAGCAGGCTTGTTTTCTTTTTCTTCTTAACATTCCCGTAAAAGAAAGTATAAAGATAACTGGTTATTTAGTCGACATTCCATTTGATAGTTAAATAATCGATTTTCTAAAGCATTTCCTACTTTTCCAACTTATTAACAATTAAAATTACGCCGAAATTTGATTGACAGGATAAGATGCTTATCGTTAGCTTATCAGCGCACTCCATTTGGTCACGTGATACTATTGTATTTACTCGCCATTTTCCTTGGACAAGCTGACTACATTTCGTATGATCAAAAACTGAGGAATAATTCTGATTTAAGTGAGAAAAAGGCGAGAATGAAATTGCTAAAAGATGTCAGTGTGGTCTATGTGATTCAGATAATCGATATCCGTATCATTAGACAGGTGACATCGTTTTGTTTACACTTCAGCAGGCGAAACGTGCCTTGAACAATTGTAAAAAATGAACAACTTTTATGTCTGTTCTGTTGTTTGTGCCGGACCTTCTTACAAGATCGTTAGATGGAAAGAATTTACTATATAAATGAAAATAATATACACATAGCACCAGTCTTCAAATTTAGCCCATGGACCATGGACCGAGTCCATCGAAATCGCTGTAGGTCCAGCAACTTTTAGAATATTAGTGGCCCGACGAACAACCAATTTTTATAGTTCACATTTTCCATGTTCAATAAAAATGTTATTAAAAATTATATTTTTATCTTATATCATACTTAACCATTAATATTAACAGCATTTTTAATATTTTGCCATTTGTTAAGATATAATTGATCCAGTGATCTCTCGTTCGATCCAGTAAAAATCGCATTTTGATGACCTGAATGTCCAATGCTGACCAAAGTTTTCATGAAGACTGCATAGCAATTTTAAATTGTAAAAACATAAAGTATTAATTCTGTAAGTATAGTACATTCATTCTGTGAAGGACGTATTTTCATTTATTAAGAACAGCACAAAGAGTTTTTGTCGATCACTTATTAATTGTTTATATTATGGTTCCCTTAAATAAATGAATGAATAAATAAATGTCCTTGCAAGACAAACAATATCTACATCCTTAAACATAAGGCATTTAAAAGACAATAATAAATAAAAAAATAGGGGCTATAATATATTAAATTAGGGTAAACATTAACAGAACTGTCTTAAATTAATACAGAGTTGAATTAAAAATTTGTAAGATAATGTTTTTGGTGGTTTTTTATTTGTTGTTTTTTTTTACCAAAATTCAGAACTAAACGTGGTTTTATTATCTTGAACTAAACTGGCTGGAGTAAAATGTTCATGTATAATACGTTTTTTCTCAACTGTCAAAGTTTAAATAATTCCACGGTAATTGAATACACAATATCACTATAGTGATATTGTGTATTCATTTACCATGGAACAACAGAGAAAGAACACTATGTCACCGTGAAATTATTCATGTTTTGACAATTGAGAAAAAAACGAACTATGAATATAGAGATATTTCAGTAAATATATTAAATAAAATAGTTTAGAACACTGTGATTTTTTCAAGGTATAGTCCATTTTTTTCTCGACTATCGAAGTTTGAATAATTTCACGTTATTGAATACACATTATCACAAAATTGTAAGTGTTAGACAAAGAGCACGAAGTCACCGTGAAATTATTAATGTTTTGACAGTTGAGAAAAAAAAACGAACTATAACTAATTCAATTCTGTACAAATGATCTTGAAAGAGATGTGTAAACTTGTCTGCAGTCTAACTTAAAAACAAATCTAATGATTTCATTTTAGGTAATTAAAACTCTATTCTTAAGAGTCTGTGAATACTGAAATACCAGACAGAGCAAGCATGGTCCAAAATGACATTGTAAAAAAGTCATAACCAAAGGCTTTTTAGCATACATAGATTTAATTTTACTTTATCCGTGTAAAAATCTAAGCTTAGCATTGACTTTTCTTATAAGACTGATCGATAAGATGTCCAAGGTTATCAGATAATGGGTCACGTGACTCAGTAGGAGGAGCAATCTACTCGCTGGCGTAATGTTAATTGTTTAATTAAAATTACACATAAAGAGACCCGGGAATGGTTTAGTGACTGCTTAGGTCAATCATCTTGTGAAAGTATTGTATTATTTGTTTCCATTTTACTTTGTTTCATAGCATCAGACGTTAAGCCGAATTCTGACAACACCTCCTGTTAAATAAACAGCATAAAACTTTCATTATTTTTTTCACACATTGAAGTAAAGGTAACAATAATTTGAATTTTCACATATTGTCATTATTTATTCTAGTCAACTGATCAAATTAAACATTAAGTTATAGGGGACTTACACTTTCTTTTTTCAAGAACAAGTATCGAAAATTCAATGTATGAAAGCATTACATATAGAAGAAACGGTTGTTACTTTTTAGCCATCACGGGTTTCTATTGTCGGATATCATGCCGAATATCAAAGCTCTAGGCCATTTAAAACACACAAAAAATGTAAAAAAGAATCTAAAAAGATAATTAAAAAATGAGTTTTTTAGCATTTTATTATTATTATTATTGTTATTTACCGCATTTGTATAGCGCTCTTGTCATATTGAATATATGTTCGAACGCGCTTCACAATCATATGCATAATAAGGAAAAACGACTTTAAATGAAAACGAAAATGAAAATGATTAACAAATGATAATACAAATAAAAAAACATAAAATGAAGAACACTATAAAACTAAGAATTTATGATTTAAAGAGTGCTCATAATTGTTTAAAAATGGCAACAACAAAAAAATGAATTTCCAACTCTAAAAATAGTGAATGATAAATAATGGATTCTTGGTAGAACAGCAGCCAAATGGTCGAAGGGGAATCAGGCTAAATGCCTCGAAAATCAATAATTGCAAGGTGCAAGGTTGGATTCTAATCCAAGGTTCCTACACAAACATCCATTAGCATCAGTGCATGGGCATTCCCCAACCATGCATGTATAGTGATAAAGTAGAAGTTAAGTAGAAGATAAAAGTTATGAATAGATTATGAGAAAAGGTAGCCATTGACCAATAGAAAATTCAGTCAGATGCCTTAAAACAACCATGATTGCAAGGTGCAAAGTCAGATTATGATCCACGGATTCCTCTGGATCACCAATCAGCCTCAGGCCCTGATTGGTTAGATAAGGTATTATTTTTAAAAGGTAATGAGTATATAATATGCGGAACGGCAACACCTAGCCAATTGGAAATCTGGCTAGATGCCCTGGAAAATCCTAAATTGCAAGATGGAAAGTTGGATTCTAATCCAAGAATCTCACCAGAACATCCATCATTCAGCCGCACATCATTTTGTAATAAACCTACAGCATAATTATGGTTTACATTATTTTGTAATAAACCAAGTGCATCAGTGCGGTTTATTGTTAAGATTTAAATGATATGATGTACATGTTCTAAATTTGGGCATATTTTAAGATCATTTAATCAGATAGGATAGTTAACGTTGATTAAAAGATTTTTCACTGTAGCATTAACATCACAACTGGAATTATTAATGAACAATTAAAAGTAGTCTAAGGTTGGTTTACTGGTCTATTCATAGTCGTAGTTTATTGTCACAAGATGATTGATTTAGTGGCCATAGTAATTTACAAACAATTAGGTCTTTTATTGTATAGTTTTATAGTCTTCAATTTTCATAGTAGATATGTAAATCATGTAAGCGGAGCCAATTGTGATCCCCTTAGCATAATTTGGACACTCTTTTATAAGCACCTTTAAGTGTTGCTACATGCCAAACTAAATGGCTATAGACCTTATGCTATTTGAAAAACGGAATTTTTAAGAAATTATAGACGACGAACGGATGAATTGACGGACACTCGCACGTACGAACACTTTCACACATATACACATACTAACGCATATTTGTCACATGCCAGACAATAACTCACCATGAGTACTTTGAGCGCAGGTTAGCTAGAAAAGCATCGACAAAGGCATGAATTTATTAAGATGTTATTTATGATATGTATTGGAAAAATGAACTCTATGTCGAACTTGAGGTTGACAGATAATTCGTCGTTATCTATGAAAATAATAAACTAAATCCTCTCTTCTTAATCACAAACAACCTCTTATCTAACGTACTCACTCTTGTATTCTTTTTTATATACATGTAATTCTTAAAGGTAAGAAAATACTTTAAAATCCTCTCTATTGATAGTACAATTATAACTGGTCATTTAGTCGACGTTACATTTTAGTCATCAGTTAACTTGATATAATTAATGTATTAGGTGTGATGTCACGTATTTGACTAATTTTTCAATATAAAAAAAATTGTAATCGAAAATTACATTCACTGGGACACAGTTACTGTATATTGCCTTCCAAAACAATTTGTTCTATATCATAAGTCTTTAGGACGATTCATGACAAACCTATCTGTAAAATATACTGATTAAAAATAGTAAGAACTGGCATATGCATTGAATTTATTGAAGTTAAAGTAACAATATTTTTAACATATTAACACTCATCATTAAATTATGAGTGACTTAGACATAGCTCTTTTTCAAACACGTATCGAAAATGAATATTAAAAAAGCATGACATTCAGTAGGAGTTCTACTAGAAAACTTTCGTTAATTTTTTACTCGACTTACTAGATTCGGAGATAAGTTGGATTACCTTTGCTGGTGAATCTTTCATGTTACAAAAATAGAGTAACACAGATGGTTCACTTGCAAAGGTAGTCCTACTTTACTTATATTCAATTAATACTAAAGTTGAACACCCCATCAATTTTTCTCAACTTATTGCATTTTTTGATACGTTTATATTATATATCTTATTTGAATCATAACCAGTAATATTTCCAATATAGTAACTTAAAAACGAAATTGATATACAGCATTGCACTTATGTTTTAGGATTAACCGCGCAATAATATCATTTGGATGTTACGGTGTATGTATAGTCGGACACTTCATTAAAAAAAGTCGAAATTCTTACCGTCAGTCATTAAGTCGAATGTAGCAAAGAAAGATGTACTAGTAAATCACATGTGTATTTTACCTTGAATTACTTTTAATATACGTTTCAAACTGAAAACTTGAATTGTTTTACTTAGTACATGTAGTTATTGTTGATAAATTGTGAATTAGTAAAATAAACGATAATACGGAATCTATTGCATACGCGTCACGAGACATGATTTTACTTATTCTTCATCTTAAAAAATTAATACTGGTACTTTAATAATTCTTAGAAAATATATTCCATGGATATTATAAAACGTATTTTATCATTTTTTATGTTTATCCCCAATTGTTTATTTCTAAAAAACCACATTAAATATACCAAAGCAAATATTTCATCTGCTTTGAATAACAGACACTAAGACGAAATTTAAATCGACAGTCATTAAGTCGACCAAAAGTCATAAAATGAGTTGTTTTGTTTTTAATAAAGCTGGTATCATAATTACATGTATTTATCTATATATTACTAAGTATTCGCTCGGACAGACCAGTATTAAATAAAGTAAACGAATTTTGAATTTAGAAATGAACATTAGGAAATAACAGTACATTTGATGAATAAATTTCCATCGAATACTGTAATTTGTCCTCCTTATTTCTACCTTAAGTCGAAGTTATGATATACAGTCACTAAGTCGAAACCTGAGAAAAAAATTGAAATATGTTTAGGTCCTGGCAAGTGTGAGTTAGTGCAGGCATGGAATTGTAAGGACTTGCTTT
This sequence comes from Mactra quadrangularis, assembly GCA_025267735.1. Classification (NCBI taxonomy): domain Eukaryota; kingdom Metazoa; phylum Mollusca; class Bivalvia; order Venerida; family Mactridae; genus Mactra; species Mactra quadrangularis. Next base: position 39,403,873 of record CM046301.1, on the reverse strand, counting down.
CGTAATCAACAATTTTCACATAGAAATCTTCTTTATCTTTATATGATGTCCTCTCAAGTTCCTCTATATGCACGAAAAACCAAAGATAGTCATACTCTACAAAATTGATCTTGCTTGAATTTGGTATTTATCCGTTTTTAAACGTTTCTTTCTGGCGTTTAGATTTGTTAAGAATTTTCAAATGGATCGCGTACTTTTCTATAAGGTGTAATGCAAAATATTTACATTTTATAAGAAATCCTATATAAGGAAAGGGATAAGCTTTCCAGGTAATACATTGTCATACTTACACTTTAATTATACAAAATACCTATTGCTAACTGTACAAATATCACAATACATGTGATAAACATTCAAATGTCTACAGTCTGTAAAGCGGACCCGCCTTCATAATTTTTACAGTGGTAGAAAATAAATGAAGAAATCTATTTAGTAATTTGGCAGTACATGCACTAAATTGTCAAATTAGGTTTCCAAACAGGTATTATATTAAGTAATTTTAAATATCTTTGTTATACTGTTGTTATGACTATGGCGCGCACTCATTAACAAAAACGTTTTACTGCAAAATTTGCAAAGCATATTTCGAAAAAAATTCTTAAGAAAAAAAATGCTTTTTTTCATCACCCAAAAACAAATTGATTGCTAATTCCAATCGATAGTTTTTAAGATAGTTCTGATTCAGGGGTCCAATGTCAATGAAACATGGCTATACAAAAATATTCAAATCAATCTCCAGAGTTGAAATAAGGCCTCCCATGTGTCAAAGTTTTATATAACACTACAAAAGATATTTTTTACCACCGTTTCATTATGGCGATTCAATCATGAAATATTTGAGCATTTTGTAGTCCCAACCGGTTGCCTCAATTCAATTAATTTCATTCATTTAAGATCATTTGATAAGAAAATGGTCGTCAAAAAAGGTGTGTAATTAGACTCGTATCTGCGATGTTTTTGTCGGCTTACCTGACTTTTTCCCTGGAAATAACTTACCGTATGAAATGTTTTCTTGTAAAATATTGTTTTTTTATATATTAAAAATTCTCAATTTATTACAAACAAATGCATACTTAATTCGCTATTGTAGGGCGAGCCTAAGAATAAGAATCTATAAGAGATGTATTGGCTATCTGGATTCGGGCAGAGCATGTCATTGAATCGAATCGAAAACATTGACACACATTACATAATTGTTTTTACAGAAAGGAGAAGATGTCATTCACTGGTAAACGGCTATTTTAAACAACGTAATTACGTATACTTGTTATCTCATACAGTAAAGCCTAGAGCGTTCATACATGTATTTGCATTTACTACCATCGCAAACTCTTTTACAGTGTGTTCGTACATTTATGCCCCTTAGGTTACAATTGGTTTAGTCTAATTGGTTGCAGGTGTTACGAAGAGACGTGCATGGATTTATAAAACAATGTTTAATGTCCTTAAAATGTAGTTATCACGTAGGCGGTCCATGCTCCTAGGAATTTCTTTTTATAATTCTAGCAAAAAGTCCATTCGCAAAGCATTACGTAGAGATAAATATGCTCATGCTGTTGACACAATGCTAAGTTAAACTGTTGTGCACATACTGAATGTTTTGTTTTAGATTGAAGTTGTCTTTTCATAATTATCTTTTAAACTTGTATGGGCCGCCCGACTAGCTCAGTTGGTAGTGCGCGAGTCTACTAATCGCTCTAACAAACGCGCACCCCACACAAGCACTAACGCACACTGGTCAGCCCCCAACAATAGTCTACCTTGAGCAATTGACATTCATAATAAAATTAATGTATTCACATTTACATTGAAGTGATAACAACTTACTACGATATGACAGCTTGTATAGATGTTTTGTGTTATAAACTAAGTTTTGGCAGTTCAAAATTAGCTCAAAACCAAATTCATTGAAGGTATTTTACTTACGTTTAAGGAATAAATGCATGATCAGAGAAAATGCAATAAAACAATCTAAGTATTCAGTCAGAGAATTTACTAAAACCGTATTACTTACCAGATTTACATGATGAATCACACCAATGATACTATAAACTGTTTTTCATTAAATTTATTGAAAAGGGTACTCAAAGTTATACTTAGACCGACCATTTGTCGACATCAATCATGAATGAACTGAATCATTCAATCTGTTGAATCATATTTAACAGGTGCGACATTATGAATGATGATTTGTATTTTCCGTTCTTTTTGCATTCTAAGAGACCTTATAAGACAAACTTTTTTGACTTTTGATAACTGTTCGTTGAGTCGAAATCCAAGTCAGTAGTCACGTAGTCGAAATTTAACATAAATGTTAAAGAAATTGGATTGTTTTAATTTCTTATAGTAGTTGGAAGTAACAATTAACATACAGTCAGAGAATTTACTAACACATTTATTAGTATCATGATTGTATTACAAAACGCATATAATAGCGTAAAACATGTATTGGAAAATGTACTTAAAGTCGAACTCAAGTTCGGTAGATATTAAATCGCAATTAAGAAAGGTAACCAAACCAATGAACCGATTCCAATTGACTGAAAATAATCTTCCAAGATATTACAAAATATTTTAAACACAAAGAGGACGTAAATGTTAACTTTATGATAATTAGTCATCATATCATAATCGACATTTTAGTCGGTAGTCATTAGGTCGAAATGTAACCGATAATAGTTATTAAAGAAGGCTTGTTTTAGTTTACTGATGAGAAGAACTTAGTACGAACAATAAGAGGTAGGTCCACCGTGCACATCCTTCTAGACATTTTGCCAGCTATGCTTAATTTTTCCTTGGTGTCTACTTCATTAGAATCGGCGTTGTTCTCAAAAATAAGCTCTTGTGCTCTTCCTAAAATTGTTTTTTAGTCGAAATTGTCGGTGTTGGTTAATCAATTATAACTTGAACAAGCATTAAGCTGTAATTCATGAAATTAACAGAAAAATTAAAAAATGCAGAAAAATGTTGATTTTTTTCAATTACAGTTTTTTTTTTAATTTCCAAACCTTACTGTGGAGAAGTAATTTACATTAATTTTGCTACAAAATATTAAAGGAAGGTCTACTCTTTTCATATTCAATATTCTTTTTACTATTTATGTTTGTAAAAACCGTTTCCATAGCAACCTGTATTTTAAAGTAAGAACTACTATTTAGCGATTAAACATGGTTTGCTCAAATCTAAGTTAACGATATGATTACAATACTGATATTTAATTATATCCGAGACTCGTGTCTATAAGAAAATTGCTGTTATCCATAAATTCAGTATCGATACCTTCATAAATAGTGTTAAGAAATCTTAAAGTGCTGAAAGCACTTATTTTTGGTTTGGATCAACGTTTGAAGACGGTGGTTATTGTGCAGTGGTGATCTGTTTAAAAAAGAAATAATATAATAAGACTGAAAATTCACTGAAATATGATGGTGCAGGAATATGATTTTGTTTTAAGATTTTACGCTGTTAATCAGTACTTTTTTTAAGGTTATGTTCTGGTACTATGTTTGTGTAACATCATATTTCTGTTGATTATAAAAAGAATACCTTTGTATATGATGCCAAATAAAGAATGTGTCATGTTAGGGTCGGCGGACGACTAATTGAACGAAATTTCCTGAGCATGTTTATCAATTTAACTTCTACAAATATATCCTAACTTACAAGTTTTTATTCGTATAAACACAGTCAAGTATTCGACTTAAGCGAAAAAAAAACCTGTATATTGACATGTCAATTCAATAAAAAATGACCATTAAAATATAACTGAAGTATAGCAAACTTGATATAATGGTGAGTTGATATATAGACGTGTAGTGGCATATAATCATACGATACTCAAGACATATGCTAGCATTAAATTATACGGATAATTTTAAATCATCTTAAGCTTATATTTTCCAATTTGAAGAAAGCTACGCCAATGTATATTAATTGTTCAACAGTATCTAGTTTACATCATTTTAATAAATTTAGTATTCTCTGAATTCCTGTCACTTTTTTGAAAATCATAACTTTTGTTTTACTATTGTCACCCACTGATTTCCCTATCATACAATAATCTTTTAAAAAATGGTTCTCGTTAAATTCGAGGACAAAAAGTCAACGCATATGCAATCTTTAGTAGTCTGCCACTTTCGTTGACTCAGACTGAATCAGCTGATCACATAGGCATACATCCACCGACGTTACTGGACATCAAAAGATTTTTTCCGATATATCACAACTTGAAAATTTTTTTAATGAATGATAGCCAAAAATGTTCATAAATTACCTGTGAAAGCTCGAACTGACATCGCACTCCCCATGTTAGGATAGATGCCACTTGTTGCCGATATTCGTATACAGAAGTTAATGTTTCTACAAAAATTGTGTAACAAATATGCTATCTAGACAAATATTTAGCTACAGACTACACTTATAATTCTTAAGAGGATAACATTGCCAATTTGGCTTCATCCCTGATATATTTTAATATCTTATAATGAACTACCTCCAACACTATCTAACATGTCCAGCTTTTAGTCTCATACAAGATCTCAAGTCGATACTCAATTTTCAAGAGAAAAGTATAGGGGGAATTCTATTAACGGTCATATCTCTTTTAACTTTTAAGACATCAATTTTTTGCAAATGATGTTAAAAAGTTAAAACTTTCTTCTTTCTCGTGGTTGTTTTTACATTTTTGTAAAATTGTAATGTCTTGCTCTGTTTTGAGGTTTTATTTGACAACTCACGTTACTTTAAAATAAGAAGGTAAATAAATACCTATGCTGATATGGCTTGAAAAATAAAGCATTTCCAGATCTTTGATTAAATTTGTGCAAATAACATGAGAAAGCTGTATGTTTCTAGTTTCTGGAGCATTTTTTTTAAATATCTTAATGAATTTTAGTCTGTTTTGCACTTTTTCAAAACTTTTTGGATTTTTAACGGTTTTTTTTCTTAATTTTATAGTGTGCACTATCGGATCTAGGGACCCCTGGTGTAATTGTATAATACAATGTGCATAGCAAGGCGCAGCGGGTACACTTTCATGACAGGATTACCTACCTGTCTCTATTTTGTGGATATCTAGTTGTATCTGTCAAATGATTTAACAATAAAGGTTCAGAAATAATTATTATTCAAGACTGTTTTAAAAATACAAATGTATAATTACATATTGGTCAGAGAGATTTACTCGACCATACGAACCACTGAAATCAGTATTTAAAAAATATAACCTTAAATCAAAGTTAATTGAAAAAAAATATTCCTTCATTGCCTATAATATAATTGGCAGTGGCTAGAGTTACGGTACCGTAACTCTAGACCCAGGTTCTAGAGTTACGGAAGTTCCGTAACTGTAGACAATCCCGCTAGAGTTACGGAAGTCAAATAACATGCGTATGTTTCAACTTATTAACATAGAAAAACTTGTTTATATTCAATATCACTCGAAATAAACAAATATTTACCGACGTGACTTATTCAATTGTTATTACACCCGCCATTTTGGATACGACTAATAAACTTACCGGATGTTTAATATACGGCGATATGTCGTTGTCGTCTTCAAAGTGCCACATAATAAGTTTACTTGAGCGAGAAGTTATAGAGTGTGATTATAATTTGGACTAAATATGTATAATTGTCTACGGAATTTAAGATAAATATTTATATGAAATAGTCGATTCTTAGAGTAATTTTAATTTTGAATAATTTGCATTGTCTAGTAAGAAAGTCGGCGATTTTCGAACGTTAAATTGACTTAAATTTCGTGAACAAAAATGGGAATTTAGCTTGATAAAAAGAGCTTAGTACTTGGGGGAAAACGTTAAATGAATAGTTAGAAAGTCGATGTTTTTGTAAAAAAATCCAGTTTGTCATTCTTCACCAAATCTTTAAAACTTTAACGAAAATGTAAACGATCTCGTTAAAAAATACCCATTCATATTCATAACCAAAAGTCAGCAATTTTACTAAAAAATCGGCAGTTATCCAGTAAAAATCGCGTTTTCTATATTTTTTCAATTAAATTCGCTAATTCCACCAAATAAGCTCAGTATACTTATCGTACAATATACATGTAAGTAAAACGCCGTGATATTCTTTAGTATGCAAATCTTGGGGAAAATTGCCGAGATTTTTAAATACAATCAATTGTTCAATGTTTTAGGTAAAGATCGCCGCTTTTAAACGTGACAATGTAAAAATATATAATTTATCAACATTTTTTTTATCAAATTGAAGACATTTTGCTTTTGATTCTGTTCAAAAATATGGTCGATTTTGCATTCGAAAATCGCCGTTTTTTCTTACAGGACAATTAATTTTTTTAATGGAAAATACTAAAGAATCGTCAATTTAATAAAAATATATTAATTCTGTTCAAATTAGACATATTCGGTCCAAATTATAATCCAGCTCTATATAACAAATCGCTCTTGAAAAGTAAACTAAGTATGTGACACTTTGAAGACGACAACGTCATATCGCCGTATGTTAAACATCCGGTAAGTTTATTAGTCATATCCAAAATGGCGGATGTAATAACAATTGGAAAAGTCACGTCGGTAAATATTTGTTTATTTCGAGTAATAATGAATATAAACAAGTTTTTCGATGTTAAAAAGTTGAAACATACGCATGTTATTTGACTTCCGTAACTCTAGACAACCCTGACAGGGTTGTCTGCAGTTACGGAACTTCCGTAACTCTAGAACCTGGGTCTAGAGTTACGGTACCGTAACTCTAGCCACTGCCAATATAATTACATGCGTATAATTTGCGTTTTTTAGTCTTTATATCTGTCAGATAAATGAATACTTCGAACCATGAATTAATTATTTTCGCAGCATAATAATAACTGAAAAAGACATGCTATTGTTTTAATTTCACCTCTATAATTATAATTTCTTCAATTGTTGATACCATAAAACGTTTTTACATAATACTTTATTCTTGTGAAACAATTTCATTGAAAATGTGAAATTTTTTACTTTTCCTTTTTAATGCATGGACATTTTAGTCCTTGTAAAATATTGCCACGGAAAATCGAACCACGATATAGTTACTGACGTCTTAATCATAACGATGATTATTGAACAATTTGTTGCAATGTAAATTTATCATTTAACTATTGTTACAATAAAAATACAGCCTATCAAAATTAATTATAATAGATGGGCAATTAAGTGATTTAAAAATCAAAGCACTGGAGTGCTGGAGGAACGATGTCCTGAACTTATTTTTTATTAAAGAATATATAATTATGTCAAAATATGAATATTATCTACAAAAAATGTATAAAGTATCAATTAACAGAAGTTAACAAGATCATAGCACTAGACTTCTCAAGTGGTTTGCTCGTGGCAAGGTTCATCTTACTTTATCAAACAAAATAAACCAGTCAAAGAATTAATTTTCATCAACACTATATAGGGTCATGTACAGTAACCATCTCACCAAACTAAAGATTATTCTGGACTATTTTCTTTAACCACAAGGAGCTGACAACTTCTCATTTTGTGCATGTAATGTGATATTAAAATCAAGTTTTCATACACTGATATAACCTGCTATGACTGGAGATTGGACCAGGGATCTACTGATTATTGATTTATTTATGTAATTCTGTTAATTTATGCCATAATTAGGCTTTCAAACAGGTAAACATTCGGAAAAAAGTCTTATATCATGTTATACAAAGTAGTGTGTGTGTGTGGTGTGTACACGAACATCTAATGACATTTTCTATGACAATTTCCAACGCGTTTTACGATCTAATTATTGATTAATTTATGCAATTCTGTTAATTTATACCACAATTAGGTTTTAAAACAGGTAAACAATCGAAAATAGTCTTATATCATGTTATACAAAGTGGTGTGTGTGTGGTGTGTGTGGTGTGTGGTTTTTCGTGTCAAACCGTGTTTTAGATATGCACAGAACGGTGCGCACAAAAACTACCAAAATCGTCCTTAATGTATTGGTATAAGTAACATAATATAATACGATCATTTTATATTGTTTATTACTATCGAATGACGTAATTATGTTACGCATATAACATGCATTGTCAAAAACATCGTAGGCCCTTTTTACTCTAACAAGTAACCATTGCAGTTGTCACGGGTTGAGTTGTCTACGGGTTGAGTTGTCCCGTCTCCATTGCAAGATTTGTATGTCCTGAGAGTAACCTCCCTTTTCCTGAAAAGTTTCAAGAACGACAACACAAGCCAGCGTTGTATTACATTTAAATGAGGTGTTAATGAGTTTCACGCTTGAACTACGCCTCTTTGTCTATGTTGAAAATTGTTGAAGCGTGAAAAGAGTAATCTTATACTTTCTTGTTACCATTGGAACGATGCTAAATTAGCATCGTTCCAATAAGCTGATATATAATAATCATTCTAACAAATAATATGACGATTGTCAATTTTGTTTCAACTTACTGTCGTGTATACAAAATGTCACCTCTAAAGAACTGACACATTTATCTGTTAATTTACACCTCATACACAATGGACAATAATACATAAATACATACATTTGTCTTCAAGGGATTAACCCCCCCCCCGATAGAAAATTAAATTCTTTATGACCATGATCGTGGTCTATGATCCTTATCTTATCTTATCGATCACAACATGGGGTCATGGTGTGTATATTGTAGTATCGCAATACTGATGTACCCACGATCAGTGCTATGCGGCTGTATCAAACAGTGAAACTCTTAATGGGTCTAAAAGTTGGGTATGTAAACTAAATACATAGCTCAAAATTCCCAGCTAAATTTGCATGGAAACGAATTGTGAACAAAACAGTTCTTGGTTATCATCATCACCGCGGATTAATCAGTCGTACTGAAGCAGATCCTGTATTGTCAGAGTTTTGGTCTCAACAGTGAAGAAATTGTTGGTACCTTTCAGACGTAAAATAATGTAAAATCTGCACATAAAGCTTATGGTTTCATTGAATTGCACAAAAGAAAATGCACATATGTGTCTATTTATTGTCTATCATTATTATCATGAATTAATTCACTGTCTTTTAATTTTATTATAGTGCATTTGCTCATTGTCTTGTAATTTATTCATTGTCATTCATTCTGTTCATTGTAGTGTTATTCATTTATTGCCCTGTAATTTAGTCATCGTCATGTATTTTGGTCCTTCTCGTGTAATCTATTCATTTTCACTATTTTCACTTGTCATGTAATTCATTAAGTGTCATGTAATATGTTCTTTGTCGTGTCATGTAACTTGTTCTTTGTCGTTTAATGTACTCAGTGTCATGTACTTCATTCATGAAATTTGTCTATTTTCATCTTATTTCCATGTATATTTTCACTGTTCTGTAATTGTTCAATGTCATGTTATTAATTCATTGTCATGCTTTTTGTTCATGGTCATATCATCGGTTCACGGTAATGTTATTTGTAAAATCTACATTTTATGTTTTCTGTACCTATGAAATGTAATTTATATGTATATCCTTCTTATAAAAGGGAAATCAAATGTATTTATAGATATAACTTGCATCCACTTTTAGCGAAAATAACAACATATAAAATGAAAATATGTCAAACATATCAACTTTAATGTTAGCAAGACTAAATAACTGAAAAGCATATCCTGAATTTCATTTAAAATGGCAAATAAGATAGGCGAACTACAGTCCCCTTGTCTTACATCTAACATGCAATCAAATTCGTCACTGATTTGAGTATGTACATTAACTCTAGTTTTACCGATGAATACATATATCTTATACATACTAGCTTTTATTTTAAGTTTTATTAATTAAACGTTTTTGTGAAGTCAATAGATGCAACAAAATACATATTTGCCAGTATCAATTTTGTAATTTATAATCTAGTTTAAAACAAAGATATAATAAATGTTTCTGATATGTCCAAACAGTCAAACAGTAATTAAAAATTACTGTAAATAACTTTCTCAATATATTCAATAAAGTTTCGACCCTTAAATTGTTAACAACATTTATTCTACAATTTTTGTGTTAAGGTACAAGAAAACCCTCAGAAAACGTCTAGAAAAATATCCCACTTTAAAACAATTATCATAAGTATGCCATACATGCTTACAGTACATACCAGTCCACCTGAATTTTTACTATTCAATTGTATAATAGCAAAGTTTTAGACATACCAGCTTATGCGTTTCGTAATGTTGATATGGGAGCTCATCACATTTTAACATGTGTTTAGTACAGCAAATCAAGAGATTTGATAACCCTGTAGCCATTCGGACAAATGTCCTGGATTCTGATCCCAATACACATCACGTTTCAAGGTTTAAGGTTCGGCCCGGTTTTGGCTGATCATACTTTCCATGAAAATTGGCTTATAACCTTTAATCTGTCATATGTAGCAAAGTAACCAGCTCCTCAGTGTGAGGGAAAGCAGGTACTTGTTAGAATTAGGTCATGGAAAACTTTCTAAACGAGTTTGCCATTGTAAACTAATAAATAAATATTACTTATAAGTAAGATTTGGTTTTACGACACATTGTCAAATGATTTGGTCACTCTATTATTAATACATTTATTTTTCAACAGTCGTTTAGTAAATAAAATATCACGTTTTGACAGTTTTATGCATTTAATATGTAAGGATAGGACATTAAACCGATTAATGTTAAAGAAACAAGTTCGGAAAAGTTGGCTAATTAGGTCTGCTGCCGCAAATTACATTTTTAAAAACAAACCTGATGTACAGCGTGAAAATCTGAATTATAAAATCATATTCCAGCATAATTCTATTTCAGTAAAGCAAAAACGAAACAACAAATACCTCTTCAGTCTTATTATATTATTTCTGTATTCAACAGACCACAACTGCACAATACTCATCGTTTTCAAACGTTCTGACAAGTAAACCACTTTAATACTGTCAAACCGAAAAAATAAGTTTTTTTTCTTAACATATATTTCTAAAGGTCAGGGCGTCGGCTTTGATTTGACACAAATCATATTATTCTTGCTTAATGCTTGTTCAAGCTAAAAATGATTTTACCAACACCAACAATTTTGCAACAAGGGATTGCCATGGAAACGTAGACATTTCAGGTAGTGCGCAAGATTTTTTTTTAGGACAACGCGGATTCTAATTAAGTAGACCCCAAAGAACAATTTAGCAGAGCTGGCAAAAAGTCAAGAGGGATGCACGGTAGACTGCTCTGGTCCTCGTTATACTTATGAAACACATTTTGTATGCCTTTAAATGAACTTTATACATAAGATTAAACGGTTTCTACATTTGTCATTAAAGCTAAGTTTCTTCATTACATAATGTAGTTTCGACATCTGAAACGTATAACATCTAATAATGAAGATTCTACAAAATATTTTTTTGTACAAATTAAACTATTTACAAATCTAAATATTATATTTCTTTATCAAATGATAAAGTATAAGACTTAAATGACTTAAATACATCTAAGTGACTGCATATAGCAATATAAAGTACATGTCACACGACAGACAGGAGACAAACACACGATGATAGTCTTAGAACATAATTACATGAAAAATGTACGAAACATAACAAATGAGTCACTCAGCAACAGGTTATTTTAACTTATCTACACAAAATACAATCAGTTAAGCTTTTCTAAATGAAGGATGAAGCAGTTTCATCATTCTACTAGGAATTGTTTGGTGTTAACATAACGACATCATTCATAACTAGTTTAAAGTTATATCATCATAGAAAAGTATTATGCTACTGTTCATGTAATAGCCTAGTGGCATAAATTGATAAACTTTTAGCAAATATAGGTTATCTTGACTTGTGTACAGTTTAAATGTCTAACAGTTTGATTCATCTTTACGTGTAAACAAAATGAATGGAAATTATCAATTCTTTGTATGCTATGAACAATTCTAAGTTGTTTGCTCAAATTTTGCGATTGCTTTAAACATGAAATCATAGTTTGAAAAAAATGTTTTCTAAACTCATTTTCATGTACATTTGGCCTTTGAAATTACCCAAGCGTTTATAAAATATTTATATTCCTGGATTTTCTATGATATAGTCTCAACACACCACAATGATAATTATAACATCATGATACATACGGCCTCAATACAACTCATGCAAACTCATATAAATCGCTTTAAGTACAAAATAAGTCATGATGTCATGATATTTTCGTTTTATGGCAAACATTTTACAAAAAAAAATCAGATTGTAATCCACTAGCAATATTATTTTAATTGTTTGAGAGCATTTTGTACAAGAAACAGAAAAATGAAAAAATAGAAAAGAAATACCATGCGAAGTCACCCCCACTATTTCGCAATACATTTCAGCAATAACAGTATGTTTCAACTAATACTATTAAGCTTCTTCTTCAATATAGCATTAAATGAGTAAAAATTACAGTTAATCAAAATCCCTAAATCCTGAAAACAAATGGAGCCAGCAAAAGAAGCAAAATGAGTCAATCATGGCGATATATTCCCCTTCTTTTTAGTAAACTCATCCTATTTTGGGGTAAAAATAGGTTATTATCTTCAAAGTCAATCCTATACAAACATTTGGAGACTATTTAATAAAGATTACATGGAATTGTGAGAAAAAAAAGATGTCCAAATCCTCCAAAACTTCTTTCTCAGTAAATTTGGAGGCCATTTTTGGTCGTCATGTTAGATTTCTTGACCCGCATTAAGTGACTACAATAATACACATCAGTTCCATATACTTATTACATCAACGAGTATCTTGGCATATATCATCTTGTGTGCTAATTTGTCAACCAACTTCTCCTCACATTCATGTAAGTCACTTTTGAGTCATCTGCCATTTTTTATTAGACATGAAAAACTCTTGAATACATATTTCACTAGTGTGTAGGTTAAGCCATTTAATGTTGCTAGTTTTGTCCAAAAGACTCGGAATATTCATTCTTGCATATGATCGGTCGAAATTGGTTTTTGCTTAACAATTTCACTTGAAGGCCGTCTAATCTCCACAGAAGTCTATCTCAAAAAATTTGCGAAACTCATTCTACGTTTGATTTATTTTTCTTTCACTTTGGTTTGCTACATATACAGCTGATACATATAAGTTGTCAACGTGTTTTGCGAATTGATACAATTTATTACACTTGTATCAGTAAACTGTTGCTTTTTTGAAGTCCATGAACAGGTTATGAAATCTTGATAAAACGTTTTATACATCAAGCTTGAAACGTTTCATCTTTTCAAAGTAAAATCTGAAAAAAAACCAGACAAAAATGATTATGAGACAGAGGCAGAGCATAAACAACAAAACAGAATGACCGATTTGTCGTGCTAGGACATCTCGCTGCTCCGCCGGGTTATTTATTAAGAGAGCCATGAGGTACATTTGTTATCATACAATAGAGAGGCGTCTATCATTGTGAAATTAAAACGAACTATCAGATCAATGTCCAGGATATTTAGATAAAAAAGTAGTCACTGGATTGTTAAAGATTGTTTTAAAGGAAGTAACTGTGACCTAGTTTTTTACGCCCAAGCTGATACGTGTTCGAACTCATTTCGAGCAGTTCCCTAGAAAACATCAATTATTTGATTATTTGATATCTTGGTATTTGAATAACAAGAGGGCCATGATGGCCTTAAATCGCTAACCTGACAATGTTTGATCTAAAGTGTAACCTAGTTTCTTACTCCAAGTAACCAATGCTCAAACTAGTCTGAGAGCTCGCAGAGTTTTAGGTGCGGTATTGTGCCCAGAAGGTTTGATGAGTGATTCGGAGTGATAAGGAATTTGAAAATGCATTTCTTAAAACTGGCGAGGTAGCCGTTTTCCCTCAATCTGAGCTCAAATATGCTCAAATATGTACGTTACCAAAAACACCAAAATGCACCCTAAACTTCGTGAATACTTTTTCAGCTGTTACTTGCATCAATTCACATTTTGGATTAACATTTTTTTTTCGAATGCATTGCAGCATAATTGCACACATCATATGAAATTTGGTGCTTATACCAATGATATATCAGCTTTTATTTACGTTACAGAGCAAAATGCATTAAATTGGCGTTTAACCTTTTTTATAAGTGCTTACGCCCGAAAGGGTGCGGGTTCGAATCCCACCCGAGGAGGTTATACCATGAAAATTTGACACAATATGTTAACTTAGTTAACAAATATACATGAAATCAATGGGGACAAATTCCAATGATTTTTGCATCTATTATTCAAGTTGTCTTAAAGTTAAAGCATGCTAACTACCGTAACCGATTTATATCATTTTAATGTAATGTCACGTAAGTTTCGCTCTGTTGATAAAATAGATATCAAACGAATTATTTCTACTACCAAAATCAAAATGCATGCAATAAGTGCAAGTCAGTTTGAGTCTGTAGAAAGTGAACGCCATAATTTACTTTACAGTATGTTTGTTATGAAGTTCGTGAAAGAACTATAAAAAAGTGTTTTTGATTATGCACACCGATAAAACTCATCTGAGTTTATCACATACAAAAGATCATTTTGCATTGCTTTTAGACGAAATGTTGGTATGCTTTAGAAGAAAATCAGGTTAAATACCGTGACCAAAATACAAACAAATAACCATTTTCAAAACAGCTTTTACAATGATGGTTCGTCTATAAAAATTTACGTTACAGTAACATATTGTATTAATTATAGTACAATTTAAGTATTCAGGAGAAATTTTCAGAAAAGTATAAATTGCCAAATCACATTTTTATGGTCATTGTTTTCATTTGTGAACATACAAATGTGTAAACTACTTATCAAGCACAGGTTGTTTGAAAATTGTCGCATTTAAGTTTGCTCAGGTAAAGAGATGTAGAATTAAAATCTAAATGATAAACGTACAGGTTTTAAGTTTGTATTTTCAATCAAATTATATGTATACATGCACTAAATTTCTTTAATATATCGCACATTTTTATCAGACATAATATGCAGTCACACTTTTAGGTTTGGCCTTAGTAATTTGGTAAGTTGCATTATTAATGGTTTGCAATATATGTAACAATATAAATGAAACTTCAGAGCAAACTTGAAAGCAAAAGCAAAAACATTCCAAAATCACTTGTTCGTATATAATTTTACGACTTTAATCAAGATTGTAATGATTCTTTATTAGTATTTAAATAATATCTTTTAAAATATACATTAATAAATCTAGAACACTAATGTGATAAACTGTAACCTTAATATAGTGATAGTAATACGCAATTATAAGTTTGTACTTAATACACAACTGTAATAATCATTTAAACGATTTGATAATACACGAAAGACAAATAAAGATTATTTTAAACTCTGTGATATGCATTGGCGAAACATACATTCTTAGACCTTATGTTATGCTTTATTTTCTCCATATATAAATCTTTCATTTTAATGTATCTTTATAGTATATTAAGTTATTTATCAAGGTATGAATAGGCATTGTTGAAGTATTCAAACTAAACAAGTTTTGAAAACTGCGTTAAAAGTGGTTTATCTTAGTTGATTTAAATTATCTTTCACTTTTCAAGTAATATAACGATATTGTAGAATGTAGAGTTACCATGTATCTATTGTTTTACGTCAGATGTATATTAATGATTATGCTGAACATTTAATATATTAAGACTTCGAATACTCGGCAAATTTACTGTGGTGAAAATCCTAACAAAACCACTACCAAATTTTTAAATTTTACTCAAAATCATTTTAGTTTTGTGCAATTGGTGAAACTCTTTTATAAAATATTTGCACCTGTCCTGCCTATAAAATTAGGTGCAGCCTAGAAATTTATCAGTCTGAAGTAAACACTTGAATTGGAAGGAACTCAAAATTCTCTCTCTAGCATTAATTAGTAATTAATTATTTTTGATATTTATACTTAAGTATTTTTGGAACATTTTTGTACTTTAAGCAATTGTTTAAGTAAGTTAAAGGTATAGTTTAATCTTATTTAGATTTTTGTCTTAATTAGGTTTAATTGGTTTAATTAAGAACTTTTGATTTTTTCTAGTTATTGGCAGCCGTTTTGAATTCTATTTTTAGATCTTTTGTTTACATTTGGCTGTCATAATATTGTTCTAAGATCTCTCAGACTCATTTGATATTTAATATTTAGTTTAAGAACTATGTAGCTTTAATTAAATATTGAGTACCATCTTATTTTGTATATATTATGTATATATTTAGTCCTTTTGTGTGTTAGTTTTAGTCCATTTTTGTCATATCGTGTTATTAGACTTAGTTTAAGTTATTTTGCCTCATATTTAGCTTTATTGTCATTAAGATCATTTTATTTAGGCTGTATTTGATGATGTTATTTGATATTATTTTGGCATTATTTGATAACTTTGGAAACTTGTTTAAATACTTAAACTTTGTCACATCTTTTTAGTAACATATTAAACTTGAGTCTTAGTTTTACTAGATCTTTGTTCTTAATATTTTTATTATATTCCTTTACTTACTTTATAAGTTCATAGTTCTGTATAACTTAAATACAGTGGTGTCATCCTGACGAGTGCATCATAAGATAGATGCAGTGATTTTGGTCACTTAATACAACTACTAGATTTCTTCTTAAGCAGACTATCCCGAGATTCGAACTTATACGTCACTAGTTCTTACATAACAGAACTCTTAGGTTCATCTTCGTTTTTACTTCACCAGGAAGAATATTAACTATAGTTCAAAAAATAACACCAAGTTATAAAAAGCTAAATATCTAAATAAAACACCTACTAAAACAAACTCTCATGAATATAATCTGTTTTGATGAGACTGTCTTTTCGCATTTACTTGTTTGAAGTTTACAACAATGCAGTTTTCATGCGCTATGTGTATAGTATGTCACATACATACACTATAAGAACATAAAAATGAAGAATAAAGTAAGTCGGATGTTCGAATAGGCAAAATAATGTGTAAATCGTATTTCAAAAATACACTTTACACTTATTTGAAAGTGTTTAATAGTAATATACATTTCTAGGTTTCATCGAGCGCTTTTTTGTAGCCTACGTTGCAAAACAAATTTAAAAAAACTAGCCAATTGTTTGATATCTTTCATCAGAATGCTATAAATGTAAATGGTATATAAAAAGTAGCTTTACGCTTAATAAAAAAGCTCGTTGATTTGTTATTCGACTTGATATTGATAACTTGATTTCCCGGGGGAGTAGATATTTAAAGGATAAGCGAATACGTGTGATACTCATTATTTTGTTTAATTGATATGATCAATACTTGCTTCAACAATTGTTATCCACATGTTTAAGTATTTGATAGCTAGAAATTTAATAGCTTTGCATATACTGATAAAATTAATATGTTTAAATAGATTATAGTGGGGCTTCATTAGTACCTATGGACATAACTATTCTAACAAACTTACTAAGTGTTAAACTGCATTTGAAGGTTTAGAAATTCGTCATAAAAAGTCTTTGAATTAAGTCGTATGCCTTATTCTTTTCTGAATTTTTCCAGGTAAACTTCGTATTGAACGTGAAAATGTACGTGACAAATAAATAAACATATCATGATATTTAATATGCTTTAATAATTTTTTTTTAACTGAAATACGTTCCTATGTCACACAAACAATTGTGTACAAATAAAACCGTTATTCTAGAGGTGGCTTTTATTAATCTATATTTTAAAAAGATTTTTTTAAATACAAATAAAGAATCATGATGAACCTGATTAAAATGTAAAGTAATATCCGAACGAGTGATTTCGGAATGTTGTCGCTTTTGCTTTCAATTTTGTTCTCGAGTTTCATTTATATTGTAACGTACTTTTTGACAATTTCTCTATAACTAATACAATATGTTATTGTAACGTATATTTCACATTCTAAATGTAGTCTATTAAGTAAGAGTTTTAATTAACGAACTTGTAAGTTCTATCATTAAATCTCAAATATCATATAAATCGGTTTTTTAGAACGAGCAAACATTGTAAAAAGTTTTTTTGAAAAATGGAAGTTGGTTTGTTCTTTGGTTACGGAATTCAACCTGATTTTCTACTAAAACATAACAACATTTCGTCTAAAAAAGCATAATGATCGTTTGTACGTGATACATTCTCTTAGATGATTTTTATCGGTTTGTAAAACACTATTTTAATTGTTCGAACACGAACTTTATAACGAAAATACTGTAACGTAAATTGCTGCGTACATTTTCTATAGACTGAAATAATATTGCTCTTATTACATGCATTTTTTTATTTTGGTAGTAGAAATGATTCGTTTGATATCAATTTTATCAAGAGAGCAAGACTTTTGTGACATTACATGAAAATGATAAAATTCGGTTACAGTAGTTAACATGCAATAACTTAAAGACAACTTTAATAATAGATGCAAAAGTCATTGGAATTTGTTAACTTTGATATCATATATTCAAAAACATAGTTATTTGTTAACTTTGTCATAAGAGTATGCACTTATAAAAATGTTAAAAACCAATTTAATACATTTAGCACTGTAACGTAAATAAAAGCTGATATATCATCGGTATAAGCACCAAAATTTATATAATTTGGGCTAATATGATGTAAATGCATTCGAAATAAAATATTATTAATCAAAAATGTGATTTGATGTAAGTAACAACTTAAAAAGTATGCACGAAGTTTAGGTCGCATTTTGTTGTTTTTGGTAACGTAAATCTTTGAGCTCAGATTGTAGGAAAATGCCTACCTCGCCAGTTTTAAGAAATGCATTTTCGAATTTCTCAGGCAAAACAATATAAGAAACACTAATCAAACCTTTTAAACTTTTCGCAACTTAAAACCCTGCAAGCTCTCGGACTGACTCATCTAATCAGTTACTTAGACAAACATCCTGACCAAGTTTGGTGAAATTTGAGTACAGAATGTGACCACTAGAGTGTTCACAAGGTTTTCTAATATTTGGTCTATGTGACATAGGTTTTTACCCCAGATAACTCATGCTCGAACTCATATGAGCAATTACCTAGACAGACATTCTGACCAAGTTTGATGGTAATTGAGTACAAAATGTGACCACTAGAGTGTTGACATTTTTTTATCCCCATGTGACCAAAGGTCGAACTCGTCCCAACAATTACCTAGACAAAGACACTGACCAAGTTTGATGACAATTGAGCCAAAAAGCGACCACTAGAGTGTTCACAAACAAACGTGGACAGACGGACGAACGGCGGACAAAAGGCGATCACAATAGCACATACTGTCACTTTGTGACAGGTCTCGTAAAAATGTACCAACAAAGTGTTCACAGGATTGTTTTCATATTTGTGCTGTGCTACCCAGTTTTGAACAAAAGGTTGATCGATATTCTAGCCACTTAATAGTTAACAAGATTTGTGCTTTTTTTAGGTAAGGTGATATTGTTTTCATCCGAGAATACTAATGCTCAAACTCATCCGAGCAATGTATTTCTTAACTTAAACGCATACTACAAACTACAAAAATTCATATGCTTAGTAATAGGTTATACATGCCAATTGTTTTACCGGATATTGTAATTTGGCCCTCCAAGCATACTGACGTTTTAGATACAAGGTCAACATTCAACATCAACAGAATCATTTTCATTTTTTCATTTAAAGGAAATTAATAAGGCACTTTCATTCATTTAAATTATTATACCAAATTATGCGTATGTTATCAAGTTTAACAGTTTAACTTAGTTAAAGAGATTGAAAAGAATCATGCCTTTTAAACAGAAAGCAGACATCTCAATTACAAATCCTTTAACACCAATTACATAGAATCGCAAAAAAATCTTCTAGCAGTAGACATTATGAGAATTGTAACATTTGACATCTAAAGATAAGTTTTGGTGTCTATTCAATAATTAGAATAACGTTAATTAATATGTTACCTTTAGGTACTCCTTATATTTCCCGTGACAACTGTCTTTCATAAAATATTTTTGACCTCAATCTTTTCACTAAGATTGGCATCTAGTGAATAATTATTAGGTAAAATTCTCTCCAATTCTTGTGCATCTGAAGTAAAATATTCCATGCCTTAAAAAGAAATATTTAGTAATAACTAACATAATTGTTCATATATTTCTATAACAAAGCTCATGCTCCTGATGATTGAATTTGTTGACGGATGTAAAGTCAGAATCGTAAAAAGAAAACGGTCGGATGTTATAGAGATTTAAAAGACAAAATTTTTTTTTTACTGTATTCATTTGAATAGTATGAATTTATTGAACAAAGCCATTGGTACTGGTGAACCTTTGTGACAAGTCTTAATAGTATCAATAGGTCATCCCTATTTATTGTAATCTTAACACCACATACATGCATGCTATGAAAAACAACTCTCGATCATTTCCAATAACGAATGATAGAGATATCAATTGTTTATGTCACTGAAAGGCTTTTTGGAGAGTATAAATAGTTGTGTTCTCCACATTATGTTCATTATTCCAAATGACTGAATCTGTCAACAGCAATTATGCCGTTTGTATGTATGAACCGACTGGAGGCAGGCTAACAATTATTGCGATACCTGTCGCGTATTATTCGACGGTTATTAAGAAATAGTCATAATATACTGTACCAGGAAATGCATATTTGTTGCTATCAAAATCCATGTAGGAAGATATATATTTCTTGAACTATTCTTTAATCAAGATATCGTCTTCTTGATACCATGATTATTTTGCGAACTGTGAAGAGAAAATGTTAATGTAATTAGCAACGTAAATGATAAATGCATTAACGACCGGGCAATTGTCCGGAATTTAAATGTACTCATCAAACATAATAAAGATTCATAGTTGTTACGGTAATTGACTGTATTAAATAGGTTAACATGTAATATTTTGGTTTTTGTCAAATGACAGGATATATACTGTTTAAGAAAACGACATTTGAAGACTAATGAATACCGATAATTGGAGCTGAAAACCATAAATCATGAAAATTGGGCCAAAACAGTGATTGTGCATAGTTAAAGATGTCCAATGAACGCCATAACTTTCAAATTTTTGTCAAAAAACGCTAGGAATTGTGTCCAATATTTTACTGAAGTCGGTTTTCTATGGAAATAATATTTTCATGTTATGATAGTCAAATATTAGAAGCAAATCCAAGTCAATGTTTTTTTTTAATTTTCTTTTTTATTGGAGTTAACGCCGTAATTTAGATCATTTCACGGCGTCCAGCGCACCTAACCTAGCTTTCCTGGACCATTGTCTATAACCAGTACTCACCTACCCTTCCACAAGGCCGGAAATTACTCCATATTGTTGACATTACTGTCAAATTTTCATGGAAGGGTATAACCTCCCCGGGTGGGATTCGAACCCGCACCCCTTCGGGCACGAGTATCCAAATCTCGGCGCGCTACCAACTGCGCTATCCACCCGGGTTTCGAAGTCAATGTATTAATACAGTTGTGTGTCGTACTTTTCGCCCGTAAGATCTGCCTTTTATGTACTTAAAGTTGAAGGACCATTGAGGATTGGTTTAATCATGTTAGTTTCTAATCGTCCTTATATAAATAATATCGTCTATAGATAGTCACATCAAAGCTTCAAACTCCGAAGTAGAATTATAAAAGATGGAGATTCTTAAAAAATCCATTTATTGGTGGCTCTCCCAGCAGTGTGCATGTTAAATCAGATCTTAAACATCTAGAAAGAAATTTATTGAAAAAATAACAAATGAAAAGTCTATTTATCTTAGCTAGAACTTAACAACTTACCTAAAAGAGGACAAAAAATCCACTGGTTACCATAGAATTGATCACATACAATAAAACATCTTCTAATTAGTCCCATTGCATAAACTATTTCATAACTAATTCTAAGTAAATTAGAAAACTTTAAATTACATAAACAATACAGATGTTCCTTAATGCATTATAAAAATCATTAAGTCACTTCCTGCCCAATGAAGAAAAGGGACAAATAAGGCCAGACGTAACGCTAGTATGACCGAAGAAGGATAAGCGGGACTCAGGGTTAACTAAACAAACGACAGCAAATAAATAGTTACTGAGTTGTAGCAAATATATAAGCGTCAGGCCGACAAAAAAGGTTTGGTTTAACGTCTTTCGTTTTATCAAAGACTGAAGGTGCCATGACCGAGATGTCAATAGATAAAACAAGTATACGAATCAAAGTATTCTTGCCTATCCATTTGGCTTCCCAAGTTTAAAAAGAACATGAATATATTATTATTTTCTTGCATTCAAAAGTGAGGGTAGATCGAAATTTGATTAATTACTTAATTTTGTTCAAACTGATATCTTGAAAAATCCTCGTATTTTTATTTTATTTCACATAAGACTGACACTAAGATAAATTATAAGCAATGTTTTAGATTACTTTCATTTCGCTTGATAACTCACAGAAATTCACACCTCTGAAGTGTTTTTTTTTGTATGATTTGCAGACTCTATGGTTTAAATTTACTTAATTGATATGTTCATTCGGTGCATCACAATCATTGCGTATACTTCTTATTCATGTAAGTAAGATCATTAGATAAATTCAATCACATTTCGCATTGCTCTAAATGTCTACATGTACATTATATTTTAACTTAAACCAAGGAAAATATTTTCCGCAAACCAAATGTTCTTTTTATGGCCTGTAAGGCATAGAGAGAAAACGCCAGACCCAATAAATGTTAAAATGCCGAGTTAAATTTCAAATGTCAACATTTTATTGAAAGAACAAATACAGTGAAACCTTTCCATCATAGTAACGTGTGGGTAATATATGTGTACGTGATTACAAAACTGACTGTTAGTGAAAGGAGATCGTCGTATATGTTTTAGTAAATAAAGCAATCACTCAATGCGTGATAAAACTAATTAATCCCCCACCAGTGTTTACACAGAATGAGGCAATAGGTTTGCACTCTGTCGGTATGTCCATCAGGCCGGCCGGATGTCAAGTTGAAACTTCATTGCTAAATAGACCTCATTGCGGAGAAATTCAGTGTCCGAGAACCAATTTTGCATAATTTTGGGCAAACTACCCGTTGTATTCCTTTTCTTGGCTGTCGCAAAGCTCAGAAAGTAGTCTGCTATTTCATTTGTGGTATAACCTAGTTCCCTATATATTCCCTATTCTTCAGATAAAGGAAAATAACTGGTTTGTTATTGTAAGGCGAAATATCTGACTCCCAGAGTTCTAGTTTTTTCAAGATATATTTTCAGAGGACAGTTTATCAATTTTTGGACAGAATAACAAATGCAGGTCATTTCGTTCTTTCTTCAGCTAACATATAGCTTTTTGTGTCTACTGTATTACAACTCGTTTTGAATCGCAACTTGCACACTCAGACACATTTTAACTTCATTTAACGTGTATCCTATTGTGACTTAGCCGTGGCCGTGGCGTAGCGGTTAGCATGTCTGACTTCGAATCCTAAGATCTGGGTTGCAAGTAAAATCCCGGTCGCGGCAGCTCATACCCTATACATTAGTTGTCGGCCTCTTGGTAGGGTCATTAGTACTGGTGATAGAAAAAAAAATCCAGGAAACATATAGCAGGAAGAGCTGGCCGTCGATTATTTGACCTATTTATGTGTTGAATTGGGCGTTAAAAAAACAAAACAATATTGTGACTAGTGTATCACAGCTCCTATTTAATCGCAACTTGCTTGAAGATTCGCAGACCTAATGGTGTTTTCTTTCTGGCTCGATAATGACCACACCTTTCTCCCACATCTTACTGTGTATTACCTTTGGTCAAGGCTGGACCTAAGGGTGAAATGTCAAGGTTGCTTGGACCTCACACACGTGTATACGGCCCTGCCAAGCGGATATCTCGGTATTTTTGCCAGCGGTCAATGTCATGCAGCTGTTCTTAAATTAATCATAGATCACCGGTAGGGGACTTCAGTATTGCTTGCAATACAAACCGACCCTTGATTACACAGACATATAGAAATGAGTTTTAACTATTTAGACTTTTAGATATTATTTCAATGTAATTACTTAATATGTTTTGCTTGATTAATTGGCAGTTTGCATTTGTCTTTTTTTTCTCTAATAAAACACGTAATATAATAAATTATTTTGACACAGAAGTAGAGTTCATGATTTCATACAGGAATTGGCTGTACCCTCTCATGAAGATTTGATATCTGTCGTCGATTTTTCTGCGTAGAGGCTCCTTAAGGGGAAGTTGTTGATTGATCTAGAAAGGTCAAGCTGTTGAAACATGTTCATACATCTAATCTGTAAAAACGAGTTAACTAACATGTTATTTAGTTGTTTAATTCTCAATCGTTTAAAACCCAAGCTAAATTTTTTCGCTCGCATAGTCGCTAATTTAGATCTAGCCTTTTTCAAACGAAGGTCACGTTCAGGCGACCTTTTCTCAACATAGTATTCATAACGAAATAATTATGATACGTAACTTGTTTACATCGTCTACGTCACGCAATTTTAAATGAGCCGCCCAATCGGAGACTGTGAATAATACCGCTGTTAAATTAGCATGCAAAACTTGGTCTAGAATAGAAATTACGAAATCAAAATGTGATTAATAGTGTTTTCGTCTAGATGAAAGCGACGCACTAATTGGTCGAATCAAAGTTCATCTCGACGTGACCCTTCACGGAGAAAGTAGAGATCCTGTACGACAACATCATACAGGATATTTGTTTACGGAGATTGCATTCCTCTGATCCCGTCGTATTTTTGTGAAATTGCAAGCTCAATCCATCTGTAAAATGGTCTAACTACATTAACAGGAGTGTTAAATGTTGTTGTTGTTGTTAATGTTTTTATTTTATGTGTATTTCTGAAAAAAATGTTGTTTTTTTTATCAATTAACATTGCTTTATCTTCGGGGGAAATTTCCTGACCCGACAAAGAATCTTATTTCGATCTGAAGGACATTATCAATGAAATCGATCAAAAGAATCTGAAGTTGTTGTTTTCTAGAGATGACCATGTTAGGGATGTAGCTGTTCACGGGGGTTTTACGATAATTAGTATATGTTTTTACATGGAGCTAGTAAACCAATACTTTTACAAATTGTTTATACATGATGGAAATATCTCTCTGTGTGGCATGCCATTATTTCAAAACAGATTGGTGATTATAATGTTATGCATGCATTTTAAATCGAACATATAATCATAATAGAGGATATATGAATCAATATTGATGACACATTGGAAGAATGTTCAACCTCAAAATAAAATTTTATTGAAAACAAAGGCAATGTACCATATCAACGCGGCCAATACATAGCAGATTGCAGTCACACAAGTCAATTGTTAGCTAAAAACAAAATGTATTAGCAACTTTGTATTTGCAAAAAATGTCAGAAAGCAAAAACTCAATAAATACATTTAGTGAATGGCATTTGCATATGTTGAACATGTCTACTAAAAACACGTAGAGTACATAAAGTAAGTGCGCACAGGTGTTTCAGCGTGCACAAGGTAGTATTTCAGTGTGCACCTTTGGGCGTAGCAGTGTGCACAGTTAGGTATTTCAGTGTACATTCATAGGTATTTCGGTATAAACAAGTGGGTGTTTCAATGTGCACTAGTGGGTATTTATAAGTGCACCAATTCGTATTTCAGAACATACACCACAGCAGTTACTTCAGTATAATACCCCAGTCACAATTAAGCCCCGGTGTGTTTCCGATTAGTTTCCGACGTATTTGAAGACAATATCGGCCGGGCACCGGCCGGACATCTGCCGGGCTCCGGAGAAAATTTTGACATTTTTAGACGTCAGCCGGGCGCCGGGTTCATTTTAACTCGCAGTTAAAATCACTCCCGACGTCGGGCATCGGAAAGTCATCTGAAACGAATCGGCTGACGTTCGGCCGATATTTGACCGGGCATCGGCCGAGCATCGGACACATCGTCCGGGTGCGAATAAATATAGGCTGCTATGTGTATCCATATATTTACCGGACGCCAGCCGGGCGCCGTGCAGACGTAAAATGTAAAAAAGTCTATAAGGGGAAAAAACAGAGCACCACCCAACAAGAGCAAGATATGACTGCTCAAGAAGAAGAGAGCGTTGTTCCAGTCGCCAATGTGAAAGAAGTTAAATGAAATCAAAATTATCTGATCCCCAAGTGGAGCAGATAGCCTAATTTTTCGAGGATCATCCTATGTTCTACAACATAACATTAGCTGACTAAAAAATAAGTCAAAAAAAACCGCTTTACTTCTTGAATTATCACAAATGGTGTCCGGACCGGGTGAGGTTTCCCGTGTTGAGTCAAATTAAGGCACAAGCGCCCTTCCGTCAATTCCTTTAAGTTTCAGCTTTGCAACCATACTGCGCCCGGAACCCAAAGATTTTGGTTTCCCGGGGTCTAACGGGGAGGTCATAGTTGAAGCAACTATCGCTGATTGAGAGTTGGCATCGTTTAGGATCAGAACTACAACAGTATCTGATCCCCTTCAAACCTCTGACTTTTGTTCTTGATTAATTAAAACATGCTTGGCAAATGCTTTCGTTGTAGTGCGTCTTGCGACGGTCCAAGAATTTCACCTCTAGCGCCACAATACGTATGCCCCCGTTAGTTTCTACAGATCATTACCGAATTAACCTCGCGCTCCTGAAACCAACAAAATATCCTAGTCCATTACATGTATACAATGCAACATTATCCAGGCGTAGTTTAGGCCCGCTTTGATCACTCAAACTTCTTCAATGTAAACATTCCGGCCGGACGAGAGACTCGGTCAAGAGCATCAGGGTACGGTGTACCAGCGTGATGGGCAGGACGGGCAGCGAGCGCCGCTGTAGGCGTACCGCCCGCCTGCACCCGAGATCCAACCACGAGCTTTTTAATTGCAGAATCTTCAATATACACTATTAGAGCTGGAATCATCGCAGCTGCTGGCACCAGACTTGCCCTCCAATAGAACCTGCTTAAAGCATTTAGGGTGTACTCATTCTAATTACGAGGCCTCGAAAGGGTCCGTATAGTTATTTTCGTCACTACCTCGCCGTGTCGGCATCGGGTAATTTGCGCGCCTGCAGCCGTCCCTGGTGCGATGCTGTTTTATCGTAGAAAATTGCACAAGTGTTAGCCTTCTTCCACAAGCGACAAGGACGGTGATGAATCTATAGCGTGCAAAGCTACTCTTGCCATCAAAAGCGACAGCCGCCGGGCGGACATCGGCCGATGTTCGTTATGTAGTCTACCGGCGCTACCTCGATGCCCGTCCGGACATCGTGCGACTCGGAAGAATCGGGCGATACCCGGGCGAGTATCGCACGGGCGTCGTAAGAACATCGTGCGGATATCGGACGGGCATCTGTTAGAAAATCGGGTTTAAAAAATCATGAAATCGGACGATTGCCGTGCGGCCATTTTCCGGATCCCGTACGGGCATCTGACGGGTACCTTTCTAGTATGAAGGATTTAATTTTGCCGGCCGATCTGATTCCGATCTCACCATGCCGGCCGATTCCTAAAAATCGGGAACGCCGGCCGGGCGCCGGGTTAAATGTGACCTAGGCATAAACCAGTCGGGGTAAAAGTGTGTACCAGTGGGTGCTTAGCTTGTCCTTATTGATGTTCAGCTAATCCTAGTTTGTGTTTCAGTTTGTTCTGGTGGGTGTTCAGCAAGTCCTTTAGCGTGTTTTAGCTTTTCCTAGTCATAATTTGCGTTTCAGCTTGTCTCTGTTAGTGTTTCAGCTTGTCTCTGTTAGTGATTCAGCTTGTCTCTGTAAGTGTTTCAGCTTGTCGTAGTTTGAGTTTAATCTTATCCTAGTTTGTGTTTCAGTTTGTCATAGTGAGTGTTAAGCTTGTCCTTATGGTGTTTCAGTTTGTCATAGTGGGTGTTTAGCTTGTCCTAATGGTGTTTCATTTTGTCATAGTGGGTGTTCAGCTTGTCCTAATGGTGTTTCAATTTGTCATAGTGGGTGTTTAGCTTGTCCTTATGTGTTTAAATTTGTTCGAGTGCTTGTTCAGCTTGCTCTTCTGCTGTCTTGTTTGATATAGTTAGTGTTTATATTGATCTTATGTTGTTTCAGCTAGTCCTAGTGGTGTTTCAGTTTGTCGTTATTGGTGTTTGATTTGTTATAGTGGGTAAATAAATTATTTCTGAATATATTCACTCCATCTAGTTTTTGGAACTGGCTTCATGTGTTATATTGATACGTTTTAAAAATAACCTATAGTTCTACATTCGAGTTTTCTCCCTAAAAATAAGACTTGGTCTTAATAACATTTATACAGTTTTCAGGTCGGTATTCGTATATAACATCAAGCATCGCAGTTCAGGTCAGTTGTCTTGAATAAATATCTGTCTTGTACATCGCTATCCAGGTCCAATTTCGTGAATAACCATCTAACCTTCAGTTGCCAAAACTTCAGCTTGAACAACGCAATTAAACTCGTTATATGATACCCCCGTTACACCAAACTCGTTCTCACTAAGTTCTGAAAAAAAATGGACCGAACGAGCTCCAACTGTGTGCAAACGGACTGGACGTAGTTCCAACTTTCTACGGTCTGTGCTCGAACGTTATGGACGAGCTCGGACGGGGTTGAACGGGAATGGGGTTTCAGAACTTTGAGTCGACTCAAATTTTTTTGCGGCCACCCCGTTTTGCAATTAGACTGAGTGACAAGGTACTGACAACGGAAAGGACGTACTGCGAACGGAATTGCCGTAATAGCATCGTACTCGGGACGTGCCTTGTCGTAGTTCGATCGGGCCATAATTTGCAGTACGTTTACACACCGACCTGTTCCGTTTGTAACTCGTTCTTTCCGTTTGCACACAGACTTAACTCGACTTAATTACGTCCATAGTGCGTCTAAATGCACAAAAACAAAATATGAAATTCTGAACTACTTTGCAACACGTTTACACAGAGTTTTTTAAGTTCACAAAACGTTCTCGGTACGTTCGACTGTTTTAGTAAGTCTATTGCGTTCGTATGCAGTTCGTACCACGTCCATAACGTCTACAATACAATCTGTTAAGGTTTGGTACAAAATACAGACCATTTCTCACAAAGTTATTATCTGGGCCCAAGCTCTTAGCCTAGTACCATGGAAGTCGTTTATGCTTTGTACTCTTTTTATAGAAGCGCAGCAAGAATACAATTACATGGTAAAAAAGAAACACCCTCATTTTTATTGATATATTGTGGCTTATCTTGAGGCTGGTCTTCAAGAGCTTCATATCAGCAGGTGATTTTGGATCGTTTTTTGAGACACGTTGGTCACAGTGATGCTTGACGAATTGTGTCCTCAAAACTTGATTCGCTGAGCGAGAATGAGAACGGGAAGAAACGTCCTGGATATTTATAGCAAATTGGGTCAGAACGTGACTTTATTTCGTTCAAAACGCACTAAGATCGAGATTTTTTAGCAGGTGATTTTTAGATGAGTTTGTCTTAACACGCGCCGCCTGTCTGGCTCTGCTCTTTTTTGAAGGCATGATGGTCACAGCGATGCTTGAAAAATTATGTCCTCACAGCTAGTACCGCGGAACGAGAATCCCAACGGGTTGAAACGTCCTGGATATTCATAGCAAACGGATCAGAACGTGACGTCATTACGTTCACAACGCTCTAAAAACGAGATGGGAACGTACTTAGAACGAGTTGAACTGTCTTAAACGGGATGGTCAATAGAAAAGGAGCATAGAAGAACTAGTTATGATCGGGTTAAAACTGACTACGAACGGTTTGGACTAGTTGGAGACGGTGACGAGAACGAGCAATTTTACCCGATCTGATCCCGATACGAACGGACTAAAGACAAAATAAAAACGAAGTGCACGTATTGGGAACTGGTTCTGAACAAACTATGATCGTATAGCTGACATTTCTTAGCATATCATTTTTAAATTAAGATATGCAAAAAAACTCAGCACAAAGTATCAATTGTTTAGAATAATCAGTTTTACTGGTTATTGGTGGTAACTTGAACTTACATTTGGTGACAATGGTCAGTTTGACTGACAACTATTCCATAGGGCAAACTGAGCATGGCCAGTCGATAGTGCACATATTCACTGATCAAGGGGTTGTGGGTTTTACTCTCGTGTGACGATTGGAAATAAAATCATTTCTTCGGACGTTCTTACAACTGATTCTTAATTTTGTGGGATTCGCATGACAGTAGGTTTTACTGTTTGTTGGTTTTTTTTATGCCAATGCAACACATTATATAGGTCATGATCAAGGCGGTCAGTCAACGTAAAAGTACTCAACGTTCCTGTGAATGCTGAATCACTGAATCACCGG